>CM076188.1:24145583-25395583 GCA_038277355.1 Encarsia formosa | reverse complement strand
ATGAGAAGCTATTAAAAAAAATTTTTAAATAAAAAACTTTTTTCTTTCAAATTATCAATGACTCATCATAAGACTTGAAAAAATTATTCATTACAAAAATTTCATGTAATTTCTTTTTTCAAGGGCCAAAATTTAAAAATTAAAAATTCAGGAGATTCTAACTAATTTATAATTAATTTAATTAAACTAACTATTAAAGTAGTTTCATATTTATTTATGATTTTTCAACTTTATCAATATTTTACAAGATATCAGTTTATTAAATCAAAAGAAAAAAAAATAAACTTAATGAAAAAATAAAAACATTAAATATTAAAAAGGTAAAGTAAATAATTATAAAATTAATTATTTACATTAGTTTTTTAGGATTTAATAAATTAACCTAATACTTTGATAAGCATTCAAATAATAAAAAATGTCGGTCTGCCAGCAGCCTGTTTTACCGACCCGGGCTAACTTACCGACGGTCGGTAACCCAGTTGCCCGATCTCCCTCTAAGGGCGCGCGCGTCGCTCAAGGGCCGGCGTCAAGATCCCTAGGCGTCACCGGCGGCTCGCGGTAACCTCGCCATCAGTTCAGTCTTCGGGGCCGCGGGTGCGCTGTCCTACCCTGCAGCAGCTCCACAAAGAGAAGAAGAAGTAGTAAAAAAAAAAAAAAAAAGGCCGGGGGGAAGCCGGCTGGCGGCGGTTGTGTTTACGAGCCCTTCAGACGTCCACACTCGAGATGTCTGCGTACTGACCGAAAAACCAAACGCAAAATCATCCGAGACATGGTGCTGATCGTCGTACTGTTTGCTCTGCTCGGTGAGTACGATCACAAAGGGTTTTTCCCACGGCCAAAGAAACAATATTCCGCGCGCAAGTAATTATCGCGCGCCAGGAAATGTTTATCTCCGGGGAAATAACGCGATGCCCAGACATAAAGACGTACCTAAACGCCCCGGCAGTTCCTTTTGTCTTTGACTCGTGTACTTTTTACTTTCGTTCTCTTGCTTCGTTATTAAAGGGGGATTTATGAAAAATAATAACCGCGACCCGCATCGCTTTATTGAGTTACCAGCTACCCCGGGGAGCTTGATTTATTGTTTTTATTGGACGCTGAGCCTGCAGGACTATTGTTTTTTCTTTTTTTTCTGTTATACGTGCACCCGGTAAATTGAGTTGACAATAAAATCGCATAAAGTATCGTGCCGAGATGGATTTTTATTGCTTTGCTGGGGCAGGGTTCTTAATTGTTTTCTGCGTGCACACGACGACTTTTTTCAAATCAAAAAAATCAAGATAACTTTTTGAAAACTGCGTTGAGAGTACATCTATGTACACTGAAATTCTAAAAGCTTTTAAATTTTTCGAATAAATGATAATAAGTACGTGGTAATTATTTTTGATACTCCAATATAATACAATTCATTTCAAAATTGATTTTATTTTGCAATAAATGTAAGTTTGTCAATTGTTTTATCGTGTTAATTAAATTGACTCAAAACACCGCGCTATAAGAACTAAAAATAAATAATATAATCGAAGAATAATCAGTTGCTAAAAAAAAATTATAATTCTGTTTCCAAATTATAGAAAAAAAAACTGTTGCTAATAAATTTAAAATAAATGATACAAAGAATGATGTAAAGAAATATAATCTCATTGTAGTTTTAAAAATCAATAAAAACGAGTTTTGGGGAATAATCATAAAGGATCTTTCCATAACAGTCCCCTAAAACAATGGCCCTTCTGTTACCGTAAAACCGATAAATTCGTGAGTCATACAAAAAAAAACAGTTTTAGGCTCGATCATCTGGCTTTTTTCATGTTCAAATTTATAGTTCTTTTATTAGTGCACTACGAACACGTACACTTTTCATAGCTTTACTTGGGTCCTTTTTTTTAACGTTGGACCAACTAATCGATTTGCTCAAAAAAATTTTATGTTATTTCTTGAAAACAATTTTAATTTTTGTAAATTTATAAGATAAAAGATGAATTTTTTCAAATCGAATCACTCTATTAGATCTTTTTTGATATAATAGGGAAGATGCATAAAAAAAATTATTTAGTTTGTTTGACTTTATTCGATAGTGTATCGTAAAATAATCGACACGTATTTTTTCTTTTTGAAATAAAATGAAAATTGAAGGAGTCACAGACTTTTGAAATTTCCGAAATAATCATATACATATATAGATATACTTTCAATGTAAAATGGTACTGATGACGTCACGAGCACCAATTTAAAAAAAATAATATCTCTGGTAATATTGATAGAAAAATTATGAAAAAAATCTTAAAATTCATTAAAAATCGAGAACTTTCAGAAAAAAATATAATTAGAAAGTGTGCATCTTCCCTATTCAGTTTATTTAAAATTCTAAAAATCAAATAGTGATGCATCAATCTTAGAAAATTTTATTTTGTCATGTATCTAGGCTACTCAACACGTAACTAAAAAAGAAAAAAAAATTGACAAAGCCCCTTTATAAAATTGCGGTCCATTAAAATACATCGCGCGGATTGTCAGCAACACGTGTCAGATTAGTGAACTCCATAAATCTTTCTCTCACGAAAGGGGAGGGCAATAAACGATCGATTAAAATCAAAACCTACTGAGTCCACTAATCGTACCCGATTAATTAATTTTTTCTAAACTTTCATGTTAAAAATTTAAGCCTGTTTTCAAATTTTTTTTAATTAATAATTATTATGAAAAAAGTAGACTTGATTACGAGTACACATTTTAATGAAAAAAAAATGAAAATTCTTCAAAGTATTTTCAGGAAATCTCTAATGTAAAAAATATTCGAACACATCTACTTTTTTTTTTTAAATATATTATCGATTTAAAACTTAATATCTTTTCAGGGTGCAAAGCCACGCCGCTGCAGCCAAGCTCCGGAAGCGAGCTGTTCTTCTCGATAAGCCCGGACGACCACACGGTCGTCGAGGGCTCGCCGGTGATCCTGAGGTGCGAAGCCGAGCCCAAGAACTCGGTGAGGTACACCTGGAGGGTGGACGACCAGCCGCTCGCGCCCAGCCCCAGGAGGCACCAGCGCGGAGGCGACCTCGTCATCACCAGGGTCAACAGGGACAACGACAGCGGGAGCTTCGTTTGCGTGGCGGAAAACCTCAGGAGCGGGGCCAGCATCGAGAGCTCGCCCGCCAAGATCAATATACAGTGTGAGTTTTTTTTTTTTTTTTTTTTGGTGATTTTTAAGAAATGGTTTTATACGTGGAATACCGTAACGTTGTAAGTTCCTATGAAACAACGATTTTGAAACAATGAATTTTTTTGAATCTTGTTGGTTGGGGATTTGTATTTTATGTAAGAAATAGTTTTTCACGTGGAAAACCATACATCCTTAGTACCTAGGGACCCTAGGGTCTAAAATAGTGATTTCAGAATAAACTTTTACTGACATCCCAGAACCTAAGAAGACCAGACACATGTGATTTGCGGCAAAATTTTGTTTGCATAAACATAAAATTAAGCATAAAAATCATTAAAAATTCATAATAAAGAATTTTACAAACGTGAAAACCTAATTTATCTAGTTTGCATGATAAATTTTTTCTCATCCTATAAAAATAATTCTTCAATCTGCACCGTAAAAAAATTCTCTAACTTCTCATATATAAAACCCAGAAACTTATAATTCAGGACACTTTTTTCATTTATTTAATATTAGTTGTCCGGTAACTTATTTTCTTTTTGATCGAATGATACACGATGTAGTAATATTCGAAGAAAGAAAAAAAAAAATAAAAAAAAATAAGACTGTATATATGTTAATGACCATGGTGACCTCCCGAAGGGGCTGGCTGGGGAGGGAACGATTTGTATGCTGGGATTTTGTTTTATGTCCGCCCGAGGAATCTCGTTGTAGATAACTGCTTTTCGCCCCACTTGTTTCGTAACCAAACTTTTGTTGATCAGAAAATTTTTTATATTTAGTTTTTATCTTGAATCTAAATTATTGTTCTCTAGAAAAAAAATAATTTATTTTTTGTTACGCTGCAGTTTAGATTAACGTAACGAAAACAACGACGTTTGATTACTCGTCCTCGCGTTATCGCGCCTCGCAATAGTTTCTCTCGTAGACAAATGAAGCTATCACAGGCCGCTGCGCACGTTTCAAAGTTATCTAAAAAACAAGCCCGACACATGTCATTCCCTCCTCCCGAGTCTAATAATTCAAAAATTCCTCGAAAATTGATACCAAGCCAACAATCACGTTTTAATCATGTCAAATTAACGCGGAAGATTACATCAAAGGAGGGTGGCGATGCTGATTCGAGCACGAAATTCTCTCCCTTTTTTTTTTACAGGAATCAAAAGAAATTATTAATTACGGGGCGGGGGGAAAGGACGTATTAATTAACGTGTCGCGAGGGAGTATTGAAAACTGGGCCCGAGGCTCTTTGAATTTTAATTGATGCGATCGATTTTACATTACTAATGAGACAGCGCTCGTCGTCTTCAATTATTGATTTTATTTTGGGTTTATTGGTAGGGGATTTTTTTTTTTTTTCTTTCATAATTGGTTGGTAGGGAAACACAAGTTAGCAGTGTGTAACTTACAAGTGTAAATTAACGTTAAATTAAACTATGAAAGAATCTCTAATTATGTACTACAGTAAATCTTTCGATAGTAAAAATAGTTCAAATTTAAATGTTTCTCTTTAATATCATTACACGTGTTTTTTACCCAGAAATTCAAATATTGTGCTAAAATTTTTTCTTAAATTTAATTTGAAATCGTGCTGAGCATTATTGCAAAAAAATAGTACGTACTATATTTCGTTCATCATTCATTACACGTGTAAATTACATGTGTTATACATATATTCCACAATTCAGTTTTGAAATCATAAACAGTTTGACGTAAAATAGTGCCTACTAATAATTCTTTTTAATCACTACACATGTAAATTACATGTGTTATTCAGGTTTCACGTACAATTTTATTATTGTTTTAATAGTAATTTATCCCATGTGTAGTACCATCTCAACCATAAAATTTTAATCCGGATTTTAATTCCGCACCCAAGCGCATAATTATCCCCCAAAAGTTATCCAGCCAGGGTAAAAGTTTCCGGTAACTTCCGGCCTGGCGGAATCCGTAAATTCAGTCAGTCGCAAACTTATACCGCGGCTGATAAACTTTTTTCCGATTCCCTTCGCACATGCAGCACTAATGATTCCAATATTGGCCTAGTCAACTAACGACTCGGGTCCAAAAAAATAACAACATGCGCTGCTGCGGCGCACGCACTCGAGATTTTAATTAAGCGCGCGCGCCTCGTTTAGGATTGTCATAATTGCAACGCGTGTTTTTTTTTTTTTCTCTCCTCGCCTCATTTTTTTTTTTTTTTTTTTTTCATTTTAATCACGAGTGATTTTTCACACCCCGAGGAGGAGGAAGAATTTTCAATCGGGCGGGCGTCTGGCATTCACTCGATTTCCTCAGCCTCATGCAAATGCATGACCCGAGAGGTAGTAACGAGGAGACGGGACTGCTGCTGCTGCTGCTGCTGCTGCATTATTCCGGGTCCAATTAATTTATCATTTGTTTAAGAGACTCCTATGCGCTAGAAAGCCGTTTATACAAATCGATCCTGTCTTACTTACTGTAATCGTACATTTTTCATTTTTCGAAATTTATACACGATATTTCAGTGAAAAATTCGAATTACATGGAGAGTGTATATACAATAAAATTTTAAAAATAAGTGTTTATATATATCTTGTGGGTTATTGCAAATTTTGTTTTTGATAGTTCAAAATTTAGAATCTTGATTTTGACAAAGACTACTTTTTTCTGGACATAAAGATGAACCCAAATTGAATTTCATTGATTTAAAATGATTGTGGTTGGTTAAGAAGATGAAATTCAAATTAAGTCTTTTACGATAACCAAAAATACAATAATTATTTGTAAATTTTAATTTATTTTATTCAGTTTATGGGCTTGAATGACCTTTACAAATTGAGGTATAAATATTTCTGCTGGAATCTTTTACAGTGTTATAGAATGTATTAATGCAATGATAAAATACAGTCATCAATATTCTAAAATTATTAAATTAAATTAAAAGGGTGTTCCCAAGTTGTACTCACCCGAGTTCATTGTCCAAAAATAGCACATTTCGACTCAAGTGCGTAAAACCATTTAAAAGTTATAACCAGAATCCAATAAACCAGATGATCATCGTATCATAGTCAGTATAAATTGGATTCTTTGTTGCCGAGTGTGCGTGACGTAGATTGCGGAGGAGACTACAAATTGGGGGATAACAGACCAGACTCGCCGGTTTATGATCACATAGGATAGGATAGGATCAACGCACCCATACACACAGAATCGTCTCGTAGTCGTCCGCTAAGCGGATCAGCCCGGACTTATTTGTTTTTAATAAATATTTATGCGACCCTTCATCGATACGATAGTCGATCCCTTCTCATCAGCGGCTCATCGCTTATATTTTAATAGACTATTGAGTTTCTAATAAGATTAAAGGGGGCTTATGGGCACTGGTATCTTTCAGTGCGCAGGCGCGATAGTTAAGTAATGTCAAGGGTTTGGGTTTCATACACTGTAAAAAATAGTTTAAGTAAAATTACCTAGCTCATCGATGTAAATTAACCAGAAATCGTAAATTTACATCGTTGAGTTATGTAGTTTTACTTAAATTAGGTAAATCTACACCGATCAACGATGTAAAAAATAGGAACGTGGACCAGCGGAGTAATTTTTAAATTTACATTTTTTGGTTAAGTTACCATTTAGAGCGGGGTAAATTTACTACGGTCAACGATGTTCTCGATTTTTACATCGATGATCGAGGTAATTTTACTAAAACTTTTTTTACAGTGTATGAAATAATTGTAGTTTTTGTTGTAATTTTTTTTTTTTTTGAATAATGATTGCTTTAAAATGATATTTAGTTTAAAAATTATACAAATGAATATACTCCAATATCATACCTCATTAGAAACTATCGAATTGTTCAGTTAATAACTTAGAATTATGAATAGTAAATTTTACCAGAATTTCGAACTGTGGAGGCTTCAAAAAAATTTTATTCATTTATAAAACCAAAAAATATTGTTCATGTACGAATTCTCGAGTACTATTAAATTTATACAATTCGTATGGTAATTTTGAATTATAGAGGAGTAAAAAGCAACTTCGAATACTAGAGGTTTTCCATATACCAGGAAGCATAAAAAATCGTAACTTTTTTTTTCAACATCGTCAAAACCCTCCCATTCAAAAAAAATCTTCTCCGGGGGTTCTTATCGGCAGCCCATAGCCGTAATATTCGTAAAACTTTCCGTTTCTTTATTTCCAAGCTGGTGCAGTAAAGAGTAGAGAAAAAAAGGTGGGAGGGGGAGGGGGAGGAAAAAGAAACGTAACCCCACCGCAGAAGCACTTGATGATGGCTCGGGTGCATGCACGAACTCTTTCAACAACACTCAAATGTACACGCACCGCACTCCAGACTCCAGCCGTGCCGTTTGTTTAAAACAACCTTGCCTTCTTCATTCTCCTAGTTATCATCCGGTGTCGATAAACTAATTTTACATTACTTGACTAACGGTTACGGATCTACTAAGTCGTGTGAAAATTTTCGTCACGTGACCTTGACAACAACTTGGTTTCGTCTTGTAAAAAAAATTTAAAAATGTGTGACATGACAATAAATAGGTAGGTTTCTATCTAAGATGACAATGTCAAGGAAATTTTGTCTTACTCTTCTACATTTAAATGTGAGAAGACTTGTTATGAAAAATTTTTTTGGCAAAATTCAATTTAAATAGTTAAAGAAGCTGCAAATTACAAACTTTTATGCTTTTTATTTTTACAACAATTTTAGGGATTATAATTATTTTTTTCGAAAATCAGTCTGATTGCCCAAAATTATTTCAATCATTGGATTTTAACGTAAGAAGTTTTTTCCCGCTTTTTTCTCAAAACCAACTCCGATCAGCCCATTAAAAAAGTCAATCCTCTAGATTCTTGGAAGCCGCTGGTCTTTTCTTCAACCCCGATCTCTCGATTTTTCCCGCGTACTTCAAATTTTCATCTACTTTTCACTTTTTCACCAAAAAAAAAAAATTTTTTGTTTTTTTCACCACGGGTGTCACACTCGTCGCGGCGTATATTCCCGTGCGCAGCAGCCAGCAGCTCTCTCTTTTTGTTTCGTGCATCTATAGGGGAGAGTCGAGCGCATAAAACCACCCCAGATTAAACGTACACTCTGCCGAGCCATAAACTTTTATGGCTCTCTCTCTCTCTCTCTCTCTCTCTCTGCACACACACCCTTCGGGTGCCCATGGCAACCGGGTTCTGATTCAGAGCCGAGTGGCCTTCTCTTTTTTTTTTTCAACCCACCCGAATTTTAAACCCCCGATGAAAACGTCAAGGGGTAGGACTCGCCGTATGGTGACTGTAATGCACACCAGCCGTTCGATTTGCGATGATTGATTTATTTACTCCTTGTTGGCTGCTATTTGCATGTGCCCGCGGTCTTTTGGCTGCTGGGATGCTTGTTATGCAGATCCGAGACGGATGTTTAGATGGATTAATTAGGGAGCCACCTGCGTGGGATTATTGTGTGAAGTTTAACACTGAAGGCTTGGCTTAAGAGTAAGACTCGATGTAAATCTTAAAGTCATTAGTTTTTTATTACAAAAACCGGAATAATTTGGAACTCAACCGAGAATATCCATGGCCTATAGCTTTTATTTATAGCTCAAAGCCCATTTTACGAAAGAAGAAACCAAATAAATACGGGCTTGCGGAATTCTCCAAGCGCAATAAAAATTAAAAATTTTTTAAATAAGCTGAGAAAAACTTACTATTTATCATAAGAAAATAAAAAAAATCAATCGATATCTATTTATTTTATCCACCTAATACTTTAGTAAGATTACCTAAAAATTTCATCTGACATAATTAATTTTTATAGGTTAGAATCTAAAACATAGCCACCTGGTGGTCGATTTCTAAACTGACTGTTCATTGTAAGAAAATGAAAAAAATCAATCAATACAAATCAATACCAATCGATATCGATTTCATCCATCTAATACTTCAATAACAGTCAAAAAAATTAAATCCCTAATAGTTAATTTTTATAGGTTAGAATCTGAATGATAGCTATCTGGTGGTCAGTTTCCCAATTTCTCCCCCTAATAAACAAAAATCAATCACCCTCGATTAGTCATGACACCTCAACCCGCCAACAGGTCAATTAAAGTCACCAAACGAGTGAAAAAAGCGTTCTTAATACTCGACTTAAGGCGAATTAAAGCGGCTTAAAGGCCGGAGTGTGAAAATCACGTGCTCGGGCAAAGGTGTCGGATAAGAGTCTCCCGCACTCCGCAGCAGAAAAGACGCCCCGAAAAGAGATACACGATGCACGCCGCACATGAATAATAAGAACAATGACGCGGATGACGAGTGTAAAGTGGCGTCGGCGTCGGCACCGGCCCTTTGATCTTTCCGCACGGTGCTTTTCACCGTCGTACTACACACGAGCGCTTTTTTTTCTTCCGCAGCTCCTTTTGATCCGCGCCCGGGCGGGCAGCATCGAACCCTCGAGCCACTTTATTTTCTCGCCCTCCCCAACCCGGACTGCTTGCTTACACCAACAAACAAATCTTATCCTCGAGCTAAGTTTTTCATTTACGTGAGTGTTTTGCTTAATTATATTGAGTGGGGGCTCGAAGGTGCATCGAGATTAATTCTCCTGCGAGGGCCATTAGTGTTATGACGTATCGAAATCTTTTACATTGATTGAGTATTTGGGTTCTTTATTGTTTGATAATTCTTGAATTTTTAGCTTGGGACTGTATGAGCTTTTTAGCAGTTAGTCACCATGATACTCAGTCTACGAAATCAAATTTAATAGTAAATAGTGCAATTCTTAGGCTGTTAATTTTAAACTCCCGCTAAAATGCCTTAGCCTATGATGTCAGCTTGATGAAGTCACGTGACCTTGGGCGTTTTCAAAACTAGTGCCAGTGGTTAATATTTAAATGATAATCTGTAGTAGCTTTATTCGATTCAACATATGGGTCTGCTACTTATATATAGGTATACAACACCCTGCAGACTCGAAAGTTGAATCGAAAGAGTCTAATAATCCAATTTCATCAGCACTTTCTGTAAACGGTTCCATGTTTACAAGTAGAATAACAAGTCAAACTGACTCGTAGTCAATTCAGGATCGGGTCCATTACCAAGACTACAAACTACGGGGCAAAGTTACACCCGCCGTTAGCGGGCTCAGCCAGCCGCACGAGACACAAAATCGATCGGTCAGTTAGCGGTATTGTGTTACCCGCGTCGGCTTAATTACCTCTGGCTGCATCTTACCTGTCGCCGGCCCGGGTAAGTACGAGCAGAACTCCGGTGGGCGATTATTAAAAAACCCAGGATTCTTATCACGCATCGCTGGGGCGGGCGGGGGGATTATTATCCAGGGCTTTTATCCGGAATTCCCAAGACGCGACGCTCGAAAATTTTCCGCCCTTTTTACTCCCCCTCCAGCCTGGAGTTATTGGATGGCGGGCTGCTACAGAATTTACGATTTTCGAGATGAATTTTTCATCGATTTCGATGATGATGTAGCTCAAGCCACCCCTGTACTTGCGGATTTTAAGCTCTTGTGTTTGGGGACTGTCAGACTGATGGGATGGAAGCCGAGATCACTCTGACTTATGAGCTGGAATAATGTTAATGTTGATAAAACCTGTACAAAGGTAAAAAATTTTGATTAATTTTTGTAAAAAGTATGGTTGCGTAACCAGTAACTTTCGTAAATTTTTTACTGTAATTTTAAGAGTCTTTCTTAAAACATGCTAACATTTGCAGATGGTTTACAGAACTAACTACCAGAATGGTAAATAAAAAACACTTGATACATTGATATCAAGATATCCAGACAATCGTCATTCCTATAACCAGAATCCTTTTACTTTTTTGTTCCAGGGATAAGCGAGTCCCGGGTGGTACTCCAGCAGCCCAAGCCAGCCCCGCTAATCCATCTGGGCTCCAGGGTGGAGCTCCGCTGCCACGTGGACGGCTCGGGCGAGCTCCAGCACGAGTGGTACCGGAACACCAAGCGGGTAGTCTCCACCAACCGTATCGAGAGCAAGCGGAACCTCCTGGTGATATCCGAGGTCAACGTCGAGGACAACGGGGTCTACCACTGCGTGGCCAGGAACGAGGCCGGGGTGTCCAGGGTGGACTCCAGGTACCCCCTGATAGTCCCCAGCAACGACACCGCCACCCTCAAGGAGGCGCCGCAGTTGCGGATGATCGTGAAGAGGGGCGACGAGGGCAGGTTCAGTTGCGTCTTCGAGAACGCCGACCGGGTCCAGTGGTACTTCGAGGACAGAACCGAGCCTATTGAGAGCGACGAAGATAAGACCGTACACGATAACGGCACCCTCGTGATAAACAAGGTCGAGGACAAGGACAGGGGGATCTATGCCTGCCATGGAGTCAGGGGAGAAGCCGCGCAGATTTACACCACCGAACTTCTGATTGCCTGTGAGTGCTCTTTTTTTTTATGGCACAGCGTGCGATAAATCAGCGTTTATCGGCTTGTGTACTAAAAACGAATCTTTCTTTCACTACTAATTTATTATTTCAATGCCTTTTCAGACCTGAAGAAGCTGGAGGCGTCGTCGTTCGAACCAGCGCTCCCAGACCAGGTCGCCGTCGTGGCCGAGAACAGCGAGCTCCAGGTCGGCTGTCTACCCCCGGACGGACTGCCCGCCCCCAAGGTTTTTTGGAAGGACCCCCAGGGAAGGATTATCAGCGACTCAGGGCAGGTCAGGGTGCAGGAGAACACCCTGATCGTAGCCCAGGCCAGGTCGGACTCGCACCAGGGACAGTACACGTGCTTCGCCGAGAACACCGCGGGAACCACCCAGATGTCAGTCAGGGTCGTTGTTTCCTGTAAGTTTTTTTTGGATTCTTAGAGTCTGATTTTTACTGGAAAATAAGATTTTTTTTATCAATTTTGGTTGATAAGAAAAAATTTAGTATGATTTTTGGAAATTTCTTAGAATCTGGTTTCGACTGAAAAAGCAAGATTTTTTCTGTTTGATTTCGTCTATAATATTGTGGCTTAGTAATAATAAAAATATTCGTATGATTTTTTAGAATTTTCGAAAATTTTAAAGAATCTAGTTTTTACTTTAAAAAAATGAATTTTTTACACATTTTATTGATTTTTCATAAATACAGTCTTTCACTCCACACTCGAAAGAAACATATAAAATGATTTAATTCAACGCAACTTTAAAATTCACGCGCGCACCATTTTTTTTTCGTGTCTCTCATTAAAAATCCTCGAGCGTGAAAAATCTCGCTCCAATTATTAAAAATTATACTAAAACTTAACGAGCCACTGCTACTACTCCCCACTATTTTTCAAAAATCCTGCTTAAAAACGCGCACTTTAACGAGCGCAGCGTCTAAAAAAAAAAAAAAAAAGACATGGAAGAAAAAAAAAAAAAAAAAAAAAGTCGGGAAGATACTCGAAGCACGACGTCGAGTGTGCTGGAGGCAAGCTTGCTTATTAAAAAAAATGCTCCTCGTGTATACACACCCTGAAAATTTTTTAACAGAAGATTTTTCTATTCAATATTTCGACCCCCCCAACCCCTCGGGCCGTTGAACCCAAACATCCCCGCGCGCACTGATGGTGTTTACCCGCGAAAATAAAAACTTAAGAATTCCATTCACTCTGCGATGTGTGCTGATGCGGGAAAAATTTTCAAAATCCTTGATTTTTTTTCAGAATGGCCATAAAAGAGGAATTGAACATTGTTTGCTGACTTAAACATTTTCAGAAAATTAAAAAATGAAAGATAAAACTTAGATAAGTCAGGGTAAATTTTCTCGCTGAACTTAAAGCCAGATAAGCCACATGTGAATATTCAGTTTTCTTCGGGTAAAATTATAGAAGTATAAATTTTCTTTATGTTATTGTTATTATAGACATTTTCATTAAAATTATCTAATAACTGAACAATTTAATAAAATTTAGTGTAAAAATGTCAACTGTAACAAAAGTTATAAAATTTTAAAGTTTATTAATTTAGTACCGTATTGCCAAATGAACATATACTTATAAATAAACTTAAATTCTGAAAAAAAATCTAAAAAAAAGAGATGAAAAAATTTTCAGTCTCAATTTACATAATTAATAAAAAAAACATTTTGAAAAAGTGTCAAAAGTCGCCCCAGTTCACGGTAATTCGTTTTTCTGCATAATAAAACTCTACTCCAAAATCTCGAATTCTTAAAAAAAACTACATTGTAATAAAGGTCTTGAAAATTAAAATTTTATTTCAAATTCAAGTACAATAATTGAAATAAAAATCAAGTACAATTTTTTTTTTTTTAATATTCAAACCAGTCCTTTGAAATTCGTACTTGAAAAACGTAAAAATTCAAGATTTTATTTGAAAAACATTTAAAACCACTTAACTCATCAATTCCGACTTTAAAAAAAAAACATTTCTTTTCAAATTTTCAATTCACCTTTTTTCATCCCTCCTTAAATAAAAAATCCATCCTCTCCTCATTCACCCTAGTCGTCGACCCCGCCCGTATTTACTCACAAAAAAAGCAACCGTCATCTCTGAATAATAAACAGGGCAGCCGGAGTTGAAGAGCTCGCCGAGACCGGTCAGCGCCCAGGAGGACGACGACACCAGTATGAGCTGCACCTACCTGGGTATGGAGCCCCCCGTGACCGAGGTCCGGTGGCTCAAGGACGGTGACCCCGTGGTCCTGACCGGGACCAGACACCGGGTCGACAACAAACCCGGTAACTCAACCCTGCTCCTGAGGGACGTACAGCCGAGCGATAGAGGAATGTACTCCTGCGAGATCATCACCAGGGGGTTCGAAGACACCCTGAGGTCAGAGGCCGCGCAGCTCGGGGTCAAGGAGAAACTCAAGTTCTCGCCCGAGCCTGTGAACAAGAGATTCGAGCTCAATTCCACCTCGAGGGTAAGTGAAAAATGTGATTTTTATTTGTGTTTGGAAGATTATGAATTTTCGGTAATGTTTTTTCTTGAAAGTTTTCGATTTTTAAGATTTTTTATATAATTTTTTGATAAAAATGACCGGAAATATAAATTTTTTGAATATATACAAAAAAAAATTATTAATTATTTAATAGCTGTTAATATTATTAAATATAATAAATAATTAAATATTATTAATATTAAATAATTATTATTTTATTTATAATAATTAATACTATTAACTATAATTGATGATTAAATATTATTAATATTAATATTAAATATTATTAATATTAATATTAAATATTATGAATACTAAATAAATATTATTGTATATCTAATAATTATAATATTATAATACATGAATATTTTGGAAATTTTAAAAATGAATAAATAAGTATTAATTATTTTTGATATATTATTGCATATTTTAATGAATTTTGAGATTTTTTAAATAATTTATTGTTTAAAATTAACGGAGATTAAAAATTTTTTTAAATACCAAAATATATAAAAAAAATATGTTTTATACATGTTTATTTAATCATTAATATTAATATTAAATACCAAATATTATTGTATACATAATAATTATAATATATTTCGGAAACTTTAAAAACAAAAAAACAAGCATTAATTATTTTCCGATATATTATTGAATTTTTTGATATAAAAAATAATTTTTTTTTAACTTAAGAGTTAAGTGATTTATAAATGCAAATAAAATAAGAATTTTAACGAAAAAAAAAAAGGAATTTTAAACACAGAGTGCAGGTACTAGAGCCGTGGTAGTAATAATGATTTGGGGTCGTTTTTTTGTTGAATAATTGGTTAGGTTTCGTGCAAGGCGCAAGGTCTGACTCCGCCCAGCTTCAAGTGGTACAAGAACGGAGGAGCGGACGAGTTACCCAAGCACGTGCAGGACTCGAACGGCACCCTGCACTTCAACGGGGTCCTCGAGGCCGACAAGGGCAATTACACCTGCGTGGCCACCAACACCCAGGGACAGATCAATCACACCATATCCATAGATGTTGTCAGTTAGTATTTACCCACTTTCATCACTGTGCAATTTGTAATTCAACTTTTTTTTTTTTTTTTTTTTTTAATTCTCAAAATTATACCGATTTATTTCGGTTTTACTTTAGATCATTTTTAAAATAAATTTTACATTCAATTAGCGTTAAAATATTATAAAAAATATAATTATATAATAATTTTAATTTTTTTAATAATTTTACATCCCTTGCATGAAAATGCAAGGATGTATACTCTAGAAGAAAAATCAGTAATTTTTTTATTTTTTTTGTCATATTTTCTGTAATTTTAAAAAAATTTTTAACATTTTTAATCGATCACCAAAAACACTGCAACCGTTAAAAATTTCAAAATTGACACCACTAATTATCATCTCTCTCTCTTCCAGTATCGCCCAAGTTCACCGTTAAGCCATCCAACACGTCGGAGCTGGAGGGGAACCCGGTGCTGCTTCAGTGCGCAGCCGTGGGGGACCCGAAGCCTGCCATCCACTGGGACAAGAACTCGAAGATGCTCAAACCCAACGATCACGGGGTCCGGTTCCAGATAATGCCGAACGGTAGTCTATTCTTCCCCGAGGTGTTCCAGGAGGACGAGGCCAAGTACGGCTGCACCGCGGGAAACAGCAACGGGCTGATCCGGACCGAGGCGCACCTGATGGTCAAGCCGAGGGACGGCTACAGGCTGGACTTTGACTCGGACGGCTCGGACGACGGGTCCATGATGACCAAGACGGTTATCATAACCCTGGGGGCCGCCACCGCCTACATGGTCTTGGTTATTGGGCTCATGTTGTACTGCAGGTACAGGAGGCGCAGGAGGAAGCAACGACATCTGCAGGAACAGAACGACGGACAAGGTCAGTATTTTTAGTTTCAAGACAGTAAAATTGTATTAATTGTCTCATATGAGTAAAATTCTATTTTACAATTCGAAAATTTTATTTCAGACAAAGCCGACAACGCTGAGGTGCAGGAGGAGCAGTGCGAGCTTCGCGAGACCAACGTCAAGTCCAGCAGTAGCCGTAAGAAGAGAGAAAATCGGGAATCCCACAGGAGCGGAGACGGTACGGACACGGCCCACAGTCAGAACAGCACCCACTCTAAGAAGTCAAAGTCCAGCTACGACAAGCTCGTGATCAGCCGGTCGTGCTTGCACCAGGACATGAAGCCTCTGGGCCGGGGCGAGTTCGGGGAGATCTTCTCCACGAAGTACCGACCCGCCAGCGTCGGTGGTGATGAGTCCAATCCGCCCAAGGAGAGCGTCGTGATGGTCAAGATCCTCAACAACTCCAAGGACGAGAACATTCTGACCGAGTTCAAGCGCCACCTGGACTTCCTGAGGAAGCTCAACCACGAGAACGTCGCCAGGCTCATCGGGCTGTGCAAGGACGAGGAGCCCGAGTACATGGTTATGGAGTACACCGACTGGGGTGACCTCAAGCAGTACCTGCTGGCTTCCAAGGAGAGGGCGCCACAGCTGACCATGCCCCAGATAATATCCTTAGGGAACCAGGCCGCCCGGGGCTTGAAGCACGTGTCGGACCACAGGCTCGTGCACAAGGACGTGGCAGCCAGGAACTGCCTGATATCCAGCAACCTCACCCTCAAGGTCACCATGGCCTGCATGACCAAGGAGCCCCACCAACAGGAATACACGAAGCACCGGAATCAGCTGATTCCTCTCAGATGGATGCCCAAGGAGGCCGTCTTCGAGGACGAGTACTCGACCAAGAGCGACGTCTTCTCGTACTCGTGCCTCCTGTGGGAGATGTTCCACCAGGGTGAGCTGCCTTTCAAGAAGCTGAACGACGACTCGGTACTGAACCAGATGAAGGCGCAGACGCTTCAGTGGAGCGCCCACAAGGCGGCGCCACCGGCCCTCCAGGACATGCAGAACAAGTGCTGGTCGTACGATCCCAGGGAGAGGCCCACTTTTGACTACATAGTGACCAAGCTCCAGGAAATCATGGACCAGGTCTGATGAGGAGGAGGAGGAAATGATAGTACAAATTAATGAAGCCAAACGTCCAAATGTTATTCTTCCACCCTGACCATGCGAGAAATGATAATTGGGTTGTCCATCAAATGCATAGTTTTTAGCAAAATGCTAAGTTGAGCCTACGATGGAAAATTCCTAATTCACACTTCTTACAGGCAAGAAATTTTTTTATGTCTCTGTGTTTATTGACAAAAACTCTGTATCGATGTGATAAAAGTGGTTTTTGTTTAGACATTAATCACGATTCTCAGTGTGTCAACGTGTTGAAACCTCTAATCGTCTCGAGTGTGCTATGTAATCGAACGTAAATGAAATTTCTCAACTTTTCCGTGAAAATTCTCAATCGAAGTACCAGAGGTCACCGCTGGATGGCTATTCGCGAACCATAGCTTTAAACGAAGTCAAACGGCCAGGATTACATGTCCTCGACGGGGGGGGTGGTTTTATCTGATATTATTTATACCAACAATATATATACTAACGGGCTATGTCCACAAGATTTCAAGAATTTTTAAAAAAACTTTGCTAAATTTTAGCAAAAGTTTGTAAAATTCCGAAAATCACTGAGAAATTACATTTACGTTCGAAAATCAAGCGAGGAGGCTGTGAGTAGCGCTTTTTTATGCTTAAGACAGAAAAGAGAGCACGAAGGTTAATAGGTAAAATGCGTATGAAAATTATTTAATTTGTTTCATAAAAATAATCGCCAAAAAAATTAAATTTGAAGAAGCAAAGGAAGACTTGTAAAGTTTCTTAGCTAATTAATCATACATGAAGATACACTTCAAAAAACAATTTATAAAAATAACTTAAAAAACCGAGAACTTTGAGAGAAAAAAAAATAGTTAGAAAGTGCGCATCTTCCCTATTGTTCGAAAGCCAGCGTAGCCGCGTGCTTATTTATTTTTTCAGCGGCGGGGGTGTTTCATCATCTCGTCCATTAGCTAAATAAGCAACGCGCGTAAGCTTTGCGGATCCAGTAATTGAAGGAGGAACATGAGGATATCGATTGCCAGGGGCGATTGGAATGTTTCGATGATGCTTTTTTTTTAAGTGAAGAGTTAGATGTGCTCTTCACCAACCCAAAGATAATACTAAAATATCGAGCTTACGCGCGCATCGTACTGATAAATAATAATGCATAGTAGCTGACCAACCCACCGAACACACCTAATATCGATTCCCGGTTGAAAATGCACACGTGTAGGCTAATTTAAAAAAATATTTTTAGTTTTGAGGTATAAATTAAATTAACATGTGTAAAATTTACACGTGTGAATCAAATT
Source organism: Encarsia formosa (assembly GCA_038277355.1). Lineage (NCBI taxonomy): Eukaryota > Metazoa > Arthropoda > Insecta > Hymenoptera > Aphelinidae > Encarsia > Encarsia formosa. The sequence goes on along the minus strand of CM076188.1, from coordinate 25,377,206 downwards.
AATTTTGAAAAAGTCTCAAGAATTAAAATATTTTTTAGTATTATTGAATTTTGAAATTGGAACGTATTTTTTCAAACAGTGTAAAATTTACACGTGTGAACCAAATCAACCAAATTAATTTTGAAAAATTCTTGAGAATTAAAATATTTTTTAGTATTATTGAGTTTTGAAATCAGAACCAATTTTATCAAACTGTGATTTAACATGTGTAAAATTTACACGTGTAATCTACATGAGATTTTATAAATATCTCGATCAAACTTTCTAAAAGTTTTTAAAAATTTGAAATAATTTTTTCCTGTTGTAATTTTACGCATGTATTAACACGTGTATTATTTTATAAAAATGAAATCAATTTTTTTTTTTAAATTCTAATCAAATGTTTGTAAAATGTTAAACAATTTTGCTTTATTTTTTCATACAAAATCAAAAAAATTTTCACATGTGCGTTTTTAACTCAATTTAACACTTGTAATATTTTTATCGATACACGCACACAATCATGTACAGGTACAATCATAATATTATAATAATAATAATAAACAAGCTGTAGGCATTTAATATAACCGTCATGCACCGACTATCAAAATACCCAACATGATTTTTATAATAAAATAATATAAAACTTTGACGATAGCGTCGTAACAAGCAACGAATTTTGATAATGATAATAAAAAAAAAAAAAAACAAGTACTTAAAATTATTATAGATATAATATTTTATACAAAAAGCGGCAGCGTGTCTGACACGTTTGCGTTTAGCTCGTAAGTTACATATTCTTAGCACGTAATTTTTAAAATTCATGATCGTTGAGAATAAATAAATATATAACAAACGCCTCTATGATTGTAGAAAGCCTTAAAAAGTAATCAAGCGGTTTCGCCTTATCTGCATTAAGGTTTTTAATCTTTGTTTTCTAGTCACCGGTGTAATCGACCCCCGGTCACTTATTTTCCAAGAGCGGCCAAATAATGTAATCGATCCTTAATTATTGTACTCAATTATTATTATTATTATTAGTAAGTCATGGTACCAGAACGAATGCATTTTTTTTACTCTAAGACTGTAAATACTCTCGAGGGTAATAAGTACTTTAAACCTTTTTTTTATTACTTATGCGAGAACGCATACATTTACTTGCTCCGAATAAAAAATGAAAGTGAATTTGATACACTTGTTAATTATATGAATTATGAAGAAGAAATTAATAAATTGCAAATGTAAAAAAATCAAGTTTATTTATTTATTATTTGATACCAAAAACGAACGCTTCCTGGTCCTGGTTTTTATTGTTAGTATTTAATTTGAGATCAATGAATAATTGTATACGATTTATCTAAAGGTTAAACCAGATTTCATATTCGACGGAACATACATAAGGCTAGCACCAATAGCAAACTGTTATATCAGACCAGGCAATAAGTGCAGATTTGGTGGATGGGATCATACATATGTGACTATCCTTAATCATAATAATAACAGTTTAAACTCCGTAATATCGTCCAAATACTAGAAATTTTATTTCAGCAACCAAATCGTGAGGACGACTACTTGCACTGGATGAAAACAGATGTTAAATCGGTACAGGGTGACATGACTACTTTTCGTGATCCTCAAAACAAGGCTGGTGCTTGTCACGTAAGTATATTTCAACTTATTATTCCAAAATTTAAAGCCATTTAACAATTGTTCAGGTGATGTTATGATTTACAGGGAGATTCAGGCAGTGGAGTTATATGCGACGGAATGCTTGCCGTTGTTGTGGCGGCCATGCTGATCGTGAGGCACGATATGTGCGATGCTAAGTACGATCGCGTGGATCCTGCCACATAAAAAGAAAGAGCGTGGATAGAACAAGTTATAGGAGAGAAACTCCCAGCAGACAAAAACACTTATTGCTTTCCAATAACCAAATCCGGGACATCACTCCCGTCGCTTCCAGCCAAAGGTCCTGTCTGGTTCTCGCTTCTGTGGGGCTTCATCATGCTCAAACATTTTTAAGAGCTACCTGCAACCATTTCATGCATTTTTTTTTTTTTTTGATATATTTTAATTTTTGGCTTATTTATGTACCCACATAATGTTTATTTAATAAATTTATCGTAGAATCTTCATACTTACTATCTTCATTCAGTTACGTATAAAAGCATGCTTAAACCTTTTTTTTGAATAGTATAATACCACACTGTCTAGACTTCAGCGACAATGTTATCAAGTACTTCAGCTCTGGTGGCCAAAATGAGGAAACCGACACTTCACTAGTTCAATACTTGATAATTCAAGTTGAAGTGGGGACTGAGGTTACCGAATATTGTCGCCCGACATTGCACGTTGCAGTTGGTTTCAGTAAAAGCGATTCCCATTTTTCGATCATTAAACTATTGTTAAATAATGGTGCGGATGTATATGCGCAAGATTACATTTCTATCAAGCTAGCGTATCCATTTTGGAATTCCATGATCTAATTGCAAGCAAAATTTTTTGCTAATTTTTTCTCTAACCTCGAATTTTTTGCTCCTGTCAATTCCGAGAACTGCTGGATACGCTAGCTTGATACCAAGCTGGCGTATCCAATGCTTATATCTCCTGAACGGTAATGGCTAGCGACACGGGGTTTGCGGCATAATTTTTTGCTAATTTTTTGCTGCTTTTTTCTCATAACCTCAAAATGAAGCTAGAGTATCTAGTGGTTCTCGGAACTGATAAGAGCAAAAAATTCGGGGTTAGAGTAAAAAATTAGCAAAAAATTTTCCTCCTGTTCCGGATGTGGCACTTCAAAGTGGATACGCCAGCTTGATAGACATCAAGATTACGAAGGTTATACAGCAGTGCATAGATTAATTAATCAAGTGGATAAAGTTAGCTTTGAAACAATTCGATTACTCATGGACTGCAACGAAGATGTTAAGTCAAAGAACGACGACGGAGTAGAAATTTTAATCTACGCAGTTATATGGTAAGTACGAAACGCTTAATTCAACCAATTATATTTCGCCCAGCGTCGAGCGTCAAATAGTACAGCAGGAACTTGCCACTACGATTCTTCCAGCATTGCAGTTTGACTATTCAATTGATAATAACCAGAGTTTTATGAGTAACTATGAAAAGGAACCACAATGGTACCAAGATTTGTACACCAATGACGTATTAGAAACAAAAGAAAAACAGGATTACAGAAAAAATTTGAAAGAAATAATTGAGAATCATGATTAAAAACTTTATCGACACATAATGTTTATAACAATTTTTATTTATCAGATAACATTTTTTACCAGTTAAATCTGTTTGCAAATTCTGTGTTAAGCTTTAAAAAAAATTATTATAATCAGTAAGTGCATAATGTAAAACATTAATATGAAATAAAGTAATGATGAATGGATATTACTTGTTTTTTATTGAAAGTCATTGTAAATTTACACTTCTTTGATACTTTTTTGCAAAATCTGAGTGACAAATGAGAGAGAAATAAAATGAAATTCGCAAGTTAATTTAAATTAATTTTAATTTAAATTAGTTTTAAGACGAACGAAAAGTTAAAAGTTTATAAATCTACAATGCCAGCCATGGGTTAAAAAAAATTTCACATATTCAAATTAAAATACAAGAAAAAATTTTACTGAAAAAAAAGCAATTTTTTTTCAAAACTTTCACAAATTTCATTTACATTCTTTTCTGCGCGTGACTATATAAAATTTTTTCGGGATTATCTTGTCTGGTATAAACAAGATGCAATGGCTACGGCATTACTCAAAATTTTTGTTTTTGGAAGCTTATACTTGAAAGTCTCAAACTGTTACGAAAAATTAATCACAAATTACACCTTTGACCACAATAATTCTGTAAACAATAATCGATGTCAGTAAATTTGAAAAAATGATGTATGTTTGAACATAAAATTCTGTTGTAATTCTGATATGTAAATCGTTAAAACTGAAAATTGACATCACGCTGACTACCGGTTATAATCATTTTAAATTTATGAATCTATTTTTGTTATAATTTACTCAGAAACTTTAATTAAATACTTCAAAAAAAAACTATTATGCAATGATGATGAGGATGAATCAGGTATGCTTTGTGAGCAAAAAGAAGATAACGCTTGAAGAATTCAGCCAAAATTCATTAGGTCACGTTTCAAAAAGTCTCATCAATGCGTTCGATGCACTTGCATGCTTTCAAGCACGTTTCGTCTTATGCATTAAAATTTTATCTTTTATTACGTACTTAATTCGACAGTTTATCATTTTTGAACCAGTATAAATGATCCAAGGCTCAGGACCCACTTTTGCACTTGTCATCGAATTTTCGAAGCGCATTTACTTGTTCTCAGACTACTTCACCGAATCTTTGAAAAAAGTGATATTTTCAAAAATGAACTTTTTAAGGTTCATATTTTTGACGTTCGTCGGAATTATTATTCTGGTATGTATTCAGTCTTCCAAGAATAAAATTATTTTTATTATTACCAATAATAATTTAATAATAGACGGGCAAAATGGTTTTTATTTCTATATATATGAAATAGTTGCAATGTTCATTAGGGTTAACCATCTTGTCTGTTTAGTGTACTTTATTAGATATTTTTCAACTAAATAATCGTCATGAAATAATAAAATAACAATTAAACAACGAAGTATAATATTTTTTTTATAAAAAAAATTTTGAATTTGATAGATATAGTTAACTAAACTAGTGCAGCTCTTTTTAAAAAAAGTCAGAGGCTTCTTGAGTTAATTTCTCACCGACATACTCTCCTTAAAAATTAAACTTTAATATACAAATATTTGAGAGTAAATAAATATCTTAGTATCCTAAAAACAAATTTTTTAAGGTAAAAAAAACTTATTTTTAATTTAATTATTTTTATAGATGAACGTGTCAAGAATGGTTAGCTGTCGGCGGCTGGATAAGCGTGCAGTATTTAACGAAGAAAGAGCTGGTAAAGAAATAAATTTTTTTTTTATAAACATAACTTGTTTCTTTTGTTCTTCTTTGGGTAACTATTTGAGCCATTTTTTAGATTATACACAACCGGAGTACGACGGAAACGCTGGATACGAATATTATGATGACCGCCAGTGTAAGTTTTTTTGAAGAATTCTTATCTCAAGTTTGATTTTTGTATTCAAAAAATTTAATCACAATTACAAGTTGGAATTTTTCACAAAATCACATTTTTTATCGGTCATTTTGATTTTTTTTTTTTTTAATTATTGTGCTTTATACTGATTTTTAAAAGTCCATAAAATCAACGTGTTCTTTATTTCGAACTTTTAATATGTTATCTATCAGAAATTGTTTTAACACATGAAGTACAAAAGCCACTTAATCAGATCTGCTAAAATCTAAAAGTAAAGTGTTCTTATAAACAAAAATTTTTTGTTTGTTAGATGAATCACCACCAGTGGATTGTGATCCGGCTGAGTGTGCCAGGCGTGCTAATGAAGAAACAAATTCAGGTGAGCATTTATTTTTTATGATAAAAACATTTCTTCATGGACCAGATTTTTTTAACTCAAGACTATATCTCGTGAAAACTTATTAAAATTTTAACAATGTAAAAATCTTCTTTTTTATACTCTATTCGGGTTAAAAACAATAAAAATTTTGTAAGAAAAGTATGTATTTACTGAAATCGGTTTACGAGTTTTGAAACACAAATTTCAGCCAGTTTGAAAAATTACTTTGAACTTTTAGTATAAAAGTCTAATACTTCTTATAAATCTGATTAACTTTTTTTATAAAGATTAAATTTAATCAAATATCTTGAAATAGATCTCACCAGTGACGACTTGACAGTAGAATGGAAGTGTGAAGAGGTCGAAGACGAGAGATACAAAGTTAATAACAACGATAGTATTAACAACCAATTTAACAATAACGACAATGTTAACAACCGATTTAACAACAGCGATAATGTTAACAACCAATTTAACAACAACGGTAATGTTAACAACCACGGTGGCAAGAATAATTTTTACGAGCCGGAAACTTATGAAATATGTAAAACAAATGGCTGCAACAGAACGGGTAAAATTAAATCCTTCCAACCAATAAATCGTATCCAATGAACATATTTTTAATTCAAATAATTATAATTTCCACAGCCAGATCAGTTTTGAGTAATATGGACAGTAATGTTGACCCATGCGATAATTTTTACCTGTTTTCTTGCGGGAATTTTTTAAAAAACTCAAACATTCGCGAGAATGTAAAGCTAGATTCTTCTAAGTTGACAAGTATTGAGTTTACACGACGAATCAAGGAAATTGTCGAGGCTGAAATTGAACCGAACCAGATCAAATCGTTACAATTGCCCAAGATCCTGTACAGGTCTTGCATGAACGAAAGTAAGTTCTATTATGTTATTCAATTTAAATAGATTTTATTTTTAATTATTTTATTAAAAATTATATTTTTATTGTTTGAAGAACTGATCGGAGACCAAGAACTAAGGGCATTATTAAATCATCTAGGAGGCTGGCCTGTGCTAATGGACAATGAGTGGAAAGATGATAACTTTGACTGGAAAAAAGTTATTCAAAAGCATCGAGAAGTTGGTTTGATTGTCTTTTATTTAATGGATTTCGGAATTCAATCAGATCAAAAAAGCAACGATAATAACTTTATTGTGGTAAAGATCAATAACGTCGTACTTATTTATATGTATATGTATAAAGCGATGGCGTGAAACTATATAGATATACTAATGCGCTAATAAATGTTCTTTGAAATCTTCTCTCTAGTGGACATGCAAGTCCAATGAATATTCAGTAGTGCATTAGTACATGTACATAAACTTTCACGTTGACGCACAATTTAGACATACAAGTATACTAATTTCCGTAAAACGACTACGCTTCAGTGGAATATTTGCTCTCTTATTTTAAACTAAAATGATATTGATTGTTTCAGTTAAGAGTACCAAATTTTAACATTGGTATGGATCGTTTGCTAAATGGACGGAACGATGCAGTAGTAAATGCGTATCTCGAGTACATGACTGACGTTGCCGTAATTTTGGGAGCCAACAGGGAACAGGCAGCCAGGGATATGGAGCAAGCCTTGGAATTAGAGATCGAACTTGCTAATGTTTGTACCAATGATTTTTTACTTTAAAACTTATGCACTGAATTTATTTATTTTTGAACGTAGCTATCTCTGCAACAAAAAAATGAACCGTGGAACACAATGAAGCTGCGTGAACTGATCGAAACGTATCCCAGTATATCATGGCTGGATGGCATCAACAATATTTTAGCTCCAATCACGTCTGTAACCGAAAATGAGATGATCAATGTCCCTTCACCGAGTTTTTTGTCAAAACTGGTTGAACTTCTGGGCAAAAAACCAAAACGCGTACTGGCCAACTACTTACGTTGGAAGCTAGTAGAAGGGTTTGCTCCCGATCTCAACGAAGTCATTCAGAACAAACATTTTGAATTTCAGGCAAAGAAACAAGGTCAGTTAATGGCATACACATTACTTATCTAGGATGTCTTAAATTACATGAAATTGTCATCCGAGGCGAAACCGAGACATTTCCCATTCCATATCTTTCCATTGAATAAGAATACGTTGATTTTTTCCGAGATATTATAAAAAAAAATTTTGTTGAAATAGATTTTTGGTACTTCATTTACTTTATTTAGTTTTATTTTTTCTTTAATTATCTCGAGCTACTCTAAAGATGTTAAATTTTATTCGACTTAAAGTTCATTTCTTGCTTTTAACTTTTTCTATTTTTCCATTTTAAATCTATTGATTTCTTTTCTTTTTCTGTTTTTATTTAACCATTTTCATCCATTTTGTACCGTTCATCTTGAGTCTAGGTCCTTATGATCGTTTTCTCTGTCAGGTCTGATCACGAAAAGTATTTCTTACTCCCTTGTAGTTTCCTCTACTTTCTCCTATCGTATGTTTTTCTGTGCTCATAGTGATGTAGTTTGTCTCTTCTGTCCAAGATATACTAACCGAGTTTTATTATTCTTATAATTTACTTCAATCACTTTTTTTATCACTCATTTTTAAAAACAATTTAAACTTATCTAACCAGTTACTAGTCAATGAGCAAGGAGAAATTTTAAGAGTCAATTTTACAGGCATTCAATACTTTATAATATATTTTTAGGATTACAAAACATTCAAAAGCCTGCAAGGTTGCAGGATTGTCTAGAAAGAGTTCTTTTACTGTATCCAAGCTTTATCTCCCTTTATGCGAGAAAGTACTTTGGCAGGGATGCAAAAGCAGCTGCTGCTCAAATATTCACAGGAATCAAGCAAGAATTGGAAGAATCTTTGAATAGGGTTCGTATTTCTTATTTCATGTGTAAAATATTTTGTTTATCATTTCTGAAAATAAAATTTTTGTTAAGTAAATTATCTAATATTCTTAAAATAAAGGTTGGCCGGATGGACGAGACCACAAGAATGGAAGTTTTGGGGCAAGCTAAATTTATGAATGCTAAAATAGCGTATCCCTATGACATTCTGTACGATGATCAACTCGAAAAATACTATCAAAATTTAGAATTAACTCCTGAAAATCACCTACAAAATATGATTAATATCCATCGCTTCGCTGCCAATAATTCTTTGGAAACACTTAGAAATTCAACGGAAAACAAAGTCTTCAAAACCTTCGCTCTTCCAAAATCATTAGATTTAAAATACTCGCCCGAAGAAAACACTTTTAGTAAGTTTCTAGAACGGCTACACATATTATGGGGCTTATTGTTGAAATTTATGATTATTGAATTTTAGAGTTAAGCTGTTGAAGTCTAAAATTTTGGGGATGCGGGGTTACGAGCTTAAAGTGTTAAAGTCTGAAGGAAGGCTTTATGGTTAGCTGCCATATTAGGGTTACGAAGCCCTAAGGTTGTCATGATTAAAGTAAGAGCATGACTTTTTAGAGTTATTGGGTTTATCATTGAAAAGGAAGTTTGACGCATCAGAGTTATGGGGTTTTAAAGCCATGTTAGAGTAAAAAGTATCAGAATGATTAATAAAAAATTTTTATTTCAAGATTTGCCGGTTGCAGTACTCCAAGATACATTCTTTGAAAAAGATAGACCTGACTACATGAACTATGGAGCGATCGGGTGGCTTATTGGGACCGAATTAACTAATGGGTTCAACAACACTCGCAAACAATATGACGAAAATGGCAATTTAGAAAATTCGAGGCAACCGACCATCCAAGAAGAGTACTTCGAGAAGGCTCAATGCTTTGTTGATCAGCTTCGCCGTATGCCAGACCAAAAAGTAAGTAGTTTTATTCCAGATATTTATTTTTTTCAACATTACAGTCAGCTTAGTACCCGATTCTAAACTGTTCGAACCTGAAGACACATTGAATACTGAAGTCAAACGAACCGCAATCTTGTTCTAGGAAAATAATACGCTCGCCGGCATTGGCATGGTGCACACCGCTGGAATCAAATTGGCTTATCAAGCTTACAAACAGAAAAATGTCATCGAACCCAGGTTGCCTGGACTCGAAAACTTCTCGCCCGAGCAGATGTTTTGGATAAGCGCAGCAAACGACTTTTGTGAAAATAATGTCCAGGAGTCACCACAAACTGACGATATCTATGATTCCGGAGCTTTTCGAGTTTATAGTTCTATGCTCAACATGCCCGAATTCGCCAAGGATTTCAAATGTCAGCCTGGTTCCAATATGAACCTGGAAATAAATAAGTGCAGTCTCTGGTAGGGACACTTTATTCATTCATTTTTAGCTCTTTTTTTCACAGTTTAAATTGGTGAAGAAATGATTGATACAATAATTCAACTGGTGGTGAATTTTTAATATGCATTAAAATAAAAAATCATTGTATATTATTGATAAATGTTTATATTGTAATAAACGTATTTTTAATTTTAATATCATTCAATACTGATTTTACAATAGTCTGTTTACATTAGTTCATAGTTAAAAAATAAAATATTATATTATAAGTCGTATGAATTGAATTCCACGCATAAAAAAGAGAAAAAAAATCAAAATATTGTTTATACTAATATAAGTTGTATAAAAAAATAAATAAATGACAATAGAAATTTTAAAAACCTTGTTTATGTATTTTTAGTATGTGCCTCTGAGAGAGAGAGAGAGAGAGATGTTTGAAATTTTTTTTTGAAAAATATGTGCTATTGGGCCTGTTTGGTAAAAAGCGTCTGAAGGTCTATCGGAATTAGTTATTACCAATATATTGCTTTTTTTTTTTTTTTTTTTTAGGCGTACAAAAACCATTCCCAAAGATTCGTCAAAATCGGCGATCCGGAGAATGTGACCTCTCCTTGTTACTTTATAAAAATCGGAATAATCTTCAAAATTTATATAAATCAAAATATGATAAAAAAAAAAAAACAGTTATAATACATAAAAGTAAAAGAACAACGGTCCATTAAATAAAATGAAAATCACAAAAATTAATTAGAGAAGGTAGAAACGACCAAGATTAATTCAATGATGGTGATGAATTAGGTATGCTTTGAGAGTAAAACTAAGACAACGCTTGAAGAATTCGGCCAAAATTCATTAGGTCACGTTTTTAAAAGTCTCATCAATGCGTTCAATGCACTTGCATGCTTTCAAGCACGTTTCGTACTGTGCGTTGATTTTTTATCTTTCATCGCGCATTCTATCAGATCACAGTTTATCATTTTCAAACGAGTATAAATGATCCAGGCTCAGGACACATTTTCGCACTTTTCATCAAGTTTTTGAAGCACATTTATTTTTCATCAGACTACTTTATAAAATATTTGAATAAAAAAGTGATATATTCAAAAATGAACTTTTTAAAGTTCATATTTCTAACGTTTGTCGGAATTATTCTTCTGGTATGTATTGAGTATTCCAATAACAAAATTAATACCTATAATCATTTGACAATTGACGAACAAGATGTCTTTCAATAATTTTTGTTTCTACATATATAAAATAGTTGCAATGTTTTATTTCTGTTCAGCATCTTTTTCTTTTAGTGTCATTCATTAAATATTTTTCAACTAAATAATCGTCATGAAGAAGTAAAATAAACAAACTTGTGCCAAGCTTTAAGATAAAAACGAATGAACGAAGCATAAAATATTAATGAGATAAATCTTATATATAAAAATATTTTAAAGTAGATAAATCGAAATATCTTGGTTTACTAAAAAAAAATTTCTAAGAAAAAAAACTTATTTTTGATTGAATTATGTTTACAGATGGACGTGGCAAAAATGGTAAACTGTCGCCGCCTGGATAAACGTGCAGTATTTTACGAAGAAGCAGGTAAGAAAATGAATTTTTTTATAAATATTACTTGTTTCACTTGTTTTTTTTTTTTGAAAGATTATGTTTAAAATCTTTGTTAGATGAATCATATTGAGTTTTTTGTTTTAGACAAATCAACAAAACTGTTATGTGATGAGTTTCACCGCAACGAGTGGTTTTTTGTGAAGAAAATTTTACGTGAGCATTAATTTTTTTATGATTGAAAGATTTATTTATGAATTGAACTGACATAAGGTAAAATTGACTCATCCCGTGAAGTTGAAGTAAAATTTTTATAACGTGAGAATATGCATTTTGGTTGTAAATTTTTTTTTCAATAACAATACATAAAAAAAATTTTATTTTTATTTTACACTATTGTTGAAAAAAAAGAGTTTTTAAATATTATTTTTTTCATTCTATTCGGGTAACAATAAAAATAAAACAATAAAAATTTTGTCAGAAAATTCTGTATTTACACGAATCGGTTCATGAGTAATCGAACACAAGTATTTTTTTTATAAAGATTTAATTAAACTTTGTTCAAATAGATCCCATCAGTGCAACGTACAGCCTTGTAGACTGGAAATGTGAAGAGATCGATGGCAAGAAAAGCGAAGTTAACAGCACTGTTAACGAAAAAAACAACAGTAAGATCGATGTTGATAAGAAAAACAACATTAACATCACGATTGACGTTAAAAACCAAGTTAATAACAAAGATAACAATACTATCAACGAGGTAAACAAAGTTAACAAAACAATTGATCAAGTTAACAAAACCGATGTCAAGCCAGAAACTTTTGAAATATGTCAAACAAATGTCTGCCATAGAACGGGTAAAATTGAATGACCAATAACTTCTATTAAAATAGTTTTAAATTAAAGTGATTACAATTTCCGCAGCCAGATCAATTTCGGATAATATGGACAATGCCGTTGACCCATGTGATGATTTTTACCAGTTTTCTTGTGGAAACTTTTTAAAAAACACAGAAATTTCCGAGAATGAAACAATAGATTCTTTTAGCAGGGTAAAAGACGACCTTGAACGAAAAGTCAAGAGTTTTATCGAGGCTGAGATTGAACCGAAGGAGATCAAACCGTTCAAATTGCCCAAGATTCTGTACAAGTCCTGCATGAACGAACGTGAGTTTTATTATGTTATTCAATCTAAGTAGAAAGAAGCTTTAATTTTTTTATTTTTTATTTGAAACCCGTTCAATTGCGTTTTTCCTAACAAACGCATGTTAAGAAATTTCTGAAAAATTTAATATGTTTTTTGTACACTCAAATAATGATGGTACATCGATTCCTACAGGAGGGTGGTCCCCAAAAAACCTTCTTTCAGACCGTTCAAATTAAAAAATTTAGCATTTTAGAATTCAATTATGTGCTTGAATAAAAAAATTAAATCAAAAATTATTTTCATTGTTTGAAGAACTGATCGAAAAACAAGGACTGGATCCATTCAAGGAAATTTTAAAAGAATTGGGAGGCTGGCCTGTGCTGATGGGCGATGAGTGGAAAGATGACGACTTCGACTGGAAAAAAGTTATTTCCAAGCATCGAAAAGTTGGTTCGATTGTCTTTTATTTCATGGATTTCACAATTGACATAGATCAAGAGAACAAAACCAATAACCTTATACAGGTAAAGATAAAAAACTTCGTACTTTGCTCACAGTTGACATGTTCACTGGGCTGAATTTTCTGAAGTCCAATGGACGTTCACTTGAGCATTGTTATATTTATACATTCTCGCGACTAGTCTAGATATAGATACACAAATTATGTATTATAAGTGAATGTTAATTGGGCTTTTCCACTTTAGTAGACATGTCAATCTTTACTTCCCTCTATTGAACTAAAATGATATTGATTGTTACAGATAAACCCACCACAGTTTAACATCGGCATAGATCGTTTGCTAAATGGACTGAACGATACGCTAGTAAATGCGTATCTCGAGTACATGACCGACGTTGCCGTCACTTTGGGAGCCAACAGGGAGCTGGCATCTAAGGATATGAAGGAAGCTTTGGAATTTGAAATTGAACTTGCAAATGTTTGTAACAATTGTTTTCACTTTAAAACTTATGCACTGAATTATTTATTTATTTATGATCATAGATAACTCTGCAATATCAATTGGATCAAGAATCGTGGGCTCCCTACAAACCGTGGTACAATCCAATAAGCCTGCGCGAATTGATCAAAGCGTATCCCAGTATATCATGGGCCGATAGCATCAACATTATTTTGGATCCAATCACATCTGTAACAGAAGATGAGGTGATCAATGTCAGTATACCAAGTTCTTTGTATAAAGTGATTAAACTTCTGGAGAAAAAGCCAAAACGCGTTCTGGCCAACTACATACTCTGGAGGCTCGTGGAAAGATATGCTCGCGACCTCAACGAAGTCATTCGGAACAAACGTTTCGAATTTCTGGCCAAGGAAGGTCAGTTAATCGCATATTACTTATTAGGCGGCTTTTTATTACCAGTAACGGTGAAATAAATTTTTGATACTTCATTTACTTTATTCGCTTCCAGTTTTCACTACAATTCATTTTTCTTTAATTGTCTCGAAATACTTTAAACATCAATTAACATGAAGAAATTTTATCGAGCCAAATTTTAAAAATTAAAACTTTACGGGCATTCAATAATTTTTAATATATTTGATAGGTCATTTTTGTCATAACTGTTGGTCAAATTATTCATTTGCATCTTTTCATGATTAGGAAACGTCAAAAAGCCAACAAGGTTGCAGGAGTGTCTTGATGAAGTTTCTTCTCGGTTCTATACAAGTATCATCTCCTTTTACGCAAGAAAGTACTTTGACAAGGATGCGAAAACAGCCGCTACTCAAGTATTCACAGGAATTAAGCGAGAACTGGAAAAATCTTTGGAAACGGTTCGTATTCCTTATTTCACTGGTAATATATTTTATTCACCAATTATAAAAATAAAATTGGATAAAAAACACGTTTCAAGTACCTTAATATCTAATAAATAATAATCTCTTAATTTTTGGGAAAAAAAATTTTTGCACCCCAGCTAAATTAAGTTTTTAGATTATGATTTGTTGAGTGAAGTATCTAATATTCTTGATAGGTCGACTGGATGGACGAACCCACAAGAAAAGCCGCTTTGGAGAAAGCTAAATTTATGGATGCTAAAATAGCATATCCCGATGAGATTCTGGACGATAAACAACTCCAGGAATACTATCAAAATTTAGAATTAATTCCTAAAAATCACCTACAAAATATGATTAATATCTCACGCTTCATTGTCGAAAGTCATTTGAAAACACTCAGAAAACCTCTGGATAAAAAAGACTGGACTGACTCTGCATTTCAAGAATTTTTATCAGTAAAATACTTGCCCAAAAAAAACACTTTAAGTAAGTTTACGTCTACATAAGTTACAGGGTTTCATGTGTGACATATTAGGATTATTGATTTCCAAAGTTAAGGCGTTGATGTCTTTTTAAGTCATTGAGTTTAGCAATTGTAAAATATACAAAAATACAAATGAAAATTTTATATTTCAAGATTTGCCTACCGAAGTACTCCAAGGCACATTCTTTGGAAAAGATAGACCTGAATATATGAACTATGGAGCGATTGGATGGCTTATTGGGAGCGAAATAACTCATGGGTTTGACAGCATTGGCCGATACCGTGACAAAGATGGCAATTTCAAACAATCGTTGGATTGGAACCGTGACGAAAAGTACCTCGACAGGATTGACTGCTTTATTGATCAGACTAATAATTTTACAAACCCTGTAGTGAGTACTTTTATTCTAGATCATTAGGCTTATTTTCAAAAATAATATATAATATTATTTTTATTTTAGACAAACGGTAGGCTCAACAAGATTGAAGTCATAGCGGACAACGCTGGAATCAAATTGGCCTATCAAACTTACAAACTGAAAAATGTCATCGAACCCAGGTTGCCCGAATTCAAGGACTACTCGCCGGAACAGATGTTCTGGATAAGCGCCGCAAACAACTACTGTGAAAAAAAATCGAATAAAAATGACCATAACTCCGGAAGTTTTCGAGTTATCAATTCCATGTCCAACATGCTCGAATTTTCCAAGGACTTCAAATGTAAGCCTGATTCCAATATGAATCCGGAAAAAAAGTGCAACGTCTGGTAGAGCTTTTATCGATTCAAGATTGTATATAAATTTGTATAAAAACCAGGGACTCGGTAATAACAAAAGTTTTGTTATGTTATGTTATTTTTCTAAATACCATAACAAAATTGACTTTTTTTATGTTATTTTTTAAAATAACATAACAAGTTGAACTTTTGTTATGTTATTTTTTTTAAGTAACAAAATTGCTGTAAAAATTCAAACTTTTAGTATAAGGAAATGGTTTTCCAGAGCAATAATCTTTCGTTTAGATAAGCTAAAAAAGTGAACTGAATTTTTACAGCAATTTTTTACCAAAAAAAAATAACATAACAAAAGTCAATTTTGTTATGGTATTTAGAAAAATAACATAACAACAGTCAATTTTGTTATGGTATTTTAAAAAATAACATAACAAAAGTCCATTTTGTTATTTGTACTATAACAAAATTATAACACAACAAAAGTAACAAAACATTTTGTTATTACCGCGGGTCCCTGATAAAAACTTAGAAATTTTAAGAAACAGAAGAAGTAACAAATAAAATTAACCAATCTTATGGTGAGATAAAATTATGAAGTGTTTCTTATTATCTGAATCAGAATCATTTTTTAAACCAAAAATTTTAAGAAAATTTAATGCAAAGAATTAAAAAAAGTCTTTATCCAACATGCCAGAATTCGCTAGAGATTTCAACTGCAATAGCTTGGTTTGAACATGAATCCGGAAAAAAATGTACCGATTGGTAGAAAAAATTGTTTTAATCCAATACTTTTAATATATCAATGCTATTGTATATTTATCATTATTATAATATATCAATGCTATTGTGGCAAAGGTCATTTTAAAAATTTGTTTCCGCAAGCTAAAATCATGAATAAAGTGATTAAGAGACATTTTGGGAACTAAAAGTCGTCTCATTGTAACTTTATTCGTGGCAGATTTTGAGTTAAGGTTTTTCTTCGTTGGGACCATCGAAATAGATTTTTCTTGGTAGAGAAAAATGGTCGGAGATCGTAGATCAGTGTGGAAAATGACTTAGGCATGTTCCCAAATTATAGCATCGAGCATATAGGTAACGCCTTTTAAAATCTGTGTCCTCTAATCTGTCCCACTCATTGGCAAGCCATTAGAGAGCAAAGCAACCTCATCTAAGTACCAACAATTTATCAGCACTCGTCAATCATGAGGCTATTGAAAATACGATCGGAACTGCGCCGGTTTTTCGCAGCAGCCAAGAGCAACAACTTCGAGGAGGTACGAGCTGCGATCCGCAAGCTCGGACCTCACGCGAAAAAACTGAGACCAGAGTACAATGGAGTTACTCCACTTCAATGGGCCTTGGTCATCGCGGCTTGCGAGAATTTTAGAGACTCGCACTTTGAAACGATCGAGGTGCTCATTATGGAGCGGAACAACGGAGCTGATGTCAATGCTCTGCTTCATCGTACGGTGGACAAAGTCAATTTAAAAACGGTTGAGTTGCTCCTTAACAACGGAGCTCATGTTAATGCAAAGAACAACAGAGGCGAAGTTCCCCTGTTCAGATCCGTCGGAGCGAAAAGTATAGAAATTTTGAAACTACTTTTAGATCGCGGCTCGGATGTAAACAAGGTCAACGAGTACGGATGGACACCCCTACACTTGGCTGCGGAAATTTTCGGGGAAAGCGATCGCGAACTGGGTTTGATCGAAATTTTGATTAAAAACGGAGCTAATGTCAACTCTCAGGACAAGGACGGGGAAACTCCGCTTCACAGCTTGGTGCAGAGGAACAAGGTCAAAGCGGTCGAGCTGCTTTTGGATCACGAGGTGGACGTCAACGTCAAGGACAACTTCGATGAGATTCCTCTGTTTATCGCGATCCGCGGTGGCAGCTGCGAAGTTACGAGGTTGCTGGTTGATCATGGCGCTGATGTCAGCAGGGTGGTTGCCGAGAACTTGGATATGTACGAAAAAAAAAAATGGAAAATTATCGTGGAACACGTTGCGAAATTGCAGACGCTTGGTTTGGCGGTTGGTGAAAATATTTTGGATTCGATTTCGAATTTTACTGACTGCAGTCGTTATCTTGCCGAGTGCACGGAAGAGTTGACCTTGGCCAAAGGTACCAGAATTAAAAACTGCTGGGTCACTTTCTTCGACTTGGTTACTGGTAGTGACAGAAGTTTGAAAAATTTCGGGGGAAATCGAGAGTTGGTGAGGAACTTTGAAACGAGCGACTTCTTGAACAAATTTCCAATTTACGGATCCGAGATGAGGAAAAATGTGAGTAAAGGAATAGAAATTAGGAAATTGTTTGACGAATGTTCGATTAAGTTGTGTTTTAATTTGCCGATCTTCAATCCGAATCATTTGATAGTCAGAGACGTTTTCGACTGCTTGGTTGCTAATGATTGGTCAAGATTTTGCGAGTGAAATTCTCTAAAGTCTGATTTGATTGAATTATTTTGTATGATTAAGTTAAGGTCGGCTAACTAAACTAATTATTCTTTCAACCCACTGTAAAAAAATTAAATTGTGAAATAAAGTTACTTTCATCAAAATCTACTGTATTTTTGTAAATAAAAAATATAAATAAAAACATGCTGGGATTCTCTACTTCCTTACTTAAACTAACTTATACTAGTCAAGGATTAAAACATTCAATAAAATAATAAATTTTTTAAATCTAATTTATTAAGCTTAAAGTTAACAAGATAATAACAAATTTATTGCTTGCTATCAAAGTAGGTCTATTCTATTATAAAAAATCGAGAGTGATATCCTTTTAAATTGTGATAAACACACTCATTACTATCATTATTATAATTATTTATTATTACAGTAAGAAATATACGATCATTTACATTCAAACTCTTAACGACATTTTTAAGTCAATACTAAATTAAAAGTAAAAATCAATAGTTTTTTTTTTAACTTCTTTTCACGCACATCTCAAATTAACTCACAAAAATCTTGCATTTATTTACATAGTTTAGTTCATCATTTGGTTGTTGATTTTTGTTCGTGACTATTTTTTAAACTACGGCGAGGCAACGCGTAATTTACTCCACTTCTGTTGTGTTTATTGTCACTGTAAAAATCATTTTTTCTTTCTTCTTTACGAAACACAGTGCACCATGCATCGAACGCCGACTTTAACTGAAAAAAAAAATGGTTTTTGTTAATTTTATTCATTACGCATAATATTTAAAAATTAATGATTGATTAAGCTTCTTACTTGACGGTTGGCCTTCGCGACGGTTCGGACGCGGTCGGGGGTGGTGGCGGTCCTCTTCGGGCCAGCTCCTCGAGGTACCCCATGAGCAGTCGGGATCTCTCCGATGCCGCAGCTTCAAGGACTAAAAAGCGCTTGTCCTTTTTCAGAATGTCCTCGATCTCGGTAAGGTGTGAGCCACTTTCCTGGACCTTCTTTAGCGTCTTGTCGGTTATTAGCTTCGTCTCCTGAAGCAGCTCCCTGAAGTCGGCCTTCGCCGCTACGAGTTTGTCCTTGATATACTCCTTGAATTCCTTCTCGCATTTCTGTAATAAACATACGATTAAAATTTTAAGAAACACTTTAAAGTAAAAACGTATTTATTATTTGTATTTACCCTGTCGCTCGAAGAAAACTTGATGTATCGAGGATCGTCGTTAAGAAGTTTCTTGACGTCTTTCCAGGCTGCGTTCAGATCGGTCGAAGCTCCAACTTCGTTCAAAAGCTCTCGGAACTTGTCCCGTTTCTTACGTCCCAACTGTTCTACGTGCTCGTTGAACAACTTTTCTTTTTCCTCTCGTTCCAGCGAGTCTACGAATTCCCATCGGTGATCCTTCCTCAGCTGACGTTTGGCTTCTCGCCAAGACAAGTCGCCGTTTCTCACCTGAAAAATTAAAAAAAAAATTCGTAATTATTATTAACTGTAGCAAATGCTTTGGTTTGGTACTAAGCTTTTAAATTTTTTAAGAATGACCGAGAAACTAATCAAAAAGAATCGGTAAGAACTTTGGGTTAACAAAATACATAATTAAATTTATTTAAATTACAAACTTACCAAATCGGCCAGAAGCGCGTTGAAGTGCTGCACGGCTTCGGCATGCCTGTGGTGCTGTCGCTCCTTGTCCCGGTCCCTGAGGTGCGTGGCCAAAGTTCTCTGAACCTCGCGTTCTCTCTCCCTCAAGCTCGCCTCGGCTCTTCGCTCTCGATCCCGCTTCTGTTTTTCTCTGTCTTCTTCCTCGGCAGCCGCGGCCGCGGAGTCGGACTTGTCGTCGTCGTCGTCATCGTCGTCGTCCTCGCGGGTATCGCTTTCCTGAAATTGTTTAAATGGGTTTTTAAATACTCAATCTAGATTTAGTAATTCTCTGATCGATACGTATTACGATCCGGTACTCGAAAAATATATTGTCATTTATTTTTTCTCGAAAATAAATAAAAATTCATCCTTACGTTGTCGTTATCCTTATCCGACTCGTCCTTGTGGTTGGTCTCATCCGCGTCGTCAATTTCTCCCATTTCCTTCTCCTCTTTATCCTCCTTTCCGTCCTTATCCTCCTCGTCGTTTTCCTCTACCTTAACCTTTAACTTTTCCTCTTTGTCCTTCTCCTCGCTCTTATCCCTGTCTTTGTCCTTGCTCTTCTCCTTATCCTTATCCCTGTCCTTGTCCTTCTTCTTATCTTTTTCCTTTTTCTCCTTGTCTTTCTTCTTCTCTTTGCTCTTGTCCTTATCTTTGTCCTTCTTCTTGTCCTTGTCTTTCTTATCCTTCTTCTCCTTGTCCTTCTTGTGTCTCTCCTTATCCTTGTGCTTCTCGTCCTTGTCCTTCTTTTCCTTCTCCTTCTTCCTCTCTTCCTTCAGGGCGCGCACGTGATCCCTGAACCAGTCCTCGCGGGTGCTCGCCGAGTCGACGTTTCTGTAACGCCAGTCCATTTCCAGTCTTTTCTTCCAGTCTGCCCAGTGCGAGTGCCTGTCTATGTCCTTGTGCTCCCTCAGCAGCGACAAGAAGTCTTTTTTCACCTGCAAAATACACGAAATTCATGAGTTTCTTGATACAATGCAGTTTAATTTAATTTTTCATCGATTAATTTTCTTAGGCCTAGGTTTTTTGTTTGGACAATATAAGTCTAAAAGATTGAACTCATTTTTAATATAAATTGGTTTTCAAACTTTTACTAATGGATGACCCGAAAAATCAGCCAAAAATTCAATGTATCAATGAAAAATTACTACTTTTAAATTTAGTTTAAAAATATTGTATTGATAGCAGGGCTATGAAATGGACTAATTTTAGGGTCACTCTTTCGCGAGCTGAAAGAAAATATTAATTAAAATCCTGCAAGAAAAATGATTAGCGGCTCTTTAAGTTTCACACTATTATTATTTAATTTTAAAAAGTTTTTCAATAGTGTAAATCTTAGTAGAAACTGGAAACTGCTTATCTGCTGCTGAAAAAATTTATAATTATACAGTCCTGAAAAGAAATGATTAAGTTTTACAAATCACTTAAAGTAGTTATTATAATCATTAAACAAAGTTTTGCAAACCGCTTTTATTAAAAATGATAATTCAAAATTATAATTGAACACATGACTCTGATTAATTTTTAATTTACAAAAGTTAACTTAATTATCCTTGTCGCTATCATATGAAAGAACGTTATGTTCTTCAGAACAATTACTTCCTCGTAAAAAAAAAAAATTTAAAGCATAAATTCGCAGGCGCGTGTAATCCAACGACACTAGTAATAAACTTTACTAAAAAAATCGTTCGATTACACTGCACTCTGTACGCACATTCACCCAAGAATACTCAAACATAAAAAAAAAAAAAAGAAAAAAAAAGTGGTTTCTCAGTCACAAAATTCAAAGTTTTATCTAAATTGTTATCTTGATCCAGTCGAAGTCTTCTGTGGCAAATGCACATAACTGCGATTAAATGCTCCAAATTTCATACACAAGTATCCAGTTTTGTTTTTTTTTTTGTCTTGTAACGAGGATTACGTGTTAATCATACAAATACCGAGTGTCATTCTCATTTGAAGAGTTAATCCGTTGCCGAGAAGAACTGGAAGTGCGCTCGTGGTAGACGAGGGATGATCTGAAGGCATCTCGTCGCGAGTCCAGAGGTCAAATCCATTAACTTGGCGAGGATGCGAGCGTCCCGAATGATTGACTGGTGGAGAGTTCAGAACACATGAGTACATCTTTTTATTTAGTTTTTTTTTTTTTAATTTATAAATTTTTTTGTTTTTCGCAATCCTCTCTTCGATTAATGAGTTACTTTACTTTATTTATTCATTTTTTTATTTTTTTGTATCAAAATCTACTCAATGCTTAGGGCAAAAAATCATTCCCTTGGAGTTTCATTTTTCATATCTTCAGATTATATAAGTATTAGTGCAACAAAATTTAACAACATACCTACTTCACCTGAAAGAAAATTCAATATTAAACCTGAAAGAAATATTATTTATCAAAAATTTCAATTCTTTCGTTAACTTGATTGAACTTTTTTTTGACTCGAAACTATATTGATTCGCAATCTGTTTCTTTTTGCATTTAATTTTTGAATGTGTGCTAAGACGAACCGATAGAAACAACTTGGTACTTTGAAAATTAATTTAACAGGGAAGATGAATATACAAAATTCTTCAGTGCTTTGGTTTGATACGAATCCTAGTATTCAAAAAATTATTCGATAAACTTAAAAATTCGTCATCTTCCCTATTGAATATCATAAATTTCTATCGGTTTCGAATGAAAATTCTGCCATATATGAAATTCACGGAGCTGAAAGTAAAAGATTCGATTAGTTCTTTTGAAGTTGTAAAATTTACCTGTTCTCGTCTGGCAGCCTTTTCTTCTTTCTCGCGTTTCCTAACTTCAAGCAGGTACTCGTTGAAGAGGCTCTCGCGTTCCCGCATTTTCTCAACGTTCTTGAAACGCTCGTCTCGGCCGTGCTTCTGTGCAAAATCACTGAAGGAGGACCTAAAACAAAATTAATTTTACTTTAGTATGATCAAAAGTCAAATTTTCAAGTTGAAAATTTGAAAAAATGTAAAAATTTCAAAACCTTTACACTTTTACAATTTTTAATATTCTTTTTTTATAAAAACTTTTTTACAGTTTCTAGACGTCACTTTAAACAACTTCTCAGATGGATTTTGCAATATCTCAATTATGTAGAAAAATAAATATTCTAATTTACAAATTTTTCATAATTTTTTTTTTACTGTTTTTACTATTTCAAATCGTTTAAACTTTTTCCAATATTAATTTTTTTCTTTTATGAAATTTTTTTTGCAAATACTCACTTTCCATGAAGATTAGCTTCCTCGAGGAGTTTCTGGAACTGATCCTTGCGTTCTTTCATTTTGTTCCTCTTCTCCCGCCTTTCTTCCTCGGCGCGTTCCTTGACGTACTTTTCAAAAACCTGCTTTCTCTCTTTGGACGTAAGGAGCAAGTAGCGAGGATCGAAAACTATTTTGTGGAGTTCTTTCTCCCACGTACTGAATGCGGATACCTGAACAAAGTATTTTATAAATAATTAATTGTTACTTTCAATGACAATAATTAATTATGTCTTTTGAGTCGTTCATTTTGTGTGATGATTCATTTTTTAATTTGTTTTTACTACACGAAAAACCGTGAACGATCTTTAGAATAAATTTCCTAGATAACGTTTTAAAAGAAAAAAATAATTACATCTTTTTCGGTAAGCATCTCTTTGAAGGACTTGATCCTGGTATCCAGTGGAACTATAGCTCTTTCCCTGGCTGCCCTCACTTCGGCCTCGATTGCAGCTTCCTTACCGATGTCTATAGTTTTCTTAGGATCTCGCTCGACTTCTTCCTCTTTGACAGAATTAACTGTAAAAAAAATAAATGAATATATTTAATAAAATATGAAAAATAGTTAGTAACTTATATATATAGTTTACATTGAAATTATCATATAATGATTTGTGACACTACTAGTGTGTGAAGTTATACATTCAAGTCGTAAGTTATTATACTCGTAAGATCGTTCGAAAGTTAGACGATTTTATTTTTTATTGAACTTGAAGCTAAACGAGATATTGTATGAATTTTTTAAGATTATTAATTTTATGAAAATTCTTGAGTTTCTCAATATATTTTTATATTTCCTTTATGCTTATCCGAGTCCAATAACGAATTTAATTTATGTTAGTATCAAATTAAGGTTTTATCAAAAAACACTCATACCTTTCGAATCGTCCAGTTTGGCTTTTTTGGCCGGCGGTCGATCGTCTTCGCCGCTGCTGTCGCTGGTCTCGTCCGTTTTACCAGCCTCGGTTTTTCCAGAATTCGAGGTCGCGCTCGCGTCCGGTGGTCCGGCAACCATTTTGTCAACGTCGCCTCGGCCGATTAGCGCCTCCGGCCGCTCCCAGACCGATATTCTCGAGGACGGGTTGTAGAAGAAAACTCGGCCGTCACCCGTCCACACTACGCACCTGGAAAAGGTAAAATAAATAATGAGAAACAAGATCGAATTATTGTGACTGGTTAGAAACACAATCCCTGTGTATGAAGAAGAACGAAGATCAAATGTCATCGACTTTTACTCGTTAATTGTGTAATCAATCAATAAGTTTATTGACATGAGTAGGTATCATTTTTTAGATTTTAACTAAATAATAACAATGTTATTTCTGATGAAGAAGGGTTATTTAGATAGAAAAGGTTATTTTAGTTTGAAAAAGTGTTATCTTGGATGGATTTTCATTTGGATATTTTTACGAAATTTCTTTTATTTACCATGGCGTTCCGGGAACCGGTGTGCTCGACACGGGTCGCGACTTGTCCTGGGGCTTGGGGGTTTCCTTGGGCGCCTCTTCCTTTTTGACTTTGGCGGCGTCCTCGGATTCTTTACCGTCAGCGACTTTGGCGTCTGCTTTGGCCGCGGCTGTGCTGTCGCTGCTGCTGATCGTCGTGGTCGTGTTAGCCGACGTGGACAGCGATGCTGTCGTCGTAGAAGAATCTTCGTTCTTTTGCCTCAACAATGCAGCTTTAGCAGCTGAAATCACAAAATTTTTTATTGGTATTTTATGGTATTGCACGATTTTTAAAGAAGGCAATCAAATATACTTTACTATTCCTAAAATTGTTTTTTTTTTTTTTCTTTTTTTTTTTTTTAAACACAAATGAATTTTGATACTGCACATTATTTATGAAAATTACAAAAAAAAAAAAAAAATGAATTCCGAAGCTCAAGTTTACTTGTAAAAAAATTGTTCACTCGTAAATCTCAAATTAGTATTTATACCTTCGAAGTCTTTAAGAGCCTGAGGCTTTTCCCAAACCGATTCTCCAGCCTTGCTGTTGTAGAAGTACGAGCGACCGTCCGGAGCTCGATGCTCGGTCCACACCGCGGCGTTCGCCACGATTTCGCTGTCGATCTGGCTGACAACGTTGGGATCCTCGTTCGGCATCGATGCGGCTGCTGGTTGAACCGGAGCTTGAGCCATGCCGTGAGGTGGCATCTGTGGCATTCCTGAGAAATTAAATAAGTAATTAATAACTTATTATAATGTAGTTTTTACTGAATACCAGGTGAAGACAGAGTTTTTTGCAATCATTTAAGGAGGATATTACAACTCAAATCTATGATAAAAAAAAAGCGAATCTTTTGAAAAGTTTTAGTTCATATACACTGAAATAAATTTTGAGAAATTGCAATCATAATATTTGATGCTTTAATACTTATTTTTATGGGAATTCATGCTCGTAATATCCTCCTAAAAAATTTTTCACGATCTACGTCGAATCGAATTTGGTTTAAAAATTCACAAAAACAGTCTGATATTTACCCCAACCCTGCGGTGGTCCGTATCCAGCCCCGAAAGGCGGAAAGTTTGGCGGGGGCATACCGAAGGGTCCCCCGCCGGGTCCGGGTGGCCCGAAAGGCGGCGGCATGCCACCCCCGCCGTAGGGCATTCGGTGCTGCATGGACATCATGGGTGGAGGCATCATGGAGGTGTTGGTGTTCATGGCCGGCGCGTTTACTATGGGGGTGGGTGCCACAGTTGCTATAGGAACACTCGGGGTACCTGCAAATCATGATAATTTAGATGAATTATTACATGTGCTTAAAAAATTAATAGTCAAAAAATCGGTCTGAAATAGCTTTGGTCTGAACAAAGAATAAAATCTTTAAATACAAAAATTAACTTCATGTGTCGATAAAAAAGTAACTTATTCTTTTTAATTTGAATAAAAAAAGTAAAAACTGCGCTTAGCTAACAGAAGTATGGCTCTGTATTAGCAACTCAATTAAATGTATTTTCTAAGAGTTAAAGTTTAAGCCATAAAAAAAAAAAAAAAAGCAAGCAGAATTTTTGACTAATTTCTGAAACACATTATAAACGAGATAATCACCATTAGTCTGAGGAGTCTGTTGAGATTGCACCGACTGTGGTTGCTGCTGGTTGGTTTCCGTGGCGCTCGTCGCGTTGTTGCTCGTGTCCATGGGCTCGTCTTCAGGTTCGGAGGTCGCGGTTGTACCTGGAGGAGCTGTACTTACTTGACTAGCGTCAGCTTCGTTAAGAACGACTACGGAAGCCGGGGAAGCAGACGTAGTTACGGCCGTCTCGCTACCCTGTTGCTGCCCTGACCTGCTTACCTCGCTGCTACTGTCGTCCCCTCCTCCTCCTGCTTCTTGCTGCTGTGCCTGCTGCTGCTGGGGACCGGGAGACGAGGACGCGGGCTGCTTCGAAGACCCGTGTACGTATTGCTCCAGCTGAAAATATTCGGATTATTTTCATTATTGTTTTTTTTATAACTTATATCTTTCATCCTAGACACTACAGAATTTAGATAAAATTTATGTATACTTAATTCAGCAAACTTACTTGATCTTGCGCCATGACTTTGACATTGGGTCCCTCTGGTTTTGTCCAGGTGGTCTCTCGAGTTCTAATGTTATAGTAATAAGATTTACCATCTTGGGTTTTAGTTTCTACCCAAACCTCACCATTCAAATCTAAACCTGGAATGTTACTTTGCTGCTGTTGCTGCTGCTGCTGCATCTGTTGGTGCTGTTGCTGTTGTTGACCAGGAATCTAAAAACAAATTTATTTATCAATGACCAAACGTTTTGACAAAATTTTATAATGACAGTTCATTTGATTTTTAGCTTACATTGTTCATATTTGGTGGTCCCATTCCAGGTCCAGGTGGTCCATAAGGTCCTCCTGGGCCAGGTCCTCCACTTCCCATGGGTCCATTCATCATGTGTGGTGGTGGCTTTAATTAAAAATAAAAAATAGAATATTTAAAATTTTTTAGAGACAAAAAAAAATAGAGTATATTGTTTCTAAAAATGATAGTAATACAAGAGCTAATATTCAAAGACCAATATTCAAAATTCAGTAAATTGAATAGAATAAACCTAATTGAGCAAATTACTACTACAATGTTTATAACAAACAAAATTTCGTTTGCACTGTAATTACATCCTCTTGCAATAATTTCAAAAACTATAAGACTCACCATTCCTCCTGGTGGGTGTCCCATCATGTTAGGCGGCCCCATCATGTTGGGTGGCGGTGGTCCCATCGGTCCACCCCAGTTGGGGTCAAAGGGCGGCGGTCCCCTGAACCTGGGCCCCGAGGGTCCCCCAGGCGGGGGTCTCGGCGGCGGTGGTCCCTGGTCGTAGGGGTACCCGTTGTTGCCCCCGCGGAACATAGGCGGTGGTCCTCCTCTGGGCGGTCCGAAGCCTCCTCGAGGTCCTCCACGGAATCTCGGTCCTCCACCTCCTCTCTGAGAGAAGTCGAAGCCTCCTCGACCCCTGAAATTAGTTGTTTGTTTAAACAAGTGAACTCTGAGATTATGTAAATTTTTTATAGGTTAGAAAATTGAAAAGGTCGAGGGGTTTATTGTATTTTCTAATCGTCGTGAGTTTGTGAAATTATAGGTTATGTATACATTGTTTTGATAAACAAATTAATTTAAAGATCCTGTTAAATTCAAATGAATGATTTCACAAGTCAGTTTTTTGTACAGTAGGACTGTATGAACAATTTTTATCGATTTATTCACTTAACAATCATTGAATAGTTAAAAAATTAATAAAAAATTGTTTCTTTGTAAAGGAATAACAATGTCATGGGTTTGATATTTTTTGTAGTTATTCTTAGTGGACTAAGTTTGAGAACTTGTAGGTTATGCACCCTCTGTTTTGTAATGACTTACAATAAATTAATTAAGAGATCTTGCTGAAATCAAATAGCTGATTACACACTTTAAGAAGCCACTTTTTGAACCAAGTGTGACTATTTGAACATTCTTTTATAAAATTTACCTACTCAGCAAAGTTGCAAAAATAATAGTTATTTTGTAAAGTTAATTGTCAGCATAACCTCTACAAAAATGATCGATTTTCATCATTCATAGGTTATGTAAAATAAACTCATTTTTTTTCCTTGATAGTTTAAAAAATCAGTTTATAGGGCTCTCACGATATCGACTATTTTCTTTCCCCCCGTATCAAGAGAGTTTAAGGTTACCTGAAGCCGCCTCGACCTCGTGCCGGGGGAAAGTGTCGGTAGTCGTCACCTCCGCCCTCGTAGTAGTACTCCTCGGAGTCGTCCATCCCGGCATCTTGGTCGTGGTGTTCCTGCAACTCGTTCGAGTCCTGGACGGCTTGCATGCCCTGATCCCCGTTTCCCTCCATGGCAATCTCTTCTTCCGTAAGAAAGTTGATTGTTGTGAACGCACTTGACTAAACTAGACCATTTTTTGGATCACAAAGAAGGTTGAGCTTTCACAGGTACTTTTTTCTCAAATACTTTGGATTATTAAAAAACACTTTGGAGAAGAAAAAGAAGACCCTTTTGATGCACTGCACTGGATGCACTTTGATGCACTTGTGATGATGATGCGGGCAAGCGAGGCGGCGTGTCGTAGGCGGCGTTGCCGGTGCAGCGCCACCGTGGATTAATTTCGAGTGCGCAGACTCGACGGAGAAACTATGTGGTATTTTAGGGTTCAGGCACGTCAAGTTACCAGCTTGACGGGCGGTTGAATTTGACTTAGGCGTGTTCTATATCAGTGAGTGAGAAAAGGGATTGATAAATAATAAAAGCACTTGTATGGTTAACTGTATTTTAATTATAAATAAAAATCACTATTGACAATGTTAAGAAAGAATTTAGTTTAAATGAATATAATAATTATGTTGACAAAGCTACTCGGTTGAGTGTGGCTTGAGATGTGCACGGTGTGGTTGACGGTGCAAGACTGACTAGGGGGGCCCCCTGCGAACAGGGACGCTCAGGCCCAAAAGGGCCGCCTTGCTGCATCGGTGTTGGTGTGTGCGCTGTCCATGAGCGCCGCACAGTACACAGCGCGCGGTGCCAGGTTCTGCTTGCGCGGTTGCCGCTGTGCTTGTTGTGGCGGGTTTCCACGGGTCGCCACAGCTACCCCCTCTCCAGAGAGCTTCGCAGGACGAAGGAGCGAAGGGAGCGAAAAATGAACTTTCCGTGGTGGCTTTTGCTGTTGCTGAGGAGCTTGTTGTTGTTGCTGTTGCTGCTGAGGAACTGAAAAGAGTTGTTGAAGTTCGTGGCCAAGGTTCCACTGGAAAGGTTCTTGCTGAGATGACGAAGGAGTAGATGTTTGTTGTGGCTCAGACTCCGCGCTTGGTTGTTGTTGTCGATGAGGGGTAGTTTGATGCTGTGTCTTAGATTGTTTTGTTTGTTTTTGTTGAGGAGCAGCTTGTTGCCGTGGCTCAGACTCGTTGTTGCCCTGGGTTGAGGTTGAGGGCTGAGGTTCAGGATTTTGGCTGTGCTCCACCTGTGGTAACCTGACATGATCCAGACGTTCCAGGTATGCAGGCTTAAGTTGGTCAGTGGAGACAGTTTTTTCTGCACCATCCTGGTCGATGACGTAGCGTTTTTCGTCTAACCTCCGAATGACCTTATGTGGTCCTGTGTACGGAGGTGTCAGCATGGGCTTGACTCCGTCGACACGACGAAAAACGTGTGTGCTGGTGGCCAAGTCCTTGAAGACGAACTGCTTGTCCGGCTTTATGTGATGTGCCGAGGGTACAGGCTGCAAGGCTTGGAAATGTGCACGGATTTTCTGCAAGAAAGTGACTGGGTTTACTGGTAAGTCACGAGTGATAAAAAACTCACCAGGAATGCGGATGGTTGCTCCATATAGCATTTCAGCTGGTGACGCGCCGAGGTCCGGCTTGTAAGATGTTCGTAGACCAAGCAGAACTGTCGGAAGGATCTGGGTCCACGGGAATTTGTCAGAGTGACACATGAGGGCGGCTTTCAGTGTCCTGTGCATCCGCTCACACATGCCATTTGATTGTGGGTGCCAAGAAGTCGTTCTGATTTTGTTGGAAAGTCCCACTAGACGGCCAAGGGACTTGAAAAGATCTGACTCGAACTGACTTCCTTGATCTGATGTTATGGTGATGGGGGTACCGTATTGACAGATCCAGTGTCGGTACAGCTCCCAGGCGACTGTTTCGGCCAGCATGTCCTTCATGGGTACTGCTTGTGGCCATCTGGTGAAGCGATCCACGATGGTGAGACAGTATTTGTAACCGTCGGCGGGTGGTTGCAGAATAATGTCGATGTGGATGTGGTTGAATCTCGTGCCAGGAACAAGGATGTGTTGTGGTGTTGTCCTGTTGTGCCGAGATATTTTTGATTTTTGGCATGGAACGCATTCGCGCGACCATCGGATGGCGTCTTTGCGAATACCAGGCCAGACGAATTTTTGTGTCAGCGCTCGAGCTGTCACTCGACCGCTGGGATGAGCTTGACCGTGGATGACGTCGAATGCAACCCTGCGCAAAGATGCGGGCAGGTAGGGTCGCACGACGCCAGTGGAGACGTCACAAATGACGGGGTTGTCCTCCAGGTCCAGTAGTTGCAGGTTCAGCGAAGTTTGTCCGATCACTTGCTCCAACTCGTTGTCCAGTTGCTGTGCTGCACGGATGGTGGCGGCGTCGAGTAAGGTGGGCATCGTGATTGCATTGATGCGGGAGAGAGTATCCGCTGGAACGTTGTCCTCACCTTTGATGTGTTCAAGCTTGGAGTTGAACTGCGATATGAAGTCGAGCTGGTGCAGGACTCTTGGTGACAAGTCTTCGCTGGGTCGTCTGTGGCTGTTTTGTACCAGTGGTTTGTGGTCGGTCCGGGTTCGGAACTCACGACCGTCAAGTATGTGTCTAAAGAACTTGATGGCAGCGAAAACTGCAAGTAGTTCTCTATCGTAAGGGCTGTACTTCTTCTCTGTGCTCGTGAGTTTGCGAGAGAAGAAACCCAACGGCTGGATGATGTTGCCTTCGTGTTGCTCAAGTGTTCCACCGATGGCGACGTCTGAAGCATCTGTTGTTAGCACCAGCTGTCCAGTTGGTGAAATATAAGCGAGTTTTGTGGCTGTGATGAGTGCTTGCTTGCACTGTTCAAAGGCTTCAAGTGTTTGCGGAGTGTGAATGATGCGTTTCATGTCACGTTTCTTGGTGGAGCCTTTGAGACAGTCATTGAGGACGGCTTGGTGCTGTGCTGCATGCGGCATGCTCGATCTGAAATAATTTATGGTGCCTAGGAAGGCGCGCATGGCATGACAAGTTTCAGGCAAGGGAAAATTTTTTATTATTTCAACCTTGGCGTCTGGGGCTGAGTAGCCAGTGCTAGTGATCTTATGACCTAGGAATATTACCTCTTCTTGACCGAAAGAGCACTTACTGGCGTTCATTGTCAGACCGTATTTTGCTAGTCTCTCGAAGATGATTCGCAGGTGTTCGAGGTGTTCTTCGTGCGTCTTTGACATTACCATAATGTCATCTATATACCAGACGACGAAGTCCAGGTCTTGAAAAATTAAGTCTGCGAAACGTTGAAAGGTCTGGGTGGCGTTTTTGAGACCTGGTGGCATTCTCAAGAAGACCCAGTTCCCGAAGGGCGTCGAGACGGCTGTCTTTGGTACGTCCTCTGGCGCCACAGGGATCTGGTAGAAGGCTTTCTCGAGATCGATGACGCTGAAAATTTTGTTACCGTGAACTTTAGTGGCAAGCAGGTCTTCGATCCGAGGAATGCTGTATTTGTCCGGTATGGTCTGGTTGTTGAGCCATCGGTAGTCTCCGGTTATGCGCCAAGAACCATTTTTTTCTGCACCAGGTGGATGGGGCTGGCGTATGGACTGTTGCAGCGCCTGATGATGCCGTGGTGTTCAAGTAGCTTGAACTCTCGCTTCGCAGCTTCCAGTTTTTCGCCAGTCAGTCGCCGGGCTCGTTGAAAAACTGGTGGTCCCTTAGTTTCAATGTGGTGCATGGTGTCCGAGTTGAAAGCCATGTTGGGTGCTGCTCTGGGAAGAGAAAGGTGTTCGAATTCCCTGAGAAGGCTGTGGTACTGCTTGGGTGCGTCCGTAACGTAGGAAGCTGCAACCACTGAGAATCCGTGGAGGTTAGTTGGTTTTGTGAAGCCTCCAGACGAAACCGTGGTTTCTGGGTCCTGTAGTCGTTGTTGTTTCAGATCTATGACCAGACCGTAGTGGGTCAGTAGATCTGCGCCAATGATGGGTCTGTCAACGTCAGCAACGGTGAAGGCCCACCTGATCGGCCTTCGGATGCCCAGGTTAAGCTCCAGGTACTGCTGACCGTAGGTGTTGATGGTGGTCCCGTTTGCGGCGTGCAGCTTGAGACCAGCGGGCTGTGGAGTGTTTTTTAGAGCTGTAACAGGTAATATAGATAAAACTGAGCCGGAATCCACTAAGAAGGTGTTGTTTGAGTTCCGGTCCCAGATGAAGAGGCGGCTTTCTTGAGGTGTTTTAACTGGTTGCCTGTCGTCTACCGCCGAAACAGACGACAGTGGCCTTAGTTTTCCCTCTGCTGCAGAGGCTGGCCGTTATTGAAGTTGCAGGGCTGCAGGCATCTGTCGGCAGCCGAGCCAAATTTTGAATGGTAAAAGCATACTCCCGGTATGCCAGGTCCAGGGCTGTGAGGACGGCTGCGGCTGCGGCTGCGGCCACGTGGTGCACCACCGTTGTTGTTGAAGTTGTTGTTGTGGCGCTGCTGACCTGCAACCAGCGCGCGTACCTCAGCTAAAAGTTGAAGATTTGCAGCAAGCATTTGACCCATTGTATTGGCGATGGCGTTAAGCTGGCTGTTGTCCTGGTGACTTGCTGCAGCTACAGAAGAGCCTCGAGGAAGTTGTGGCTCAGGCTGGACGGCGAAAACTCCCGCTGAGGGGCTGCTGCGGATGAGTACCAGTAGTTCATCGGCCGCCTCGGTGAGCTCGTCTATGCTGCTTTTTTTAAGTGGCTGAAGTATCATCTGAGCCTTGCTTGGGAGGGCCTTGAACCACTTCACTCGTAGCGCCTTGTCGTCCAATGTACCCTGAGCTAATTCCCTCATACGTTTCATCAGAGTGGACGGTTTGTCATCTCCAAGGGTGAGGTCACCAAAAAGTTTTTCCAGTTTTTGGTCAGGAGGATCTGAAAAGTTTGCGATTAATTTCTCCTTCAAATTTTTATACTTATCCTGGGTTGGTGGGTTCGCCAGGATGTCGGAAACCTCCATCAATGCTTTCGGGTCAATGTGTGTCAGCACTGCGTTATAAAGTTCTAAGTCATCGGTGATGCCAGCGGCCGACAGGATAGCTTCGACCGTTTTGAACCAGATTTCTGGCATCGCGGATATGAATTGAGGCAGTTTGACGTCTTTGTTCGTTGACATTTTGAGATTGGTCCGTGGAGATAGAACGTTGTCGAGGACGTGCAGCTCCAAGCCAGAAGAAGAGTCTGTGGGCGACTGCTCAGAAAAGTTTGGCGATGATGGAGGTGACGCTGGAGGAGAGATTGACTCCACCGTGTCGTTGGTAGCAGGGAAGTCGTCGTCTGGAGTAGGAGTGACAGCGTCAACGGCCACAAAAAAGGTAGTAGATTTCTTACTGGTTGTTTGTACGGCAAGCTCTTCCTCTGGAGCAGGTGGAGGCGTACCGGCTGGTTGTTCTCCCTGCAGCTCGCTGGTGTCACGGTGTTCCTCTTCCACTTGGCGCTTAGCAGCAGCACGTGTTTGTCGGGGTGTATGGTACATGACACATCATGTGCCACATTTATGCAACCAAAACCCAAAGTTATTTTTAAAAAATGTACAGCACAGTTAAAATTTTGCACTGTTTGTTAAATGTTCACGCGCGTACTTCAGTAAGCGTAGCCAAGCCACTTTGAGCGCGTCGGTGCAGTGGCGGGAAACTGAAGTGGGGGCGGTAGCGTCTTGTGGGGGAGGGAGAGAGACGCTCTAATGGCGTGGAAAATTCCAGAAAACCGACGCCGTAATGGCGGCAACTGACGCGGCGTCACTTTCACTTTCGAATTTTCACAAAGTTTATTGTTTTTTAAAATCACGCTTTTTTCACTCACAAAATGTTTCAAAACTCGGGGTCACCAATGTGGTATTTTAGGGTTCAGGCACGTCAAGTTACCAGCTTGACGGGCGGTTGAATTTGACTTAGGCGTGTTCTATATCAGTGAGTGAGAAAAGGGATTGATAAATAATAAAAGCACTTGTATGGTTAACTGTATTTTAATTATAAATAAAAATCACTATTGACAATGTTAAGAAAGAATTTAGTTTAAATGAATATAATAATTATGTTGACAAAGCTACTCGGTTGAGTGTGGCTTGAGATGTGCACGGTGTGGTTGACGGTGCAAGACTGACTAGGGGGGCCCCCTGCGAACAGGGACGCTCAGGCCCAAAAGGGCCGCCTTGCTGCATCGGTGTTGGTGTGTGCGCTGTCCATGAGCGCCGCACAGTACACAGCGCGCGGTGCCAGGTTCTGCTTGCGCGGTTGCCGCTGTGCTTGTTGTGGCGGGTTTCCACGGGTCGCCACAACTAGAAAGTCAAAAGTTGGCGCTAATTTACGAATTTAGCGTGATAAAGTTTTTTTCTAATCACTGCCTCTACTATAATTCTATAAATTGTAGTATCTCAAAGTTGCAAGAAACAGTGAATTATGTTGGCAGTTTTATCTAGTTTGGCACCAGTACATAACTCGATCACCAAATGAATATTTTTTGTCTGGCCAGGGCCCGCCAGAATGCCAAATCAAGCGCATAAATCAATCCTTATGTAATTATTAGCAACTAACGCAATATTCATTATTTGAATTTATTTTTAATTCATGAACATGCTTTGATTTAAGTATCTTCAAATATTATCCTGAACAATCAAAAAAACTTTACTAATTCAGATAGTGTATGTGGGCACACGTCAACTTTTTAAAACCAAACTCTGCGATGCTCAAAATTTTTTTTTTTTATTTTAAAATTAACTTAAAATGTAGTAATTACTAAACAGTAAAATTATACCAACACGTTATTAATTTTGTTACATGTTGAATAAAAAAATGAAAACGCCTGCATATGCGGCAACCGGATGTACACAGCGGTTAAATGTTAAATAAACTAAATTTGTATAAAAATGAAAAATTACTCTCGTGTTAAGTGGTATAATTCGGAGCTGGAAAGTCTTGTCGAGTGCTATAAGTCGTGTGTCGTTCTGTTAAAGTTACAAAACACTTTGAGTTCCCTTATCTTATCTGGCCTTTCTATGGCATTTTGAAAACTAATAAATTGTACTATTATTAAAATTTATCTAGTAGTCCTGAACTCCTGATGAGTCAATTGGCCAACACAAAAATAAATCTTGCAAAGATTGCGTGCAAAACAATCGAGATAAGAAAAGAGAACTTGAACTTCTGAGTGGTTCAGTCAATGAATCATTTGTTGTTTGCTCGAAAAAAAAGTAAAAGTGAACAGCTCAATGAAGATAGAATAAGAAAGATGATGTGAGAATATCCAAAATTAAAGCTAAGAAAAGAAAAAAAAAATTCATTCACAGCAATGAAGAATTAAAGTAGACAAAAACGTATTTAAGGAACATATAATTTTGTGGAATCTATTATTTATTAGTAGAAGATGATGCGAATTACACAGAAGATGAGAAAATTTTTAAAAAATCCCTCAAACCCTTAATTAAAAATTCCAATGTTAATTTATTTACATTTA
This sequence comes from Encarsia formosa, assembly GCA_038277355.1. NCBI lineage: Eukaryota > Metazoa > Arthropoda > Insecta > Hymenoptera > Aphelinidae > Encarsia > Encarsia formosa. The sequence continues at coordinate 25,341,758 of CM076188.1, read as the reverse complement.
AAGAGCCTTAAAAAAAAGTAAGACAGTCAGGATTGCAGGATGAATTTTAAATAAAAAACAAACAAGAACCAGAGAGTGAATCAGAAGAAAAAAGGAAAAAATTCCGAGATAATGAGGGCGATCAGGAGTCAACTCACGAAAGTGATCTAGACGAGAGAAAAAAAAAAAAAAAAAAACCAAAGTTATTTTGAATGAGAAACTAAACATCAAAAGTGAAGACAATAAACTGAAGAAAAAAGTGAAAAAAGAAAAGAAGTTTTCGATATGACATGTTTTCAGCAGCTGTAAAAAAATTAGATAGAAAAATATATTTTTAAAGACGTCATAAATTTTGCTGTAAATAATTTTTGCGATTTCCTTTTTAAAAAATTTTAGAGTTAGATGCTAAAAATTATAACTGAATTTTTTTTTAATTCTCTAGTTTTTTTCTTCTAAAGCCTCGGTAACTTTTTGAAGATTCATCAAACCCATCTTAAAAAGATTTTTTAGGTTGAAAAATAATTTAAAAAAATAAATGAAATGTTGATGACAAACATGATTCTAATAAAATACTCACTGTATATCAAACTCCAAAAATATAAACTTTATTAATAAAAAAACACACTCCTTAAAAATACATAATATTCACAAACATCAAAGTACACGTGACTCGACAATAATTTACGAGATTATTTACGTTACTAGTCTTTACATGGTAAAGATCCATTGTTTAATTAAAAAACAAAATAACTTGATATTAATACACAATCTTCACTTTATCAATTAATTTATAATTATTATTATTTTTAATCACAATATTAACTTACAAAATTATTTAACAGTAAATATATTTTTTGTTATTATATTTTGTTCGTTTCTTTCTAAATAAATAAATACTATTTATTCATACCAATTTCTTTGATATTAACAAAGTAAAGATCGCATTAAAAATTCCAAGCTATTAAGCTTAATAATTCTATGCTATAAATAATATTTACAAAAACTGGGCAGGCATGGCGCGGTGAATACAAAAAAGGCAATTCATCTGGTCTGCGGGCAGGGTTGCTTAGCGTACGCCCGGAAACCCTTGTGGGCCTGGGCCAGGTGGTTGGTGAGCCTCGACTTGGTCTCCTCGAGGACGTCGACCATCGACTCCCGGGATTTTTCGGTCAGGGCCTGGGTGTACCTCTCCAGAAGGGCCAGGTCGATCTCTCTCACCCCGTCCAGCTCCTCCAGACGGCCCAGGACGGTGTTTACGTCCGACTCGAGCTGATCCGTCGTCACCTCCTTGCCGTGGGCTGACATTCTGCAAAGTTAATTATTTTGAGGTTTTTTATTTATAATTTGAGGTGTTTATTTTGTTTTAAAAAACTAACTTTATGATCCAAGATTTCGGGAATTTTTCAGGGTATATTTTGATAAGTTATTTACTCATATAAATATACAAATATACACATATATATTTTTATAAAAAGGCGTAAGTATATACAAATCTACCGTAAAATAAATCGTAAACCTTTAAGATCTACATTGCCAATGTGTCGACCGATATTTTTATGATAATTTGAAGAGATTCCATTATTTTTCGTAAAATTGAACTATTTTTTAGATTTTTTTTTTTCAAAATTTTTTTATAAAAAATAAAAATAAATTAATAGGTTGTATTTTGACTAGATGTATTCATCCCAAGTGTATATAAGTAAATATATTAAAAATTTGTTGAGTAAGAATTTATTTTTGTCTGGTTACGGAGCAAAAATTTGACAGTGAGAAAATATGTTTCGGTTATTCAGTTGTAAATATATTACAACATAGATTATATTCGCTTAATTCTTTATGATACCACGCGAAAATCGTTTTTAACATTTAATTTTAGTTACATTTCTAAAACAAGAGCAATATTTCAAAATGCAAAAAACACGATTTAGAAATTCTGCGTATGTACAATATTTTGATCAAAATTGCCGGATAAATAAATTTTTGAATACATTCGGTGCTCGCGACAACGTCAACACCAATTTACGTTGAAGTATATGAAACTTTCTAAAACTTCAAAAGTCTAAGACACCTCATGTTTTATTTATTTATATGCTTTTTTAAATAAATAAACGCGTGTCGATTTTATTTTTTTATCTGATAAGCAGTAAAGAGAAACAAACTAAATAAATATTTTTTCCACTCGTCTCCTCTATTATTGGTGTCAACATAGATTATGATTATTGCTGAAGTTATCTCGTGACCCGATCGGCGAGTTATTGGGAAATATAGTATGTAATCAAAATTTAAATGTGCGCGCAAAATTAAGTTTTCTTGCAATTGAAAAATGTTATTTTATTTTGCTCTACCATATTACACGTGTTGATTAAAATGTGTAATGTTTAGTTTTATTAGGTAAATAAAATTATAGTTTAAAAAAAAAAAAATTGTAAAATCGAGAAATTAATTGGTTGTGATATGTTACATGTGATGCTTTTTATAATAATTGATTATCAAACGTAATAAAATATTATAAATTAAAAAACACATTTCACATGTGTAATGCTACACGTGTAAAATTCGAAAGAAAAATAAACAAATAAGAATCGAGATAAGAATAATTTCAAGAAAACCACGTGTAATTTGCATGTGAAGTTTTATGCGTGGGCAAACAATTGTTATAAAAAATTGTTTAAAAAGTGAAAAGACAGATAAAATCGAACACTACTTTTAAAAAATTAACACGTGTAGGTAACTTTATACGTCTCATTCACGTGTACTAAAAAAATATAAACAAAAATTCAAAAAATTCCAAACGTAAATTACCACGCGTAACAAACGTAAACAACCCGGGCGTTCGAAAAAAACCGAAAGTACTACTCTCCCAGAGCTTATGAATACAAAGTACATTAATCCCATTACCCACCTAGAAAAAAATAAAAAACAATTACCGGCCCCGTAAGCACCTATTGAAAACACTCTCCCGTTAAAAAGTGAAAGGTCGATTCTCAGAAGTATTTTGGTAAAGGTCACTTATTGTTCAAATCAAAATAAAAATATCCCGTAAAATCGACCTTGGGTATTAAATCCTGTATTGCGAAACTCGGTAAGTACCCTACCTGCTAATATTATCGTTGTCCAGGTACTCGGTGCACTCCTCGTAGAGGTCGAGGCACTCGAGGTCGAGCCTCCTCCGGCCCTGTCCCAGGTACTTCCTGAAGATCTTCCTGCCCTGGGGATGGCTCAGGGTGCGGTGCACGTGGTCGGTTATGAGGTCGAGCTCCTGGAGTGTCAGACCGCTGGTGCACTTGCCTATGCAGCCGAGCCTGCTCGATGCCATCTCGAAGTAAGCATCGGTGAAGAAGTAAAATATGAAGAAGAGTCGCGAGGTGTGGTTTTAGCACAGCTGAGTGCCTGAACGATGACTACCGCTGGTTGGTATCGATTGTGTTTTGCCGGCTACGATGGCGCTGCTTCCCCCCACCAGCGGCGCCCGAGATATTCTTGTAGTGACAACGCTACCGGGCGAGTTGTTTGTTTGCTAACAATATTATTTTAAAGAGACTTGCTTTAGATTTTTATAATTAATTATTAACTATATAGTTAACATCATGGCCATTTAGATCATTAATAATCGGTATTGGATCTATTTATCTAAAGATGACATTGTAAGTATGTCGAAATGTCCTGAGGAATTTTTTACCTTTACTTTTTGCTCTAGGGCGTTAAATTTAGAATTAATCGATTGTTTAGCAACGAATTTCTCATATAATATTGCACTCGGAGCAAAAAAAATCTTACGCACCTCGGGCGCTAGGTACTTTGGTCTTGTGTGATCTAACTCTTTTTAATAAGATCACACGCGAGCGCAAAAACCCGAATCGCGTCCTAGGTACGAAATATATAAAATTGAGGAGTGAATAATACTAATAAGCTTATGTGAAACCAAAAAATAAACTTTTACCAGATTATTTCCCTTAAAAATCAACAGCGTCGCGTCACCTGGTCTTTGAGACCAAAAGGAACATATGAGTTTCCGATCCAAAAACGCTCAGTCTCGCGCGAGTCTATTAAAAGAACGCTACAGCGAGGGAACAAATCGATTGCCCGTTATTTGCCACGAATAAAGTTACAATGGAGTTACTTTTAACCAATTTATAGACTTTATTTATTTTTTAAGCTTTTGCAGATTTGTAGAAAATGATATTTGCTACCACACCATTGATATATAATAATAAGAAAAATAAATTTTAAATACACTAGCCGCGAATAAAATCACTTGTTGCGATGTTTTACAGGCTGAAAACTTACAGTCATTTTATTCACGGTAATAGCGCGTCGATTATTATCAAATTTTTATCCACATGCTAAAATAGTAAATGAAATAGTTTAGAGTTGACGATTTGATTGTCCAAAAGTATCTATAAATAGTAGCGGTATAAGGTTTATCTTCGCACGAAATGGCTCGGTAAGGTAAGATCCCACAAGTTGCGGCACCCTGGAATCCCGCGCACCAACAATGGCTTTTCGTAGGTAAGTACACACGCAGAGAGAAAGAGAGTTTAACAGGTATTTTTGTGAGAAAATTTTCGGCTGCATAGCCTGCCTATCCGAAATTGTTGCGATACGCTCTTTTATTTCTTCCCAGCCAGCTAACCTTGCGGTGAATTCTCTTACTTCATGCGCGGCTCTTTTTATGTAATTTTTTTTTTCTTCCTTCTCTTCTTCTTGGTGCGCCTTGCAGCCTTGTTTGTTTGACGATTTGGATGAGTTTGCAATAAGGTTCGGGCCTTTTTTTTTTAATTAGGATTTTTATTGTTCGCAGCGAAGTGTATTGTTATAGTCAAAATGTATTGTTATTTTATGATCCAAGATCGTTTTAAAAGCATTGTGAATGGTTAAGAATACATAATTCAAAATTCGAATTTTGACATTATAGCTGCAGAAAATATAATATTTATTGCTTGATTAGTAACTTTTATTACTAAACATTAATTTTTACCCTAAATTGTCATCATTTGAAAGTATTTGTTTAAACGTTGAAATTTTTTGTTTTTTGAAAAAAAAAATTACTTGTTTTTCTTGTAAATCTCAGATTTGATTTATAGTATTTGAAAAGTCATAACAATTTTAAGACATTGATTTAATGATACGTATTTTATCAAATAAGTTGAAAAGAGTTATCAATAATTAATAATCTTGTTTATATATCTAAATCTCAAAAATATAATCTACCCAGAGTTAAGAATAAAATTATACTTTCAATAGTCTAAAATAGAACTTAAAAATTTAATTGTTGATAACTTTGTAAAATTCATACTTTTTTGTATTTCAGACCAATTGAGAAGTTTCGATTTTCGAAAATTAATATTTGAGTTATGCGCGTTGCAGCGAGACTTATTTTAAGCCATGATTACGTACGGACTTTTTCTAAAAATAATTTTTTTACCCGCGTCCAGCCGACTGGATTGCTAAAATAAAAAAAAAAAAAGAAAACAAACTAGTTTGTACGGTATCGCGACATTTTTTAATGTTTAAATATCGCGCCTAATTGATGATGAAATTTATTTAAATTCTAATTAATCGATTCGGATGGATTAATAATTACAAAAACCTCGTTTAATCCCCGTTTGCGTGAACTTTCGGTATCAAAATAATTTTTTTTCGTTCTCTCTTAAAAAATTGCACTTTTAGCTGAACTGTAATGAAAAAAATGATTTAAACAAGTTGAGTAATACGAGCTAAAAAAAAATTAAAAAATAAAAAGTCTTTTTTCACTCGGTAAAAAGATAGTAATTTAAATCTCGTTGATGAAACTACTACTTCCTGAATTATTTGTGAACGTTATATTTCTGGCACGTGGGTAAAGTGAAAGATGAAAAAAAAAAAAAAAAAAGAAGAGAAATATATTTAAATTTTTCGATAGTGCAAGTTTTCTCAGAACGATAATTAAATCTTGAAAGGATTACAGTAGTTTTTATAATTATCGTTAAAAACTAAAACTGCTCGTCGTAAAATCCATGTTGTATAATAAAAGAAAAAAGATTTTACATTCCATAATAACTTCTGTTCCAGCGTATAAAGTGTCAACGAATGTCCAAGTATCTATTGAAGTGAACAAAAAACTTCATTGCGTCATGTTAAACAAAGTGACAACCTTAATGTGTAATTGTTTTATTAGGGTGTAACAAAAATAAATATGAAAGCACTGTAAAATATGGTATAACATACAGAATTATTTACTGTAATTAAGGTAAAACTAAAACTAAATTTCAGAAAGTGAAACCATTTTATTGGTTTATTATCTTATACAGAGCGCAGACAATCGTGCTCCCATAATCTAACTATAGAGTGTTATGTGAATGAGTTTTTTTTTTTCCTGCTTTGTAGTAAATATGACCGACTGAAACAATTAACTTATGGGTTGAAACAATAATCACAATACCTCCACAATGATTAATTTCAAAAAATGTTTATTAATTACATAAATTTTTTCTTTTTCAATTTTTTAATCTATTTGAACTCTGTTTTAATTTTTTATTTGCAGAATTTATGTACCGATAACTTTAATTTTTTAATTACAAGTTTTTATGTAACTTTAGGGATTATTTAATTATAGAAAATTACTAATACTGTTAGTCAAGTGCCTAAATGGGATTTTTAGTACTTTTACAGTTTTTCGGTGATTTTTTAAAAAAATTTTTGCTGTAAGTTCATCGAACTTACACAGTTATGGAAGCTTACCTTTCATTAGTAAAACCTGATTTTCATAAACTTGGTCATGTTGGTATGTATGTACGATTGAGATCTTTAAAAAAATTTTTTTTTTCTTACGGAAATCTTAATTTCCACCCTGATGATATTTGAGTAAAACAAATTAATAAAATATATTTTTTTGGAAAAAAAAAAAAAAAAAAACATAAATGCCGATCATACCATAACATAGCAACATTATTCAGTCTTAAAACTCAAATTATATTATAAGTTCTGAAAATTCGCAAGCAATTACGAACCTTAACAAATTACACTTTTTGTTTTAGAAAATTTTACGAAAGTTTCAGGTACAAGCATGCGATTGTTTAATGATTTTCCTAGTGTTATAAATTATTTTTATGAAAATCGGGGATGTATTCATTCTATTGAAAATCCATGGAGTATCTATCATTCGGAAGAATCAATCATTGTCTTTTACCCAAATACGTTCAATGAAGTCGAATTATTTCTTAATTTTTTGTACACAGAAATGATAGTCAGAAAAAGTCAAAAACATTTGATCATGTACTTACTTGTCAAATAATTTTACATACAAAGACGAAATTAATTTGATCAACGCTCTAAGATATGCTTGGAAGAATACTTTTTTGGACTTCTCAGTACAAGTGGGAGATCTGAAAATAAATACTTCGATTGACTCATCATACTTAATTTAGTATTTCAACCCTTTCAGTAACATTGTTTATCGCAAATTTTTCCGTGACAAAGGTGTCGAAATATTTCCAGATAAAATGAAAAATGCCTACGAATATCCATTATATATTGTATAGTCATCTGGCACTTGTACCTAACTCGAGGGCTCAAAAACGGCATACATTGAAAAATCTCAAAATAATCTTAATTTTAGCCCTTAGAGTAGCCCCCGAAGAAATTACTTCATTACAATCCGAATTAATCGAAGTCGAACACGACACGATATAAAATAATTATAATATCGTCGATATTCCATTTTCGAGAATATCTAAAAATACGGTCTCAACCAACAAAAAAAAATTTTTTTTGAATAAATTTGAAACTTGGCTACTTGTATAATATCAAGAAGACAACCACTGAAACTGCTGCTGAATAATGGAGCCGATGTCAACGCACAAGATGATTCTAGTGACACTGCACTTCATTACAACACATCTTTGGGAAACAGATTTTCAGGAATGATTACTTTTACTAAATAATTAATCGAACCATTAATATTTTGGGCCAATCATATTCTCTGTAACGGTTATCCATGAGCTTTTATGATAACATTTTTACCACTTTTGTGGTTTTGTAGTCAATTTTCAAAAAATTTATGCTCTAAGCCTATTGCACCTGTAGAGTTCCAGAACTTCGCATTTTCTTTATTTATTCATGAATTTTGAGGATAAAATTTTTGTAAGTTTGACTATGTACGATTTAGATTTCTATAAGTAATTTTTTTTCGTTTTTCAGTGTTAGAAAACAAATATGTATATTGTAAAAATTGATATAAACTTTTAGTTTGAAAATGAGATTTCTCCTTTAGAACTCATGAAAAAATCAATAAAAAAAAGAGGTTCCAGAATTCTGTAACCGCAATAGACTTTGAGCATGAAAAATGAATCACGGGTATTTAGTAATCGTATGAAGTCAAAAAGTTCTAAGCAGTCTATGCAGTGTAGGAGAAAGTACAAAAGTCCGATAAGTCAAAGGACCCGCGAGTTATAGTTGCACAAGAGAGGAAGAAGAAGGACTCTCCTCCAATATCCGGGACAATGAAGCATTGTGGAGTTGGTACGGTGGTAGTTGCAGGGGTGGGGGTAAAAGTAAAATCCCCCGCCAACGTCTATAAATGCGAGTGCTCCGGGGCCCTTTCCCCGAAGACAGCCAGGAGAGTTCGAGGAGTGTAGTGCTTGGTAGACGCGCGCTTACTTCGAAGCGATAACCATGTGTCTTCGGCTTATCCTACTCGCAGGTGAGAATTCGCAACATCCTTCTTCCGGTTTAATACCAACCCACTACTGGCTTTTACTTTTTTAATTACCGCCGGTGAGGAAAACGGAAGAGGGCTTAATTAACACCCGAAACGACCTTGATTTTCGGACTTTTTTTTGTGTTTTTGTGAAGGTTTTTGTTCAATGAGTGATTTTAATTTGCGTTGTAAAATTTTTTATATGAAGTCTTCTCTAAAATTTATTATTTTTGCAACGGGTATCTCAATTTTTTATGTGACAAATGTGCTTGAATTCATTTTTAAAACGATATAATTTTCTTCATAGCTTTCGTTTAATTGAATTTTTTTTCAATTTATGACAACGGTGATAAAACACATGATTGAAATGATTTGGAACTAAAAAACTTAGTTTTCCACAAAAAAAGCTAAAAAACTACCATATTCTGTAGCCTACTTTTTCAAAAATTTTCCGCTGACCGTTTTTCTCGTTATTTACGGAACTTTCTTCGATTTATTATAAAAAAATAGTGTTAAAATACAGATTTGTCACGATAAAAAATTTCAAAATTCTTCATTTCTCATAAATAAATAACGTTATACAAGTACTCCGTACAGTTTTTTTCTGAATTTTTCTATCCACGAAAAAAGCTACCAAACAATCGTACACAGTAAAATTTATCAATCGATGTTTTAAATTAAACTTCCGTATGAAGCAACAAAATTTTTATTTATTCCCGGGTAAAAAAATACACACGAATAGTTAATTGGCAGGCAAAAGAAAAAAAGGTATTTATCCCATGCGAAACAAGGTACGAAAAGTGCACTCGCGGTTGCAAAACGAATGACCGAAGAGGGGAAGATGAGCGCAGCGGTTATCTAAGAGACTTTCTACCCGCAGGTCTGGTGACGGCCGCGGTGCTCGGAGCCGAGCCCGGGCCGGCCAAGTCGAAAGACGGAGTCGAGAAGGTTGACGAGGCCGACAAGAAGGACAAGAGGTCGCCCATCGGGGCCACCGGGGTTTACGGGGCCCAACCCCAGCAGCACCACCACCAGCAGTATGTTACCCTGAGGCAGCTACCGGCCGAAGAGACCGCTGCCCAAGAGGTAAACTTTTTTTTTACCAAGTTTTAATTAAGTGAATATCGGTTATGCGCTTTAGAATTAAATTTTGCAAAAGCATCAGAAAAGAATCATTAGTGATTCTGGAGTGATAATATCGATAAGTTTTCCTGAAAGATCTTGAAATTAACAAAATTTCTACGCGACACCAGTTAAAAAATATCCACATTTATACGCTAACACTCTAAGATAAGATAAATTATTGAAAAAGAGACTTAGTAGCCTATGAATGATTTAATATTTTGTAAATCATTCTTTTTTAACAAAAAAATGTTTTTTGAAGTTTTTAAACAAATTCTTTCAGCAGTCTAGACAGTAAATATTTAAAACCCTACTCTAGTGCACAAGCACATTAGAGTGGAACAATTAACTAGAAAGTTTTTATTTTATCTAGTTTAGTTGCCTAAAAGTATGTAAATGTGCACAACAGTGAATTGCATTTCTTACGGATTATGTAAAAGTTTGTTTAAAACATTTTCTACTACTCTTGCTAATTTATTACTTAATTATTTTCGAAAGATTTTTTTGGGATCTTAGTATGATAATAAATTAAAATTCATTAGGGTGGAACGAATTAGAATTAATGATTTTGCAAAAAAATCTTGCTTGTCTAAATTTATTTAAATATATGTACAAAACAAAAAATAATCTTGCGAAATTATGTAAATATTTGGTTTGATATAAACTATCGCTATATTCAGTAGCCTAAAAGTTATTAAATTCCAATTTATATTTAAATACCAAAAATCTTAGAAAAATTTTGAATTGCAGTTGCAGGCATTTAAGTTTATAAATTTCCGGACGTTTTGCAAAAAATTTTTAAAACACTCGAGGCGATATACTATCGAAACGCGATAGCAAAATTGTTTAATTATCCAAAGTATGTAATTCAATTTCCAATGGATCTTAAATAACTAAATCAAGCATCGCAATTAAATAATTAAAGCAGTTCGCGTCAACTGGTTCTAATACACTCTCTCGCTAACCACGACTTTTACTTAACGTTTACATCATTTATTCTATTATTGTAACACTTCAAAATTATCCTTTTTTTTCTGCTAAAATAGTTAAAATTTTCTCCTTGAAAAATAATAATGAAAATTCGTAATATTGCAAGATCGAATATTAAAAATTATTTAAATTTTTTTTATATTGATACACTGTTGCAATCTGTAATTTTTACCTAATATTTACGTCATTTATTTTAATAATGTTACAATTAAAGATAAACTATTTTTTTTAGTATTTCAAAAATTTTTAAACTTAAAAAGTATTAAAGTTTCCCCTTAAATAATAAAATTTGATGTTTAAACTGTAAAATATTCATGATTGTAATTTCAAATCTGATTAAAACACTTAATCACCTCTATTATTATCAATTATAACAATAATTCATAATACTGTAATTATAAATTAAAATAAAAAAATTATAGAAATAATAAGAATAATCACTACATACACACAGTCTGGGTTAAAAATAATATTATTTATTTTTCAATTTTTTTATTAAACTTGAAATAAATAATTTTTTGTAAATAGTATAATAAACTTTTAATAATATTGAAATTATAAATTAAAATAAAAAAATTATATAAATAATAAAAATAATCAATACATATGTGTTATATACAAAATGGATTAAAAATAAATTTCTTTAATATTATTAATTTTTTATTTTATTTATAAACTCATGAAATTTTTTGAGCGAAGTATCAATATATTTCCAACAATAATAATAATAGAATGATAACCAAGACATCCAGACAATGTAGGTCTAAAAAATCAATCTCTTTATTATTATTATTAATTTAATATTTATATTTTATAGTTAAACTTATTTAAAACAATAAGACAGTTAAAAAAAAAAATGATTGGAAATAATAAAAGCGTGCGTGGGAAGCTCGGTACGAACGAAAGTACAACAAAAGCTCGCTCGGGGCTTGATCGCAACAACGCCCGTCGTCACGGATTAACAATCCAAATCTACAAATCCATCCATCTATCTATCTCCCCAAGGTCATAATTTTGCAACCGCAGTCGGCGAATATCGTATTCCTTAACTTTCTTGCATCACTCGTCCTCCTCAAAAAAAAAGAAAAAATTCTTGTACCTAAGTATCCTTTGGGAGTCAAAGTGTCGCGTGTCGCTGTTTTCCTAAATTTCCCCCTGCGCGTTCGCCCCTCAATTTGTACTCTCGATTACGTGTATTGGGTTTCCTACCTCTCTCGCGGCTCCCCGGGAATATAATTATAAAACGACTTTCTAAAATCCCCCCCCCCACCTCCATCCACACACACTCCCAATTTAATTGATTTCTACAAAGCTTATAATAAATTTCTCACGCATGCGATACGCTATCGATTGTTTTTTCTTTCTCCGCCTCAAAACCCGGATCATAACAAAGAGATCATTGCGTCACTCCCTAGGTATATGCAGCGAAAACCGGAACTCTCTATCTCTCAAAAAAAAGAAGAAGCAGACGAGTGCGCATCTTCCCCCGCGCAGCGCATGCGCAATTAGCGTATTAAAAAAACAATTACGAAAATAAGCGAGCTGCTATTGAAATGCATTAATCATCGCAATTACCGGGTAATCATTCATTGTCTATCCACACGTTGGTTTATCCCCCCTCCCCTCCCTTCCCAAGACACTTCTTACCTTTCTCTTTTTACCCAGCTGCAGTTGGCTGCAGTGCTGACCCGACTTCTATGATTTTATGACCCATTTTACCTACACCCCGTTGCAGTTGTTTCGTAAAACCTTCTTATTTTAATAATCATATTTTACATTATAAGACTACGATGGTTCCGGAGTTGCCTTTTTTTATTCGTTATTCAATTTAATTTTCCAGGGTAGCGTAACCCGCGACAATAAGGTTTTTCCGTGTGAATCTCCGAGGAGTCGTAACATCACTCCCGGCGAAAGTCTGCTGAATCATCCGTCTAATTACTTTTTAAATCTAATTATTACTAGGAAACCCGGGTGTGGTAATATCATCATGTGAGGGGAGAAATTCATTTCAAACACATTTTGTAGCTTTAAATTGAGATCATTTATAAATTAAATAAATTATAAAATTTAAAGACAATGTATATACATAGTAAATAATTACATTTGAATAAATAAATATTAAAAAAATTTATTTGTTAATCAAAGTACAATAACCGCAGAAATACTAAGAAAATTGAAATAAAAAAAGTACAATTATAAATTAATAAATTGAGAGTAAATTGTTTAAACATTAAGACTAGGAACAATACGTAAAAAAATAGTGTTTATTTATTGATTAAAATATTCCTGTAATGAGATACTTATAACTTAAAACGAAAAAACCAGTGGAAAATTTTTTGAAAAAATTCTACGTCACTACCGGTGAGAGTGACAGCAGTTTTGTAGCTTTTTTTCCATTCTCGACAGATCAAGTTGACGTTTAAACTTTTTATTGATGAAAAAACTATCGACAAATAAATAAAAATATTAACAACAATACAATTGTCATCAGAGACCGTGCCAAGGAACAGGATCCCCAACAAAAAAATAATCGAAATAAACAAATGAATAAATTTTTAAAAATTTCACGCCTCGCTTGCGTGCGGCTCGTAATGAGATCATGAAAAATTTATTTTTCCCGCTCCGCCGATAAATCTAGCCGCGACTGACACCCTCGATACTTATCAAAGGCGACACCAAATTCTTTCTTCATTTTATTTATTTATTTATTTTTTTTTATAACACCCGGCCCTATCTGATAACAACCTCTCTCTCTCTAAAAAAAAAAAAAAAAAAAAAAAAAAAAAAAGTTATTGGGAAATAAGCGTCGCGGGACGGGGTTAATTGCCGGGAAATTCCTGGCAATCAAAACCCGAGATTGCGGAATCCGCTGATGCAGTGCAGACAACAAATATGAGATGCGCGCGATTGATTGGGGATTAAAATAATCACGAAAATAACTCGTTTCGCAATAGATAATCGATAATCCATCGATGGAACCATGGATGCCCTCCCGAACGAACAGAAATTTGAATAATTAGAGTGCGTGTGAGAATTCACTTGATTTTTGCGCAATACCCGATATTTTAATCGAATTCGCTCATTAGTTTCGAGCCGGAGGAGGAATGAATTCCTGGCTTGCGTAACACTATAAAACTCACCGGCGCACGCAAAATAAGTAGGCCTCAATTGAAAGATGAATGAGCACCGGAGGAAGGAAAGTTGAGACGCGGGGTACCGTAACCAAGGAGGAAGTCGGTCCCATCCGTTGCGCAAGCGCGGGCCGATATTCAAATTGAGACGTTTTCCCACGCGCGCCGATCTTCGATTTAAAGTTTCAAATTTACGCGCCATGAGCTTATCAGTGATGAATTCGAGAAAGCGGGCATGGGGACATAGCGGTTACTTCAGACCGTAGAAGCTCGACCAAGAGGGTATTTCAGATTGCTAGGGGTTCTGTGTGCTAAGGTTAAAGAACATTCGAATGTTTTTAAAAATATTAAATACATTACAAAATTTATATTACGAAATTTATACGATTGATTCATTTAAGTTTTTTTCATAAATAAATATTTAATCATTCCCCCAAGCTGTAAAACTCAAGAACCCTGAGCGTTCGAATTATTTCAATAAATAAAAAAATTAATGAATGATTCCCCCCACCACTAAACCCACGAAAATTTGTGTGAACGAATTTAATTTTTTACCTAATAAATAATCCACCAAGCAAGCTAAACCTTGAAAACCCTAGGAATACAAGTTTAATTTATTAATTTACAAATGATCCCGCAAGAACTAAACGCAAGAAACCCTGGGGCTGGGCGTCAAAGTTTCATTTTTAATTCAATAAATAATCCCCCAAGCAATAAACCTTGAAAACCCTGGGAAGGCAAGTTTATTTTTTAATAAACAAATGATCTCCCAATCACTAAACCCACGAAACTCTGGGTGTCTGAGTTTAATTTTTAACTAAATAAATAATCCCCCAAGCTATACCAACGAAACCTCGGGCGTCTAAATTTCATTTCTAACTCAATAAATCATCTTTTAAGCACTATACCAACAAAACTCTGGGCGTCCGAGTTTGATTTTTAACTAAATAAATAATCCCCCAAGCACTAAACCCACAAAACTCTGGGCGTGCAAGTTTAATTTTGAACTAAATAAATAATACCCCAAGCCCTGAACCTTGGAAACCCTGGGAATACAAGTTTAATTTTTAACTTAATAAATAATCCCCCAAGCACTAAACCCACGAAACTCTGGGCGTGCAAGTTTAATTTTGAATTAAATAAATAATACCCAAGCCCTGAACCTTGGAAACCCTGGGAATGCAAGTTTAATTTTTAAATAAATAAATGATCCGTCAAGCTCTAAACCCACAAAACCTTGGGCGTGCAAGTTTAATTTTGAACTAATTAAATAATACCCCAAGCCCTGATTTTTGGAAACCCTGGGAATGCAAGTTTAATTTTTGAATAAATAAATGATCCACCAAGCTCTAAACCCACGAAACCCTAGGCTTCTGAGTTCAATTTTTAAATAATTAAATGATCCCCCAAGCTTCAAACCCACAATGCCCTGGACTTCCGAGTTCAATTTTTAAATGAACAAATAATCCCCCAAGCTTTAAACCCACAATGCCCTGAGCTCCTGAGTAAAATTTTTGAATTAACAAATAGTCTCTCAAGCTTTAAAAACACGATACCCTAGGATTCCAGATTCAATTTTTGAATAAATAAATATCCGCCAAGCTTCAAACCCACGATGCCCTGGGCTCCTGAGTTAAATTTTTGAATAAATGAACGATATCACAAACTTCAAACCCACAATACTTGGGCACCTGAGTTCAATTTTGAAATGAACGAACAAACTCTCAAGCTCTAAACTCACGAAACACGGGGCTCCCGAATTCAATTTTTTAATAAATAAATGATCCACCAAGCTCTGAACCCACGAAACCCTGGGCTTTTGAGTTCAATTTTTAAATAAGTGGGTTTGAAGCTTGGAGGATCATTTATTTATTCAAAAATTGAATTCGGACGCCTAGGGCATTATGGGTTTGGAGCTTGGAGGATTATTTGTTCATTTAAAAATTGATATCGGGCGCCCAGGGTATTGTTAGTTTGAAGCTTGGGTGATCATTCAATTATTTAAAAATTGAACTCAGAACCCCAGGGTTTCGTAGGTTTGGAGCTTGGGGGATTGTTTATTCGTTTAAAACGTGAACTCGGGTGCCCAGGGCATTGTGGGTTTGGAGCTCGGAGTAGTATTTGTTTACTTAGAAATTGAACTCGGACGCCCAAGGCATTGTGTGTTTGAAGCTTTGGAGAATATTTATTTATTCCAAAATTGAACTCGGCAGCCAAGGGTATTCTGAGTTTGAATCATTTTTAGGAAATAAATAAATAAACTCTTTTAAAAGAGTAATTAAATCTTCACTTTATTATTGTTTAAAAATATTTGGAAAAACCGTTACATATGTTTCACCCACAGTGGCTTCTTCAGACGGTAATCATTCAACTGATTGATAATTAGTTTTGTGAGAGAATAAATACAAGGTACATCGTCGTTAACATTGTTTCGATTGTCTCCCTACTCCCCCCCCCCTTTTTATATTTGTAAACGAAACCTACAATATTAGTCACTTTATGTATTTAGGTTCAATTATGTATTAGTATATCTGTGAAAGTTGTAAGTGTGTGTATGATGTTAACGACGATCCACCTTGTATTTATTCTCTCGCAAAACTAATTATCAATCAGTTGAATGATTACCGTCTGAAGAAGCCACTGTGTGGTGAAACATATGTAATGGTTTTTCCAAATATTTTTAAACAATAATAAAGTGAAGATTTAACTACTCTATAAAAAGAGTTTATTTATTTATTTCCTAAAAATGTTATTTAATCTTCATCAAGTAGAAGCTACCACTATTCAAGATTTGAATAATTTAAAAATTGAACTTGAAAGCCCAGGGCATTGTGGGTTTGAAGCTTGGGGGATCATTTATTTATTCAAAAATTGAACTTGAAAGCCCAGGGCATTGTGGGTTTGAAGCTTGGGGGATCATTTATTTATTCAAAAACTGAACTCGGAAGCCCAGGGTTTCGTGGGTTTGGAGCTTGGGGGATTATTTGTTTATTCAAAAATTGAACTGGGGCCCCCAGGGCATTGTGGGTTTGAAGCTTGGGGGATTATTTGTTCATTTAAAAATTCAACTCAGAAGCCCAGGGTTTTGTGGGTTTAGAGCTTGTGGGATTGTTTGTTCATTTAAAAATTCAAGTGTATTGTGGGTTTGAAGCTTGGGGGATCATTTAATTATTTAAAAATTAAACTTGCATTCCCAGGGTTTCCAAGGTTTATTGCTTGAAAGATTTTTTATTTAGTTAAAAATTAAACTCGGACGCCCAGGGTTTAGTGCTTAGGGGATCCTTCGTTTATTAAAAAATCAAACTTCCACACCCAGGGTTTCTAAGGATTATTGCTTGGGGGATTATTTATTGAGTTAAAAATGAAACTTAGACGCCCAGGGTTTCGTGGGTTTGGTGCTTGGAGGATCATTAGTTTATTAAAAAATTAAACTTGCATTCCCAGGGTTTTCAAGGTTCAGTGCTTGGGGAATTATTTATTTGGTAAAAAATTAAACTCTTTCACACAAACTTTCGTGGGTTCAGTGGTGGGGAATCATTCATTAATTTTTTTATTTATTTTAATAATTCAACGCTCAGCGTTTTTGAGTTGTATAGCTTGGGGGAGTGGTTAAATATTTATTTATAAAAAGAACTTAAATGAATCAATCGTACAAATTTTGTAATCAACTCAGTATTTTTAAAAACATTCAAATGTTCTTTAACCTTAGCACACAGAACCCCTAGCAATCTGAAATAACCTCTTGGTCGAGCTTCTACGGCCTGAAGTAACCGCTATGTCCCCATGCCCGCTTTCTCGAATTCATCACTGGAGCTTATACAATTTTAATAACAGAGCGCATGCGCAGTTGAATTTATTATCGCCCGGGCTCCGGCTATGTTATTAAGTACTAAGTGCTCGGGAGAGACCTTTTTTTACACCTGACTCCTGCAGCTTTGTTGCAAGGTTGCACGTTCTAATAATATAATGCACGGCCTACCTACTGGTTTCAACTACGGATTATGTTTTATTGTTTTCATTGATTAACCTGCCGCGCGCGCGCCCGGTGATTGTGCAGTTTTATACGAGTTCGTTGAACCGTTTATTCACGGTTAAAATTGTATGCGTGCGCGGATTCGTGGTTTAATTGCAGGGAGAGAAAAAGTTTGAATGCCACCTGGACGTGGTGATTAAATGTTAATCGGTTGTTTAAACGCTTACTAATCTTGGTTTTTACTTTCGGGGAAATGATCGGTTAGCCGCCTGGTGGGGAAAATTAAAAATTCATCTTCTCTTTAAGCAAATATTAGGAGTTGATTTTTTAATATGCTTTTAAGATTCATATTTTAATTACAAGAAAGAATATCGGTCAGCCACCTGATGTTTAAAATAAATATTGTGAAAGATTCACGTTTTAATTGTGTAGAAAATCATTTATTAGCCACCTGGAAGTAAAAATTAAAAATTATTTTGTCTGATAAACTTAAAGATTTGCACTTTAATTCTGTTGGGTAAAACTCATTATCTGCCTAGTAGTGAAAATTAATAGTAAAAATCAAATTATTCTCTTTAAAATTCTATCAGATAAAAATTTTTCAGCCATCTAGTGGTGAAAATTATAATATAAATTAGGCTCCTTATATCCCTAACATACACACCCTTCATTCTAGAGAAAAAATATTTTCAAGCTACCTAGTAGCGAACAATAAAGATTTAATCATCCCTTCGCACGCTTCAATAAAAAAAATCAGGAAGCCACCTAGGGACAAAAAAAAACCACCAAAAAAAAGGAAATAAAAGAACCAATGCCTCGCAGTGTGGAAAAATCAAACGTTATAAAACGCGGTAAGTTATAAAAATGGTTATCCCGCGTACCGGCCGAGGTGCAATTACCCGGCGCGTTATCGTCTTCATCGGAGGCCCGATAAAAATACCGCTCGGGCAATATCGCGGATACGGAAAAATACGTTTTTAATACGTCGGTTCATTTCGAAAAGTGCCTCGGCATCGCTCTACAATTAACTTACCCGTAAAAACAAAGGTATGGCAAACGTATAACGGACTTTCCCATGATTTCGCAACTCAAGGACGTATCGATTGTTCCCCAGATCGCACCCGAGTACCTGGCCCTGCTGCAGCAGTACCTGGAGGCCCAGCAGCACCAGCACCAGCACCAGCAGCAGCCCCAGGTCAGACAGCAGCCACAGCCGCAGGTGTCACGAGCACGATTGAGCGCCTTAATCGAGCAGGAGTTGGCACGACTGGCCGAGCGGCCCGCACCCCAGCAGCAGCAGCAGGTGCACGCTGGAAGCATACCCCTCAAGCATCACCAGGTAAGCCGAGTTGACAACCGGGTTCGCTGAACCGATAAGATTTTCACTTTTATTGATATCGATATTTTAAAGATCATGTGCTTGGATTAATTGGTGAGACACCTGGTGACGAAAATTTAAAGTTTTTTTTTATGTGCTCAGTCTCATATTTTTGATTTGGGTAGATAAATTGTTCAGACACCTAGTGACCAAAATTATTAATGATCAAAATTGATGGCTTTTTTTTTTATATCTTTAATAGACTCAAATTTTACTTTAGAGAAAAAATTTTTATCAGCCATCTGGTGACAAAAGATAAAAACTAAATATCGGTCTCCTCATATCTGTAACAGATTCACAGCTCACTTTCGGAAAAAAAAACCTGGCCCGCCATCTGGTGTTAAAAAATTTTTTTTTTTAATTCCTCGGTACATAATAAATTTATCATTACGAATGAAAGTTGATAATCCTAAAAAATGAGTCATAACCATTGAATTGATCGTAACTAGCATCCCATGACCGTCACAAAATTCATTACGCAATATTAAAAAAAAAGAAAAGGATTAGATTCGCGGGGCCCCAAAATTAACGGTTACAAATACGCGAAATCGTACAGCGAGCCATAAAAAGTAGAATGTAAAGCGAGAACGGTAGTTCCGTGTTGCGCGCTCGGCTCTCGGCTCTCGGTCTAGAAAGCGGCCTTTGATATCCGTGCGGAATGACAGAAATATGATGGTATTATAAAACTCCAAACTGATTATTCTCGCTACGGCCTCGTAAATCACTCTCTCTCTCTCTCTATCTCGCAAAAATGCACATCTTATCCCTTATTTATTATTTACGCGGTACAAATGTTTTTCCCGGGGTAAATTGATTCCGATTTAAAAAAAAATTGGGCGCTTTTGCAATTGCCGGCGCGCCGGTATCGGTCACCGATAAATCAACGTCTATCGCGGTTTTGAAATTCAAGTAGCCTGCGAGAGCTCGATATCTATCACTTAGCCGTCGTCCTGTGTCCAACAGCTAGTGCCCCTGGAGGTGGAGCAGTACCACATAGAGACGACCCAGCCCCAGAGGGCGCCACCGGTGCAGCCCCAGCAGGCCTACTACCCCGTCCAGGAGGAGCAGCCCCGGCCCACGGCACCCCCGGCTGTGACTATACAGCACCAGGTCCAGGACCCCCTGCCCCAGCAGCAGCTCAGGTACCACCAGAGTGTCCCTGTCCAGTACGGGTACGAGGACGAGGCCCAGGTCAGGGAGCAGCAGCAAAGCCCCGAGAGCATCGTCAGGGCGCAGGCGCAGGCCGAGGCCGCGGCACTGGCCTTCCAGAAGGTCGCCCAGGCCTCGCACTACAAGCACCAGAACGAGGCTCTGGAGCAGATCAGGCTGGCCAACGAGAAGCACAGACAGCAGAGCGCCCTGGAGCAGATCAGACAGGGCGAGTCGGTCAGCGAGGCCGGACGACAGGAAAGGGTGAGATTTTTTTTTGACATTGAAACCATAAAAGAATCAACTATTTTCGACACTAGTGCGTAAAAAACTAACTTTGAAATGGTTTTTCGATTTCAAAGGTACTAGACGAGCAAGTACTTTTTTCAAGTTAAAAAAAGGATTGAAGGTGTGAAGTTAGATCCTTTTCTAAAGGGTACACGAGGTATAAATTATACACCTTGCAACACATCATGTAAATTAAAATGAAATATGAACAAAATATGTTGCCTATTGCAGTATTGCAAACCACTTTTTTGCTCCCTGATGTATGTAACGATTAAAAAGCATTCACACCGGATAACTTACAAACAAATACACCAACGTGTTTTTTAGTTTTACCTATGATTTCAGCTTTTAATTTTTAGTTATTTATAATAATGATAATTTATAAATAATTAAAAAGTAGAGGACTCAAATAAATATTAAATCTAAAAAACATGTTTTTATTTCGTATGAAATTTACAATTTATTCATTAATCAGAGGTTTGCAATACTGCTTGAGAGGGTTACTACTTCCTTGTAAGTCGCTATTGGAAAACTCGTTGTTAATATATTTTGTAATGCCGCGAATCTTCCATAAAATTGTTAAACATATTAAATAAAGTTGGAACAAGTGGAAAACTTCTATGCTTTACACAAACCAATGAGCACTTGTATAACTTTCGTGTGTACAATTTGAAGTAAAATCAATCACTAAATTTTTACATGTTCTGTCATTATTTTTATGATGTAATATAACTGTACTTTAAGCCAGACATTCTTTACATAAAATAAAAGCGTCTTCTATTGAGATTTTTTAAAGTTACAGCTTGAAGAACATTAAAAATTTTTTTCCTTATTATAAATGCATTAAAAAAACCAACAATGCAATTAAGCAGTCAATCAACTAAAAATTCAAAAGGTATCTCGGTTACCCTTTCAATTCTCATAAAAAAAAAAAAGAATCAGCAAAACTAGGTTTCTCGATCACGGTCACTTTACATCCTCCTTTTCTTTCTCATTTCGAAAGGGCAGTTCCCCCATTAATCCATTCCCAAAAGTCATAATTCTCGGTGCGTAAAAAAATTAAAAAAACGGAAACTCGTAAACATTCCAAATGACTTGGAATTTAGTTAGAAAGTGAACGTTTGGTTATTTGAGCGTTGACGGGAGCTAAGGGATGCTCGATTAACGGTTGCGCAACTCTTTTATTACGGTCCGGCCGATTATTTATCGCTGAATTAAAAAATTTAAAAGCCGAGGTCCAATTAATCCAGATTTACACTTTATTAGAGGACCGAGCTGGGGGATATAAATAATAGGTAGGCGAGCCTGAGTTTTATCTGTAATTTAGGAAAAATCGGTTTTCTGACGGTGAGCCGAGCCGAGTCGAGCTAGCACACACGAGAGATCGCTACTTTCTAAAGTTGAATTACTGGTTCGATCGACGCCCCGCGTGGGTACGTATGGTAAACCAAACGTAACCGCGAATACGAGAAAATTAGAAAAAAGCGAGGGGAGGGGGGAGGAAAAATGTAAAAAATGAAAATCAAAAAAAAGAATGCTGATTTATATAAATAGCTAATTGCCCGGGAGATATGTTTAAGGGGGGATGTGAAATCACTGGAATTCTTCGGCCGACTGGAAAACTAAATTATTTCATTAAATAACTCTTGAATACTTCGGGGCCTTTTAAATGTTGCGTGTGACACCATTTTGTCGGCTCTTAAGAAAAAAAAAATAGTTTGTTGCTAACAAATACACAAAAATTTGTTTATTATGTGCGATATTGCCCTTTTATATTACAAGTACAATTCAATGTTCTAGCAATGTTTAAGTATGCAAATGGTTTGAATATTTAAGATTTATAAGTTTGTTAACAAGTTTGGGTAAAAGTTGTTAAGTAGGAAAATAAACAATTATATAATTACAAGTCATTAAGTTAATAGGTAGTTATCAGTCGTTTAATTTTTTTTTCTTTTTTTTTTTTTTTTTTTTATAACTATTAGCGTTTCACAATATGGCAATAAATGTAAAGATATTTAAACTCGATACTATAAGTATTAAAAAGACAAAAAATCATTTCCGGAAACTTATCATTACATCAATTTTTTCAATCAACAACAGAATCTTTATCCAAAACATTTGGCAACGCAACAGTAATTTTTGTACGTTAATACGCTTTTCTGATAAATCGTCGATTTGTCGCTTTTTTATCAGTAAGCTGACATAACTTACTTCTTTTCGTACAAAGTTCCTATTGATGTTTATTATTCTCGAAATTTTTCAAAACGTATCTAAAACAAAAAAGACTTTGTTCGAATTATTTAAAAAACGTGTAAAATTTTATTTCAGGTGCCACCGAAGGACCCGGAGAGCGCTTACAAGGCTCGTCTAAAGGCCCAGGCGACTGCCCTGGTGGCCGAGCAGCGCAGGGCCCACGAGGCGGCCGAGTACAAGGCCCACTCTGACGCGATCCTGAAGCTCCAGGCCCAGCAGAGGGCCCACCTGAGAGCCCAGGAGGAGGCCCACAGGTACGCCCTTAACTTCGAGAAGAACCACAAGATCGCCCAAGAGCAGGCCCAGGCCATAGCCAACGCTCAGGCTCTGGCCCTGTACAAGGCCAGACAGCAGGCCCTGGCCAAGGCCCAGGTCGAGGCCAAGCAGGCCGCCCGGGCCCAGCACGAGGCCCGCAAGAACGACCCGGAGAACGCCCCCGTGGTGCAGTACCTGCTGCCCAACAAGGTACCCCTGCCCGCCCCCGAAGTCTACCTGCCCAAGGCCGAGGAAGCCCTGAGGGCCGCTGCCCAGGAGAAGAGGCTCAAGAAGACCCAGCACCAGCCCATAAAGCACCTCGTGCTCGAGGAGATAGACCCCCAGCTTCTCAGGAGGGGCAAGGACGAGCCACCCCAGCAGCTGGCCTTCATCGTCGACGCCGGCTACTACAGGAAGCACCACCACCAGCAGCAGCAGCAGCAGCAGCAGCAGCGCCCTCTGCTGAGGCCCAACGAGTACGAGACCCTCGAGGAGGTCCAGGTATCCCCGAGGCCACGGTACTACCACCAGCACCAGCAGATCGACGCCGACAAGCTCGCCCTCCTCGTGCCCGTTGAGCCCCAGGCTTAAGAGGCTGAGAACGCGGTCACGTGGAAATTTCAAGATTGTTTTAAGGTTATGTTACTCGTCCAAACCAGCATCAGCGCCAATTTTCCAATGTACTTCAAAATGTAAACCCTCGAGTGGTGGTCGTTTGTATATCTATATCGATCGGATGTGATTCTGGTTTGGACAAGGTGGATAATGGATAGAATCAAAAATATCATGTAGATCAGATCAAATAAGCGTACCAACATTTTTTTGGGTTTTAGTACTCGGTAAATCTGTAAGAGTGAGGTTAGCTCAAATCCACTCGAAGCCTAGTAAAAAGTGAGCCACTCTAAGCTAAGAGTGGCTCACTTTTAACTCGATTCGAGTGGATTTTCGTAATTATCACTCGAACAAATTTAGAAGGTAATCAATTGAGTTCTCAAATCATTACTAGAATTTTGATAAATGTTGGTACCGACCTTATTTAAAAAAATATTTTTCTTTCTACCCTACGGTATGGCATACCCTACAGGGCCACGTGATCGCGGTTCTTGAGACATGCAGTATTCTTGTGTTCTAAGGTTGTCACGGTTGAGACTCCGCAGTTCCGATTTTAAGAGTTTTATTTTATTAAATTACAGTGGAGTCCCAAACGCGTCCGACCTTAACAATTGTGCGTTACCAGCCGCGAATCAAACTAAACAATTTCTCTTTTTTTTTTTAATTTTTTTTTTTTTTTTTTGTTTCGTTCATTAACAACGATAGATTAATTAGGATAGCTTTCGGTTAATTAAGAAAAGAAACACAGACGAGAGAATCAAGTTTTAATCGAATTCATCAAAATGTGCATTTATGTAATATCCACCTTTAAGACGGGAGGGAACACGTTTACGCAAGCTGCTTCGCGAGCATGCGGCGCGACGTTTATATATAATAATGATAATAGTAACTGCTCTAGCTGTAATTATCGAATAAGCCTGCAGCCTGCCCGCCTGGCTCTCTCGAGGATAAGTAGAAGAAGCCGCGAGTCAAACGAATATTATTAATATATTGTCCATGCACTACGCTTACTTAGTCACGATTATATACATATATTAAAAAAGTACTCAGCTGCAGATCAATAATAAAACCTACTTATGTATAATAATAATAATATTTAAACGAAAGATATTGTAAATAATAACGAAGCGCCGGCTCTTGTACCACTAGCGTCCAAAGAAAGACCCGTGCTGTACATACTAGAATAAAATAATAAAAAAAAAAAGGTATACTCTGGAAATTTTTTATTTTAAAAAGCTCAGCTATAAATGATTCCGGGTCGCAGCAGCGGCAGCACCAGCGGTGACGCAACGAAACCGCGGCTAACGAAAGTTTATCCTAACGTAGCTTCTAACTTTCATCTTCCAGGTTGGCTGCAGCGGCGGCTCTTACGACGACCACTCCCAGGTTGCACTGCAGTTGGCGATCGTTTTACTTTTCTCTCTCTCTCTCTAGATGCAGCGAACGTCCTTGACTCGAGAAATCAAATCCCGGAGCTGCGGGATAGTTTTTATATCGTTACCGGCTTTTACTCGGTGGTTCTTGCTCACCACGCTCATTAACTCTATCGCTTTTTACTCTGCGGATCATCGGTTTGCTTACAAATTATTTTTGATGTGCGTTTTGTCATAATATTTTTAATTAGATTTTTTTTTTGTAGAGAATGCAAGTTTTACACTTCACTGAAAAAATTTACTTTACATCTAGTACTTATGAATCCCTTTAAATTTTAGATTTTTTATCGGTATGTTGGTATCAAATGATCAGGAACATATTATTGGTCGTTTTTTCTCTTTATTTAACAGAAATTTTTTTAAAAACAATTATTTGAACAAAAAATTTATGCCTTTTTCGTTAATTTTAAGTAAATATTATTCCAGGGCTTGAAATGAATTAATTATGCAAAATAAAAGTCATAGCGGAGGAAGTGGCCATATTAGGACACAAATTTCTGGTGTATCAAAAACCTACGTTTTAGTAAATGAACTGGCATATCAACCCTTAAGATCAAGCTTTAAAATGATACGTTATTTGATGGCCCACAAGTAAGGCCGCATTATAGCTATATATGAATGGCAAAATTATAATTTTGATATCTACAAAACTTAACACTTTTTATTTTTATTTTGACATTCATATCCATGCTATAAATTATTGAATGTTCAAAATATTTAGAACGATATTCAAGTGGAACACAAAAAAGTATTTACGGTTAGAATTGGAAAATAAAAAATTTAATAGAAAAATATCGTACTTTTTAATTTTTTTAAACTTTTTAAAGATTATTGGATTGAATAAGTGACAAAGATTAAACAAAAACTAACTTAAATTGTATCTTTTTTATTTTGTTTTTATTTCAGTAATAATGTTCTTTTTTTTTTTTTTTTTTTTTTAAATTATACTTAGGACAAGAGCTAAATCCTTTTTCACGAGGTTACTCGAATCGATTTTTTTATTCAAGGCTTTTTTATACCTATTTTTTATGAACATTGAAAAAAAAAAAATGAAATTAATTATTTAAAAAAACAATGAATTCAAAGTTACTTTACTAAATAGCTTCCATTTTTAAATAAATAAAATACGAGTCCGGCTCTAAAGAATCTTATAATCTGAATTTCCGTGGCCGTTAACCCCAGCCCCGGTGACTTCTCTCGTGAGTTTGCGCCTTGAACAGGCCACACGCGCTAACGAAGCTTTTGTGTAAGTCCGGAGTGTTATGCACAGGTGCCCCGTTTACGTATATGATTGATGCTTAATAGGTTTTCGAGATAATCTTTGTACTTTGAGGCTCCTCAAAAAAGCATCCTTTTATTGCAATGTCCATCACAACTTTTGTTTTTTCTTATAAATATATATATTTTTTAATGCTTTGATTTTCTAGAAACCTTGATAAACAGTGCTTTCAAAAACAATATTTTACTAGAATGGAATAAAATTTATTCTGCCTCGTAAATACTCTTCCATAGATTGAAATTTCGTTTTATATTTTTCATTTTTTTTTTTTTTTTTTTTTTTTATCTACAGGTTTCACATGCTTTTTTAAGTGTAATCGTAGAAAGCAGCAATAAAATGTATGTTCACCACTAACGGTCATAAAATTTTATTACCGAAAAGGATGGTTAAAAGAAGAAAAATTTTTTCTCATACCGTAAGTAACAATTATTTGTAGGAAAAAAAAAAAATTATTTATTTGACTAACAATTTATATTTATGACCCACCTGTTGATTACCACTACGATAATAGGTGTTTTTTAAATTGCTCAAATAATTTTTTTTGTTTTTTGTATTGCTCAAATAATTTGTTCTTTTTTAAACAAAAACTCTATAATTCAGTTTAGATAAATTTTTAGACGTTGACGTAAAACCGTAACTCACTCGAAAATATACGCTCGAGTAAAAACAGCCTTGCAAATAGAAAATCATTTTTAGGTTATTTCAATGGTAATAAACTTAAAATGACCACAATTATAATTAACTTTTTATTTTTCAATTATTTTTTATTCCTAAAGTTTTATTTTTAAAAGGTTCAAAATGTTCTTCAAATACTTTTCGAAGCGGTCATTTAAATTTCATGGTTGCCAACATCACAACTCCAAAACTCCCTTGATTATGAATATTTGAATTTAAATGTGCCTAACCTTACCCACATGATCATGGCGGTTGAATGGATTTGGCGGTTGCAGTTAAGTACACTGTGTTTACAATCTTATCTTTGATTTTTAAAGTATCAAAACAAACATTCATGCATTATACTTTAATAGAATTTGGACACAATTTTTATTAATTTTGTTACCTACAGTTCATAGTTTGAAAAAATTACTTGTTAATCTGAAATAATTTTATAAATGTTAAAATAGTGGAATTTTAAATATCATCTTGATTAAACTTAAAAAAACACGAAAAAAATTGTATTGAATGGTGAATTGAAGAAACAATATTTTTAAAACCTCAAGGTAATTATAGTAATTACTCAACACAAAATAAAATTTTGTATTTTCATACAAGATGGTATAAAGTTTATTTATAAATGTTTTTAAGGCTATTGTTCTTATTACAATGACCAAAAATTTTACAATGAATTTACAATCATTTAAATAGGTATTAACAAAATGTAAACAACTGTGATTAGAAAAATAAATGTCATGAATAAAAATAAACATAAAAACATTTATAGTGAGAAACTTAGAGTACAAACTATACAAAATTTTTCTTTTAAAAGCATCACTTTTAATTTTAAAAATCATTTCATTATCCCACCTACACCATCATTATTTGTTAAGTACTCAAATAAATAAATTTTCAGAAAATGACAACGGAGTGTGATCCAGTTGTTGAAAAACACTACAAGGGCCACAAGGGTCAAGTTACGGGTCTGTCCTTCCACCCTGAGTCAAACAAAATAGTGTCATCCAGTCTGGACAAGACGCTGATGGTATGGCACATAGCAGAGTCCACCAGAGCTTATAGGTTTCACGCTCACAAAGATGCAGTGCTGGATGTGACCTACGCACCTTCCGGAGAAGTTTTTGCCAGCGCCTCTAAAGATCGGACGGTCAGAATTTGCGTGCCCAAAGTCAGGGGAGAAACTTTGGACTTTATTGCCCACCAGGGAGCTGTCAGATCCGTTCAGTTCAGTCCTGATGGTAACCAGGTGACAAAAGTTTTATATTAGTAATAGTACCATTAATTGGGACAAGTGTCTTTTACATAAAAATGTTAAATTTGTTTTGCAGCTTCTGACGGCATCCGACGACAAGAATATCAAGTTGTGGATGGTATGTCAGAGGAGGTTTCTATCATCTTTCACAGGTCACAACAACTGGGTGAGAACTGCCAGATTCTCACCGGATGGTAAGCTCATTGCATCTTGCAGCGATGACAAAACCATCAAGCTGTGGGATTTGGCGAGCGGACAGTGCATCAAGACTTTCACAGAATTGAAAGGTACAACAATTATCTCAGTTAATTCAGGTTAGTATTGTAATAATTTTATTTCAGGATCTTGCACGGATGTTGAATTTCACCCCAAAGGGCTAGCGATCGGTGCTGCGAGTTCCGACGGTTGCGTTAAGATTTACGACTTGAAGACTGGACTCTTGCAGCAGTGCTACACGTTTCACTCAGGACCTGTCAATAAAGCGAGGTTCCATCCAAATGGAAAGTACATGCTTTCCGCATCTAAAGATTCTACACTCAAGGTATAACTCACACTTTTTCAATTTGAATGCTGTATTTTTATATTGTTACTTGAATAATACTGTGCACTGGATCAAATAATGTTTGACTTTAAACAATCTAGTCTCAGTTATACAAATGTTTTCTTAGATATTTTAAACTGATTAAACAAATAAGTACTTGTAGACAAACATTCAGACACTTTTATTTTCTAGATTGTCTAAACAAATTAAGAACAAAGCAGAATTTCCAGACCCATCTTTATTTTAATGAAGTGGGGATTGAAAAACACTGTAAATAATGTTGATTTTTCGAAACGTTTTTGGAAAAACTTAAACCATTTTTGTTTAAAAATTCCATTATATTTTTAATTTGTGTATATAATTCTGAGTGTTTTTTTTAAAGTAGAAATTTCTAATACTGTAAATAACTTTAATTAGTTTAAACTATTAAATTTTTTAAAATTGAGCAGTTAATTTGTATGAAATATAACACATTATAATATAATATTTGTGTTGGAAGTTCAAGATTGTTTGACAAGTTAAGAATAAATTTGAATATAATTAAATTAAACAGCTCATACAGCAAAAAATGTGTGAAAATGAATCTTATCTATTAATTAGAAATTGTTTAAAGAAATTAAAAAAAAATTAAAACATACAATACTGTTTTTTTTTTTTTTTTTAGTGACAATTGAAAAAACAGCATAGTGTTAATATGTTTTAACAATTCTGATAAAAATTTAATATTTTTAAAATACAGGACAGTTTCAAAAAAATTAAAAATATTTTAAATTTTACTCTTTATACAGGTATTAGACTTGTTGGAAGGCAGACCCATTTACACTCTGAAAGGCCACTTGAACAGTGTAACTTCAATCACATTCTCAGAAGACGGAGAGTATTTTGCCTCAGGTGGTGGGGACTGTCAAATTTTTGTTTGGAAAACAAACTTTCATAAAAGTAAGATCAACAATTGAAATCTTTAATATTTTAGACCATTTTTTAATTGTTGTGATTTTTCAAATTACAGGTGGTGATGTTAAATTGGGTTAGCATCTCAAAAAGAAAAACTGAGTGCTGCTTTTGCTTGTATACATTTTAAAGATCTGATAAACATAACAAAAACATGAAAAAAAATTTCATTGCATTATGGTTTTAATTATTTAAGACTGATAGAATTTGTTGAAAAATATGACTTTAAAATAATGCAAAAAAAAAAAAAAAAAAAACAAATTAAATGTTTTAAATGATTTATTAAAAGTCTTTTGTATAAGTCTTGATTATGTTCAAGTATGTTAGTTGTATATATTATTAATCACAGTTGCTTCTCAAATTCTTTATAAAAATACATGTAAATTATATACATACTCTATAAAATGTGAAAAAAAAGGTAATTTCAAAAAAGAAAATAATATGGATAGACTATAAAATTATGACTTATTCTTTTTTGACTCCAACAAAGGTACATCCTTTCCCAGTTTTTTTTATGAGCTCCAGGACTTCATCTTGCCCCATAGTTGTGGTAACAAAAACCTTCTTGGCAGGAAGATCAATTTTAAGATTTTGAATAGCTAAAATCATAAAAAATTATTAACTTAATAAAATATGATTTTATTAATCTATTAATAATAACATTATTGCTCATATTTTACAAGAAAATAAATTATGTAGATAAATAATATTGAATAGTCTATTGTAAAAAATACCAAGACTAGCAACAATACAAAAATGCTACAAATTTTCTAAAAAAAATATATTAAACATTTACAAACCTACATAAATATTAGCTAACAATAAAAATATTTTGCCTAAATTTTTTTATAATGTATTTAGTAAATAAAACACAAAAAACAAAGGATGTAATTGAAGATTGATAAGAGCCAAGTGTTGCAACTAACCTGAAACTTTTCCAAGGACTTTGTTGACTGCATTGGAGCAGCCCTCACAACTCATCTCAACATTGTACTCATAAGTCTGATTAAAAAAAAATTAATATATTGATTAAAAAAAAAAAATATTGTTAAATTTTGTAAAAAATGTTCTTACCTGTTGAGCCATATTTTCTACTAAACAAAGATAAGCCTCTTATCTACGAATACTGGAATGGTTGCACACAAATTTATCAGCTGTTATCTTCCGCGACCAGGCTTGTTTGTTTTTAAAAACGACTAAAATTTACTTTATTTTAAACAATTTAGTTTTAGTTTTAGATAAAAAAACATATGCGTCTGCACTGCTCCGGCCCGGCTTAGGGTTGAGTCTACAATTAGCACAATGACGTCTAGTGACAAATTTTTTGACAAAAAAAAAGGTTTGGTAATTATTTATATCACTCAATTTACACGTGAACAGTTTGCAAAAATTATCAGCTTAAAGATTTTTTGAAGACACCAGCTGTTACACGATAATTGGCCGAAAGTTCATCGCGTTACCCGTGTGGACTGTGGAGTGTCGATTGCAGGATGGGCTTGAGAGTCTGCGGGTCGACGACATTAGACGACACTCGGGGTTTTACCCACGAAAATAATTTGCAAAAAAAAAGCAAAGCTAATTTTTTTAAAACCTAACTCACACTTTTTTTCAAACATGATAAAATTAGTAAGTGTTTGAAGGTTTTTGAGATAAAAATTCGTGATCGTGTGTCGTTTGTGCGATGTAATGCAGGAGTTTTCAGTGCGAAAGTAAAATGTAAACAATCGGAATGACCAAGCTACCCTGAGTTATAAACGATATTTTTAACAATATTTTTGCAAATAATCATCATGGAATTGGACAGAATCGCCGTTATTAATGTGGCCACGGAGGTGAAAATATTGAACGTTGCCTACGCCTCAGGATGGACCGTAGAAGATTTGTGCATAAAGGTTAGGAATTAATTACACACTTCATTTAGTTTCTCTCTAAAAATTTTATTCGTTTTTACTGTATCTTGCTCAATTATAAAGTAAAAAAAAGTATCTGTTAATGTGGATATAAAATTTTGGTATGATTTTGACTGAATGTTTTTATTGAGTAATTTTTATTTCATAAATTGATGTGATCTGATAATCTATGCATATATTTGTTTTGTTTTCTTGATTTTATAATATTATCACTACCAGAAATATAGTACATACTTATTAAATTAAACATCATGTATCCACAGGCTGGTGTTTAAAATTTCATTATGGTTGCTTCATCATGTTTTATGGTTGAATAATAATAATTATAAAAATATAATCATTCATTAATATTTCACATTTCACAATTAAGTATACAAGATATAATAATTAAATTGTTTAATAAACAGCTCAGAAAAGTATGTAAATGAAGTTAGAAATTGTAATCTTTATATACTTATTCATTTGTTTTTTTTAATTATATATTTTTTACTGTGCAGATTTGCCAACAATTTGGTATTGGTCCTGTAGCCCGACACCTTTTTGCCCTGAGGAACCGGTCGACAAAGAACTGGTACCACTCAGGGTACAAGTTTGATGGGAAGGATAAGCTGAAACTGGATTTTAGGTTGAGATTCAAGCCTTCAAGTCTGAAAAGATTAAAACAAATTGATGCCAGGGCCTACGATTACTACTTTCAGCAAGTGAGAACAGATGTTTTGGAGAATAAGGTGTCTGATATTATTTATGAGAAGCACAAAAAGGAATTGTTTGGATTGGGTGTCAGTGACATGTACAGGTATGGATTCATGAAAGTATCTGTTTAAATTTTTTGGCAATTAAATGGTCAAAATTTAATTTATCTTATCATGCACAAACACATCAAATGTTTTAATGATAATAAGGTTATTCATGCTCTAGAGAAAAGATGAATGATAAACTAATGTATTGAAAACCATGAATTTTGTGTTATCATTAACTGAATTTTTTTTTTTCAGAGTAATGTTGGAAAAAGACATTGCCCAAGATATAGTTGAATCGGACTACAAAAAGTACATTCCCAAGGAGTGCATAAAGAAGCACCAGTTCTTCGCCAAGAAGCCAATTCACAATGCCCTGGCGTCTATAAGGAGCTCAGGGTACGATGCGTCCTTCGTCAAGGAACAGTACCTGAATCAGTTCGAGACCATGGCTCCCAACTACTTGTGCGAGGAGTACAAGGCTCTAATGGATGAGTCCACCACGGCGTTAGCGGTGTTGCTCAGAATAAACGCCAGTGAAATCAAGTATTACCAGCTGGATGGTAACAATAGTGCATGGAAGACTTTGTGCGCCATCGAGGACCTGTGCTTTGTCTCGATAAGGTAAATTTTTTGAAGAGTTACGCGAGTACTCACTGGATTTGTAATAAAAAAAATTATTCAAACTTATTTACTGATTACGTTTAAATTTTCAGGCAAGACAACACCGTGGAAGTGTCAAGAAAAAGTGGTGTACCGTCGTACCTAAGATTCAGCTCAAATTCGCTTCTGATGTCGTTTGTTTCCGTTGTGGACGGTTACTACCGTCTGTCCATAAAGTGGACCTTCAACTTGTGTGGTGACGCCGTTACTCCAAGTTTAGAACGTCTACACAGAATGAAGTGTCACGGACCCGTTGGGTAACCACCTTCATACCCAATTTTAATAAAAAACCAGCCGATTCTACTTTTTGTGAAAATTTATTGTTATAGAAACTGAGCAGTAAACTGAAACAAAAATTTTTTTGTAACTTTTAATGTCATAAATTTGTTGTATGTCATGTTTTATGTTACTACTGACATAAGTTTTTTTTCATTTTACTCGGCTGGTTTTGATTTCACACGTTTCGCCTACACTTTTTAAAAACTAAATGATTTTTAGGGGTGGCTTTTCATACTCGAAGCTCGAGGACAAGCGAGCGAATCGACCCGGGACCTTCATACTGCGGGAGAGCGAGTCGAAGTACAACCACTTTTACCTAGACTCTTGCGGCAAGGACTCGAAGCCCAGAACCCGGAGAATAGAAAAATTGGGCCCGGAAGACTTTGCACTGTCCGACTCAATGCAGAGGTTCAAGTCCATAGCTCAGTTGGTTGCCGAACACAAGGACCCCGATAATTTACTGTACTTGAACGAGTGCCTGCCACCCTCTGAATATGGTTTGTTGATGTTTCGGTAACGGGGAATTTTAAAAAAGGGATTATAAAAAAGTTTGAAGCTATGTGTGATTTAAAGATTAAAAATTATCTCACTTGAAATTCACTCATGTAACTTTTTTTCAGACAAGTCACCCCTCCTGATATGCGCCCCGGAGGGCCTGGGAACCGACATAGCCGCCGACGAGGAAATTGTAGCGGGCGTCCTCGAGTGCAGGCCGAGCCTCGTTTCGCCCCAGGAACTCCAGGTGTACAAGGCCCAGCCCTTTCCCAAGAGCAAGGAGAGCCTGGCCCGGCTGAACTCCTCCTCGAGCGGGGGTCCAGTCACCACCGTATACAGGGCCATGTGGCGCTTGACCAAGGGCAAGAGACTCGAGACTGCTATCAAGCTGCTGAGGGACGAAGCGGGACCGTGCACGAAGGACTTCCTCAAGTTGGCCCAGAAGTGGGCACAGCTGAGATCGAGCGCACTCGTGAGGTTGACAAACACTTTCAAATTTAAGAAACCAATAGTGTTTAAAGACATACTTTTAACGAAATTTCAAAAAAAATTTCTTAGTTATGTAAAAATTATGAAAAAAATCTTAAAATTTATTAAAAATCGAGTACTTTCTGAAAAAAAAATTTTAACATAGTTGTTGCCAACCCTTTAATAAATTTTGGAAAAATTTTAGTTTTGTTCACTGTTATTCAATAATTTTTTTTATGCAACAGATTGTACGGTGTGACACTTGCACCAGCAGTGGGCATGCTGCTAGAACTAGTTAAGCTGGGACCTCTCGACGCGTACTTGCGGGTTAATTCACAGACTATCAAGACTGTCGACATGGTCGAGGCAGCCGCAGGTCTCGCAACAGCTGTCTGGCATTTGGTAAGCAACCTCATAATATTTTTATTTCTATAATCTTTATTATACAAAAATATTAATAAAAATGTATTTTACGTAGGAAGAGAACGGCGTGGTTCACGGTAACATCCGGTGTAGGAAACTGCTGGTTCAATCGCACACAGACAACAGTTTCATCATTAAACTCGCTGATCCGGGAATATTCAGCTACAAGCCAGCCGAGTAGGCCACACTATTCAAACTAAAATTTCCCAAGTAAAGTGTCTGTTATTAATTTTATTTTTTTTCTTTTTTTTAGTGTTCACTGGTTGCCACCCGAGTGCTACGGCAATCCCGACTTGGCTCGTCGCAGCATTCAGGCTGACGTGTGGGCTGTAGCAACGACACTTTGGGAAATTTTTTCCAGAGGCTCGGCTCTACCAAAGCATGACCCTGACTTGATGAAAAAGGTTTTTTTTTTGTTATTTTTCGCACTTTGCTTACAACTTTATTCACACAATTTTCTTATACCATACTAAAAATCCATAAAATATTTTTAGTTCTACGCACGAGGAAAAAGACTGCCGATACCTCGGGCCTGTCCCCAGGAGGTGTACAAGCTGATGACCGACTGCTGGGGCGAGATCGGTGGATCGAGAAAGCAGCCGCAGGCTATCATGCGAGACATCAACCAGATCAAGTACCAGGTTTTCAACTCGAGAAGGAACCACGCGTACTCCGCGGCTTTCCCCAAACGCGCCAAGGACGTTGAGTTCATGACCGACAACGTCAGCATGGAGGACGTTGAGACTTCGTCCACATCGGGTGCGAGCAGCTTGTTCACGGAACGCACGTTTTTGCCCTTTGACGATCTTGAGGATAACGCTGAAGGTGCGGATTTCTTTTTTTTTGATTATTTGTTTGTGTAAATATGTTTTCAATTATGATTATGTTCATATTCACTTATTTTTTCATTTTATTACCATTAACTTATTAATAATATCAAGTTAACAATTATTTAAAATGATTATGTAAAATTAGACTCAATTTTTTTTTAATACAAGTTTTATTTCAACCGAATTATAATAATTCAGATTAAACAATATGTCGAGTTAATAAATAATACTTATTCCAGGTATCTCAACTTGGGCAGGCATACCGTTTTCATCGATGGGTGAGGACATATTTTCCTCCTACCTCGACTCCTTAACGAACTCAAATCACAACTGTGTGGACGACGCAGACGTCGGATTCGACAGCGACGGCGGTCTCCTGGGCCAGATGCAGAGCATCTTCGAGCTCGATGCAAACTGCAACGTCATACTTCAAGGTCGAATAGGCGTGGGCTTTTACGGGGAGGTTTACCAGGGTACTTTGGAGAGTATCAGCGGTAAAGACGACTTCGTACCCAGACAGGTCGCCATTAAGAAGCTCAAGATGCAGGCCGTGGAAGCCGACCTGAGAGACTTTGAGAGAGAAATCGACATAATGAAGGTAGTTTTTTAGTTTTAGTCAGTCATGAAATTATTAAAATAATTTTAAATTCTTATACAATATTAAAGAATTAAATGAAAAATTGTTATTATGAGACAAAAAATCTGTTGAAACCTGAGATCTCGGGTCGAAACGTGGAACTAACACCTATATAAACAGATGTTTTGGCTCATAATAACGACTTTTTCATTCAATTATTAAATTATTCTTTATGATTAACAAAAAAATTATCTTTCAGAATCTAAAACACCCGAACGTGGTTAAAATAATGGGTGTGATATCCGAGCCCGAGGTGTGCCTGGTGATGGAGTTCGTAAAGCACGGCTCGCTGCAAAGCTACCTGGCGATACACCGCGAGAGTCTGACCCACAAGCGGTTGCTTGGGTTCGCCCTGGACATCGCCACGGGTATGGAGTACCTCGGTCGCAAGAACATCGTCCACAGGGATCTCGCCGCGAGAAACATCCTCGTGGCCGACGACCACAAGGTCAAGATCAGCGACTTCGGGCTTGCCCAGGTCACCGGCAAAAATGACTATTACATCTTGCAGACCAACCGGGATTTACCTATCAAGTGGTGAGTGGATTAGATTATTGGGATAATTATCCCCGTCTTTTGAGTTTCATCATATAATACTTTCATTTATAAAGTCATCTTGCAATATTTAATAATACGTAATATGAGATAGGTTACTTGAAATTTAATTTACTGAGTTTATATCAACACTGTAAATAATTTACTAGGTAAATTGAAGTTCATCATTTTAAATCTTGGTTCACCTTTATGTACAGTGCTATAACAGATCTCACCCAAAAAAAAAAAAAAAATATCATTATTCCAGGTATGCACCCGAGAGCCTCCGGGATGGAAAATTTTCCCCCAGATCTGACGTGTGGTCTTTCGGGGTAACCATGTTCGAGACTTTCAGCTTCGGTGACGACCCTAAGCTGCCCATGGAGATGATGTCCGAGTTCTCGGTCGACTCCAGCAACCTCGAGAGCGAGGTCGGCGGGGCGCACCTGCTCAAGGCCCTGGAGTCCGGGGCTCGACTGCCCTGCCCCACGAACTGCCCCCAGAAGTTCTACGTCAAGATCATGTCACCCTGCTGGAATCTCGAGAGCCACCTAAGACCCGACTTCTCCCAGCTTTGCGTCGAAATCCAAGCTCTGATTGGCGATTACTGAAATGTCGAAAAAAATATTTGAAGGGAAACTCGATTTTTTTCATTTTTTTGATGAAATGATTATTTGATACTTTGGAATCTTAGATAAGAAAAAAAAACGCGGGAAACTTTTTTTCTTTTGATTACATTTTTTTTAAAGTTTAAATGAAATGCTTAAATACATTTTGTCGATTTTCCATAAATTAAGTTTTTTCGAGTTTCCCGATTTTTCACCTTCGGAAACGTTTACCTTTTATTATTTATTTTTTTTCGTATTCGTACAAAGTATCAATTGTAATTAAAAAAATGTGTTTTTGAAGCGTATGTCAAAAATTTACTTAGCCTTGAAGAAGTTACAATAGTACAAAAAATAAGTAAGAGTGCGATATTTATAGTTCTTTAAACCGGATAAACAGTTCGAGAATAATATCTCAAGTACAAATTTTTTGACAGTTGAACGATTGTTTGTAAAGTTATAAACTGGTTTTTCCAGTTATTTTAAATTATTTTCGGCCGAAAAAGGTTTTGAATTGATTAGTAGGCCAGAATGTGCAAAAAAAATTTTTTTTTTTTTTTTAAATTTTGTAATCTAATTTGTTAAATGTGTACAAGGGAAATTTATATTACTAATGTTTAAACTTAAAATGTGATATATAAGTTTGTAATTAATGATAATTTTTAAATATTTTGATAAGACTACCTATTGTTTTTGAAT
The DNA here is from genome assembly GCA_038277355.1 of Encarsia formosa. Classification (NCBI taxonomy): domain Eukaryota; kingdom Metazoa; phylum Arthropoda; class Insecta; order Hymenoptera; family Aphelinidae; genus Encarsia; species Encarsia formosa. The sequence goes on along the minus strand of CM076188.1, from coordinate 25,303,543 downwards.
TGTAATACTTGCTTTATTTTTTACTGAAAAAATATTTCGATAATTATTTTTGTTAAGGGTTAGTTTGTCTGATTTTTGGACCATAAAATTGCTTATCTTACACGTTATAAGATATAATCCATATTTTCAATTCGTTTTCAATATTTTTTGATAGAATGTACTTAATTAAAAAAAAATCTTATGAATGTAATAAACTCATTTGTAAAATTATTTTTCAATCTTGGTTGAAAAACATTCTCCGAAAAACCAGACAAACCCCCAAAAAGGGCTCTAGTATAGTAAAACAAAGTTGTAAGATATACAAAATAACTGTATTTTGTAAAACACGCATTTGTACATACATCCATTCACGATAAAAATAAAAAAAGTCTGTACATATAAAATATTCTATCTGTCTCTATGGTTCTTTTGTGAATTTGACAACAGTGGTAAAATATAATATTTAAAAAAAAAACCAACCGGTTTCACTGTTCATAAGTTTTATTGAGTACGACGTTTTTATTTTTAAAAAGCCTCTTCAGGTAATATAAATTAATTTTTAGTGTCACAGTGTACTATTTGTCTGTCAACAAACATAGTATGAATGTTGAAACTTTCAAATAGCTGTACACTGTGATACTAAAAATTGATTTGTATTACCTGAAGACCCTTTTATGTATTTAAAAAGCGAAACGTTTTACTAAACAAAACTTACGAACTGTTTCACCTGCTAGTTTTTATTTGGAATATTATTCTATCTGTCCTTGAGCGTAACCCTCACAACCATGTCTCCCGCAGCCTTCGAGTCCAGGCTTCTCCGGAACAGCTGGGCGTGCTGCCATGCGCAGTCGCCCTCGCCCCCGGACATCCTGGCGATCACTTTGAACTCCGTTGCACCTCCGAGTTTCTTCGAGCTACCGCTTAGTGAATCTAAAGTGAGTTTCTCGCCGCCGAATTGTACCTCCCAGACAACCTCAGCCCCGTGGAATGTAGCGCTGGACACTTCGTAGTCCACCCCGTCGACGCACTTCGAAGAGTCCTGGACAGCGAAGGTCCACGAAAGATGTCCTGTGGGGTTGTTGGGACGTCTGCAGAGGTACGCCATCTTCCAGTCCTGCTCCTCCTTTCGGAACACCCCGGACAGCGAGGAAATCCCGTGGTGCCAGTTTTTTCTGGTCTCGAGAACTTGGTTTGTCAGGATGTTCCTGGAGGTGTAGGTGTCGGAGGTGATAGAGTAAACCAGCTCGAACTGGGACACACCCGGTGGTATCTTCCACTCGTAAGGTTCGAATTCGGCACCCTGAAAAAATAATTTACGTCTTAATTTACTGTATGATGTTTAGAATTTGCTGAGGACAAACTTATATAAAAATAAACTCACGTCAGTTTCACCGCGCGATATCCTCCAGGCGAGGGAGCCCGAGGTTCTTCCCCCATACTCAGCTCCATCATCAGGTTTTTCGCACCCTGGGGGCCCCGCCAGCAAGTCCGCGAGCTCCATGGCGGTCCTCTTCGTAACGAACCTCCTCCTCGCGTCGCTATACCCAGGAGCACTCTGTCTCTCGGAGTTCATCTTGTTGACGAACAAGACCAGGGCGTCCTCGGAACAGTGACCCCGGCGTCTCAGAACCTCCCCGTGGTTGCGAGTGTATCGCCAGGTTACGTCCTGGATCTCGTCCCTGGAGAAGGCGATGACGTAGGAGAGCTTCTTGCCCCAGCCCTTTTCGTACAGAAGGGGAGAGTCCATGCAGTTCTCGCAGGCGTCGGCGTGGATCCACCGCTGGTGGGCGTCCGACCAGACCTGAAAAATCAAATTTGAGATTTAATGTTTTATCAAATTTTAATCCTTGGGTATTGTAAAAAATACTTAATTATTTAAAATGTTTTTTATTTTGATGTCACTATCTTCTCTACAAAAGTCAGCATCATAAATGAATCTATTATATTTGTAATCATATTTTCCTTACTGAGTCTCATAACTCTATAGATTTTTATGAACTGTTTATTTTTCAAAGATCTCAAAAGTTATATTATTTTACCTCAGTCCAAACGTGATCAGTTTCATCATAAACCAGACGCGCGTCAAAGCCAACGGTCCTGCATATGAGAGTGAAAGTGTTTGCCCATTCGCCGCATCTGCCTCTCCTGGTGTACAACAGAGGCTCTGGATCCGTGTACCTGGGAAACTGATTCTTGTACCCGCAACTTTTACACCTGTAATATTCAAATTGATACTTTAATTTAAGTGTACTCCAATTACAGAAAATCTCAAAACTGTGTCTTAATCTATGCACTTTGAAAGTAATTATTATCATGGAAATTGGAAAATTAAAAATAGTTATTTACTAATATTGATAATTTTTGTTTGATTGAAAATTAAACTTTTTTATGCTAATTGCCAGTAAGAACTAAGTATAAACTAAAAATTAATCCTTTTGAAATATCTTTTTTGTTAGGGATTAATCCAATTTAACCAACTCAGTGTTACATTCTATAAAATTTCTCTATAAAGTTTCTCATCATACTTGTAAATTTCAACTCTGGATATTTGAGGGTTGTCAGAAGCCACCGACTGGTCATAGGCGCAGTCGCCCATGCAATTGTTGCACACCGGACTGTCGAACCACTTGAAGAATGTGTTCTTGAACCAGTCTAACAATTCTCCAAGCAACAAATCCTCGATCACAACGTCGTTCTCAACATTTTTTATTTTCATCTCCCTGTAAAAATAGACATTGTTATATTTGAATGAAAAATTTAGACTTTTTAAATATTACCTCTGTATGCCCCGCAATTTTTCCTGAGCCTTTATCTGTAGTTTTTCCAGGGGCAGTATTGATCTGACCTTGAGTTGCAGCGCCTTGTCTTCGTACCTGAGAACCTGCGGAAACTGACTAATCAGCTTTTCAAAAAAACTTCTCTTTCTGTACTCTTGGAATGTAGTCGCAGGATTGTGACTGGAGGTTGATGGTTTTGGGCTTGCTTGACAAACTGGTTGTGGTCTTGAGTTTTTGGACAGTTTGTTGTTTAAGTGATTGTAAAGTTCTCTGACTCCGTCCAGTTGTTTGTCAATGGGGAATAAAAATTCATCATCATTCTGGGTTCGAAAAAGTTCAATTAATATTTTTATAAACTGTATATTATTCCACTGAAAGTCTGGTCTATGCAGCTTACATGAAAACTCATGAATTTTAATGTAAGAGATAAATATATTAAGTCACATACCTCTATGAAACCAATTTCGAATAAACATTCAATCGCTCCAGATGCAGGAAGAAGTTTTTTGTAAACAATGGCATTTGACAGATTGAGTTTTCTGTACTTCAGTTCTTGAGGATTTTTCAATATGTTATTGCACAGTTTCATAAGAATAGCCTCAGCTTCCTTTCTCACAGCCTCTTCGTTATCCTCAAGAAGCATCAAACACTGTTTCAGATTAGCCATTTTTACTTAATTCTGCAAAAAGGAATGAAAATGTAAAATCTTTTCAAAAAAACCAAAGTGACTTGCATCAACCAACCTCGATAAGTCTCAGCTTACTGTAAAGAGATACGAAATAAAACACTGGTTGGGTGAGCTTTTAAAGATGCTCATGCCTGATAACGCTAGTTTTTTGGAATCACCTAAGTATTATTTTTATAACTGAAAAGTACCCAGTTAAAAAAATACATGCCACGAAATCATAATAAAAACACTGTACGACAACAGCGTATCAGTTCGGCTGACTCAGCTGACTGGAAAAAATGATCGGCGCAGGTTGCAGTTTTTCGGCCGGCAGCCGGCTGTCGGCAAGATCGGGAGTGACTAAGTTTTTAAAAAACTACTTACGATTTGTAACAATTTTGAATAATAAGTTTGATTATTAATATGCCTTTACGTGATGTAAAATATTTAATAAATATTCCAAAATATTATTAAAATCTCTCTATATCAAAAAATTTTTTATTTATATAACTTTGATGCACTGTGAGAACAAGTTAATTAACGTAGAATAACGCTAATGTGTAGCTAAAACAAGTGAAACTTTCTCTATAAAGAGAGATTTTGATAACATTCTTGAATATTTAATAATAAGTTTAAAAAATTCAAAGATCGTGCTTTAAGAACATTCGTTTTAATAATTTAAAATGACTATTTACAATTATAAACTTTCGTCCTAAAGATTCCAAAGACCATTTTCTTGCAAGTTAACGCAACAATAGTAAAATTTTTCATACCAATACATTATACAATCTTAAGCCAAATTATAATACTGTATTAGTATTAGGAATAAAAAAAGGATTGTAAATCAAAAACATTAATTATACCTCCTTCACAAATCAAAAATTTATAAATCCAACCCTCCGTAACTCCGTTCCTCCAATCAACTACATTCACAACAAGATAGCAAAAACACCATACGCTGAAAACAAAAGCCATGAATACAAAAGAAAAAAAGGTGGAAAGCAGTTGTCAAAGCAATCAATTTCCTGCAGACAGCAGAAGTGGGAAATACAAAAAAAAAGGTGCAGAGCAATTCACAGCCCCCTCTACGTATAAATCACTCGAGATGGATGCTGAATTATATTTATTTCTTTCTTCTGTTATGTATGTTTTTGTTTAACAACTGGGAATAAATTGATTACACATTAATACTCAGGAGGCGATGAATAATGGGATAATTTAAGGGCGAAAAGGTTAATGAGGTTTCCGTGTTCGGTGCAGCGGCATTTATAACGGCCTGTAAATTCTACTTACGAGTATAGCGTTGTAAATTGACATTTGCTCTTTGAATCAAACACGCTCGGAAATTACAAAATTTTATGGTTTTTGAGAGAGACTTGGAATAATTTCGTTTGAATATTTAATTGATAACTGTTAAATGTACTTTTGACGAGTTTTTAGCCTTTGCTACCATACCGATGATAGTTTATAATGAAAAATTATTTATCGATACACCAGCCGCGAATAAAATGACTCTGTGTCGTCAGCTTATAAAACATCGCTAGGAGTCGTTTTATTCGTGGCTGGTCTGACAAAATTTTTTTTACGGATTGATAGCAAAAATTTTTGAATCAGGCTAAAATAATAAACAAAGTGGTTTAGAGAAATTTCATTGGTCAAAAATGCCTCTGTTGTAACATTATTCGCGGCAAATTTTTCGACTGAGGTTTTTCTTTGCATAAAGAATAAAATCAAACAAAACAACAAATATATCTATAAATCCATGACAGTTAATACAACTTTTTTCGTAGTCACAATGTCATCCCTGTCAAAACAAACTTCACCCCCTTCGAATATTTCCCCGATAACTGGAGTTCACAAGTACTCTCCCCGTGCAATACATCACCCTACGAAATACAAAAATCCCCCCAAAAAAAACTCCCTCCCCCCCGCGCGCGGGTCAATAATCGGTCGCTTGCATTACGCAATTCGGACCCGGGATTTGTGCAGTTGACGTTTCGAAAACTGTCAATTATAAAAGCCACCCCCGTGACAGGTTTGACGGACGCATTGGACGTGCATTGCCAGCAAACCCGAAACGAAACAAAAAAAAAAAGCTAATTCTTCTTTCCGAGCGAGCCTTTTTTAATTGCTTTTTGGTCCGCCCCGGGATTTATCGTTCTAGGTGGTGTGTGTGTTTTTTTAATTAAAAGTTTTTTGGGTTTGCGCGGGCTCATTATTGACGCGGGAAGATAAGTTTCTATCTGGGGGAATTGTTTTGCAATCTGGTTTTGATGAAAAAGGGCGAGAACATTAGTGAGTTTTACCATACTCGCTAGTTTGTTTTGGATCGCATCTTGCAACTAAATTTTCTAAACTATATTGTACTTGAAGCTTTTGGCCCGCCGGTACAACAATAAAAAAAGTTTAAGAAAAAAAATCACGAAGCAGGAATTCGCAGTAAGACAGAAGGAACATAAATTTTTATTGGGTCGACGATGTGTGTGTGTAAGTGGTTGGCCCGTGTCCAGCGTGACGTTTTTGCCCTTTGCTCGACAATGGATATTCAAAAAATTTTCTTCTGGCATCTTCTTGTCCAAACACGCTGGAAAGTTATATCGAAAAGTGGAATAAAAAAAAAAAATTGTTCGAGTACGAGATTGCAAGTTGCTTACTGTTTTTACATCAGATTTTTCATACTTGCCGTTTGCAGGAGCATCTTGAATTTTGTCCAAAATTTAATAACGGAAAGTTCGGAAATAAATTTGGGTTTTTACTTGTGCTGTTTCCAAATGGGCTTGGTTTTTAATTTTATTAAAAATGATGTATTTTGAAAGCAATAACGATGAAAAATTTTTTTTTAGAATTTAATAAATAATTGTAATGAATTATATTGAACATTACATTATGAAGAACTAAGACCTGCGTAAACAAAATCAGATTATTAGTCTAGGGATGGGCGATTATTAAAAAAATCGACGACTATTCAACATCAATTAAAAAATTTAATCGATTTTTGTTAAATCGATTAATTGTAAAATATTAATCGTAATCAAAAAAATCGATTATTATAAAATACTTTTTAAAAATTAATACAAGCATTAAATTGTAAATGTAAGTACTGTAAATCTTTAATATTTTTGCTTATCTTGATTATAGAGCGTGTGATCAATTAAAAAAAAAAAAAAAAAACATTTTTTAAAGATTTTTTTTATTAAAAATAATTATTCATCAATTTTATTATTGCAAATTCTCTTTTGAATTACTCGTCCATGATCAATTAAAGAATCAAAATTTTTTGAAACTAAAAAAAGTTTAAAAATTTCTACAAAATACGTATTTTTTGAATTTTTAAAATTAAAGTTTATAAAAACCGATTACGATTAAAAAAAAATCAGCATCGATTAATCGGCCATAATCGCCCATCTTAATTATTACTTTGTTAATTCGAACTATATTTAGTTTATAGTTTTAAGTTAGTTTAAATAAAAAGCAGATTATTTGGCACGATCTATTATAAGTGACTTTATTTTTTTAAATTAAAAAGATAATGTATTATGATTAAAAATTTTGCGTGATCGGAGAAAAATCCGTGTTTCGAAATTTCGATATAAAATCAAACGAAAATTGATAAACTCAGGAAAGTGTCGAACGCTAAAAATAACAATGCGATGAGTATTATTTCATTAATTAATTAAAAATTCAGTGACATAATTAATGTTTCTTTTTGAAAAATCGTCATGGAACTGATTTTGTAATATTTATTTAGTATTTTAGTTAAAACAAACACTTAAAAATTGACTTTTCACGGATTTATAAATTCCAACCAGTCTTATACTGATAAGTTGTCAATTATAAGCTAAACTTGATCAGATTAATGTTGAGTTAAATGATATTTTACATGTGTAAGTATATTTACATTCTTTTTTCACAATAGTTTTTTTGATTTTTTAAAAACAACACGAACATTTCATCCTCGGCTACCGACTCGAAACAAAACAACTGCAAGCTATTCCGTATCTCACCTCTTTTCTTCATCGACTTCTTAGTAACTTTATGCTCCACCGCTCCGTGCAGGAGATAGTAAATCGGACTTCGACTTCTAACCTCATCCTCACCAGCCAGGGTCTTCAATCGTTCGAACTCTGGAGTCTTGCGGCTAGCGGACAAGTGCATTTTCGTAAAAGTCGCGTCTTCGAAGTCCGAACTTTCCTTACTAACCTCAAAATGATCCATCAGGGTTTGGGACGCGCCCACCGAGAAAGCTATTTCCGAGGGCGTATGTCCGTTCTCGTTTCTCAGACTCGTGTCGGCCCCCCTGGACAGTAACTCCTTCACGACATCTTTCTTTTTGTTCATCGTGGCCAAGTGCAGGGCCGTGTTGTCCTCGTAGCTTCTCGCGTCCAGGTCGACCCCGTGGTCCAGTAGCAGTCTGACTATGATTACGTTACCATGCAACGCAGCCAGGTGCAGGGCTGATATGTTGTTCTCGTCCCGGCAGTTGACGTCCGCGCCGGCCTTGATCAAACACCTCGCTATCCCGAGTTCCTGGTTACCCAAAGCCAGAATCAGCGCGGTATAACCCTGGGAATTCCTGGCGTTCAAGTCAGCGCCCCGAGCTATCAGAGCTTTCGCAAGGTGAACCCCGTCGGTTACGTGTTTCCGGTTACTTTTGTAGGTTATCCGATGCAGAGCCGTACTGCCATCATCGGCTCGGCTGTTGACGTCCCCACCGGCCTTGATCAGAAGATCGGCAATTTCCAGGGCCCCCAGAGACAGAGCGTAACTCAGGGGCGTCCTGCCCTGGTTCTCCTTGACATCAACCTCGGCATTCCGCGCAATCATCTTCTTGGCCAGGGAAATGTTCTCCGAAGTCAAAACCAGTGTGTGAAGCGGGCTCAGGCCGTCCTCGGTTTCCCTTGCGTTGACGTCCGCGCCGGAGTCGACGAGAAATTTAGCCACCTCGACGCCGTTCGTGACCTTGAGGGCAATGTGCAGAGCCGTCTCAGCATTGTTGCACCTGACGTTGATGTCGGCGCCATGGGACAGCAGGTACTTTACCATGTTGATGTCGCCGGTGTACGAGGCGAAGTGCAGAGCGGTTTTGCCGTTCTTCTCCTGGGCGTTAACGTTGGCACCCCCCTCCGCCAGAACATTGACCATCCTCATGTCCCGGACCATAACGGCCATCACCAGGACAGTGACGCGCTCCAGGCTCCTCCAGTTGACGTCCGCGCCCCCGGCCAGGAGTTCTTTTATCAGGGTCTCGGTCACGTGTTTGCCTTTGAAGCTGCTCGCACCAGACCAGTCAGGCGGGTTGGCCATTTTGGCCGCGCCAGCTGCGGTGATGACCCACGCGAGGGGGGACATGTGTCCTTGGTCTATTATGTTGGGGTTCGCTCCGTGAGCCAGTAAGAGCTTGACCAGGTCGACGTTGAAGTCCTTGGCGGCGATGAGAAGGGCTGTTCGGTAACTGTCCTCGGGGTCCTGGCCGTCTACGTCCACTCCCTGATTCAACAGAGTCTTGACGTGCTCGACGTTACCACTACGGACGGCGTCGTGCAGAGAAGTCAAAGTGGTAGCGTCCATTTTTGTGGATTGTGATTCAACTTGGACGGTTTGAACGAAACTGAGCAAAACTGAGCTGATATTTCCGAACTGGGAATAGAATATTTCGATACGCAGACGGCGCTTTTCCACACTCAACGAGGGCACGCATGCGCGCACGAGCGAAGCGAGTGGGGGCAGCTGCCCGAGTTTCTTGGGTCGGGAGGGGCTGCATCATACTCACTGCAGTCACATCCATGAGTAGGGACCTTGTAGGGAGGGATCGGACAAAGGCTTCGCAACTCCTGATTGGCAGAAACAAGTGTGTGAGAGAGAAAGGTATATTAGATATATTTAGATATGTTTTGTTGTCTGCAACTGTGTGATGCGCACGCGAGGTTGAGGTTAGAGTGGACTGGTCAGCTTTTTCAAAAAATATTTAATTAAACTTAAGTATGGGAGCGTGTAGTTATTTGGATTGTAGAAATCGGTCGGAAGATGGTTACCAAATGTGCAAGTTTCCTCGGAACCCAAACAGACGCAAGATATGGCTTGCAAATTGCAAAAATAAAATTAAAAATCCAGAAAGTCCACATATTGTCTTGTGCCAAGTAAGTTCTAAATATTGTTGATAACTTGTTTTACTGATTAGTTTATTTCAAAATTAAATAACTTTGAGCAGGGGAAAAAAGTTTTGTGTTTTATAAATATTTTATAAGAACCCGTTCATACTTTTAAATCAAATTCTAAAATTTGTGTCAAGATTCCTAAATTTACTTAATGTATGTATCAGAGCTGCAGAAAAAAATTGAGTACTTTGCAACAACAAGTAACTTTTTAAACAGACTTAAATATATTCTAGCACTTTTTTTCATTTTTTTATTTCTCAAAACTTATATGAATTTTGGTAATACAATGTTATAATTTTAATTGTAGACTTACAATAGTTTAACCAGAGTTTTACAGTAAAAGTGTATGTTTATACTAGGAATAAACTGTAGTTGTATGACATACAGTTCTATACAAACCTTTTTGCTCGCTGTCATTAAAGTTATTACTATAATGGTTACTATGTTTAAATGTATTTTGAAAAATTATTTATGATTTGAAAGAGTATTAATCAAAATATTTTTTATCAAAAATAAGTTAATGATTCACATTTACCAAGGTAAGTAGAATCTTTGGTGTTGATTAGTGTTGAAAGTGGTTTTGATTAGTGTTGGTTGATGTGGCATGTTTATATATATATGCCTGTATACTAAACTTGCAATATTTATTAGAAGAAATAATTTTATTGTAATTTTTCAGACTCATTTCGAGGAAAAGATGTGGTGTCCATTTGGTCCCAGAAACCATAGACTAAAACCTGACGCAGTGCCAACCATTTTTGGTAAACTTGTATCAGTGAATTCCAACACTTCTAATTCATTCGAAGAAAGTCTGAAGCACTCCGATGAAGCTATCATGCCCACCAATGAAGTCTCCATGCAGCCCAGAGAAACTACAAAGCAGTCCAATGAAGCTAGCATGCAGCCTGAAGAAACTATGGAGCACTCCAGTGAAGCTAGCATGCAGCCCGAAGACACTTCCAAGCACTCCGATGAGGTTAACATGCACCCCGATGAAGCTAGCATGCAGCCCGAAGAAACTACCAAGCACTCCAGTGAAGCTAGCATGCAGACCGAAGACACTTCCAAGCACTCCGATGAGGCTAGCATGCAGACTAATGAAGTTTCCATGCAGTCATATACAACTATGCGAGCACAAGTAGGTATGGTATAAAGAAAAAAAATATTTTTTATTAAATTTTGACATTTTATAGAAACATTTTTTCTTCCTTTTCTTATGGTACTATTTTTTTTTTTTTTAACAAACCATGACAAGATCATATTGTGTTTATTTTAAGCCTTTTTATTTTTAAAATTGCTTTTATTGAAACTTTGAAGTTGAATTCAAAATTATATAAAAAATTAAGTTTAATCATCTTTTTTTTTCCTCTTTAAGGTTTAAAGTATTTCAATTATCTTTTCTTTTGTCGTTAATAATTGAAACTACTTATATTTTTTTGATTAAACTTTATAATTAAATTGGGAAACAAATGTATTAATTTAAGCTAGCTAAGTTATAAATTGTGTTAAAAAAATGGTAATGTAATGGTAATGTGAGAAAAAATAGTATCGCATACAATCAATAACAAAATAAGTAATAGTATTATTATTAAGGATAGAAAAAAAAAATTTATCTTTTGAGAGAAACCTAGTGCAAGTTTTCAACTCGAAGTCTAAAAGTTGCTAGTCTGAAAATACAACTCAATTTTCAAAGTTAGCTGTACCATTATTTTTAATTAGAGTTTTCTTAAGCAAAGTCAAAATTTTGTTAGGTCAAATATGGTTAAAGATTTAAAATAATCAAAAAAAAAAAAATTTTGCAATTAAAAAATTATTTTATTTTAAGTTGAAGTTAAGATAATCAATAAACTCAGCAAAGAAATTTTAAGCTTTTCAGTCAATAAGGATTTTTATGTTCAAGTTTTGTTTAAAAATTTCTATTTTTTCTATTTGTTCGTTGTGATTTAGATTTAATACTAAAGTAATCGTTGAATTTATGTAATGCCTACGTTTAAAAATAACTATTGTAAAATAACTTTTGAAGAATGAATAACTGTTGTATTTATTTTAATACTGCAGTAAGCTTTTTTTTGCCAAATACTTTGGTTCAATATAGAAGCATCAAAGTCAGTGACACAGTACTGCATAATATATAAAGTTTATTTCTATCATAGTATATTTTTATTTTAATGCTAAAAAAAAACTCTATGAAAAAGTATGCACTTACGGTTTAGTGATAATAAAAAAATTTTTTGGAAGTATACTTTTTTTTAAAATCGTGAAAAAATCCGAAATAGTATATTACAGCCCCGAGGGAGTCAAAAATGATTTAGCCTTTAGCAAACCGAAATTGATGTTCGAGCCGAAGGCGAGGTCATCAAAGGTTTGCTAAAGGTTAGCTCATTTTTGCACTCCCAAGGGCTGTATACTATTTTTCACGCTAGTATACCGAAAGTACAAAAAACCCAGGGGCCCGAAAGTACTTTCGGTGCTACGAGCGTGAAAATTATTTTGCTACGAATTATATTTAATTTAATTTTTTTACAGATACACTTGAGCTTCAAGATATTACACCACTACGAATGAGCCAGCAGGACATTCTTAACTTAATCAAGAAATTTCGGGAAAATGAAAAAAAAATAATTGAAAAAGACGAAGAAATGAAACGCAAAGAAATACAATTTAAAGAAAAAGAAGAAGAAATGAAAAAAAAATTAGAGATAGCAGAAAAGCTACTTACCAAAGAAATGAAATCAAAAATCAATTTAAAAAGAAAATATGATGTATGCAGTAAGAGGCTTCAAGCGGTCGAGAAAAAAGTAAGTCAAGTTGAAGAATTAGAGAATAATATACGTGCTAAATTATCAAGAATCTTTAACAAAGATCAAATCGACGCGATTTGTTACAACTTTAAGAAATATCCTAAATGGAGCAATGAGACACTGATGCTTGGGTACCGTTTACGGTTTTCTTGTGGGTCCTCTGGATATCAACAACTTTTAAAAGAAAACTGGCCACTACCCAGTACAAGAACTCTAACTAGAAAAGTTGAAAACTTTAAATTTCCAAGCGGTCAGCTGAATCAAGAAGTTGTGGATTTTTTGAAGTTAAAAATTGGAGTTCTAAAAGATATTCACAAACATTCTTTATTGCTTTTAGATGAAATGTCGATCACGCCCATCATAACTTACGACACTTCCACTAAAACAATGATCGGTCACGTGACTCTACGAGATAAAAAACTTTCAAAAAATGAAAAAGCTACTCACGCTCTCGTATTCATGTTGGCTGGGTTATGCGCACGGTGGAAACAAAGCGTAAGATATGAATTTACCGGCGATTCGGTTGATGAGCATGTCTTAAAAGATATAATTATCGACATAATAGTCACCGTTGAAACAAAGTGTAAATTACTGGTGCACGTTATCACCTCCGATATGGGTCCAGTGAATCAAGCTCTTTGGAGAATTTACAACATAACAGCACATAGGCATAAAAAAACCATCAATTCGATTTCACACCCAGTTGATCCTCAACGGAAACTTTTCTTTTACGCTGACGTCCCTCACGCACTCAAGAACATGAACAGTGGTCTTCAAGCCAATGAAAAAGCAACTCTTCCTAAAAAATTTGTAGATAAGTATAATCTTCCGACTAACCAATTCAAAATTCAACACTTGTTCGACATTGTACGCGTAGATAAAGAGAATGACTACAAACTTTCGCCCAAACTTAAGCAGGAACATTTGCAAATCAATTCCGATCACTTTAAAAAAATGCGCGTTGGCGATTCCCGGGCCGTATTAAGTGAATCAAACGCGTCTGCACTGCAGTTTTTAGCGTATGATGATGAACAAGATGAACGCTTAAGCACTGCTCAATTCGTTCTGGTTATATCGAAATGGTTCGAAGCAATGTGCTCCAACAATATAAACTTAGCATTTAGCCACAAAGACATGATTGCATTCCAGAAGAAAATTAACTTTTTAAAGGAGTTTATGGAACTCATTTCTGATTTGCGCGTGGGAGAAAGTGGCTATTGGAAGCCATGGCAAACGGGAGTCATCATTTCTACTACAACGGTTCTCGAATTAACGGAATATTTGTTATCTCAAGGAGTAACATATTTTGTGGCGGCAAGATTGACTCAAAACTGCTTGGAGAACTTATTTTCAGTAATGAGAAGTAAAAATGTTATTCCCAATGCACTACAGTTCAAGCAGAACCTTAAATTAATTTGTATTTCTCAGTACATGAAAACCACTAAAAATAGTAACTACGACGAGGACGATCGCAGTTTTTTGTCTGGATTTTTAGATATTCTTCTGAAAAATCGAAGTGTAGAATCCAATTTTCTGACCAACAATGCAGAAGAATTCATTGTCGTTGATCCATTACCAATTACATACCTCAATTCTTCTGAACTTAATGCCTTCTATTACTGTGCAGGGTACATTGTTTCAAATATTAAAAAAAACGAAAAAACCTGCGACAATTGCTTTAGTAAGGTTGTTTGCAGCAAGCCAAGTCCTCTGCTTCCTCACCATTCTTTTGCTGATACAAAAGATAAAAATTTACCCTTTTCTGTAACTTGGATCACTGAAGATCTCTTTGATTTTTTCAAGCAAATGGATTTAATTTTTCGAATTTATTACGTAGCAATTCGAAACGCTAGAATAAATCTAGAACGCTTTTTTTTAAATAAATTCTCTGATATTGAATTTACATTACCTGATTGTCACATGTTAAAATGTAAAATCATAAAAAGATTCTATTTATTTCGCCTAAGACTAAAATCAAAAGTGTTTGATATTAACGTATTAAATAATTTAGAAAAATCAAAAGATTTCGGAAGCAAAAGCGTAGCAATGCATTCGCGTATCAGATAAGTTAGAGATATGATTTAAATGTATATTTATAAAGCTTAATGCTTTTTGAACTGACTAACATGAACCAAATTTCAACTGTGATCTATTGTTCGAATATGAAAGAATTTATTTAATTAATGTGTTATAAAAATTTGTAACTGATATAAAGTTTATGCTTGTTCTTGTTAATAATTTTTTTGAATTTTTATTCAATGCACGAAAATTAACGATAACTTGCTCTTTTTATTATAAAATTATTGTAAGGTGCTAATAAAATCATATAATTTATATTCTCAAATCTTTTTAATTTTCTATTAAAAATTCATTTATTAGAAAAGATTTCGTTGAAAAATTTATAGTATATTTGTTTCAATTGTAGTTACTTTAGTGATTATTTTAATTTTTAATATTATCTTATAATGTTTAATTTTTGTTTTAGGTCTCAACGTTGATCAACTTTGAGTAAAAATTCATTGCAAATCATTTGTTCGAATAATGAACTAGCATTGGAATCGATGTTGTGCATGAAAATTGGAATTTTTGGAAGTTTTAAGTGCTTTATTTTAATACAGTTGTACAGTTGTTAGTCTAAATTTTGTCAGTTGGGCAAAATGTATTTATTACAAATTTTTTAAGTTATTTATTTTTCAATGTATTTTTTATAATCTATATTTTTTTATTATTTACATTAACTGAGATCTTGTCAGTTGGACAATAATTAATTTTCATGTCTTTAATTTATACAGCTTTCTTTTGAAAGTATCTGCTTAATCACTGTGACCAAAAATAAAATGTTGTAATCATGTTTTTAAATATATATTTTTTTAAATTACTCATACATTTAAGCTTTAATCTCAAGTTCATGTACAAGTTGAAGTTTTCTTCTACACAATTGTTGATTTCTTACGTCATGAATTTTTAATCTTCATTTTAACAGTTGAAAAATATTTCAATATTTTTATACACTCATTTACAATTCACGCATAAATGATTTTTGACGATGATTCACAAGGAATTTCTTTTTTTGTTTAATACTCATACGCAAGTAATTTAAAGCTTTAAAAAACCAAAGTTTACATGATACTTTTATTGTTTAATTGATTTAATCTTAAATTTGAGGTTAGTCAGAGATAAGTACGCTAATCTAGTCGAATAATAATGCAATCACACTTTAACAAACTTGTCAATATTTATTTTAAAGTTCTTAAAAAATTTGTGACTTTTCTGTACATATACATATTTTTAAGAACGTATCTATATATACGAGTATGGCTATAGATATGGAAATAACTGTGCGAGTGAGATAGCAATAGAATTAGAGAGAGATAGCTGCCTTTGTCCGATCCCTCCCTACAAGGTCCCTAATCCATGAGAAGTATGATGCGCCACGTATCTGCATTTTTATTTAAAAACTGTTTTACCGATTGAGAATTTGACTTTACGAAAAAAATTATTCGGTGGAATTTATGAAAGCTTAATCTTTGAGTTAAACTATTACTTTTTTTTCAAATAAAGAAGCTTATAATTGATGTAAAAAAAAATCTTTTTGCTCAAGCCTATTGGTACGTACTATACATTTACGAGATTAAAAAAACCCTGCGAACTTTATAGAGATGTCTGCTGATCACGTGCAATCACAGCATTTTATTCATTAACTTACGATAATTTTTCAACTTGTGAGTGTCTATTTATTATTACATAATTTTGTTTATATTATTACTGAATTTTAAACTTACGTGAAACGTTTACTATAAAAATAAAACTGTAATTTTAGGTTCTCACAAGAGCTCATTTCGCGCCGTTATATATAGGTTAGCATAGCATATATAACTGCTTGTATCTCACGTATTATAGCCTCATTAGATTATTTCGAACAAAATAAGTGATGTCAAGTGATGATATGCAGGTTAAACGCATTCAAAATACTCACGACTTAAGTTGGGCCATTCGGAAAAACGATATTTCAGAAATCGAACGCTTGTCGTCCATGAGAGCAAATGTCAACGCAAAAGACCACAAACTCAGAACTCCATTGCACGAAGCTGCTGTGGAAAATAAAGACTTAAGTCACCAGTCAGCAATTTGTTTGCTGTTGAAAAACGGAGCCGACGTTCATGCACAAGATAAAGAAGGCAATACTGCTCTTCACTACTTGGTAAGTGGAACGTGCAGTCCCACAATCTTGGACTTATTTTTTAAATTCAATGCCGACACGAAAATCGAGAACGAGAAGAAGGAAACGCCCCTGTTTCACGCGGTACGCTACGGCAAAGTTGAAACGGCACAGCTATTGGCGAAACGATGCGCTAATGTTAATCATCGCGACGCGGATGGATCGACTCCTCTGCATTGGGCGTGCTTGAATTGCGACGAGAAAATGATTAAATGTCTGATGGAATACGGCGCTGACGTTTGTGCTAGAAACTCGAAAAATCTTTCACCCGCGCAGTCGTACATTTCCAATCTGTCGGGCAAAAAAAATCCAAGCGAGGGGAACAAGGTGGAAAAAGAAACCCTCCGAGTCTTACTCGATGCTTCCGATCTTGCTCAAATGGGATACGATTCTTTTATTCGAGGAAACGACAGCGGATTCATCTGGAATATAATGTTGGCGCAAGTCGCTAAGCTTAGGTTTCTCAAGCTTCCAGTGCACTCGAGCCTTACGCAAGCAATTTCAAAACACCTAAAGTACAGGATTATTATGAAGTGTGTGATAAGGAATTGCTGAAAGCAAAAAGTGTGAAGGTACCAAATTCTCGGATCGCTTACTTCAACTTACTTAGTGACAATAAGAGCAAGTTCAAAAATTACGCTGGGAATTCGGATTTGGTCAAAGACTTCAATAAGGGTTCGTGGGAACGAAAGTTTCCAATTTACGGACCTTTGATGCTAGAAAATATGAAAAGTGGAATTGAAACTCGTAAACTGTACGACAAGTCTGCATGTTTGTTGAGTAACCGGTTGCCAATTTTTAGTCCGAGTCATCTGATTATTAGAGACACCTTGGATTGTTTGAAATTTGAAGACTATAAAATGTTGCTAAATCAATATACATAAGCCGAATCAAAAATTAGTATAACTATTATTTTTCTTCGATAAGTATCTTTTTATATAAAAATTTTGTTTTCATCAACGTTTGAGTAAATGTTTTAAATCATAATAATGAATTTTGAACTGACAATTAGGTACTAGTAGGTATACACACTTATTCGAAAAAGTTCGTATGTGAAGAAATTGTCCTTATGAGATGTATTATATTTATTTGTTGATAAATAAATTTATGAAATAATAAAAAAAGTTTATCAATTAATTTACTTTGATGTTATTTTAAATACCAACTTTTCTAAAAATATAACAAAAATTTTACAGTATTTAAAATAGAATTTTTTCAGATTGGTTTTTTATGACTTTATAAAAAAAAGCACGCTACTTTCTCAATTCAAAAAATCGTAATTTGATAAAAATTTAAAAAAATAAAATATAACTATGAACAAATTAGTTTTTGGTTTCGAAGCCTTGGCCGCCCGGGCCAGGCCATTACTTTTTTCCACTATCTCCAGTTTTTCTCTCGGAATAAAGTTTCGTCCAGAGTTTGAAGCCATTGCAACACTTGAGTCACTATTAAATATCGGAGGTTGGAGATGCACCTAGTTAAAGATCTTGGGAGTGTCGGGACTCTGGTAAGCAGGCGGAGCCGGCATCTGTATTGAGGTGTGGATGATTGGCTGAGCCAATTTGGGACGGACGAGATGCCCGATTTTTATCATATGTAAAATTTTCAATTTTTTAAAAGTTTTAAATTATTTTTAATTGAAACAATAAATTTAGAAAATTTAAATATATAAAATATTATAAAATTTAACTTTTTCATGGTTCATCAGTGTACTTCACAAAGTTTAATTAAATTTTAGTTGTAATCCAAACCATGAGGAGTGAAGCAAAAATTTGTTGTAAGCTACCTGATCGGAAAATTAGGTACTCAGAATGTTATAAGCCGCTTATCGGGGAAGGACAGCTTAGTACGACCCGAGTCTTACCAAGCTTTTAAAACTCAAGTATGCCAAAAAGTTATTGTATTGTCTTAGGGGTTTATACAAGTGACACAGTCTTTCAAAATTTAAGACTTTTTTTTTTTTAATGGACATGACTAATACGTTTTTGTTGTATTAAATACCGTAGACTTTATCTGTTGTTTGTGCGTTGTGAACAGTAGCAAACTTGCAATCACATCTGTGAGTTGTCAACAAGTTGAACCCAGCTCTGTCATTTTAAGTAAGGACTGCAAACAACCAATATTTTAAAAGCAGCCGTACAACAATGTATCCGAAACCTGACTGGATCAGTGTACACGATGTCGTTAAACGTAACGATGTTGAGAAACTGGAATGCTTACTGTTTCGGGGAGCCGATGTTAACGTTACAAATTCAGAACTCAAAACTCCGTTGCAGCAAGCGGTACTATTGAGCAACGATCAAGACGCTCGCCGGAAGTCCATTGAGTTACTCTTGGCCGCTGGAGCTGACGTCAACGCGCAGGACAACCAAGGCAAAACCGTACTTCACCACTTGGCAGAGAACGCAACCAGCAATTATCCGCCAAGGTGGCTGCTGGATTTGCTTTTTAAATTCAAAGCGGACCTCAACGTCAAGAGCAACGCCAGTGAAACGGCACTGCACATCGCGGTTGATAGAGATAATCTCGGATTGGTATGGTTTTTGACGAGTCGAGGAGCCGATCTCAACGTACACAACAAAATCGACGAGGTGATCCCACTACACAATGCGTGCTTCAAGGGCAACGAAGCCATTGTCAAGTGTATGGTGTACGGTGGAGCCGACCTCAATGCACAGGACTCGAATGGCCGGATACCGGTGATGGAGTATTTTGATTTCCTGATGAAGAAGAGGGACTTGGACGATGGGAATGTGGGGGAGAGGGCACTGCTCAAGTTCCTGCTCGACGGTTCGGATTTGTCGATAAACTCAACCAAGGGCATTCGAAAGGGGTACGACGGTTTCGTTCGCGGCCTCGCGCCCCCTTTTCTGTGGAAAATAATATTGGAGCAGATCGCCAAGCTTCGAGCCCTCGATATCCCGGTGCACTCGACCCTCCTTGACGCGATTTCCAAACACCCGGAGTACAGCGATTACTATAGCTATTGCACGGAAGAATTGCGGGAGGCCAAGTTGAAGAAGTTCAAAAATAGTTGGGTCAGTGTATTTAATTTGCTGGTGGACAGCGAGAGGAAGGTGAAAAATTACGCTGGGAATCAGGAATTGGTTGGGAGTTTCAACAGGGGAGGTTATTTGAAGGAATTTTACGTCTACAGGGATGAGATGCTGCAAAAAATGCAGGCTGGGGTAATAACTAGGTTCCTGTACGACAGGGCGGCCGAAAAACTGAGCAGGTGCTTGCCGATTTTCGATCCGACTCAGCTGATCATTCGAGACACTTTGGATCGCTTGAAATTTGAAGACTACAGAATTTTTATTGTTTAAAAAAGTTTGGGTTCTTAACAATTGTGAAATGGGATGAATCTTAATTTTATTACAATCGTTACGATAATTTTTATTTTTCTTCGATAAGTATTCTTTGACGAAAAAAAAAGTATTTTTTTAAATAATTTTTTAATTATAATAATTAAATTTGTAAAAGAATCATTATAAACAATCAATACACTGCAAACCCAAGTGTCTTAAAAAGTTCGATATAGTTATACTTGACGTGTAAATTTTGTCACGATTTTAAAACACTTCCAAGTGTTTTAAATACCTAACCTGCAGGGTTAGACGCATAAGACACTTAAGTGTTTTAAAATCATGACAAAATAAGACACTTGGATTTGCAGTGTAGTAAGTACACATTATTTTAAAAAGTTTGTATGTAAATAAAAATTGTCCAATGAGATGTTTAATAATAGATTTATGTAGTATATAATAAAAAAATGATGTAAATTAATATATTTTAATTTTATTTAAAGTACCAATTCAAAAAAAAACTTTACGCAAATTTAACAAAAGTTTTAACATTAATTAAAAAAGAGTTATTCCAAATTGAATGATATCATGAATTCGCGTGATTATCGAATTTTCGCGCTCTGCCTTAAGCCCATGATCTACGGAGCATGCGCATTGAGACTTAATCTGTCTGCTCGCTGGATCGCGGTGCCTCGACGTCGCTATTTTTACTCTCGCTGAGTTGTAATGAATAAACGGTAACTTTTGTTTAATATTGCGGTTTTTCCAAACGAGCTTATGTGATTGTCAGCATGTTTTAAGTACGTATAGTGTCTGTGAAGTGACACTTTGATTCGTTATCACCGTATAATTACTCGTAATTACTGTACTGAATATCTGCGCACTGCACCCATTGTAGTGAGTATAAAAAGTAAGTTGTTTATTTATCGGTGTGAAAGTGTAAATAGAACTTGCAAATGAGTGAACAGCTGACAAATTTGCTTTTTATTTTTTTTTTAATACTCTTACGTTTATCGAACCTGGCTGAACTGTAAGTGTGTTATATTAGTTTGATAGCCTGCTGGCTGCGATTCTATTATAAGCTTCGAATACTCGCTGCTAGTTTGCCTTAAATGTGAAAGAGCAGGCGCCGGCGCCGGTGCGCTAAAGCGGGCACTGTGTGAAAATAATCTTTCGACAAATCCTTGCATTAACTTATATAAATTAAACTTTTTACTGCGGTCATCAAAAATAAACTAAATATGATAGATAATAATTGTCAACTGCAAATAAAAAATCCTTAAAGACATCTAGCAAATTACGTACAGTTTATACATCTTTTTTCTCATAATACTTATTTATGGCTTAAGTTTTTAAACTTATTACAAGGATTAATAACAAAAAAATACAAAAATTGTCGTTATCATTTCATTATTAATTTTTAAATTTATTATTATTATAGGTTACATAAAAAACCAATTAATAAAATAAATATTTTTTTAATGACATTAAAAAAAAAAAATATATATATTAATAAAAATATACCCTTACGGTTACGGATTTATATCTGTAGCTTATTTTTATTAATGCGCGTTATTCATGAATAATATTTAATTAGCAGCGTTTCAAGTTAAAGTTTGTTGCTTACTTATTTAATTTTTTTTAATTCAATAAAAGACTATTTAGATTTGCCAGCTATTAATTTTTTTATCGACATTTTTACTATGACCCAAAAATTAATTGAAAAGTCTTAAAATTTATTAAAAATAGATTTTTTTAGAAAAAATTTGTTTTTTAAATGTCCCTATTCCTTTTTTAAGAATATAATCTGGTTGAAATTTTAGGTCGATCATGTGTGACAAAAATATTAATTTAACGCTCTCCAATAATTTCTATGGAGCAATTCGTTTTCTGGAAACATGGATATAAGATTTCCGTGATTGATTTGAATGAAAAATTTTTATTTCAAACTGTTAGTTTATGACAATCTTTTTGTTTGAATAATAGTTCTCATTTTTTTATTTATTTATTTATTTATTAAAAACTTTTTATTAGAAATTTTTTGTTTACATTCAGTACATATTAAGGACTTACACTAATTTTTCAACAATTTAACTACAGTTTAGTAAATATTTGCTACTTCCAGGTTTTAGCGAGACTCCACAATCTGATGTCCGAACAACTGTCACTGGTGATCAATCCAACCTCGACTCTTCACCAAGTTGTCCGTCGAAATGACACCCTGGAGCTCTTGCGTCTCCTCAAATCCCTCAAATTCAACGTCAACGCAGAAAACATGGTAAAAAGGACTCCCCTGCATGAGGCCGCGTTCAGCAACAAAGAAAAGACTCACCTCGACGCGATCCGCCTGCTCTTGAGCAACGGCGCCGACGTAAACGCTCAGGACTCCGAGGGCAACACTCCCCTCCACTACTTGGTCTGGGGGTCGTCCAGCCCTACGATCCTGGACCTCTTCTTCGAGCACAAGGCCAACATCGACCTGGAGAACGACAAGGGCGAGACTCCGCTGTTCGGAGCGGTTTTTTACGGTAACGTGGACGCGGTTAGGATCCTGGTTGAACGAGGAGCCGATGTTAACCACCGGAACCTCAAGGAATCCACGGCCCTGCACCGGGCCTGCTTCCAGTTCAACTGCAGCGAAGACATGGTCAGGTGTTTGGTCAACAGCAGGGCGGATACGGCTGCCAGGGATTCCGGGGGACGGGTTCCGCTGATGGACTTTTTCGACAATTTGGGACACAAGAGGGAGCTCGCGGACGACGAGAAGGTGGAGACGGAAATTCTCAGGTTTCTTCTGGACTGCACGGACATGTCGGTGAACAGCACCACTGGGCACCGGAA
Source organism: Encarsia formosa (assembly GCA_038277355.1). Lineage (NCBI taxonomy): Eukaryota > Metazoa > Arthropoda > Insecta > Hymenoptera > Aphelinidae > Encarsia > Encarsia formosa. The sequence continues at coordinate 25,280,799 of CM076188.1, read as the reverse complement.
GGGATACGACAGTTTCATTTCCGGTATCAGCCTGAAGTTCGTATGGAAAATAATGCTCGAGCAGATCGCCAAACTCGGGGCTTTGAACCTTCCGATCCACCCGAGCTTCACCGAGGCGATTTTAAAGTACCCCTGCTACAAGAGTTACTACAAAGAGTGCGAAGATGAGCTGGTCAAGGCGAAAGCAGCGAAGTTGAAAAACTCGTGGGTCAGTTTGTTCAATCTGCTGGTCGACGACGAGAGGAAGTTGAAGAATTACGCTGGGAATCGCGACTTGGTCGAGGATTTTGAAAAGGGCGAGTGGGAAGAGAAATTTCCGATTTACTGGCCGAGGATACGAGAAAATATGAAAAATGGAATTGAGACTCGGAAGCTGTACGACACGTCGGCTGAAGTGTTGAGCGATTTTTGTCCGATTTTCAATCCAACTCATCTGATCGTTAGAGACATTTTGGACTGTTTAAAGGTTGAGGATTACGAAACTTTTGTTCGATGATTTTGTAAAATTTCATGAAGATTTTGATATTTACCTTTGAATGAAATGTATTTTATTTTATTTATTTGTTACCTGAATCCGCTCATTTTTTTTTAAAAGACTAATTGCGTAAAATACTATGTGTAAATTGTAAGCTTTTATATAACAAGAATTTCTAAGATACGAGAAAAAAAAAAAAAAAAAAAAATTGCACATTTTTCTAACATTTTAAATTACAAAGTAAATTGTTTTGATGATAAATAAAAAAAAATTAAAATCAAAACCTATATAAAATTTATATTTTCTCCCCCTTTTTTAAAAGTTAAATTCTCTCTTTCTCTTTTATGAACTACTTACAGAATAAAATCTGAAAGATGGTTATTTTAATATTGAACTTTTTTTATATCCAAACTTTGAAAAAATACATTTATCAACTTTAAAACCTCAAAGTTTTTCAGACGAGTTTCAGCTTAAATACTGTCGAGGCATGAAAAGCAATCGTAATAAATAAAAATAAATTTTCTTCCGACACTTTTAATTGAATTAAATGAATTATTTTTTTATGATTCGTAATTTAGGATTGTTTCTGAAGCATCTGCTAAAATCAAAATCAAAATTTTTCCCGCTGACTAGAGCCTGCGACTACATGGACAGTTTTTTCAGCCAAAATTGAGCAGTAATTTGAATTCAAGAAATTATAAACCCTCCAAATTTAATAAGAAAAAATTTTTTCAATGTTGAAAATTAATAAAATATTATTTTAAAGAGTTTCCATAATTTTTCAATACTTATTGTTTTTTTTTACAAAAATTATATCAATTTTTTAAAAGCCAAATTCAAATTGCCGCTCAATTTCGGCTGAAAAAATTGCCCTTGTAGTTGCAGCTTAAAGTGTCTGCCATTTTAAGAAAAAAAAATTCAGTTACCGAACAGGGTTAGCAAGCACTGGTTACTATCGTATTGATATTTTATGTAATCTGTCAACATCCTTTACTACATTAGATAATAAAATTTATCCATGCGAAGAAATTTTATCACAGTATAGTTTTCATAGTAAAAAATTGGCTACGTTAAGTTTACTTTTGCGGATGTTTGGCGGTAAAAAATTTTTAGGTTAGGAGCCTGTTGTTATTCTCAAGATAATACTTAGTCATGTTGGCGAACAAAACAAATTCAAGTGAATTTCAATTAGTGTCAGCTATTAAAAAAAACGACGTAGCAAAAGTCAAGGAATTACTGTCTACAGAGCATATCGATGTAAATTCAAAAAATTTATTCGGTCAAACGGCTTTGCACGTTGCATCGAGTGTAAACTTACTGCACAGAAACGAAGAGACTTTAAATTTATTGGTAGATAAGGGAGCTAACGTCAATGCTCAAGATGATTTGGGAGAAACGCCGTTACATTTTTTGATAGAAAATGGCCACCCCAAAGCCGTAAAGTTACTTTTGAAACTCAAAAATACTAAAGTTGATGTCAAAGATAAAGATGGAAAAACTCCTTTAGCCCTAGCAGCTCTTTTAGGAAATGACGAGATGGTCAGAATTCTGGTGATCAATGGAGCTAATGTTAATCAATTGATGGGCGTCTGTGGACCTAAGATTTTTCACTGGGCTTGCTTCAATTGCAATGCTAAAATTATTGAGTGCTTGATTAAGTATGGCGCTGAGGTTATTACACCTGGCCCGTTTAAATCTTTACTACTATTCCAGTACTTAAACTTCCTTAACGACAAAACTAAGAATACAGATGATGCAAAGCAGACACTCCAACTGTTACTTGATTCTTACAATTTAGAAAAAGTCAAGTTTGATATTTACTCGGGAACTAATTGTTTTAATTTTATGAATGAATGTACGAGGAAAATTTTCCTTAAACAAATCGCAAAGCTTCAGCAGGTGAACATATTTATGCATTCGACTTTCACGATAGCTCTTTCAGAAAGCAAACCTAATAACATTAAGTTTTTCCGTAAATGCAACGAAGAATTATTGATGGCAAAAAATGATAGATTGAAAAACTCCTGGCTTACTTATTTCAACTTGCTGGTTGATGACGAACGTAAGCTCAAAAATTACGCCGGGAATCGGGATTTGGTTGAGGATTTAAACTACTCGGACTGTTTGAAGAAATTTCCGATCTACGGTGACGATATGATGGAGAACATGAAAAAAGGTATCGAGATACGTAAGATCTTCGACGAGTCGGCTGAAAAATTAAGCGATTGTCTTCAAATTTTTAACCCAAGTCACCTGATTATAAGAAACATTTTGGACTGTCTTAACTCTGTAGACTACCAAATCTTAATTCAAGAAGATTGAAAAAATAATAATTTGTCGTGATGTCATCATGCTTAAAACTGTGTTGTAAGCTTTGATTTTTATTTTTTGTAAAATTTATTAATAATTTACAATAAATCTCAAATTTTCCTGTATTCAGTTTCATATGTTGTTGTTATTTTTTTACCTATAGTTAACTTTTTGCTCTTGATGCTTAAAGTATCAGGTTTTTTTTGTTTAATTAGTTAAATAATGAACCAATATTTTTGCCAAAAGAATATAGAATGTCTGTAAGTATTAAAAATTAAAAAAAAAGTATTCATTCAAAAAATTGGAATTTGAATTTGTGTTAACTATTTAAAAGTAGAAAAACTTGTTCATTTTTATAAACAAATATATAAATAATTGAGTTTTATTCTCAATTTTTTGAATGTACCGCTTTGAGCACATTCAAAGAAGAATGATTGTTTCTGACGGTCATTTATTAAACAATTTATAGATTAGGATTTTCCTGTTTAGGTCTCTTACGCTTGATATCAGGTGTGTGTGATAGTGCATTATTTGGTAAATTTTCATAGACAAAAATCATGCTTGCGAACGAAACTTGTTCTAAATTCGAACTGCTGTCGGCCGTTCGTAGAAACGACGTTTCTCATGTAAAACATTTTTTATCCGTCGGAATAGACGTCAACTCCACGTATCAATTCAATCGCACGCTTTTGCACTCGGCAGCTTCGGTGAACGAGCACTTGAGCCACAAAGAAACAATAAACTTACTATTAAAAAGTGGAGCCAATGTCAACGCTCAAGATCATCTGGGCGAAACTCCTCTGCACGTATTGGTATTCAAAAGTCATCCCAAAGTCGTCGAACTGTTCCTGAAATTCAATCCTTGGATCGATGCAGAAGACAAACAAGGCGAGACTCCATTGAGTCGCGTGGTCAGGTACGGAGAACTCGAGACATCCCGGATTCTGGCGTACCGAGGCGCTGACGTCAATCATCGAAACTTCGAGGAATCGACGCCTCTGCATTGGGCTTGCTTGAACTGCGATCAAAAAATGATCAGGTTTCTTATAAGCGAAGGCGCTGATTTTAACGCTAGAGATTTGCGAGGAAACTTACCTTTGACGAACTACTTAAGATTCAGCTGCAGAACTATCAGACAGGAAACGGTGGAACAAGAAGAAAAGCTGCGACTCTTGCTAGAATTTTCCGACCTAGTCAACAACGCGTTTAATTTAATAAACGCTGGGTTCGATTCTCTGACCGAGTTTACCAGTAAAGCGATCCTGGAACAAGTCGCGAAGCTCAAGGTCCTGAACTTAGCTGCGCATCCGAGCTTTTTGGAAGCTGTTTTACAAAGCAAGCCCGAATATTTAAGTTCATAAAGGAACGCAGTAAAACTCGTCGTTATTATTTCCTGATTTTACTTCAGGCAATAGTTTATATTACAAATAATAAAAATTGTAAAGAATTAATTAATATTATAAATCTTGATAAATTGCATAAAGTTTAATAAGTTAATTTAATCAATACAGGCACGAAGAAAAACTTGTCGTTATTATTGTCTGATTTTATTTCAGTCAATAGTTTACTTCTGTCAATAGTAAAGCCTTAAAATTGTAAACAATAAATTATATAGATTAGTATAAAGTAAACTACAAATATAAATAAAATATAACTTTTAATTTTAGAAAGATCATATATTTTTGAAAGTTAAGAAATTCTATCAATTAATTACTTTTTTATGATGCTACTTTGACGGATCAAAGAAATTTACTTTGTTAGATAGATTCAGACAGATAAAAACCACTCGCCGTTAATTTTTACTTTTTTGAAGGTCTACTTAACTTAAAAATAAAGTACGTAAATGAATTTAATTAAATACAATCATTATATTGCAGATTTATGTTTTAGACTAACTAATGTAAAAAATTTTTATTAATAAGAAGTATGGGAACAAATTTTTTTTTTTAAGAGAGAAAAATTATTAGCGCTTAACAAAAATTTTTGTTTTTTTTTTGTTTTTTATTGAACGAGCACTGACTATCAATAAAACAAAATAAAAAATTACCAAAAATACGAATACTGCAGTAGAATAATGAAAATCAATCAATAATTTTTTTTTTTTTTTTTTTGTTACATAATTCGCTTAGTGTGGACTTTAGAAAACTTCGATGGTCCCAGCGAAGAAAAAACTTAGCCGAAAATATACTTTTATAATTACTTTAATTACAGATAAGCCATATTATTTCGTAAGTTGAATGCAAAACCAATTTGCTGATATTCATCAAAATCATGAAATCGAACCAATCTAAGCTGACACTCTAGATTTTCGAGAAGTTACATCTGCCTTGAATTATCTTGATTTCAATCAACTATTTAACTCAAATAAATAAATACTTGAAATTTTTATTGCTTCTTTATTTCATTTTACTCGTAAAAACCTATTTTTCAATTGTAACAAGTACACAGGAAAAAATTTACTGCTAATTAAGTTTCATTTCAATTAAAAAAACCTACTATGAAAAAATGACTCAATTAATCTCAACTATCAACTGACCATCTCGAGGAATTTTTGCGGTCGGGCATGAAGTTTTATGAAAAAACTTTTGAATTTCATAATCGTCTAAATCACTCGACGCTTTTTTTACCCACGCCATTAAAATTGAATACACTGGAAGTTTTGCCAACTAAAGAGACGTAAACTACCCGAGCGAGCAGTCTGAATATTGCGTTAATTAGTTTATATTCGTAACTCTGATGCCCGTCCATTTGATTTCAAATCCCGCGTGCGAATGTGATTTTAAATTTTATGCTAAAGTTTCGATTCGTTTTGAACAAACAAATGACCTCCGAAATTATTTCTCAATAAATTAAAATTACATTATTTTCGAGCTTGTGTTTTTTTAAGTTGATAATTATTAATTAATAAGATTTTACGGAGATTTACTCTGAAGCCGTTATGGCTATCAAAAGGGTAAATCATGAGTCGTTTGTCTACCAAAGTTTCTTTTATAACGCTCTTTTAAAGATTTAATAAGTAGCTTTGTGAAACTTTTATTGGTGAAAATAAAATTCATAAGTTTTAGAGCTTTTTTGTACTTAATGCAACTTAAAATCAAGGTGAAACTAAAATTCCTCAGTACATCAAAAGTTAGAATTTAAAAAAAAAAAAAACTTTGAAACAGGTTTTATCAATCTTTGACTAATTTGCAGAAAAATCTTATTTTTCATCTAAAAAAATCGATTTAATAACGTCGAAATCAAAATTCTATTTTGATCAGCTGATTTGGTTTACCATTGTAAAGGATTAATTCATTGGATAATTAGTTCGTGAAATTCAATTATGTACCAAGAAAATAATACAAAACATGTAGTAATCGATACATGCATCAATACTATTTATGAAAAATTATATTAAGTTCAATAATATTTTGAAACAATTTTTTTCTCGATTTTCTGTCGATAAAAAAAAAAGCATTTCATAAGGCTTAACATGTGGTCAGTAAGTCAAATTTATCATCCAGATGAAAACTAAGTTTTACATGTCAAATAATCATTCATTTGTTTATTTTGCTCATTGAGGAATGAGCAAGAGAGCTTAAATGAAAAATGAGAAATCTTGGGTTTGCAAGAATAACAAAGCAAGGGCGGGGAGCATCGATTTATAAAGAAAATGAGTTTGAAGGAAGCTCCGAGAAAAACGATTAGCACGGTCTGGGCATTAGGAGAGAGGTAAGAAACGGTGAAAATCGTTTACCGCATTAACCATTTCGGTGTGGAAAGTTCAACACCGGACCGAAGTTGTAATTAGACGCGTGGCAGTTGATCCATCAGTAAATTTTGTACCTTTGCTTCGATATTGGGTTTGTATACTATTATTTTATTTTTATTTTATTATTGAATTAAAAAATAATAATAATAATAAATAATTATGAAAAAACAAATTTTTATGAGAACAACTTCTATTATTAATATTATATTATTCCAAGCAGAAGACCATGGAAACTCTACCGGAGGAGCCAACCCTTCACGACGCCATCTTAGACAATGACCTCGACCTCGTCAAAACTCTGCTCAGCCAGGGCGCCGACGTCGACTCGAAGAACCCCGATGGCGAGACCGCGCTGCACATCTCGCTGCTCCTGACCAACTCCGAAATCGTGAAGCTCCTCGTGAAATCCGGAGCCGACGTTAACGTCAAGGACGACAAAAAGGGATTCACGGCACTGCAGTACGCCCTCGAGTACCTGGACGACCTGACAATCGCCGAGATGCTCATAGAGGCCGGCGGGGAAGTAGACGTAGGTAAGTCTCGTAATGTGTATTATGTCAGTAGGGTGGAAAATTTCTATGCGGAACTAAACTATTGATAAATTTTGATATTTTACGCCTTTGGGCGAGAAAATTTTTTGTCCAGAGTGACAGGAAAAATCTAATCAATTTTTCCATAATTGATTATTTTTAATCTCAAAAATACGAATTTTGGAAACTTTTAAAACTTAGGAAAATTTATAAATTAAAAAAAAAAAAAAAAAAAAACAAAGTAAATATATATTGAATTAGACTAATTTTTTCATACTCATTTCTGCTCGTAGACAAGCTCAGCCAGTCCACGGCACTTCACTTCGCGACCATGCACAACAAATCATCCGTGATCGAGTTCCTGCTGAAGAGCGGTATGGACGTGGACCTGAGGGACAGCCAGAGCAGGACGCCGATATTCCTGGCCGCGCTGCTGAACAAGGACGGTAGCCACTTGGATGCCCTTGAGACGCTGTTGAAGCATGGAGCCGATATCAATTCCGAGTGCGACCAGGGTATGATGCGACAAATAATAACATAGAGTTTTTTAGACTTCGGGGCGTAAAGTAGCTGTTTTTTCCCGCCCAACTAAATTTTTTATTGTATTTTATAAACAAAATATTTTGTAGTAGTTTATAAACGAAAATCAATCAATTTTCTTCCCAGGTAAGGCCGCCGATTACCTGGTGAACTGCGAGGATCTTCTACTCAAGTACGGCTATGAGATACCTGAGAGACAAGAAACAATAGAAGAAACCAGTTTGGAGTTGGAAAATAAAGAGATAATCGTGGATTACGCGGGCTTGGTGGAGATGATCAGGGAAGTCAAGGAGGACAACGTCAGGAAAGTCAGGCAACTCTTCGAAGTCTACGAGCGAAAATCCAGGGAGCTCGAGATGAAAATCCAGGAGATTCAGGACGACAAGAACATGTTTATATTCTTTATCTTGGCGTGCTACATCGTGTACATTTTGTTTTTTACATAGGGTTGGAAACAACTATTTTAGAAATAATTTTTTCTTGAAATACACGATTTTTAAGATTTTTTTTCAGAATGTTTCAATCAAATTTTATCAAAGTAATTCGTGACGTCATGGGTCCGTGATAGCATGGAAAATATATCTATATATATGTACGTTGAAAATAAGTGTTAGTTAATTTATGAGGTTCTTACAGAAAATTCAATGAAATATTGTCAATTTTTTAATTTTTCCAACCCTATTATTCACTTGTAATTTGTATTAATTTGACTTCGATAACAAAATCTGGTTATTAATTAAAAAAAATATATATTTTTTTTTCTTTCAAGCTAGTGTTTCAGACCCAGATTTTAAATTTTGATAAATTAGCCTCCATGAATTGGGTTAATAAATTTTGTGTTTTATTGTAGAAAAAAAGATTAAATAGATTAATTACTTGTAATTAGTGAACTTTTATACAGATTAAATTATGTATTTATACTTAATGAAATAAATAAATAAATGAATTGAATAAGTTAGATTTTATTAGTAGTTTTGTCTTAGTTACTAAATAATATATTTACATAGTAGAAATAGATAGTTTGCCAAGTCGATTCCGGCACAGAGAAATAAAAATTTATGACGCTCTGAGAAACAAAGAGTAGGTAGATCAGTCAGACTTAAATTGTTATCCAGGTATATAAAATAGACTCGACTGATTTTCATCGTCGTCAGAAACTATACTCTACCACTATGGCGTAAGTAAAATTTTTTCACACTGTTGTTCATTTCTCTGATAATGAGTTGTGATCACAAAGGTTGATCCTTTTGTAATTACTGAACAGTTTTTTATAAAAATATTTTCTTTAAAATGCTCGGTGATAATTTTTAAAATTATATGCAGTATTTTTTTTTTAAATTAAATTTTTGTTGTCAGAGTCTGGTATTCTTTTACTTAAAGATAGCAGTAAAATTAAAGAAGAGCATGGACCTGATAGAGTACTTGATATTCCGGGGTGCGGATGTAATAAACAAGATAACTCCGGGGACAACCCGCTCCATCTGGTGGCGTACTACAGGAACAATGAAGACATCCATTTTCAGATGGCTGAGGTGTTGTTGTGGAATGGGGCCAGTGTGGATTTGGTGAGCTGCTCTGGATACTCCCAGTTTTATTACTCGATGAGTAATAAGGATTCGGTCAGTCCGAGGATCGTTCAGTTGTTTTGGAGCTACAAGCACCAGTGGTTCGAAGTAAGACAGCCGGTATACGTTTCAAAATCGAGTAACTCATCCTGACAATTGCAAAATGACTGGTGATTTTGGTAGCCGGGAAGATAATAAATACAACAAAATGATGAAACTGCTTATGGAAATTAAAGAATTAAGAAGCGGGACAGGCTTAACGGATGAAGATAAAGAAAAAAAATATGATGAGCTTGAACGAAAGCTCCTAAAAGTTCAAAGAGAAAACAGGTTTTTGAAAGATAGAAGAGCAATTTTCGAGCATTTACTTATAATTACCAATTTAATTATAATATTACTGTGTTTAATCTTCTTTATATTTATTTTTGATTAAACTGTATTTTCATAATCTTAGAAAAATTTTGACCTGTGAACTTCAATGTTTTTTTAGACAAATCAACCCTGCAGGGGTTTTTTTATTATTTTATACTAATATATAATTTTTATTAGTTTGTAATAGCACTTTGAATAATGGAGTTGTATTAATTTGTTAAGACATGAATTTTTTGAACCATAAATGTAAAACCGTGCCCAAATCGAAATAAAATATCAGATAAAAAAAATCTTTTAGTTTTATTTTATCTCATTTTCATCAGTGATTGCATATACCAAAGAATTATGCTTAACGCTATTGATAATTTATACGTGTAAAATCGTTTTGATTGTTGTTATAAAATGCGAAAAGTTTGATCTCAAGATTTATGGCCATAAACAATTATTATAAACCGTTGGAAAATATATTACAATTTTTTTTTTTTTCTAAACTAAAAGAAAATTTTTTTTCTCTGATATGTTTAAATATCAAGAACCTTATCGAAGCTTTTACATTCGATTGTATAGTATTAATGTTAATAAGCAGCAAGACGTTCTGCGTAAGGATTACTCGCATGTCTCAGTGACTGATGATTTTTCACCTTTGTTTTGAATTGCGAATTCAGTTGTACTTGGTACTCAAAATTGTAAACACCTAGTTTTATTTTAAATTTCGTCAACTAATACTTACTGATTTAAAAAAAATTATTTAAAAAGATGGTTTTTTTCTGTTTAATTAAAACGTACATCCAATTTTTTATTTAAAAAAAAATAATGAGGTTTACCAATTAAAAGAAACTTTATTAATTTAAATTTTTCTAATTTTTTTCAACGTTTCGATCAATATCAGCTCAATTAATTACTAATTTAAAACTATATCTACACATCAGAATTTTAATTCATAAAGTAACTACAAGTTGTTACTATACAGTCAAACTTCCCAAAAATCACCAAACGCTGCACCTCTTCTCGGGGTTCATGGTCGTCCCAAGCGGGCACTCGAAGTCAGCCGCGAACTCGGGCATGTTGGAAATCGGCCCTATAACCCGGAACTCCGGGGGCGAGTGGGGTCGTTCACTATGGAGTTCTCCATGAACTGGTCCCGGTACTTCGAGCACCAGGCGTTGGCTGAATAAAATTTTTTTATTTTTCAAAATTAATTAATGGAAAAAAAAAAAAATAGGAAGTATCGCAAATGTGAATTTTGTTTTCTTTTAAGTATTTGACAGTTCGAATCTCGTATTGGCAAGAACAAATACGGGAATCGAACCCGGGTTCGTAAGTTTGTAGTGTCTGCCATACCAACAGAGCCAACCTTTGCCTTGACTTTGAAAATTCAGTTTTATTGATTGAACAAGTTTAAAATACTTTTTGAATGTTCTAAAAATTTTTTTGAAAAATTCAAGATTTTTTGTTACATGAAAATCACCTTAGTTCATCTCAAAGCTAATTTTAATTTTTATATTAATTCATCTAATTTTTTATTTTCACTTTTTTTTAAACTCACTAAATCGTCATTTTTCGTATTTCAAATCTGCTGAGTTGAATCCTCGAGAAATCGGTTGGTATTAATAAAAATAATTAAATTGTTTTATATCTTCTAGTTGATAATAGTAGTATAAGAAAAATGGAAAAAAATGAGATTGATTTTAAAGTTTAAAAAACACAAATCGGTACACAAGAAAACATTGAAAACATTTTTTTTTCAGTAAAAATAATTTGAACAGTGAAAACTGTAACTTTTTTTATAATACTTACACGAATCATCAGTTGAAGCACTTTTAATGAAATCATTCGGTAAAATTACAATAACTAAGGTACCTGTACCTAATATGGCCCCCCTAAGCGAGAATCGACGTTGTGGCCAATCAAATCAATATTTTTTGATGGGTAAGGTCTCATTTTAAAGCTTAATTCAAGAGCTTTAAAATGAGACATTACACGTTCGATTTTGATCAATGAGCTTCAAATGCCAGAGGATTTACCAAAACACGGTTTTTTAAGACACCTAAAATTTGTGTCCTAATATGGCCCCCCTTGAAGTAATTAATTAATTGCAATTTGTTCCTACTTTTTAAATCAATCAGGATATAAGATTTTAAAAACTTCAAAATTGTTATTATTTTTAAAATGATTTATTTAAAAATTGAGCCTTTTTTACAATGTTTTTGAAAGCTTTGCAACCAGTAGAAAAATTTCAACTTTAAATTTTGGTCAAAGTTTTTTTTTTGAGCTAGAATGCTTTTTTAGTTATAAAATGAAAAAAAGCTTTGAAACAATTAAATTTATTTTTCTTAAATAACATTAGGATAGGATTTTCTAAAAAGTAAACATGAAACTAAGGACTCTTAATATCGGTATTTCTACTAATTCGTGGGGGGGCCATATTAGGTACACTCCATAATAAAAAGTTATTTAAGAATAAAACCCGTTAGAAAACGAGTTGAACAAAAACTAAGGTCGCGTTTTAAAGCTGAAACAATAACGAATCGAAGCTACTTATTTAAATTTTGATCAGGTGCGTCTAAATATTTTGGCAGACCACTTAATTACAACGTAAAATAATAGCGGAGGTATACGAAACGAGTTTTAGCTATTAGGCGTGCGCAAAAATAATTTTAAAATGTTCTAAACAACTGAAAACTTCATAATTCAGTGTTTTTGACTTCTTCCTACCTTGCAGAGATGCCGCATACCTAGCATATTCAAAATAACAGGGGGAGGCCATATTAGGCACAGGGCCATATTAGGCACACTTACCTTAATAAAAAAAGAAAATTTGAAGTTTTTACTGCATCCGGTATCCTAAAAATATTTACAAAACGTACACTGAGAGAAAGAATCGGTAACAGTAACCGAATCATTCGGTAACGAGAGCAACTGTTAGTGAATATGCGGTAATTGTTAGCGCATGGAGCCTTGAAGCAGGCTTGCTATTTTATCTATATTTTACGTGAAGTACAAACAATGTATTTTATTTTTGCAAAACGCTTATTCTGTTTAAAATGATAAAAAACATTTCATTGACAAATAGATGCTTTTGATATTCGTAGTTAAAGAAGAAAAGTTGTCAAGTACTAAAAAAAATTTTGCTCACGCTTTGAGCGAAGTATTCATTTTACCGGTGCGCTAATAGTTACCGAATTTTCACTTACAATTAGTTGGTGATTTTTCAAGCTCTTATAAGCGAATAAACTCGCAGTGGTAACAGTTCCCGTTTCTTTCTCTCAGTGTATCTCAACTATGTAATTTAATCGTCATTTTGGTATTCACGATATTATTCTTTTTTACATATATATTTTTTAATTTACTCTTTTTTTCTAATGATTAATTTTCTTTTTTTTTATTTAATTGAGATTTTCCAAAATTTTTATTTTTGTCATTAACAATTCTACAATTTGACCTTATTCAAAAATTTTAGTTTGATGAAGAAATTTTATTAATAATTATAATTTTAATTTCTTTTGTATTTTTAAACCTCTAATTTTAGTTACGCCTTTATGAAAAATATGTAATTTGCATTGAACACTTATCTAAGTAAAAATTGTACCAACCTAACAATTTAGCCTCAGATAAAATGCGAAAAAGAAATAAAACTTCTTCGAGTTTTATGAATTTAAATATATTTAGTAATTATATATTGAAGTATTTTAAATTTTGTGATGATTGATAAAGTGTTGATAAAAAGTCTAATTAGTTTTAACAATTTTTTTATCTTTGAAAGTTTAATAATAATGAATATCGCAGTAGAGAAATAATTTTTTGAATATAATTTTTGTAAAATGAAAATTTACATTTTTCATTAATAAAATTAATTTTTTTTTTTTTTTTTTAATTTGAAAAATAAGATAAAAAATTACAGTGAAATAATTATCTGAATAACTTTATAGACATTCTTCCAGTGCTCATTATTTAACTAAGGGCAGAACCAAGTTCTTGACGTCCTCGGATATGTAAACCTAAAATAACATAAATTACAATAGTAAATTTTTTTCAAATTAATCAAAGATTTATACGACTTACGGAAATGTCATCCTCCAAGTTTTTTCCGTATTTAATCTTGTAAGCATCTTTAATCTCTTTCATGTCGATTTCAGAATGATCGGCTACTAGGTACACCAGTTTGACATTTTTTTTTATTTCATCGTCACTATGCAAAGCATTGTAAAACTCTTGAGCGAAAAATCCAGCTTTGTTCTTGGCCCACTTGACTGAAAACCAAATTATTGTTGAATTATCATACTTGTAGGACATGAGAATTTTTTCTTACCTATGGTAAGCAGGCCTAACTCAATATTCCCCGAAAATTCGTTTCCAATCGCAGTTTCGATACTGTGCTTGTAAAGACTACGATAGGCCGAAAATATCTTTTTCAATTGAGCAGTGTTTGTTCTGGTCAAGATCGAGATGAAAACGTCCTCGTCCGTACCCAAAAGGTTGCCCTCTCCTGCACAAACACAAATGATGAATTTGTCAAAAAAAAAAAAAATAAATAATAATAATAATAATTTTGAATATAATAATGAATGGCAGGAATGGCAAAGGTACAAGTATTTTGGTTATTATCAATAGCATATTCCAAAAAAAATATGGTACCAATTCTGGCGTACCCAAACTCAGAACCATAAAAATTCCACTTTTAAAAATTCGGTACCAAAATAAAAATTAATTTCGATTCCTGTACATTTACCATCCCCAAAAAAACCCCAATATACCAGCGGTGTAAAGTTCACTGGCTTTAATGATAGCCTCGGTACTATTAACCACCGAACTTTCATCTCTTTTCGCCGAGGCCAGGGCGGACAGTAGATCTTTGAAGTACCCAATAGCGAAAGACGGCAAGAATTCCACCAAATCGAGCTTAAAATCTAAAATCCAAAATAATCAACCAAAATATTTGATAAAAATGGACAAATGAAGTAAGAATACAGTACACTCTTGAGCAACTCGTTTGATCTCCAACATTTCCGAATTTGATTTGGCGCACACGAACAAGGCCACGAGCTTGGCGGATTCAGACTCTGAGGCGAGCGACAGGTGAGAATCCCGCGTTAGGTGCGGCACTTGAGTGAACATCAAAGCGTTAAGCACCGTTCGAGGTACAAGCAAGTATCTCAATAACTCCTTTACATCGATGTAAACGGAATTCAGTAGTTTCTGATGATAAAAAAAAAAAAAAAAAAAATGATGGTTTTTTGAGGGCTTAGAGTTAGATTAGGTTGATAATTACCAATTGGTACAGGGTTTGGTGCTGATGGAAAATTTTGTCCCTTTGTTCACGCGAGCGATGCGTTATTAGATCGATTATGACCTTTTGATTGGTTGAGTTTAGATTGTCCAACGCATTCTTCAAAATTATAGAGTCCGATGCTGGGTCGAAGTCAGCTACGGATAACACGGTTGATGATGAAAACTGAAAAAATTTTCACGATTTGTCAGCTTGAATTAATAAAATTTCGTTGCTATTGAAGCGTGTAAAAATTGAACTTACCAGTAAAATAAGTCCTGTCACAAAAATACCAGCCATTGTAGTAAACTAGTTTTTGAAGCTATGTAGAAAGAAAAACTTTTTACAGGATGCATAATTTTTTTTCAAAGAGACTGGGACGACTGTTTGCAAAAAATACTTACCAGTAATATGAAAATTTAAGCATTCAATTGACTTTATAAAAATATCTTGTTTTTACTTCTAAATAGTGTTCATAATACATAAAAAGTCGATATTATATTTAATCAAAAAATTTACATTTTACAAGTGATCAACATGAATTCATTCTTTAATAAAAAGTAGAAAAATACATTTACATTTTTTAGGGACTAAAAAAGAAAAACTTATGGGCAAGCTTAATTCAACTGCTTAATTTATTTATGATTTGAAAAATAAATTATGTATAAGTATAAATACCTGGTTATTGTCCGAGAAGAATGAAGTTGGATAAAAAAACTACCAAGTATATCTCAAAATTTATCTCACGTAAACAAATTTTTAGTTGGGTTTAATGTAGTGGAAGTTCAATGTATCCGGTAACCCAGGTGTTTATCTACTTCAATCACCATATTAAAATTCTCTAAAACTTTTTTTATCGAAATATTTTTTTATAATTAATTAACGCTACATGGAATAAATAGTAAGTTAAATTTAATGGAAATAATAATAATAGTAATAAATATATGACTCCGAGAATACTGAATAAGTAAAAAACTAAAAACAAATAAAAAGAAGTAATTTAAATTATTTACGCAAGTGTATTTCTTAGATAACTTCAAAGAAGTACGTCATAGTAGATTCCACGAAGTAGCCGAATATTTATTCAACTCAAAAATAATTCGAACAACTGAAAATAAAACTATTTTGAAAAAGTTAGAGTTCACTTCGCATTCGTTTTTATTTTTCTTGAACTTTAAGCTTCAACACCGATATTATTTACTTGAAAAAAAATTATGTTGAAAATGATTTAGTTAAAACAAAAACCAATAAGACATTTAAATGAGTCAACCTTTCAATAGCTCACAAATATTTTGACGCAGCATGCAAGACTTTTTCAATGCACTGCACGATTTTTTGACATCTTATCGGTGTATTATAAAACTAAAAAAAATATCAAAGTGCAACTCTTCAAAATATGAACAATGATTTTTGAAAATGGACTTGGCAGGTTTTGAAAAAACCCGGTTGATTTATCGTTGATAGTATAACTCGAATTTTTTAATTTATGTATAACTAGACTACTTACAAGTTGTAACTTGACGAAACTTTGGGAATAGTTTTTTTATGCAAATCAGCTTTATTAAGCACTGAGATTATTATTATAGCTAATATGCAAAAAAAAAAAAAAATTGTCATAGAAATAATGAGATTTTTATTTTTATTTAAAAAAATGTATTTATCAGTCAGAATTATACACGGTCAAAATTATTTATTAAGTTTGTATACCTGCATGTCGCTTTGTAAGTGTGTCGACGTAAAGTTTCTGTGATCGGCTTTTAGAAGTTAAAGACAAGGTTAAGACAGATAATGCCAGCTTTAAAGCAACCTTAAAGCTGGCTTTAATATTATTCTTAAGACTCAGCGCCGTTTATTCCTGTGGAGGCTTTTACAGGCACAGTTGCCACCCACAATAAACTTAGGACTTTCGGTATCTATTGCAGAGTCACTAGTTAAACAAAATAACATTTTTTTATTTTATTTTATTCTTATTTTTATAGTGCCAATAGTTTTTTTTGGCAATATTTGATGTTAGAAATCGTTCTATGACCCTGACGAGATTTTTTATCTGTACAAATGCCAAATTGATAATTACGAATCAAGGTTTGTATTATTATTATTTATTTATTTTAAAATTATTGAAAAAACACAAGATCATTATTTTTTTTATTTTTTTTTTTTTTAGATATTTTGAAATATGATCTGCAATCAATAAAATCGTCATTTTTTATTAAACTCGAGGATACAAATTTCGAAAAACCTTTACTTTTTAATTTTAGTAAATAAACCTTATTTAAGTCATGAAATTTAAAATTCAAGGTCTTCCCTTAAGATAACCACTGTACTTTACAGAAGGTCAATTTTTTGAAGTTTAAAGCGATTAATTTTTCAATACTTAAACTATACGTGTATGGTTTTTTAAAGGATCTCTATTGGTGGAAGACTAATATCAATAATTTCATAACTTTCTCAGCGTCGGCCTTACGCGTAACGGAAATGATGCAAACTTTAACTTGTTATAACTTTAAAACTAAGAGATCAATTTTGATCAAACCTCGTATAAATGTTTTATAATATTTGATAAACAATACAAGAAAATTCGAACTGATTCTCTACTCATGCATTTATTAGAAAACTACCTTAAGGAGTAAAATTCTAAAGAAATACAAAATTTATATTATTCAATTACTGTCCTCGTATTTTAAGAGAATCAGGATAAAAGAACATATAATTAGATCTGTTTAATTCTTCTAATGAGATTGAAGTTAAATCAATTAATTCTGATTAATTCAAATTTTTAATCGTCTTTAAATTTTAAATTAATATCAATTTCTTACAACTACTTTAAAATATAAAAGAAACTTTCCTTGAATTCTTTCATGTAATTGACTTTATGAAAACTTTGATAAAAATGTACCACAGCGACTCCAAATAAGATTGTAAAAAGCAGATGATTTTAGAATACATAAAAAATTTTGGATCGATAGAAAACTTTAAATGAAAAAAAAAAAAGTTATGGTAGAAAACAATAAATTTTATTTTATTTTACAAATCTTAAGAACATAATAAAGTATTTTACATATTTACAATTGTCGAGATCAATGTATTGACTTCAATTTGCTTTTGACGAGCCTGGCTGCTATGACGGCATCTTCCGCTGGTTTGTGCTCACCTTCTTGGATACGCATGCCAAGGTACCTCTTTGCCAGCATCTTGAGGCCATTTTGATAAGGCAACCCCATATAATGGGGGAAAATAGCGCTGGTGTCAACGACATTATAATGGACGATCTTCAGCGCTCTCAAGTCGTTGGCCAGAGCGTGCCCGATCAGGATAGTTTCTGCCGACACAAAACTCAAAATGTCCTTCTGCACTTGTTCCAAAGTAACACTGACGTTGTCCAAATCTTCTTGTCGGATGCCAGTGAATCTGGTGACGTAGTCAATGACTTCGGTCTTTGGCTTAACCAGGGTATCGTAGATGATTTCTCCGTCCATGTCAACAATAGTTACTTTGGCAAGCTCTCGACCCCACTTTGTGAGTACCATCTCGCAATCCAGGGCGTAGACACTGCAGAAACTGCTCGGTTGGGTCTGGACGAAGTCGAAATAAGGTCCGTTGTCACCGGGTTCCAGACCCGACCACACGTGCTTCTCGGCGACGGTGCATCCTGAAGAGTACCCTGAAGAATCGCAGCAAGTCCAGGTTGCCTCAAAACATGTTCGATTATCGAGCACCTTGCCCCAGTGGTATCTGCACTTTTCCTTAATTAGATAATCTCCACTAACGGGGTGAACCAGAAATGGAAATGTGCACCGCTCGCAGTAGTGCTTGATTGAGCCAGCTGATTGGTACTTTTGGATGTCCAACTCTTGCTGCTGACGACGCCAGGTCTGCAACTCAATGTTTGTCCTCGCCTGGGGTGCCCGAGTGTACTGGATGTACACTCCGTTCGGGTAAAAGTTGCCTTGATGCTGGTAGTCGGACTCCAGTAAGGGATAACCCAGGTTTTGTAGTTCCCGTGGTTTTTTCACTACCAATTTTTTTATCTTCTCGTACATTGTTTCGAAGTCATCTGGAATTACGTTGTGATCGGCAGCAAAAAAAGAGTACGGGTAAGTGTACTGAACCGTGATTAATGATTGGCAGAACATCTTGTTTAGAAAATTAAGAAAAGAAATGTTGCTCAAGACTAGGTTTTCAAAATGTTTTAGAATTTCGTGTGCTCTACTCGGGCTCAAGAACTCAAATGGTCTACTAAGCCAAGCCAGTAATGGTCCATTTGTATACGGTCCAAAAGGGCTGGATTCAACTGCGTTGGACTAGAATCGACTTTGGAGTACTGTCTGATCAGGCTAATACTGGAAGAGGAGTGGGGGGAGGGGGGATAGTCCAGTGTCAAATTCTAAACAACCTCAAGACGCAGGTCAATAATTTAGATTCTTAAATTTTCTATGCTGGCTAATGTAAAATTACCTCTTTATTTTGAAGTCTTGAATTTCTGAACCTAATTTTTTCAAGTATTATTACAAAGTAAAAAAAACTAAAAATGATAATTTTTCTCGCATTTTATTCAAAATGCGTTTATACTTTATTTTTGTTTGATATATGAAGAATTTAATTAATTATCAGATTTGTGAATCTATTTAATTTTTTTTACCATATTTCATTGTATAATAATTATTTGAATAAATCTTTGAACGAGTACCCAATTTAATTGTAATCCACACGCCGGCTAACAAATTTCAAATGGTTAAACTAACATTCAAACAGGATAAGAGTTGTAAAAGGTAAAAAGTTCAGATAGGTTTCGGACGCTTAAAACGTATTTAAGTTCGAAACTTTTTCATCAGTTAAAACTTCAAGTTTATTTTTCTCTCTAAATTTTTCCACTCGCCGGGTAAGAATGTTAAATAACTTTGTGGCTAAACTTCTCCTCTCTCTCTTAAATTAATAGATTTTGAAAGAATTTCTCATTAGGAGCGCGTAACGAAGCTCATTTTAAATTCATCAGTATGAAATATGAATCTGATGCTTCCATCGTTAAACTGGATCGAGCTGATAATTAAAAATGCACTTTAATACTTGATTGCAGTCGCGTGTTTTATGAAAATTCGGAATGATAAATTTTCCATGATTGAGTCTATTTTTATTGACATTTGAATTTGCTAAAACTTCGAAACTGGAATAAATTTTCCGAAAAAATGAGATGTAAAAATAGGGGTAAAATAGTTTAAATTTAGATAAATTAAGATATAACATTGAAATTTTAACTAGTGCCTGACCATTTCGAAAATACGAGTCATGAAGTCCCCTGAAAAAGACACTTTTTTGAACAAGTTCTCAGTGTCATAAGAACAGGTACATAAAATTCAATTGTTATTAAAAAAAAAAAAAAGAAGAAAGTATACTGTGTAGTATAGATTCAAGAAATATTTTAATTTTCAAAAATTTACGATGTTACCAAAACTTATCGAAATCTCATGGATATTCAAAAGCTTCACGTCTAGGAGAAACTGTTGTTTGGAAGACTATATCTTTCAAGACTTTTAAAATTTAAATTTTATTATTGATATTTTATCAAACCATTTTTCAATAAAAACTTTTTTTATATCAATAATCAATAATATTACAGTGTCAAGTGAACAATGATCTAATATTAAACACTCGATTCCTTTTTCCGCACCCTCGCGCAATTAGTTCCGTGTGTGCGCTGCGATAATTAGTAAACTCGGGCTGTTTTATTTGGTGTTTTTATCCCGAGTTCGCTCGTTTAATGATTATCACCCGGGCAGGGGGTGGATAAGTTTTCTTTATTTGCGCTTTTCTCGCTCTAAAGACATGATTTTTTTTTTTCTTTTCTTCCGCCAGAGTTGATTACACCCGGTAAGGGGCGAGTTAATTACGAGCTGTTTTAAAATTAATTACCTGCAAGTGCGAGGATGAGATGTAACAAACAAGTTATTTCAGCGACGAGTAGTTGGAGTAGGGAAGTTTAGCAGTGGGCAAGGATTAAAAAAACTATGCAGAGTAAAATGTAGATATGGACCGAGTTTTAAATTTAATATTTAAGATAATATTTAAACAATAAACAAAAATCAAAATCTGTCTGTCGAAAATAGTTATTAGGTAAAATAGGTGTACGTGACTCGATTTGGAGTTTCAGATAGCAAGGCTGGCTTGCGATGACAGATACCTCCTGTTGTGTTTTTGACTCGGTTTTTGAGGAAGGCTTACCTGACCGCTGCCGACTATAACACAAATTTAAAAGTCAATTCATGAACTAATGTCCAATTATGGAAAAATTTGTTAATTTTGAGTTTCATGCAGGCTAACTAAATATTGATTTAAAAAATTTTTAACTGAATTTTTGATATTGATTTTATTTCAAAATTTTGAACTACCCTAATAAACACTAATGTGTGAATACTATTAATTGGAAAAATATAAATATTAAATTGAAAATTTGAAAATTGGGGAACTGTGAAATGTGGACTGGTTTTGAGAATATTTATATGTATATTATCAATGCAACGAAATAGTTTTTTGACTTAAATACTTCTAAATTTATTTAATGTCAGCGTTGCATTCATCCCATTCTGTCAAACCTGTGACTTTTTAATATTTTTTTATTGCTTACAGGGAACAATCATTTTTTTTTATCTTATCCTAGAGCAGCTTACCTCTCTGTTAAAATTTATTTCAGTAATTATAATTTCGGCCGCGAATAAAATGACTAAGTTATTAGTTTATAAAACATCTCAAAGATCTTTTTATTCGCATCTAGTATCGAAAATTTTTTATTTATTATAATATATCAACCGATTGACGTCGAAGTTCATTTTCTTCCAATTTAAAAAAGTTAAAATAATGATTAAGTGCATTTAAATAAATTTTAGTCACCAAAAGTCGCCTTGTAGTAACATTATTCGGGGCAAATTTTGAGCTAAGGTTTTTCCTCGCTGGGACCATAGAATTATTTCTCATCTCAAAAATCAATAAAATTTCATTCTTACCAAGTAAAATTCTCATCCCTCGGTCCTCGCTATTTGCTTCAGAGAGTAAAAAATAAAATCCGCTCATCGACCCCGCGCAGCTCTTAATCAAGCGGTATCGGATCCCGCAAACAAGCTGTAAAAAAAAGAGGATAACCACCGAGGCGGCTCTATGAACTCGTGCAAAACAAGATTTCTTATCTCGCCCGGCCGACGCGGACTCTTATCCGATCTTCGCCCTTTTTTCCCTAATTCCGGGCGACTTGTTTTATACGCGGGTGGTTGGATCCTTGATTTTACGCCCTTTTTACTGTGAACAGACGCGCGGGGATGTATTTTGTGCAAGTTTTAAAACCAGCTTGAAGTTTTATATTGAGATGTGGTACGGGGAATCGAGAAGCAAATGAGAGCGATTTTTTTTACGACACTGTTTTTTTTTCGAATGAAATGAAAGCTTGTTTTTAGTATTTTTAGCAGTAAAAACTTTTAAATTTTAGTGAGTCGCATTTTGTATAAAAAAATCATTAGCCCAAAATTTACCACGAATACAGTTACAATGAGAATACTTTCAGTTACTAAAATGTCTCTAAATTACTTTATAGACAGTTCCGCCCTCCAGTGCCATGCCGCTCAATTCTAAAAGTCTCCATACAGGGGAGTACCGTACAGCCTACATCACTGGATTCAAGAAATTTTTTGTACAGCAGGTTAAGGTAGGACCGCACAAATTAGAAAGAGATGTGTTAAAAATCTAAAACTTTAGGAAGTCGAAGATAAATATTAAAAAATGATGCCACTAAATTTTCAGAACCTGGGGATTTTTCATTTTTGAGTAATTGAATATTAACATCGCGTCGATTTAACCCGTAGTCTTATGGGAGAGCACATTTTTTATACAATTTTTACATAATTACATGTGATCAAGTTTTCAGAATATTTGTCAGTTTAACTAAAATGCACAAAAATCACATAGAATTAATTAAATCATCCATTCAGTTTCTCTAAGTAAGGTAAGTGTGCCTAATATGGCCCCTTGCCTAATATGGCCCCCCCTGTTATTTTGAATATGCTCGATATGCGGCATCTCTACAAGGTAGGAAGAAGTCAAAAACACTGAATTATGAAGTTTTCAGTTGTTTAGAACATTTTAAAATTATTTTTGCGCACGCCTAATAGCTAAAACTCGTTTCGTATACCTCCGTTATTATTTTACGTTGTAATTAAGTGGTCTGCCAAAATATTTAGACGCACCTGACCAAAATTTGAATAAGTAGCTTCGATTCGTTATTGTTTCAGCTTTAAAACGCGACCTTAGTTTTTGTTCAACTCGTTTTCTAACGGGTTTTATTCTTAAATAACTTATTATTCTCCAGTGTTCCTAATATGGCCCCCCGCGAATTAGTAGAAATACCGATATTAAGAGTCCTTAGTTTCATGTTTCCTTTTTGAAAATCCTATCCTAATATTATTTAAGAAAAATAAATTTAATTGTTTCAAAGCTTTTTTTCATTTTATAACTAAAAAAGCATTCTAGCTCAAAAATCAAACTTTGATAAAAATTTAAAGTTGTAATTTTTCTACTGGTTGCAAAGCTTTCAAAAAAATTGTAAAAAAGGCTCAATTTTTAAATAAGTTATTTTTAAAATGTTAAAAATTTTGAAGTTTTTTTTAATCTCATATTCTGATTGATTTAAAAAATCGCAATAAATAAAATACTTCAGGGGGGAGAGGGGGGCCATATTAGGACACAAATTTTATGTGTCTTAAAAAACCGTGTTTTGGTAAATCCTCTGGCATTTGAAGCTCGTTGATCAAAACCAAACGTGTAAGGTCTCATTTTAAAGCTCTTGAATTAAGCTTTAAAATGAGACCTTACCCGTCAAAAAATAGTGATTTGATTTGCCACAACGTCGATTCTCGCTTAGGGGGGCCATATTAGGTACATGTACCTTATTAATAAAAAACAAAAATATGTGTTTTAGGTTGAAAAAGCTTCTGCTGCTAATGCACTTCTATATCTATATACGCGTGGAGCTAGTCAAATGTTTAACCGAAAATGCATCTTGACTAGAGCCGTAGGTGCAGTCCTACCTTAATATTCATATAAAACAAACAATCCATTTTTCAGCATAATTTAATTTTTTATTAGCTATGTATAGAATGATACTTATACAGGTGTTAAATACATACATAAATTTGTGGTAAAAAAAGTATTTTTCAAAAGTATCAAGTAAACAAAATTTATCAGTATTTTTCATACACATTCATATTTACAATCATAAATCCTTACGAACAAATCATTTTACAATTAATTCCGTGCGCGTTGGCTACCTGAAATACAGGTATACAAATCCATGGCGTCGCACCAAAGATACAATTTTGCAGAGTTATACCACTATAAAACTCCACTATAAATATATTTTTACATGTTTGAGCGCTCATAGAAAAAGATCTAAGCGTCTTATCAAAAAATTACTTAGATGACTTTCACCTTACATTTTTTTTATAAATAAATAATGTTTAAACAATGAAAATTGAAAAAAGAAAACACACGTATCTGATATTTTTTCATGAGACAGGTTTTCCAATAGTTAGTTTTTGCGGAAATCAGGCACTTCCAGAAATTTTTTAAATTAACCGGGATAAACTGGATTAATTTTGGGATAATTAGAGTGCCTGGCCCCTCGGATCGACCTTATTGCCCAATTCTTTTTTATTTTTCACTTAGATATATTCAATCTTGGTTACCTCGTTTCTAGCTCTCAGCTTTTCTCTTAATTTTTTTCCCCTTGTCAGGCTTGGCTTCTTCCAGACGGTTGACGTCGCCAATCCAAGGTTCTTCCATTTCTTTGACATACCTCAAAATCTCGTTTCTCTTATCTTCCATGGTTTTTTGGTCGTTGGCTAATAGTACATTATTGCAAAGCAACCTCATAATTTTCGTTTGATACCTAAAGTCCACCTCCAAGTTTCGAATTTCATTATCGCCCTCGTACTTGCTTTCCGAGGACGTCTTCAGTAATTTTCGTACCGCGTCCAAGTGTCTGGCATCAACCGCTACATGCAGCGGCTTAAAACCATTGTTGTCTCTAGCGTTAGGATTAGCTTCGCGAGACAGTAAATAGTCCACCATGTCGCTGTCTTTCTTCTCGACTGCAAAATGCAGAGAGGAGCGTCCGGTTTCAGGATCCCAGTCGTTGACATCGGCTCCTGCTTCGATCAAAATCTTCGCGAGCTCTACGTTCCAAGAGCCAGAACCTATCAGAAACTTCAACAAAGTTAAGTTATCTTTCTCAATCTTAGCATCGGCCCCAGCGTCGATCAGGATCTTCATTATCTCAGCCTTGACATCTTCATCCTCCCTTGAGGTAAGAATTTCGTACAGCGGGGTCTTGCCACTGTTGTCTCTGAAGTTAACCGACAACTTAGCCCCACGTTCCAGCAGAAGCTGTGCAAAATCCTTCTTCCCTCGGCCCACCGCCAGGTGGAGCGGAGTCCGACCCTCGTTGTTGGCCTCGTTAACCAGACTCCCGTCTCCGCGTTCCATCAGCTTCCGGATTTCATCGTCGCGGGCCCGGTAGGACGCCAGGTGCAGAGGAGTCTGACCCTGGTGATCCTCGTCGTTCACCAACGCCATTGCCCCGTGGTCAAGCAGCAACTTCACTACGTCGATGTTACCCCAATGCACGGCTTTGTGCAGGGGCGTCTGGCCCTTAAGGTTTTTCGAGTTGATCTCGGCGCCCGCGTCGATCAAGACTCTGAGCATTTCCTCGTCTTCGCTGTAGTAGGTCGCGTGGTGCAGCGGGCTGTTGCCGTTGATGTCTTTCTCGTTAACCGACGCCCTGCTATTGAGCAGCTCCCTCACGTTTGTCAAATTACCGTACACAGCGAAGTGAAGCGGGGTTTGACCTATGCTGTTTTTGAGGTTAACCTCGGCCCCGGCTCCGATTAGTATTTTCAAAATTTTGTCGTCGTTGTGGTAAGCCGCGAAATGGATCGGAGTTTTGCCCTCGGAATCCCTTTGGTTGATCGTTTCTACCGTTCTGTATTGAAGAAGTAGCTGAACGAGGTCGACGCTTTCGTACATGACCGCTAGGTGCAGCGGAGTTTGACCGAACATGTTCTTTTCTGCGGTCATCGATGCTTCTGCACCCGAGTCGAGCAAAGTTTTCGCTTTTTCAATGTCGAGGCTGCTTACAGCTATGTGTATTGGGGTGTTACCTTGGGGGTCCTTTGTTATCTGAGCTACCGAAGAGCTTGCGATATTTGGGTCGGACATTGTGGAAAATCGGTCTGTTCTTTCCGTACGGCCAAAGGACTGGCAGGATCTGAAAAAAAATAATGAGCAATTTTTAATGGTCATGACTCTGTAAGCTATTCAAGCGTGCGATACTCAAACAAGACAAGAAGACGTTGGTTTTTAAAATGCGATGAAAAGATTTAAAAAAAATATTGTATCAAAGGGTTGGATTAATAAAATAAATCTGATCAGTGCTGTGAAATAACGTACATCATTTATTATTGACACATGATAATTATTTTAATACATAAAAAAAATCTGTAGAAGATCAAAAAATATTTTTTGATGTATAAAGCTGTAAAACATGATAATTTTTATAAATTATTATTATGAAAAAATATAAATTGTCAATTGATTTATAACAAAGAATAAGATTATTATTACGTGTACATCTCGAATTTTTTTTTCAAAATTTTTTCTAATTTCCTCAGATTTTATTTCTATCATATCTTCCAACATTTTTCTATCAGCTTCTCTGTCATGCTTTTCTTTACGCAGTTCTTCTACGGAAAGACTCATTTTATCATCAGTATTCTCTTCAATTTTTTCAACGCTTTTCTTCAGTTCTTCTAACTTATTGGATTCAACTGCTCGTTCTTGATTCGCATTTTCTTCAAATTTTTTAAATTTTTCTTCTAACAATTCTTTTAATTTTTCATGCCCAAATTTTATCTCTTTTTTTTCGTTACTAACTATCAATTTAAGATCGTTAATTCTAGTGTTAACACTCACTGCATCTCCCTCAATTTTTTTTCTCAGTTCTTTTAACTTATTGGATTCAACTGTTCGTTCTTGATTCATTTTATCTGCAAATTTTTCAAATTTTTCTTCCAATGACACTTTTAATTTTTCATTCCCAAGTTTTATCTCTTTTTTTTCGTTACTCACTGTCAATTTAAGATCGTCAATTATAGTGTTAACACTCACTGCATCTTCCTCAATTTTTTTTCTCAGTTCATTTAACTTTATGGATTCTTCTGCTCGTTCTTGATTTGCTTTTTCTTCAGATTTTTTAATTATTTTTATCAATTTCTCTAACTGTTCGCGCTCAAAATTTTGCTCTTCATTTTTTTTATTTATGTCTTCTATCAAACTTTTCATTTTAGTGTCAGTGATTTCAACAATTTCTTCAAATTTTTTTGTTTGATTTATCAACTTTTCAGATTCAGCTTCTTTTTCTTGATTCCATTTTGATTCCAACTCTTCAATTTTCAAGTTCATCAATTCTTCCATCTTCTTATTCTCAACTGTTCTGTCTTTCCTTTCTTTACATGCTTCCTCTATAAACTTATTGATTCTTTCGTCGGTATTTACTCTTAACTCATCAAAATTTTTTCTCAACTCTTCTAACTTGTCAGATTCCACAGCTCCATCTTGATTAACTTGATCTTCAAGACGCGCGATACTAACTCCGAGGCATTTTTTCATATCTTGAATACTTTTCAAAAGGTCACTCCACTCCTCATCTTTGACTTTTTTTTCTCCCATCGTTTTTTGGTCGTTGGCTAACAGTACCTTATCGCAAAGCAAGCTTATAATTTTCGTTTGATCCCTAAAGTACACCTCCAAGTTTCGAATTTGATAATCGTTCTCATACTTCAGTAATTTTCGTACGTCCAAGCGTCTAGCATCAACCGCGAGTTTCAGCGGCGTCAAACCATTGTTGTCTCTAGCGTTAGCATCAGCTCCCCAAGACAGTAAACAGTCCACCAGGTCGCCGTCGTTGCTCTGGACTGCCAAGTGCAACGGAGTCCTGCCATGGCCATCTTGGACGTTTATAGATTCCCGGGCACCGGATTCCAAAAGAAGTTTCAGCACTTCCTCGTTGTGGGTACGACGCGATGCTGACTCTTCTTCCGCACCGTTGATAACGACCTCGGTTCGGCTGGTAACCGTTACCTCGTTCATCTTGGTCACAGCATCGAGCAGGATTTTCAAAATTTCTATGCCGTCGCTGTTGCTAGCCGCGTAATGGAGCGGAGTGTTGCCCTCGTGGTCCCTTTGGTTGACCTTTGCTCCGGAACCAAGCAGCAACTCAACGAAGTCGACGCAGTCGAGCTTGACCGCCAGGTGGAGCGGGGTTTGGCCAAACTTGTTTTTTACGTTCACGAACTCTAGCAAAGTTTTCGCTTTTTTAATGTCGAGGCTGCTTACGGCTATGTGTAATAAGGTGTTACCTTCGGGGTCCTTTGTTATCTCAGTTACCGAAGAGCTTGCGGCATTCGGGTCGGACATTGCGGATACGGCCAAAGGATCTGAAAAAATTAAAGAGCATTTTTAAAACTTCATGACTCTGTAATTTTTTCTTTGTTTTATAGCTACAGTCTGGTTATAAAAATTCTTATTGGTATTGAAGAAATAGGTCACAATCCAATTTTTGATTTTTTTTTTCAACTGCTTGCCGGAACAGTTACAACAATTTGAAAAAATTTTTTAACTGTATGGATCTTGGAGATAAATAATGATTGTTTCCAGAAATGTTGTAAAATATACGAAATAATCATAAAACTTGATACTTTCATTGATACCATAAAATAACGTTTGATAAAAAAAATTGTTAGTAACTAAAGTATCTAATACATTCAGATTTTTTTCTAATAGATGTGAAAAATTTATTTCCGAGTTCTGCAGCTAGAAATCGCCAAAAAAAAATTTATTTCAGGCTCTAAAGGGGAAAATACAGCCAGCCAAAGAGTGAGATCAAAAATATACAAAATAGCCCATTTGAGAGCCTAAAAAACTTGAACAAGATTGCAAACATAATTTGCCTTCTTGTTCGAGACCATTAGTCAAAAACTGACAATTTTGAAAATTATCTTGTGGATAATTATATTTCAGATAAGAACATGACAGCACTTCTGTCTACTCGAAAATTAGATTTGATATAATTTAGATTAAATTTTCAAGCTGAAAAATCACACGGTTAAAGACTTTGGAATAAGCAAGTGTATTAGGAAGTTTTTGCTTTGACCTCCAGAATGTGACCTTGCACATTCAAAAATATTAATATGGTCACCTATAGTAACAGGCTTGGCTTGAGGGGGAGGAGGGAACACTTTAGGTACAATTATCTTAGAAAAAAAAAAGTTGTTAACAACTGTTAAAGAATTGCTCCTTTGTCTGGAATTTAAGTAATGTTCACAAATGGATCATAAATTAAGGTACCTGTACCTAATATGGCCCGCCTAAGCGAGAATCGACGTTGTGGCGAATCAAATCACTATTTTTTGACGGGTAAGGTCTCATTTTAAAGCTTAATTCAAGAGTTTTAAAATGAGACATTACCATTCAATTTTGATTAATGAGCTTCAAATGCCAGAGGATTTACCAAAACACGGTTTTTTAAGACACATAAAATTTGTGTCCTAATATGGCCCGCCTCTCCCCCCTGAAGTATTTTATTCATTGCGATTTTTTAAATCAATCAGAATATGAGATTTAAAAAAACTTCAAAATTTTTAACATTTTAAAAATAATTTATTTAAAAATTGAGCCTTTTTTACAATTTTTTTGAAAGCTTTGCAACCAGTAGAAAAATTACAACTTTAAATTTTTATCAAAGTTTGATTTTTGAGCTAGAATGCTTTTTTAGTTATAAAATGAAAAAAGCTTTGAAACAATTAAATTTATTTTTCTTAAATAATATTAGGATAGGATTTTCTAAAAAGTAAACATGAAACTAAGGACTCTTAATATCGGTATTTCTACTAATTCGCGGGGGGCCATATTAGGAACACTGGAGAATAATAAGTTATTTAAGAATAAAACCCGTTAGAAAACGAGTTGAACAAAAACTAAGGTCACGTTTTAAAGCTGAAACAATAACGAATCGAAGCTACTTATTCGAATTTTGGTCAGATGCGTCTAAATCTTTTGGCAGACCATTTAATTACAACGTAAAATAATAACGGAGGTATACAAAACGAGTTTTAGCTATTAGGCGTGCGCAAAAATAATTTTAAAATGTTCTAAACAACTGAAAAGTTCATAATTCAGTGTTTTTGACTTCTTCCTACCTTGTAGAGATGCCGCATATCGAGCATATTCAAAATAACAGGGGGGGCCATATTAGGCACACTTACCTTACTTTATAGACCTTATCTTTATAATAAAATATTTTTCTACTTGTACGTGTTAATTAAAAATTGTATTAAGTTTTCATATTATAATTAGGAAGGAATTTTCTGAATAATTTTTTACTTCTTTATTAGCAATTTTTTTACACAATTATTAATTAAGTGTAAAAAAAAATAAAATCAAGCAAAAATGTAAAACAAAAAATTTACTCGAAATAATTAAAACAAACTTTGAATCGATTAAAAAATATTTTTTGATAAATAATTATTGAGAAATAAATTTTAACACGTCTTTTTAAAAAAGTTTACACAATCTTTAACCATATCCCCTGTAACAAAAGCATTGGCTTTTTGGCGATCACTAATTTTCTGGCCAAATTTGTGAAATCTGCCTATGTTCTGGTCAAAATCAAGTTTCACTTTCTACCACCAAGGGTACTATTTTTTTTGCTAGTCATTGCAAAATTATTAATATCGATCCTACCTAAACTTCTACTAATATTTATTAATTCTTCCTAAAATAATAGATTTAAGTGACAAAAAAATGATTAAATTTGTCGTGCAGTTCATAATTTAGTCGCATACAAATTTCGGAGACTTCAAACAAAAAAATGGAAAAAAAAGCTTTGTGAAATTTTTATGTCTTCAATGTCGGTTAAAAGCTTTGATGTTAGATGCGGTCATAATCGTGGCTGATAATCTTGATCATAACTAGATAACAAAATACTTAATGAAGAAGCTTTTGTTTTTTTTATCTTTAATGACTCAAGTATGTATTTTAAATAACAGAGTACATACTAATTTTGGGTACTTACGATTTTGATCAGAGTAATGAGTGATATCCAGAGGTCATTTACATTCGAAGAAACAAAAATTAAAAATATTGAAGTAGCACATAGACGTCGTACGAGCAAAGCTTACTGACCGCGACTGAGGAGTAACTAACACTTCAAAGCTATTCTTTAACTTATTATCGCTAGTTGACTTCACCTGTAAATCCTTACTTTCTAAA
Source organism: Encarsia formosa (assembly GCA_038277355.1). Lineage (NCBI taxonomy): Eukaryota > Metazoa > Arthropoda > Insecta > Hymenoptera > Aphelinidae > Encarsia > Encarsia formosa. The sequence goes on along the minus strand of CM076188.1, from coordinate 25,249,628 downwards.
AAGATAAGCTATTTTTTAATATTCCAAAGTTCCAAGAAGTTAAAAAAAAATATTTTTGTCTGTAGTAACAAGGCATTACAATCGCGTAATATTTTTTATTTGGGTCTCGAAATTTTAATAACAAAGGCTTTTCATATTCTCGACTTTTATATACTTTTTTAAATTATTACTTTTGTAAAAAATGGAAAAACTTTTTAAAACAGCATGTAAATCATGTCCAGTTTGAGTTATTATTTTGATGAATAATTCCCTTAAAACATCAATTTTGTATCGTATGTGGTAGGATATTATTCATTTGACATCTGATATAAAATTCAAAAGGAAAAAAATTAAAAATCCTTAGTTGGTTAATTTTAGTCAAAAGTTATTTGCGAGTTTTGAAACAATTAAAAATAAAATTCTAGAAAAGATTCTATTTGTTAAATAAATTAACATGGTTCAAGATTAAAAAATTCTCTCTGTTTCGACATTACAAAATTGATGGATTGCAGTTGTTTGAAAAAAAAAGTTCAAGTCAGCTCCCGCTTATTACTATCAGAAAACTTAAATTTTTTTATTTAAAAAATTATTTTGAGGTAACAATTTGTTTTTAACAATTGATTAGTATAATGTCAAAATAAATTAAGACTTAATAAGCAATTATAAAACAATATGATCTTCACTAAAATTCATTCAATTGCATACACAGCATTAATTAATTTTATATTATTCAATAATGATAATTTGATTTTAACAGTCATCGTAAAACTCGAAAGATGCACAGCTGTTAACTTCAAAACAAATCTAAAACCATAAATCATAAACTGTAGGCTGTGAGGATCATCCTAAATGACCATTTTTACAACTCTGCCGTACCTAAAACTTCTAATGACCCAACCTTTGTTATCAAAATTTCTCAAGATGTACCTCCCCATCGCTTCACCTAATACCTACCTACTTCCTGAATACTCTAATACCTTAGCCTCTGAGCAGTAAACATGTAAACCTTTATTTAATTTCAATTTAAGTCTTCTTTATTTTACTTTCTTTTGTGAGTAAATTTTATAAAGAAGAAGATCTTAGAAGTTCCACTTCTTAATATTCATTGCAAATTTGGTTAATTAATATCAATCCTATCTAAACTTTTTACAATATTTATTATACTTATTCTTAGAAAAAATTTTTTTAGCAACAGAAAATATGACTGAATATGACCCACAGTTCATGTTTTAGTCGCTTAATAATTTCGGAAAAAATAAATTTCTCCGAAACTATTCAATAAAAAAAAAATTAAAAAAAAAGCTTTGTGAAAAATTTTATGATGTCTTCATTGTCGGTTAAAAGCTTTTTTATTAGATGGTCGGCTGATAATCTCAATTATGACAGCAGATAACAAAAAACTTAATCAAGAAACTTTTTTTTTTCTGTAATGACTCAAGTATTTTAAATAATAGAGTACATACTAATTTTGGGTACTTACGATTCTGATCAGAGTAATGAGTAATATCCAGGATCAAGTACACTCGAAGAATCAAAAATTAATAATTTTGAAGAAGCGCATTGGCCGCAAAACCTACTGACGTGACTAACACTTCAAAGCTATTCTTCGATCTGTTATCGCTAGTTTGACTTCACCTTACAATATAATCGTAAATCTTTTTTTTTCTAAACAGATAAGTTTTTTTTTTTTTATAGTCCAAAGGCTTTGTCTTTTAATTATACTTATTCAAAATTTATAGTTCGAAGAAGATGTAAAAACAATATTTTTGTCTATAGTAGTTTGTTTATTTAGGACTCGAAATTTTGATAGCACATGATTTTTCATATTCTTGATTTCGACGAAGATATTTTTTAAAATTATTATTTTTGTAAAATTCACATAATTTTAAAAACAGCTTGATTCAACATGAAAATCGTGTCTATTATGAATAATAAAATTAAACATTTTAGATGAAATCTTTATATCAACTTGATTAATAATTATTAAAAATGCTTTAATTTTAGTTTTTCGATAAAATTGTTAAACATTATACTTAAATCTTAATAAATGAAAGTATTCAATTAAAAAATAAAAGATTTTAAAAATTGATCTCATGCCTTAGTATGAGTATTAAGTGTTTGAGGTCGCTAGTGTGCAAATAAATAACGAGTTGAAGATCATTACAGTATTAACAATTTCTCATCCTGTGAGTATCCCAACTCATTTCGGTATCGTTTAGCTTGCCTAAAGGACCATAAGCCACCAACCCTCAAGGATAATATACGTCAGGGACGTCACAGTCTCTGCGCTGACCTTTTTTTTAAACATCTTCTGTGAAATAAAATAAAATTTATTCCTCTCAGCCATGTAATTAGAACTTTTCGATGTGTCAGTTCCGAGGACAAAGTTTTACATTCCTATTACGTTAAAAAATAAGATGAGAATGTGAAAATTCCACCTCGATCGATAGATTTGGACGCATTGCTGTTCCTTTTTTTGTTCGTCAGTGAGAGTTTTTTTTAAATTTGTTACCTCACTCTTTTATGATCATCATCTGGAACATCATCACTACTGTGCGTGTAACAAATAATTTTAAACAGCAAGTAAACAATGCCAAATTAGCTGAAAAAGCGAGAATTAAATTTATACCTTAAAATAAAAAAATTAGAAAATCGAATTCTTAGTACAGCGTCAAATTTTTCTCAAAACTAAAGTACCATTTTTTTGTGTAATGAGTACTCGCTTTTAAAATTTATGATCTCGTACAGAGATGACTTCTTAATTTTTCTTATTTCAAGAAATTTTTAAATTTCAAAATTTTATTCTTAACATCTCGTGCGAGTATTTAATTCCAACTATGATATCTTTTTTGATCCAAACTATAAATTGATAATTTTTTTTGTGATAAAAATGCCTTTTTTATTCTCTTAAAAGTTAAAATTCTTTAAATAAAATGTATTTTTACAAGGAAGCTTCTTGATAAACCGTAATTTTATTTATTTATTACATTTACAGGTAAATATATTATTGTAACTTTTTTATAAAAAGATCACTATTGAATTGGGTATCTCAAAGTGCCAATTTACATGACCGAGAGGAATAAAATTTATTGTTAAACATAAGGACAAAGTTTTTCATAGCCATCTCGAGTGAATCGCCCCACTCGGCTTCGCCTCGTGGGGCAAACTTCACTCGAGACGGCCATGTCAAACTTTGCCCTTTTGTTTAACAATATATCATAAACTATATATAGTAAAATCTTTTATAAATATATAATTTTTCTAAGCGTCCAATAAGTTTTTTAATTAAAATATTTCTAAAGTTATTATATTCGATCTCATAGTCCCGACTTCTGAGAAGTATTTGATGGCGCAATAACTTAAAATATCTTTTTTAAATTAGTTTTCAAGATTAATTATTGATTATTATTTATTTTTTATTACATTAACTTAATGTAAAATAAAATGATTTTTACCATCAATAAATTATAGCCTCTAAAACAATAGGCTGAACCATAATTTTTTACTACCAAGTTTATAAACTGAGTACCTATAACTTATGCTATAAATCAAAAGGATAAAAAAAACGTTTTAGTTCAAATACCTCCTGCTTGGAGTCGCTAGTGCACTCGATCGTCTCGATCTCAATCATCGAAACATCGAGACACGAGAGTTTTTTACCTTTAATTCGACTTTAATCTACTTGTGATTATTAAGATTCGCTATAATTCAGTGTACAGCTTCATTCATTTCCACGCTCTCAATAAGTATTGAAAATAATACGCTCGTTCCTCGCCGTAACAGTGTGTAATTTGGAAACAAAAGTTTCATAACCTCAAAATGTCCGAATACGATATCAACAAAAAAACATACCCGAAGACACAAGTATCCTTTTTACACCTGGCAGCTAAAAGAAATGACTTCAAAGAAGTCGAGCGACTGCTGTCTCATGGCATGAACGTTGACTTAGTCGACAAATACGACCGAACTCCGTTGCACTACGCAGCTGCCTTCAATCTGCACGGCTCCCACACAAACACTATAAAAGTACTTTTGTCCGAGGGAGCAAACGTAAACGCGCGTACCATGAGTGGAAAAAATTTGCTTCACAATTCGGTGCAGAAAGCCGATGTCAAATCGATCAGGCTCCTGCTGGACCTCGAGGCTTACCCAACGACGATGGACCAAGGTATCGAGGTCATCGAAATCCGAGAGGACGATCCTGTGCGCATGCTCCTCGACTACGGTTTCGATATCAACCAAAGGGACTGGAATGGATCTACGCTCTTGCATTTGGCGGCCGAGAGCAATTGGCTCAACTCCCACTTGGAGGTGATACAAGTGCTTTTGAAGTGCGGAGCCGATGTGCATGCTCGAGACAAGTTTGGTTCAACTCCGCTACATCTGTTGGTTTGCACTGCAGATACCGAAGTGGTTCGACTCTTTTTAAAATTCGGAGCCGACGTCGACGTTGAGAATCTTGAGGGCAAGACTCCTTTGTTCGAAGCTGTACGTTTCAGAAATATCAAGGTTGCAAAGCTGCTAGTTGACAACGGCGCTGATGTCAATGTGGTAAGTTACAGTGGAGCAACGCCATTGGAAGCTGCGTGCAATTTGATGTCTCAACATCCGGATATGTTCAAGCTACTGGTGAGAAGCGGTGCCAGCATCGAGGCGGTCGGCAGGGAGCTTTTTCATAATTCCAAGGCAAGTTTGGAAGTGCTTTTGAAATATTCGGACGTTAACCGTGTTGACGAGAACGGAAAAAATATCTTGAGCATCCATCCGCAGAGTAAGAATTGGAAAACAGCTTTGGAGCATCTCGCTAAAATGCAAGCCTTGGATCTTGATGTAAACACGAGTCTTCTCGACACAATATCAAGCCGCGATGATTATAGTTTTTACTTTGTACAGTGCGAAGAAGAATTGTTAACAGCTAAAAGGATCAAACTTCGCGATTGCTGGGTTACTTTTTTCAATTTGCTGACGGACTGTAAAAGAAAATTAAAGAATTATGCAGGCAACAAAGGCTTGGTTGAAGAGTTTGAAAAAAGTGATTGTTTGAAAAATTACCTAATTTATGGAGCCGAGATGCAAAAAAAAGTGGAAAGTGGACTTAAACGAAGAAAATTGTTCGATGAATCGACTTTTACTTTGAGCGATTGTTTACCCATTTTCAATCCGAATCACTTGATTATACGAGGTATTCTTGATTGTTTAACTTCAGAGACTACTTTGAAGTTTCTCAACGTGGACGGAAAGTAATATGAAAAAAAAAGTTCACGAATATTTTATAGTTTTTTATGACGAATATGGTGTGTGTACATACATGTAACTATGAAAAAAGTTTTATAGAATTTTCGAACAATATTGATTGTAGAATGATAAATTTTATATAAATAATACACTCAGAGAAAGGTTTGATTGGGTCAACAATATATTGTAACATCTAAGATGCCATAGTTGATATAGAGACAATCAGGCATATTGTAGCAGTTACAATATCATGGTAGCGCTGACTAAATGCGTATTAAGGGTTAACATGTTTCTAGTAACTCTGGTATAGCACAACTTAATTTTAAAAAATTTCTTTTTTGTGATATTGATATAATTAATTTATTTAATGAATAGTTTTAATCTTAAAAATATACAAATGATTATAAAAATCACAATATTTAAGAAATAATGACTTCAATTTTAAAATTTTAAAAATTAGCTAGGTTAGGTTAGATTTGCTTTGCTAGTCGCAACAATATGTATTATTATCCTTACTATACGTATTGTAACTGCTACAATGTTTCGACTATTGAGGGAACAAAGAATATTTAATTGGTCCAATCAAATCTTTCTCTGAGTGTAATTACTTTTATTACAAAAGTTTTTATTTTTATTTACCTGATGTCTCCTGATTTCATTAGCAAAGATTTGGCAATTCAACTTTTCGCATAACACTTCATTGAAATTGACTTTTATTATTATTTTTTAAAAATTATGAGTTCATATAAATGTTGTAAATTTTCTTATCTTTATTACATCAAAACAAAATAATGATATGCTAATAATATACATAATAAAATATAACGAGATTTTTCATCTCATTTCATAAAAAAAAAACTCAAAATCAGCCGATATTGTTTCAGTACAACGTTGTACCTCGGATAACTTCTTAAAGTCGCGAAAATGAAACTAAATGTCTCAATGGAAAGCATAAAAAATATGAAAGGTCATAACTGTTCCTGTAAGGTGTCATTTCAAAGGTCAAAATGATACATCAAGCCTTAAAAAATATTTTTTAGTGACCCGGAGTAAAAATTTTCGCATCAGGTACAATTAAGATTATAAACAAAATCAATGATATACTCAAAGTAATTTTCGAAAGTATCGCTTAGACTTTTTTAGCGTTTAACTTTTTTCTCAATTCCTCTTCGATTATATCCACCTGTTGGTTCATTTGATCCACCGTCATTTTTTTCTCGTCGATTTTCTTCTTGAGCAATTCTTCTTGTTCCAAGTCTTTTTTCAGTTCTTGTTCTATCTCAATTTGCCGCTGTATGTTTCTTTTTCTTTCTTCTTCCAACTGTACTTCCCTCTTCGCTTGCTCCATGCGAAGTTCTTCTTGTTCTCTGATGCCCGTCACTATATTGGTCGCGAACGACAATGTTTCTCCGGTATCAAACATGTTAATCTGTCCTGAAATATTATTAAAATTATATATATATATATATATTGAAAAGATGATTATAGTGATAATTTTTTTTTATCTAATCAATTAAAATATGACACCTACTTAAAATAATAATTACCAGGGTTTAAAGACTCTAAAATATTTTTTATTACATCTAGGAAATTTTATTTTGCAAAATTTCTTAATTTTAATCAAAAATGCAGTTGAGAAATCCAAATTTTCACACGTCACGTTATTATTCACTGATGATTTATTTTTCAAACGATTCTGAGTTTATGGAATAGTATAATTAACAGTAATTAGTAGAGTTACCAAATAAATTTCTCGGAGCGACTTTCTCCTCTTTCGATGCTGGCCAAGCGTTCACTTCAGTGGTGCTCTTCGAACCTGATGAAAAAACTAATAAATTAATGACATGAAGAAAAAGTATTTGAATACACCCAATGAAGGTAGAAGACTACAAAATTTGTGTAATTTAAATAAAGACTTTGAAAAACTTTTAAAACAAGAGTCAAATATATTTTTAATTTAAATTTACCTTCAGCACGACACGTGGAAATAAGCAATACGATAACAAATTCTGTTTTCATTTTTCGTAAATAAATAAAAAAAAGACGCTGTTACTCGAAACTCATATCGAAATCAAAAGTAAATCAATAATAATTGAATATTTTTTAACGACCAATAAACTTCGGCAGTTAAAATTGGTTTACATAACAATCGATCAGTCATTTTTCCTTTTTTTTTTTACTCAAACTTAAAACTGCATGTATTTAATAATTGAATTGGGTTACTCCGCAACTCATAGTGAAAAATTTTCATGACGACACTCTTTATGTTATTATTATACAGAAAAATTTATATAAAATCAAAGAATTAAACCTCATGAAGAAATTGAAATTTTTATTGACGCATAACTTTTTGACATGGGCTCGTCGAAATACAAGCAATGTAACTTGTACATATACATATATATGACATTCACGTAGACAGTAATTACCAAAAGTGATCCTATGACTTGTATTTTTTGACAATTTCCACCCAATCATCGCGTTTATTGTTCGATATGTACTCTATTATTTTTGTGGCGATTGTCTTTCGGCTGTAATTGCAATTAATCACTCGCCCAAAGCCACAAGGCAACGCTCCTCTAAAAAAAATTTTTTATGTCTGATTTTGAATTTTGAATTTTTATTTTTATACTAATCACGGTAATATAAAATTCTAACATTTTTATTTGGATTTCTATTTTGTGTTGTGACAGTGTGTAAACCGATGTTGTACTTAAAAAAAAAATTAATAAACAAATAAATAATATTTGAACTGCAAGTCAGGGACGGAAGGAATCAAAATTTTTTTGTTTTAAGACCAAAATTAATATTCCTTACGGAAAAAGTTAGCAAAAAAATTAGTAAAAAAAATACCATGCAAAAATTTCCTAATTCGGTATAAAAATAATAGCTTAAATTAAGATTATAATTGATGCAAATATTTTCAAATATTTATAACTCAATTATTTTTCTTACTTGAATTATGATTTCTTTATAATCTCATTAAAACTAAAATTATGATTTAAAGTTTGCAATTAAATTAACAATGATACCGTAGAATAAAATAATATTTTTAATCAAATATGGTACCGAAACATAAAATAAAAATTCTGACAACGAAATATGGAATTGTTAACATCCCTGCAGTGTAATAAACATTGAAAACCAGAAAATCCAGTTTAAAAAAGGTAAAAAAATATTCCGGAATTTGAAATAAATATATTGTTAAAAGCTTACTTTTCATTTCTGCAACTTCGGGAATGCAAGGCGTGTCTTTGAGGAGGCACTCGGTGAATGCGTTGTAAGTACTTGGGTTGTCTAACATTTTGGAAACATATGATTCGTAGGATTATCTAATATATTAACCACACGATTTTGAAAACAAAAAAAATTTCCAAATTTAAGATTTTGAAATTTTAAAAACAGGGATCTCGTGAGAATCAATGTGACATTTGTATGACTTAAACGTGATTTATAAACTGTCTTCAATATCATTAATTTTACTAAGATAGACTGAAAAATAGTTTTTAATGTACATGATAATCAATTTAAATCCCAAAGTGGCTTGGATGATAATATTTTACGGTTTAAAAAAAAAAAAAAAAAAATTTATTAGGTCTAAAAAGCGTGTAATTTACCTGGTTGTTGGTCTATATGTCGATCAGGTCCAACCGGTCAAAGTTCATTGGGACCTGGCCAGTCTTATACACGCACTATGCGCTAATACGAAGATGGGAAGCATCAGGAAAAAGTTGAAAGGATAATAAAGTTACACTGAGAGAAGGATTTGGTTCAAGGAACCAAATATATTTGGTTGAAAAGAAATCGGATAATTTGGTTGTAGGAACCAAATGTTTGGTCCACTCCACGCGTAAAAATCGAGCTTTTATTTTTTATTTTAAAAACAAATTTTATTTATTATTGTATTATTTTATTGTTTATTGTTGTAATAATTTGCTTAAATCAGTTACCTTTATTCTTGTTAAATGTATATAAGAATATATTTTAATTTCAAATTTAAGCAATAAATTTCGAAGAATTAATCAAGCTTATTTAAATATGAGTTTTCTCTTGACAACAAAATTATTTTTCTCTACGAAGTTAAATCAAATTACTAATCGTTTTCAATCTAATATAGCACCGATCATTTTAATAAATTTTTCGTGAGTTCGTAATTTTCTGAATTACCGCAAAAATTTTTTTGAGGTAATAACAGCGAACTGTTTGACATGACTGTGATCTATACATTTGGTTCCTGTAACCAAATCATTGGTCGCATGAACCAAAACTTGGGAGAAACCAAAAATAACCAAATCTTGGTTCACACAACCAAATTTGGTTGCGTGAACCAAATCCTCTCAGTGTACAGAGACTATAAACTATACGCGAGATGTGACATACTCTCTCCCGTACAGTATCGAAAGAGACTTCATTGCAATTAAATGCTGAATTTCTAAGCAGGCTTTTTAAAAACTTGATAGTTTATGTCTATAAGTTAAGTACTCAGAATACGAATGATTTACAAAAAAATCAATATTTATTCTTCGTATAAGTTTAACTGCAGAATTGTAAGTTTAAAAAAAAAAAAAAAAATGTTTTTACACAATAAATTGAGCTTATATTTTGTCTCGTATTGAGCCACGACCACTTTGGGAGGCTGTAGATTTGTTTAGAAAATTTTTTTTGGAAAAGTGTGATTGGAGCAGTAATAGTATAATCTTCCAAGTTTTCATCATTAAAATTATCCAATAATTGAAAGTAAATATAAATTGTTATCATCGTTAGTATACTTGAAATAAAAGCAATGAAAGTACTCAAAATCAAAGAATCAAACTTCGTGAAGAAATTTATAATTTTTATTGACAAATAACTTTGGACTATTAGTAGAAAAATTATATACACAGCAATGGGCTTGTCGAAATACAAACAATGTAACTTATATATATATATATATATATATATGACATTCACATAGACAGTTATTACCAAAAGTGATCCTATATGATTTGTATTTTTGGACAATCTTCACCCAATCATCGCGTTTATTATTCGAGATGAACTCTATTATTTTTGCAGAGATTTTCTTTCGGCGGTTACTGCAATTTCTGGAGTACTCATTATCCCCAAAGCCGCAAGGCAACGCTCGTTTAAATTTTGAATTATTAATCACAGTTCTATAAAATTCAAAAAATTTCTCGAGGTTCTGTATTTTGTATTCTTCGACTTTAGGAATGCAAGGATTGTCTTGGGTCACCTAAAATTTTGGAAATTTTTTCGTCGTCGGACTTTATAGCTTCCCTCTTCATGGTCGCTTCGTCCGCGCTGAGCAGGACGAGAACCAAACACACGACGACCGTGAATATTTTCATCATTGCTGGAGCCTATAATAAATTAATTTTAAACTAAATTGATTATGGTAAACAATAAAATATCTTGATTCTCATGATATTCCTGTCTCGAAAAAGTAAAATTATTTTTTTTTCCCTCAATTTTTCTTAAAATAATTATCGATTCACTTATGATTTCAAGATCTTTGAAAAATTTTTGCATTAAATTTATCCTCTTCAAGTTTTCATTTTATATAAACAGGAATATTGTGAGATTTACCACTATAAACAGTTTGAAATTTTGATTATAAATAATCAATGATTTAATTTCAAACAAAATACCAAAAGTTGGTTCTTTCAATAATTAATCTTTTTTTTTTTTATATCTATATGACAAAAGGCGTGTAATTTACTTGGTTATTGGTCTATACGTCGATCAGGCCCAACTGGTTTAAGTTTTTCGGGAGCTGGCCGGTCTTATATATATTCTCGATGCTAAAATGAAGATGGGAAGCTTTAGAAAAAAAAAGAAGGGGTAAAAAGAATTGCAGAGACTATAAACTATACGCGAGATGTGACGCAAGACAATCTCTGCAGACTTAATTTCGAATAAATAGGCTTTAAATTATCTATCGTGGTGGCATCTACTTGATGAAGATTAACAAACATTGTAGGTAAATAAAAATAAAATTCAAACTCGTATATACATATAGAGTTGAGAAATCTTCACTTTGTTGAAAATAATATTTTTTATTTTATTATTTCGTGACGGCCGTTTCGACACACTGTGTCATCATCACACGGCGGTGAGTTCAATACTGAGTTACTTATAGAAAAGAGGCTGAATCTAAAATAATTGCTCACTTTGATGATGATGAAGAGCTTATTTGAAAAACTTACAATAAGTTATATTCAGCGAGATTTTTTTCATTCGGAGTGTTACTGTTGAGAAACATCCCTTGAAATTAACGGCGAATAGAATGCCAAAACCAAGTTTTCGCGCAAATCATTAAAAATCATTTTATCAGAATTAAATTTTCGGAAATACGTAAACAATTATTAACTTTTGCGAAAAAATCTATTTTTAGGCACGACCGGCCCCGAAGGGGTCGGGAGCGCCTTATAAGTTCGGGAGAGCAAAAAGTGTTACCTTCTTAAAATCGAACCTAGATTACGAAAAAATGGTTTTTAATGTGTTTTGAGGCCGTTTTGGGTGTTATTTCGCATGTCCCACTTTCGGTATTTTACGCATTTACGAAAAAGTACAAAATTGTACAAAGGTTTTCTAAAAATTGGTCGAACCGATTTTCACCGGGTGAACAGCCAAAGGTTCGTTTTCGCGTCCCATAATGATGGTCCCAATTCCAGCATGATCGGATCACACTGGAACGAATAACGCATACAAAAACGATTTACAATGTTCATTTGACGCTAATTTTAACGCAACTACAAAATTGTACAAAGGTTTTCTCGAAATTGGTCGAACCGATTTTCACCGGGTGGACGGCAAAAGGTTCGTTTTCGCGTCCCATAATGATGGTCCCAATTCCAGCATGATCGGATCACACGTGAACGAATAACGCATACAAAAACGATTTACAATGTTCATTTAACGCTAATTTTAACGCAACTACAAAATTGTACAAAGGTTTTCTCGAAATTGGTCGGACCGATTTTCACCGTGTGAACGGGAAAAAGTTCGTTTTCGCGTTCCATAATGATGTTCCCAATTCCAGCATGATCGGATCACACTGGAACGAATAACGCATACAAAAACTATTTACAATGTTCATTTAACGCTAATTTTAACGCAACTACAAAATTGTACAAAGGTTTTCTCGAAATTGGTCGAACCGATTTTCACCGGGTGAACGGGAAAAGGTTCGTTTTTGCGTCCCATAATGATGGTCCCAATTCCAGCATGATCGGATCACACTGGAACCAATAACGCATACAAAAACGATTTACAATGTTCATTTAACGCTAATTTTAACGCAACTACAAAATTGTACAAAGGTTTTCTCGAAATTGGTCGAACCGATTTTCACCGGGTAAACGGGAAAAGGTTCGTTTTTGCGTCCCATAATGATGGTCCCAATTCCAGCATGATCGGATCACACTGGAACCAATAACGCATACAAAAACGATTTACAATGTTCATTTAACGCTAATTTTAACGCAACTACAAAATTGTACAAAGGTTTTCTCGAAATTGGTCGAACCGATTTTCACCGGGTGAACGGGAAAAAGTTCGTTTTCGCGTTCCATAATGATGGTCTCAATTCCAGCATGATCGGATCACACTGGAACGAATAACGCATACAAAAACGTTTTACAATGTTCATTTAACGCTAATTTTAACGCAACTACAAAATTGTACAACGGTTTTCTCGAAATTGGTCGAACCGATTTTCACCGGGTAAACGGGAAAAGGTTCGTTTTTGCGTCCCATAATGATGGTCCCAATTCCAGCATGATCGGATCACACTGGAACCAATAACGCATACAAAAACGATTTACAATGTTCATTTAACGCTAATTTTAACGTAACTACAAAATTGTACAAAGTTTTTTTTCCAAGCTAATGAACCCAACCTGACTAAGTCTATGGGAAAATTTGCGTTTTGAATTACATAATTATGATTCTATTTCCAGTATATTGGGTTATACTGGAACAATTGGTACGTATCAAAACAATTTGAGTAAAAAGTTATAAACTTCTATGTAATAAAAAATTAGTTTTTTAACCGTGAAAATCATACCCTACAAATTTGTCAAATAAATAAAAATCACTGAAAATCATTCTTCATTAATAGTGTACAGTTCAAACGTAATGATTTTATAAACTTCGTTGAAATTTAGCCAGTTTGAAAATTTAAATACTAATTTTCAATAATGAAAATCATTCCTGAGTTGCATCAAGAGTAGTTGTTTCATTTCAATTTGTATTACATAAATTATTTTTGAAATTTATTCGTTAAATTTAAAAATAATATAATATTTCAAAAATGATTTTCAGTTTACAATAATTAAAACCTTAATGTAAGTTAGGAAATAAAAAAAAACAAAAAAATTATAATAATTCTAAAAAATCTTCATGATGCCCCCATGTACTTGATGAATGACTTCATACCATTATCTTCAAAGATATTTTCCAATCAGCTAATGGAATAGTTTTGAATGATTGTGATCTCCAGAACTGTCTTTACCAATAATAATATTGATATGAGTTAGTACAAGCCCTGTAAAAACACAGCAGTAATTATTTTTTGAAATTTTAAGCTTTTTTCATTTTTTATTAATTAATTTTTAAAATTATACTGCAGAGTTGAAGGTTAAAAAAAAAAAATTTTTTAATGATTTTCAGCTTAAAGTGATTAAAATCTTATTATAAATTAGGAAATAAAAATAATCTTGCAGATTTTCAGGATTTCTCCTGTATCCGATGAATGACTTCATACTATTTTCTTTGAAGATTTTTTCCAATCAGCCAAAGTAGTAGTTTTGAAAGCTCATGATCTCCACAACTGTTCGCAACCAAAATAATAATAGTCTCCAACTCTTCCTTTTTGAATCCATACAAATCCTGTGAAAGTATCATAATAATTTGTTTTTTATTTATTAAATGATTTGAGTTGCTACATCACAAACAATTTTTATTTGTATAAAACTTTTAGATATCAACTAAAATTTATTATTTATTAAAAAAATTTCACATATATCTAATGTATTGATAAATTAATAAACACTTACAATAACGGTTAGCATCAAGCGACTGGACAGATTTTTTCTGAAAAGATGATGAACTTCTTCTTCTGCAATAGTTTATGAAGCCATATTAGATTAATTATTTGAGGTATATAAGCTAAAGGTATTGAGCTGTCCGAATGATGACACAAAAAATTTGATCCATTGTCACTAATATGAGTTCCAGAGTTGAAGTTTCTTGAAATTTTTTTTTTATTTTTTATTAATTTTTCCACAAATTATTTGTAGCAAATTTTCTTTAAAAAAAAGAGGTGTCCAATAAAATTAGTCATATTGCTCAAAATCAGACTTTTTATTCTATTCTATTCTTCTTAAACTCATCTCAAGTTACTTCCAATAATAAACTATTAGCTTTACTATAATGCAGGGTTAAAGCGTATACCACCATGCATTAAAGTGAAAACTTCCCACTTGAGCTGATGAAAAAGGCGTATCCAGCAATTTCTTGAACTTCACTCTTCAGTCTTCATTCTTAATTATATATCTTTACTCTTCATTCTTGATTTTTGATACTCGCTCTTCAATTTTTATGTCCATAACAAACAAGTATTTAAAAATATCAATTATAACTTTAAAATTTTTTTCTTTTTTAACACTTGTAAATAAACAGTGAACCAAGAACCGATAATTTTTACTTCTTCTTAGACTCATCTAAAGTTACTTTCCAATAATAATTTATTAACTTCCCACTGGAGCTGATGAAAAAGGCGTATGCAGCTATTCTTTATTTTTTGATCTTCACTCTTCAGTTTTCATTCTTGATTATTTATCTTCAGTCTTCATTCTTGATTTTTATACTTGCTCTTTAATCTTTATGTCCATGAAAAACAAGTAATAAATAAAAATAATTTTTTTTTAATTCAAAACAAGTAAATAAGTAAATTGTGTTGTGTGGATATATATGTTTATTGTAACTTAAAATATTTTCCATTTTTAACACATATATGTAGATGAACACTGAACCGATAACACAAAAATCTTTGCATCTTCACTAGACACTTCAATTAATATCTTGATTGAACTCTTCAAAACTATACCTTACTTCATAACACTTCAATGGTATACCTTGATTGATGTTTCAAAATCAGCTGTTCTCTTTTTTGTTTACTTTTAATTTCTGATTTCCAATTTGTTTCTTCATGTACACTCTTTAATTCTTGATTCTTCATCTTCAATCTTGATTTTTGTCTTCAATCTTCAATCTTCAATCTTCATTTTTTATCTTTAAACTAATCATTCACATCAACATCCCGCAATAACTTCACAAAATACGAATTTTTCTTTTGGTTGCAAGCTGCAGTATTATCACTAACTTGCTTTGTTTGAGTCATTATAACTCGCAACGGCTGTATGGTTAAGTAAAAGTAATGCAATAAAACTTTTGCGTTCACACTATAAAGTAGAAATTTAAAACACTACAGAAACTGCAAATAATACTAAAATAATTCTATGTCAACAACAACAACAACATCGTTCGATTTAAGGATCGATATCTCGCAGTTGAACTTGAAGGTCGAGAGTCTACAACTGACACGCCCTCTACGCAGCAAAAATAGAACTCTTATTCAAATTTTTTTTCACTCTTATTGTTTTTTCAACATAATTGATAAAGTAAAGTTATTCTACACTAATTTATTGATTACTTAAATATATTTATTTTTTTTAAAATAAATTATGCAGCTATAAACTTACAGGTTTCGATACGACTATGTATAAAAAAAATTTAATAAAATTTATGTTATGAAATCATATTGGAGTGTAATAATCTTTTTAAGTATAGAATCATTATTGATTATTTTTAAATATCAGCAAACACGAAATGAATTTGAGTGTAAAAATGAAACTAATAAATACTAAAACTATACCGTCGAGCGCGAAGCGCGAGTGTCGGCCGGTCGTGCCTTTCATGCATCGCGCGGAGCGGTAGCGGAGCATGGCGATGCATACCTTGCATCGCGCGGAGCGGTAGCGGAGCGTAGCGATGCAAGGGCGGAGGTATTTTTGCCCAAATATTTTTTAAAGTATCGGACTCTGCGCAGCAAGGCTGCGCAAAGTCCGATACTTTAAAAAATATTTGGGCAAAAATACCGGAGCAGGCAAGCCGCCTGGCCTCTTGTTATTATCTCGTTTTTGGCATGTGACAGCTGCGACTGGCAAGCTGCAGAGCGTCAATCTTTCTTCAAGATAGATGCCCAGACCATTCAAGACCTTGCATAAATTATTCATTGCTTTGTTTGCTCATAAACCAGAGCACAAGGTTGATGTCTGTCTGCTGATCTGATTGAGATGAGTACCCCAGTTGAACACAGGTGGTACTTGAGTAAAAAATATATAAATTATACAGTTTAAAACCGTAATGGTACAACAATTTGACAAATTTTTAACTGCAAGAGATTTAATTATTAAATGAGTAATTTTTTTTTTTTCGTATTAACAATTGAATAATTTTTGAAAAAATTCTCAAAAAAATTGCTTCATTCCATATGTAAAAAGGATTTTTCTGTGTTCTTTTGTTTTTTTAACTGTTTCTGGGTGAAATTACTAAACAATCCTGACAGCCAATACTTCAAAATTACGACGACAACAACAACGTTAATAATGATAATAATTTTCAAGTGACTAAGATTTATTATTAATCATGAGAGGTGGCTTGATGTTTTGTTTTGGTTTAATATTTAAGTTGAATTGGGTTTTTATTCACGGTACAGTTCCTTCATATAAATTCATAAATGTACATGTATTTTTAGCAATAATTAGAACCATCCCAAATTTTATTTTTCCTTTCTTTTGTGTTTTATTTTTTCTTTTATTTTACTGTAACCACGTCCTAGTGTACACTTAAATAAATTAATTTGAAAATAAAAATTGATTTAAAGGTTATCCGGAGCCACAACTAAATGATAATGGGGGAAACGCTACAAAGTTTGTAATTGGTGGTCAAAGGGCAAAACCTGGAGATGCTCCAGAAGCGGTGAGTACAGTCTATTATTAAAAGTTTTATCCCTAATAAATAAAATAAAATAAAATTATGAATAATTCGATCGTGAGTAGTAAAAAAAGCCATAAAAATCAAATTTGTTATTAAAAACTGCAGGTTGCTGTCAGGAGAAAGTCGACTGGTAACATGGAGTGTAGTGGAGCCATTTTCCATAAGCATTGGGTTATGAGTGCGGCACACTGTCCACCTAAAACTAAGTAATTGAGTAACTTAATTTTTAAATAAACAACTACTATGTTTTCAAGCAAATAACCTCACGCACTTCTTTAAAAAAATAAACAATATGAATTGTTTCAGCGATTTAGATGACTTCGTCGTTGTGGCTGGTGATCTGCATTTTACATCTTTGTCTGAATCAAGGAGTGTGCACTCAATTACTCGCAATGCAGAGCATCCCAGATGGGCGAGAGGGGGGGGAAATGCTGCTGATATGAGATTACTAAAAGTGAGTTTTTATTGTTAGTATTTGATTTGAGTTCAATGAATAATTGTATACGATTTATCTAAAGGTTAAACCAGATTTCATATTCGACGGAACATACATAAGGCTAGCACCAATAGCAAACTGCTATATCAGACCAGGCAATAAGTGCAGATATGGCGGATGGGGTTATTCATTTGTGACTATCCTTAATCATAATAACAGTTTAAAGTCCGTAATATCGTTCAAATACTGAAATAAATTTTATTTCAGGGACCAAATGATGAGGACCACTACTTGCACTGGATGAAAACAGATATTACAAGGGTAGGGCGAGAAGTGGCTTATTTTAGAGATCCTCAGAGGAAGGCTGGTGTTTGTTACGTAAGTATATTGTTAACTTATCTGAGTATCCTCACAATTGTATGTTAGAATGAAAAAAAAATGTTATGATTTACAGGGAGATTCAGGCGGTGGAGTTATATGCGACGGAATGCTTACCGTTGTTGTGGCGGCCTTCATGCTCCAAAAGTACCCTAAGTGCGATGCTCAACTCGAAGGCGTGGGTCCCGGCACACGAAAAGAAAGAGCGTGGATAGAACGAGTTATGGGAGAGAAACTCCCACCAGAAAAAAACACTTATTGCTTTCCAGTAACCAAATCCGGGACATCACTCCCGTCGCTTCCAGCCAAAGGTCCTGTCTGGTTATCGCTTCTATGGGGCTTCATCATGCTCAAACATTTTTAACCATTTTACCTGCAACCATTTCACGCAATTTTTTTTTTTTTTTTGATAAATTTTAATTAAAAAAAAAAAAAAAAAACTATTTTATTCATTAAATTTAAAGATTAATGTTTTGATAAAGTGATGATGTATTTACGAACGGATAAGAATAGATACAAAAACTGAGAAAAATGTTGTTTCTGTAATTATTTTTATTGCGACATGAGATTGAATTAAAAGCTGCAAAGGTCAATTTTTTCAAAACCAACCAAGTCCGCTTTCGATTTACTAGTATATTATGCAATAATATACTATTAGACCACTAGTGCGTAGGTACTCGATTTAACGCACGCTTCGAAATTTAAAAACTCACCCTACGCACCAGTGGTATAAAATAGTATATGCAACGGGTGCAGCACGTCACCAGGGCTTCTTAAAGTTACTTCGCACTCGGTACCTTTAAAACCGCCCTGGCGACGATACTGCAACCCGTTGCATAATATACTATTCTGATTTTCTTCTACAGTTGCAGTTGACATCGACTTAAGCGGTTTTCGAGTTGCAGTTGTGCAGGGGCAAATATCATAACTCAAATGAACCCCATTCATACATCATGAAAAAATAATTTTGATCTTGTAAAAAGATAATTATAATATTACTACGTTGATTAATTTTGTTACTGACGCTTAAAAAAAAAAAAAAAAAAAAAAAAGGTATTGATAAAATAATTATTGAGAATTGGAAACTGCCAAAATACTTTGATTACTATCTTGAATAAACAGATAATGAAATAATTTTTAAATATCATTTTCAAGGTTTTATAAGTTTTTTGTTTACTGACTAAATTTGATCCTCTGAAAGTCTGGTTACAAGATATATAAAAATCTAGTAGAAAAATATAGTAAATACTGTGTTTAACGATAAAAATTTTTTTTTAATTTACAGTCAGACTTAATATTGACACTCATTATAACAATAACTTTTTTCAAAAAATAAGATTTTTTACAATTTCTGTGTTCTTTTGCTTATTTAACTATTTCAAGGTTAAATTACTAAAAAATCCTGACAATCAATCAAGTCAATACTTCAAAACTACGACAACAACAACGATAATAATGATAATTTTCAAGTGACTAAGATTTATTATTAATCATGAGAGGTGGTTTGATGTTTTGTTTTAGTTTAATATTTACGTTGAATTGGGTTTTTATTCACGGTACAGTTCCTTCACATAAATTCATAAATGTACATGTATTTTTAGCGATAATTATAATTATCCCAAATTTTATTTTTCCTTTCTGTTGTGTTTTTTTTTTTTCTTTTATTCTACTGTAACCATGTCCAAGTGTACACTTGAATAAATTCATTTGAAATTAAAAAATTGGTTTAAAGGTTATCCGGAGCCACAACTAAATGATAATGGGTCAAACAATACAAAGTTTGTATCCGGTTTGATAATTGGTGGTCATAGGGCAAAAGCCGGAGATGCTCCAGAAGCGGTGAGTACTCAATATTTTTAAAAGTTTTATCCCTAATAAATAAAATAAAATATTGAATAATTCGATCATGAGTAGTAAAAAAAACCATATAAATCAAATTTGTTATTAAAAACTGCAGGTTGCTATCAGGTGGAAGGATAATGGTCACGCGCTGTGTAGTGGAACCATTTTTCATAAGCATTGGGTTATGAGTGCGGTACACTGTAAGAATATAGATAAGTAATTAAATTTTGAAATAAACAACTACTATGTTTTCAAGCAAATCACCACACGCAGTTCATTTAAAAAATTAATTAAATGAATTGTTTCAGCAATTTAGATGACTTCGTCGTTGTGGCTGGTGATCTGCATTTTACATCTTTGTCTGAATCAAAGAGCGTGCACTCGATTATTCAGAATTTCAATCATCCGAGATGGGTGAAAGAACCAAAAGATAGAGCTGGTTTTGATACTTGATATCTCAAGGTGTTGAAGTGGGGACTGAGGTTACCGAACATTGTCACCCGACATTGCACGTTGCACTAGGTTTCAGTAAAAGCGATTCCCATTTTTCTATCATTAAACTATTGTTAAATAATGGTGCTGATGTATATGCGCAAGATTACGAAGGTTATAAAGCACTGCATAGATTAATTAATCAAGTGGATAAAGTTAGCGTTGAAACAATTCGACTACTCATGGACTGCAACGAAGATGTTAAGTCAAAGAACGACGACGGAGTAGAAATTTTAATCTACGCAGTTATATGCACCAACAGAGAGGTTATCAAGCTATTTATCGATCGTGGTTACGACGTTAATAGCTGCGATAATTATGGAAACAGTCTTTTGCACATCGCGGCTGAAGATACCGAATATATTGTTAGAAGCTCACTTTTCAATTCTAGGGCGCACTCGTCGCATGTCGCGTCCTTGAGGAGGCAGTTGATCAATTCGTTGAGAGCATATGGGTTCCTTATTGGAAGGGAACAAGTCTTCCGATGAATCCGACTGTACTGTGCACGTGCTGATCAAGACTAGGACCAAACACAGGACGGATGGAAATATTTTCTTCATGGTTAAGCGTAATTAATTAATTTAAAGCAGTTTCGATTGCCCATGCTAAGAAAAATCTTAAGCCTGAAAAATCAGCCATGAATTGGCTAACATAAAAAAACTGTTTCTTTCGTTATCGTGAGTTACTCGTGTCCTCGTCACTTAACAGCAAAAGTAATAAATTCATATGTGCAATGAATTAAAAAAAAAAAAAAAAAAAATACTAGAATGAAACCAATTTATGGTAATTCCAATTAAACATCATACCTTACCATATACTGATACCAATGAGAAGAAAAACTCAATAAAGGGTTCCTAATCCGTAAAAAACATGTTATCATATTAGATCACATTTACATTGATAAAATAATAATGTAGAAAAGATAATCTTAGGGTTCAAAAAATTATGTTTCATGAATCAATCAATGAACCTTTAATCAAATAAACGATTTTATCAATAGATAAAATTCATATAATAAAAAAATAATCAATTAGTTCAATTAATAGCAAATCAATTTGTTTCAACATTTATGAGTTTAAAATGAAGTCTATAGATAAATGATCAATTAAGATATTCAATTATTTCAAGGTATTCATTCATTATTATCGTTAAAAAGAATGCACTCATCTCATTCAAAAATATTGCACAATTCTTCATATGAAATATCATAAATCCAGGTTGAAAAATATTACTACAAATATAACATGGAATAATTCTGACTCTAAATTCAAATATCAAGTGAAATAAAAGACAAAACAAAGTGCCTTATGATTGAGTCTCCGCAGACAGTTTCTTTGTTCCACCATCGACCATGTGTAACTTTGGGAAGGGTTTTAGGAGAGTGAATTATTCTGGTTTAATTAATAAATCATGTTAACTTGCTCTTCTAAAGAAAATAATCAATCAGATAGGTAACTTGTTCCAAAAAAAATTATTAAATATTGTAAAAAATAAATTTTATAAAATATTACGCGATAAGTACCAAATAACGTACGTGAATAAAATTCACCCAAACCTTGAATCAGTCCTCATGCTACTAGGTAGATAGTACCTCAATACTTACCTTTTCTATATAAGCCTAATCATCACCACAAGTCAAGAATTATATAATCTGCTACCTTATCATACTCACTCAACTAGATCTTCATTAACATCAGAACCTGTCTTACAAGGAATTGACACCCTACGCGTGTACTGATCAAGTAAAAACAACGGAACGAACTTAATTACTATATACATTATACTACTTTGTAACATTTATTGTATTTTACATTGTACGAACATGTCAGGTCCTCGAGCCTACGTTTGCAATTAATAATAATATTTTTATCTCTTCGCTAGATCTTGAGTTTAGGTTAAAGTTCCTCATTCGTCATACGTTTTATTTACGAGTCAATCAAGACGTGCATGGTTTTGTTCATTCGCGCCATAACCGCCGCGTCTCGTTCGATTTGCTCCTGCATCATGCGTTCCTTCTCCAAATGCTGTTCGTGCTCCAGCTCCCGCGCGGCTCTTTCCTGTTGGACCTGCTGTTTCAGCAACGCGTTCCTCTCTAATTCCGATTTCGCCAGGGCCGTTTCCTGTTCCAGTGCTAAACGGTTTCGTTCTGCGTTTCGTTCAGGGATCCGTCAACAACAAAATTTTTTTTTTTTACTTTTGTTTTATTATAATTTTTTTATAGTACAGATAACAAAATGGACTTTTGTCTAGGTTTTTTTTTTTTTTTTTTTTTTTTTGTAACAAAATTGCTGTAAAAATTCAGTTCACTTTTTTAGCCTGTCTGAACGAAAGATTATTGCTCAGGTGAACCCATTCCGACCTAAAAAAAGCCTTATACCATGAGTTTGAATTTCCACAGCAATTTTGTTACTTAAAAAAAATAACAAAACAAAATTTACTTTTTTTATGTTATTTAAAAAATAACTGAAAACATAAAAAAACTTTTGTTATTACCGAGTTCCTCCTCCTTTCGTTCCTCGTTCTCGAGCCGATTGAATAATTGTCCGTGCCTTCTATGAGCTGGTCCTGAAACATTGCGAACTTATCTTTCTGTCTATAATCGTTTTTTATACTTAAAGTCTTGGTTTTTTCATTTTTACACAAAAATTATTTTTGTAACACTCGAAAAACCAGTACATTAGTAAATTTTCCGAAAATTGAACCAAAATAAGAGTTATACCTATAAAAAATCTTGGAGCAACGGAATCCACATCCGAAAGACCCGAATCTGTTGAAAAAAAAAAATAATAATAAATTGAATTAAAATTTTACAATTATTTCCTTCACAATTAGCAACTGAGAGAAAATATCAACTTAATTAAATAATTTTTTTTAGATAATTTTGTCAGCTGGTTTTTTTTTTTTTTTTTTTTTTTAATATTTTGGAGCGGATAGTATAAAAAATTAAACAAATTCAAACTGTAAGATGTTTAAAAATTATAATAAGTTTATTGTTTTTATTTTCAATAAATTATTTTATTTTATAGGATCTTTTATAGGTCTTTATAGGATCGAGGTACAATTTTACAAAATTTTTACTATATATAGTTTTTAAATTACTTTTCTTTCCTAAAAAAAAGCTTCGAGTACTCTTTACGTATGAAAATTTACGAGTTAACTTGGCTAACTTTGGTTGCAAAGTATTAAAAGTTATTTTTAAAATTTAAGCTTACCTGAACCTTGAAATATAAAAAGGAGTAATGTAAAAACAAATTCTTTTCTCATTTTTTAAAATATTTTTTTAATGAAAATAAAATAAGTTCGTTCTTGCTCGAAAGTCACTGAGTACATCAATATCAAAAATGAATTAACTATCATTGATTAGTTTTTTATAACCAATAAGCTTCGATACTAAAAATTGGTCTACATAACGTTTAATGAGTCTTTATTTCTTTTACGCAATGCTTTTTTTTTATCAAAGTAAAAACTCGACGCGTGTAACGATTGAGGCCAAAAACATAAAAAAAAGGGTCATAAGCGAATTAGACTCCGTCACTGTTTCAATATATGCGGACTTAGACATCGGCCGATAGGCGGCGCGAGACGAATGAAAGCGAAGTACGAGGAATCTAGTTACAACGTCGGCCACTATACGGGACAATTGGCAACCCATCAACGAAGAATTCTACGATCTCGTTGTCATTTTCTTCGTGGCAAATTTTCGGCTAAGGTTTTCGCACGGGCAATCGATTTTACAAAAAAAATTTTTTTAACAAAAACTAATTAGAGAAAGAAAAGTAAAAAATATAGCAGGAATAGCTACAGTGAAAATTGCGAATTCGACCGAGCGGAAATTGATATTTTTAATTTTCTATCGCGACCTAGGTCGAGCGTGTTATATAAAAGAAGAATTTTTCTCAGGATCGAGCTGCTGTTACACTTTCCAGGGTCGAGTCGTCTTATCTGCAGAAAAAGCGGAAATTTAAAAGTTTCAACACGCCTTTCTCCCAGCAGCCGAAGCTAGGGAGCTTTTTTAACTCTTTCGGTTTTTGGAACAGGATCAAACATATTTTTGAGTTTTTCATGTTTTCTGGCTGGAGGAATAAGTTGTTGATTGCTAGTTGTTATTAGGTGAAAATTTTTTGGAAATTCGTAATGAAAAAATTCCCACAACTCAAATAACTCGTTTTTCCAACTTGAGAAAGAGCATATACTTTTAGTGTACAATTTTTCTCAAAAGTTTCTTCGAAAAAGCAGAAGTGAGACAATAAAACAGATTAATCAATTTACAACTATTTTTTTAGAATTAAATCCACATTGCTTAAAATTTATATGATCTTCCAAGTCTTGTCAATTTTTGTAAGTTCATAAAAGTATGAAAAAAGATATTTTTTAAACGGTTTATAAAAAAAAGTTTTGTACGGAACGAATGTGACGAGCTTTTTTATCGGGAGCTTTAAGCTTTTCGCCACAGATGGCGTTCCAAGTATAAGCGCTGAACACTCGCGTGAAAAATTTTGAATTTTGCTTCCTTGCTTGTTATTATGTTCGAGTCGCATACTTTTACAAACTTATATATTATTTATGATTATTTAAACAATTGATAAATTGATAATAATTACTTTGTACAACCTTATTATTCATTGTTATATTTGTAAGGTCATTTTGAATTGTAGGAAATCAAGAAAAATTGTAAGATGACTTTATAAATGAAAGCATTACAGGAGGTAATTAATTTATTTTCTCAAACATTTGTATTTTTTATTATTCGTTCACCCTGTTTATTTAAATAAATAAAAATTGTTATCATTCACATTCTCAGTGTAATTCTAAATTTTCCCATAATTTGCAAAAAAGATTAATTGTTGCAGTAAATCGTTAAATAAACAAGCTCTTTGTACGAAGGCGTCGAAACATCAGAAAACACACTTATTATTCTCGGGGATGGTCGGGGGACGGGGGTTGGGTTGGGGGTGGTTGTTGCGCGTGCGCGTGTCTGTTATCGGTGGTGCTTTTCGCTCCTCGTTCCCGCTGCAGTCCAGTGCGCTCTCGAAGCTTGCCGACCCCGTGTCTACCTCCGTATATAGTCATGTGAATTCAAAAAAAAAAAAAGTAAAATAAAATTCGATACAGCCGGTGTGGTTTTTATGTGGTGGATCATGGTGCAGGTGTTTACAGTGAGGTTGGTGTGTGTGGTACACGAGTGATAGTTTAAATAAATAAATATTGTATTAGTTAGGGGGGGAGCAGCTATGGGCGTGCAGAGGAGGCGCAGGAGAGGTGCGATTGAGCTGGCAATGATTAAGAAGATGGTACTACGGCGAACATGAGGAGCGTACTTATTGCTTTGAGCCTGCTCTTTGCCGGTTTGTTTTTTTACTATTTTTTCAATAATTTTAAGGGAAAGTTATTTTTAGGGATTAACAATTTTCCTTCCACATTTGTTCGAGTGAAAAGTACGAAAATCCACTCGAATCGAGTTAAAAGTGAGCCACTCTTAGCTTAGAGTGGCTCACTTTTTACTAGTCTTCGAGTGGATTTGAGATAACCTTACTCTTACAGATTTACCGAGTTTGGCTAATTTAGGGTTAACTCGACAGTTTTTGCCCATTAGCCAGTTTTTTTACTACAAGAGTTGACTTGTTGTTTGATTCATTTAAATTTTTCATCCGGGTGAATAAATGTCTTTTTTCGTTTATCTATTTTATCTAGGTTTTCCAAAAATATCACATTTTAGCGTTCAGATTATTGAATTCAATTTTTCAACAGAGTTTTCAATACAAAAAGACCGAAAACGCGTCAAATTTTGAAAATTTTTTATCCGAGATAGATTCCGAGTACAGAAAGTTAGTTTCTGACCAATTTTTGGCCAATTAACACCAATTGCACTATGATTTAGTAATTTTTTAACTATAAATGGATCATTATCTAGTTTGATTACCGCAAGAGTTAAAATTTTTAATCAAAATCTCTGAATTGTCCGAAAACATCATGTTTCGTCATTTGGATTATGAAATTCAATTTTCCTATGGTATTTTCAATAGAAAATTACAGAAAAATTAACATTTTTGTTTTACACAGCTGCAATATTTTACAATCTTTCTTTAAAATAGTCTTTAACTTTCCCAATTTTTCATGAATATCATTAATTTTTAAGTCCGGGCAAAGTTTTAATTATTCAAAGACTTATAAAAACATTTTTTTCTTCTACTACGGATTATTATTTACAAATCCTTTAGAAAAATTCCAAAGCTATAGGATAATCCTTCAACCACATTATCGCGAGGTTGCCGTTAGTTTCAAAGCAAATTCAAATTCACGTGCATTTTGATACGCGCTAAACTTACGGGCAAACATCGGAACTTTTAGCTGCGAAAATTCGCTCAGACAATATTTGATTGTTCCCCTCCCCGAGAATTACTTTACCAAAGTTGTCGAATTTTGGGAAAACCAATTCCCCGTTTATCGAGTAAACAAGCTGGAAAGTCATTAAATATAAATTAGCGGCTCGACACTTTTTACGCGGTAGAAAATAACGGCCGGAAAAAGAGAAGGAAAATTAACGACTTTGCCGCGAATTTTCAAATTAAAGAATGGCGTTAACCTTCCGGTCGTTATGCTGCTGTGTTTTTGGCGAGTCGAGAAATTTTTTTTTTTTTTTTTTATAAAAAGTTATTTTTTTTGGTTATTGGTGGCGCTCTCATTGTTGGAATTTTTTTCAATAGAACGAAGATTTTTTGAATTCTTTACAAGCTAAAAAAATTTTTACATTCTTGTCCAGGCAAATGTGCTCTTTTATCTTTAAAAGTTTGCGAGTCGTTTACAAATTCTAATGATAATGATTTATTCATTAGATTCACTGCAAGTACGATTTTATCGATGTATTCACTTTCATTGGTATTTTCTTTTCCTTGATAAACTTTTACTCTCATTTAATTGATAAAATTATCAGTCGGAAATTTTTCTCTTTGAATTAAAACACCAAAGATTTTTTTTATAAATTACAAACGAGAATCGGATCAACGTTTTCGTTTAGCTACGGTTTTGGTAACATTTCGCTTTTCTTTGTCAATAATTTTAGCATCATCAAAGTCAAATTTATGTATTTAACTGTCAGTAGAATATTTTATTCAATATTTTATTCAGTAGAAAATTTATTCTTACTACTTTTGGTAAACTTCAAAGCACTAATTATTACTATTTAGAGAACTTTACTTCTTAAAAATCATACACTTATAGCTAATACCGAATTCCACATCGTTTGCAGATTTAAAAATTCGACGCGCCACCTGTTGGCCAAAAAACCTGGAGCGTAAAAATTTAAAGTTTCTAATTATCGCACGACCCCCTCGGGGAGGCTTGAAAATTAGTCTTGCTGGTGCGAGGACACTGCAGCACGGTATTAATCACGCGCACGAGGTGCTTTATTTTGCGGGGGATGGCTAACGCCCCGCTGCAGTATCAAACGGCCGCAACCGGCTTTGCATAATTTCTTTGGCGATCAGCAAACCGTGACCGTGAAATTTCATGAGGGCCTGGGGTGGCCGTGACTGAAGATAATTAATTTTTTTAAAAGACCGAGGGGCTATGCACTTAAATATCAATATTATCAATAAAAAATCAATTTCATTTTATGTAAGAATTTTCTTGACTTAAAAAAGCTACTCTCTTTGAGGTATTCTAAGCTACGAGAAAAAAAAGCTCTAATGTCGAACTCAAAGGAAGAAATTCCAACGCTCGATCGAAATAATCTCGCTTAATCCCTTTTACGCCCCCACTTCTCGGCTATTCTACTAATCCCCTCTTGAATAATCATTATAATTTTCATAATTCCCGTCGTCCTTTTTTTTCACTTTTCATCTCCTCACGCGGTAAATATTTTCAAAGATCAAACCCAATTTTATAAAAAAATTCGAAATCGCGTTGTATCCACTGCATAATGAGACGTTTTTTTTCCGCATTATATTGTTTTTCATTTCGATGACTTTTTGAAGCATCCCAGGGGAATTAAAATTTTAATTAAATTTCGCCACGTAATTTTAATAATCCCGGGGAGGGGGGCTCCGGAAAAGCGGATCTAGCTTCCAAAGCACAAAAAGGTTACGTGAGGTTTTTAAAAATTCATTTTTACCGCGAGGAAAAATCTAAATATGGTAATAAGATAGCTGAGTCGCTACTTTTTGGGGATAAGAGATTAAACACACAACCCGCGAAGTTTAAATTTTTTAAAAATTCGTTAAGAAAATTCGTATGAAAATTTATAAGTTTAATTTTGAGAGTGCGAAGATTCGCGGGTAACATTGCACCGTTTTATTCGGGCGTGCATGCGCATATTGTTAAAAGCTGGACTTTTTGACCGCTTAAAACATGGTTCGTTTACCCGCGTGAATTAAATCTAAGATTGCTAAGTGTTAAAATTACGATGCGGTTTTTTCTAATTTATCAAAAACATGAATCCTTTTTTTTTTAAACAAAAGTTTCATAAAGACCGGTTTTGTCCTACAAATAATTAACACGTATAAATTTCCAGTCGTACTGAGTAACACATTTAAATTACACATAATAATTCTTACGTGTGAAGTTAAACGCACTCAGTCTTCCAAGATTTATTAAGAGCAATTAGTGCACACCTGTAAGCTTTTGCCTTTGTTTAAACTAATTTTTCAAAGTCAGCATTGCAAGGACGTTCAACTCTTTCTTTCTTACCATGTAAAAAAATCCAAAGACAAAACTGAAGTTGTACTAATTTTTGTAAAGCACGCCATTTAAAACACCAAAGACAAATAAAAACCCCGCAAGCTCTGCTTAAAGCTGAGAAATATCAAACGCGTAAAGCTCAAAGCTCAGCAAAAGTATTTCCAGTGCTCGTTTGTTTATTCCCCGCACCGCGAACTGTCGATATAAAACTCTCGGAGCTTTTTTTTCTTCCTCTGGTTTCTCAAAGGTAATCTTACTTGTAAAGGCAGGTGCACTTAAAAAAATCCATATAAAAAAGCAAGCCTCCTCGAACCCGCTTGGCATTGTGTTTGACACGGTTACAAATTTCATTTATACAATACACCTTTGTAGTACACAAAGCTTTAGCCTTTTCAAAAACATTGATGTATGATAATTTAATCGATCGCAAGATACCTTTTTATAAAGAACCCATCCTACCCCGATTTCGCGGTCTATTGTCCGAAGGAAGAAGAGAGTCTATTCTTGACCGGTTTCCGGTCAGTGGCCATCCGAGCATTGGCTGCAAGCTCGATTCACTGAGCTTTTCACCGAAAAAAAATGGCTTCGGCGAAAGATGAAAGAGGCACTGTAATTAAAAGGAAGTTTAAAGGGGGCTTCCTGGACAAATAAAAGCGGTGCGCGATTTAAAAGGAGCTCGAGATATAAAATTAAGGCTCAAAGGGGAGAAACTCTGAAGAGAAACATCAAATTGACTTTTATTTGTAGTCTTGAAAGAAATTTGTTCTTTCTTAGAGCTTTTTTTTTACCAAAAATGTACGTACGTGTAACTAGCAGCTGTAAAAGAGTAATTATACGGAAAAAAGTACAGCTTCTGTGCTTGTGTAAAAACACATGTAATTTTAATGTGTTGCAATACACGTGTTAAAATTTAAATAAGTAAAATATTCTCTAAAATCGAAAGAGTGAAAAATCTCTCTTTTTAGGGACAAAAGTTGAAAGGCATTTAATATCTTGCAAGTTTTCACACGTGTTAAGTACCGTTTAATTATATGTGCGAATTTCTCGTGTTTTTTGTACGTGTACATTGCATGTAGAACGAAGGGTAGTTTTTTAAATACAACTTTAATTTTTCTCGCTAGAGTGAAAATTGTAAAATGTACATGTTTACCCGACAAAAATTACCCTTGTAAATTACGTATGCTAACTAGTCGTGTTTTAACGAAAAAAAAATTTTTTTTAATAATTATTTTACAAAAAGAGACATAAATAAGTTTTTTCATTTATCTATTAAACATATGTAGTAAGAATATCAATAAAAATAAATAATGTTTTTAAAAAATCCATATTAACGAGCCATAAACTTTACAAATTTTCACATCCCTTCGAAATGAGCTTTTATCGTGTAACAGTGTAAAGGGAAAAAGTTTTCGGCTCAATTGATAGAGTTGTTGTTAAAATGCAAATTTTACCGCACCCTTGTGTGTGTTTGTGATTTATGGTCAGCGCATTCATTACTTGCATTCGTGTTGATTTTTATCCCTCGTAGCCGAAACTTTATTATTGCACTTTTTATCGGGGCTAAATGTTTTTTTTACGGCAGTAAATTTTAAAACCTAAAAAATTGTATCCACTTAAAAAGTCATTTGGGTTCGGGCGTCTGTGCTTGCAAGCACGAACATTTTTTTATTGTTAAAACTATAAATTAAAGGATTTTTTTTTCTGTTTTTTCTATGGCTTTTTGGTCATTGGTTTATCTTGGAATATAAATTTTAATCTTAAAATTTAGTTTTTTCAGTATTCAAAAGTGTTAAAATTTTCAATTACAGTCACAATAATGCGCTTGTTTCTATTATTCACAGGAAAGACTCAATTTTTTGATGTGATCTATTGAAAAATTAAATAAAAACCTCTAAAAATTTAATAATCTAACTTTTCAGATAAACAATAAATTCTCTGTGTATAAAATACTAAAAAGTTTTAGTTCCTCAATTTCAGGCGTAACTTGAATCAAAAAATAATTTAATCTTTTTAATACTTTAAATTCATCACTAATTTGATAAAAATTAATTTGAATTATTAAGCTCGTAAATTTGAAACTCGAGGCTGTGCTTGCCAGCTCTAAATGTTTGTAGCATGCTTTTCCCTTCAATTTGCTGAGAAATTTCTTAATT
This sequence comes from Encarsia formosa, assembly GCA_038277355.1. NCBI lineage: Eukaryota > Metazoa > Arthropoda > Insecta > Hymenoptera > Aphelinidae > Encarsia > Encarsia formosa. The sequence continues at coordinate 25,218,374 of CM076188.1, read as the reverse complement.
GAAAAATTTTCTTTGTAGTTTTTCTTTGATCCTAGAATTGAATTAAAAAATTGTTTATTATTTTCCAAGCTTACAAAAAAAAGTACTTTTTTACAATAAATAAAGAACATAAATTTATCAAAATCAACTTTCCTCAGGCAGAATTTAATCTTCATAATCTTTATAACCACTATATTAAGCTTATAAATTTGAAACTCGCGTGTGTGTGTGTGGGGCGCGATAAACTCAAGCCCATTCAAGATTTATCATCTTATTTATAGTAGGCCGTGGATAATACAATGGGCCATTATAATCGACAAAACTTCAACGTTTAATTGCTTGCTTATTCAAAACAATGAAAGTCCGTACTTTATTATAATAATAATACTGTCGAATTAAAAGTTAACTACGCCCCTGCTATTGAATGAAGACATCACGATTTTGATTTGTCGCAGAGTAAAGCTGCTGTTTAATGCAATTGGTTTGCAAACTACTTCGTTCCTCTCGCGTCGATGTCATTTTATTTTAATTCTATGGCGCTTCGAATAATTAAACTGAGAGTTGGCTCGAAAGTGCTTAACAAATTAGAAAAGTTCAATATGCCAGAGGATTACGTAATTGTATTGAAATAAATCTTCAATTAATTTAATTCAGTGGGAATGAAAGGTCGCGAAAAATTTTATTTTCATTTAAAGTAATTGCTACATTTTTTTTCTTCAAAATTTTGTCAGTATTTAGAGAATTGTTTGGAATTTTTAGATAAGTTTTTTTCCTAATATAAATCAAAATTGAAAGTTGTAAATTTAGTGTAAAAATAATGGAAAATTAATGAAAGTAGAAAGCACGAATGTATAAAAAAGTGAGTTTATACATTTTTTAATGACTGAACTCAAGCAAAATCAATAATTTATTTTTCTAATTTATTCTTTGTAAAATGTATCATACACTCTAAAACATTTTAGATTTTTTACATATTAAAATTTTCGTCTCTGCCTATTACATAGCTACATTTTTAAACTTAAATCTATAAATTTACATGCGTTAAAATTAAAAAATTATCATCATTAGCACTCTTAATGACAAGATAAAAATTTACAGTACTAGATAAAATTATTAAAACAAGCTAAACAATGATACTTGAACAATCACAAATAACCATTCTTAACTGTGTACTACCAGTAGTAGTACAGTACAAAAAATATATTTACCTAAACATAGTTTTTAAACATAAAATTTTTTTACGAACCAAGTATGCAAGAAAATTAAAAAAATATATTAAAATTACATTGACAAAAGTAAAAAAACAATATCCAATCAGATTCCCGACAAGAACCTTTCGTAGTCCTTGGACCCTAGAGCTTCCAAGACATCTTTGACCACCGCGTGTGTTGGCCCGAAAACCGGCCACTTACCACTCAGCACGCTGGCGGACAAGTTGCACGCTCTTCTCATCCGGACCGCTGCGTTGACCTTGTTCCAAATATACCTCTCGTAAATCGGGAACTTTTTTCTCAACTCGGTCCTGTTGAAGCCCCAAACGTAGTTCTTCATCTTGCTCTTTTCGTCTACCAGCAGGTGGAACGCGCTCAAACACGAGTCGTGTATCTTTGTCCCCTTGGCTTTCACTAATTCTTCTGAGCACATCTTGTAGTACCCCAGATACCCCTCGTTCTTGAGAATCGTCTCGAGAATCTTGGGGTGCATGGGTACGAAAAGTTCCTGGAGGAGAGCTATGCGTTCCAGTATCGTCTTCAGGGAGTCCTCGGTCTTGCACCACTGCAGTACGTTGTTGTTGTTGTGATCCACTATGTTCAGATCACAGTACTTGAGCATGTACTCGAGCTTGACCTTGAAATTCTTGTCTGAGTCCAAGTGGTTCATCATCATGCTCAGTAGCGGGGTTCGGCCTTCCAGGTCCCTGGCGTTGGCATCGGCCCCGAGTTTGACGAGACGCTTGACGACCTCGAGCTTGCAGTAGCTCGCCGCCCAGTGGATAACTGTCGAGCCGTCCTGGAAGCAAGCATTGTTGACGTTTTCCATTCTCGTCACGTTACCCAATATAAGCTGTACAATCCTGACGTCTTTGCCCCTGACAGCCTCGAACAGGGGACTCTCGCCCTTCGAGTCTGATATGTTAACGTCGGCACCGCGGTTCAGGAACAGTCTCAGGGTGTTCACGCTGACGTTGCGAGCCAGGTAGTGCAGAGCCGTTCTGCCCCGAGAGTCCTGAACGTTGATGTCCACACCCTGGTCGAGCAGCAGCTCGCATAGCTTCATGTGGCTGTTCACCAGGTTGCACCCGGCAGCTGCGTGGAGCAGGGTCATCCCGGAATTGTTGACAGCCCTGGGGTTGGAATTGTGGTTTATCAGGAGCTGGGCTACCCCAAGGTGGCCCACTCTGACCACCTCGAACAGTGGAGTCTCGGCGTTGTTGTCGAGTGCGTTCACGTCGGCTTTGTAATCCAGGAACAGCTGGATCGTACGAATGTCGGTCTTCTTGCCGAAACAGTGCAGAGGCGTCTTGCCCTCAGAGTCACGGGAGTTTACGTCCAGACCTTTGGTCAGGAGCAGTTGGGCGACTTGGAGGTAGCTTGGGTGTGGGTTCTTGATAACCTCGTGCAGTAGACTTGAACTGGTCAGGTCGGAGCCAGAGTCTAGAAGAAGCTGGGCCACTTCCAGGTTGCCGCCCTTTACTGCTTCGAATAAGGGAGTGTCACCCTGGTAGTTCTTTATGTTGACATTGGCTTTGTGGTCCAGGAGTAACTGGATCACCTAGAATAGAATTATAAATTTAATTTTTTACCATCTGAATGAAAAAATGTGTTTCATTCAAAATTAAATTAAAATGAACAGATACTTGTATGATAATATATTTGCACTAAAAATGGAAAATATAATAGGATATGATAGTCTAGAAAAAATAACAAAATAGAAATAATACTTAAGTGCATGAAAACAAAGTAATACAATTAGTTATTTGATTATAAATGATATCTAAATCACACTATAAATAATATTATCAAAATGACAATAATCGAGCATTGAATAATATAAACTTGTGTCAATGGTTTATTGAAATAGGTTTTTCAATGGTTTTTCAAACTAAGAACTGGCTTAAAATATCATTCATTCATCTCATAATACAAACAATCTTATACCAAGCTCAAATTATTCAAAAATACTAAAAATTGAGCAATTTCATACATAATTTTCATACCAGGATTAAGTATTAACTTTAGAAAAAAAATTTACAGTATTATTCAAGGATTTAAACAAAATATTATTAGAATATTTCATTTCAGGAAAGATTTTAGTATAGACTGACATTTTTAAAGGTCCTAGTGGATTTAAGTAAAACTTAATACAAAACAATTCATTGAAGTTCAGCCTTATCTCAAATTTGAATGGGCTTCAAATACAAAATTTTTCAAACTAAGAAAATGTCAAAAGTTTCAACTCTAGTACAGATTGATATTCTCAAAAGGTCCAAGGGGATTTAAAGATACTGAATTCACCGCAGTTAATCAAAGTTCATCCACATCTCTTGATCAAAAGGCATAAAAAACAACACATTTTTAGACTAAAAAATTGTAAGAAATTTTATTATTCCAAGCATCTTTCCTAAAATTAAAAATTATCTTCCTTTAAGTACCTTGGTATATCCATGGGCAGCCAGCAGGTGCAGGGGTGTCCTCCCCTCTTTGTCCTGAGCGTTGGCATCTGCACCGTTGTCCAGGAGCGTCTTCAGCAGGACGTAGTGGCTGTTGCCCCTGGTCACGGCGGCGGTCGCGTGCAGCGGGGTCTGGTGATCGCGCTTGTCCCGGATGTCGACGTCCGCACCCAGGGTCTTCAGGAAGCGCTCCAACTCGGACAAGTGTCCATTCTTGGCCACGTAGTGCAGTGCCGTTCGGCCCCGGTAGTCCCGCTTGGTGTTTATGTTCGATTTGTTCACGTAGTTTAGGTCGTGGGCCAGGGAGTAGCGGGGCATTTTGAAGGTTAAGTTCTAAGTACGGTGGACTACTTTGGCTGGTTTCTTTTGTTTGTTGTTTACGAATTTAATACTTTTTTTTGAACAAAATAATGCTAAACAATGGATTTTTCCTGGTGTGATTTCTTGGTAACACTGTTTACGGTTTCCAGACAAAGCGCGCTTTAGTCCATTATGGAAAATGGCAGTAACGGTAATCTGAGAATGCGCGAGCGCCATCGCACAGTCATACTTTAACAGTTCGTACTAAATTTGAAATTTAAACTTATAGTTATTTCCTGATGATATTTATTTATTGTATACCAAAAAATTTCAGTTTTCATTAAAAAAAAAAAAAAAAAAAAAATTAAAGTTATTATTCATAGCCCTAATTTTGTATCAAACCAACTTTTGTATTAAAAATTTTGAATCTACGCGTGTGTAACTCTGCTCAAAGCTTTGATGATTTATCATCTTATTTTTAATAGGTCAATAGGATCTATTACTTCTACGTTAAATTGCTTGCCTATTCAAAACATCGAGTGCTGTATTTAATTATTAGTAATGTCGAATTTAATTTAAACTTTTCACAAACTACTCGGTTTTTATTTGTTCAATCGTTTCATTAACCGTTAAATGCAATTAAAACAACTTCACTGTCTCCAGCTGTTATTTAAATTTTCATTGGATTGAGTTTGGAATAATTAAACCGAGTTCAATAGTGCTTGACAAATTAGAAAAGTTTACAAAATCTTTCAAACAGGCAACGCAACAATTTTTTGATATTAAAACTAATTTTTAGTAAAATTGACTAGCTTCAATAAATAAATTATAAAAAAATTTTAGTAATAAACTATTATGTATTTAATTAATATTTATTCAATGTCATCAATGAAATGGATTTTTTAATAAAGTTTTTTGAGACCGTTTGGAAAAAAAAGTATGCGAATTAATAACAAATTTCTATGCAAGACATGGTAAAAGTTTAAATAAACTTTTTTCGTAGAAAAACCTGAACTTTAAACCATAAATTTGACTTGAAAACGTAATTTTTCGAAATTTTCATCCCTCAGGATTTTGACTTCTTTCAAAGGAAGCCAAAGTTAAATAACCACCGTGTTTGATTTTGTCATAGAAACTTTAAAATTTTCAGTGTTTTACAATCAAAGAATTTAAGATTAACAAAAATTCACTGGTGTATTTTTCAATAAACAACCGCGAAACTTGAATAAAATTAAATTCCCAAAGCGAATTCATGGACGTTAAGACGATACGTGCGCGGGAAAATTGAATGAAGAAAATAGACGCCGGTACGCTGCCAAATAAGATTAGGCTTTGAATCGGATCAAGCTGAAAGAGGAGGAGAATAATGCAGGAATTCGGAATAAAGCCGGCAGCTTTGACTCCCTGAATTAATCAATATTTATATCTTATTCGGCGCTCGCGCCAAGATATATCCCCTTTGTATCCCGCTACGCAAGCTTCAATAAAATCATATTAAAGTCTATGCTCGGGGCCCGGGTTTATTTAAATTTCTTACATCAAAATGGTTAACTTGATAAGGGAAGTAATTATTAGACCTTAAATTAATTCATCTATAAGTCTCCTAAATAATTTATATTCATTAAGCTTGAAAAATAATTAAAGTGAAGATTTAAAACTTATTCAGAAATTTAAACCTAAATCCCGCTCATACTACGTAAACTAATCTCTAGGATTCAAACTAATAATTTTGCTTTTCTGTCTTGCAAATAGGTTAATTTCCCATAATTTAACATTAAACAAAGTGAGAATGCTAATTTATAAACTGATTTAAATAAACAATTATTTTTATGATTTAATCTGATTATCAAAATGACGAGGAAGGGAGAAAAGAAAAGAAAAAGAGAAAATTTAATCCGCTTTCGTAGCCCGCCCGTTACTTGATAGGATTGTAACTGAAGTTCAAAAGCGGGACCGGTGCGCCGGCTTCGTAATTTATGGCCGTCTTGTAAACCGAGCTTCAAGTTTATGACTTGCTAATAAAACTCGTCAAAAGCTTTGCTAAATTTTTACAAAGTGCAAATTAATTTTTCAAATGATCATTATCCTCACTTGTTATTACTACAAAGTTAAGATTTTTCAAAGTATTTTCTTGAATAATAATTGAATTTTTCTTCTTTCTCATTGTTTACATTTTCAAGATTTTTTTTTTTTTAATTTTAGATGAATAAAAAAATTTAATAGATTCAAACCTTTGTAATTTTTAGAACTGAAAATTCAAAAGTAATAAGGCTAATTTTTCTACCAGGATAAGTCTTTGCTCTTAAATACTTCATAATTAATAAAAATTTAACTCTAAATGAAATCGTTCTGTCCATTCAGCCAATGGCAGCCCTTCTCTAACAGAAAGATCCAATGTGATTGGCTAATAAATTTAAGCAGCCTCGTTCTACCGGAAAAACTTCTTGCCATGTAACCACACCCTTAAAACTTGTAAATTCAAATTTTGAATTTTAACCAAGCGAAAAATCCTGATAATCTTTTGTAATACTTTCTTTTATCTATTACATGACAGAAAAAAAAAAAAAAATAGCAAGTCAGGTCATCCAGAAAATTACACTGGAGTTTTTTCGCGCATGATAATCTTATAATAAACAGTCCCTTTTTTATGAAGAGAAAAACGATGCACTTTTTACGATCGAGCAAGCAACAAGAGTTCACAACTCATAAAAAGAGGATTACCAAAGTATGTACATATTAAAAAGTTCAATTACAATTATCCGCTGATTCATCCCCTGCAACTAATCCCGGGTAACTTAAATTTTTTGTAATCAAAAGTTTGACCTCGTTCCAAAGTACAACGAAAATTTTGAGAGAAACGCAACACCAAAAGTTGATTGCCCAACGGTTAACGCTCCGTAAAGCGTCCGTCCCGCATTTGGACGATTTTTCTTCTCGCAAGCTTGATGAGAAACTTTCCGCAGCCGAGAATTTATGCGGGTCACAGAGTCTTATCTGCAAAGCAGCTTTTTCTTTGACGCGGGGAAAGTCGGTACGAGTTACGGTTTACATATAAGTATATACAGTATACACCGAGCCCGACGTAGGTACATCTTTTTTCTTCTTTTTTCTACCCGATATAAAATTCAATACTCGCTCGGTCAGGCTTGGAGGATCATTTGATTTATGCGGGGTAAATTTTACAACCGATCGAGCAAAAAAGTCACAATAATATTTCATATCCTGAATTATTCCTCAAGGTGGCTCATGGAAAACTTTCCTTACAATCGAATTGGCTAAAACTCATAAGTTTTTACAACTTTTTTAATTCAATTAAAAAAGCTCTGATAGAAAAATCATTTACAAAGAGTAATTTTTTGATGATCTTGAAAGATTATTGTATTCGTTGTTTTAAATTTGATTTTTTAAATTGTTTTGAGGTTAGGGTAGCACGTATTAACCATAAGATCTTAAATTTAGTAACCGTAAATGTATGATGATATTATTTTTTTTTAAATAACAGTTTTATGGTTAGCTTTCAACTGTAGGTCTTATCAATACTATCAAAATATTCTTAAAATTCATACTATGTGTATTTGAGGTTAGGTAAGCATGTATTGATCATGTTATAAGTTAAGATCTTCAGGGTATTAGTATGATTGATAATAGTTTGTTTTTTTTATTAAAATAGTACTTTTGAGGTTAGGTTACAACTCAAAATCGCTACAATAATCTAAACATTCCTAAAAACCTAAAATATCTATATGTTACGGTTGTAGAAGTACATATAATCTTTTTATAAACCATTAACAAGAAATTATTGTTTATGAAAAAATATTGTTTTGAGGTTAGGTAACAAACTCATAATCCTGTTTAATAACACATACGTTTCCATATCTATATATCCTGGAAGTTATGTCAAGCGAGTGAGTGAAATTGCAACGCGTCGTAATAAACGCACTGCGGTGAAAACATAAGGAAAGAAAGCCAAAAAAAACCCGCTTTTTGTACGACAAAACAATAAAAAAAAGTTTTGACGGATGTAACGACCGAGAGACAATTGATACGACCGCTGCGGAAAGGAAATCGATACGCACGCACGCAGCTTTTTTTTTTATATCGAAAGCTCGCGGCTCGACGGATAACAGGCGGGTCGCGCCGCGGGCCAATCAAATATTATTGTTTTTGTTCTAAAACTCGAATCCGTCGAGTTATTAATCCCGATTGCACGTTTCGACGCCCACGTCCAAACCTCATAAATCACCGTTGAGCTACGAGATGGGATGATTTTTTAAAAAATTGCTTTGAAATCGTTTTTTTTTTTTCATGTAGCCATATCTGCAAAAAAGATTTTTTAAATTGCTTATTTTGAATTCCGGCCAAAACTCTTGTTGGGTGACGTGATCACGTGACGGGTTTGATTTTGTCATAGAAACTTTAAAATTTTCAGTGTTTTACAATCAAAGAATTTAAGATTAACAAAAATTCACTGGTGTATTTTTCAATAAATATGCAAATGAGTGTTATCAGTATACAGACACAGTGTAAAGCTTATTGTAATGCATAATTTTATTGTTGCTTGTCACGTAACGTGGTCAAGCAGACGTTAAAAATTAAGCATTTTGGCGGGAATTCAAAATAATAAATTTAAACTATTTATCTTAGTTATTTCTTTAGTTACCGTATGAAAAAGAAAATTAAGAACAGTTAAAAGTTACAACTTTTGACTTATCCGTTAAGCATCTAAGTCAGGTAAACTGACGTCATAAAGTTTTGGCGGGATCAATTCAAAATCAACAATTCGTTAAAGCTTTTTTCGGCTACTTTAACGTCTTATCGAGAATTTTATTCTTACTCCCCGGGAAGCAAATTCGAAAAGCTTCTTCAAATTAGTTTTCAGTGGACACAGTAAACTCGTATATGTATACACGCGCGACTATAAGCCGATTTCCGGAGTATTTCATTCGAAGTCTCCCCGGGATCAGAAATAAGATTGGCAACTAACTCCTCTCCCGAATCTCCCAGGTACGGCCTGGTAAACTTTATTCCTCCTCCTCGGTAGGAGTTTAACTGGCTGCTAACTTTGCTTCTTATTAGGAAGTGATTCCGACTTGTAAAAGTGTCCAAATTGGCTCTTTAAAAAAAAAAATAATAAAATTCGGTATTTTTACGTTTTTCATCGGAGCGATTTAAATTGCAGGGATGCTCGTTGGGGGTCACGGATTTTATTAAAACTTTTCAGGTGCGCGGAACGAAAAAAAAAATACGCAAAAGTTTAAAAAAGTATTTTTTAATGTAAAATCGAAGTTTGCAGTTATGCGGATTTCGATGCGGTCCCGGGTTTTTCGAAATTCGGGTCACTGCAGTGACTTTTTGAAAAATAACTTTTTGATTTTTTCTGTACTTTGTGGCGCGGAAATTTTTGGAAGTACAATTAATTTTTAATAATAAACTTAGCTTGTATGAATGAACATTGATTTGAACAGTACTTACAAGTCACGTGACTTTTTCAAGATGACACCGTTCGTCAAGCGTTTTGGCGGGAATTCAAACATCAAATTAAAAAAATCCTCACTACAACAAAATTTAAGCAATATTTAAAATTTTTTTACGTTCCTTCATTCGTTTGAGCATTTTTTTTTCATAAAATCATCGATTTACGACATGTTATTTAAAAAAAGTAACCATGAAAGTACGATGAAAAACTAGCTCAATTACAAGTTTCGCACGTACGTTCAATATTTGATATAACAATTTACAGTACGGTTGAGCGAGCGGGTAGAAGTAAAAAAAAAAGAAAAAAAAAGGAAGAAAGAGCACGAGAATCGAATTTACGAGGAGAGAATCGATCTCAAGTTTTAATGGCCGGTGCAAGCTCTCGGCTCTTTAAGTATTGACTCGCCTTCAAGTCCTTTTACGAGGGCAGCTTGTCAATCGGAAAAATCAAGGCGCAATAATTACTTTATTGCTACGATCGTTGCGCTCTGCTTAGCGAGATAAAAAGCGAAGAATCGTTCATGTTGAAGAAATAAATCTAGTTTATTTTTTTGCAGATAGCTTATGTTTATCGATATTTTTTTAAGATAAAAATCCAAGTTTTGTTAAGTTTAACCTGTTTAGTGGGTATAATTAGTATAAAAAAAGCAGTAGAAATTTTTTTTTTTTAAAGTAGCGATTATCTAAAATTGTTAGTGTTTTTATTGAAAAGTTTTTTTACGTTCTTACGTTGGCAAAAATAGGTTTTGTACTAGTAATTAATCTTAGGGTCTTTAATAGTATATTATTATACCAGTGCGTAAAAATCACTTATACACCCATGTAACTACGTGATAAAAAGTTGTTTTGTAGGCTCTTGCCTTTAGGATTAAACGTTCTGAAGATTTTTTCATCATTTAAATTCTATTTTAAAAAAGTTTACAATCAAAATAAAAAATTAATTATAGAAGGGTATGAATTTGTCGTGTATCGATCGGTTTGGTTTCAGAAGACTCTCCCTGTCTCGTATAGCTCACCCGAGTGTAAAAGGGGAAACTCGCTCGCGCTATCGATACTCTCAGTTTTTATCGTCTAGACATCGAATCCGATGACACTCGACATCCAGCCAGCTTTTTACACGCACATTGGAAAAATAAAAATAAATCTCGAACCTCTTTTATAAACCAGACAAGTCCATAAAAAAAAAAAAAAAAAAAAAAAAAAAAAAAAAAAAAAATTTGATAGTTTGTAAAGAAAAAAGCCACTGTTACCAAATTAGTAAAATAAATAGTAAAAATTACAAAATTTCCTGGTTTCTAATAGTAAAAAGATTCTGATCCACTTTTCTTCTTAAAGTAGAGCTTTCTAAAAATTGTTTTGACTGTTTTTTTATTTGAGGTGTATACAAATCAGATAAAAATATTTTTTTTGGACTTTATACATTACATTAAAGAAAAAAAATATTTTTACACAATTCATAAAATAAATGTAACTTTTGGTATTTCTTGCAAATGGACTTTGTTTCTGTAATCATTACTTAGATAAAATCAACTATTTTTAAAAAATTAAAATTTCGCGTATTTATTTAAACACCAACACCGATAAATAATCCCAGAGTATCATGCACTCAGCCAAAAAAACCAGAGAGCAAGATTAATCACCGGCTTTATAAAAGCTCAGCAAGGAAGGAAGGAAGGAAGAGTACTTATCCTTCGGGATCCCCTTTTTTGTACTTCATATCACGCACTCGCTGGGGTAAACGTGATGCAGATCTGGGGTAGAAATTTTTTTTTTTTTTTTCTTCTTCTTTCTCTTTCACTTTTCTTCTTACGAGGAACTCGAGGATGAATAATAATTCATGCTTGCGCCCGTATTGTGCCCGCTGCCTTTTTCTTATGTAAAAGTTGGGGCGTGGCCGCGCTACTGAAATACCTAATACGCAATATTCATATCTTTTTTGCGGGTTATTGTGCTTGGATGAGAGAGATTGAGAATAATGGACTTTTGAGATGATTTGCAGAGCTTATAGTAACAAAAGTTTTGTACCTTTATTGAGTTGGTAAATAGAGCTGGTAGCGAGTACAACAGTTTTATGAGTAAACTCACAGACTTTTTTCTTACCCACCTGACATAGTTTTATTTTTTTCTAAACATTGATTTATTAATTACAACAATTAACCTGTAATGAAGATTAGGTTATTCATTTAGTGGCCACTAGCAAAATACTAGATTGAGCCTATAAAATTACCAGTAAATGGGAATTAAATGGGTGACCTAACTCTGTAAGAAATATGAAATGAGGTTATCCATTAAATAGCCATTAAATGTCTAGTTACTAGAAAAATATTAGATTTAGTCTATGAAATAGCCAGTAAATGACTATTAAATGGATAACCAATTCACATTTCTTATAGGGTAATTCATAATTCTATCAGGGCAATTAAATTTTGATTAAATAAATTAGTTTCAAAATTCCTTCTCAAATTTCTAGGCTTGAATACACATTTTACAAAAACAGTAACTCGATCTATATCCCGTGTAATTATAACTTTGAAAAAGTTCATAACTAACACATTAATTAAAACCCCAGGTAGAAAATTTTTTCGAAACAGTATGAATAAAAAAAACGATTCGAAGCTAGATAATTTCGGCCCCGTTCATCAAGTTAAATTATTCAACTCAATTAAAAATTTATCCTCAGCGTGTGGTATCTCGTTAGCAGGTTTTAAAAAATACGCTTAACATAATTTAATTAATATAAATTTTTCACGAAGCAACCCCGACCAATTAAAGTATCGGGCTGGCGGAAAAGGCATTAATATTCTTGCACCGTATAGCTTTTTTTTTTAAATCCGACCGCCCACGCGTGCTTGGATGTATGGAGAGAGTAATTGTGTGTTGGGTTGTTGGAGCCGAGGGTATAAATCAGAAGGAGCGGGGAAGGCGAGAAATGAAATGATTTGCGGAAGCGGAGGAGTGATTTAAGGAGTCGGTGCTGTGCTGTGCACCCTTGTTTATGCTTGTCACGACAGTGAGCTTGTACCGAGATTCAAAATTATCTTCATTCATCTTTGATAATTTTATTTGTTTGAATAAATTTGGTTTGATTAATAAGTAGTAAATTTTATTGTTGAAATAAGCTAGAAGAAAAGATTTTTTGAATTTTTAATTTTGAATTCCCGCCAAAACACAAAGGGTGACGTCAATTTGATTAAGTCATGTGACTTGGTTATTTACAAGTTACAACTTGATTAAGTGACGTATTAGAAAGGCAAACGCAAAGTTATAAATGTTACGCACAACATTTGATTTGACTTTCATAACTTTATTTGCATCAGCAGTAAACAATTGAGTCACGTGACTTCGTCAAGCTAACAAGTAGAGCATTTTAGCGGGAATTCAAATAACATTTTTTCTGTATCTTTAAACACTTGACACATTTCACATATTTTCCAACGATAAAATCTTTTTCACTGGGAAATTAAAAATTACAAAATGAAATAATTTTTTTTTCTTACTTATTCAACTTGAAAATTTTCAAGAACATGGCTCGTATGTGTTATTTAACGAAATTGATGTATTATTTATACTCTATATTCATCTATTTTTTTATTCAATATATCATTCAGCTAGCTTAATTGAATTTCCTTTAAAAACACTTGTTGAGAAGCAGACAGGAAGGAAAGTAAAATTAAATTTGAACTTTAGCACCCCGCGAGTAAGAAGCTCCATTACATGAATACACAATAAGTTGGCTCCACAGAGGCGTTAAATTTTAACTGCTTCCTACTTCTCCTACAAGCTCCTCCTCCTCCGAACTTTTGTGTGTTTCTTTGACTACTCTTGCTTGTGGAATTTTCATCTCCTGATTAATGCCGCATCGCCTTAAAGTTTTCGGGACTCGCATAAATTCTACTCCCGCCACCTGCAACCGGATCCGAGACGTCTTAGACGTTTCCCGAATTCAGACAAATATGCTCCCCGTTTCAACATCAAGGCTTGCTTTAACTTTTAATTTATTACAATTGTCAGTTCGTTACAACCTTTGGGTGCTTTTCTTTTTCAAAAACTAAGTTTTAATTTAATAATTTAATTGCAGTTTAGTTTAGTTTTGTTAGTTACTTGGATTTTTCTTTCTTATAATCAAAATTGATTATAAACTTTGAATGCTAAATTCAAAAATCCCGCACTTTTTAATTTCAAACTCGATCGAAGCGCCATCTACACGCGTAATGCTATTAACCGACGCACACAAATTGATGTTTTCATATGTTTTATTTATATTTTCAGGTTCGGCGAGGTGCAGGAGCGACGACGAGGAGCAGCAGCAGGAGCAGAGGCTCGAGCCTCTACCCCGGGGACCGTACTTCGACCCGGGCGCCTCCCACAATGTCACGGCCCTCGTCGGCACGACCGCGCAGCTCAACTGTCGCGTTCACAATCTCAACAATCGAACGGTTTGTTTAATTAATTCAGTTTTATTAAAAAGTTACAGAAATTTCAAAGTATTTTTAGGTTAGGTTAACAATTGTTACAAATTCTCTCAAAAATGTAAAATATAAAAAAATTTACGAAAAAAAGGACCATCGTATTAACCTTGAAAAAACTAGTTAGAGCGACTCATCTGGCCATTTTACATTCCTAGAATTTAAAATAGAATAAAAAGCTCCGGGATGAATTTTAAAAACGCAGTTCCAAGAATTCTGCTGAAACCCCGGGAATAAATTATCCCGGGGAGCTTTTTTTTAATCCTCTCATTTTCCCCGGTTTCAAATGAAGTAAAAAGCTCCGGTAAAAAATTAAAACCTCCCCCTTTTTTTTTTCAAACCAGAAAAGTAACAAAATTAAAAAGGCGCTCTTTTTCGCTTGTTTTAATTTTTTTTTTTTTTGCCAACTCTAAAACGAGGTAAAACAGACCTCATTATAATTTCGAGATTGAAAACCTTGTTTCTTCAAAAGTTTAATTAATTGAAAAAAAAGGTAATGGCGCAAATGAAACGCAACAGCAGTAGGGAGAAAATTGAAAATTTCCTCGGGTGCATTAGCGCAGCTGCAGGGTTGGATGCTAAATGAAGTATACGACTCGGGGAAATTGTAAATTCAGGGGGAAGGATTTTACGACGCGCGTCAGAGCTGCAATGATACGCGGAAATTCAGCCTGATGTTTATCGGCGCTCTCTCTGTGTGTCTTACTTAACCGAGTTTACGGGAGTCACCAAATTTTCTGGTTGATGATATTTATTTTTGCACTTTTTTTGAATATTTTGACTGTTTTTAATGAATAAAAACAGCTTTGAAATTGTACTAAATGGTAGAATTTTGTTTGTGTGAAACGTGGAAAATGGAACATATTGTTACTTTTGTCGAATTTTTTTTAGGTAAAAATTCAAAAAATTTTTCAAATTATCTTGATGATAAATAGTTGTAACAAAATAAAACAATAAAAAATTTTTATTACTAACTGTTATGTAAAAACAGAAGAAATGAGTAACTCGAAAAAATACTTTGGATTAATGTTATAGTGGAACATTTAGAAGTATAATTTTTGCAAACGTCTCACTCTTATATTCATTTATAGTAGATTCTTGGATTTCTATTTTATATTTACACAGAAAAAATTATTTTATTATTTTTATTTATTACATTAATTCATTCTAAATAAATATTTTTCATGATCATCAATTATAGCCTATATAAAAACAATACCATAATTTTTGAAACATAAAGTTATGTTATGACTAACTATGTATATGATCAGAAACAACACAGAATAAAGATTTTTATTACAAATTTTTATCTTTTTAGTGAAAGATGTTTGTTGAAATGTTTGAAAAATGTTTGAAAAAAAATAAAAAAAATGTTTGAAACAAAAATTGAGAATGAAAAAAAATTTTGACTCGACGATGACAAGAATTTGAACCTAAATCCTTTGAACTACTACTATTTCATGAATTAATGAAATAAGTTACTTACTTTTAAATTTAAATAAACACTCATTAGTTTTATAAATTTTTTCAAGTACGTACGAGATACTCACAACTCGAGATTTAAAAAAAAACTATGATCAAAGCACACATCTGGATGTAAAGTAAGCACGCACAAAGAAAAATAAGAATCGCGTTGTGCAAAAAAAAAAAAGTTACTTTTTCCCTCTTTGAATTCGGGGTAAGCTAGGTGGAGATAAAAATGGAATGTGGGTTATTTCATATTCCAGGCTTCTTTTTTTTTCTCTAAGCTTGTGAAAATTTTGAATAAACAAAAGTAACCACGTAAAAAGTATCTTTACAAGTAGACTTAGAAAAGTAATAATTAGATGACGGGTAGGTCACTACATATCAAAGTAATCCACATTTATTTAGAAAAAACAGTAGATCTGACCACTCCGAATATTAATTGTCCCAGGCGTTTATGTTTGTTCGCTTGGGTTAAAAAATAACGCGAGCACTCGAAACAGCCAAGAAGCTTCGCGTTATTTTCTCTCTCTCGCGAAAGTGCATTCCACTTAGCTTCTAATATAACATTATTGCTGCGTGCATCTTGGTACCGACCTACTTTTTTCAAATTTAAAACTGGGACTGGAGTCTTTTTTAATTCTCGTGTTTTTCTGCTTTTCCGAATCGAGGTGTGTCATTTTTCATTGTTTTGTAATAAAAAAAAAAAAAAAAAATTAATTTATTTGTACAGACCATTTACATTTTCTAAAATTATAAGGATTTTACAAGACATTAAAAAAAAAAATTAAGCAATTCTTGAAATAATTAATATTAGGGTCTTCTTTACTAATAAAACTAGTTCGAGAATCACAAAATACTCCCTCAAATCTACCTAAAAAACAATTTTTTTTTACTAAAAATTGTGTATTTATGACATTAGCGTCCCTCGCTTTCGATCGATTAAATTGTTGAATTTTCATCAAGGACTTTCGAAAAACTCGGTCGAGTGTCCAATTTCGTAAACAGCAGCTCGTTCGATTCCCTTATTTTTCAAAACTTTTTTTTTCCCTCCCCCGCTCACGCACTCAAACAAATGGAACGTAAAACGACGAAAAAAAAGCAAGCCTCGTTAATCATCCCTTTTTTTTTTTTTATTCACGCGAAGAAAGAGACAAATACGCGGTCTTAAGATATTTTATGCATTTCTTGAAATTTTTGTTCAATGTCGGGCTGTAAGGTAATTGTTCAGATCTTAGTTGTGAACTCTGAGTAGGTGTAGTGGCGTCATTGACCATCTTTTTGCCTTTGAAGGTTTACTATGAAGGTTTGAAGTATTGCAATTTCAATAAGAATGCAAAAAATTAATAACATCTTTGCTGAATGCAAACGTAAATAGTTTTACGAAATAAAACATTTGTTGCGTTCTCTGAGAAAACCACGATTGAAATTATCTTTTGTTATGCTTTCTGAAGAACAACATAAAAAAATCAGATTTTCGTTATAGTATATTATGCAACGGGTTGCAGTATCGTCGCCAGGGCGGTTTTAAAGGCCCCGAGTGCGAAGCGAAGCGTAGCACGAGTGACTTTAAGACGCCCTGGTGACGTGCTGCACCCGTTGCATATACTATTTTATACCACTGGTGCGTAGGGCGAGTTTTTAAATTTCGAAGCGTGCGTAAAATCGAGTACCTACGCACTAGTGGTATAAATATTTTTTTGTAACAACCTTGTGAAAATTCAGACTTTTCTCACAAGACTGTATAGCTCAAAATAATTATTTTTACCAAATCGACACTTGGATTATTTTTGTTAATTTATAAATCTATCACATTGCAATAGTAGTAATTTTTTTGAAAAGTCTTAAAATTTCGTTGAGACTGTTTATTCTGATATTCGTTCGTCACACCACGCAAGTGCAACCAAGAATCGATTTTCCGTGTTTCGTGAACTTCCGGTCCCCGGGAGTTGAATTGATGATTGGTGATTATTTTGATTTAAACTCGGTGGATGATATCATTCATTTTTTGATGCTTCGCCCTCCGCTTATTTATGGAGTACACGGTGTCGTTTACGTGTTTTTCGAAACTATTAATCAAACTGGTACTTCTTTTTTTCGGGGTGGAGATGAAAATCTGTAAACACGGGAATATTTATGAGCTCCCATTTTTCTTTGTTCGCTGCCATTTTATTTAATCTCTTAGATTTGTCCACTACTTTTTTCGTTTTGTTAAATTTATTTAATCCCGAGTGAATGAATAAATTACTTGAGTTTTTTTTTTTTTTAGATAAGTGATGGTTGTAATTTCATAATGTACAATGTATTCTGTTTTTTTTTTTTACATACATGTTTTTGAACAAAATTATTGTAAATATTGAATTTTTGTTACTTGAAAATTTTACAGTGATCATCATCATTCAATGAATAACAAAGTTAGAAAATTTACTGCCAACAATGTTCAAAACTATAAAAATGAAAGGAATGTTCATTTTAGTTCTTATATTTTTGATGACTGAAAATATTTTTCTTTTAAAAATTTTTCCAAGCCTAGAATGCCTGAAATTTGATTTTTTCGAGTTTTAAATTAAAAAAAAAAACATCATTCCTGTATTATATGTATGTATAAGTATACAATAAACCTATAGCTTGGAAAAATTCATACTTAAAAATTGCCAGAAAAGCTCTGAATATTTATATAGTTGTTATTCTTAAAAAATACTTGTTTGTATAAAAAAATTTTTACTTCGTCAATTTAAAGCTAAAATTTGTAAAAAAGAAAATTAAAGTAAGATCAATTCTGATAATGAGAAATATATAATTTTATAATTCAATTTCAAAATAAGCGCCGATAAAAATCTGAAAATTTTTATACCACGTAACAGCCATAAAGTTCAAGAGAAAAATACAATTAAAAAAAAGTAATTTCCCGATAACTTGCTCACGTATAAAAATACATCATTTTTTATATCCATTCCGTGACGAGATAAAAAAAGAATATCAGTAAACACGAGAAATTTACGGTCCGTGGCCGACTGATACCGCGGAAAAATCAATAATAATATACGTGCTCGCTCGAAAGATAACCGCTCACGATTATTGAAAAATTTCCTGCTACGAAATTATATAAATTGATCGGGGTTACGCGTAAATTCACGCGAAGAGTAAAATTTCGTTTACGGGTAAATAGCCGAAGGAGCATAAAATTATGCAAATGGACGTTTGGTTGGCTGTTTTACATGCTAATCCGTAAATGACCCCGCGGTTTTAATCCGTAAGAGGGTTTGTCGCTCGAGAGATTAATAAACGTGCTAATGTTATTTTCAGGCTCTTACCTAGTTACTTTCGATACTCTACACGAAAAAAGCAACAAAGTGTTGTAAATTTTAAATAGCTGATAACCTATTCATTATAAAGGGAAAAATTATTATAACAAAGCATTCCTGGTCACTCTTACCTCAAAATCGGATATTTGATTCATGTTTTCGGTTACTAGTACTATAAAAGTATATTACCGCACAAATGCGTAAAGCTCGATTTTACGTACGTCTTTAGAGGTTAGAATGCGTAAAATCGAGTCTCCACGCATTAGTGCGATAAAATCGTATAAAGCTGATGATGTACTATTAATTTAGTGATTCAGTACTATTACATTCAACTCAAAAGGTCAATAAAATTTCTTAATCCCTTTTTTAATACGAGTTTTCTCATCTTTTCCAGCGTTAGCACTCCGGTTGATTAAAAACCTTGAATTTCCAAACAAAGCCGAGTCAAAAGAAATTTCAGTTCAATTAAGAAACTCGAGCGACAGTTTCCCCCGCCATTGATACGAATCGGTGTCAATTAACCCCCGCGAGTTTAAAAAGACGGTGGCGTGTCCGCCGGTAATAATTGATACAAGTGCGAGCCGAATCATTAAGAATAATTGGGGTAGCTCCGAGGAGAAAAATTTAAATTTTCCGAGCAAAAAGAATCGCTAATTGCCGGCCGGGCTCTTTGTTCAAGAGACCGTAATTGGCCCTCCCTGTTCAAATAATTGCATTTCAAATTGATAACGTTCTTCTTTAGTGGCGGTGGAAAGCTTCGGAGAGAATTAGAGAGACGAGAGCTTCGAATTAACTCGGCCCTTTTGTTTGTATCATCCGGCTTATTGTAATTCCGATGAAAAATATTATTTCTACATCGAAACTATTGATCAGAATTTACTTGTAAGAATTCATAGAAACATTTTGTTGTTTGGGTAAAGTTTTTGAAGCTCACATTTAAAAAAAAAAAAGTTTTTTGAGGTTATCTTCAAAGTTTTACAAGTTTTGATGAGTATAGTTATACTCTCCATGTAATTGGATCGAAATGAATGTAGAAATTATTTTATGTATATCTATATGACATTTAAGTAAAAAATCTCATCTGCCAAATTCTAACCTCGAAAAACAAAAATATTATTCTGATGAAAATTGATTTTTCGCTGGGGTTTACTTTGGCATGGAATTATATCGTGAAATAGTAGGGCAGCTAAACTCTTAAATCTCGGGGGGCTGAATTAAAATACCTTATAAATTATCGAATAAGGGCGTGATATAGAGCGAGCGCAACGCCACCTACATTCGCCAACACAAAACAAAATAATGGCTCGACGGGAATTCTCGCTGCTGCAGAGCGAGCCATAATACTCGGACTTTAAAATTATTGCGCTGCTGTACACAAGAAAAGTTCGCCCGAGGGAAGCTTAAATTATGTCCGAAAATACCTTGGTATACTGCCGCTGGACATTTTTAAGATATAAGCTTGCAGGAGCGTATTTTTCGAGTGATAAAAAACAAACTGACAATCGAATTTTTGAATTTTATGGATAAAGTATACAGAAATAAATATATGAAATATATTCTGAAAATAACGAATCATTCATGATTTTACTTTTGAATACCCGCCAAAACGCCGATGTATTACGTAAGTTTGACAGCGCCATCTGAACTAGATTTTCAGAACTACTTTTGATAAAATTAACTTTAAAATATTACTGAAAGATACAAAATCGATATTTATTTTATGTTTTTACTTTTTTTTTGCAGGTTTCGTGGGTGAGACACAGGGACATACACCTGCTGACCGTGGGCACCCTAACGTACACCTCGGACCAGAGGTTCATGACTGCCCACTACCCCAGGACCGAGGACTGGACGCTACAGATAAAGTCGCCCCAGCAGCGGGACTCGGGCACCTACGAGTGCCAGGTGTCCACGACGCCGCCCATTGGTCACTCGATGCACCTATCCGTGGTCGGTCAGTATCTCAAAAAAAAAAAAAAAAAAAATTAGTGATTTAATCTGGATTTTTTTTCAACACGGCTTTTTTACCTCCGCAATCAGCGTTTTGTCGTTAAAAAGCACCGAATCTTGCCGTTATTTTTACAGGGACACTCCACAATAGTTAATATTTAATGAAATTTTTTAATTTTGCCGAAAAGTTTCACATTTTTTGAATTGGTGAAAATTGAAGATTGCAATTTATTTAATAAATTATTCACTCTTTGTAAGTCACTAATGGTCTGTATTTTATTCTAAAACATTAAATTGTTTCAAAATCGATAACAAAAAAATTAAACGCTAAACAAGAGCCAATCAAAAAAAATTTCACGCAAAAATAATTGAGAGAAAAGGTGGCGTCATGAAATTTGATCAATGTGAATTTCCCGGTTAATTTATCAAAAAAAAAGTTTTCCAGTTAAAAATTCAACGCTAGTTAAGAAGTTTTTTACTCGATTCACCGATTGACGCACATTAATTGATTTCATTCAGAGCCAGGGCGGACGTGAAAGGCGAGTTTTAAAAAACTTTGAAAGGAGAAACTTCAAACTTATCAAAGTCCTCTCGATCGTAAAAAATATCTTTGGTACCGAAACGCATGAAACTGTAATTTTTCTCAAACCTCGCAGTTATAAATAACAACAAATGGCGTCATGTTTTCCTCGTCTCGCGCAAGTTTTGTTCAAATTGAAATCCCGCGCCCGGCAGTATTCGCGAAAACTTTACCCGTGAAATAAAATTTCCGGTTCGACGAGCTTCCGAGAAGCCCTAATTTTCTTCCCATTCCTATTTTCCCATAAAAATTGCAATTCTCCTCCTCACCCCTCTTCTTCTTTTGTTCAAAAAATTCAAACTAATAAAAATGCATAACGACGTAACTTGCCAGCTTTTGAAACTTGTACACAACGCGTTATTGGAAAACTTTTTTTTCTGTAAAAAGTTCAAACTGTCCTTGTCGAATTATCAGTCTGTTTAAACCCCCCGCCCGCCCGCGCGCAATAAAACTTGCGCAGTAAATACCAACAATGATTAAAATTTAATTAAAAGCTTTGACGAGGGGGAAAACTCGGTCAATAAACGTCAAAGATTTATTAAAATGTCGGTGTTTTTCACGTGAATGCGTAAAATTAAGATCATAAACAGGAAAGGCGAAACAAAAGCTTCGAAAATTCGTTCGAATCGAGGTCGGAAAAGGGAATTTTGCACACCTATTGTTATGATCCAAACATTGACATAAACTCGGGTTAATTGAATATTTAAAAAACGAGATTACGATTAACAATGCACTCCGTCAAAAACAATAGTTTTAGTTGCGCGTTTTCGAAGATTTAAACTTGATGTACTCAAACTATTAAAACTTTACGAACTAAATTAAACCACTAAATTTTATTAGGATTTGTAATGCCCGAGTGCTCGGTTAAAAAGCGTGAAAATCAAAAATTTATTAAAATATTAAAAACATTTCCAGCGTGAAGCTCTTGTTTATAGAAGTGCACGTCAAACACACCCGTGATGAGTACACTGAGAGAAGGATTTGGTTCACGCAACCAAATTTGGTTGTGTGAACCAAGATTTGGTTATTTTTGGTTTCTCTCAAGCTATGGTTCATGTGACCAATGATTTGGTTACAGGAACCAAATGTATAGATCACAGTCATGTTAAACAGTGCGCTGTTATAACCTCAAAAAATTTTTTGAGGTAATTCAGAAAATTATGAACTCACGAAAAATTTATTAAAATGATCAGTGCTATATTAGATTGAAAACTATTAGTAATTTGATTTAACTTCGTAGAGAAAAATAATTTTGTTGTCTAGAGAAAACTCATATTTAAATTAACTTAATTAATTTTTCGAAATTTATTGTTGAAATTTGAAATTAAAATATATTCTTATACATTTAACAAGAATAAAGGTAACTGATTTAAGCAAATTATTACAACAATAAACAATAAAATAATACAATAATAAATAAAATTTGTTTTTAAAATAAAAAATAAAAGCTCGATTTTTACGCGTGGAATGTGGACCAAACATTTGGTTCCAACAACCAAATTATCCGATTTCTTTTCAACCAAATATATTTGATTCCTTGAACCAAATCCTTCTCTCAGTGTAAATACTTCCAACGCAAAATTTTTTAACATCGTTTAAATAAATATTTGTTGTGCGAATTTGAAAAAGAAAATTATGGAAAATCACAGCATACCGAGTTTCGTTCGTACAATTTATAAAATTTTCATGTCAAAATACTCGATTCGTTCAATCTCAAAAATTATTCAAGTTGCGAGCAAGCAAGAGAAAATAAACTAAAAAATTGCATAAAATAAAACTTTGCATTTCAGTCTAAAGCATTTGGATTTGTCTAATTTTGTTTGTCCGCATTTAGCGTTTGTGTTTGATCAAACTTTCCAGTACTGCCAACGACTAAAAACAAAAATTATCCCTTTGGTCACGTTAACCGCCCAAAAATCTTCTGTCCTTTCAGTTTTATCCGTTCCAAGCGTCCAAATATCTTCATAAAATATCAAACAAGCGGAATAACTCGGCGGGACCTTGACAAAAGGAGGTCCTCGCAACAAAACAAAACCCGTAAAACTTCCCTCCAGCATTGATAATTTACAAAACTCAAAGCTCCACCATTCACTTTGAAGATCCGCAAAAAAAAAAAAAAAAAAGAAAATTAATCCTGGGCTCGGTGTAAATACGTCAAACGTATGAGGGAAAAAAGCAAATGCGGGCGGCTCGGTGCAAAAAGTGGAACGCTATTAAATCCTGCCGCTGCAGCCCCGAGCGTTGATATGAAGTGCCGGCGTCGCGAAAATATCGGGGTTAAATTTACCAGGGCGCGAGGAAAAAATCAACAAACAACGCCCGCTGCTTTCACGCTTTTCAACGAAATAAAAAAAAAAAATTTGAATTTCAAATTTAAATCCTGCTGAAAAATAGTCAATCACTTTTTTTCGTTTGTTTGTTTTTGCAGAGCCGGTCACTTTGATACTGGGAGACCCGGACATGTATATAAATAGGGGAAGCACCATGAATTTGACTTGCGTGGTGCTTCACAGCCCGGAGCCACCTCCGGCCATCATATGGACGCACAACGAAGAGGTAATGCATATTTTCATTTATATTTTACGTCAATTTACAAGCCATGTTTAATAAAAACATTTTTTCATGTAAATGTGACTGTTTTATCGACCGATGGTAACATGCTGTGTTTCAAAATAAAATTGAAGCTATTTATAGCTTTCAGATACTGAAAAGATGATTTATTTGATGCCTCTGAACATTTATCGAACAGTGATTTATGATCTTCAAAAGATTACGAATCACTGTTTTATCGGCTGAGCCTAGAGAAAATAGATTCATTATGTTAATAAATGTTCATGAAGAAGAATTCTTTAGCATAGTAAGATGAAATTTAAATTTCCATTTCATTTTCAATACTGTTAAGAATAAAAACTAGTAGTAATTGTGAAATTTAATGCTTCTAAAACTCCCTGCGAGAAATTTCCGCCAGAATATTGCCAGACAGTGGGCAGATTTAGCAAAATTGGGCAGAAATTTAGTAGGGTTAATCGCCAGATTCTTGACAGAAGGCCAATGCTTTACGCATAGGGATTCTGGCGAGCTATAACGTAAACCTTTTTATTTTAAATTGTAACATTTATTACTAACAAAAATATGTTCAGTATCATAACTTGACTCTGAAATTTTTCTTTTTTTTTTTCCTTATGTTGAACGTTTTTCTCATCCATTTTGATGTAATTTTAAAATATTATTCACACAATACCAGCCCTGCTGTATAGCCACACGTGTGCCACACGTAAGACTTTAACAAATTTTTTTTCTTTTGCTAAATTTTTTAACACCTATGGAGTCAGGGCGGAGACCTAGTGCATAGGATAGCGATTACAACCTGGACATGATTTCCCCAGGAAGTTTGGACTCCGGAGGGGTCAGGCTGAACACCTGGTGCACCTGGTGATACTTACGCCTTGGAGATGATTTCCTCAGGAAGTTTGGATTCCGGAGGGGCCAGGGCGGATACCTGGTGCACCTAGTTATAAATCGGGTTAATCGCCAGATTCTTGACAGAAGGCCAATGCTTTACGCATAGGGATTCTGGCGAGCTATAGCCTAAACCTTTTTATTTTAAATTGTAACATTGATTACTAACAAAAATATGTTCAGTTTCATAACTTGACTCTGAAATTTTTCTTTTTTTTTTTCCTTATGTTGAACATTTTTCTCATCCATTTTGATGTAATTTTAATAGTATATTATTCCCGCAGGCGAGATGGTTCGATTTGGCCTCCGAGAGGTTTGCGACCCGAGCCGAAGGCGAGGGTTGCAACGAGGAGGCTAAATCGAACCCTCGAGCCTAAGGGAAATATACTATTTTTCGTCCTTCTAACCGAAAAGAAGGGGGGAAGTTCCGATTTTGAGGTTAGAGGGACGAAAAATATTATTCACACAATACCAGCTCTGCTGTATAGCCACACGTGTGGCATACGTGTGCCACACGTACAATGGACTTGAACAAATTTTTTTTCTTTTTCTAAATATTTTAACACCTATGGAGTCAGGGCGGAGACCTAGTGCATAGGATAGCGATTACAACCTGGACATGATTTCCCCAGGAAGTTTTGACTCCGGAGGGGCCAGGGCGGATACCTGGTGCACCTGGTGATATTGACGCCTTGGAGATGATTTCCCCAGGAAGTTTGGACTCCGGAGGGGTCAGGCTGAACACCTGGTGCACCTGGTGATACTTACGCCTTGGAGATGATTTCCTCAAGAAGTTTGGACTCCGGAGGGGTTAGGGCGTACACCCGGTGCACCTGGTATTAATTACGCCTTGAAGATGATTTCCCCAGGAAGTAAGGACTCCGCGGGGGTCAGGGCGGACACCTGGTGATACTTACGCCTTGGAGATGATTTTCTCAGAAAGTTTTGATCCCAGTGGGTTCACATCATCAAGTTTACTATTAGGATAGCATCTTCAGAGTGTGATTATTACCGGGTACACCAAGTATTTTCCCTGGCCATTCGAGTCGAAACTTCCTGGGAAAACCATCTCCAAGGCGTAAATATCATCAGGTGCACCAGGTGTTCAGCCTGACCCCTCCGGAGTCAAAACTTCCTGGGGAAATCATCTCCAGGTTGTAATCGCTATCCTATGCGCTAGGTCACTGCCCTGACTGCATAGGTGTTAAAATATTTAGCAAAAGAAAAAAAATTTGTTCAAGTCCATTGTACGTGTGGCTATACAGCAGGGAGAGGTTAGGATTTTCAAACAGCAAGCATGATTCATCGATTAAAATTATATTTCTATAAAATTATTTGATTATTTTTTATCAATTTTGTAACATCGGAGCTGCATGCTGCTGCTCCGATTTGTAAACTAACCTCTCATCAACGCATCTAGGTACATATACATATATGTATATATATATAGACATATACATAAAATAATAAGCTTGACAGAATTTTCTGCCCACTATCTGGCGGGCACCCCAGGCGTTCTGTTAAACCTTCTAGCAGGGCTGTTAAAATTTTAAATGTTTTACCGACCGTCTGTAAGAGTAAATTATTTGGAAAGATATTAAATTTTGTTCGGAACTAAACTAATTAAATTAATGTTGATAAATAATCTTAGACTTTTAGAGAATGAGTATTTAAAATATTAAACGAATCGAGTGTTCAAAGTACTTCCGCCCTCTTAATCAGACTCGCTCTTTTATACGTTCGTATAGCAGTTTGTCCCACAAAAGTTCTCTTTTACTTTGGGAGCACTGCAAATTGCAACTTTAGAAAAATCAATCGAGTTCCATTATTTTATTTCACCCCTCTCTTACTTTTCCTCCGGGGTTGCACTGCACCAAACTTTTTATTTAGCTCTGCTCTGCCCGTGATGTGAAAAGTTTAACGAGCAAGCCCGAAAAAAGGGTTTTAATTAGAAAAAAAAGAGTGAGTAAAGAGAGGGAAAAGTTCAGAGGTGGAGAAAAAAGGTCTTTTTCGGTAAATACCGGAGAACAAAGAGATAACGCAATCGCATTGGATTTTTTTTTTTCCAGGAGATCAATTACGACAGTCCTCGAGGCGGAGTGTCGGTGATAACGGAGAAGGGTGAGCAGACGACCTCGTACCTGCTGATACAGCGCGCCCAGCCGGCCGACAGCGGTAAATACACCTGTCGGCCGAGCAACGCCAACGTCAAGACCGTCACGGTACACGTCTTGAACGGTAATTATACTCTCTTCTTATTTGACCTGCAGAGGGCGCTTATCTTAATTGTTATAAAATACCCACTTTTTATTACTAGTCACTTAATGTATGGTTTTGTTTTGGCAATGCTGTAAAAACTATATCAAAAAAATATTTTTGACTTCGTAGTTTTAAGACAACGGGTTTGTTTTCTAAAATCAAACTGACAGCAGAATACTGTTTTTTACTCCGTTTAATACTTTTTTTAACAAAATTGACTTTTATGATTATATATGACAAAAAAATTGTTCACTCTGACAAATTAATTCCGAACCCATAAAAAAAGCTACACTTTAAACTTGACGTACGGTGCAAATCCTGACAAGGCCGGATTACCAGCGCTTATACAAGACTAATTACCGCCCCAATAATAATTAAGCAGGCCGCGGGTGATGAAAGAGAATTCCGAACACCGCCCGATAAAACCCGGGTTCAAGAAGTCTTATAAACGTAGAATAGGATAGACTCCGAGATAAAAGAGGGGGGAGGGGGAGACAAAGGAGGGTTGGTTTAACAACCGAACCGGGTCGTCTTTATGGACGAGCCGCGGCCATTAGTCCCCCTCGGCTTCTGAGAAATTGGGTGTTTCCCTTGAAAAATATTTCCGAGGGGGTAAATGATTGACCCTCGGGTGTGATGGATCGCGAATTTATGATCGAGCAGCCGGTAACTTACTGCAAAAACGTGCAAGCTGCTCTCTTGACGTTGTCTTTATTATGCGTACGAGTATAGTATATCGAGGCCCGATATATTAAAAGGCATCCGTCATCCTTCGGTAATTTATTTGAATTTTTATTGTTTTGATGATTTTTCAGACGAGTTTTTTTACATGGTATTTCATTGAAAGCTGAGCTTGCAAGCTCAAGTGGGAGATTTAATCTTGATTAGATATAATACTTAAAAAATTTGGCAGAATTTTATAGCTTTTGATGAAAATAATAATTTATTGTGTACTTTAGGTTTGAAATGAATATTATTTCATTTTCATCAAAAGCTGAGCTTGCAAGCTCAAGTGGAAGATTAAATATGAATTAGAAATACTTAAAAAAAATGTGATGGAATTTTTTACCAAATTTCAAAATACAGTAGAAAATTTCGGGATTTAACTAATTATAGAAAACTTAATTGTAAATAATTTGCTAGCTTATTATAAGTTTACAGTTTAGACAAAGAATTTTGGTTCAAAGCATTGTTGGAAGAATATTGTAAATATTAAGAGTTTAATCAAAAACACGTTACTAATTCAATTAGCCAGAAATGAAAGTTTAAAAGATGGAAGCAAGAAGATGTTGCGGGAGTAAGTTTTGTGTTTGCGCTTTAGCATTATTCTCATCTCGCAATATTCATTCTTGGTAGGAGGAGAAGAAGGTATTTGAGCGCTCGGCTCTTTTAATACATTATGCAGTTCGCCGGTATAACAATTTCATCAAATTTCCATAAAATTTCTCGGGGAGGGGCACGCTGCTGTATTTATGAGATGTACGCTTGCGCATGAAAGTATAAATAATCTCGCTCCGTCATCTCGCAAAATGTGGATGAAGAAAGGGCATGAATACCGTTGAGATTAAATTTAGCGGAGTGGTCGTTCTTGAAAAACACTGGATCTAGGGATTAATAAATTTACACTATTTTTCTTACTTCATTTCTGATTACGATGTAATACTTATTCATCTCTTGAAAGCTCGGAAATTTTTATAGACATTATGGCGATACATTGACAAAAAATTTCAAGAATTGATTAAAAAAAAAAATATTCTATGCAAAAGTTACTTTTTACGTCAAACAAGATTTTTGTTTAGTATATATATATAGTATGTATATATTTATATCAGACAATCATTGAAGTTACTTAAAGATGATTGAATTTAAATTTTATAAAAATATATTCAATAATAAAACCAAGATTAAGTAATTTAAAATTAAAAATATAAAAGTCAAACGAAATTTTTTCCAAACATCGCTTACGCATTAAAAAAAATTTCGAAATCTAGACTCGATTAAATTGATTTTATTTTGTTGAAAAAATATTTACTTCAAACCGTATAATCAAAAAAATTACTCTGAAAATCCAAAAAAAAAAAAAAATTTTGATAAAATATCGAGATCACGAGTCGGCCCGTTTTCACATGGAAAAAATCCCTCCTTGAATTTTGTCCTCGCGGACGGAATAAAAAAGCGGCGACCCGGCCCTGCCTCGGAGGAGAAAAATGAGGTAGGGCAAAAAAATGAGGAGCGTATTTCATCTGAAAAAGCTATCCCTCTTCTTCCTCTGCCAACCGGGGGGGACGAAAAACGGACGTCGGGAGACTCTTCAAAGACGAGTTTATTTTTCATGAAAAGCCAACCCCGTCCACCTTACTTTTTTCAATACACATGCCAATAAACTAAAAATATCATATTTTATAGAGTGTATTTTCGTACCAAGGGCGAAAAATTTAATTTTATAACCCTGAGATTTAATAAGTAATTTTCTTAAAAACTTTGATGGTAGAGTTATAGTGTATTTCGTACCTAGAGCAAAAAATGTAATTTTATAACCCTGAGATTTAATAAGTAAGTGTCTCAAAAACTTTGATGATTGAGTTATAGTTTATTTCGTACCTAGGGCGAAAAATGTGTTTTTAGAACACTCAAAATTTATAAAACTCAAAATCACCATCGAGAAATGCTTGTGAGTAGTTGAACTGATAAAAATACAGCTGAAATACATACTCTAAGTAATTTTAGTAAATGGATTATTAAATTACGTTAAACGGGACGAAAAAATCCACTTTATGCCCTCCATGCGAGAAATTTCATTTTATAATAAGTGTTTCTTTACCTCAGGGAGCTTTTAAATTAACCTCGTTAAGAGCGTGGATAAATCACAACTTCTTAATCGTTTAAATTTTTAAGTGCCTCGTTTATTTTTTGCTTATTAAAGTTTAATTAGGTTTTATTTAATTGAGTTTTATGATGAGATGCAGGCCAAAATTGAAAAAGTTTTTTATTCAAAAACTTGGAACTTTAAAGTTGCTTAAATGACTAAGGAAAATACATTTTTTTTCTGAATCCTCACCAAAGTCCACGTAAAAATTTAGTAGGTCCAGTTATTAAAATTATTTTGTCGGTAATTAAAAATCAATATTTCACGATTCCAAAATAGTGACTTCCATAATCAAATCAAAATTAGAGATAAAATCACTCTATAAGGCAGGATAACAGTGGTGTATTGTCGTTACACGTACGGGACCGAATTTAGTAAGTTCCGGTTCCGGTTTGGTTTGTATTGCGGTTACGGCTATGGATTTTCGTAGCTGCAGTGACCTACTCCGGGGGCTTTGGTTACCTTCCTCTATAGACTATATCCTTTCGCGTCCCGAACAAACGTTAATTGTTTTACCATGTTTGACGTGTTTAAACATGGCCGCTCCTTCCCTAAATTTTGTGTAAACATGTCCAATGAACCTGGACAAAGTTTGTACGATTTACTGTTTCTGGAATCATTTACTTGGGAAGCTGCGCGTAAATTTTGAAAGATTTTTTTTCATCAGTAAGTTTAAAAACTTGTAGAAAAAATGTCTAGCGGGATTCATGATTCAAACAAAAACATTAACTTTATGATTGTTGCTATAGTTGCTTTATAATTGTTTGATGCTAAAATAAGTATTTTATTCAAATTATATAAATTTTTGCAACTCTGGGCTTTCACAAAAGTACTTTCAGGAAAAAAATTGTATTACTTTTGTCCCTGAAAGCAAAAAAAAAAAAACTCTCTTAGGTACATCCTTTTCCTTTAAAAAAATTCGCTTGACTCTCTAAAACTGAAAACCCGAAAGAAAGTCCCAAAGCGGAGTTGCACAATACGAAATTTATAATATTTTATTTTTTATTTAGTTAGAGTATCAAGATATGATTGCCAAGTATTTTTTTCATTTTTTATTGTCAAAAACGTACTAATCTACAGGGAATAAGGTGGCTTTTATCCACCAGTTTGTACACAGTCAGACGGAAGCTTAATCGTTTTTTAATTATTTACAGTTTCTTTATGTTAATAAAACCTTATGTGCGTGAATCCTTAAAAAGTACTCTCAAAAACTTCTGAAAATTCAAATTAAGTAAAAAATATCTCTCAGTTCCCGTCTGACTAATAAAAAGTAAAAGCTGCAAATAAGCTCGTAAACCTATAATTTTTACGCACTTGTGCAATTATATACAATCTTTTGATTCTTCGCAATATAAACCATGACTATTATTGTGTTACAGGTGAGCATCCGGCGGCGATGCAGCACGGCGGTCAGCTGAGACTGAGCAACCCGCCGTTCGTGGTCATGCTGTCGACCCTCTTGGCTTTCCGCAACTACCGGCACTGATAAACTTTCTTCATTATTATTTTTTTTAATTTTAATTTTCTCGATTTATACCTGGAACCTGCGTTGGCCCCCACCTCTTTTGGGCCCAATTTCCCAACCCGCGTCTAGTTAACGACGATATAGTTCTTTTTCTATCGATAAGCGAGATGACTATGATGATTATGAAGATTAAAATTTAAAAAAACTAAGAATAAGATTTTAAAAATTTAATGAGTTATGTTTGGAGAGACTGCTGATAAGAAGCGTTTATTTATCATCATCATTGTAAATCTAATGTGTGAATTATTAATAAAAACACAAGAAAAATTTGATGTTTATATTGACGATTTTTTTTTACTTATTACCTCATAAATCCTGCCTTTACAATTTACTTGACTATTTTTCATTATCTTATCATCAAAAAATTCAGAAGCTAAACTTGGGTCCTCGACTACTATAGGATTAGTTTCGGGAGTTTGTTATTGTTCGGAAATTGTTGTTTGTGTTGGTAGCTGCAAAGTCGAGGTTTGTGGTTGAGAAGAGAGGACTTTACAACTAATACTCCAAGATTTCAAGCTCGCAGCCTACTCGATCTGAGTATTATCGTATTACGCTTGACTACGAGTAATAAACTAACTGTATTTTTACAAATTTTTAATGTTCTGTAAGTTGGTGCACTGTCGATAGTATCTGCTTTGACTTGCTAACAAGTAACACCACTAAAAATCATTTTATGTAGACGATTTGTTATGAATTTTGAGAATGCAGATAGGACTGGAAGCAGAGTAATACTAAGTACAAAGTATAAGTGAAGTCGATACATCAATGATGATTTATCAAGTAATTCTTTTCAAAAAAGTCGATTTTTTATAGAAAAAATAATTTTTCTAACAAAAATTAATAATATTTTATTTTCATGCAGTATTTATTTCTCGTAAAAAAACTTAAAATTAAAAAATCAAATTTTCTCATTTTGATGTAGATAAAAAATTATAATACAAGATTTTTTATTTAGACAGCTCACGATAACATTGAATAAAATAAGCAGTAAATCAAAAGGTTTACTGACTTTCTTGACGCACAAGATATACATTTGGTCCAGTCTAAGTGATAGTAAACATCAATGTACTTTGTTGGATCGTACGGCGCAGCGCACTCAAATCCGCCCCAGGACACCAAACCGGTTAAAACTCCGTCGCACACGAGACCTCCGCCTGAATCTCCCTGAAAACAAAAAAAATTTTTTTTAGCTGTATTACTCCCAACATAGAGTCTGCAAGTATCAAAAATGTATTATACAAACCGAACAAGCATCAATTCCACCCTGCGTGGGTCCAGCGCAAATGTTGTCAGCTGGGAGTTTGTGTCCGCGCCATCGTTGGCACACATTTTTATCGATGATCGGAACTCTAGCGTACCTCAACCAGTAGCTCGCGCCAGCATACTGAAACAAGTAAACTCGAGTCACCTCAAACTTACCTGGCAATAAGCTAATATCTTACCTACTTGCTCATAAGATCCCCATCCCGCGACTGTGCAAACCGTGCCGGGCTTGACGGCGTCGTTTCTCAGAGCCACGGGTTTCACGTACATGTTGAAGCGAAGATTTTTTTTCAACTACAGTTTACATCAAGAACAATTAAATAAATAGTTTAAAACAGGACATGAAAAATCTTGATTTTTTAAACAAAATTTCAACTGGATTTACTTAACAGGGTATGGCCCCAAGTACCTTTTATACTGAGTTTAAGGAATGATAAATAAATTATAGCGCGGATCAAGTAACTAAATGCATGAATTTTACTCTTTTTACTCGAATTATAAATAAGTATATGCTTCCAAAGATAAAAAAAATATTAGAACTAAATGCTTTTAATTATGACGAACAGAAGAAATTTTATAAAAAAAGTTACTTTTCAAGCTCCAATTTTTTGCGATTTGAGAGATCAAATCGATGATCACAGCGAAGAAAAATCTTAGCCAAAAATCGCCACGAATAAGGCAACTTTTGGTCACTAAAATGTCATTTTCTTCCAATTTACAAAAGTTAAAATGATAAATAAAGTGGTTGAGAGACAGTTTGGTCGTCAAAAGTCTCAGCTTATTGTAACAGATTTTAGGCTAAGGTTTTTCTTCGCTGGAATTATCAAAATATTAATATTGTCAGATTTTATTTTTAAAAAAATGTTCAAATTAAATAATGTCAATTCAAAAAGAAGTAATTACAACCTCAAACAGTTTAGTACCTTTATAAGAGCCAAGTCACAAGTGTACCCATACATTGAGTAACTGTATCCGGGATGAACAATAAATTTCTGAATGTATCTCAGTTGCGATACGCTGCCCAAAGTTTTGAGCTCTATGTCTCCGGCAACCACGACTAACTTCCTGTTACTCATGACTTGAGCATTCCTTAAATTTCAAATTTATCGCAATTTTAAACGTTTTAAATTTTTATTAAAAAAACAAAGCATTTGAGAGTAAATTTTTATAAACAGTCGAGACTTTTTACCTGAGATCTCAATTAATAAACCTTTTTTACAAGGTCAAACCTATGTACAAGTAAATAGTTTACTTCTATTGGGTACAGACTAATTATTGTATTTTGGTGAATAAAAATGAGATAAAAACTAAAAACTCACTCTACTACGCAATGTGCAGCTGTAAGGATCCATCTTCTAGAAAGTATGTTACCACCGCAACGATGTGAACCAGAACGGACGTGTCTCAGGGATACCTGAACGAGTAATTTTTTTATTTAATCTAACGAATAAATAAATTTTTTTTTTTATTCGTAGTAAGTACCAATGTTGGAAACTGTCCCCGTTTGGCTATTTCACCGCGGATTATGGTTGAATTTATGTTTGCGACGCATCTTCCTGAATTTAAAAAAAATATTTTAGAGGTTATGGTTAGGTAACAAACAAGTGGTTCTCTTGAGAAAAAGATAAAAAATTTGGACTAAACTGATTGTTAATATTTTTAATAAAATGTACGTACCGGGAATCCATGGTATTTGGAGCACGAGAAGAATTTGAAAAACCAAACACATGTTCTTTACTCGGTGAATAAAATCTCGAATAATCGTTGTAAAGTTTCATTTTCGGCTGCTTGGGGGTTACGGACTATAGTAAACACCGGGAAAACGAAGTAGACGACGCCGCGAATTCAAAGAGCTTTAGAATTTCAATAAGTTTCTTGGCTAGAACCAATAATGAAGCTTTTCGCAATATACTTTTAAGTTCTTCCGGATTACAGGGACTTGTTTCAATTTTTTTTTTTATTATGCTTAATTTATTTAAATATTTTTATAACTTTATTTTCTTGTACTTTCGCCACTTCCACCACTGAAAGTACCGTTTGAAACTGTATCAATAAATTCATGTTTTACTTGGGTGTATATTATTCCTACAAGTGCGTAAAAAAAATTTAAGGATCTGAAAATGTTGTCATAAGAAAGTATACGTGACGAGTTATATGGGAGCCGCACCACTCGACTATTTATAAGCCATAAAAAGACATTTTATAGACCCGCGAAAGAAGCCGTAAAAACCATATCTTTTTCTTCATCTCGAGTTGCATACGTTAAATAAATGAAAAAAAAAGTAAACTTTTACGCTCGCCGTTCTCAATAACTTGAAAATAAAATTTTGAAAAATTAACTCTCGTGCAATAAACTTGAACTTTAGTCGGGTCGAAAAATAATGAGCCGAGCGAGCTGCTAGTTTAAATTTTAACGAAGTCAATTTCGTCACAGAGTTGCGTTTTTCTCTCCCCCGAAAACGAGACTACATAAATAAGCTGAATTATAAATTACCGCCGTGGGTTTGACAAATTTTCATTATTCAAGCGCGACGGTGTGACATTTATCTCCGGGAAAGAGATGAAAAAACAAATTTTAGCGTTGATACGAGATGATTTTGAATTTTTCAAACTTACACCAGATTTCCCAGTAGATATGATTTTTTTAATCCAAGATCAATCAATGTGGTTTTACAAAATTTATTATTTATTGAGTTTGTAATGTTAAACATAAATCAGTTAAAAAGAGAAATCGATATTGAATCAACCAAACTTTTTTCAATAATTAAATTATCCAAGAGTAGATTATGTAAAATAAGTATATTTATATTTATAAAGAGAATCATATCAAGAAATTTTTATTTTTAGTTAATAACTTCTGAACTTATTTAATAACTTTGTAAGGTACAGTTGGGAAATCAGCATGTATGGTCGTTTTAGATTTATCTAAACATTAAAATTTAACAATTTGAGGAATTATTAATTTAAAAAAATGGTAATTTATCAGAAAAAATTTTATTCAGAAAAAACAGGCAAAATTAAGGAGTTTTATTCTTCACATTCTCATTGTAATTAAAAATTTTATTCACGTTTACAATTGCATTTGTTAAAGCAATTTTTTTGGAAAAAATTTAAGTTTCGAGCACCGAAATTGAAAAAAATTTTAAATTTATCATTTTCAAAGAACCATATGATACTTTTAATTATTCCGAATCAAAATTCCTAAAAATGATGGTAAAATTGACCACAAGACAAAATTTAATCCCATAATTTCAACACAAAGCCAATATAAACAACTGATATCGTAAGACATCGTGTAAACACGCATAACTCAGCTCGTATAAAATCGCTAGGCTGCAATTTCGCCGCACGCGAGAGGATAGGAAGCTAAGGTCGCTTATCTGCGGGGGGTCGGTCGGCGGGATCAAAGAACTGCATCAAAGGATACTCGCCGCCTACCCTTCCCCTGGGGAGTGGTAAACTACCCCGGCTAAATTAAAAATATGCTTCGCGGGGGGCCTGAGATAAAACAAACGCTTCGGGGTGTATAACAAATGGCTTTAAATCACGCCGTTTTTATCGAGCTGTTGTAATAAGCTTAAATGCTTTAATCAAATTAAGCTCATTTTCACAATCGCAAAATTTCTTTTTTTTTTTTTTTATTTTAAGAATCCTTTATCTTTTTTTTTTTGGTAGGAGCAAGTACAAAAAAAAAATAATAACTGTAATGAATATAATCATGTAAAACCGTGGTATAGACTAAAAAGCCAAGACATAAAAATCTTCACAAATTTATGATGCAAAATTAAGTTTTTTTTTTTACATTTTGCTGACAATGGTTTAAACAATTGTAAAATTTGTAAATTTCATAGACTTTGCGTTAATTTTATTAGTGCAAAAATAAAAAAATTTTCCGACCAAATCGAGACGATACGCCCTTTCTTTCATATAGTAATAAGATTATTTTATTCCATAGACTGGAATTTTAACCGCCAAATTTTAAGTTAGCCATTTTATTGTTCGAGTCTCCTCTCGATTCTCGAGTCTCGACTGCAAGTTTTGCACAGCTGTTTTTACCGCGCAAATAATTATCTGCAAAATCTTTGGTCCTGGATGAGATAAACACACTGAAATCGGAACTTGACACTTATCACAAATTGAAAAAATTGTAAAATACTTAATTATTTTATTCAAATAAGTTAATTGTATTATTTTTCAATTTCTGTAATTAAATCTCTTTGATTCAATATCAGTATACATCACCAGGCACCAGACCATTGGACCTAACCTATAAAATGGAGCCAGCCTCTAAAGAAATATCTCTTATCTTAATGCATTCAGCTGTAATAAAAAACGATTTTGCAGAAGTAGAAAAATTAATATCTCAAGGAGCCGATGTCAACGGTGTGTACGAGGGTCGCTCCTACTTGCAGTGGGCCGCACTTTACAACGACGGTGATTCTTGCTACGAATCAATAAAAATGCTTTTGAAAAAAGGAGCAGATGTGAATTTGAAGACTGATAATCACATGGAATTACCAATTTTCTACTTGACGAGAAAAGGTGACCTTAAAACTGTCAAACTATTTTTGGACTACAAGGCTGACGTTATCTCCAAGAACTTGCAGAATGAAACTCCCTTGTTCTGGGCGATTTGTTATAACAAACCTGATATCGTCAAGTTGCTCATTGAGTATGGCTCGGATGTCAATAGTACAGGCTGGTTGGGGTTAACACCTTTTCATTTTGCAATTTTAAATAACGATTATGAGACCTTCAAGTGTTTGAGAGACGCTGGTGCTAACTTTGAAACACTAGATTTCCAAGGCCGGATACCTCTGATTAGCATGATGCAGTAACCCAGGTCTAAAGATTTTAAATTGAAGTTAAAGTTTATGTTGAAGTATTCCAACATCAATGTCCTTGATTCTAAAGGTGATAATATTCTGTGCTTCAGACAAAGTAAGTTTTTTTGGAAAAATATTCTTGAGCATGTTGCTAAACTGAGGATCCTTGACTTACTTGTACATCAATCTATTCTCGAGACCATTTCCCAAGAACAAATGTACAAGGATTACTTCACAAAGTGCATTAATGAACTGACACAGGCTAAAAATACCAAACTACCAAATTCATGGCTGACTTTTTTTAATTTACTGATGGACAGCAGGAGGAAACTCAAGAATTATGCCGGGAACAAAATGTTGTATCAAGATTTGAGAAAAGCTGATTACCTGAAAAATTTTCCAGTTTATGGAGAGTCAATGTGGAAAAATGTTAGAAAAGGGTTGAAGACAAGAGGATTATTTAACAAGTCATGTGTGTTATTAAGTAACAATTTACCAATTTTTAGTCCAGATCATTTGATAATCAGGGATGTTCTTGACTGTTTAACATTCAAGGACTATAATTTGTTTGTTTCAAAATCCAATTGTTCAAGAACTATGGTTAATAACAACAAGAAAAAAAATAATGATGCAAAAAAATTTAAAAAATAAATCAAAAAATTGTAGTAATTTATTCAACTGATCAAACATCACATTAAACTTATAATTTGATACTTATTTTTATATTTACTTTTGACGATTAAGTAAATGTTAGTAATTCAGAAGTTATAATATAATTTTTAATTATGTCACATAACATTTACTGCTAGTTTAAAAAAAAAAAAAAATGATAAATGTGCTACAATTGGGATGTCCAATGTTAAAAGGCTTGACTTGTAGGTTAATACATAAAAATATTATAAATGTTTGAAGATGATTAAAAGATTTGATAATAATGGAGATGTATTTTTTATTATTTCATGTCCTAATTATTCTATTGAATTATACTAAAACAAACTCATATTTGATGGAGTTTGTGATGCGAGGTGAATCTTAAATATAACATAGTATGTATTGTATATAATCATAATCTACCTTGCTAAGTATGTAAGTTTTATTTTTTCAAATATCTAGAGTCGGCTTTATCCCTAAAAGACTAGTGTTTTTGTATCCTAAACTATGAAGAAGTCTTTGAAACATTCAAGAACTTGTAAAAAATCACAAGTTTATACAAGTATTGTACGAAAATTAATACAGAAGTTTTTGACAATTATTTTACAGATCAAACTAATACTATGTAAAGTAGTTTTTTTTTTTTTTTTTAACTTTTGAAGACTGTGTAAATGATGGTGTTCACACCTTGTTTCAAGTCTTTATGAATAAAACACTGCGATTTCCTAAAATTAATATTCCTATTTTTTTATTCTTCATAACCAAATATTACTTTTATATATCAAAATGCTTTTTTTAAAGCAGTTTAGTTTTAAATAAGTTTAATTTTGAAAACAAACTATTTTATTCCAACAGTACCTTTTGAAGAATCTTGAATTCCATATAATTTTAAAATCGCATGCAGAAGAAAAATATTAAATGTAACCGTAAAATAATGAAATATATAAAGATTCCAGAAGCTTGGAAACTAATACGAGACAATTTTGTGAAAATGTTATTTGGGACGCCACTTTGAGGAATAAAAAAAGGCCTAAAAAATGTAAATTCGCGGGGGGTAGTTGTTCCCCGATATATGTCAAACTCCCCCGGGCTACTTTGAATTTTCATACCCTATTACACACTTTTACCCGAGATTCGATGCGAGAACAGAGAATATTAAATTTTACTCGACTTACCGTGTTGACTTCACTTTTTCTTTTTACACTCGTGATCGATATGAAATTTCCTTGGCCGTCTGAGAGTCCCGAAATTGCATTTCATAATTCTAAGCTTTATTTTGGAAATGGTGTTTGTGAAGTTTTTTTGACTCATAAAACAGTATTTTAAAATTACTATTTCATGGTAAACAATTAATAATGCTCAATTGCAATAAAACTGTATACCTCAA
Source organism: Encarsia formosa (assembly GCA_038277355.1). Classification (NCBI taxonomy): domain Eukaryota; kingdom Metazoa; phylum Arthropoda; class Insecta; order Hymenoptera; family Aphelinidae; genus Encarsia; species Encarsia formosa. Next base: position 25,178,949 of record CM076188.1, on the reverse strand, counting down.
AACTTAAAAGTCCAGACTTTTAGTTTCCAAGGATCGATCACCCAAAAAATAAAAATGTAAATTTTAAAAATTTGTAGCTGGATTGAGGTACATTTTTTAAATATTATTTATCAATTAAAATTTTTATGAAAATGCATTTTTTTCGATGCTTTAAAAAATAGTTTTTCCATTTAAATTAAATTCAAGATAAATATTGTATTCCAGCCTTCCTTTTGGGTCTAATTTAATGTAGATATCATTTTTTTTTTTTTTTTTGCTTGTATGTACATACTAGTAATTTGTATAATACAGTTTTGATTTTGACGCTAAAATAAGCCAAAAATTAAAATTTATCAAAAAAAAAAAAAAAAATGCGTGAAATGGTTGCAAGTAAAATGGTTAAAAATGTTTGAGCATGATGAAGCCCCATAGAAGCGAAAACCAGACAGGACCTTTGGCTGGAAGCGACGGGTGTGATGCCGCCCCGGAAAGCTGTTTTACAGAGCAATAAGTATTTTTGTCTGCTGGGAGTTTCTCTCCTATAACTTGTTCTATCCACGCTCTTTCTTTTAGTATGTCAGGACCCACGCCTCTCAATTTAGGATCGCAGCTCTTGTTCTGTGCAGGCGAGGTGCCCGTCACAGCAACGGCAAGCATACCGTAGCATATAACTCCACCGCCTGAATCTCCCTGTAAATCATAGCATTTTTTTTCATTCTAACGTACAATTGTGAAGATACTCAGATAAGTTAACAATATACTTACGTCACAATTAATACTCTTCCTTTGAGGATCTATAAAATAAACTACGTTACCCTTTACCGATTGAATCTCTGTTTCCATCCACTGCAAGTAGTCGTCCTCAGGAACTGGTTCCTGAAATAAAATTTCGAGTATTTGGACAATATTACGGACTTTAATCTGTTATTATGATTAAGGATAGTCACATTTGTTAAAGATGTTAAACCCCATCCGCCTAATCTGCACTTATCGCCTGGTCTGATACGACAGTTCACTATTGGTGCTTGCCTAATGTATAATCCATCGAATATGAAATCTGGTTTAACCTTTAGATAAGTCGTATACAATTATTCATTGAACTCAAATCAAATACGAATAATAAAAACTCACTTTTAGTAATCTTATATCAAAACCATCTTGGTCTTTCACCCATCTGGGATGTTTGAAATTCTGAGTAATCGAGTGCACGCTCTTTGATTTAGACAAAGATGTAAAATGCAGATCACCAGCCACAACGACAAAGCTCTCTGTTGTACTGAAACAATTCATTTGTTTATTTTTTTATGATCGAATTATTCAAAATTTTATGGTATTTATTAGGGATAATAGTTTCATATGATGAATAAAACTTTTAAAAATATTGTGTACTCACCGTTTCTGGAGCATCTCCGGGTTTTGCCCTTTGACCACCAATTATTAAACCGGATACAGATTTTTTAGCGTTTGCCCCTTTACCATTTAGTTGTGGCTCCGGCTAATTTTTTATTTTCAAATTAATTTATTCAAGTGCAGTAAAAAACACAAAAGAAAGGAAAAATAAAATTTGGGATGATTCTAATAATTGCTAAAAATACATGTACATTTATAAATTTATGTGAAGGAACTGTACCGTGAATAAAAACCCAATTCAACGTAAATATTAAACCAAAACAAAACATCAAAACACCTCTCATGGTTAATAATAAATCTTAGTCACTTGAAAATTATTATAATTATTATCGTTGTTGTTGTCGTCGTAGATTTGAAGTATTGGCTGTCAAGATTGTATGGGTAATGGGATCCTGCGATCCGTGAAACTAACCTTTTTTACATATACGGGGGGAGGGGCGGAAAAATGTACCCTAATGTGAAGTTCACATTGGGGGGAGCTTTTCGGGTGGACCGGATCAGCGGAAGCTCCCCCGAAAAAGCTTCGAGATATCCACTACCCAATTTACGGAACCGGATGCACTGAGAGCTTTTTCAATGACACTCGGACTCTATTTTCGAATAACTTGGCTCAACAATATACCAAAGAAGTGCAAAATAGATGCTTATGATATTTTTCGCATAAAGCTTCAAGTTTTTCTCTCACTTAATTTTATTTATAAAAAAAAATGAATGTATGATAAATTTCATTGTTTTTAAAGAATTAATTTTCCGTGAAAATTTTTTTCAAAGCTTAACTTTTAAACGCGAATTCAATTTCAATTTTTTTCTCAACTTAACTGTAAAAAAGTTCATTCAAAAAAAATTGTTTATATTTGGTTTTGATTTCAAGTTTTTTGGATAATAATTTGAAAGTTCGAAACAAGAGCTTTCGCACCTTATTTTTAATCCCACCGCCGATCTAAAACTACCTCGATTCAGCTTGGCAACGATAATCATTGAAAAATTAAATCTAAGGATCGTAGAATTAATCCAAAGCGATCGATAAGATCAACCGGATAATCCCGTGCTCAAAAAGTACTTTTTTTTTTTTTTAGTACAAAAGTACGAAATAGCTTCGGTAGAATCGAGTAAGTTTGACCTGGGGCACGACAGACCGAAGTGCGGGATTGTGTTTTAGCCCCGGGGCAGGAATGTTACCCACTTATCGGCCATTACTCACTTTTTGCCGGATCGTAAAGCTATTTTCTCCGGGTAAGAGGAAGAAAAAAAATTCTCTCTCTCTCTACTCCTGGCTTATAAAGTTGCCCTCTATTCAGAATAACCCCCCCCCCCCTTTTTTTTTCTGGGTGGCATGGCGTGCGCCCTGGGTGTAATTTAATCGCCGGGGGGTGAAAAGTGCAGGACGGGACTTTAATCAACCCTTTTTTTTTTTTTTTCCTACCGAATTGAGGTTGGAGATAATTTGAGGGAAGTTACGGGCTGAAAGTCGCTAACCGAGGGAGTTTACCTGAGATTTCAGAGCCTGGACAAATTGATGCTTGCGGGAATCAACCACTGAGTTTGCTGCAAAAACCAGAACGCGGACAATAATTTTGTACACTGTTTTTTTTTTTAATAATTAGACGGAAAACTAAGTTTTAGTAGATTAGCTGAAATTTTTGAATCGGGTCATCGAAATCAAACGTGGAAAGATCTCTTTTTTGGCCTGTAATAGTATTTTTCGTAACAAGGGTGTAAAAAAAGGTATTACGCACCGAGTTGTCATCGACGCAAAATCCTAATTCTTCACATCCATGTTGCTAACATTTTTTTAATAAGATCCTCTACTAGTTTAATGAAGTTGAAAACTACTATTTCTTACTTTTTTCAAAGTGTTAGTAAATCGATGCGTAAAAAATAACTTTACGCACACTATGATAAAAAAATGAGATCTTAATAGTTAAAAAATATTGATTTGCTTGCCCAGTTTTATCTCAGGTCCAAGTTATTCTCATCTCGTAAATCCAAGTACACTGAAAGCTCGATAATTCGAAGTTTGATCTTCGTATTATCGAGGTCTGTATTTTTTCCTAGTACATCTTGGTTGGTGCACTTGACGGCAGGACACAGAAATTGGTGGTAGTAAGCATCAATTAGCCGGGGCGGCGTTGTGTTTGTCCACCCTGCTCCCATTTGACCGGGCGTGTGGGTCCTCGCCGATAATGGCTCCTCCGGAGTACATAACGTCCATTTACCGAATATAATAGCCAGACAGCGCGCATACGCATACCGAAAGGCCGCTTCTTGCTTGCTCCTCCGCGTGGTCATCAAGATCTAATGCACTGCGGGCCGAGCTGCGGACTCCTAAATCTTTGACGTTCGGGATATTTCTGGCTTCCTGGGTTTATTATTACACCGAGTTACTATCTTGCTATTTTAGTGCCGAAGCTTTATTTTGTTCTTTAATTTTTTTTTCATCTCATTTTCAAAAATTTATGAAGTTACGGACCTTTTTGATTATGGGCGAAAGTCAAAAATTTTAAATTTTTCTTCAATTTGTTTATTACTGTACATTAAAAATGAAAAAAAATCTTTTTAAAATAAGTTTTTTTAAGCTTAGTATAAAACAGTCAGTGTTTGAATAAGGTTCTTAAATGTAATTTTAAGTAATTTTTCAGTAATAATTAAAAATTCACCATAAAGTTTCAATACTTCGGCTCACTAGAGTTGAAAAGGATTAAATTTACAGGGAAATTTCGTTTAGAAATTTCAGAAACTTTTTTACAGAGCTTAAATTATTCGATGCATCTCTTGCATGAATTCTTTTATGATGAAAAAAGTTAGTTTCAAAGATACACAATTTGTTTTCGTAGTATAAACTAGTTCATACAAAACCTATTGTTACCTTTTTTTTTTATTTAAAGTTTAAAAATCTTGTTATCGGAAAAAACAAAATAAAAATCGGCTTTTTTCTGTTCTTGAAAAAAAAAAATACAAATGTTCAAAAAGAGCTTTTTCTTTACAAAAATAAATTGAAAAAAAGTTTTGTTAACACACAGGTTTGTTATACTTTCAATGGATATTTAACTCTATTTCAAAATACCAAAGTCTCGATAACATGATTTTTAATTTTTCGACTTGCCTTTTATTCAGTATTAAAAAGCTTTAAAAATCACAAAATACTGTATCATGCATCTTAACTATTCGATTTATTTTTTAATTCAGTAAATATTATGGTTTTTATTAATTTATTCAGTTTTCATAAAAACAATTAGAAAAAGAAATTTACTCATGATTCTTATTTAAGATTATAATTGCGTATTTTCTTGATAGAAAATTTATCTTTGCCCGTATATTTAAATAAACAAAATGCAGTGGAAAAACTGTGATTTGAAAAATGCTGACAAGATAATTATTAAAATACGATCCAAAAGTTATGTAAAAGTGTAACTAGTAAAACAACAATCTTTCATATCTCTAAAAAATTAAAAATACTCAAAGATCAAATAAATAGCAGAAGATAGCCCTATTTGGTGGTTAAAAAAATCAAAGATATTAAGTGGGATCAATATTTGAAAAGGCTTTTAGTAGCAGTTGCGGGATTCAGGGAGGAGTAGGAGGAGGAGGAGGAGCGAACAAGTAAATTTATGCTCCATAATCAGAGCAGATTACGTCTAAGAGCCCGAAATCCCTCGATACACCTAACATAAGTGTAGCTCCCCTGAATTATTAACTATATAGCTGCACCTTCAATATTGTTCGCTTGTATCAAATACTTTTTTATCTAAATATCTATAGTCCGAAATATTTATCATTTTTATAGATCTACATTCTTTATGACTTATTATGGTACTTATTCACGACTATGGGGAAAATTCAGACCAATCTTTAGATTTTTGAAGACTATACAGTGAATAATACTTATTAATGTCCAAAATATGTATATTTTGAATTACGAGAAGCAACATACAAGCAAACTTTTTAAATCTTGCTTTATCGGAAATCTTTGGTAATAAACAGTTGATTTCAACAATGATTGAAATATTTTGAAGTTAGTTTGACAACCACTGACACGATAGAATTACCTTTAAAGGATATGAAAGGGAACACAAAAAACTAGAAAAAAAAATTGTATACTAAGTGGTTGTTTAAGAGTCAACCTTTGTCTTAATTTTCTATACAACTGATTTTGAATTCCCGCAAAAAACTTGATGCATGACGTCAGCTTGACAAAATCACGTGACTTGTAAACCTTGACAACAGGTTATTTAATTATAAAATCAAGCAGTATTAATGTTATTATTAAACTTTATATTAATAATTTTAAGTTTGTTTTTCTGTTAAATAATAATTTTCACCTGTCACGTGACTTGATCAAATTGACGTCACACGTCAAGCGTTTTGGCGGCAATTCAAAATCTAAAAATTGAAAAAAGTCTATAATTATCTTAAAATTCTAAAATTAAATATATACGTACTTGCATAAATTTAGAACTACTTTGAAAACCAATTTTCGCGTCTTGTACCTTTCACTATAATGAAAAAACCGTATCTTGCTAACGAAAAAACTCACTATGGCCTCGGGGGGCGGGGTGACACAGAAATTCAAGTTATTCCCCTTTTAACGGAATAAGTGAAATCGATCGCGAAAGCAAAAGCGTCGTTCGGTTGCAAATAGGTCGAATTGAATTAAACCTTCAGTTTGCATCGCAGGAGTTTGTTTATTTACCAACGTCGGTTTTACAAAGTTTGTTGTTTTTTCGAAAAAATGCTAAAACGGTCTATTACTCGCCTTTTAATCAAAAATTTCAATATTCCTCTAATTATTTCTCCTACCGCAGCTGTCTTCAATATCCTTTGTCCGCTTTTCAAATAAATAGTAAATTCTTATCCGACTGTCGTTCCCAGGCTACAATTGCCTACCGAGAATTTAATTTAAAATGCAATTAAAGATCCGCTTCTCCTCGACTCGACCCCCCCCCCCGTGAGTTTTGAGCTGCTTGTCTCTTACAAATTTTACATTTCAAATTATAAAACGCGTCAGCTTTCTGTTCTTGGTTTTCATTTTCATTTAAAAGGACAAGAACCAGGACTAATATTTACATGGATTTTATTGGATTCTTCAAGCAATTTTCATTTTGACCTGGGGCGGACATAGCGTCGCGGAAAATACATGTTTTATTCCGTTATTTATTTATTCTTTCTTTAATATCTTACGAACAAACGGAATTGTTGGGTATCCGGAAGGAAACCACACAGTTTTATGAAAATTATTACGAATCGAATCCTTTTTTTATTAAGTTTCTGATAAAACAAATTTATTGACGTATTTTTGAAATTGTATTGGCTACGCTAAGATATATAATTATCATATTATTTATTGTACTTACATTAATTCATTTCAATTAAAACTAAAAAAAAAAAAAATTTCTCACCTTATGTGTAAAAAAAAAAAAAAAGTAAGATATTCAGAGTAGCGAAAACAAGTTAAGATTTCTCACCCGTAGTAAAGAATAATATGAGCTTTTTATGATAGTATGCGCAAAGTAATGTTTTACGCATCGATTTTAGTGCGTAAAATGGTCGCTTTACGAACACTTAGTAATAAAAAGTAAAAAATAGTAGTTTTGACCTCATTGGAATTCTCAAGGGCCTTCGAGGAGCCCAACCAGTTTTAAAACTTCTGTTTTTAACAATTTTTACTTTTTGCTCAGTGTTTGTCAAGCAATCATTATATACACTATAAAATCGTGACGTAAAAAAATACTGTTCTCAACTATGATTACAAAAAATGTTCGTAAGATGGGTGTCAAAAATTAGGATCTCGTGTGATCGCGATCACAACTCGGCGCGTCAAACGTTTTTTTACATCCTTGTTACAAAAAATACTATAATGTGAGTGCTCGTAAAGCGACCATTTCGAAATCGATGCGTAAAAATTAACTTTACGCAAACTATGATAAAATAGTATTTTTCGTATCTAGAGCGTAAAATTTTACTTTACGCTCGAGTGTGATCGTGGCGCCCGAGGGTCGGCGAAGCCGGCCCGAGGGTCACCGATCACACGAGACGTTACGCTCGCGATACGAACATCATTTTTTTTTATAGTTTGCGAACAGTCGTCTTTTACGTAACGATTTTAGTGTGTTGAATGATCGCTTGACGAACACTGAGGAAAAATTAAAAAATGTAAAAAATAGTAGTTTTAAAGCTGATTGGGCTGCTCGAAGTGTCGTAGGCGCTGCTCTGCAATCAGCTTTAAAACTACTATTTTTTACATTTTTTAATTTTTCCTCAGTGTGCGTAAAGGGATTATTTACGCACTAAAATCAATGCGTAAAAGAAGACTTTACGCATACTATGAAAAAAAGTATATATTTTCAAAAACACAGACCTTTTCATTGAAAAATCCAAGTCCATGATGTATTTCCAGTAAGGTAGCTTAAGAGCCATCGCAGTAATTAATAATTTTTTATTTCTATAAAGATAAAAAAACTAAACGACTCTCGAACGTGGAATGCGATTTTCCTCCCTGATAAATCGCTGACTACGAGCTCGCGACCCCAGAAAAAAAGGCAGTTTATCGCATGATCGTATGTGCAAAGATGAAGAAGTAGCCATCGATCTCCCTTTTCTTCTTCCTCTTCACGGTTGATGAAAACCGCCTCGAAACAATGGACGAGCCAATCGAGGTGAAAAAAAGTGGGTTAGGCAAGCCGATAACTCGGAAGAAAATAAGAGGGTCGCGACCCCGAATCCATCCCCTTTAATTTCGGGGCTTACAAATTTACGCGGCTTTAATTTTAAGTCCGAATGTTTCAATTAGGCCTGGAGATGATTATTTTTATCAGCGAGCTTGGTAAATGCACTCGAGAGATACTCAAGATTTATGGAACAGAGAAGCCGAGAAAATAAGTACTAGTTTCTAATATTTTCCTCAATTTTCTCCTGATAGTTGACGAAAAAATCTCGAGATTACAGAACTAGCCAATTCAAACAGAATTTCGTCTTTTTTTTTTTAAATTACCTTTTTTTCTTCTTCAAAAACTATAAATAATAAACTGTATGCAATTTTGAAATTAAAGCTTTTAAGTATAAATACTAGTTTTAACATACTTCTCAGACTAATTAGTATATATTTAACAAGAGTATTCAATTGAGTACAACTTAGATAGTTAACAATGAAATCACATTAGTCCTTTAAACCCTTCAATCCTAAATTATCAAAACTTTGTGCATATTTTTGAAACTCAATTTTTCTATTCTAAATAACATACCTTATTAATTAAGATAAAATTAATTTTCCGAAATTTTATTAAAACAATAAAGATCAAATGTTTGAATAAATATTCAAATTCCAATCCAGTGCGATCGTGTAATCCGTCGACGATTATTAATCACGGATCCGTTACAGAGGACAGGAAGGGAGACCCAAACTCGAAACTTTGTAACCGGGACTATTTTGATGAACCATTTCAAATACGGCTGTACTATATACACATACAAAGTTTCGAACTTCCCGCAGATCTAATCAGCCTCTTGGCCACTGCACGTACTTCTGGACTAGTTCATATATATATATGTATGTATTTGCTCTCTTACAACCGTTGACGACTTTAATTAAATGCAAACAACCGACTTGGAACTTTTTAACTTGCGATGGCTTGACTTATTTACCTCGGAAAATAAACATTTTTTTCGAGTTAGGTTTTTACAGTTATCTAACAGACTTCTTTTTCGTAACGAAAATTTCATAGATAAACACACTTTTAGCCGTTTAACAAGTCATCAAAAGTTAGAGTTGTACAAAAATAACTTTTTTTCAGCAAAATTTAATTTAATTTTATACAAAATCTGATTAATTTTATAATTAGTAAAAATAAATATAGATTTTGAAATGATTACTGCATTACAACTTTGAATAAACGATTTTTGTAATCATCTAAAGTAAATTTGATCGTGAGCTTGAATTGTAAAAAGTAATGTAATTATTTCGTTCATCACCAATTCATCATATTTTAAAATAAATATTTCGTTTTCGCAAATCCCAATTAATTTATTTCTGTAAAAGCCAGGCCGCTCTTGTTGCTTTTGAAAAAGTAAATTCGCTTAATACTTCATTTTGATTTCCATCAGAGAATGATTTTTGAAATAAATCAACAAATACGTTACAGTTTAATTAAATAATTCCCAGATTTACATTTAAAAAAATAAAATTCCATCAAAAGCTCGAATTTAACAAAGCGAAGGGATTTTCTATACCAAAATTTTATCGAATTTTTACAAAACTTATTGACCCCAAAGATAAATTTATAATTAACGAGTACTTTCAAATTTTATAAAAAATCAAAACAAATTTTGGATTTAATTAAGATGTTTGAGAGGTTTGAGATTAAACTTCAAAAACATATTTTAATTAAAACCAAAATTAACATTTGTACTTAACAATATCAAAACCAGCTAACTCCACTATAGAAAAATTATAATTACAACTTTTAGTTTAACATTAATATAAAGACAGGAAAAAATATGTACTTTGTTGGAAAATTATTGTTTACAAAAATTTTAAGTAAAAATCTCAACAAAGCATATTAATCATGAGGTGAATTTTAACGACTAATCCAAAGCTGCTGACGTCTACCATTGTTTGGACGCAGCTGCTGCTTTCAGCTTCTGAAGTTTTAACGAGTCGAAAGATTTATCGTCAACTTTTAACTATCGATCCCCGTTTAACAAATAAACTCAATTACAACCGGCTGCTATAAACATTACGAGACTTGCTTTCTTTACATTTTGTTTACTTTTCTTGTTAAAAAGTTTGAGAATGAGACAAAGCTAATATTATTACTTCTACTTGAATTTAATGTCAAGTGTTTTTCATCTTTCTATATTAAGTGTAAAGTGTGAGTAAATAGACTAAAATTGTTCAAATAAGGATAGTTCAAGAACTATAATAATTTATTACACTTCAAACAAGTTTTTACAAATTGAATACAAAATTAAACAGATATTTTACATGAACTAATGAATTTAAAAAAATGTGGTCACCATATCATTATAAATTTTTTATTTCTAAACTCGAGTATTATTAGAATTTTTTTTCTTTTTAAAAATGTATTTACTTTACTTTTTAAAATTTTTAAATCAACAATTTAAAATAAAAAAATAAGTCAAATAAATATTATTACATCAATTCAAATTTATTGTAGCTAATAGCTTTTATTTGTTTATCTTAAAATCTGAGACTTGACCGTGATGTTTTAAACAAAGACTTTAAACCAATTATTTTAAATAAAGATTTTATAGGTGGTGGTTTTGTTCAATCAGGAACTTGTAATTTTTTAATTTTAGTTTTTTTTTCTCGTATTTTTTTTAATTAAAAACTTGAAATAAGAACAATTAAAAAATAATCTTTGACAAAGGCTGAAACCATAAAGAAATAGTATTATGATTTTGAATTAAATTTATTAATTGTTAAGTATTTTTTAATCTTTTCTCATCTTAAAATCTAATAAATTATACATAAAAGTTGACAAACTTTTAATCTTATAGTTACATTTTATATGATAATTGGCACATTCAATGCCAACTATAAGTATTATTAGAGATCCTGATTTTTAAAAGAATTAAAATGATTCTTTTTTTTTTTTTTTTTTTTTTTTTTTAAATTAATAAAATAATCTTGAACAATCAGTAAAAATGATAGTTATTATGCGTAACAAATTGAGACACTTTAAGTAGTTAATATACTATACATCTATAAACTCTGTATTTAAACAAACATACTTTTAAATAAAATTTTTTTTTAATTTAGTCACTTTCTATTTTAAATTATTGTGAACTAATTACATTGACCATACAAAGTTACTCGTTGTCCGTCTTGGTCTTCTTCTTGCTGCGCAAAGTCATCTTTTTGTCTCCTGCCTCTTCCTCATCTTTCTCAGGTTCAACCTTCTCGGATGCTTTGGTCTCGCGGGTAGCAATGTTGCAGAGCTTCCTTATCTCCTCAGGCGTCTTGCCCTTGATTAATTGGGCCAATGTTTTGCAGCTGTTATCCAGCAGGAGCTTCATGTCTAGATAGTTGGCTGCCAGAATCAGATCAAACAAAGTCTGACGTTCCACCTGTGGATGAATTTTCTGTGTAATTAAGTACGAAAAAAAAAGTACAAAGTAGAACTATACTATTTTTTTTTATTATTTTTTTATTTTTAGTCTTGAAAAACTTGGGTTTAAAAAATGAAATTTAATGACTGGACTTTTCCATTACAGTGGAACCCGCTTATTGGGGACACCGGTTAAAGGGGACAACCGCTTATTAGGGACAAAATGAGTTTCCCCGAATCAAATATATCTAATGCGTACATTTTAAGAACGCTAAAATGGGACAAAAGATCGCTTAAACGGGACAAATTCAGATAAAAATTTTTTTGAGAATCATTATTTGTTGTAAAATTTTCAATGGTTTATTGGTAAACTACGAAGTCATTTAATATTCTTTTTTTGTTTCACTGCAAAAGTTACACTTTTGTCGTTTACCAATGGTTTTTCACCTACCTGCATGACCTATCTTTTCTCCGAACCGATTTGCCTCTAATTTTCCACGAAAAATTTTCTTTTCTTCAACAACGTGGGCGTACCCTTAATTATAAATTCTTATGAAGCTTAAACTGTCATTAGACGAAAAATATTTTTCTACTCAGGCTACTTAAAGTTAAGCTTTGACTAAAGTTTCAATCTAAAGAGTCAGTTTCGTTTGGGCATTCATCTTGAACACAACAATTTTAGCTTTTTGTGTAAATTTTAAAAATGACACAAGCTCGCAAAGATTTATCATTAGCTATCAAAATACAACTTTTGGACAAGATCAAAAAGCTGCCACCAAATACATCCCTACGCGAATTAGAGAAAATTTTAGAAGTCTCTAAGAGGATGCTAATTCATTTCTAAATTCTCTTTGTACATGAATAAATATTTATTGTAACGTAAATTTTATCAAAGAATTTTCTAATTTTGTAATTTGATGAAATTAAAATAATAAATAATGTATTTAAATAAATAACGTATTTAATCATTTACATAAAACTTCTAAAAATCGCATTTTTTTCTTCAAAACGCTTAAAGGGGACACCCGCTTTAGTGGGACAAAAGAGGCTTCCCAAATGTGTCCCCAATAAGCGGGTTCCACTGTATTTCAAATATGTTATATTTTATAAAAACACTATGGAAATCATGTGAAACTTACATGAAACAATATAATTTTTTTTAATTTGTTTGTTGATTAAATTTTTTACAGGAGAAAACATCTTGAAATTGTGGGTAGCAAAATAAATTCATTTGATGCCATGAAAAGTTAAAAATTTATGCTACTTAGTGTCTAAATTTGTTTCATTCTTAACCAAATCATCAAAAACCACTGAGTGTAGATTAAGATATTGTGTATGAAAATATTAAATTATAAGTTTTCTAGAACAAAATTTTTTATGAATTTTTGAAATTAATAAAACAATAAAAAGATTTTGATTAGACATTTAACTTACAAAACTTGAAACCTTGAAGTTATAATAAATACATGAAATATTACTAGAAAAATAAGGATTTAAAAGTTTAAGATTTTAGATTCTGAAAAAATTGATTGTTGTAAAAATTTTAGAATTACTCAAGCATTCATAACCCAAAGAGTTAAAAGCTACTTCTCTCTAAAGACAGAACTCAAATGAATGTAGAAGACGAAACTTTTAAATATTTAATAAAACTTCATGACTGCAGGTTTTTCAAAAAATTTTTTTGTTTTCTTTTCCTGATTAGACACAATGGAAAAAGCGTAATCTTACCTGTCTCTTAAAAGTAGTTGAGATAATACAAAAATTTAAGTTAGACTTTTAATTTGAAAAACCTGAGAACTTACAATAAATGATGCAAACACTAGAATATTTAAGTTAAAGGTTTTCCTGTTTTTAAAATCAAATAAAAGGATCAAAACTAAATACAACAAGAATTTCAGCTACACCAAAAAAAACTAAAAATTCGCACCTCGAAAGACAACTTACATTCAAGAATTCCTTGTCCCATTCCCCGATTTCCACGGGTTTCAAGTCTTCCTCGTCGTCCTCGTTTATCGGGGGGTCGTCCTTGTGGTGCTCGGCCCACTCCACGATTTTCTTGAGCACCGGGCCCTTGACGTTGGGCAACGGTATCGGGTCGTTGTCCTCCTCCTCGGGCATCCCGAGATCCTCCAGCATGGTCTTTATTGTGATCGAGCATCCGGCGACCTTGACGTCAACGTCGAATACCTGGCCGTCGCTGCTCTTTAACTTTATGTTCGGCATCTTCTGTTGGAATTGATTCAAGTAAGACACTAATAATTTGAGGTTAGGTCGAATGGAAAAATAAATGACGGTCGATCAACACAACAAAACATCGTGAATAGGTAGGTACATATAAAGAAAATAAAACTTGATAAGAGAACTAAACACGAAAAGAATTTTTTTGTCTGATTTTTGGGTACTTACGGTGAGTAGCTAATGATAATTTGTAAATTTAGGCGACTGAGAATTTTTGTTTTGTTGCGCGTCTCGAGCTTCAACTGGCTTCAACTGCATGCAACACACCGGAACTGATGACAGATGATTCACATATATGTGAAACTACCATGGTCGTGTGTGGTCATGCGCCTTTGGGACTTTTGGAGCGGGAAGGATGCTCATTGGCTGGTTAACGTCAGCGCCAGTTTGAGTTTATTTGTAAACTAATAATTTGAATTTTCAAACGTTAAGTAAACAGATTAATATTTGAATAATAATTCTTTCTGCTATTAAATGGACAAATTTACAATAGTAGATTGTTTTTCAAATTATAAATAAACAATTACTGAAACCGTTATATCATTTTAAAATATAATTAAATTTTTTTTTAAGTTTACTTGATAATTAAAAAAGTGACTCAAATTTTCACCATAAAAAGAAATTTAAAAAAAAAAAACAAAAATTTTTTTAGTTTTTAATGATAAAAATAAAAATAATAATGTTAATAATAAAAAGTTAAATATTTTGATACGAAAAATGTAATTTTATAGTTATGATAAGATTTTAGCTTTCATCACTATGTCATTTTGTTCACCTGAATTGAATAAAACAGACTAATTTGAAAATTTAAAAAAGCTCGCTTTAAAATAAAAACGAGTAAGTATTCATGTACACATTGAAATTGTATGAGCTGCTTTGAATAATTTACAAAGACAGCACTCATTATTTTTGTATATCCATTCAACTAGGATTTATCACTCTCTTACAAATTAAAACTGCTCAACATACACAGTTTTAAAAACTCAACCGTATAGCCTGATTATCATATTTTTCACGCTTTGAGTGGCGCTGCAACTTTAAATACTGAATAACGTCCTTCAACCTTATATTTACCAACCTCGAAGCCATTACGCTTCTCTAGGCTGCCTCGTTAGCGAAATCCCAGCGAGTGATTATTATTAAAGTCGTTTTGGTCTCGTTACCGAGCCGTGAATCGTGATTCGCGTCGAATGAAAAAATATAAAAAATCTGCGCTGGCTAAATTATAGCTTCTTTAATCGTAATGACGTCAATTTTTTAAAATTTCGTCATTAGAGTTAATTACTAATATTCTTATTTTTAGTTTAAGGTTTTTATAAGTTAGATATAATGATATTTTTGTACTTTGGTCAAATCAATAAAAACTCTCTAAATGTATAGAGTAGCGAAGTCTTTAAATTTTTACTAATAAATGTATTAAACATATTTATTATTTATTTTGATTTATTTGGTCAAATCTTCACTTTTTACTTTTACTTACTATATCAAGAGTTTTTATTGGTTTTACCCAAGATATATTCTAACTTTATTTCGAACTGAAAAAATTGTAACTTTGAATTATTTTTCATATTTTCTGATTCATTAGTGATTACAATTTTTTTTACTAAATAAATAAACATTTACATAGTCAGGTTGTAAGAATTATTTGAAAAAATAAAAAAAAAATAATTTCAAACTTGCAATTAGACTGATTCCGCGCAGCGTGAGTACGAACGATAAAATTCAAAACGCACGACCCACATAATAAAAAAAAGGTAAAACTCTTTGATTCTGAAATAAATTAAATAATTCCGGTTAATGCCGTCCGTTTATTAATTAAAATCCATGAGCTTTTATAATATCCCCGAGTGATCCAGTCGAGTGTAATATCAAATAAATATCAATTAAAGGATCGTTTGATGCCATCCCGCCGCAGTGAATATTTTTCATCTCTGTTTGAGAGGAAATTGACACGCGGTGTTGAAAAAGAGTTGAACTTTAAATTAAAATGAAATTTTCTCATTGACGTTTTTCCGCACGCGAGCAGCGAGTCGAGGTTAAAGTTTTCCCTTCAAGCCCTGCACGAGGACGTGAAAATTGCCGGGAGTATAAGATAGCATGACTGGAATTTAAAATTCCTCGGGCGTGATTTTGAATTTTACCGTGGGTTGATTGGAAAAGTATCGAGTAAATTAATTGCGGTCACCGAATTCGAACGATGTAACTTGTAACTTTTTACGTGGTTTTTTATTTACGTTTAACGTCCAAAGTTTAAGTTTTAGGCAATTTTCTAGGGGAAAAAGATTTTTTGACTGTTTTTTTTCGTGAAAATCCAATCTTAAGGTTCCGAAACATATTTTTTGACCGAAGAGCGTAAAACCAGTTCAAAATACGTTTTTTTACGCACTAGGTTCAAAAAAAAAAATTTTTCGATCAATGTTACCAGAGAAATGATTTTTTGAAAATTAATATAGAACATACTTGTGATTTCGTCAGTTCCATTTTACATGGTAATTTATCTGTTTTTTTAGAGCAAACAAATAACAATTTCCATCATGCATCTTTCTTACGAACGTCTTACTTTCACCACATGTAGCTGGCTTGCCCAGGATGTCAAAAGACTAATTTTAGGCGGGTCATTATGCAAAGCGCGCCGAAGAAAAATTCAAATTTGCATGCCAGAGCTTGCAAAAAAAAAATTGGCTGCTCTCTTCGAAGCCGCGGGACTGATTGGGGGTGGGTGGTGAGGAGGGAGAACCGACACGCCCGCGGCTTAATTCCCTTTGAGTTGATCGATGCCTTTCATTTCCACGCTCCGGCACTTCGAAATTAGAGATAAAGCCCGCCGGACAATCGATACTTCCTCTATTACAATTTCAAAAGTCTCTTTTAAACCTTTTTTTTAGTTTTTTTTTTTTTTTTTTTTTAAAGCTGAATTTTTATTAAGAATTTTGTGTTTGGAACAACAAAGGTTGGGATGGTTTTTGGAAAGTTTGTTTGTTGTAAGACTGAAGTTTTTTCTGATATCGAAGTTTTCTAAAAATAGTCATTTTTAAGGATTTAACCAAACTCTTGATTCTTCTATACTCAAATCTCAATTCAAAATTCATGACTATTATTAGCAGTTATGAAATTTTTGTAAGCTATCCTATGTTATCTGATCAATTATACTACATTTTTCATAATTTTACAGCTATTTTTTGTTGAAAAAATTAATTAATAATCTTTCAAGATACATAATTTTTACCCTACTTTGAAAGTGTTTCTCGAGACTTTTAAATTTTGCAAGCTCCAAGTTTCTTATCACTTCTAAGCAAAATTTGAGGGAACATATTTTTTTATTTTTCTGCAGCTGACATAGTGAAGTGAGCTTAAACTGTGCTGGCTTTTATACTTTGTCCTGCACTCCGAAAACAAAATTTAACTTTTTCGTGCAAACATACCCACTTACTCAGCTTATCTAGTTTTATAACTGCTTGCATCTTTTTTTTTTCAAATAAAAAGCTTTTTTATTATGCACAAAAGTATTTTTTTTTATTTGAACCATCGTAATGCAAAGCCCCAAGAATTTTACAAAAGAAGCTGGATTTTTTTTTTCAAAACTAAACTGAACTAATTTTTTTTAACTACTTTAGCTGTGTTAAGTATAACAGAGCTAAAAAACTAAAAAATTCAAATTGTTGAAAATACAAAAATTCTTAGAAATTAAATTTTTGTAATTTACACAAATTTGAGCTTTTTTGATAAAGTTTTTGTTTTCAGTATCTTAATTGTGGAAAAAAATTGTATGGTAAACTGAAGAAATGAAAAATATTAATTAAGTATGTTACTTTGTAATTTTAAGCTTCTGAATTTTTACACAAGAAGTGGACTCTAAGAATAAAAATCTTTATCATTGTTCATCTTTTTTTCAACTACTAAACTCCTTATTTATCGATTTTACGCTTTTTTCATTGTAAAAAGCTTTTTCACTACGAGCAAATTTTTTTTTCCATTTGACCCTTTGTCATGCAAAGCTCTGAAGTACTTATACATACAAATGGATTTTTTTTTAAATTCCTCACTGAATCTAAAAAAAATATAAAAAATCAAACGTGTTTTTTAAATTCCAATTCCGTCAATAAGTTCAAAGTTTATTAAACGTCCGTAAGTTGAAAAATTCCAAGAATTTTGATGTTTCCTACTTTGTTGCGAAAAAAATTTAATACCAAAACTCTAAACGAAGTTAAAAGTTATCAAAAGAATTCTGTTTTTGCCTTGAAAGTTTTTCTCTCCATTAATCACTCCATTAACGACTTCCTTGTCTGATTTCTTCCACCTTGCGAATACAACTTTTGATCTCAAGAACAAAAAAAAATTGCGCAAAATATTCAATCTTCTAGCTTTTACTTCGGATAAAATATTCTGCGCAACTAAATTTACATTTGAACAATCCGCAAATTAAAGAAAGAAAAAAGCTTTCCGAAGAGTACTTAGCTGCGCTCTTTCTAGGTTAAAAGAATTAAAAAAAAATTTTATCCAGATTATAAGTACACCAGAAAGAGATTTATTGAGATAAAGGAAACCTTTAGAAAAGGGAACGAGAAAGGCTGCACTTTTAGCAAGCACTTTTACGGTTAATACCGAAACAAACTCGATTGGCCTTCTTTTCAGCAGCTCATCGGTTATAAATGGACTTTAGGAGATAAAAGTCGGACAGTTACTTTTTTCAAAGCAACTCTTGTAATAATTAGTTTGATTAATAGCTTTTTATCAACGGCTCTTTTGTGAGCTTTCGAGCTTGCAGCTCAACCTAGGAGTAAATACGAAATTTTGCACTCGTGTCGCTATCAAACTTCCTAATCAATGTTTGATCAAACTTCGATCGACGGTTTTAAATTTTCAGTGCGTAAACTCGCGGTGTCGGATTTTCATCGTGGAAGTAATACGAAACGGACTTTCCGTTTGAAATTTTAATGTTAAAAAAACAGCTTTTTTAGTATTTTTTAATTTTTAGTCTGTACTAATGTACGAAATGTGAATTTTTTTCATGAGTGGATTAATGCTTCTGACGTTTCGAGGGTCAGCTTTTAAAACATATTTTAAAATCTTGTAGTTACGATTTTTTGTTGAGTTGCTGTAATGTCAAATAAGCTCGAGCGTAAATGTTACATAATCTCTGAAAATTACTTAAGCTACTCGAATTTTCATTACGGAAAATGTTCAAAATGAAATTTGAAAATCAGTTTTAGGATTTAAAAAAATCTGATGATTTTTGTTGAGGCGATTTCAGTGTTGAAATGATTTTAAAATACTTCCTCATGGATATTTATTTTATCTTTTATGTAACCTTTTAAAAAATTCGTATACGTTTTCATCTCAACATGCGACATAGGAGAAACTAGATAAGCTGACTTTAAAATATGATTAAATATAAAAAATTACAAACGGCAGTGATCCAGATTTGAATTTAATAACTTAAAAATCTTATTTATTTTTCGAAAGTGGACTTGACTAGTTTTTCTTATGAATTCATATCGAATAAATAAATTTTTAGAATATAAAATATATTTAAATACAGTTACGTATACACATAACCACGTGATAAATTAACCATAAAAAAATTAAACTACATATATCGTCAACTTCAGATGTATTGTCATCCGTAAGTCGTAACCCAACCTCAATCAACAACAGGTGTCTGTTGATAAAAAAGTGTTTTACCAGAACTCAGTGGCTAAGTAAAAAGAGTAATTGCTCATTCAAAATTATCGAACACGATCGCCCGGATGTTGCGAACTTGACCGAGGTCCAGCAGCTTTTGAGCCAAGATGTGGACTTAGGGGCGATTAAGAGGTACCACTGCGGGGAGACGCCTCTGCACCTCGCCATAATACACCGATCCCCGGAGATCCTGAAGATGCTGATTAATGCCGACAGCGTTGCAGTGCGCTTTGGACAGAGGCAAATCTTTGGATACTTAGTTCGGTAGTTCCTAGCAGAAGTAGAATTCATTATTAATTTTATTGAATGTTGTTAGTTCTTAAGAATGAATAAATTCAAGTGCTTGCAAGCTCTAAACTTAAAATTAATAATATTGTTCAAGTCGGATAGATAAGTAGTTTTTTGAATGGAAAATATTCAAGTATAGTATGCGCTTTGCAAGTTCTAGAGGTTAAAATTAATTTTAATACCAGATGAAATTAATGATGTTAACAATAAATATCTTACGTAAATTTTTATTCAAGGTATCGATAAAAAAAAATTTTTTTGATCCCTAATTATTTGTTAGATTTTAATTTGTTAAAATAAAATTACTTAATCTGACTATTTTTAATAGTTAAATTTAACAGTCCAGCTCCCCTGGAGATGTCGAAGATGTTGATCGAGGCCGGTGCCGAGGTCAACTCTGCGAGCATCCTGTACGGTCGCACCGCCCTGCACCTCGCCGCGGAAAAGAACGACTTACCTGTAATCCAGTGCCTGCTCTTCAAGAGGGCCGAAGTCAACTGCGCGGACAGAGTGAAATGGACACCTCTGCACCACGCGGCCTACCACAACGTCGGACTGAGCCACTTCGAGGCCATAAAGATGCTTATAGATCACGAGGCCAGCACCGATGCCCAGGACGACCGGGGTAGGTCGCCCTTGCATTTGGCACTCAGACGCGACGACGTCAACTCGAGGATAGTCAAGATGTTTATGGGGATCAAGGACGACGCCGGGGAGGAACAGGATCGAGGACATAATTCTGGTAGAAGGAGTTTGTGACGCTGATAATTTTTAGTTTTACTAGTGAGTTGCTGTACAGTCATGTAAATTGATCGAATAAAGTTGACTTTGTTTTTTTGTTGTTATTTTAATTGAGAGTGTTTTAATCATGCTGATTATTTCAAAATCTTAACTTAAATAATTATTTTCTTCACGAAGAAAAAAGCATGTTTATTTTATAGTAAACAACAGGTTTGCTATGTTATTTTTTATGTTTTTTGTTTTCATTTATAACATCGAAATTTAAGCCCGCGCTCGACATTGCTGACAACTTCTAGTGCTTCGCGGGTGTTCGCGGATAAGTGATAACGCACTGAGAGAAAGAAACGGTAACTGTTACCACTGCGAGTTTATAGTTACCGAATATTCGCTTATAAGAGCTTGAAAAATCACCAACTAATTGTAAGTGAAAACTCGGTAACTATTAGCGCACCGGTAAAATGAATACATCGCTCAAAGCGTGAGCAATTGGAGGTTAAAAATTAAAATTTTTTTTAGTTCTTGACAACTTTTCTTTTTTAACTACGAATATCAAAAGCATATTTTTGTTAATGAAATGTCTTTTATCATTTTAAACAGAATAAGCGTTTTGCAAAAGTAAAATACATTGTTTGTAGTTCACGTAAAATATAGGTAAAATGGCAAGCCTGCTTCAAGGCTCCATGCGCTAACAATTACCGCAGTTCTTTGCACTTCTCGTTACCGACTGATTCGGTTACTGTTACCGTCTCTTTCTCTCAGTGCGGAACTACATATATCGTTGATGGCCGTATAGCCGTTATCAGCTGGTGTCAGCATTACGCGAAAAAAAAAAAAAAAAAAAAAAAAAAAAAACTATGTATAAATATCACTCCGAAGAGGTCTATCTGGTTGAATCGTTACAGTGATTCGGATTAAGCTGACGAGCCAATCCTGCGGAAGCAGTGCTAACGCAGAATCTTCACCTGCCGGTAAATTTACTTGTGATAAAAGTTTTTCAAGCTTCTAAATCTGTACCAGTGATATTTACCTTATTCAAGTTTAATTTATTTATCGAACCTGTAAGCATTTATAATTGTAGGGTTTCAAGTTACTGTGTTATTTTCATTTCGACATAACCTAATTTAAAAGTTTCTCCCTCTTATATGAAGATCTGTCTAATTTATTATCGTAAATCTAGATCTCAGCACCAAACTGTCATATTTGCAAAACCAGCCGGAAACTTTTGACAAGACAAGAAACATTTTCAAAGTTTTGTAAGAAAATATTTAGTGATTCTTGTTTTAATAATTTTTCTGTGTTTACATAGTCATTAACTTCAACAGTAAAAAAGCCGGAAAGTAAACTCGACCATGCTATCTGCACGAGATACCCGAAACTTTAACCAGCTTGAATCAGCCATCGCAAAGGGCAAAATCGAGGAAGTTCGTGCCCTGATCACCCAAACCATCGACCTAAAAACTCTGAACAACTGTTACTTGGTGGAAACACCGTTACATCTGGCTGTGATCCACCGTCGTGCCGAGGTACTGAAACTGCTGCTTGATTCCGGGGCTCAGATAACTGGTCAGGACAGGAACAACTCAACCGCTCTTCAGTTAGCCCTTGACCGAGGTGACCTCCAAATGGCCATGATTCTCATTGAGGCAGGAGCGGGTGTGGACACCAAGAGCTTGGTGTATGGTTGGACCGCACTGCACCTGGCTGCTGAGAAGAACGAGCACGAGGTCATTGTGTTTCTGCTACCTCGAGGTTCCAGTGTCAATGATACAGACAGAGTTGGCTGGACGCCACTGCACCATGCCGCTTACCACAATGTTGGAAGGAGCCATATCAACACGATTAAAGTTTTGTTGGATTATCATGCAGATGTGGAGACAGAGGACTTGCATGGAAAGACACCCTTTCACCTACTACTGAGATGCAAGGACGAAAGTGTGAACGTGGAATTGGTTAGAATGTTTGCCCATCTTCAGTTTGACAAGGATGATGATGATGATGTTTGTGACGAGACTATAATGGAGTAGCTTAACTTGAAGGCTCAATGGAGGTAATTTAGTGTTAGTATGACAGTAAGAGTTTTTTAAGTATTATGTAAACACAAAATTTTTTACTTCAGAATAATGAAATTTTATCATACTTTGATTCAATATCAAAACATTTTTTGATTACTTTATCAATAGTTCTGTTATTTGACTATTTGAAAAATACATTTTCATTTTATAGCATCACAATGTATTTTTACAAACCCATGACAACACATGGAAATATTTTCTTAGATGATGCTATGTCTAAAGTTTTTTCATATTAATTTCATTTTAATTTTAATATTATTTATTAAAATTTTATATATTATATACAATTGTACATCATATAATAACAATGTACAATTTTTCTGAATTCTGAAGATCCTGTTGCATTCAAAACTATTTTATAATTTTTGTGGTGATTTCAAGATTTGCATGTATTTTAATCATGCAAAGATAATGAATAAATTTTTATGCATAGAATAGTTTATAGTCAGCAATTAAATATATTTAATCTATTCTGAATAAATACTTAAAAAATGATTTTTATGTTTCAGGTTTCTTTTCACTTGGCGGGTGACCTTCAAAAAAAGGTAAAAAAAATCAATACTAAATTAAATATAAAATTTATTTTTTTCTAGAAACCCAAAAATTTTAATGAGAACCAAAAACAGTCATGCACGCGATTAAAACGCAGGACCATCAACTTGCCAAATATAAATTCAGTCCGACACGCATGGAGCTTAAATTGACGTACGTGCGCCTGGGAATAATTAACGTCGGGATCAATTTTTCACGTACGCATGCACGAGTATGGGCACGTACTACGGATAAACCAGGCTGCTGCGAGATAAGACTAGAGCACTTGTACCCTTATCGCGACACTTCTTTATGTTTTTTGTTTAATTAGAAACAATTACGGTGGTACTTCGAAATTGAAAATTCTGATAAAATTTTGAATGCAAATGATGTGAAAAAAATAGAAACCACTTTTTGTTTTATCAGAAAAATATGATAAATTTTATTTTAATCGCTGAAAATGATACTCCAATGTAACAATTTTGGAATATAGGTGGCTGAATAGACTGAAGAAGTATTGAGTTTTTAAAAAAACACATTTTAAAAGTTGTCAGCTCTGAAAATGTGACAAGCTTGAATTTGACGAATAGTTGTAGATGGATGAATCTCAATGTTCTTTTGTGAATTTCGACTTGTCTTTTTTTTTGTTAAGAAAAAAAATAATAATGAAAAAAATTAATTTTTGAATACTTAGCCGCATTTTATTTTTCAAAAGTTTTTGTACAAACAAATTTATATTATTAAAGTTAATTTTATGTTTAAAATAAACTACTGAAAGCAATTTTGAACTGTCAAAGTTTTAGGTTTAAAATTTTTCAACGATTTTGGATTGTTCGACAGATTTCTAATTATAAAGCAATTTAAACATTAAACAGGCATTAATTATAATAAATATAAATTTATTATTAAAATTAACTTACTGTTCGTAAGTTCTAATAAATCTTGTAATTTATAATTATTTAAAAACGAACTCTTCGAGTTTTTCCGGTATAAACTGCCGAAAGCAATTTCGAATAATCAAGGTTTCAAATTGTAAAATTTCGCGTTATCACTGGGTAATGGCTGTAGATTTAATTTTACTGGAGCTTGTTAATCGTCGGTCCAGGTAGCTATTTTCCGATAAACTCCGCCCTCGATTTTACTCTGTGCCCGGGCCGCTTTTAACAATTAAAAATTGAGAAGCCCGTTGTTTAAAAGCTCCGATATCCAATTTGTCGCACCGTTACAAAAACAGCTGACGTTTATGTGCATGCTGCAGCTGCGTCGTTTTCCCGTAATTGGCCGGTCCAGCGCAAACCCATAAATTCATTATTAGGATTTTTTTAAGTTTTAAAAAAAAAAAGAAAAAAAATGTTTGGAACCGTGCTAAGATTTTATTAGTTTTTTAAAAATTACATCGTGCCGTATTTTGATAAATTTTCGTTACCTGTATGTAAATTTTACCATAAGTTTTAAGCAAACATCCTGAGGTAACAAATTTCTTTTAAAAAAAAGATGTTTAAAAGCATGAAAAAATTATTTTTAGTAAAATTCCAAGACTCGCATTATGCAGGCCTCATATAAAAACTATTTTCATCAATTCATCTAAAAAAAGTCTGATTCTCAACATAAAAGAAAGAGCTTTTTTTCCATGAGTGGTTTCTGTGAGAAGTAAACTTGGATTCATCAATTAAAAATTTTGAATCAAAAAGCAGCCCTTACAGAAAAAATAAATTTCCATCAATTAATAAAAAAAAAAAAAAAAAAAAGAAAAAGCTTTTTGCCCATGTATGGATCATATGAGCTTTAAGAGAAAAGAGCCAGCCTGAGTTCGGTGGTAATCCTCGGAAAAGGAATCAGAAACAATCTTGCCCGGGTAAGAAAAGATTTAAAAGACTTTCCGAGGTTAAAGCCTGCCAAGCTTCTTCCTTTCTTTGTTCCTTTTTCTGGATGCGCGCTACGATAAATTGGGATCGTCACGGAAGTCCAGCCGGCCCCCTTTATGAAGACTTTATTCGATAAACTTTTTCTAAAATATCCCCGAGTCCTTTGATTTTATACTTTTTCTTTCGTCGGGCTGTCTTCAGCCTAGAAAATAGTGTTTGAGGAAAATACTTTCGGCGATCGACGTGCTTTACTTATGATTATATCGATTTCCATTAGTTTTTTTTTTTATTTATCCATCAATTTTTAATTACATTAATCATCTTCATCATTAGCTAGAGTCAATTAACCGATTTCATTCATCAGTCAAGGATTATTTGTTCAAATTTGAATTTTGTTGATTAATCTGATGAATGTATTTTCATTTATTTATTATTTTTTTGAAAAACTACATAGAATTAAGCTATGAATGTTGAACTTTAGTTAATAGTTTTGAAAAAAGAATTTCAAATTTACACACAAAAATTATTTCAAGAGAATATAAATAAATAAATAAAAAATTTTTGACAAAAAAAGTGTTGAATATTTTATTTAGATTATAAGAAATTCTGTTACAGTTTAAAAAAAAATTTATAGATTAGTTTGTATGTAAGACAAAATCTAAAATAGTACCTAAGTATACTTATATTGTTAATATATTAACAATAGCAAAAACAATTATTTTTTTTATTAGCTAATTCGGCATTTAAAAGAACTGTAATTTCAGTTTATATGAAGTTTCAATTTATAGTCAGCTTTGAAGGTGAGGAGATCCCGAGAAACTCGCTGGAGATAATTATTTATCGGAGAATTCGCCTTGAGAGGTTCAAGCTCAAAGTCAGTCCCGGAAAATCTCGAGTACGCCAAAGTAAAATCTTCAAACTTTTTAAGTCTTTTTTCACGTCAATCTTCAATAATCAAAGTAACTGATTTACATGGTTTAAATTAAATGGACAATTTTAGTAATAATTAATGAAGTTTTAATTAATATTCTTTGGCCCGCAAAGTTTTTCGTAGGATTAAATTCAACGATTTAACAGTTATAATAACGTCAAACAGTAATTATCGACTGAAATCAAATAATCTACTGGTTTTGACCTCGGTTTTGACGGCTTCGTTTCAAACGCGAACTTTCGACATTCGACCGCATCGAATTACTATAAGTTTAATAACTTGTTTAAACTAAAAAAAAAAAAAAATCTTTAATTTATCGCACCAAGATGAAATATGATACTCCGGATTCAACGTCGGTAACGTAGCAAAAAAAGCATTAAATCGCGGTTTGCGAATCCCGGGATTTAAATTCCAGGACAAGGATCAAACTTTGTACAGAAAGAATTTTAATGCGCAGCTGGGGCAAAGTAAAAGTAAAAAAAAAAAAAAAAAAGCGTATTTTATAAAGTTTAGCGGAAAAATTCTCGTAAAAGTCCCTTATCTCGAAGCCTTGTCAGCACATCCGAACTTTGCGGTAAAAAAAAGTTTGGTTATTTAAAAAATCACGGCGAGTAAGCCGAACGCATGATAAATTTATTGTTTTTCTCTTTACATCGACGGAGAAGAAGAAAATTTTATCCTCAGAATTTTCGTTGCGTTTCTCTTTTTCCATGTTTTTATTTGCGGGACCGTTGTTCAATCTATTTTTATCCGCCAGCGTGGTCGAATGCATTCTTTCATACCTTTTTTTTTTATTATTATTTTCAAATCATGTTTCTTTTACAACGGTTACGGGTTTTCGATTTATATTTTTAAAATTGCAATGCCACCGAGAATAAAACATTTTTCGTAACTTTATGGAGCAATATACCAGAGTTTTAGCAGTGAAAAGAATTTCAAACAATCAAGCTGAAAGCTATGTACTTCAAACAAGCCCTGATTAAGTAATTAATAACGTTTATGTAATGAATCACGTGTATTGTACGAAATACCATTGTTATTTTATTTATTTTAACACGGGACGTATTTTAAGGATCATATGTAACAAGATATTTTAATTAAATTCATTGTCATAATGAAATACAATTTGAATAATTTATCGAAACTGGGATTATTTAAATTCCAAACATGACAAGTGCGTGACTCGAATTCTACTAATTAGGTCGTTTATGCTTCCTCTTCATTGATAGTTACAATAATAGTTTGAATGTTAATTTTGATGCAGCCCCTGTTGTTTAAGCAAACAAACGAAATATTTTGTCGAGCTTGCAAGCTCTATTGATTCGCTCATCATTTTCAGTGTATAATAATATAATCAAAGAGCTGGGACACCTCAAAGGCTTTTTTCTTATCGGTACGAAAATGAGCTTACAAAGGTGCCCCCGCCAAGATGAAAGCGCAACCGCACCTTAACTTAAACCACTTTCGAATCAAGTTTTAAAAACTTTTCTTAAATTTTGGAGCTTGCTCTATACATTCCACATCCAAGATAAGATTTTTGGAGTACCCAATTTCTCGATGTATTCCGCGGTGGTTATAAAGATAAGCGCTGAGTTTTTCGTCCGAAACGGTCGGTCGTTTAGATTGGGTATCAAAGTTACCTCGGCGATGATCAAGAGCCGCGTCGACGGATCGATCGGCTTTTATGGACGACTACATGAAACCGGATACTTTCTTTTTTCAATTTTCTGACCGAGGAACAGGATTGAGTTCTAGTTTTTATCTATGTTTTTCCTCGTTTTAAAAAATGTTGACACCTCTAAGTGAGCAAATAAGTTGAAATTTCAAATTCTCGAAGCGACACTTTGTAGTGGTTCAAAGCCGAAGAAAAATATTAAAATTTATTTATTATTAATATATTCTTATCACTTGTAAGAAAAATGTATTTAACTTCGTTGAAAAAAGCTCTTAAAAGCTCTTGAAAATTGAGGACCCGATGATTTTAATATCTGCCATAAGATATTGTTATTAAAGTAAAAACTCAAAAGTCAAAGAGTACTTGCAAAGTGAGTTTTTGAATGAAATCAGTTGAAATTTGAAGAAACAGGATGTATAAAACATTGCTTGAATAAAATTGACTTGCAAGCTCGAACCGGTTCAAAGAAAAAGAAAAATATTAAAATTTATGTATTTTAAATAGTCTTATAAAAAATGTATTTTACTTAATTGAAAAAAAGCTCTGAAAGACGTTCAACTTTGACTACTCAAGTCAAGTCTTCTCGTATGACTATTATTCCGATATATAAACTCGCTGATTGGTTGCTCGAGTCTAACCTAACCCCAAAAGGACTATTTTTTTTCTTTAACTATTTTTTTCTATTGTTAATATTCTCCTAATCGTGTCCGTAAAAATCTTAAAATAATCCTCAAATGTTCTTTTAACACCTCAAAAAAACTGTGCTTGGTGTCATCATCCATTATTGAGAGACTTTGTTAAGAAGCACGAAAAAGTTCGACTTCCCATATGACACTGTGTTAATGAATCAAAACAATAATTATTGATATCTTTGTTATTAGACTCCTAATTGCTTCCAGATTTTAACAGAGGGCTTTTTATTATTCAATCAAAATATCTCTAAATTTTCATAATTTATTAATCATTATTAATTTTTCGAGTTGAACGTCCTTAAAAGCTCTTGAATTTTGAGGAACCGATGATTTAACTATCTGCTATGAAATATTGTTATTAAAGTATAAGAGTACGTGAAAAGAAAGCTTTTTAAAAATTAAGAGTGTAAAACATTCCTTGAAAAAAATTGATTTGAAATCTCAAAATTTATGTATCATTAATAATCTCATGACTCATAAAAAAAATGTATTAAACTTCGTTGAAAAAAAAGCTCTTAAAAGCTTTTGATAAACCGATGATTTTAGTATCTGCCATTAAGTATTGGTATTAAAGGTGATGTATTACTCGAACACAGTGTCAGTACAGCTTTAAACAGTAAATTGAAACCGAAATAAAAGCTCCACTTGAATATCCGGGCAAAGAGCAAAACTGAGACGTAACGAACGGACACTCGAACTACTCGATTTTACGGCTTTATGCTAATACCGACCGGTGTATGTACACACAGTACACACATAAACCTTTTTTTACTGTTGTTGTTGTTGTTGTTGTTTGGAAACTAAACTTTATTTTCGCAGTTTGCTTGAATTAATATCAGAGTTTTTCAATGTAACGTACCGAGCTTTTTTCGCTTTCACCAGCTACCTCATAAAACTCGAATCCGCAAAAAAGTTTTAGATTTATTTAAGTACGTCAGAGTTTGACCTTGTCGAAGTTAATGTAATTCAAAGATTTTTTTTTTACAAGATGAGATAAAAATGTTGTTCTTTTTTGACAAAACAAAGAATGTTTCTTGAAATTTTTCACTTGTTCAATCTCTCGCGCACTTGCTTTTTTTAAGGATTTCAGCTGACAGTGTACGAAAATTCCGTTTGTTGGTTTGGTTTAAAAGGTTCGTCGTGCGTTGTTGTGTTTCGAGATTTTTCTCTCGAAAAAAAGGTATGACAGTGAGTTATGAAACTCGAGATGTATTTTCAAAAATAAATGAAAAACTTGTTTGTCTCCATCAAAGGGATAAAAAAAAGAAATCTCATTCAAATACAGCTTTTATATTTGAATTTCAGAGCTTTTTTTCCCACTTGTAAATCCGTAATTGCGTTGGGTTGGGAGTAATTTTTTCGAGAAAAAAAAAAAAAAAGAGTAAACTTTTATCGCGCACTTAAAGCCACCAGAGTACAACGCCAATACAGCTGCTGGAGCGTGAAAAATCGATACTGCGAAATATGAAAAACTTTTTTTTTTAGGAAAAAGTTTTCTCCCTCCCGACAACTACTGTCACGTTTTTATCGAGATTTACTCATCAGTAATTTTTGAAATTCCCTCTCGGGAGATAAAACAGGGGAGAGAGCGAGAATCGGAAAACTTTTTTTTTTCTCTCCGACTTGTGTCATTTGGCACTTTACATACGGTTATACTCGGAGGCGCGAAAAAACACTTAAGAAAATGCACCGAGAAACGTATAAACAGGGCTGGAGTCCAATAAAAAATATGAGAGATGAAAAAAAAACACGCTTTCTACCCGCAATATAAGAGAGTGGTTTTCATGAATGGATATTTCGTGTGCGAGGTAATAAGAAATTTCGAGCTCGCAAGCTCTCTCAAAAGCTGACAAATTTTGCTAATTTTCTAGATTAATGAATACTGTGAAGCTTGCAAGCACTCTCAATGAATTAGAAAAATGGACAAATTTCCATCATTTTCTAATATTTTGGATTCATGAAAACATACCCTAAAGCTTGCAAGGACTATTAAATGAAGTAAAAAGCGAACAAATCACTACCATTTGCTAATTTTATAGATAAATGAAAACGTACTCTAAAGCTTGCAAGCACCTTAAATTGAAGTAAAAAAGCGGAAAAA
This sequence comes from Encarsia formosa, assembly GCA_038277355.1. Classification (NCBI taxonomy): domain Eukaryota; kingdom Metazoa; phylum Arthropoda; class Insecta; order Hymenoptera; family Aphelinidae; genus Encarsia; species Encarsia formosa. Next base: position 25,148,680 of record CM076188.1, on the reverse strand, counting down.
TTATTATCATTTGCTTTTTTTGGATTCATGAAAACATATCTTAAAGCTTACAAGCTACTTTTCATTGAATGAAAAAGGGCAAAAATTACCATTATTTTCTAATTTTCTAGATTCATAAAAACTTGCCTTAAACATATCTTGCCGAGCAGTGTTTTTTTGATCCTCGAAAAATAACAAAGGGCTGTTGGACTTTTTTTGTGATGCATATGAAGTTTTTCGACGTCGTTCTCGCGTTATGGCGATGAAATTTTTTTACGAATATTTTTGCACAAATGACGTCGTTAACTCCGTACCTCGAGTTTTTTGCAAATTTCATTAAAAAATATATGCGAGAGAAAATTTGAGGGACAAAAAAATAACACAGACGCGAACTGTGAGTACTATCCTAGGAAAAATTGAAGCTTTTGCAGAAATAAAGGCAAGTTTTCATGAGTGCTGAGAAACATAATGACACAGTCTGAGTGTCAATTATTGTATTTAAATCTAATAAAGTTTTTGAGAGTACGACGAAATTTTTAATTTATTTTAGCAGTATATAGTACACCAAAATTACGTGAAAGTACAGAGAGAAGAAGGCTAAAACGAGTTTAAAAGTTCTGGTTTAGATCCTGAAAATGGGAAAAAGAATCTGATGATGATCAAACCGTCCGGAAATAAGGTCAAAACAAGTTTCGAGCCCCCCGCACTTTTTCACCATGCATTTCATTTCCCTCGGTTTCACTACTTTTTTTTTCCAGGGCTCCTCGCGCCGGCTTTCTTCATTATCGTGCTCTTGCGCATTTATTTCTCTTTATCCTGTTTTTCCTTAGCGGGTCGGTTGCGTACGCCTGTTCATTGTTACCCGGTTTCTTTTTGTCTCTTGCAACCTTGTTTTTTTCTCTCTCGGGTTGGTATCACTTTTTTTAATTTCTACGGCTCGCCTGCCTAAATTACTTTCCTGCATTGAGAGAACCTTAATCTTTTAAAAGGTAGTTCATTAATGATGGGACTCTTTTTTTATTGTACTTCATAGAAAATTTAGTTGAGCATGAGTCCGGATTTCAGAAGAATTTTTTTAGCTGCAGAAACTAAAATAATATAAAAAAACACTTCTGATAAAGATAAATTTTTTTGTATAGTTACTATATGATTTTTTGAGTAAGAGAGAGACAGTTATTTTAGTCAGCTGATGCAGCAGCAACAGACTAAGAAAATAATGAGAATTTAAATTATCTACAAGAAAAAATAAAAATAAAAATCGCAAGAGTGATTGAGAGTGGATCCACGTTGAGTGATGATATTTAAATTGACAGAGGTCATTTATGTTGACAATTATTTTTTTCAGACTTTATCACTTTATTCAATACTTTGCGGGAAATTCCTGAGCAGATTTATTCATTAATTTAAATATTTGATCAGAATATATTGTTTGTTAACGTCAAATAATAAATATTGTACGAAAAAATAATTATTAGGATGTAAGGTCGTTGCAGGCTAAAATGGACCTAATAAAATACAGAAAATACAGAAAATACAGGCGAGTAGTATTAATCAGTCTGTGATCAGGCAAGCACCTTATAAAAAAAAGATCTGTATCAAAAACCTACAACTCTAAGCGGCTCTTAACTCATAACTTTATAAAGTGGAATTCATAATAAGTATATCGTTATATTATTATTATTAATTTTAATACAATTTCTTTCATTTAACCAATATATGAAAATAAAATAAAGTTATAAAACAATTAGTGTCAGCTGTATAAAATTAATTTTTAATTTTAAATTCAATTTAATATAAATATTCGAAGTAAAGTATATTATCTGAATTTATATATTTGCGTTGGACACGAAGCTGTAATCAAAAGTCTCGACAGCCTTTTTTGCTCAAGACCCAGGAGATTTTATAACTATTTACTTTAGCATACAGATGACGGTGATAATCGAGTGCGCGTATATTTTTTGGAGCCGAGCCCTTTAAAACCAAAAGTACCCCTAAAATCCTCTTTTTATTTATTTTTATATTCTTACTTCCTATGTCACACAAGGATGCTCTACCGTAAATTAAAGTTTAAAAAGTTTTTTATCTCCTGCACTCTGCCGAATTTAATTCATGTACTAGATGTTTATTTATTATCTTAGTGGTTGCGCTTTAAGGAGTAGGTATGAGGATTCAGTCTGGTTAATAACTCATTTATTTATCTCTATTTAATTACTTTATTCTCGATTATTATTAACACTTCTTAGTGTGTATTAATATTCAGCCCAAATTGTGGTTATTTATGTACTCCCTGCAGGCATCGCTTGTCGACTTAATTCGATCCAACAAATTATCCATGTCCGTTGAATCTTCTATGTCTAATATTGCAATCTCAGCTATCTCAGTAAGCCTATTAATTTGATTAACGAATTTTTATCTTTTTCTAAATAAATTGCAACTTGTTGTAACCTGCGCTGGAATTCCTTCAAGTCTTGAGATAATTTATCCAAGATACCTTTGAACACCGATGAACTGTACTTTTCTATTAAATACTTATGATCCATTCCCGTGCCACTGCAGAAGTCATCAAAACTTTTTCGAGAATTCATATTTAACTCCACTATTTGATTGTATTTATCAGAGGCCAAATTGAATTTACTCTTTCCGTCGAGTAATATTTGTTTGAACATGTGGACAAGCCGATCGCTTACTTTGCTTCCAGAATTCGAGATCAAAGTCAGTCTGAGATAAGTAAGTTGACTTTCCACTGTTGAAATCCAGGAGAGTAATTTAATTGATGACTCCTCGCTTAAATATTTAAATCTACGAAATTGATCTTTGAAATCATTCACGTTTTTCACGGTCTCGGCTGGGTATATTTTTGAATAGTCCATAGGGTAGAGTCTATCGACTGTAAGTTCTAGCTCTGTCAGGTTGAGAGATGACTCGGCGCTCGCTGAAGTAGCAACCAGCGCAGTGCCAACGGAAAAAGCCAACTTAAATTAAAAGCCAACATGACTATTGAGATTCTAATGACAACTAATGTTGGAATTTTTTAGAGCCGGCTTTTATAGGAAGCACCTTTTGGGTTTTTCCACCAAAATGTTTTTGGTAAGTAAAAATTTTACTAAAAATATTAGATTTATCATTGTAACTCTTGAAAATATTAATTCAGTTTAATTTATTGCTCAGCTACTAATTAAACGCTAAATTTTTTTTAAATACTATTAATTGAGATATAAATAAATGCTACTCAAACAGTAAAATGGAAGAATAATTGTTTGCCTCTTTAGTTTGAAAAAAATTAATTTCAATTAAGACAGCAAACAACGAAATTTAATTTTGATTTTTAACTTAACTCACACTTGATCTACATTAATATCAATAATTATTCTAAACACAATTGTATCAGAAAAAATTGTTGGGCATATAAATTTATTAGTACCTTACAGCAGACGAGCGCGCGTAAATTGTAACGTTTCATTTAGCTATTAGTTAAATTTCGGTTTTAAAAAAATGATGTTTTTTTTTTTTTTTTTTTTTTTCTCTTGCCTAATAAAAAATATTTTGTAAAATAATCTTCGGAATATGGATTCTAATTATAATCCTTCACTGTCGAAAAAAATTTATATTTTTATAAAAATGATAAAAATTATTTCATTCAATTAGTAACCTTCGGAATCTTTCGTTTTATAAAATCAAAGTAATTTTAACGAATCCTGTTAACTAGGTTTTATATAATACTCGATAAATAATAAATATTGTTTTTCTATGTACGTTCATTATTGAATTACATAGTTTAGTTCAACCGTTTCCTTGCAATAACCGGCATTGTTAATTTTTTGCTTAATAGAATATCTCTAGTTACAAATTTATTTTAATTTTATTTAATGCAAATTAAGTGCTAATAAATATACATTTTTATTTATTGATTTAAAATTAAAAAAAAAAATTGTTTCTTTCATTTGTTTCAGATTATCAGGCATGGAGGAATCAGTTTGTATAATTTGCGATGGTAAAGAAAAAAAAGACTTAATAACTATCAAACAAAAAGCTATATCGACTTTGGCTGAATCTAGCAGAAAAAGATTTGATGGTAAATTTAAGAGTTTTGAAAACAAAACAACCGCTTCAGTTCACAAACAATGTCAAACTGTTTACAATAATGCAAAAAGTATCGAAGCACTTTGTAAACAAAAAAGAAGAAAATCAAACGAATCTAAAGATATTAATAAGCAAGCAAAGCAATTTGATTTTGCTACTTGTTGTTTTCTCTGTGGCCGCTCTTGCACTCATGATTCCAAGGAGCTCTTTCGTTCTGTGTCAAGTGATGACACAAGACAAAACATCATTGAAGAAATTAAGAAGAAAAAAAATCTTGATAGCAATATCAGGGCCCTCGGTTTCCTTACCCTTGTGTGAATATCAAAAGGTGCGAAATACTTTATAAAGATTATTTTCTATTAAAGTAATTAGCTTGTTTTTATTTTTAACTCAGAGTTTCATGGTTATTTTGAGTTAAGAGTAAACGCAACGCAATAAGCTTGATCAAATAAAAAACACACTACTTTTTTGGGTTATTGTCAGTCATAAAAAGAAAAAAATAATCTAACCAGAATAATATGTTTTCGAAAATTTTATTTAATCGGGTGATCACGTTCACCTCGAGTGCTAGTATTTACGTTCTTGGTGAATTTACGAAATTTCATATAATATGTGTTATGTCTATGAACTTGATGATTTAAAAACTTGGAAAAAACATAGAACATAGAATAAATAATGGATTCCAAATGTCCATATAGGACGCGATTTAGATTTTCAACTATATCTGTGATCGTCTTTATAACTTTGAGGGTGTGCGAACGGGATTATTTATGTCATAATAATTTGATATTTTACACCCTAGGGCGTTTAAGTGGTTATTTTCGTCCATTTTAATTCATTTTAGCCTATATTGATTTTTCTTAGCTGGAACCGTAGATTTAAAAAAGTTACTATTTTTAAACTTGGGTTATCCTTTACAGTGAAAAAGGAGATATTCCCAAATTTTAAGGTATAAAGCATCATTATTAAATCCTAAATAATTAAATTTTGGCGGTAGACTGCTTTATTGAATCAGTCATTCATTTTTCGGCTTAGCATGGTTACAACGCTTCAAATTCCACCAATTGAAAAACACTTTAGTGGAAAAACCCAAAAGGTGCGAGTATAAAAGCCGGCTCTAAAAACATTCCAACATTAGTTGTCATTAGTATCTCAATAGTCATGTTGGCTTTTAATTTAAGTTGGCTTTTTCCGTTGGCACAGCTGCTGGTTGCTACTTCAACGAGCGCCGAGTCATCTCTCAACCTGACAGAGCTGGAACTTACAGTCGATAGACTCGACCGTATAGACTTGTCAAAATCATACTCACCCGAGACAGTGAAAAACATGATTAATTTCAAATATCAATTTCGTAAATTCAAAAATTCAAGCGAGGAGTTATCGGGAAAATTACTCTCCTGGATTTCAACAATGAAAAGTCAACTTACTGATATCAAACTAACTTTGATCTCGGATTCTGGAAGCGAAGTAAGCGATCGGCTTGTCCACATGTTCAAACAAATATTACTCGACGGAAAGAGTAAATTATATTTGGCCTCTGATAAATACAATCAAATAGTGGAGTTAAATATGAATTCTCGAAAAAGTTTTGATGACTTCTGCAGTGGCGCGGGAATGGATCATAAGTATTTAATAGAAAAGTACAGTTCATCGGTGTTCAAAGGTATCTTGGATAAATTATCTCAAGACTTGAAGGAATTCCAGCGCAGGTTACAACAAGTTACAATTTATTTAAAAAAAGATAAAGATTTGTTAATCAAAATAATAGGCTTATTAGGGTCTGAGATTTCAATGTTAGACATAGAAGATTCAACGGACAAAGATCATTTGTTGGATCGAATTAAGTCGATAAGCGATGCCTGCACGGAGTACATAATTAACCACTATTAATCTATACCAACGGTTTTTAAAACACTCTACTTTGTGTTTTTGCAGGATTCAAATTTTATTTTTGCACTTATTTCATCCAAACAAAATAAAGTTTAAAATCATGTAATGTTTTATAAATTGTCTATAATTATGTCATTAAATAAAGATAAATAAATTGAGTTTTAAAAGTGTATTTATTTAATTTAATGCGATTTAACAATAATTTATATTATTCTCATCAAATATCGAGTAACAGATTTTGATCAATTATAGTACTGTATAAGAAAAAAAGTAAAAATTACGGCGAGTTCGGTTTTTTCTTGGCCAAATTCTTATTAAATTAAAATATAATTTTCAAATGAACAATGAAAATAAACAAATAAAAACACGAAAGAATTTAAACGCATGAACTAAGCCCCATTTTCAAAATTTTGTATTCTAATTCTGTTGAAATATTTTTAATTATGAACAGTTGAAAGTATTGAAATCAAATAATATTTGACGGACGAGTTTTATGCGGTTCGAGTACTTACTACTGCTTTAAACAATCTTCTTTTCTTGAAAAATAAAGTTGACAAATTATTCAATGTATTCGTCATTCAAAATCAATGAACCATTCGTTCTCGACGAGGCCACCTAAAATTTTAACCAGAAATAAATAAATAACTAATAAAATTGGGTAAATCAGTAAATAGATATGTAAAATAATAGATGTTTTCTGAAATAGATTCGTGTAATTTTTTGGAAATACCAATAATTAGTAATATATAAGTTCAGTTAAATTTATAGCAGGATTAATATTTTTCATGAAAATCAGAATGAAAAGAGGCCAGTGCAGATGCATAAATAATGTTGATCATAAATTATCTAGCTTGGCAGGTCGAAGAAATATAAATTTCTAAATCTTCCAGACCCCGAGACTATAATTGTTCCAGCCGAGTGGCCAACTAGGTCGATTAGAAAAATATTTTCAGCAGTCTGATTGAATTACAGCTCTCGGTAATTAACACCAAGAGGATCATACCCTAAGCAGTCTTAGCTCCCCAAAGTCCTTCGCCAATTTGCTCATACTTCGAGTGTGTTTGCTCAAAATATCAGTACCAAGTGCCTTGGAATATTTTAATTACTTGCAGCTTCACTTGCCTCTAAACTCCAATGTAAATTTACTATTAGTTAGAGCCGAAATTTCCGCCTAGCCCTCAAAAACTTTTTTTGGGATAATTCAGAAGAACGGAATGTTGAAAAAAAAATTTATGAAAATATTAGAGACAATTCATTCAAAGTGAGAAATCATAAAATACATAAAATAAGAGTGTAAAGCAGTACAACTGAAAAAGTTTCCCTGGCTTTGAACTTTATTCATATTTTCGTACAGCACGTACGTTCTGCATCATCAATAGAAAAAAAGGGAGGAAAGAGAGAAAAAAAAAGCTTGCACCTAATTGCTTCCGTACACAGAGAGGGTCTCCTTCAAGTGTCAGACAAAATAAGAGCAGGAAGAAAGGGGGAAGGGAATAATACTACACCAGAGACAAAGGCTTCATTATGAGAGCCCGAGGGTAACATCATCCTTGAAAGAAAAAAAGAAAAAAAAGTAAAAAAATACGATACGAAGTATATATAAGCAAAAAAACAGCTGAAGAGTTTGATTGAAATCATGTGTTCTGGAGTCATGGCCAGAGGCATTTTCCAGATGGATAAACTAGGACCCAGACTCAAAGAAGGAAGCTAATAAAATATCGCCTGACACTTTTTTATTTGAAGAAAATGTCGTCATTCGTATTCTGCAACTGGACTCGATTCAAATCCAGCAAAAATTCACTTGAATGTTTTTTTATTAGCTTAAGTCTGCAATTTGTAGTAACCTTATCATTGCCTCACAGTTACAAGTTAAATAACTTACTGAAAAAAAAGATTTATCCAGATGCATACATAAATAATACAAGAAATTGGTAATTTGTACAGTGACAATTGATACGTCCCCTTAAAAGCAAAGTTAACGCTCGTTTATTATTGCACTGCCAATCCGTGGGAAGTACAGCTCCCAAAGCATTAGCATGCAATCCTTGTTGCACCGCTCCAAGAACCAGCACGTACAGCATCCGAATTGTAATTTCATTATTTCGAAGCCAACGGATTTAACCCTTTCTTTGATTTGTCTAAGACTCTTGTTTATTGCGTGATTCGGGTCCGAAATTTTTGCCTAACCGTTTACACGGATGAAGGATTTCAAATTAACGATTAATTCAATTTTCTTGAGGAAAACTAATTTTTACGAAAGCGATGTTAAATAAGTGGAATAAAACGTCTTTAAAATATTAGTTTAGATAGATTTACGGCAGATTTATACCGGTTGTAAGTTGTTTGAGGTTAGGTTGACGAGCAAAAGATTGGTTGCCGACCGATTGAGCGACCTCGTTAATTTTGCAAGGCTGAGAATGAAAAATTGGGAGCAGATTAGTTACGTAATTAAATGAAAATAAGTAAGGCACCGGTTATAGGTTATGTTCAAAGCAAATCAAAGAAGCTTGCATCAGAAAGTGCTCGTTATACAAATAATTGTGTCAATAAAATAAATAATTGTTGAAATACAAAATAGTACAAATTGTAGAATGCAGTTAGTACAGAATAAGTCATTATAACAACACGAGTGTCAAATGGGTTATTCCGATACATACGACAGTTATGCCGAAAGTGTAATTGAATAACTATATTCTGTAGCTACCTAACTAACGAAGTGTACGCACCCTGCAACTGCGATTGATTTGTTATTCCGGGTTCAATTTGTCAATCACAGGATCCTCGCGCTTGTACAATGCATGATCAATTCCCAAATTTCCACGCACCAGTTGTCATACCGACAACCCAGAATTTGTCATTTTAGATCATTTACTTATTAACAATACAAGTTCACACAGGACTAAAAAGGACAGTTCGTGTGAACCAGGCATAAAAGAGCATAGATTATCGAAGCCAGACTCTAAAATCGAAAAAGCGGGAAGGGTGAGAAGAAAAAAGTAGGCGTTGAAGTGACAAAAGAGAGTGTGCGTATCCCCCCCTCCCTCCTTTTTTCACTCTTTTATCTCTTTGTAGAGCGCGAGTGTGCACAGCTCGCGTACACACCAGAAATGTTTGCTTTGGCTCGGCGAGCCGAGATAATTAAACTCTTCTGTTTTTCGCCCCGCACTGAACGCTCAAGTATAGGAGAATGGTGCAAGATTTTTAAGAAGTAGGTATCTGAGCTCGATTTTGATGCATTACCATTAACGTATGAAAAGTTTGAAATTATTTTTCTTCTTAACCAAGATTGAATGTCAAAGGATATACAATGATTGTGATTGGTTCAGAACATAAGCTAGCCACGAATAAATTGTTGATAATTTAATGCTCAAATAAAACGAATTCTTGACAAGTCTTGAAATCATAATAATAATAAGAATTTTATAATGAAATTTTTCAACTCACGACGCAATTGACAAAAAAAATTGCTCATCAATAATATTTACTACATTGATGGTTGTGAGGCGACGTAAATTTTGATTCGCGAAAATTGAGCACACATCGCGAACGAAAGCGTCACGCGCCCCAAAAATCACCAGCCGGACAGACAAGCCAATACCCGGGAGAGCTTGCGTGACGGCTCGTAAAAAAGCTCTAAAGGTGAGATAGATTATTAACATGCGGAACCAAAAAAAATAATAATCATGCACTGAAAGCTCCCCAGGGGTAAGAAAAAAGCTCCTGGCTCAAGAAACATCAACGAAAAACTGGTAGTTTAGGTAGGTGAAAAAAGAGGAAGAAAAATGATGACCTCGATGAGGATGAAGTAGGGACACCGGGGTCATGGAATATTCTTCCGAGGAATAAATTTAACCCAACTCTTTTGACCTCCTCTCCCAGTATATTATCCTAAATCATACATCAGGGGAGTTTCATATTTGACCTGCATTTCGCCCATTACGATTCTACTGCAACATCATCGAGTTTGAGGATTATCAATTAATTTTGAGTAGATGTGGTTGATTTATTACAGGATGCTGTTAAACTAGCTTAAGTGAATTATGTAACTTATTTATTATTTAACTAAATTTAAAATAAAATCGTTTTACAGCAACGAGATTCGTATAATTATACTTGTTGATTGTTTACCAATGTTTCTGTAGAAGCTGAAAACAGTCTTAATCGACTACGAAAAATCTCTAGAACAAAAGTAATAACTCTAACAACTATCAGAGTTTAAATTTTAGTTCAATAACTGTTCCTTCAGAAAAACAGAAGAGAAATTTCGAATTTATTTTGATTTTTTCGGTGACCTAAATTTTAAATATTTAAGGTTTGGTCCAACATTCATTAATTTTGAAACGCATTTTTTCACAAAACTATAATTAAATTTCAATATTTTCATTCGATTTTTCTCGCTGCTTGGCGTTAATTAATTAAATTCATTAAATTTTTCTCTCGTGTTTTATTTACCATAAAAATACGTAAAATTTCATTCGTTAAGGTAAATACTTCGAATAACAAAAAAAAAAATTTCTCGTCACATTTTTCTCTCTTCCGCAAGCTTTGTGAATTTCTGAAAAATTACGCAATTTATTCTACATGCCATGGTAAACGTCATTTTTTCGATAAAAATTTCCGATTGATTGGTTATTTTTTTAATTCATTTGGCTGAAGCGAAAAGTAAACTTGAAACGAGTCGGTTGAAATTTATTTTTTCCACTGCATTGATTTCGATAGTAGGGTCAAGCTATTTTCAAAAAATCGATTTTTTTTACATATTCTGTTAGTACCACATCTAAAGAATATTGTGTTGAAATTTCAAGTCGATCGGTTTTAGCCAAACACCTTTCGAGCGCTGTAGAGAGCACTTTTTAACTTTAAACTCGTTTTTCTCGAAACTACCTTTTTTGAATACGGTGACGGTTCCAGCTCAAAAACTATTGAACCGATCACATTCAAATTTTGCACGCACTTTTAATACATAATTATCTCGGGGTTATCGATTCGTTTTCATAAATTTTTTCATTTTTGACAAAATGTCATAAAAAATTCAAAAATTGTTAAAAAAAAAAAAACACCTCGATAACCTCGAGATATTCAACTACTCTAACGAAAAATTCTTAAATTTTGTGATTTAGATAATTCTACGATGAGTTATGACCGTCACCGCGCAACACCTTTTTTTGAAGATGCCTCGGTCGAGGCCTCGGTAAATCACCTGCTACTGCTTCAAATTCGAATATTTTTACTCCAAAATTTGACAAAAGCTTCTTTAAAAGTTACTTGACAATGTACTATTTTTTTAAATAAACGGAATCTACCTGATTTTTTTCTAAAAATCGTCAAAAAAACGCTTTTTTTTAACCCTTTTGACCCTACTATGCCCTTAAAGTTATTTCGGGACTGACCGAAAGTGGATTTATTTGGTGTAACCGTTGATAAAAATTTTTTTGTTCAAAAAATCTGGAATCTATGTCACCACACTTATTTTTTTGTAAAACATTCTCGCTTAAAAAATCCATGAAGTCTTGAGCGAGCCAAGTTTTTAATTTCAATATTTGAAACTTGTTGTTGCTAAATTAAGTGCAAAACCATCTCTTTAAGTTCCTCGTATAAAAAAAAAAAGTTGGGCTGTCAAAAGTATCCCAAGGGAAGTTTCAAAGTACCGTTTGGAGAAAACTGAAACTCAAACCGAAAAGCTCGTGTAAAATCAGAAAACAAATTTTTATATCTCTTCGAGAGATCGAATCGTACCGATAACTTAAGAGTAAACATTATTCAGGGCCGTTTAATCCGAAAGTTAAGCAAAACTATCGTTCGCTCAAACCGGAAATCGTACTCGTATACATAGCACACCCGGCTTCCTTGCCTCAAACTTTCAAATTTAAATTTCCATCACTTATCCAAAGTTACCTGAATGAGCACCAACCAACAAAAATTTTATGTCATAGCTTCTCGCATCTAGTACAGTTACGAATTTTCTGATTAAAATTTGTAATTTATTTTGAAATTTGTCGGTTTTAACGAATTACACGGATTTTGATTCGCCCGGGTCGGTAAATTTGGTCTTTCCGGGTCGTAATTTTGTAAACCATACGTATTATTTTAACTTCCAGCGGGCAGATTTAAATTTGAATAAATGAAAGGGCATTTATTCTTGCTAATGTTCAACTTCAGCCTGCTGTGATTTCTTTTTTAACCGCTTCGAAAAAGATTAATTTTTTGAAGCGGATTGAAATAACTGGGCACTTTTCAAAAAAAAAGTTACCAAGAATAAATTTTATTAATATTCATGAAGTTGAAATTTTTAAATTAAAATAAAAGACGGAACTGGGTACATCGAGATTTTACACAATTTTTAAATAATAAATATTTTTACAAATTTAAACTTAAAATCAAAAATGGAAATTAATTGTAAAAATTTGATTTGTTTAAATAATTTCAAGTGATCATTTTTCTTTTGTTTGATTCAATCACACTTGAAATCCAGCGTGTTCCCGCTAACTTTCCAATCGATTTTTTATTCGCAGATAAAACACTGCGTTTAAGTGCTCTCATTAGCACCTGCAAAGATTCTCGTTCACGCGCATTTGCTCCCGACAAAAGCGAAACGTTTTCATTCGCGATTTATCCCACTCGTGCGTTTTACAAGCGAATATGAAATCTCATTAGCATAGTAAGGAATATGACTGTTCGGAATTATTTCTCGATTTTTTATATTTTTTTATCAAAGTTACCAGGAATATAATTACACATCAATTTTACTTGATGAATATTAATCAATGAATATTTATGAGCTCTATAAACAGAGTTTTGACAATTGTTCGTTAATATTTAGAAATATAATTTTTTGAATTAAGAATCGTGTCTTCATCAATACCAATTAACATGATTAGTATATCTATACTTATAAACAGACTAATTAATTTTGCTTTGCTATTTTGAATCGAATCCAATACTTTTATTCCTGGATATTCCATGAGAAGCAATTCAAAAATCTACGTCGTACGTCTTTATTTACAAGGGCGTTGAACCGGAAGCGAATGGAAAATTTATTCTCTTCCGTAGTAGCGTCGCGAGTTATTACATTTATGATAAAAAAACCCACGCCTGCGAGTAGTTAGTATGCGGGTGTAGTCAGACGGTGCTTTCATTTCGTCTCGTAATATCTCTTCGTCTCGGCGACCTTTTAGCAACGACCTTTTTTTTTTTATTACTTCTGGCGCAAAAAAAAAAAAAAAGAAAAGATTTCTCGTCGCAATAAAACCCGGATTGTCAGTTCCACTTCGACGGATAAAATAGAAAAAAAAAAAAAAAAATCGGTGTAATTTTGCTCAGCTCATCGGGCATCTCACCGCGAATCTGCTCTTTTTCAAACGAGAGCTTCCATTAAGGTTGGTGTGAAAAGAGCAAGAAGAAAAAAAAAAAAAAAGGTCGGAGCAGGGCGTCGTTGTGAATTACAGATGTATATTTTAATGGAAAAGCCGGCCGGTACATACTAAACAGCGAGAGAGATTTTAAAATTATTAAATCTAATAAACGTCTCGAGTCTCATTAGCGGCTTTTCAAGTTTTCATAAGTTTTAATTGGCCGGGTCGTTGGGGAACAATGAACAATAATTATTAAAATAAAACGCCCCCAATTTCGGTCCACGCTCTTTTAAAATCAATGAACGAAGAAGAAGAAGAAGAAGAAGAAGACTTGATTGTCTCTTGGGTTTGGCATTTATCTTTTTTTACTCGCGACGGAATATTTATTGTGGCATCTTTTGGATAAAAAAAAAGAGTCGTAAATAAAAACAAAAGTTGCGGGTTTTATTGAAGTTTTACGTTGCCAGCCGTGTGCGTGATCGATACTGCAAAAAATATTTTTCGATCTCGAGTGTAACAATTTTATTTTTATCCGTGGCTTATAAAAAAAAAAAAAAAAAGTTTGATGTCTTCGATTTTATTATTTAAACTTTTATGACTTACACCATAAAATTATTGACCGTTTAGCGACAAAAAAAAAAAAAAAAAATGTTTTTTTCACCAAAAATAAAAAAAAATCTAAAAAAGCTGATAAATCAATCACAAAAAAGCTCGATTAGCCACATACACCAAAAGAATCGTTGCATTTTTTTTCTCAAGTCAGTTTTTAATAATCGGATTCTCGAAACTAGGCTAATCTCAAAAAATAAAAGGAAGACGAAGAAGGAAATATTCGAGGAAGAAAAGTCGAAGGACCGAAATGCAATACTGATTGCAGCCATTCACGCGTATTTCCCTCCGGGCAGCTTCAAGAACCTCTTCTTACCACTACTACCAACATCTCGACGAAAATCTCAGATTCGACGATTCCGCTGAACTGGATGAAGAAAAGCCCGCTGAATATTTATGCGGCGTATATGTAATTAAAAAACGAAAATTGGAACAAATCGATTCTCGCGAGGAGAAACTTTTTTTTTCCGGCTCTCTTCCAGACCCAATTTCACCCTCGAGAGTTTATACGCGGGATCGACGAAGGAAGAAAAGAAAGAAAAAAGGAACGGGGGAACTCGGTACAGAGTCGACCTACATACAGGCCGGGTAGACGAAAAAGGAGCTTTTTTTAGTTCTTTATGGTTAAATGCGGGTGGACTCTTCTAATCTGGTTCTTGCGCTGTGTTTAATACAATTCAAAAAATTCAAAAAATCAAAATGAATTAATAGTTTCGATTGATAAATAGCCAGTATGAGCTTAAATAGTAGTGACTTTGGAATATATATATTGTTTTGTGCATTTTTGAATTGTAGTATAAAACTTTTGTTAGTGTGCTTGGTTTTGATTTCCTTTCAATTTAGAATTTAGTGTGCTCAATCTCTTTCGATTCAAATTAGCACTTGAAGCTGGATCCAGAACTGGGTATTTGAAAAATTCATCGTCCCGAATTTGATACGAGAAACGTGCCAGTGTTCATTGTGCTGCACAGAAAGAAGCGAGGAGTTTGAATTTGAATTGGCCAATTTTATCGCTACCAAGAAGATTGGATAAATTTTATCACGAAGCGAGACTGAAGTTATGAGTCGAATGGTTTATTCAATTATTGAATAAAACTTTTGCGGGTGTAGGTGCGAATGATAATTTATACACAAGAGCGATGGAACTTGGAAGCTGGAAGGGAAACTAAAGTTTGTGCCGAGTTGGCCAAGATCAAAAGTAGGTGCGAGTGTCCCTTTCTTTTTTGTATTGCTTCCGTTTGTTTCTTTACTTGTTCGGTTGATTTCAAAAGCTGTTTGCTCTGTAAAAATACGCTGAATAAAAGAAATTTTTCAAAAACTCAATTTTTTTTTTTATTTTAAAGACTTTTTGAACCGAAACTATAGTTTTCCGTCTTATGAAATTTAAACATATTACAATGCAGAAGTAAAGCTTGAGGATAACTTTAAGCCTTGAATTCATAATGAGTACTTGAATTTTATTTTATTTTCTTTAGTAAAAATTAATATAGTTTGAGTATTAAGTATGCCTTCATCTTGTGTTATGTATGGATGACGTGTCGGAGCATAATAACATTGTTGTTGTTGCTGCTGTTATTGCAGGAAGCTTAGCTTAGCTTAGCTTAGACATAGATGCTTTGCGTCTAGTAAATCTCATTTCATCCGTATATTCAAAATTTAAAAACAAAGCTTGCAAATTCAATTTAAAATAAATTAAAAAAAAATAATTTTGCGCCGAGATTTCTTTGACTTAGATACCCAAGCTTTGATTATTCTCAAAGTTAGGATACTTCAAGTTTTAATTGCTCAAACCGGTTTTATTCATATTCTTAGTTCATACATAGCAAAATTTCAACATGATTTTGTGAAGATAAAACGATTTTCAAAATCTATGAATCCCGTTGCAAGATATATAAACAACGCTAGCAGATAACTATAGTTAGAGCTAGTACGGCCGAAACTGGGTAAAGATATGAATATGGAGCTGACTCGGTAATAATTCCTGCTTAACGATTAAACGTTTAGCTTTAGTGTGCTCGTTGCAGCTTAGCCCGATAATTTTAAATGCGACTCGACTCGACTTTTATTTGTGTCATCCTCTTCTTTTTTCAAATGGAAGCTCGGATCAATTAAACATTAACGAGACGCAACAAGTTTCAAAAGCTTTTTAAAGCTTTTTAAATTCAGGCATTATCAAGACTACGTGAAGAAATACACACACACCAGAAGAATAGTAATAATTTATAAGGTTTGTACGAGCAAGGAAGCTTTGAAAAATAATCTTGTTTGCTTCGGGTAAACCCAACCGAGAGGCTCAAACTCAACATCGTTTATATTTATGCCTTCCTGCTGTTTTTGAAACTATTTTTTACTTTCAATAGGCTGGAATGGTTCGGGCATTTTAATTATGTAATTTTAACGAATTTTCTTTCATTTGCAATGAATTAAATTGCTGCAGAAGCAAAAATGATAAAAAGAGCTTAATCGGTTTTAGATAAGATCAAAGTAGAATATAAGGGATAGGTAAGAAAGTAAAGAATTGAAAGCAAGATCGAGTGGACATTGATGAAGCGAGAGACACGATTAAGTTAAAAGAGTCTTTTTCAATAAAAACTACTTATTGTTAATTCTCAAAGAGCCAAGTGCAAAGTGAAATACGTATGCACTTAATGTATGATCTTGGGTACAAGTTTAACGCTGCCACGCATTATTAGTATGGTGGTATAACCGTAGCTTTTGAAATTCCCAAACCGCGAACATCGAACCCGCATGCTGCGAGGCTGAGAAAAGTTTAACTACTACAACTATGAGTGACGAATACTAATGAGCAGCGGATTCAAAACTTCTTCAAAAACATAATTTTAATCTGGATCTGAAGTATGAAAATTTTTCAATTCCAAGTAAGCTCCAACTCTGCACGATCACTTTCCAAGATTGACGATCGGACTCTTTCAAAATTGCTTTTCACGATTTCTGATTTCTTTTAAAATTTTTCATTTATGAAGTTTATTTGTTATAAACCTGTTTAGGGAAATCTAAATGGATATGATCAATAAATGATATTACTAAAATTGCACGAATACTGAGACGAAGAGAAGTTATGCGACAGTCGAGAACGACGAGAAACGGTAGCGGCATCTGGAGGCAAGCGCATAAGTAGCATAATCAGAAGTTCGTCTTGGTTGGAAAGTTTGGTGATTCGATAACTTCAATCGAGTGTGAAACTATAAGATTCCTTATTTTATTCCTTATACGAGTTGGTTGCCTCGCTTAAAAATGAAAAGTTTTAAACATTTATGGAGCTTGTCAGTCCAGCCTGACTACATACATATATTTTTCCAAAGCATACTTTGTAGTTAAATTGATTTTTAATCACAATTCATATAAATTTCATTGTGTACTATAATGGGTTTTAAATATTTAACGATCTATTATAAGTGCACAACTGGATTGACAAAACAATGTAAGAAGCAACTTCATCATCGTTTATGTCTGCAATTAAAAAGTTATGATGTCCTTAAACCTGTAATAAGAGCGTTTTAATTCAATTCGATTTATCATTTTATTCAAGTTTCATTGGTATCAAAATAGAATTATCCTTAGAAATCGAAATTTGGTGAAAAAAAGTCTGTAGAGGAGCTAGTTTTTCTTTGAATTTCGATGCTTGAATGGAAAATTTGCGTGGGATACATAATATATAAAAAAACAAAAGATAATTTTGGACAAGATTTATAATATCCTGAAAAAAGCATATGTTTAACATCCACAAAGTTATTGTGATTAATTAATAATTCTGAGGGTTAATTAGTTTGAATTTATAAGCTCCACTGTGGAGTTGAGAGAAAAATAAATGCCCAAAAGTAATTTTATCTTATCTCGTACAGTTTACAAATGGAATTTGTTTTTTGAAAAATTCATTCCATTCAAGTATCGTTGTATTTTAGCATGATTTTGATCATTTTAAACACTTTAAAAAGTTGGCTCGTCAGAAAGTTAAGCATTGAGCGTAAAATGAAAGAGGGTAAAGTAAATTTTTCCGGAGCGCAGGAGGAATTAAAAGTTTCGTCGGGCGCCAACTGTGGTGAGATAATAAGATAATTTGGTTTCCTCAACTTCTTCTCCCCGAAACACATCAACAAACTCATTACTCTTCTTGGCCGCGTCACGTGTTTGTCCTTAAAACACGGAAACTTTATAATTTAATGTTTTTTTTTAAATTTATTCCAACCAAAGATTCAAAATTTATTAATTTCATCAGTTTGAAAGAATCCGTACATGTTTCTTGTTGCTATTTTTTATATTTTACGATAAGAGAGAATAGAAAAGAAAAAAGTCGTGTTTATGGACTGTTTTACGACCGAACCGAGATAAAATCGTACTGAGCAAAGTGATTTTGGGATTATTTACCGACTGGACAACTGAGATTACCGATTATTGTATATCTTTTTTTCACACATTTTTATTATTTAACGGTATCAGTTTGACGTTCTCATTTAAATTTCAGCTCTGCTTTGACTCGATTTTCAGCACAAAAAACTCGATTACCCTCGGACTGAAAAAAATTTGTTGATAAGATTAAAATTTAAAGTAAGTAAACGAAAGTTTTTAAATGGTTTAGTAATTCATGTAACTTCACGTGGAAGAACAATATTTTTTCATTTGAGATAAGTCAGAGCAAGATTTAAAGTCTTTGGAAGTCAGCCAGATTTTCTCACTTCAAGTTTCAAACTTGCTCTTCATTTCTGGTATGCAAACTGCAAAAACCACTCTAAGATACCAAGAATTAAGTTTTATATTCCATTGGTCTAAATAAATTTATTGAATGTTTGAGTCTTCAAAAATAAACAGAGTCGAAGCTGGAATTTTAAGTCACGAACACGATTCTGAATATCGCTTAAAATGCAAATCCCATAAAATATCCCAGCTCCTACGCTAATCGATCTGGTGTACAAAAAAAGTTTTTTTCAATGTCCAAGCTACTTTAAGTTCATTAAAATAATGATCGGAGTAAGCAGCCATGAATGCATAAGGAGTTGCTTAGCTTTTATTAATCGTCCGTCCCTTTAAAGTTTTTAGGGTGGCTCAATTGCTAAGTGATATTTAATGCACTTCTATAGTAAACTCAAAGCCCAGTCTTTTACATCGTTGCTTAGTTTGGATTGAAAAATTTGGATGTTTTTTATTTAAAACGTGGATTTGGAGGTGACAAGAATAAAGTTAAATGTACTTTTTTAGTCTGTACGCTTTTAGCATAATGAAAGTATGTCACTGTCTCGTTACTCACCGGGCGACGTGCGAATTTTTTTCTTTGTCCCGAGTTAAATTAAATTCCACTCTATAATATTATTAAAAATTCGGTTTTCAGTTTGAATCACACGAAATAAATTTAGAAACGATAATTATTGAAAAATTTTTTTAAAAATTTGGTCGAGTTGACATACTGAGCAATTAATTTTTTATTGTTTGTACACATGAAATAAACAGCGAGCAATTTTTTGTTGAAAACAAGGTTGAAAGATAAAAAAAAAAGGTACAGGGTAGCATCTTCTGAAAGTTTTCCATCCCAAATTGATTAAATCAATCGGATCTGACGCTTCTCATAAGCTCTTAATTTTTCAAAATCTTCTAATTCAATTTTTATAGATTCGTTTTGGAGATGTACAATAGTGTTTTCGGACGGTTGGCAAAACTTATTTACTTTAAAAATTCAAGCGATAGTCCGGTATATGAGTACATGCAAAGTAGTACAAAGTTTGCCGAAAAACTCGGTTGCACAGTTTTTATCGAGGTTTTTATTTTATTTTTCAGTCGTTTGATTTATAGCGGTCGACTTTCTTCTTTTTCTTCTCTTGTATTGATTTTTATCTCCTGGCTGGTGTAAGAAAATATTAGTCTTGCCACTCGATAAAACTTGTTTGTTTCATCGCCAACTGACTTTGCTTCAGTATTTGTTGAATTCAAATGAAACAAGAGTCATTATGGCCAGATGCAGGTTCTCGCACTGAACAAATTTAGTTGAAGCTATATAGCTATATAATTGGATTTCGGATAATCTCTTCGTAGTGTAGATCTACATCTGCTTTGCTTTAATATCTCTGTTGCTAATGAAATTTAAACACAAAAGCTTTGTTGATACTTTTATTTTACATTCTTGTTTTCAACTAATAAAAACAAAACAGTGGATCATGAATAATTAGTTTTAAAGAAAATGCGGTTTTATAATTCATACGAAATTCTTTACAAAATTTAAATACAGACAAAAAGGCGCGCAAGGGCTCTAATAAAAGTAGCTGACGCGAGTAAAATATAAGACTGAAATATTTAACAATCATAAGGTCAAAAAAAAAAATAAAAAAATAAAATTTTGCAAAAAATTAAGATCGAGTTCGATGTGCACTTTAGACTTATCGGTTCTGCGGCCGCGGGCGTTGGATTAGCGAGATTTATGGAGGAACTAGGCCAAACTTCTTTTTTCTTCTTCTTCTAAAAGACCTTTTTTTTTTTACTTTTGAGGGGAAGGAATGTGACACCCGCGTGACCCGAATCAACCCCTGGCACTGTAAATAATCACTCTATCGAATTTCGATGAAAATAAAACAAAAAAATAATTTTTTTTTTTTTATTTAAAGTAGGATTAAGGTCAGAACTGTAAATAATGCGATTTTTGGCATAATGCCTTTGTGGGAACAATCGCTTACCCGAAAGTAGAGCGAGATATGAATTAAAATCGAGTTTCTGGTGCTGATTTGAAAAAAAATACCTTGGGCACTTTGGATTTTTCTTAAAGACTTTTTAAAATTTTTTTCTAATTTAAATTATTAAATTTTATTAAATTTAGCTTGACACACACTTACAAAATAAAATTTCAACATTTTTGTTAAAATTATTATTTAAAGTAATTCGTCGTAAAATTTACTAATCCGATGAATGGTTTTGACTCAAGCTATAAAAGCTCAATGGCTCAAGTTATTAAGCTAATATTAGACGAGCCATCATAGCTCAGGTTGCGTGGGCGTTGATTCCCTTAGAAACTTGTCTAATACATCCAGCACCTAACACCCAATCCTAAAACTTTGTTAACAGCCAGAATTCGCTTCTGTTTCCCCTCGGATCGACCCTAATTCTTCCATAATCACTTTCCATACGTAATAATAAGGTGCGATTGAGATTAATCGGGTCAAGTGCTGCCCTCTTTCAGATCCAAGCGGGACGGCTGATAATTGCTCTTTTATTCTTCCGGGGATGTGAATGTCGTCGAGTATCGAGGAAGATGCATCTGACGGAAACCGTCGCCAGGCCAATTAAATTTTTCTATTGAGCGAAATAAACTCAATGGATTTTTCCATTCCTTTCTTTCAAACTTTGCGCGCTTATTAACTCAAAACTTTTAAAAAATTCCGGGAATTCCATCGGTACTTTCATCCTTATTTTTATTTTTTCATTGATCGATGCAACTTGCGCGATAAGTTTAAGAACTTAAATTCAAATTGATGCGATCAAAGTTTTCTCAGAGTTCTCTCTACATTTCGACGCGATGGTTATTAGGGAAAAAAAGTGGCAACTTTAAGTGGGAATTAAATCAGCAACGGCGAAATGAAGAACTTACTTTTGAATCAAGTTTGAAATAGTTAAGGCTACTTCATGGTCAAAATTCCGTTAGCCGTTTAAACTAGGTGGAAACTATTCAATGTTAATTATTTCAAAATCCAGGATTTGTTAGAGATTGTATGTTTCATGAATTTCTCATGACTGAAAAAGAAAAATTCAATTTTTTTTTTGTAGAATTCTACAAAACGCAATAACAAGGTATGGACTTAAGCGCCTCTGATGGTGTAAAAAAGAAACAGGAAAGTTTCAATTCCGGCAGCGTCATAGAATTTTCGTGACACGAAAAGTAGAACCGACAGACCATAATATATATGGAAATTTCGTCCGACCGAAACTTGGCTGGCTGGCAAACATCGCGCTTCATACACAAGAAAACTTCATGAACTGATAACAGTTTTTATTTTTCGGCCACCGTCAGATGGCGCTTTTTACTTTTTTTTTTTTTTTTTTTTTTTTGAGGGAAAACTTTTAAACGCCGAGGGAGAAAAAGCTCGGGTGTCGATTTGAAAGCAACTCAAACCGCGGTCAACCGAACTTTCGAACTAGTTACTCGGATTTCATTTCTAACTCCGGTTTTTGACCTTTTAGTCTGGCGCTGTGATATTTCCGTGTTTTGAAAATTGTATTTAAAATTTATTTAACTTAAAAGTCTTTGATAATTTATTATGCGTTTAAAGCTAAGCTACTTACGGCTTGAAAGCTCGCCAAGCTTTAAAAAGCTCCGAGACATATATACCCCGATATTTATCAAGTTAAGTAAGTTGGATGTATCAGGAGTGTCTGCAACTTCATCCATCTCGTTCACACTTTGCCAAATTCCAGCCGCATCGAGAATTTGTATACCAGAAATATGAAAAAGCTCTAAAATAATTCACGTGTTTTACTTTCTTCTTTTGCTGCTGTATCACTTTTCAAATCTGGATTACGCGCTTTTTATGAATGAATGCGTCACATTTTTAGAATTGTTGCCAAAAGGAAGATGAAAAATTTGATTGTACTTTGGAGAGATTGAAAATTTAAGTCGAGCCACAAAGTAAATCTCAAAGTACGCAGGATTATACTTACAATATTATATTTTGACTAAAACAATTTTTTTTCTCAAAAACGATATTACTCACCAAAAAATATTCTAGCAAAATAAAGATTTACCTCAAAAATGAATATCACTCCAAACGACTTATTAAATGTCAAACTTGAAAAAAAGTAAAATTCTATTTAATCTTACTTGAGTTATAATAATAGAAAAATATTCAATCTATCATTTTGATTGAAACCAATTTTTTCTTTTATTTCATATCCTTTAAAAAATTTAATTTAATATTCAATACTGAGATTATATAATTTTACTTTTTTTTTAGTTTATCAGAAGTAGCTTCTCTTACATTCGACAGTTATCGAACGAAGTTTACATTAGCTTGAAGATCGACGAGTAACATCTTGAATTCTCGCAATACATTTAATGTTTGTCAAATTATTAGCCGTTGATGTTGTATGACTTTGACACATGCACTTTGTCTAATTAGAGAGACATGTGTCTTTAAATTTCTGGAAATGTAAGCTACGACAAAGTAACTTGCAAGCTTCTTACTCCAGGATTTTCCAAAAACCAAGCTCATTTATTTAATATTAACCAAGTCACTCGCTCTAATGAGATGCTTCGACTATATACTTTTTGCTACAATCGCTGGATTGAAAAAATTTATTCAATCTAAGTATTTTCAATTTTCTTCTAGAGAATGCATAACAATAAATAGAATAAGCAAAATCAATATCCAAAGAATTGAAATTTCCCCATAATAATGATATGTTTTATACTAGTAGAACGCACCCTTGGGTACGCGCGCGATCAACCTCGGCTTTGCTCGAAACTGTACCCATGGGAAAAATTATCAGTTTCCCTTCATGGGGAATAATAAAAATAACCATTTCCCTAGAAGAGAAAAATACAAAGCAGTCAAGCTGATTTTCCGCGAAAAAAGGTATGTCAGATGTACGATTTTACGATGAAAAAAAATCGTTGAAGTTATTAGCTACGAGTAAAAGAACTCTGAGCGAGAAACAAGAGGGGGAAAAACACCGTAATAATCTCCCTCGGGTGAAAACTTTAACGCTTAATTAACAAAAGCAAAGTCCTCTACTTTGTGGAACGAAATTAGCGAAACGCCGGACCGAATACTCTCGTGTGCGCATTTTGAGATTTCAAAATCTCGGAGTGGAGCTTGCGAAAACACTGAATTTTTTTCATTTAATAAGAGAGCTTTTATTTGCGAGTCGAGTTTGTTGATTAAAGCGCCCAAGTTTACCGCCTTGTCACTCGGGCGTATAATGAAGGGAAATTAAAAATTTTAATTTACGCATTTAGTTTTAAAAGCCGTGATGGATTAACTCTGTATTCAATTTAATTTTACAATCTTCTCTTTTACAGTGGAATATTATGAAATATTTTTTTATAAAGACTCGAGTGCTGTTCAAATAACTGCGTATAGAATATACACAAATGTGTCTATGATATCATTTTGATGAATAAAAATTTAAAGATAACTTCAAAATATCGATTTATTCGTCAAATTATTACACACATGCAAAAATTATTAAAATTCTCTGAATTTCCAGAAATTAGGTCGAGTAAATTCGGAATTACAGTAATTTCACGACCGAAAAAGGTCCATTTTGATAATCAAGCTTAATCCTTTGGTCGCTCGCGCTCTAATCCCACCTCTTTAAAAAAGAAAAAAAAATGAAAAAAGCTTGCGAGCTTTAATAGGATTAAAGCTCAACAAGCGTGCTTGATGGGTTATGCAGGACCTTAAAGGAGAAGAAGCTTTAGTGAAACTTTAATTAACGTAGATAGAACAAGAATTTCTTGGTTTCAACGACACTCCCAGCCAAGCCCATTAAGAAGCTTGGAAACAATTGATACAATCGAATTTTGAGCAATAATCGTATTGTTGTAATCACATGTTTGTAATAAATTGATCATTTCTAAATATTCCTCAAATTAAGAATTTCGATTAATGAGCTAGAAATTATTCTCAAAATTAGCAAAGTGCTGGAGGCTGATTAATAGTTTTCCTCGATTTGATAAACAGCCTCGCGTGAATCCCATGCGTAAATCAAACTGGCTAATGTCTTCATTATTATTGGATCAATTGCTGGATTAGGGCTATTGGAAATTTATCTATCGTCGATAATGCAGGAACCTTTTATAAATATTTTTTAATTGATGAGCTGCGTATAAAATTTTATTTGTATATATCTAGATTCGATGAAAATTTAATTGAATACCAAGACAATAGCGAATACACCTAGTATAAAGGAATATAGTCTTCGACAGTTTTGCAATTAAAACGTAGTACTTAAGTTATCATCCGAGCTTTGCCACCCCCTTAAAATGAGTGAAGCGGTAAATTGCAATTTTCGAGTGAACAATTGTGATGTAAACGTTGATTTTTATGGCTTCAGAAGGAGCAACTGTGAAGTTTAGGTTTCCATTCGTCGAAAACTAGAATTTTTCTTCTTTATTCTTGGCTCCAACACCTTATTGTACATTATTGCTAAACGTGTTGCGAATGTCGTTAACAATACCTTAGGGAGGGGCTTTTTGATTCTTTTTTAGCTCTAAAAAAAGAAGCAAGAAGAATTAATAATTTTATATGGATGAAAGATTTTATCTATTGTCGTTCTCATTTATAACACGCAGTTTTAAAAGTTAATTTGAATAAAAATAACCTCATTGATGGGATGCTGCACACGAGGTCAAAGTTTATCCTTAAAGCGTACGCGCGGACGTGAAAATTACCCGGAAGTAGAACTAAAGATGAGATAGTATGACTGGAATTTCAAATCCTTCGATATCGATTTACTCGAGCGTGATTACAAACTTTGTCGAAAGTATAAAGTTTATTGGAAAACATCGATATATAAGGACTTTGTTGAATTTAGGTTTTTTGTTAAAAAAATGTAAGTAATTCCATTTGGATAACTCAGTTGTTGACTGTTTCTCCTTTGATTTGATTGATGCCTTTCATCTACAAGCTCCGACTGCAGTTTGAAATTCAAGGGAAAATCATCGGATTAATTCGAGGTCCACTGGCTCAATCGATACTTTCTCCAGTTCGAATGGTTTTGCTTTGTGATTATTTAAGTTTTTTTTTTGTTTTTAATTTCAAAAAATTAAATGTATTTCTTAAACTAAATGTTTCGTCCGAAGCCCGAACTATGTAGCAAAGAAAAAAAATTTATGTATTTATTGACAATCGAGCTTTAATTTTCGGGCGAAACTTTAAAAATGAGCAATTATTTTGCTTATTTTCGTGAATTTTCTCATATTTAAGCTGTTTTGCTGTGTGAATAAAAACGCAATTAGCTCTGGTTTTTTTTCTTTCTTTCTTGCGTGCGTGTTGAGTTGAAAAAGCTAATTTCATTATGGCACTTTAGCAACGATTTAAATTAAAAGAGATAATTCCACCGCAAAATGCGTTTCTGTCGAAATAATCTTGTACTTAAAATACATTTTATGCTGAGCTTTTTAACCTTTTCTTGAATAATCTTTATTATTTTCGTAATTCTGGCTATACAAAATCTCCTTTTTTTTTCTCGTATGTCTGGCAAATATTTTTTTTGAGAAAACTAAATTGGGTTTTTTTTACAGAAAAAAAATTGTTTTTTAAAAAGTTAAAAAATAAAACTTGAAATCTGTTTGCTGTTTTTATTTCATTCAATTTTTTACCGCTTATTTGATGAATTTTGTTTTTTGCTTCCTTTTTTTTTTATTTGGCAACTTTTAAAAGCTCGCAGGAAAATTAAATTTTTCCACCTAATTTTAATAATCCTTTTACGATAAGCTTTCATTTTGCCAGACACAATAAAGATACGCTAGTTTCATAAAAATTTTTTTTTTCCTTGGTAAATACAAATATTTTTCACCGCACTGTAAATATTTTACAAAGCATGAATATTAATTTTCAAATCTATTTGAATCATAAACGTAATGAATTATCTTGATTATCCATGTACCACGATTAAAGACGCGTAAGCTATAAATTAACAAAGTGCAATAAAAAAAAGCTTGTAGAAGTTACAAAGTTCATATTGTTGTAGATGGGAAAAACCAACAATAAAGTAGAGTAAAAATTTGATGTTTCTTCTTGTGCACGAGACTTTTTTCTTTGTCTCTTAATTTTGTAACTTCAACTTCTTTCGCGACTTTAATTCTCATGTCCCGGGGTTCATACTCCGCTCCAGCAATTTTCTTTTACGTCTTCACATTTGATTGTTCTCTTTTTTTTTCAACTTTTTTTTCTTTTTACTTTAATTACATTTTCTTTTTTTATCTTTCACGAGATTCTTTTTTTTTTTTTTTTTTTTTTTTTTTAATACTGAAAAGCTCGATTTTTATTGAGCTTGCAAAAATGGAAATAAAAAAACTCAAACACCAAAGACTTTGTCAGTCAAAAGCTCGGTTTCAAGTAGTTTATGCACTTAGCTTTGTGCGGCAGGGAGCTTTTAAGGTCTCATAATAGGGCCAAAGGCGTAAGTAAAAAACCAAGCTTTAAAATCGACAATTGAAGTAACAACACCGAGGCTGCGAGAATAAACAAGGGAGGAGAGAGATAGAAAAACATTTGCACAATCGTAGAAAAAAAAGCACAAGATTTACAGAGAGTTAAGCTTCGAAGCTTCGAGCTTTTGTATAGGTATGTATTTGATATTTGGAAGTTACTCTGGGAGCAGCAGCTGAAATTACAAGCTCCCTGTTGGAATTGCGAATATTAAAAATGGCTCTGAAACTAGAAAAAGGTTAGTTAAAACATTCAATAACTGAGTCTAAGAAAAAAGGTAATAATTGCCAGTTTTCTCCTATTTTTAATATAGTAAAGCGATAGGTTATTTTTATTCAATTAAAAATACCCAAAAAATAGCTATCAAAAATTATTTTATTTTACGGTCGATTTCAATCTATGAATCGCCCGTTTAAAATGGGTAAAAAATTTTTTCTCAAATCTGATCCTAGAAACAGCCCGTTTCCATGCCTCAAAACACGGTCGGAAACGGGCCTTTTCCACCACAGTTTTTGTTTCCATAGAAAAAATATACACGATTAGCTTTTCTAATCAAAACCTCAAAAATATATGAATTAAAAAATGAACAATTTTCGTAAAATAATGTTTCTTAATGCTTCCGATAAAAAATATGTATTAAATTACCAAATAATAATATTAATAAACAATTTTTTGTAAAATTAAACAAGAGTTTTTGAATAAAAAATTACTTTTTTTTAATGTGGAGGTTGGATTTTATAAAAATAAATAGCAATACTGTTGTTGACAAAATATTTATTGAAACTCACTCAATGTTAAAAATTGACCAAAATAATTATTCAGAAGTGTAATTCATTTACTTTCTAACAAACAATCGAATTTCTTAGGTTTAAAAGCACATGAAATCCTGCCAGCAATAGTTTGCCTTGGGTTAGAGATACATGAAAATCTAAAAATTTACCTGCAGCAACTCAAGTGTTCTGTGGGTGATTATTAAAAAAACTAGCACAGTGGGCGATACGCGAGTGGAATAAATACTAAAACTTTATTAATAATTATACATTAATAAAGCGCGTGCGGGGAAATAATTTAACCATTGCGCGCATAAAATAAAAACACACTGCGTACTACGCTAACGCAATAAAAGTGATAAAAACAACCAAAATTTTAATAATTATTATTTGTTAAAAACACGGAGGATTCAGGTTCAATCAAGTAAACAACACACCGAGCAAAGCAGACCGAAACATTCGAACTTATAACCAACAAAATTAAAAACAAAAAACACAGCACTGACTGTGAAAATATTTTAAACATGTAATAATGATTATCCATCAAATTTGAGAAAGCACAGTCCTGTACAAGTAAGGGAAACTTGTCGTTCACACTCGAGTTGGATTTTTTCGGCACTCGACTTCGTCTGATGCTGAAACATCCAACTCTCGTGGAAACGACGCGTTTCCCTTACTTGTACAGGAATATACTATTATAACCTTCAAAACAGCGTATTGCACGTGGTGATTCTCATTGCATATAATTTGATGGTAATTTTGGAAATGTCATAATTCTATGAAATACTTATTTTTTATGAGGTTATCATAAATATTTTTTTTTATAAATTTCGCTGTTAAAAGCAAATGATTAGTATTTAAAAATATGCATTAATTTTGAATCTAGTCAATGGCTATTTACATGGAAAAAAATCGTTTCATACAATCTAAAAATTAGCTATTAATATTACCTTGTTTCTAGTCTGAAGACATTTTAAATAGCCATTAAATGTCTATTTCCTAATTAGCATTTCTTACAGGGCTTCGAGGGCCGTTTAATCAGGGAGCATAATACTCTCGACAAATACGAATTTGGTTTTGTCTTAAATTGCGTAAATTTACACTTGGTTGCTTTACTTCCAATATCATGTTAAATGAGCTTTTATCGAGTTACGGTGATAATGGAAAAGTTTATGGTAGAACTTATAGAAATTTTGGTGAAATTTTTGCGATCGAAAAAATCAATTCCAAATTTTTATTTTACGACTTGGCGATAAATGTTGAAAAAAGCTCATACGACAACTTGCATTCGCTTAAATCAGTGAAATATATACAAAAATTTTTGATGTTCTCACTCGTTATCGAAATAACCGTGTTTGGTCATCCAGAAAATTTAACTTCTCTTATTGCGCGTAATAATTTGTTATTAATGTCGCGATAAAAACGAGCAAACTGGATGATAAATCATAGCTTGAGAGTACATTTTTTATGTAAAAAAAAACTGTGCTCATTTATGCAGAAATTGTTGTACAGTCAACTAATTGAATAATAAAAGAAAAATTCTGATAGATTCGAATCAAGGTGCAGCTTTTTATCGAGACAAACACTTTTTTTCTTTCAGATATAAAATTCAATACTCGTAGTTTAGCATTTGATTCATGCGGGTTAATTTCACAACCGATCGAGCAAAAAACTCACAATAATATTTCATGTCCCTTGCCAGGATGATGAATAAAAAAAAATTATTTAGTTTGGTTGGCTTCATTAAATAGTAGATCGATAAATAATCGACACGCATTTATTATTTGAAATAAATATGAATATTGAAGGAGTTGTAAATTTTGAAAGACTCCAAAGTATACATGTATATAGATATATTGTAAAGTAATTTTGATAAAAAAATTATTTAACAAATCTTAAAATTCATTAAAAATCGAGAACTATTATAGGGAATTTTTTAAAAAGTTGTCATCTTTTCTTTTGATTACCTTGTTAACAAAAATCCTTTCCGCGAAACTTGAAGTATTCTCAGTTGAAGTCAACTTAAACTGGTTGATAACTTTTCTGCTTATTGGCAACTGACTCCAACTTGAACTTGCAAAAGTGTTCAAAATGCTTTTCTAGTATTCAAAAAAGTGTAACGGTTTTTTTTCAGATTCGCTCGGAGCGAATTCGATTGAAATTCGTACGTTTTACATCCAGGTCACGGGTTTTATAAAAATTTTCCAAAAATAAAATAAAAAAATAAAAAAAATAAAAAAAAGGTAAAAAATATATATTTTAATGACGAAATGTAAAATCGAAGTTCGTTGAAAAATAAGATCACCGCATTCGAATTGAAGTAAATATTTTTTTGAATTTGAACGAGATGTACATACTCGAGTTTTTGAAGTGCAATTAATTTTATTCTGCGTAAATTTGAATATTTTTGTGCCCTCATTTTGATTTTTGAGTTTTTTCAAAGTATCAAAATATTGACATTAATACCAAAAACCTCGCCAAAAACCACAATTATTAAATTTTTTTAGTCTCGCGAAAACTACGAAAGAATAATATTATAAATTTGCACGTCTCCGCAATTAAAGTAGCGGAAAAAACTGGGTAAAAGCGGAAAAGACATTAATATTCTTCTTCCCTCTTTTCTTTCCCGCGCATTTTATCCGCACACATACAAAGGAAGTAATTGTGTGTTGTATTCAAACCCCCCAAGCCCGGATATAAATCACGGGAGTAATCCGTGGGAAAAATGATTTGCGGAAGCTGAAAAGTTATTTAAGGAGTTTTTTTTGACTTGTCAACCCGAATAAACCTACTTTTTTTCAATAACAGCTGTTTAGTAAAATTAAATTCTAACTTTCAAGCTCCATTGCGTACACAGCTGAGAGACATTAAATTTTAACTTCTCGCGCTCGAAGTTTTGTGTTAATTTACATTCCTTGATAATTGACGCAGAAAAGTTTTAGGTGCAACCGGTACCAATTTTTAGTATTTATTAATGAAAAATAATTTTTCCTTCGACAAAGCTTAGATGGATCCAAAAGTAATTAAGCTTGCAGAAAAATTCGGAGAATTTCTTTTCAGTCCACCAACCTGAAGGAACTTGAAGGATTCATGGAATTTTCCCCAGACAGTTGATTGATCCCTTACAAGGTTACAGAAAAAAAAAAAAAGTTTCCATCAATTTCTTTTTAATCAATTCCTATTGGATAAAATAGCTTTCGCCATTTTGCGTAAACTTTTTATTCGTAAAGGAGTTTTTAAAAAATTCGATAGGTGTATTTTCATTTTTGAGGTTATGATTTTTGGTTTCTTCCTATGCTATGCACTTAGAAATATATACATATGATCATTCAAATAAATTGGCAACTTAAAAAAATTATTCGAAAAATTCAAACTTGAAAACTTCATTCAAAAAAGGTAGACATAAAATTCAAATTTTTCTGCTGCGCTACAACTCTTTGTGCTAAATGAAGCGCAGCAAAGAAAGTGCGAGTTCGGAGGAACGATATGTTATTCAAATGTAAATTTCTCTTCTCCTGGTCTTCTTACAAACTGCACTTCGTAAAACAAGATTGACGTGTAATACCGAAGTACATTTATTAAGATTTCTTTTTCCCCCGAGTTCAGCAGCACAGTAAGGGAAAATAAAAATGGAATTCGGACTGTTTTACATTCCGAGCAGTCGAGCCATTTTCTTCTGGAGTAGCTTGGAGTAGTTTCGAATAAAAAAAAAATTCCTTTAGTTCTTTTGTTTTTTACAAAACAGTTGTAATTGTTTCGTATTAGAGATTAACTGTAATTACTAGGTGCTCTTGGTAATTGCCGAGCTGTCCACTTTTACAAATCTCGAGTTGCGTCTTTAAAATTCAAACTATTCATGGAGAATCGAATGTAGGTCAGCGGAGTCGAGCATCAGGAAATAAATAAACCACTCTAAATTCATTGCTCACCGGATTCGTCTTCATTTTGAAAAAAACTGAAAGCTCGAGCTTAATTCACGGGATGTAATCAACATTTCCTGACTCAGGAGAATATATTAATTTGAAAATCTTACTAAATTAAAAAATTTAATTTCTATGCTCTACATCAAATTAATTAGATTCAAAGTATAATTTTTTATTAATCAAATAGAATTTTGTAAAATAAATAAAATAAATGGTTCATACCAATAAATTAAAATCAGTAAAGATGAATTTTTGAAACTTAAAATTTCTTGCTTGTTTATCAGCGATATTCAAAATTTATTGTTGAATTTAAATTGATAATTCTTAATTGATTGATTGATACGATCTAATTGTCAAAATATTATTAAGTAACGCTCAAAATTGTTCTTTTCTATAATTTATCATCATTTAGGTATAAATGGAGGTAATCTCATTCAAATTCGTAATATACTTCGAGGCAAAAATGCACAATCTCTCGTAAAAAAAAGTTTCATCTTTTTTTTTGGATAATCGCATTATTAGCTTTGTTTGCTAATTTTACAATAACCATAATTAACATTTTTCGGTTTTTCAATTTCTTCATATTTTCAAAACTCTTTTATCGTTTTTCAATTTCTTCATATTTTCAAAACTCTTTTATCTTATGCAAACGAACGTATGGAACAAAAAAAGAAGTCTTCAATCACCCGGAATTTTTTTTGTCGTTGCTCGATGAAAGAGACAAATGCGCGGTCAGAGG
The DNA here is from genome assembly GCA_038277355.1 of Encarsia formosa. Taxonomy (NCBI): domain Eukaryota; kingdom Metazoa; phylum Arthropoda; class Insecta; order Hymenoptera; family Aphelinidae; genus Encarsia; species Encarsia formosa. Next base: position 25,116,190 of record CM076188.1, on the reverse strand, counting down.
GAAAACGTCGAGTACCAACCCAAACACGCAAAAATCCCTGCACCAAAGCTGCTATTTTTCAAATTTTTTTTTTTTGTAAGACTTTTAAAAATTTTTCAAGTGCCAATTGTGTTTTTAAGGCGTGGGCGATACTCCAAGAGCCTTTTTTTTTTTTTTTTAACTTCTCGCCGATAAAAATTGTGCGCGTCGCGTTTACGACCTACCAACTCGGTTTTTTACGCGGCTCGGTGATTTAGCTGAGATTTTTTTCACGCTCCTCGGGGCTAACAAGATTTTACTGCGTTTCTTTAGCCTGAGATTTTTGTTTTTATTTTCTGATCGTATAACCAGAAATTTGTTTTCTCCATGACACCGTTTGATCTTCACGTATAATACTTACCTAAATCAGAATCGATTTCGAGAGTTGAATTAATGATCATCATATTTATTGCTAAAATTTTAATGAAATTTATTTTTTTTTCTTATGGGTATAATTTTTCCTATTTGTTGATGGAATAAATGAGGAAAAATAAACAATCTCTCGTAAACTCTGAAACGAGATCTTATTTTCAATTCTTGAGAATTAGATTTATAATTTATTGTATCTGTTAAAAATAAAAGTACGATAAATATATTAATCCATTTGAATTTAGAAAGTATAAAAAAATAAAATAAAAAAACTCGATAAAAAATGTGAAACTCGCTGACAAAGCTGATTGCGTGAAAAATATCAATAACCATGATCAATCTGAGGCAATAAAATACAAACGTGCTCTGATTAAAAATTCACGGTCTGCGTGAAATCAAATTCGTAGTTGCACGCAACAGTCGAGAAATTTAACAAAAAATTGCTTCTTTCAAATCAAATAAACAAATTCTATAAATTATTCAAACATGATTCAAAAAATTAGTTTCGTTAAACTAATATACCGAAATTTATTGTGTGATGTGAAATCACAATTTTTCTAAATAAAATGTAAATAAATACAATGCCTACATTCGTAAACAATAAATAAAATAATAGCTTATCCAAAATTCTCGCTGAGCTATAAGACCGAAAAAATTTTGCGCGAGAGAAGCTTGAGTTATGTCCGAAAATGCCTTAGCTGCTCGACATTTTCAAGACGCCTTGTGGGTAGATTAAAGAAGATCCATATCTTGTAAATCGCTTAAGATTTTTAATTTGAGTTTCTTTGTCAATTCCATAATTAAGTTTTAAAAAGTTTAAATTTTAAGCTTGAATTTCAATAAAATTTTGAGGGTGGGAATTTAGCACCTATTATTACGATAAAACATTTACACGAAGTTGAGGAAAGTGAAGGAAGGCTGTGAATATTTGAATAACACTCGAAAAACAAGGAGATTACGATTTACATCGCTTTAGGCAAAAACAATAGTTTTAGTCGCATTTTGGTGCTCGAAACTTTGTTCTAAATCATGTTAAACGATGTACTCAAACTATTGGAACGGGAACAAACGTATTACGTGCGTCTCTGCTTCCCCAAAACTTTTCAAGAACTACTCAAACTACAATTTGACCAATTAAATTTAAAAAAATACTTTAATTTATCTTTGAAAATTATCAAAAAAAATTAAATTCTTTAACAAAAAAAATTTGACGTTTTAGAGTTGTGCGCACCGCTCACGACAAAAAAACAAAATCGTAAAGTTTAAAAAGTTTTCTTGATAATTCACAAAAGTTTGCAAGCGCATTTTACTATGAGTATTTAGGTAAATTAAAGGGCAAAAGACAATGAAGTATACAAATACAACAAAAAAACAATACAAATATCGATAAAAACAATAATAAAAATTTACATACGACACAAAAGAGAAATACTTTGTCAGTTTTCAAATTTGGTATTACGAAATAAATAGGGAAATCACAACGATTAACGAATTCGGCTCAAGATGGCGCCACCTCCGAAAAACCCAGCATAGAAGGAATAAAAGATTTTTTATTTAAAACTTGGAGTCTCAACTGCCATGATTAGTTTGTAGAGTTTGTTGTGGTGGTCGAGGGTTGTTGTTTGTCTTGGAAGCTGCAAAGTCGACGTTTGTGGTTGAGAAGAGAGGACTTGACAACGAATACGTGAGCATCAAAGATCCCGACAACGAGAGGATTAACCCTCTAAGATTTAGAACTTGCAAGCTATTCGGTCTACGTGTTATCGTACAACTATGCTTGACTTCAAGTAGCCAACTATAACTCCTTGATAACTGTATTTTTACTAATTTGTAAGTAGGTGCACTATAAACTGCCAAGTGCTATTTAAACTTTGAGCCTAAGCTTGATCGTATCTGCTTTAGCTTGTTAACACTTACTACTTCAAACGATTTTCTATGAGACTGTATGAATCCATTCAATACATTTCTAAAACCGTGCTTCAAATAAAAGTATCTTAAATATGTTGGCATAAGAAAGTACGCGGCGACCAAGCACTCGACTATTTATAAGCCATAAAAACACGTTTTATGGACCCACGAAATGCACATAAAAATCTTCTTTTTCTTCATCTCAAGTTGCATACATAAAATAAATGAAACTTGTTGAAATAAAACTCTTCCTTTACTTCTATGAGCACACTTTATCATTTTTAAATAAAATTTAAACATTTTACTTTTGAAAATGGCCACACCGGAGCTTTAATTTTAACGAAGTCAAATTGTGTGCTCGTTCATCAGTTGGCTTTGTTTTATCATAAACTGTAGTGGACATAAACAAGCTAAAATTTAAATTACCTCGCGAGTTTGACAAATTATCATTATTCTAGCGTAACGTTTATACCTAGTGATGCCATATAGACCAAAAAAATATCTGAAAAATCATTTACCTAAAACAGTTGGCTAATTTGAATTTGCTCCTATAAATCGAAGTATGAAATTTTGAAGCAATGACGCGTATGTAATCTTCAAAGAAACGGTTGGCAGTTTTGAAATATTAAAACTTCCATTTTTTCCAGTACCCCAGAGCGCACGAAGTTTCATTTCCAGCTCTTTTTAAATTCAAGATTAATCAAAGCATACTAACTGAGTCTAGAAAAATACAGTATGACTTGATATCATAAACGACTTTGGTTTAATAAAAAAAAAAATTATAATCAAAGATCTCGATCTTTTACTTTTTTGTTAAGAGTCAATGATCTCTCATAGATCTAAATTAGTTAGAAAATGTACATTATTATAATAAGGTATACACGAGTAAACATAATATTTATCAGTCAGAGATAAAATCGCGAGGTGATTATGCAGCGCACGCGAACGGATTAAAAGCTCGCAGTAAGAAACTAGTCGGTTGTTATCAGCTAGAAGTAGGCTCGAAGTATTCCTCAAAGCTTTTCTGGAATCCCCCGGGGAGCGCTAAACTAGAGACGCCGGCTGATAAAACAAACGTGCGCAGAGTTGAACGAATGGTCAAGTCTTATCGACTCAAAAACGACCTGTGAATATTCATCGGAATTTTTAACGTCTCAAGAATTTGTGAATTCGAATTTCGCTCTTACTTATTGTTAGTTTAACTTACTAGTAGTAGAAGTATAAATTTGGTCAGACATACAAAAGCGCAATGCTTTCGTTGGCTTTTTTTACGTAGCAAGTAGTATGAAACTGAATTTAGTCAGACACAAAAGATCGAAACGTAATGTTTTCACAGTTTTTTTTTTTTTCAACCCAATGTGTTCGATTTACATTTTTCCACAGTGCTAGTTTAAATTTTTTTACTTCACGCTTTTTTTTTTAGATTTTTCTTTCTTTTCTGACATTGGTAGAACACTCCGTAAGCTTTTTCGCTTTTCTGTTTTGTCTTTTTTCCACAGAAAAGTAAAAATTTTTCGAGTTTCTTCTCAAACGTAGTAAAACCACTTCAACATCGTAAAAATCGATAAAAAAAATCTATAGCCTGATATGTATGTTTTCACCGCGCGTAAAATACTTTATTTTTGTAAACCTTTTACTTCGGAATGCTGAACAAACATTCGATGAAAACCAACGAGCCGTAAAAATATTTTATTTATTTCTCGTTTTATCGATCAAAAGTGGGCTAATTCGATGTTTTTGGACATGGTCTTGAGAGTACTTTAGTCTGACCCAGTGGCATAATTCTCAAGATAAAAAGGGTACTGACTTTGGCTTTCCCACTGTTAACACTCAAGTTTAAGTCTGAGAGCGAGGTGGAAAAAGCTGAAACTCGAGATCCAACGCGAGTGAAAAAGGAAAAAGGAAGGATTTTCTTTAGAAAACGAACAAGAGAGCAGATATTTCAGATCGATTTTTCAGCTCCAGTCTAATGGATCCCAAGAACTAAATGTCCGTTTTACTTTACCTGCTTTTTCTCATACATGAGATGCCGGAATTATTTTAAAGGGATCCCGGATCAGTTTTGGATCTCTGAGAAATTTTCTTGTCTTTACTGCCGAAATTATGCTTTTTTTTTTAAAGTTTTTCCGAAACTTTCACACGTTCTTAGTCCTTTTAATACCATACAATTAAGACTTCAGTTGTATTAAGATCCAAGTTCTCATAGTTTTTGTAAGGCCATTGGACTTATTATAAATAGCATTTTTTAGGATTGGTTAAAAACATAAAAAATTAAACAAAATTTCCGTCGCTCTGCAAGTATAATGAGAGTGAAATTTTTTTTAAACCTTTGTAAGAATGAAATAAATTTTGAGACTTTTGTGCTTTTAGTTAAATAAAAAATGTTATACTTGTTTACTATGACCTCGAAGAGATAGAAAAACTCAAGAAAATTCGTCGCGAAAGCAAAGCGTAGTTTGGTTAAAAACTTAGTTATTCCAAAGGACGAGTTGAACTCGTAAACTCGTTTGCAGATAACCGAGTTTGTTTATTCACTCGGCTGGACACGGTTTGTTTTTCTGCTTCAACGGTCTCATTTTAGTTTTCGCGTCTGTAAATTCGCTTCATTTGTCACTGGTTTTCAATATTCCCAGTTTATAATTGTTTCTTCTTCTTCTTTGACCGTCTTCAATATCTTTCGTCCGCTTCGCAAATAAGTGAAAATTTCTTTCAGGCCACAAAGACGAGAATTTAATTTAAAATCCAATTAAAGATTCGCCTTCCCCCTTTGAGTTTTGAGCCGCTTGTCTCTTACGAATTTTACATTTCAAATTATAAAACGCGTCAGCTTCAGCAGTTTTCTCTTCTTGTTTTTCCATTTTAATTTGAAAGGACAAGACCAGAACTAATATTTACATGGATTTTATTGGATTTCTCCAAGCAATTTTCATTTCCGCCCGGGGCGGACATATGTTACCCCTTTTCTTTATTTTCATTGTCTTCAATATTTACCAACTGAAGGACGTTGTTGTGTATCTGAACAGAAAAAATACACAATTTAATGAAAAATCTTTCATACCAAAGAATTGTTTGATTTTTGTGATTTATTAGATGTCTGGTTGCCCAGAGATTCTTGCTTCTTATACTAGTTCTTCAATAATATAACTTGTTCAAGTTATTTTAATAAAGACGTTATAAGTCTTGTTTGATAATTTTTCTAATCGCATTATGAAGCTTTTTTTGAAATCTACTTCTGCCAAGCTCCAAACTTCTTACAATAGAAATAATTAAAAGCTCGGTGTTTCCCTTGTATTATCAAGCCAAAGGCTTGATCCTTGTTAAGATTGATCCTTTATAAAGTGTTCCGATCGGACTTAATTTTTTTTTTTTACTCGAATTATTGGAATTTTTGCAGTGTCCTTTGATTTCGACTTTATCCTTCTTCTCGAACGTTTTCGCGTTCTTTATTCTACTCTACAGCTCCTTTTTTTCCGTTTTTCGAACTTATCGCTGTTGAAGCTCTTACGAATGGACGACCGCGTCCGGCTATCTGGAAAAGTGTGCTTTACTCATCGATTTTTAAAGCCATGTTTGCGGAAATCCTTCTGGGGACTTTTTTCTCTGATTGACGTACTTTACTTTTAATTAGATCATTTGGTTTTTAACACCGTAATTCTCTTTCTCTTCTTCAAACTTTTATTTTTTCAAATTTTTTATCGACAAAAAAGTATTAATTTTTCACATTAACTAAATTTATTTAAAAATTTCAACATAGACTTTTGATTGAACTATATTTTATCAATTTTAAAAACTGCTACTTTGAATTCTATTAGAGTTGATTCAATCGTTGCGCAAAATCAGCCGGTTGGAAACGGAGTCAGTTTGAAATTTCAGAGTGATAAGATCCCGAGAAACTCGCTGGAGATAATTATTTATCGGAGAATTTGCCTCGAGAGCCGCAAGCTCAAAGTCAGTCTCGGAAAATATCTCGAGCATCTATCAACTCAAAGCGTGCCTACTCAACCGCCACAAAACAAAACTAAAGCCTTTAAATTAGTGCGGAATTATTTTCAAAACAAGAGTGTGTTAGATTAAATTGTATAAGTCGCAGAAAATTGATAATGGTTTTTTTAAATGCATTTTATGACGACAATCAATTTTTCTTGCAATGAAGGTAACCTTTGAGTAAAAATTAGTGTAACGTTTTAATTAAATTTATTATTTTAATAAATTTAATGAATTCAGAAATTTTTGGTAAAGTTTTGTTAAATTTCTTTCAAACTTTGGAGAAATTTCAAATAAAATGATTTAACAAACTGTAATAATCGAGTAAAAGCAAATAAAAGATCAATATTAATATTAGATACCGCGGTCCTTCATCTCAATACCTCAAATTTACTAAGAATTGTAACTTTGTAATAATTTTGAGCTTTTTAAAAAAAATTCCTCTTTAATTCATATTAACCAGATGATGTATGATTTTCAGGATCCAAGTTAAATTATAGAACTGCGGTAACGTAGAAAAAAAAGGCATTAAATCGTGGTTTGCGAATCCCTGGATTCTAGGACGAGGATCTCGACGAGGATCAAACTTTGTACAGAAAGAATTTTAATGCACAGCGTAAAAAAAAGCGTATTTTATAAAGTTCAGCGGAAAAATTCTCGTAAAAGTCCCTTATCTCGATGCCTTGTCAGCACATCCCCGGTGAAAAACTTTGTAGCGCGGAGCAAGTAAAAAAGTTTGGTTATTTAAAACTGTAAAATCAAAGGTGTATTCACGAGCCTCGATATCAAGAAAAATCCAAATAGTTTGGTTGTTTTTCCATCGATATTTTCACAAAACTATGTCCAAGAAGAACTGAGAATAAAACTTTCTTTTACGTGTTTGTGTCTCTGTGATTGTTGTTCAATCTTCTTTCATCCGGTTTCCTCTTCCAGTGCAGTTGAATGCTCAGTTGAATGAGTTCTTTCATAGCTTTTGTTGTACCTTACTCTCTTCAAATCATACTTCTTCTTATGCAACAGTTTTTACTTTTCGATTTTTTGGACAAAACTTTTTTTAAACGAAAAAAATTATAATGATTGCAATCGTAATATCTCTCATGAAAATAATTAATTAGTTTTATGTAATGAATCACATTCAATTGAAACGTGCCACTGATATTTTCAATTTCGATGATATCTTATTCATTTTTTTCATGGGATGTACTTATTGTAATGGGAAATAACGAGAAATTCCAATTAAATTTGATAAATAAGTAGCAATTTAATTTGAATAAATTATTGAAGCGGCAATCGTTTTAATTTTAAGCGCGACAACTGTTTCCCTCCAATTTACGTAATTAGCTCATCAAAATTAATAGTTCGTGTATTGATTTTGACGTTACACCGTTTCTTGTCACAAGAAACGATGAGCAATGTAATATTTTATGAATTTTACAAAACTGAGCTTGCAAGCTCATTTTCAGATAATTAAAGCAACAATCGGATAATCAATTTGTTCATAATATTTTCAATGTAGTACGAATGAGCAATGAAAAATTCTCACAAAAGCTCGAGGTATCTCAGAGACTTTTTTCAGGATGAGCTTATCGGTATTATAATGAGCTTACAAAGGAGCATCAAGATGAAAGCAGAATTGCACCTTAACTTTAACAAGTTTTAAATCGAGTTTTAAAAACTTTTCTTCTTACTTTTTTTTATGGAGACAACTGCGGTTACATTTTTTCAGTTTAAAATTTTTCGCGTCCTCGTAAATCATCATTTTTTCTGAGTAAAAAGATAGAGATCTAGATGGAATCTATTTTTTTTGTTTTTAAGAAATTTTAATGACGTGTCAAAGAAGAAATTAAAATTTTTGTATGATTCTAAAATAGCGCATGTTAAGTGAACGTCTGATTTGAATTTATTGATAATTTAAATAACAAAATACATAAAACATCTTTTAAAAAAACTGACTTTATTAACATGAAAGCTCTAGAGAGCACGCGAAGGTTCAAAGTAAAAGAAAAATATAAAAATTCATGCATCATGAAAAAATCATACTTTTTACTTACGAAAAAGTTATAAACTATTAGATTTAATCAATGCTGAATAATTAAAAAATGTTTTCAAAAAAGCTCTTGAAAACTCATGAGAGAATGACGATAGCAAAACTTAGTGAACTTTTGACTTTAATTAAACTCTTGTTTTTGTTTATTTTCGAATTTTATCGCAAAGTGTATAAGAATCTCATTTGTTAATACAGTTTTATTAGCTCGTGGTGAATTACCGTAATTTGAGATTTTTTCCAGGAAAAAAATAATGACATTGAGTTATGAAACTCGGTAGTGCTTCATTTATCATATTTTTGAAAATAAATCAAAAAAGTTGTCCGTGTCTCTCAAAGGAAATTCACATTTTTAAAATAAATTCAAATCCCTGCTTCATCCGAGAATTTGATACTCAAACTACAGAGCTTTTTTCCCCGTAAATCCGTAATTGCGTTGGAAGCTCGGTTGGAAGTAATTTTTTTGGAAAAAGGGAGCGGTTTTATCGCGCACTTAAACTGACTAGCCTACAACGCCATTACAACCGCTGGATGGCAAAAAAAAAAAAAAAAATTTTTGAGGAAAAAGTTTCCGGCTTGTAAAATTTTTATCGAGATTGACTCGTCGGTAATTTTCGAAATTTACTCTCGAAAGAAGAGAATTTGAAAAATTTTTGTCGTTTGACGCTTTGCATACGGTTAGACTCGGAGGCGCGAAAACGTACTTGAGAAAATTCGCCGAGAAACACGGATTCTAATAAAAAATATGACTTCTGAGAAATGAAACACGCCCCCTGGCCGCAATATAAGAGAGTGGTTTTCCCGAGTGAAAATTTCGCTCGCGGGGAAATAAGAAAATTCGAGCTTGCAAGCACCTTTAATTGAAGTGAAGTCGTGGACAAAATTTTCTAATATCTCAGATTCGTGAAAACATCTCGCTTAGTAGAAATAACAAAGGCCCGCTGAGCTTTTTTCGCGATGCATATGGAGTTTTTTGACATCGTACTCGCGATAAAATTTTTTATGAATATTTTTGCATGAACAAGGTCGTTTACTTTATGCTTTGGGTTTTAGCATATTTCATTAAAAATATATATGTAAAAGAAAATTTACACACAAAGTGTGAGAGCAATAAAGACGCCGTCAAAATTAATTAACATAATTAGTATACAAAAGCAGTTGATTGTTGCGATTATTAAGGGGGTAAGCGAGTGACGTAACTTTCAATTTAGTTTGACGTTATAAAGTCCGAGGGTACTAACGAGCTTTAAAGTTGGCCGAGAAAATGAGAAAAAGAGCCGACGATGATCAAACTCCTGCAGAAATAATGCGAAAACAAGTCTCGCAACGCATTTCATTTCCTTGGTTTCTCCCTCTCCCCAGGACTTCTTTATTATTCCTCTTTTGTGAATTTTCTACTTTACTCTTTTTCTTTGTTCGTTATAAACCGTACTTACTTAGTTTTTTTCTGTATTTTGTTCCTCTTAAAATTTATTTATTTATTTTTTCTCTTTTTTAAATAAAGCGAGAAAATTAATCCAAGATATTATTCACGAAAACAAGATTAAAATAAGGTCACTGCGGATCTGAGTAATGTCGATCATTAATTATCAGCAGGTTGATGCATCTGGCTGGTTTTTCGCAGTTTATTCTGCTTGTCAGCCGAGAATTGGTCGTTTAACTACGCGAAGCTCTTAGCCTTCTCGAAAATTGAAAGCTATAGATTATAGTGGCCTCGTGGTCAACTGGGTCGCTAGCACTTATATAAAAGCCCTCGAGCGCGAAATCAAGGTAATTAACACCAAGAGGATCAAGCCAGCCGACTTACTCCCAAATGTTTGCCCAAAGTATCAGAACCGAGCGCCTTGGAATATTTTAATTGTCTATAGTTGACTCACCTGCGTCTTTACTCTAGTGTAAGATTTCGGCTGAAGGGTCATGACATATGTTTTGCCAGAAGGTACTTTAGTGTCATTTAAATACTTAAAGAAAAGTTAAATATTAGTTGAGAAAGCTTTACATCACCAAAATTCTCATATTTTGAGCGTTAGCTTCTGAGTTTTTTCATCTTGACCAGCCTAAAAGTGTCGACTGGATTTCAGCACCCAAACATTAGTATCGAAGCTTGCTCCAGTCATCATTACTACAGGCATCGTAATCATAAAGAAAAAAGCTTGCACCTAATTGCTTCCGCACACTGAAAGGTTAACCTTAAAGCGTCATACCGTAAAAATGAGAGAGGGATGATGATAATGCAGAAGCAGCAGCTACGAGCCAAAGACAAAGGCTTCGTTATGAAAGCCCGAGGGTGACATCGTCCTTGACTGCTCGGTAATACCAAAACAAGAAAAAAAAAAGATAAGAAATAAAATATATATAGCTGGGGAGTCTCCTCTGCAGAGGAAGATGAAAAAGTCACCCGCAGGTGCTCGAGGGCATTTACACCCTTCCGGAATTTCGCATCCTGGAAGGCTCTTTTGAAAGCGCCAGACTCAAAGTATTGTGAATATACTCCACTCTGACACTTCACTCCCGCGGACGTGAAAAATAAGGCTTGTTGTCGTATACACGTAAGCTCGATTCTGTCAAAAAGAGGATTCAAGATATTTAGTTTGGTCATTCAAGAGATGGATCTCTGTCGCAAAAATACTGTTGATTCTGAATAAATCAGACATGGAATTGCACAGACAGATATACGAAGATACAATTATTGAAACGTCTCGGGGAAATTGCACCGCGCTCGCTAATTGCACCCGCATCTTGAATAAATCGGGCCGCGGCAATTAAGTTTGTATTATTATACTGCCAATCTGCGAGTAGACTCTTGGCAGAGCCGAGCGAGCGTCTTACACTGTTTGATGCTATTAGCATGCAATCCTCGTTCCAGCTACGGCACGTACACGTAATTTCATTATTCCCCGAGCCCAGTCCCGCCGACTTTTATTCTCCTGATTTTTCTGCCTCCCTTGCTTCTTCTTTTTTTTTTTTATTGTGCGGTTTGGTCTCCCCCTATTTCTCGTTTACACGGGTCAAAAGTTTTGAATTAATTCGATTCGGAGGGATTTAACTTTCTTTTTTTTTTGGATGTAGAAAATGTTCCCTATAAGGGATATATGCTGTAATGAACAAATAGAACTGAAGTGTATGGATTTGAGGTTGTTGACAAAGCAAATCATGGTGAAGAAAATAGGTGAAGCCAGAGAAGTGATGAATCTATAGCAACAAAATTTTATAAAGAAAGAAAATGTCAAAAATTTATACTGTTTTAATAAAAGAATTAAGCTTAATGAACAATATAAGTCAAGTTAAGATATAATTGCATTCGTATCTGTTGTTCGGTTATCCCGAGTTTAATTTGTCAATCACTGTATGATCAATACCCTGGTTTCGAGCTAGAATGTTTTTTTAGCTATAAAATGAAAAAAAGCTTTGAAAAAATTAAATTTATTTTTCTTAAATAACATTAGGATAGAATTTTCTGAAAAATAAATAAGGAAATACACTTTAAAATATCGGTATTTCTACTAATTCGTGGAGGGGACATATTAGGTACACTGCATTATAAAAAGTTATTAAAGAATAAAACCCGTTAGAAAACGAGTTGAACAAAAACTAAAATCGCATTTTAAAGCCGAAACAATAACGAATCGGAGCTACTTATTCAAATTTTGGTCAGGTGTGTCTAAATATTTTGGCAGACCATTTAATCATAACTTAAAATAATAACGAAGGTATACGAAACGAGTTTAGCATAAGGCATGCGCAAAAATAATTTTCAAATGCTCTAAACAACTCAAAACTGCATAATTCAGTGTTTTTGACTTCTTCCTACCTTGTACAGATGCCGCATATGGAGCATATTCAAAATAATAGGGGGGCCATATTAGGCACAGGGCCATATTAGGTACACCTACCTTATTATTTATCGACATTTATAAAACTTTCCGTAATACTGGGTAAACTTTTTCAACGAAATGGCCGAAACAAAAAAAAAACATAGCTCCAGTCATAAATAATAGTTTAGGAGCACTTAACATAAAGCAAAATTGTTAGATACGATGAATGTTTAAAAACACAAAGTGAATCATTTACGTATACGATCAGGTGCTAAAGAGGAAAACATCGATTATGACAGACCCCAAAAGAAAAATTTGTCGCCTCTGGTTTAGGGTCGGAAGGGAATGAGAACAAAAGCGAGTGCGTAGCGTTTTTCTGTACAGGCGTGACTTTGCACACCTTTCATGGAATGTTTGCTTTGGACCAGTGAAGCGGGATAATGAAACGTCACTGTTTTTGTCAGTCTCAATGGGAATGGAAACAGGACCGAAAAAAAAGAGAACTTTTCAGCGGTCTTTGGGAGGAGATTCACATTAAATTTAAGTACCCTGGGGCTCGATTTTGATGCATGATCTTTAAAAATTATTTCTATCCAAAAAATATGCGATTTTTACTTCGACGTGAATTTTTATAAAATTTTAATCCGAGAATACAACCATAGAAAATATATTTATAGCTGTATTTTTGAGTCTACCTTTTTACATCGATGGTCGTGTAGTGACGTAAATTTTGATTCGCGAAAATTCAGTGCTCATCCGTTATGGAAGCGCGAACGTAGCAGCGTCACGTACCACGAAAATCAGCAGCCAGACAGACAAGCCAATACCCTGGGGAGCTTGCGTGACGCTTCGAAAGCTCGTCAGAAAAAAAAGCACCGAAAGTAAGATTGACGATTAACATGCTATAGAAGTTACAAACAAAAGAAAATTTTTTTCTCAAAAGCTCCCCCTAAAAGAAAAATAGTGTAAGAAAAATCATGACCCCGATCATAAAGTAAATTCAGCTATGGAAAATTATCGTACATTTTCTTCAGAGAATAAATTTACCGGAGTAATTCCAGGGTATCGCAACTGCCCTGTATATTATCCAACGTACACGCAGCTATAAAGTAATCTTCGAGCCGCGCAACGTGTATTTTCTTGTTTGTAACTTCGCATTCCAATTTTCGAGCTTTGGAAAACTCAATTGCACTGTTATAGACAGCAGGGATTAGTTTTGTTATCCACGTTTTCTCGCGCTTAATTGACCCCATAAATTAAAGGTGTGTTAAGAGCTTTTTTTTTTTTTGACTCTCACGAATGAAATCGTTAATATTAATTTACCGTGCGATTATTCGATGTTATTGCACCGTCGAACTTTGATAAATCGTGCGTTCAATCATTTTTTCAACTCTTTTACGATCGTTGCCTGCTTATTTATATTCATGCGGGCTGCTATAAATCGAGCTTAAGTGAATTATCGAAATATTTTAGATTTATTATTTTACAGGTTCCTGTATTAAATAAACATCAAACCAGGGAAACTAAAGACGTACATCAAGGCTCGTCAAGTTGTAAAATGGATGAAACGCAGGAAGAGCGACGACGACGACGACGACGGTCTCGTAATTTAGCTCGGATGGCGTGCATTTGAATGCACTCGACACGAATTTGCCAGCTGAATGCGAGCGCGTCACTCCCACCGCGGAGATAAAAACTCGTGTCGTCTTCCTAGACAAGCTCGAGTAACTACCGCAAAATTAACTGCGCTCGAATTATCCCACAACTGTGCACACTTGTGAACTACGTTATATCACTGTAAACTTGTTCGTGTCGTGAAATTTTACGGTTTGTAAGTTGTAATAACTACACGCAACCTTCCGTTAAGGTAAACGTAGTTTCTTTTTTTTTTTTAATCAAAGTTTCTTTGATTGCTTATGCACTGTGATTTACTCCATGAGCGGGAGATAAACGCACATTTATGTACCGGAAAACTGGGAGTAAAATGAATCTTTTACCATCTGATGGTAAAAACGAAAACGCTTGAGCTTTTACTCGGTTGGTAAAACAGTAACTCTTTTTAACTAAAAAATTCTTTTCAAAAACTGCTTAGGTACCGAAGAAAACTGTGAAAATACTGTTCCAGTTTGGAATTCAATTTTTTCGAGAGTTTCGTATTTACGTTGTAAATAATAAAAATTGCAATCGTCAAAGTAAATACTTCGAATTTTTATTTCCAAAAATAAATATCACGAAAACGAATTGAAAATTCGTTTATGTTCTTCATAAACATTTTTTATTGTCAGACTTTAGCTATATTGACCTGACGTTACGAACAATTTTTTAACGAAATATGTAAAACATTCACCGGACCGGTCACAAAATTTGAACGGTCCTTTTTAATTCATTTGGTAGGAGCGAAAAGCAAACTAAAAACGCGTTGATAGCGTTTATTTGACGTTCGATGTGTACCGAACTGTTATTATGAAAGTTTAGAGTGTAAACTAACTACGCTGGCACCTACCAAAATTGAATTATTTTCTGTTACGGTTGAAATACGAACCGATTCTTATTACAGTATTTGATTGGTTAAAAAAATTTAGTCCTGTCAAATTTATTTCATTTTAGTTTTTTATAGATAATATTATTGTGAAGAATTAAATGATTATAAGTTTTAATACATTCATGGTTAAACATTTAAAAAAAGTTAAGCAATAAAACAGGAAGCAAAGAGAAGATAAAGTTGTAAAGTGTTTTTAAATTGGTTTCTCGTAGTTTTAGTAGGTTTGAACTAAACACAAAACCGCCTACTTAAGTTTCCGTAGATCAGGGAAAAGAACTTTTAAAAGTGCAAGAGAGAAACCCGCACGAGATCCCGAGAGAAGACTTTAGTTTCAAACAGTGTTGAGAAAGAGAAACGTTGGGTTTGTCGTTGCTAATAGAAAAAAAAAAAAAAAAAAAGAAACTGATAATTGTTTCAGAATATTTACCATCAAAAACTATAAAAAAATATCTCGATCCAATCAAGATGGCGAAGTTCAAAGGATTAACGGGATTATTCAGGGGCCGTTTAATTACAAAGTTAAGCAAAACTATCGTTCGTTCAAATCGGAAATCGCAGTCGTATATATAGGCGCACTCGACTTCCTTTTGCAAAGCGGCCGTCAAACTTTAAAATTTAAATTTCTATCGATTCTTGCGTGCGATGCCAAAGTTAACTTCGCTAATACCATCTAAGAACAACAATTACTTTTTTATTCAAAACTGGATTTAATTGACCGACCGGATATTATTCGGATCTTTACGACCAGCGGAACAGCCGAAAATAGCCCCATTTTGACTAACGTCGTTATCGTGTGTGTGTGTGTGTGTGTGTATGTACACGTAGCCGGTAAAATTTTATTACCAGATCTGCGAAAATTCGATACAGGGTGGATCGGAAAATATTATCCTGGTGGTTAATCCAGTTACACATTCGCGTGTGTGATTTTTTTGATCGAGAGGTAGTATTTTTCTGGGTCATGATTTTTGAAATTGAGCTTGACAGAATTAAAATTTGGATAAATGAGAGCACATTCATTTTCAATAATGCGGGTGAGGTAAAAATTCGCAATTTTAAATGAAGCAACGTTGAATCAATAGCTCAATAAAGTTTCGTATTGCACTGATCTTGCTGTATTGAATCGTCGAATTCAAGTTCATCTTTTGCCTCAAAATGTCAGCTGGTTAGATGTCATAATTATTTGACAGAAGCGTACATATTTCAAGTACTCAGTATTGAAGCCAAAATGGTTTCACAAAAATAAAAGATGATTACGAATTTTTATTGTCACTAGAGAATTCATTGCCCCAGTGTGTAAACGCGACGATGTAGTCTTAAAATGATATTTCATGGATTCATGAATGAAACTGATGTTTACGTCTGGAGCTAGTTCGTTTCATCTTTGTTCAACCAGGCTTTGGATAAGATTGTACAAAATTTAGCGAATGAAAATTCTTACAGCAGCAGAATTATTGTTCTGAGGCTGCTTTCATTACATCATACGTATCGTGGCTTACTACGAAAAAAAAGACATTTTTTTTTCATTCCTCCTGGAGGTAAAAAACTTCACCACAATAAAACCGGAGTGAGTACGCGACTTGTCAATTCCACTTCGACGGCTGGCCTGAGAAAAAAGTAAAAAAAAAAAAAAAACTCGTGTAATTTCGCTATACTCATCGCACCGAGAACTTCCATTAAGCTCGAACATTTCAAGCCGGTGTGAAAAAGGCGAAAATGTTGGAGCGGGTCGTTTTGAATTACGGATGGATATTTTAATGGAAGAGCAGCTTCAATGTACATATTCAGGTAAAAAATTTCAATATAAATTTTTGTTCGTAGCTGAAAATAGCGTCAACGATCTCATTAGCAACTTTTCATAAGTTTGATTCGCGAATAAGTTTTAATTAGAAAGCTCGCTGGAAAACAATGAACAATCATTATGAAAAGAAAATTCCTCGAATTTTTTGTGATGAAATATTTATTATATTTTTTCATTTTATGTATGGCTCGAATCAGCGCTTTTTAAAAAACAAGATTTGAAAGCCGCTAGTAATAAATTATTTTTAAAAAGCTCGTAAATCAGTCATAAAAAAACGATCGATTAATAACTTTGAAATTGCAGGTAAGTTTGAACAAAAGAATTCTTTTGGCTGCTATTTTTTTTCTCGTCAGTTTTAATTTGCGGCTTCTTCATAACAGGGCCAATATCTTAGCTCGACGAAAGAAATGAAAAATCGAACAATGAAACTCTTAAACGAAATTCTGATTGGGGCCATTCATGCATATTTCCCGAGAGGACAGTCGTCTTATTCCTTACAGTCCTATATGTATACCCAAATTCCCATTTTAAAATTTAAAAGTGGAATCAAATTCAAAAGAAAAAAATTATTTTTTTTAATATTCATGCACCGCGTGTGTCAAAAAAAAAAACTGAATAAATTCGAGAGATTAAACTTATTCCCAGCTCTAGACCCAATTTAACTCTGCTGACTTTATACGTTATAGTAGAAGAACAGGAAGTAAAAAAAGTGGGGGGGGGGGATTTAGTACAGAATCGACCTACATAAAGGCTAAGTACGAAAACGAACAAAAAAAAAAAAAGTTACTTTTTACTTTGTTTTACGGTTAAACAACTGCTCTGGACTCTTACAATCTCACTTGGACTTGTAAAGTGATCAAAATATGGAACGAGAAATTTTTTTTCTCACTTTCATTGTGTTTTACCCTATTTAAACTGAAGTATATAAAAGTGTAAGCGTTTAGTGACTCATGAGTTTGTAAAAGTATTTCCACTTGGGAATTTAATTACCACTTGCAGTTGCATAGAGAAGTTGAGGCTTTTGAAAAATTGATTGTGTTGAGTTTCCGTATCTGCGTATAGAAGAGCGAGAAGCGAAGGAATTTCGATTGGCTAATTTAGCTCGAGATTGGATAAATTTTATAACGTGGCGTGGCCAAACTTATGACTCGTACCATCGATTGAATTCCTGAAAAAACTTGAAAAACTATAAATGAAATTTTTAAATAATTTGGGTAAAACTTGGCAGTTGGCAGTGGCAAAATTTGAAGCACGGAGGAGGAGACTAAAGTTAAGGGTATAAGGCTGTTTGTTCTGGCTTAGGGAAGCAAGTAGGCCAAACTAGGTGCGAACCCGACGTGTTTACGTTAGCTTGAAGCCCTTTTGTCCAACAGTTTTTTTTTTTTTTCGTCGCTACTTCCGTTCTTTTGTTTGCCCGATCACCTCGAAAACAAAAAAAAGCTATTTTTGAATAACAGTTATATCGCAGCTGTTTTGGATTGACATTATAAAAAGAAGTTTAAAAATAAATTAGTACTGTTTATGGAGTTATGAAAATGTTCACTCGTAATATCAGCATAACACGAATAATTTGAGTGTAAGGGACAGAGAAAGTAAAGTTAGATGCACCGTAGTTTCGCCCAACATTTATAATGACACTTCGGTGACTACGAGACCGATAATTTAAAGCTTGGCACGATTTTCGTGGATTAACCTAAGCGTTAAACTCATACTAGCATGCATTCTTATTTAATTTTAATTTTTTGCAAAAAAATGATGTACCTTTAAAGATACGTCAAAGGACCATCAAAATATTTCTGGAGCGTGAGAACCTTGTTGTTGTTGCTATTCCAGGAAGCTTAGCTCAGCTTCGAGCCACTGACATGCGTGCTTAGCTTGCTTTGTTGGACACTAATACAGCACCTTGTGTCCCAAAATAAGGTGTTAATAAAGTCTTTATAAATTTTGTTTATTTATTTTCACTGTTACTATGGACCTCATGGAAATTCAGTCCCAAAATTGTCCTCTTAATGAACTCATATTATAATACAGTGCTATATTTTTAGATTTTTTTATCATTAAATTGATGAATTGTTGAATTTGCATCAATTAAAAGCCAGTAATACATTTACATAATAAATATTAAAATTTGTTACTTCATGAAGTATGGGGGGCTCAGTAATTAAATCTACCTGAAGCTGCTAGATCGTTAAATGCATTCAAATGCAACACCAGTAGATAATGCTTGCTCTATCGATTACGGCCCTACTTCGAGTCTATGTAATCAAAATTATAATAATCCCCCAATTCCATGTTTAGGTAATGCGTTATGCTCGCGTGGAAACAATTTGCATTTACAGTGTTTCGGATCTATTAAAATTTCACGTTACTCAACAGGTCTAACTGCCTCTAAAAATCTTTTTGTATTTCATAATTTATGAGGTTGGCATACTTGTTTGCTTCTGGCTCGAAAATTTATATATTCACATACATTCAATTGATGAGCTAAAAACGTACAAAAAGAAAAGGATTTAATCGATTTTGGATAAAATCTAAGTGAAAAAAGAAAGTTAAGAATCAAAAGTAAGATTTAACAGACAGTGACGAATCGACTGACTCTTGATTTAGCATTAGTGATAGAATAAAAAACTTTTATTCAGAATAAAAAAAGGGAAAAAATAAATTACACCTTAAAAAATATCTTTAAATCCGCATCTGAAAAATTGTTTTAAATTCATTTTTTTACATTTAAATGACTATTTTCATAGCACTTAGCAAAGTGAAATTGCATCGTCCTAGGTAGAAATTTGACACTGCTATGATCATGGTGGTGTCATAACCGCAGCTTTTGAAATTCCCAAACCGCGAACATCGAACCCCCACGCTGCCATGAGGGTAAGAAAACTTTAACTTTAGAAACTATAAGTGATGAATATTAATGAGACTTACTCGTAGGCAGAAATATTTTACCGGATTCAAAACTTCTTTCGGAATCGTAATTTTTTATCTGGATCTAAAAAGTGAAAATTTTTCAATCTCGCGTAACTTGTAACTTTGCACGATCACTTTTCAAAATTGATGACCGGACTTTTTGGAAATTGAATTTTTCGATCGAATCAAAGTTATTTTCACGATTTTCAGGTACTGTATGGAATAAACTTTTGCCAGGTTTTCCAAAAATCAGTTTTTTTTATATCCATGAAATTCCAATTGGCTTTAGTCAAATGTGAAAGATTCGTCAGAACAGTCGAAGCTACTTTCTTGAAACGAACTTTGAAACATTGACGTTGCTTGTCAGCGCTACCGCCACAGTGGAAACAGGAATTAAATTCTTGGTCCGAGTTTAATGGATTCCGCCTAATGGAATTTAGTCAATCTGCATTGTGGAATATTGAGCGATCGAGCTCAACTACTCCAAGCCTTCCGGCTGTTTCGGTAAAACCTAAACTTCCTTTTATCTCTCAAAAGTGCATAAAAAAGGTCTTATTTACTTTTAAAACGCAATAAATATTGAGTTGCGCACTTTTACGAGCGCTTCGATTGCCTGGAGTGGCTAAATCATCGGTAACGGCTCGAGTAAAAAAAGGTATAATACTCGGCGACTTAATTGAATTAGATTTCAAATGAGATCGTAATTTTAATTCCCTTCAGCTTCAAGGGTATCAAAGTCGATTACCGCTGGGATTTACCGAAGCGATCGAGATCTGTTGGAAAAAAACGGGGGAGCTAATTTTTCATTTTTTTTTTTTTTTTTTTTTTTTTACCATTGGCGCTGAATTATATCCGAAATCCGAGAATTCAAGCTAAAGAGGAGAGTTTGATGAGATTTATTACCTCCAGAGTAATATTTGAGTATTAAATTACCATGTGTTTCGTATAATTCACAGATGGGGCTAAAGCAAAGAATTCATCAAAATTAATGACTCGATTTTATTTCATCAATTAGTCAATCTCTCTAAAATGGGCCATTAAAACTGAATTTTTAAACTTGTATTCTTTACATAATTGTTTTCAGAGTTATACGTATTTTATTGTAGAATTCGTGAGCTGATTGGTGGAGAATTTTTTAAAATAGCAAGCAAATTTTTTAGATTCCTTCCCACGACACTAAATTTATTTACTTTTTTTTTGTTCCAATTCCAGTGAAATAAAGTAGCCCCTCAATTCGGGTAATCCCAAGCCGAGCGAATAGCTCAACGTCAAAGCCGGAAAATTCCACTGCACTGCGGCTTGGAAAAAGTCCTTCCTCGATAATTCAACCAAATGATCTTGGGCGTAAGACTAAACATTCGTACTTTGTTTATCTCTTTTATCGACGAGAAAAGTCCTGTTTATGGCCTGTTTTACGAGATTCCGGTTTACTAAGTGTCTTCACTAACTAGATGGACAAGATGAAAGTTTTCTGTTCTGATTAGTTCTACAACGAAACTAATGACATTTTTTCTAGACTTCAATCATACAGAAAACTTAGCTCGTACAGACAAATGTGAAGGAAGAATTTTTAAGCAAAAAGCGGACTGACGCTCGCAGTGAAAAAAATTCCCGAGTGAAAAGATGTAGCTCAATATTGCACGCGCACTTAAAATTTTCATTTAAATTTCACTCATTTTCTCAACGCAAGAAACTTGATTACTCTCAGGCTGAAAAAAAAATTTGCTCACGAGATGAAAAATAAGTACTCGAAAGTTCTTAAGCGCTTTTATGATTCGCCCTACTTCGAGTGGGATAAGGACAATATTTTTTCATTTGAATAAAGTCAGAGTAAGATTTAAAGTCTTGGGACGCCAGACAGCTCTTCTGACTTCACAATTCTCACTTCAAGTTTTAAGTCGTACTTCATTTCTGAAGTGGGTTTAAAGTACCAAGAATAATGTTTTTGAATATCTTACTGAATTGAGAATTGAATTTAGTATAAAAGCTACAAAAATTGATTGATTGAGTAAGTCGGCATAAAGCTGGAATATTAAGGAGCGAACACGATTCTAAAATGCAAATTCTGGAAAATATCTCTGATTAGGTGAGCAAAAAAAGTATGGTTATTTTGAAGAAATCTGTATGACTATTTTTCGATCTACCATTTAATGAACCCAAATAAACTAAATATATAGTCTTTTTTACTCTGGCGCACGTAAAAACTATTTTGGTCGTTAGTTGATACTCAATCGAACGATTTCCCTCGAAGAAAAAAACCGAATGTATCTCAATCTAATTAAAAGAAACACAGTCGAGTTATCAAATTAAGCTTCCAAGTTTATTTTCTCCGCGTAAAATAAATAACGAGCGCGTCCTGAAGTTTTTTTTTTTTTATCTTAGATCAAAGATAAAAAGAGTACAGGTGTCATACATCTCTAACAAAAACTTTCTCCTCGAAAATTGATACGTCCCACGCTTCTTGTACTCGATTGATTTTCGTCGAGCAAATATAATCCGTGATCCGGTTCTTCTTGTTTTCGTCGGAAATTTTCCGCTCGACTGGAGTTGGTTTGTTTAAAAAATCTCTGATGTACACAAATTTAAAAAGCTACTTTTTCCGCGCTCGGTTATTGACTTTAAAATTCAAGAGATAGTCCGATGCGCGTGCGGAGGTATGAACTCGGTTACGGTTTTTTACTTCTTCTTTGATTTATCGCGCGTCGAGTCGTACTTCTTCTTTCACTCCTATTGATTTTTGTCTCCTGGCTGGCAAAAATATTTGTTTTGGGATACTTCGTAGAGATACTTTCAACTTACTTCAGTGTCACCGGATCTGAATCTAACTTTCATTTTGAAGCAGTTTAATTAAATATTAGATAATATCAAAGCCCAGGATAACGAATATTCATTTTTCAAAGAAAATGATTCGGTTTAATAACTTAAAATTTAATTCGCTGGAAAAGTTGATGCTGCGTGAGTGGGGGAAAAAAGGGCGTGTGAAAGCTCTGATAAAAGCTTTCGCAGGCAGCTGACGCTCTGTGAAATATAAGAGGCGCGAAAAAAAAAACGCCCAGAGTCAATGACGTGCGTGCGAGACTTTAAAATGTGTACTTCACTAAACGAGTACATTGAAAACAAAGAAATAATCGAGGTGCGAGTTCGATCTACACTTATCGGTTCTGCGGCTCCGGGCGTTTGATTAGCGACGAAGTAGGCCAGAGCTTTTTTCTTTTTCCGACTACGAGATACTTTTCAGGGTGACCTGATTATAAAGAAAAAATGTTATTAACTAAATAAAAGGTAAAAATTTTGGGAGCTCGAAATGTACATTTTAATGGGCTAGTTTAAAATTCTTGAATAGTTTAAATTCGCGGTTAATTCGCAAACTCGGATTGCAAGGTGTTATTACACGTATTATTAGACATAGCTCAGCTTGCATGGCGTTAATTCCTCCATAGAAACTTGTCTAATATCCGAGCTCAAACTTTGCTTGTTAATTGCTCGAATCAGGCTTTGCTTACTCCAATCAATTTTTACCACATTAAACTATCAGCTCAGATCCTAAATTTTTGGTCAGTTTTTGAAATTACTGATTTTTTTGGGTCGAGTGCTGACTTTTTTGAAAAAAACGAGGAGGAGTGAAAAAAATTGCTCTTTTATTATTTTCAACGGAAGTGGATGCGAATAAAACGTCACCATCGAGTATCGAGGAAGAAATAAAGAAGAAAAGCGAAGCCCGATGCATCTGACGTAAATGTCGCGAGGCCAATTAAATTTTCTATCAACTTAAAGAAATTGGCTTCAAAGTCCAAACTGAATGGTTTTCAAACTACCCTTTTTTGTTTTTATTTTTATTTTTTACTTTTATTTACTATAGTAAATGAGTTTTAAAACTTTTGAGACAACATAAAGCGGGAAATTGAAATTCAAATCCCGCTGTCAATGTAAATTTTAAATTATAAGTAAAGCTTAAACTTAGCTAAAGTATGAATAGAAATAACATCAGGAATCATACAAGTGTCCAGATCAAAAATAAATTTTCTTGAAGTATGAGTTCAAATTGCACAACGACATTTTAGCGGCGAAATTCTAGAAACCTACGAGATACAGTTCTCAACGCCCCAGGCGGGAGTAAAAAAAAGGCGAAAGTTTCAATTCCGGCAGCGTCATAAAAATCTTGGGAGTACAAGAGACACGCCAAAGAAGAGCTGCGACAGTTCACAATATATATAGAAATTCCGAACTTGGCGAATATCACGCTTCGTATACACGCTCGGAGTTACTTCATGAACCGCGGGTATTGGCTCTAAAAAACTTGACAAGCGCCGTCAGATGGCGCTTTTGACTTTTTTTTGGGGGAAGAACTTTTTGAATGGCGCGGTTGAAAAAGCTCGGGTGTCGATGTGAAAGCAACTCAAACTCCGGCGGTCGACCGTACTTTCAGAAATAGTTTTCATTATTCGGATTTAATTAAAACCTTTGTTACTCCCTTTTTGGACCTTTTGTCCTTCCGCTCCCAACTTTCGCGTACCGTTGGATTTTATTCAAAAATTGTTTTATTTAATTTTAAAAGCTGAAAAATACGGTTACACTGGGAATTCAAGCACTACGAACCCAGCTTTAGCAAATGGCTTGAAAGCTCGCCAAGATTTAAAAAGCTCCGAGATACATTCCACCTTATTTATCAAGTTAACGGTTGGATATTTTTTATTTCCGATGTATCGCGGGTGTCTGCATCTTCATCCATCTCGTTCACACTCTGCCAAAATTCGGCCGCATCGGGTATTGGTACGCCTGAGAAATAAAAAAGCTCGATAATAATTCACGTGTTTTTTTTTCTTGTATTGCTTTTCAAATCTGAATTACGCGCTTTTTGGGAGTTTGGGCATGATGTTTTTACCAATGCTGCCAAAAAAGAAGATGAAAAATTCTATTGTTGTATCGTGGTTATCGAAAATGTAGAATAGTTCACAAAATAAATCCCAAAAAGTATGATTTTTCTGTTCCATGGTTTATTATTTCCATCTAAAAAATATTTTTATCTCAAAATACAAATTACTTTGATATTATTATAAATAGTTCTGCAAGATTAATATTTTTAAAGAATATATATATATTTTTTAAATAATCTGGTGTATTTGAACTCTTATATAGACAATCTGCTGAAAAATCTGTGAAGAAATATTTGCTCAAAGCGAGAAAAAAAAGCTCTGGGCGAGAGAAACGAGAGTGGGAAAACACCGTAATTATCGCGCGAAAGCGGAAGTTTACCAAAACTTCGTGTTTAATTAACAAAAGCAAAGTCCTTTACTTTGCGGGAGAAAATTAGCGAAACACGAGCGTACCAAATATTCTCGCGATTTTGCTTCGCGCGTGTGTGTTTAGTTTTCTAAAAATCTCGGACCGGGGCGCGCTTGGGAAAATGCCGAATTTTTTTTTCCTCGAAAAAGAGCGCTTATTTGCGAGTCAAGTTTGTTGATTAAAGCGCCCGAGTTTACCGTCTTGTCGCTCGAGCGTATAATGAAGGGAAATTAAAAATTTTAATTGAGCTATTTCGCTTTGGAAGCAGGGATGGATTAACTCGGTCTTTAATTTCGCTTTTATTTTTACCGTTGCGAATTATGAACGCTTTTTTTTTTTTTTAAAGACTCCAAATAGAAATTTACTCAACAGTTAAGCTTTCGCACACCTCATATTACGCTCGTTTGTGTTAACGTCCATCAAAATAATTCGCTGGATAAAAAATAACAGCGGGTCGTCCTGATGTAAGATTAAAAGCGTACTTCGACCCAAGTTCCGCCATTTTGACAATCAAGCTTAATCCTTCGGTCGCTTTCGCATTAATTCTTGCCAAATCCCACGGTCTCTTAAAAGAAATAAAAAATCTTCAGAGCTGGTTGGTACAGTATAAAAAAAGCTCGACGAGCTTTAATAGGATTAAAGCTCAACAAGCGTCAAGACCGGTGCGGGACGAGCTGAGGAGGAGCTTTAATGAAATTTTAATTAACGTATATAGGATACGGGAATTCCTTGTTTTCGGCGACGCTTGCACTGAGCTCATTAAGAGGGTTGGAAACGATCGATACCACGGAATCTGGGACGAGAATTGGCTGATGTTAAAGCAGAAGAATCTAAGTAATCACGTGTTTGTAACCGCATTATTCTACCTAATAGTTAGATAATTTTTGACTAAAATTTATTTTAAGGGGGAGACAGGCCGAAAAGATAGAAATCTTCAACATTCTTTGGCTTTTTTGAGAACCATCGGTCGGGAATATTTAAACGCTTATAATTCAACTAAACATTTTGTTCTTTAAGGGCGGTATAGGTCGGTAAGGTAGAAATCTTCTCATGAAAACTTACTTTTACATGTTTAAATCTTACTTTACTCATGACAGCAACATCCTCTGGCTTTTTTAAAAACCTTGAGTCAGGAATAGTTGAACGTAATCGGTAAAGTATAGAGATCTGTTGAAAATATTTTTGCATTATTATGTAATTATGATAATTCAATTCTCAAATCTTCAGTCTTGATGAATATTTAATTGAATACCAAGACAATAGCAGGTAGAGCTGGAGAAGGAATATATTCCTCGACAGCTTTGCAATTAAAACGTAGTCGTTAAGTTATCATCCGAGCCTTGCCACCACCTTAAAATGAGAGAAGCGGTAAATTGCAATTTCCGAGTGAACAATTGC
The DNA here is from genome assembly GCA_038277355.1 of Encarsia formosa. Lineage (NCBI taxonomy): Eukaryota > Metazoa > Arthropoda > Insecta > Hymenoptera > Aphelinidae > Encarsia > Encarsia formosa. The sequence continues at coordinate 25,090,121 of CM076188.1, read as the reverse complement.
AGCGTGGCAGAGCGCGGCTGACACGGGAAAATTTCGACTTTTATGGTTTCCGCGGAAGCAACAGCGAGATTTAGGTTTCCATTTGTCGACCTGGAATTTTTCTTCTTTATTCTTGGGCTCCAACGCGTTATTGTACATTATTGCTAAACGTGTTGCGGATGCCTGCAATCGTCGTAAACAATACCTCAGGGAAGGGCTTTTTTTCCTCAGGAAGAAACGCGGGCTCCGTGAAAAAGTGTGTAATGAAAAGTCCTCGAGTCACGTATCGCTAGTGCAGTAAAATAAAAATTTTCTGAAGCATATTGTGAAGCAGGCTGCTCTCTGAAAATGAAGAAATTCATCTTACCTGTGGTGTGAAAAAAAAAAACACGCGTAGTTGAGCAATTTTTTTGCGCTTTTTTCGACAGACAAGGTGTATAATTTTGCTAAGTAAAGTTCAGTTCTGGATCAATTTAGGTTTTAAAAAGTTTGGATGAAAAAATCGTTGACTGTTTGTATATAATTCAGCTTTCAAGTTTTGCTCTTTTTTTAAGAATTAAAGAGTTTTTGAATGTTGAAAAAAATTCGAAAAAATAAAATAATACGATTTTAATGACTGAAGTAGAAGTTAACGCCCTATTTTGAGGTTAGATTGAGAGTTAATCGGTTGGAGATATTATTCACATTCGATTATCAGTTTTCAATCCAATCGAGTCGTGCCTGACCAAACGAAGTTTTTGTCTTGGTGATCGCACGAGGACTGCAGAGTTCACTGCACGCTACAACGAGCAGAAACGATCGGCTTTTTCGCGCTCACGCATTTTGCCTAAAAAGCTCATTTTCAACACCCTGAGTAACAAAAACGATATTGTTATTACTCACTTCATAAGTATGAAATATTTTGGAAGAGGGATTTGGTTAAAATGATTAAATTTATTCAATTAAAATCCTTTTAGAAAATAATACAAGATTTTCAAACTAAAGTGAGGTGGATACAATCAGTCAAACGAATTCAATTTTCAAACTTATTTAATGTAATGAATCGAAATAATTTGTTCTATTCGGAAAAATATGACTGACACTAAATATTACTGTATTTTTTAAAGTCTTATTTATTAAAAAAAATATTTAATTAAAAAATCTACTTATTTAAAAATCAAATTGGAAGTAATTTAATTAAAATCTTTGAAATTTTCACATTTATAGAAGTAGTTTTAGTTTTGTAACCAAAGTTCTATGCTGAAAGCTCGTGTCTCAGTCTAAAGGTTGAAATAAGCCAGACCACTTGACATTCAAAATTCAAAAAAAAAAGTGAAATTGGCACATCGCAGCTTTTGAGGTTAAAAATTGGTTTCACAGCTCTGCAAGCTCGAAAGCTCGGGGTGTTTGCGATTGTCGGTAATTCCGCTTTGAGTTGATCGGTGCCTTTCATTTCCGCTCTTTGACGACGACTGCACAGTTTGGAATTAGAGGGGAAATCATCGGAACAGTTTGAGGTTCGAAGCTTAATCGATACTTCCCCGCAATGTCGATTGGCTCCGATTAATTCAAAATTCAAATGTTCGAATTTCACATTCCTCCTTTTTTAATTTTGAGCCTCAGAGTATTTCGTATGTTTTCACACAAGCGCGACCGTGAAATCTCATAAGCCATAATAAAATTAAAGCAGCTTCGCGCGTATAAAACGCAATTAGCTTTGTTTTTTCTTCTCATCGCGTGCTAGTTGACTCAAAAAGCTTTTAAAAGAGCGCTAATTTCATTACCCCAGCCCCATCTCCAGTCGTTTTAACGTCGATTTCAAAGGGAAAATTTCTCCGGTGCTGAGTGTGTTTCATTATCTTTTTAATCTCTTTTTACCTTCCGACGATTATACCTACGGCTATTCTGCTAAACTCTTTTATCACCTTTTGCATAATTACGACGCTTTTCATAAACCTGACGATTAAAGCTCTTTCTTTTCTCATATTTTTGATATTTTTGTTTTTATACATCAAATTATATCAAATTTGTTGCATATTCTGAAAGAAGTTTTGAGACGCAGAATCTAAATGTCTGTTGGATTGAAAATTAACACTTGTATTATGCATGTTTGAAATCAGAATAAATAAACTGGTCAAAAGTTTTATTTGAAGTCTTTTACATTTTCCAAGTAAGAGTGCCTTTGCAGTGGACCTCAAGGGCTCTTACAACAGGACCAAAGGTGCAAAAAGAAACCAAGCTTTTTGTATGTAAACTTCAAACCACAATGGCGCGGTTGTGAAAGCTTCAAGAAAAGCTCGCTTTGAAGAGAGAAAACTTTTGTATACGTAATAATTTAATACGCGTTTAATATTTCCGACTTTCGCTGAAATTACAAGCTACGAGCGGTGTCTAATCAGAGCTTGCGAGCTTAACGCGATTTAAATCAAGGCCTTCGGCAAATACGATTTTGGTTTTGTCTTTAAACCTGATTTAATATGTTCGCTGCGTAAATTTACACTCGCTCCACTCCAAATTCGTTTGAATGAGCTTTTACTATGGAAGTGGAAAAGTTTTTAGTTTAATTGATAGATCCGTTGGTGAGTTACTAATTTAGTGTGTTTGTATAAAATTCATCAAGTTGCGGATTTATGAAGTGAAAAGTTTTAAGTTCTTACAGCAACAAACCCATTATAACAATGTATGAATAAGAAACATTGCATTTATAAAGCAAAAAAATTATTATTCGATCAAAGAAAAAGCCTTGGCCTGAAATTATAAATATTCGTCTTCTTTGTCGTTTGAGCAAAAAACTTTAATAAAATCTTATTACAGTCCGACTGTCTTGAATGACAGCTGTATTTTATTTTCATTAAAATTAGTTTTTCAATGGAGTCTTTGAATCTTTTGAAATTTTAGTGATTTATTATGAGCTTTCATAAACTGACTGAAAAACTCTAAAGAACTCCATAGCTTTCATTAATGAAGTTTAAATCATAAAGATATAAATTAGGTCTTAATTATCGTATACAATCGTCGTTCAAAAAAGCATAAATTTTAAAAAACTAGCTCTTCTGAGCGCGCTTCAAGCGCGCATAGGAAAAAACAACAAGAGTAACCTCAAAATGCACTTTTCGAATATTTTAAAAATTTGTTCACCAATCAGCTCACGAATAAAAATCTTACGCAAGATGACGATAGCTCTCTTTCATAAAGAGATTACTTTGAAACGTTCATTGTAAACAGAACTTCAAGTTTATAAATAATCCATTTTTCATATGCATTCAGATGAAAACTATACTTTTTTTCACGCATAATTAATATCCCGTGATCATTTTTTTTCAAGAGAAAACGCGATCTTCACGGTAGAGCAAGTAGGATAAATTATAGTGCGCGGGAGTATTTATGAAAGGATTTATCACCGGGATTATCGAGTAAGTAAAAAGGTACCGTTAAAGAAAAGTAATGACACTGTTCAATTTTATCCACAGAAGTCGTTGAATTAAATCCGCACTGTAATTACATTTTTCATCAAAGTATCAAAATTTTTTTATACTAAATATACATGAATTTTTTTTTGGTCATCATATGAAGCAAACTTAATTGAATCGGCTCGTTGTACTTCCGGGTCACGTATTTCATTAAAACTTTCGGGTCAAAAAAAGGTATTTTTTTAATGCCGATATGTAAAATCGAAGTTATTATGCAGTTCGTTTGAATAAGGTCAACAGACTGGTCGGAAAACTTGAAAAATATTTTTTTAATTATTCCTTCGGCTGACGATACTTGACTCTTCCAGAGTTCAATTACTGGATTAAGTTTCGTCTGTATCGTTAAAAATTTGCGTGATACGAGAATAAAAATTTTAGAATACCCTTTTATGCTTACGATATTTCATATTTTTTTCTAAACCCACACAAACATAAAGAATAAAAATGCACGCACGTGGGGAGTAATTGCGTGCAGGATCCCAAGCGCGAGGATATAAATCAAACAAGGTAATCCGTGCTCGAGAAGGCGCGAAATGAAATGATTCGCGGAAGGATGCTGCGGTGATTTAAAGAGATGTAGGGAGCTTGTTTATGCTTTGTAACTTGAATAAACTTCCTTATTCACGATACCTAAACACTTGCTAAAGAAACTGAAATTTAATTAAAATTATGTTCTTCAGCTGATGAGTTCAAACGATATAAATTCAACAAAATCTTCATCAAGTTTTATGAATAACTAATACTTAATGTCAGAGATAAATAAAAATCTGGAGAAAATTAAAAAAAAAGTTTCTGCAGGCTATTTGAATTTTTATTAATTGTGATAATCAAAAGTAAATTTGATTTGGTAGAGAAGTATTCTATTGTTTTTTAGCATAAAAGAAATTTATTACAACAGTGTCTAAAAGTTTGTAAAATTTAATTAAATTAATAAAAATAATAATTTTTAGGATTTTTTGGCATATTTAATAAAAATTTAGTAAAAATTTAATCAGTCAGATTCAATTAAAATTCACATCACAAATATATAAATAATTAATTTTGTGTGAAGACGATTGAAATTGAAAAAAAGATGCTACTTGAGAATGTAAAATTCAAATTGAGGTCAGTTTGAGATTCTCGAAATAAATATTGTACTCTAAATTCATATTCTAATGCATAACTTCTTCAGGTGCACTTGAAAAAACCCACTTTTAAAAAATTAATCCATCCTCTGTAGTTATTAATATTCATATGTTCTCTGTACTGTTTCTCGATGGGTCGAATTGTTGAATATTTTTATCGATGGCCCTCGAATAAAAAATCCAGGTCGAGTGTCCAATTTCGTAAACAGGCATCGTTCGATTGTACCTTTCCCCACACGCACAAATGGAACGTGAAATAATAAAAAAAAAGGGGGTCGTCAATCACCTCAGAAAAATCCATGAAATCTCAGCTATTTTTCAAATAAAAAGCTCGGCGATCAAAGACCTTTTTTAATTTTTAAGTGCGAAAAGCTGTGGTTTTTCCAATTTTGAGCTATAAAAACGACTTCTTTTAACCCGGGATCGTGATTTAGGTTGGATTTTTTTACGGGATCAAGGGGGATAACAAGCTTTTATCCCGTTTCTTTGGAGGCTTTGATTTTTATTTGCGGATCGTTACTCGGATTTTACCCTCACTTTATGCTCTGTCATTTTTTTATTTTTCTTATGAGAGTATTTTTTATTTTTCACTTATTAAAGTAATGAAAAAAATTCAACAGCCGTGAAGTGTGTTCAGGTGAAAAATCCTCGACTCGCGGGAAAATTAAATTTCCAATTGCGCTCGATAATGAAGGCATTTATCGAAAAACTTTATGGCTTGCACCCATGCAATCAGAACGCCTGCAATTATTCAAGTTAAATCTGATAAATTGATTTCGTAAATATGAGCTCATTTCCCAAAAAATCGTTAAAATTTATTCTCGAATTTCAAAAAACATACGTTATGTACTTTTTTGTTAAACAAATAAGGGCATGTAGATCTTACAAGGCCATTTAAATTCACAAAAAAAAGGCTCTTCGAGAATTCCCGGTACACAGCTGAGCCATAATACCCAGACTTTGAAATTATTGCCCTGGTACACACGAGAAAAGTTCGCCCGAGGGAAGCTTAAATTATGTCCGAAAATACCTTATCCACTAAACTGCGGATGCTCTTGGACATTTTTAAGATGCCTTGTAAACATTTCCGAAGGTGATAAAGAAAAAAAAAAAAAGAATCATTCTGTTTTTTTAGCACCCGATGGAATTCTAAAAATGTCTTTGAACTGTTACCACTTAATTTTTAATTACATTTGCAGTGAAAGAGCTTGCAATTAGTCGTTATTTTAATTAATATAAAATAATTTTTTTTTTACTGCTTTGCTGGTTTACTCTGAAAAATTATAAAATTTTTAACCGAGAGTTGAAGATTAAAAGACTCTTTGAAAGAGCTTATCTTCAGCTTATGGTAGTACGCATGATTACTTTTTCATAAAAACTCATATTTTTTACTAAAAATTTTAATGGAAAAAGTTTTTTTATTCAGTTTGCCATTTAGCGTTTTATACATTTGTAAAATGAGGACAACGCAAGTTTATAAATGTTCGAGAAAATTTTTAATTTTATCAAAGTTCTTTAAAAAAAGTATGAGTAATGCCCATTGGTCGGCAAACCTAAAAGCTTAATTTTACCCTTCATTCCCCGTAAAAATTGCAATTTGTTCAAACTAATTAAAATGTATTAAGTTATGAAAATTGTAAACTCATTAAACTCAAAAGAAAAGTGAAAAACTTTCGCAATGAATGTTCAAAACAACTGAAAGTATAATTAAAAGTTTTAATAAGTTGGTTATAAGAAAAAAAACTCGATAAAAAAAATCAAACAATATTTTTCATAACGGAACAAAAGCCTCAGATTTAAATTATACCCAAATTCATTTGAATAAAGAGCGGAAATGGAATTTTATACCTATTGTTACGATCAAACATTGACATAAGCTCGGGTAAAATGAGCGAGGCCGTGAATATTTGAATAACACTCGAAAAACAACGAGATTACGATTTACTCCTGTAAAAACAATAGTTTTAGTCGCGTTCTGGTGCTTGAAACTTTGTTCGAAATCATGTTAAACGATGTACTTCAACTATTGAAACGGGAACAAACGTATTACGCTCGCGTCCGCTTCCTAGAACTTTTCAAGAACTCAAACTAAACTTTTCCCAATTATCTTCCGTAAAAACATCTCATTTTCATTGAATATCATTGAAACCAAATGGTTATTTAAACTAAATTCTGCAAATAAATTTGTTGAATTTAACGTTTTTGTTTGTCTCGCAAAAATTACAGCGGCTACTGATAAAATATTTTTGAATGTACAAGATAACTCGCAAAGTATTCGTCATAAAGTAAAAGCGCAGTGCTCGCAACAAAACAAAATCGTAAACCTCCAAAAGTTTTCTTTGTAATTTACAAAAGTTGGCTGTCACATTACATGCAAACGTTGGATATAAAGTGCATCACAAAAATCCAAAGCGTTCTACTTTTTTTTTTTTATAAAAAAGAATTTAATATCAGTATGAATGCGTCGAAAAAAAGAAAAAAACATAAAATATTCAAACAGGAATGTGGTGGAGAATAAAAAGGCAAAAAACTGCCGCACCTCTATTAAATTTAGCCCCCAGGGTTGATATCGTCAAGTATGAAGTGCTCCAGCGCTGCGCAAAAAATAAAGGTCGAAAAAAATCGGGCGAGAATAAAAAATTCAACAAACAATAAACGGCTAAAAAACGCCTGCTTTCACGGTTTGCGAAATAAAATAGAGTTGGAACCGGAACGTGGAAAAAAATAAATAAATTTGAATTTTAAATTTTTAACCGAACGGTGAAACAGTTTGGTTTCGCTTGATTGTTTGCTTTATTTTTTTCGGAGCCGGCGAGTTTGATGACTTAATTAGGGGAATCACCGTGAATTTCACTTGAGAGGGCGCCACCTTCGAACCTGTTTTAAATAATTACGCTCAAAGTATTTGAATAAAATAAAATAAAATAAATGAATTGAAATTGAGCAGTATGATGAGATTTTAAGCAGAAAATGTTGGAAAACTAAAACAATAAAAAAATTAGTACAATGGTAATTATTTACCTGACACAATGTGAGGTTAGGTATTTTCTACACTAAACACGATAATATTATTGGATCAAGATGGAATTTTAAATATATTAAATATATTGATAAAATTTTTTAAACAAATCCAAATTCTTTTTCGTTAGCAAAAATCACGTAGTAAAATTTTCTAGTGAAAAGCCATGAAAAAGCAGAAGCGTAAGAGAAAAACAAGAAACGTATGTCATATGAAAAAGCGGTGAAAAACGACTACCTTCAAAGACGAGTTTATTTTTCATGAAATTTCAGCGTCTTCGTGAATTTATTAATATTGTCAAAGAGAAGCATCATCGAACTGGGTCAATTTTGGTTTTTAGTTTAGAGCTGGTTGTACCGCTCGTTACCGAAGATAATCCTTTGAGCTTCTTAGGAAATATCTTAAAAATACTCTACTTACGCATTTACTTTGATGAATAAATTGAGTAACTTTTTCAAAAAAAAAAAAAAAATGTATGTATGACAAATTGCTTTACAGAGATAAAATATTATTACATATCAAACCAAGATTAGTAGTGTAAAAGGAGATAAGAAATCATGTTATTGCAGTGTGCTGGAATCACGTACGCGACGATAATTAAGATGTAGTAACCTCCGTAACTGAGGTCATTTCGGTATGGAGCAATGCTGACTATCAGGCCATTTTATACCACTTTTATGGTTTTGTAGACCACGTTCGTAAAAAATCTATTACGCTTAGAGTTTTCTAAAAAAGAAAGCTCATAGATCATCCCTTTGCAAGCTTTAATTAAAAATGCCTTCAAATTTAATCAAAACAAACCAGAGTACAAGGCTATTCATTTAAAGAATCAAAGTTAGACCTACTTTTTTTTTTTCAAATTCCATCAAAGTCTTGGGAAAAAAAAGGACCAATGGGGAGTAGAAAAGAGAGCCTCGAGATAAAGTAGAGATAAAAACGAAGAGAATTTCAGCGGTACAATGGCTGTCCTCGAAAATCTCGAGCTGGTCTTTTCGCTCGGAGCTCTCCATTGTGTGCATATAAAGACGATATAGACATGCGGGTGCTCTTTGACATTTTAAAATATATAGCTTGGCTCTTGGATTCAGATAAAATTTCGCCCACTCGTGTAGCCTAATTATCTGTAGATGTACTTCGTATTCCAAAAAAATAAAAAAATCAATTATTAAAAACAATTAAAAAAAAATTTTTTTCTGAAAATTTATAGAATAAAAAAATTTTGAACTAACAATGTCATAAACAAGGGTAACCAATGATACGATCGCACAATTTATCGGGTCATTGGTAAATAAAAATGATCTGTAAAAATAAACCTTTGGATCGTTTTAAATATTGTCTTGATCCTTAAAAATGATCTATAGGATCGTATAGTGGTTTTATGAAATTATCTACAGAATCGTATCGTGATCCTCTAAGATGATCCTTCAGCTCATTTAATGAATCACCTCAAGATCCTTAAGATCATTTCCAGGATCATCTTGTGATATTTAAAAATGATCCATACGATCATAACCGTAAAAATAAGCCTGAGGATCATTTATTTTTACGAATGATTCAAAAAGTCCATTGTAAAAGATTTGTCCCGAGTTTCTCGAAATCTCACAAGTGTCACGATTTATCATTCTGAATTGATTATTTAGATAAATAATTTCTTACACTGCTCCGGCAGTTGACACCGCAAAGGTGAATTCCATGCATGGTGGGTGGATGGCCCAGGACGGGAGGGAATCTCGGCATGCACGCTGCGTGTAAACACTCGCGAGTCGCTTATCAGCCACCGGGTTTCGGGAAGTTCAAAGAACTGCGTCAAAGGAGACTCGCTAGCCCCTTCCTCAAAGCCTTCTTGATTCCCCCGGGGGTACCGCTGAATTAAAAATGAACTCTGCGGGGGGGGGGGGGGGGGCGAGATAAAATAATTCCTCCGAGGTTGGCCGACAACAAAATGGCCCGGCGAGGTGCAATATTACGCTTGGAGTGATCTAAACACTGCCTCTGAATATTTATAAATCGGAAGGCTACGAAGGAATCTTTTGGTTGAGGGAATCCTAGGGAATTTTTGACTTATATTTACTAGAATTTTTCATGAAATACTAGAGAGTTTTTGATTGATGTTTGAATTTTGTCATTTTCTACAGTTGACGATTAGCACAGACAAATATTTAGTCAGGCATAATTGATATTAGTATATTTTTGAAATAATGTTTTGAAATCTCTTTAAAAGACTAAGAACTCACGCGAATGCTATTGAATTTAAAATACTTTTGACTCAATGAACCGATCGTTTTGAGGAAACGATAAAAATTGTGATTGCGAAAACAGTTGTACCGGTGTGGTATAAGACCACAAGTGCACCTGTTTACATTTTTTTTAAAGTAGGCACTTAAGCGTGCTACTTTCGGGTTTTCTATTTTCTCTTGACATTTAAAAAATGTTCGGTAACCCGTTGGGTTTATCGTTCTATCGTTTTTTGGGAAAAAGAAAATCTCTTTGTTTTTTCAATAGTTCGAAAAAGCTCTCTCGTTGAAAAAAACTAAAATAGCTTTTTTCGATGAAACAATCGTTGAACTTTTGACTAAAAAATTCGCACTTTCATTTTACTGAGAACCTTTTATTGTTTTGTAATAGTGAGTATACAAGTGATTTTTTTCACAGTAAAAATGATTTACAGTTTTTTATTTTTGTTATTACTTGTATAACACTTAGTAGACATAAGGGATTGCTGAGGTATTACAAATTGATTTCTTAAAGATATCGTATCTTGTATCTTAGATATCATCTTAGTATTTTAAAATAAGATAACCAACGAATTCCATTATTTAAAAAAAAAATTTTGACGGTTTGAGTGTACTTACACGTAAAATCTTAAAAACAAGAGATCCAATGAAAAAGGAGAGAAAAAGCAATGTAATATCGATTTTGCAGCTCCTGCAGTGTCTAATGGATCCCGTGAAACTAACTATCCTCCAGTCAGCTTTATTTTCTCCTCTACTTCTTCTTCTTCTTCTTATTCGGATCCGGATTTTTACATGCATGAGATGCTCGACTTATTCGAGTGAGAGATCGAACGATAGCCGGATCTCGTGTCTGAGGGAATTTTCCTAAGCTCGGGTTTACTCCTGGAAAAGCTTTTTTCTCTGACTAATTCATGCTTTACAAAATCACTTGATTATTTTCGCACCTTTTTTGGATTTATTTTTAAGTTTTCAAATTATTTCAATGTTTTGGCAGACGTATGTACTGTAACTTTGTTTCGAAAAACCACTTGAAAGTATTAAATATTTGTAAAATGGAGTATTATTACTCAAAAGTCTCAAAGTTTACCTTAAATTTCGAGACTTATCTTGGTCTTATCTTGAAAACAAAACCAAGGCAAGATTGAAAATTTGAAATTTCTTGTATTAATCGAAAGAAGCACTAAAATTTTCTCCTCTGCAATATCCGTTTTTCAAATAAATAGTGAATTCTCATGACCCTGGCATGACTGTCCTTTCGCAGCCACCGCAACGATCCCCGGAGAATTTAATTTAAAATGCAATTAAAGATCCCGTTCTCGTCTTGTTTTACAATTTGTACGTTTCAAATTGGAAAACGCGACGCCTTTTGCTTCGTTCCGTTGTTATTTTCTGTTCATTTGACAGAAATAATACCAGGGCGGATGTTTATTGAATTTTCCAAGCAGTTTTCATTTAACCCCCCGGGGGGCGTGACGTCGCGTCGAGGAAAATATGTTTTCTGCTTTTATTTATATTTATTTATCTTTAATGTCTTCCGACCGAACGATATTCTACAGTAAAATAAAGTACACAATTTAATAAAAATACTTCCAATTTTTCCAATCAAGTCTTTGTTTATAGCTGTTGGGTTTGTTGAGTTTTAGGTACAAAAAACTTTTAGCTAGAAAAAAAGAGCCTTTCTCTTAAGCTGCGCCACTCCATTTAAATGCTTAAAGATTAAATGAAATAAAAGCTCTCCAAAGTCCCCGTCGAGAGTGCTTACCCCACGCTTTGACTACGGCGCGAAGAAATTATACCATGAAAAAAAAAAGCTCCGGTGAAACAAACTCAATCGACCTTTAGCCTCATCAATTACATCGAGCACGCTCATCGGTAACAAACGACCTTTTTTCAACTAATCACTTTTTTTTTCTCATTGTAGTCGGCCGGTTTTCAAAAGAAGTGACGGCTGAATTTATGGTTCCCCGCGTTGAAAGTTTCGATTTAGCTTATTAATTTCCACTGCTCTTGTAATAATTAGTAGGTCGAGTTTGAAACTTCTGATTAATAGCCTTTCATCGATGGTGCGTAAGCCCGATGCCTCTTTTGTGAAATTTCGAGCTTGCGGTTTTTCAAAATTACGAGGAACACAGGTTTACGATTTTTCATTCGTAAGTTTGAATAGCTAAACTAGCCAGTCGAACACAAAATTTTTCAACCAGTGGAATAAATTTTTTATCGTGACTCGATGTTATGCCCATTTCTGCTTGTTTGGAGACTCGATTTTCACCGAGCTTTTTTGCAATTAAAAATTGAAAAGCTCGTTGTTTGAAAGCTCCAATATCCAGTTTGTTTTCTTTCTATAAAAGGTAGACTGCAGCCGTTTTCTCGTAATTGTCAGAAATAGCTTTTTATAAATCAATTATTAAAGCTCAGGAATATCACAAAAAGAAAGAAAAGAGCTTTTACTTTTTCCAAGCACGATATCATACGAGCTTTTGGAGCCTGACTTCCGGCTGTAATCCTTGAGAACACGGAAAAGGAATCAGAAACAATCTTGGGGGAGCCGAAAGATTTAAAAGATTTTCCGAGTTCAAAGACACCTTCTTCCGCTCCGGTAAATTGGAATTGTCACTGAAGCTCGCCTTTCTCGAGCCCATCTGGTTTACTACGTGAAGACGTTTATTTGATAAACTCCTGTGGAACATTTTTGAACAGTGAAAACTCGATAATTCGAAGCTGGAGACACATACGCATTGGTGTAAAATTCTTACCTAATTCGATATTTCGTAATTTTAAATCTTGATAATTCAAAGTTGCTTACGACATACGATTTTGAATTTATAGGTCAAATTTGTTTACAAAAGTATAAAAAATTCATTTACGTAAAAAATAATTAATTGTTTTTGTACGTTTCAAATCCTTTATAGCTTCAAAGAATCGTGTATTACGTCATTAACATACTACAAGTATAAATCAGAATCTAAAATGGACTTTGTTCTTGAAAAACTGAATTAAGTCTAATAATTTCAGGTTTAAAGTAAATATTTATTACCTCGCTACCTTGTCAGCACACATATCCTCCAAAAAAAAGACTTATTACTTTGTATCTGAGCGAGTAAAAGCTTCGGTTCGATCAAACGTATCCACGGTTTTCGAACAAGACCTTACATTTTAGAGAAAAATAAAATAGGACAAACGCAAGCTATCTCTCCGCACTTTGAGAAATCGGTTGTTTTTCCCTCGGGTATATCCATCGATGTTTGCACAAAACTATGTCCAAGAAGTAGAAGAGGAAGAAGAAAATATCTCCCTGGACGAAAACTCAGTCGTCGTAATACCCGGGGATGAAAGAATTTTTGTTTCGCTGTCTTGTATTTGCGCGATTGTTGTTCAATCCCCCCTCCCCCCGTTTTATCCGTTTTCCTCCCTCCACTGTGGTTCGATGCATTCTTTCATAGCCGTTTTTTTCTTTTTTTTTGTTATTCCGTTCAAATCATATTTCTTGTGGAGTTGGGAGTTTTCGATTTATTTTTTGAAATTGCTATACACCCGAGGATAAAACATTTTTGTAATTTTATGGAAAAGTTTATTTTATTTATTGGACAGTGTATGGAATTTTGAAAAATTTTGAATTTTGAATGAAAATTGTGTCAAACTTTCTATGCTAAAATAATCAATTATGATACGAGCAATTATTTGTATCTGTTGTAAACAATAACATTGTTTGATTAGAAATATTTTTGTTATAGATGTGCTACAGTGGAATCTAACGAGTGGTTTTTGAAAATCTGAGATAAAATCGACCGACGATTGAATTCTAATAATGTATCGACGCTTTAATTATTTTAATTACAAAAATGACAATTGTATTCTACCAATTCTCGTAATTGGACAATTTCTGCTTTCTCATCATCGATAGCAACAGTTAACAAATAATGATTTATTGATTTTGACATTACACTAGTTGTTATTAAAACAAACACAATGAAATTTTGATGAGTCGAGCTTGCAAGCTCATTTTCCATTAATAGCCTTTAAAACAACAAATAAACGTGACAATTGATTTACTGCTGCTGTATGTAACACAAAATCACGGAAAGCAATGAAAACCCGTTTTTTTTCAAATTAAGCTTATCGATGTAAGGATGAGCTTACAAAAAAGCTCGGCTTTACAGCCTATCAAGATGAAAGTTGAATTGCACCTTAACTTAAACTAGTTTTAAATCGAGTTTTAAAAACTTTTCTTTTGACTTTTTACAAAGACAATTGTGGTTGCTTTTTTGGTTACAAATTTTTCATGCCCTCTTGAATTATCAATGTTTGAGAATAAATAAAAATTTTTTTTTTTTTTTTTTCAAATTGTAAAGATAAGTTGAAATTTTTTCGACTGCTCAAAATTAATTAGTCTTTATTTCCTCGTTAATTTCAACACAGCTTTCGAAAGCTCTTCAATGGGAAGAAAAATTTCAGTACTTGTACACCTTTAAGAAGTTTTTATCATGTGTTGGTATGGATTTAAACTGAGAAAAAAACTAAAACATCGCTGATGGACACTCGATCTTACGACTTTATGCTGATCAAACCGATGTATGTACACAGTTCGCAAGCTATTCGCATGAATTTTTTTTTAATACTTTTTTATACTGTTCGTTGCTGTTTTAAAACTAAACTTTGCTTCTCTAGTTGGTTTGTGTTCAGAATGCAAACTTTTTAATGTTACGTGCTGATGGGCATTTTTTTGCTTCCAGTCTGGACTAATAAGTTAAGTCCAAACTAAAAATTTCATCAAGTATTTTTTGCTCGTAACACAAACTATAAACGGAAATTTTTAGAATTTCAATTTTTTGTTGAATAAAAAACTTTTTCTCGTCACGCGGAGTGACTAGAAATACTTAAAGAGAGAAAAAACAAATGGCGAGAAGGATATTTAGAGAGAAAAACAAGGTTGCAAAAAGTAAGTACGCTTTACGAGTATACAACAGAGACGGCAGAAGAAAAGGTGAGAATAAATAAATGCGTAGGAGCGAAATAACGAAGAGCCCTGGAAAAAAAAGCTGAGGAAATGAAATGCGTTGCAAGCTTGAGGCTTGTTTTAACCTTATTTCCGGCTGGTTTGATCATCATCACCTTCTTTTTACCATTTTCGCTTTAAACTTTTAAAACTCGTTGAGCTTTTTGGGTTTCCGGTATTTTCACGGCTCGCATAATTTAAGTGTGCTTTGGCGCTAAACTTAATTGAAAATTGCGTCACTCTGAAATCAACTGCTTTCAAGCCGAGGTTTATTTCAAGCTTTTCTATACTCATATAATGCTAATTAATTTTAATGACATTTCGTTATTCTGATTCTGTCATAATCAAAGTTTGTCTTTACAGTTTGTGCAACTTTTTTAGTCCATCAAATTTTTTAATAAAACATGCAAAAATATTCGTAAAAAATTTCATAGCTATAATGCAGATACGACGTCAAAAAGCTTTGCACGCAGCCGTTTGTTATCTGTACAAGGATTAAAAAAATGATATTAAGGTACGTTTTCATAAATCTTGAAAATTAGCAAATGATGTAAATTTGTTAACATCTTACTTCACTCAAGTGAGCTTGCTAGCTCGAATTATCTTATTCCTTTGCACGCGAAATTTTCATTCATGAAAACCACTCTCTTATATTGCGGCAAGAAGGCGCGCTCTCATATTTTTTATTGGACTCCGGCCCTGTTTTTACCTTACTCGGTGCATTTTCTTAAGTGCTTTTTCGCGCCTCCGAGTTTAAGCGTATGTAAAGTGCCAAATGACACAAGTCGGAAGAAAAAATTTTGCAATTCTTTTCCCCCATTTTATGTCTTGGAAGGGAATTCCGAGGGGAATTCTAAAAACTACTGATGAGTAAATCTCGATAAAGACGTGGCTGACAGAGGAAGAAAAATTTTTTTACGCTCATGAACTGCAATAGCCTGGTCGTATAAACTGCGTGACGCAAAACTTTACTTTTTTTCCAAAAAATTACTCACAATGCGATTAACAGAACAAAAGAAATAAAAATTCAGCTCTACTTGTAGAGCCTTGTAGTACTCATAGTACTCCCAAACAACTAAAAAATTGAGTTTACTTTTATCAAATGAGTCTCCTCTTCTGTTACCTAGCTCGTTCATATTTCCCCTCATGATTACCGTGTAGCACGTACGTTCTGGATCATCAATGCAGAAAAAGGGGAGGAAAGAGAAAAAAAAAAAAAAAAAGAAGCTTGCAACTAATTACTACCGCACACCGAAAGGATCTCCTTCAAGTGTCAGACAAAATAAGAGCAGGAAGAAAGGGGGAAGGGAATAATACTACACCAGAGACAAAGGCTTCATTATGAGAGCCCGAGGGTAACATCATCCTTGAAAGAAAAAAAGAAAAAAAAAAAAATACATACTCAGTAAGAAATAAAATATAGCAGTGGGAGCTTGGTGAGGAGTAAATAACCAACAAAGGCAGCTGTGAGTCGCATTGAAATCATCCGGGTATGGACCGGGGTGAAAAGAGTCAGCGGCAGCTCGGGGCCATTTATACGTTTCGGTAAACGAGGAGGGCTACATATGAAAAGTACCAGACTCAAAGAAGTACCGGCTTATTGTGAGAATATTCGAGCTTGACACTTTACTCGCCTGGACGTGAAAGAGCTTTGGCCGAGTGTAAGCTCTGCTGAGTTTACTTTTGGTATTTTAAGAATATGCTGCGATTTTTATTCTGTGGCCAGGGTCCACTCGAATGATCCAGAAAAAATTTACTCATGTTTATTAACGACCAACTATTGCCTGCCCTAAAAGTATAATTGAGTGAAAGCTTATGTGAGAGAACAATATCCTAATAGATGTATTAGTACATCCAGAATAGTCAAATATTTTCTACTTTACTTTTGTTCAATTGTCTTATGTCATTTGGTTTATACCCTGGGTCACAAAAATTTTCAAACTTCCAAAGGGCGCATGATTATAGAAAACAGGTGGTTTTTCCAAAATCATTGTCTGATCAATTTGATGATTGGTGGAATTTCAATGCCAACTTGTAACTATTTTGATCGAAAGGTCATAAATATCTTGCATAGGAAACTTACACATGCATCAGTAGGTGCCATGCCAATTTTAAGAATCCATAGACAGGTATAAGTCGAGTCTCAGGCGCGACAATAATTAATACGTATGCTCGCGCAAAGTGCACCTCGCTAATTGCGCCCAAGACGTCGCATCTTAAATAACGCGGTTAATTAGATTTTGTTATACGGCTGGCGTTGAATTAGCTGCCAATCTGCATCTCTCAGCACTGCGAGACCCCATTAGCATGCAATACCCGTTGCGCGTACTCTTGAAGCATCCAAAGTGCTATTCCATTACAAGGGGTAGCCTGCAACTACTTTTATATTGTACTTATTTTTCTGTTTATTATATTATTTTAGTTTACTTTTTTACGGATCCAACGATTTTTGTTATTTCAAGTGTCGCTGAGCCTAAGCATTCTATAATTGTTAATTGACTGCGTTATCATTCCTGGTTTAATTATCAATCACTGCATTAACGCGTCCATACAATGTATGATGAATATCCTACTTCGCACCAGCTGTCACACCGATAAGCCAGAATTTCACCTGTCACACTATTTATTGACATCCAAGTAGGAGAAAGAGTAATTAAATTTTTGTAACTTAATTTGAGTAATACAAGCCACGAATAAGAATTTAAAAGCAGCACTTCCTCAAGAATAAATCAGAATAGACTCCGATGAATATTTAAAAAGACGAAGTGAATCGTTGACAAATGATCAGACGCTAAGCAATAAATATCCACTCGCGGAGTCGTAAAAGCTCTTATTTATCGCGTCTAGTTTAAGGGCGGAAGGGCGAGAAAAAAAAAAAAAAAAAAAGTGTCGGGGCTCTTCCAAACGAGAACAAAAGAGAGTGCGAGTGCGTTTTCACTCTTTTCACTTTGTAGAGTGCAATGTTTGCCTCGGCTCGTTGAGGCGAGATAATGAAACTCTTCTGTTTTCGTCGGGTCTCGATGGAAAGAGAGGATATTCAGCAGTCTTCGGGATATATAGTCCGATGGGGCAGGATTTATAAGAAGCGGGGGGGGAGGGGCAGAGTTAAGCACCCTGGCCTCGATTTTGACGCATGACCGTTACGAAAAAATGAAGAAAAAAATTCTTTTTACCCCACTAGTTATATCCAGAGTAAATTTATACGAACTCGTCCACGCCCAGTTACATTACCCAAGAGTGAATTATTCGTGAGCCTCGAGAAAGTTTATTTTTTGCACTTGATGCACAAATTATTATTTCTCTGATACTTCAATACATCCATTACTAATGGTAACGTAAATTTTTGTGGCAGCGTCGCGTACCGTGAAAATCAGCACACAGACAGACAAGCCAATACCCGAGGGAGGTTGCGTGACCGTAAAAAAAGTACGATTGACAGCGGAGAATAGCGGAGTTTAATTTATAATTAAACAAAAGGTAGCAAGATGGTTTTTCTGATGAAAGAGTTTTTCACGCGCCAGAGTAAAAAAGCTCCCTCGTGAAAAGTAATTATTCCCTGAAAGCTCCCCTCGTAAAAGCTCCCCTGAGAAAAAAAAGCTACACGAAAGGTGGCCACTTCTGACTTAAGAAACACCATTGAAAAACAGTGGATGGGGTTAGAAAGGGATGACCTCGATGATAAAGTAAAGCCGGAAAATTCTCGTAAGTTTTCTTCTGCGGGAATAAATTTTCAGGAGTAATTCCAGGTCGCTCGGTATATTATCCTACCTACTCGCAGTAATCTCTGATCTGAAATTTTTGTTTTTTCCTTATTACATGGAGAATCTCGATTGCAATGGCATCGAGTTGGGATTAGTTTAGCTTTGGTCGAGTTATCGATTTTGGACATGCTCAATTAATCCCGTAAATAATGAGGGGGGCAGGAAGCAACTCTTTTTTTTACTTTCGCTAATGAAATCGTTTGTATTAATTTATCGCCCGATAATTCGATATTAATGCTTCGTTGAGCTCTGATGTATAATTGTGTATTCAATCATCGCTATTGCAGCCCTTTGCATATACCCATGCACTTTTTATAAATTTTTTTATCCTTTGTGCATTGTAAGTTGATAATTTATTACAAGGCACTATTAATTAAGCTTCGGTAAATTATAGAATTATTAAATTGAGCGTGCACCCTAATAACTGAAAACCGATCATTGAAAAGGGATCAGAGAAATTTGATATTTATTATTTCCAGAGTTATAATTAAATCATAGCTGCTCATCGCCAGTATCAGGTTAACAATCTCAATTAAACAAAAAAAACATTGATATTATAAATTGATTCAAAAGACCTGTTTGTTCATTAACATTATGCGCATTCTTATTCAGATCCCATCCAGGAGTAAAATAAGTTAAAAGCAGGAAGGATGATGATGACAGTTTCGTAATTTACTTCCTGAAGTCTTCTCGCGAATTACGCTACTCGAATTCACCGGTGAGCATAAGTTCTGGGTGCAGATAAAATTACAAAGGTCGCGTCTTGGTGACACGCGAATCGCTGAAAGCTCAAGTAACTATACGCTCGGAATGGGTGCGTGAACTTTGCTACAAGTTTGTGAAGTTGTTCATCGCGAAATTCATTTCATTAATGAGCTTATTAATTACACTCTTCAACGTTGCTTAAATTTCAATCCTTACATCCGATTAAGTCCTTGGAAATTGGGATTTAAATAAGCGTTTACCTTTTTTACCATCGGATGGTAAAGAATGAACTGACTTAGCGATTAACTCGGTCGGTAAAACAGTGTTGACAGGAAAATTTTATGAAGTCAATTGAAAAGCAATTCACGAAAAAAGAATTCTCGGGTCGGGTTTCAAATTAGGCGTAAAAGAAAAATGTAGATGTAACTTTAAAACTTTTGATAAAATTAAATTAAAAATCGAAATTGATCATTAATGCAATGTAATCTCATAAAAAGGAATGAAGGCTTCTTTGAAGATTTTTTTATGAGTAATTAATACTTTCAACGCCATTAAACTCAATGAATAAAAAATTGTTTCATACTCATACCGTTTATCATGATGTTAGCATCCAATGAAAAAAAAAAATAAAAAAATAATGCTTTAAAGTGAATTAACAGATAAAAATTTATTGTGTCAAATAAAAGAATTTATAGGAAATTAAAGTTTTAAGTAGTTTTAAACTAGTTTCTAGTAACCTCAGTAGGTTTAAACTAAACAAAAAAACCGCGATCTTAAGTTTCTCGGCTGTGGAAAAAGAAAACTTTCAAAAGGGTAAGAAGGATATCTGAAAGATCCCGGGGGAACTAGCTCTGTAAGAATTTCAAACACGAACTGAAAAGTAGAACGTTTGGTTTATCGCGGTATAGAAAAACTTAAATCTGTTTCTAACTAAATAAGATACCTTTGCAGCTTGATTGTTCGAATAAAACTGGACGTAAAAACCACTTCATATTTATTTATTTATTCATTTATTTTTTTAGTTTTAAGCTCGTGCACGATCAAATGATTTTATAATAAAGAATAGGCAAATAATTGGTTATAAATGTCACTGTTTTACCGACTGATGGTAAAACAGTAAATTCTTATTCTTCTAAAACCATAGAAAACGTGTCTTTGACAGAATTCTCAATGACATCCAAATGTATAATCCTAATAGAATATAAAATAAAAAAACATAACTTTCAAACTATTATAGTATCGATAAAAAGTAAATACCATCAATTCATACTTGTAAAATACAAAATTTCTGATGTATTCACATAAAAACCAACAACCAATAAAATATTACGATCGAAAAGTTCAAAATAAAAAATACGACGTTATTCAGGGCCGTTTAATCTCAAAGTTAAGCAAAACCATCGTTTGCTCAATCGGAAACATAGATATCGTCGTATATGTATAGTTCACCCGGCTTCCTTTCGTTAACGGCCCGTCAAACTTTGAAATTTAAATTTCGATCACTTATTCCTCCTCGGAGACTAGCGTGCGGGGCCGGAGTAAGTTGCCTAATCCCATTGCAGCTCTGTCTTTTGAAGCTGAACTTTTAAGACTTCCTCAACTAACAACAATTAACTTTTTTTATTAAAAATCGGCAATTTGGATCTTTACGACTCGGGCCAGTTTGAACTAACGTCGTTATCCTGTGTACACGAGTAAAATTTTATTGGATCTGGGGAAAATTCAATACAGGCTCAATCAGGAAATATTATTCTCGCACCTAATCCAGTTACACTCTTCTCGGGTGTAGTACGTTTTTTGATTGCGTCGAATAAAAGTGAAATTGCAGCGAGCTGGATAAATTTGACGGTTTTAACGAATAACGACAAAGTAAAGTCGGTAAATTTTCGGTCCTTTCTGGCTCGTAATTTTGAGAAAACCATATGTATTATTTAAAGCTGCCGTGCCTGGAAGGATTTAAATTTGAATAAATGGAAGCACATTTATTTTGAATAATGTTCAACTTCAGCGTGTCGGCGAACATTTTTATCCACTTTTAAAAAGATATATTCAAAAACCAGGTTCGAATGAGTACTGTTTATTTTCAAATCATGATTTAAGATTTTTTGTTTAAAAAGTCATTAAGTTATTTATTCGAGTATTTGACACAAACTAGTATTGTCAGAAATGAATCAAAAAAGATGTAAATTTTTAATCGAGCCAGACGACAGCATCCACAAACGCAAACTGAAATTTATCGTTATGTTCTGAAAGATGAATGTCAATGGCGGGTATCGTTACTCTGCAGGGGTGTAAACACAACGATATAATCGCACCTTGGTTTTGGGTTCATAGATGACGAGTTCACTGCCCCCGATGCAATTGGAAACTTACAGCTTTCATAATATTTTGCACTTTTATTTTTCACAGAAAAAGTCTCATTACATACTGCGTAAAATTAAAGTTGGTACTCTGCTTGTCATTTCCACTTCGACGGTTACCCTGAGAAAATAGAAAATATATGTATACACACTCGTGTAATTTCGCTCTACTCATCTGCTCTTTTTCAAACGAAAACTTTCATTAAGCCTCAACATTTCTATCCGATGTGAAGAAAAAGGTCGGAGCTTATGAATCACAGATGTGTACTTTAATGGAAGTGCATTAAAAAGTAAAAAATTAGAAAAAAATTTTCTCTCGGTGTTTGATGTAATAAACGCTTCGGGTCTCATTAGCGGCGTTCCAAGTTTCTATAAGCTTAATTTTTCGAACAAGTTTTAATTAGGCCGGTCGCTGGGGAACAATGAGAATGGTTACAAAAAGAATTGAAATTAACCTATCAAACCCGTTGAAAAAGTATTTCTGGTATTTTTTTTTTTTTACTGTATGAGGTCGCATGTTTTTGAATTTTTTTTTTTTTTTAGAAAGCTTTACGATGTGTAGTGTAACGTTTTTATAAATAAAAATGTAGCCACGCTTTACACGAAAAAAAGTTCCGGTTCTCTTTGTTTTATTATATAAAATAAACTTTTATGGCTTGTACCAACTAGTGATAGTCCAATAATTTAAAAAAATATTAAATTTTCCGTTCTAAAGCACTAATAAAGTAGTTTAAAAAAAAAAAAAAAAGCTATCTGCAAGCTCATAAATAAGTAACTTAAGGCATCGATCCGACTATTCAGATGTGGATGGAAAAAGACTCGTTGAATATTTATGCGGCTCGTGTAATTAAAATAGAAAGGAACAAATCAATTTGCAAGAGGAGCGATGAAACTTTTTTTCCTCCCCCTCTGTAGACCCAATTTTTCTCGAGAATAATTTTTGGAGGAGTTATTCAAGAGAACGGAAGTAATAAATTAGTTTTATCAAAAATTTGTACTTTGACAATCTTGCGTTTTGCAAGTTTGACGTTGTTGTTGGAGCGAAGTAATCTTGTTGTAGTTGTTGCACTGTTATTGCAGGAAGCTTACCTTGGCTTCGAGCTGCGTCGTGTGCTTGTAACGCACAGCTTCCGTACCTGCTAAATTTCATTTTACACGCGTTTTCAAAAACAAGACCTTTCTGTGGTAACTCAAATTGTTATAAAACAAACAAAGGTATATTTTAGTTGTAGTACTTTTCAAATAACATCCAACAAAAGCTCATTTGTTATGTTACATAAAAAAATAACAAAAAATTCAGTTTTGTTAATTTTCTTGAATTTGAAAATTGAAGTATATAAAAGACTCGATAGATACTAAGGACTCACTGATTAAACTCACCGTAAGCTGCTGCACGATTCATTGCATTCACGTACAACAACAATAGCCATTAACGCTCGCTCTATCACTTCGACTCGATACGTCCAAAATTATAATCCTCCAGTCCTACTGTGTTTAGATTATTATGCTGCAACAATCGCACTTTTTACATTTTAGCAGAATAGGATTGAAAAATAATCTAATGGTTCCAGATTATACAATGGACACGTTTTGCAGTTGGACATTGATGATAATCGATAGTCTTTCTTAAATTGTTTCGATTTTTTTTTTTTTCGAAATACTCGATAAAGTGATAAAAACAACTGTCTGTGTAATTTTTTTCGAGACTTTTTTTACTTTCGATGAATCGATGGGCTATAAATGTAATGAAAAAAAGAGAGAAAAAAAGGTTTAATGGATTTTAGATAAAATCAAAGTGGAAAAAGGAACGGTAAGAGAGTAAAGAATCTAAAACAAGATTGAGAGGACAATGACGAAGAGGCCGGCTCTTTATTCGGGTACAAATGTTCAAAAAAAAAACTTTTAAATTAAGTAGTTTTTTTAAATTACAGTCAATCGAATTTATGATTTAAAAAAAATATATAAATCAAGTTTGAACTAAAGTTCAAGGGTTAAGTGAAATATGCACTTAATGCATCATCTTGGGGTACGAGTTTAACGCTGCCGTGTATTATTATGGTGGTGGGATAACCGCAGCTTTTAAGATTCCCAAACCGCAGCTATGGGGGTGAGAAAACTTTAACTTCTGAAACTGCCACCGACGAATACTAATGAGACCCACTGGAGGCAGAAATATTTCGAAACTTTCTCAAAATCCGGTGAGTGAAAATTTTTCAATTTCTTCGTTACGGTTACTTTCATCTTCGAGATGACCAGACTTTTTGAAAACAAAATTTGTAATTTAAAAAATCTTTTCTTTGAATCATTAAGGTGGTTTTCTACCAGAGCTAGTCAAGTTCAAGACTAAAAAAAAATTATTTCACCAAATTAGTAAAAATTGTTTAATAAAATTTAATTTTTAACTTTTTATGGCTTCTGAAATTATTTTTCTACCAAAAAACATTGAAAATCACAACAAAACATTTTTTAAAACTTTTAACCTCACCTTTGAATACCGCAGTTTTGGAGGTTATTCACGTGAAAATTATTTTTGTAAAACTATTGTAAAATTCCTGGAAGGTCAATTTTTTGCAGTTTCAAGAAATGAATTCTTCGATAGTGAAACTATATATATGTGGTTTTTCTAAAGGATCTCTATTGTAAGAAGACAAATATCAATAATTGAGTACACTTTTTCAGCGTAGCGTCCATACGCATAGTGAAAAAAATTCAATCTTTAACTTGCTGTAACTTTTAAATTATATGGTCAATTTTGATCAGACTTCGGAAAAATGTTTAATAATATCTAATAAACACTTCCAGAAAATTTGAGCTGATTCTCTATTGTCATGCACTTGGTAGAAAACCACCTTAAGAGACTCAAGATGCAATTAAAACGGCATACGCAGGTAAGATTAAACGGAGCATGCGCGACAATTACAGCTCCGTCTTGGCTGGTAAGTTTGGTGATTCGATAACTTTAATCGAGTGTGAAACCCGGAAGCTACCAAAAGTGCAAAGGCCCCGAGCGAACTTTAAAACATTCGGGTAACTCCGAGATTATTGGATAGAGCTTGATTAAATTCTCTTTGGTCAATGTAGTTTGTTATGGAATATCTAGTACTTCGTAAGCCTTCTTCCGGTTCCGGTACTCAAAGTGAATCAAAATGCCTTCTTTACTTCTTAAGCACCATCGGAAACTTGGCCAATACTTCAAAATGGAAGCTTACCAAAGAAATTAGTTTGATGAAAAAAAATTGAAATTAATGATTTTTGGCCCAAACCTGCATCTTTGATGATAAAATTGAACAAAAAAATCATCGAGGCCTTAAATCTTATAATAAGAGAGCCATTTCGTGTAATACGATTTAAAATGAGATTTTAGTTTCAATTCCGTTTGCTTCCAGGGTACCAAAGTCGATTACCGCTGGGATTTTTCCAAGTGATCAAGACCTTCCGTACCTAATTCTTTTCCCTTTTTCTTACCATAGACATCGAATTATAATCCAAATCCGGGATGTAGTAAGATTAATGGCCTCCGGAAAAGCATATTTTAGTTATAAATGTGTTTTGTATTCATGGATGGAGGGGGAGAACGAATAATTCATCGGTGTAATTAATGAACTCGTGGTTAATTAGTTCGCATTTATAATTTCGAATGCTGAGTTGAGAATAAAACTAATGGCCCTTCGTTTCTAAAAACGATGATCGTATTTCATTTTTTTCGATTAATAGATTTTAGTTCATGAAAATTTTTTTATAATCTTCTTTTGTTATGAGAAAAATATATAATTAATCACGATAAATCAGTAAAATAATTTATTAATTTTGATAGTAATACTATCAATATCACGAACTTGTAAATAACTTAGTAATTTACGTTCAAATAATGTTAAAAATGCAACAGATTATAAAATTAAAATTATTATTCCTAAAAAAATAGTTAATGATTATAAATTTACAAAAAATAAATATTATTATTTATATAGATTTTTTAATTTTTAATTTTGAAAATTAATATTTAATAAAATTATTTAATAAAAATCAAATTATTTACATTTAATTCTTGAATTTTTAATTTTTAATATTTACAATAAAATAAGATTAAATAAAAATTTATTTAATAAAATAACTTGATTAAATTTTTAAATGTTTATAAACTGCCAGTCACTTTGATTATAAATAATCAATGATTTGAAGTTTTTGCATTATTTATCAGGACTTTGTTTTAAGAGTTAAATATATGTATAATTTTAGAATGGTAGAAAAGTTGGGTGAAGGGAAGAAAAAATGAGAGAAAAAGAAAAAAAAAGTAAATTTATTTGGAGCATGGGAATTAAAAGTTTCGCCGAGTGCCAACTGTGGTGAGATAATAAGATTATTTGCTTTTCTCTCAACTTCTTGATTCTTCTACCCAAAACACATCAACAAACTCATTATTCTTTTGGACACGTCACTTATTCTGAAAAAATAAAAACACAAATTTATAAAAATGAGCTTTTTTATTGTAATTTATTTGAACTTTGAACTTTTTTGAAAAAAATATGTGATTATGCTTAGAATGTGAAATATTGAAAGTACATGTTCGATTGTAATATGAAAATTTATAGATCTTGATTTAGGTCAACATATTGAAACCAAGCTAAAAAAATTATAACTTTTAAAAAAATTGTATCAAAAATAAAAACTTCATGTGTCATGATTCTCAAAAATCCAATTGAGCTCAATACAATTTATTCCAAAAATGTTGTTGTTTTTTGGTTACTTTGAATAAATTTAAACAAATTACCTAGCAGTCCCTGTATTTATTTGATTGTTTGTTTGTTCGTTGTACTTTTTTCAATCAAACTGGGATATGTACCAAAGTGATATAAACTAGCTTCTCGATTTAGTCAATCCCGAGTTGAATCGATCAAAGTCAAATTCCACGAATTCCACTGTACCTATAGTATCGCTCGAAAAAGTTATCTCTTTTGTTTTTCTCTTCCCCGGGACAAATAAAAAGTCGTGTTTATGGACTGTTTTACGACTTCCTGTGACAAAGTATCCATTATATTTTTTACAGACTAGACTCTCGATGATGAAGTTCTACACAGAATCAAAACAAAGTATTTTTGGTCAAAAATTTAATTCATCATCAAGCTAGATATTTTTCACTTAAAAACTCGACTGTCATTCGCAATGAAAAAACGTTTCGTACTGCGGGCACTGAAAGAGATTTAATATTTCTCCTGTCGCCCGCAGTTTTTAAACTTTCATTTAAATTTCAGCTGCCTTCACTCATTTTCTCAATGCCAGAAGCCGAAAAAAAAAAATGTTGTTACTTAATGAGATGAAAAAAAAATCCTGGTTTCCTGTAAAAGAGCAATATTTTCTATTCGGGAAAAGTCAGAACAATAGTCTTGCGGGATTTGAAGCTCCGCGCCCTTTGGGATTACCCCGCCAGCCAGCTTTTCTCACTTCAAGTTCCAAACTCGCTCTTCGTTTCAGAAACAGGATGAAAACTACCGAAGTGAAATTAACACCTCGATGATTCAGTTTTGAATAGTCCACTGGATTCAATACAATTTTGTATCATCAAAACCAAAAAAGTTCATTTGCCTTTTTCTTCAAAATAACTTTGACGTAATCTTTTTGAACGACCACCTGAAAAATTGCGGATTCGGAGCTGAAAAGAGTAAGGGAAATGCTTTCAGCATAATGAAAGTATTCACTGGACCGATGAAGCTAAGTCTATCGCTCGGCAGACCCTTCCTTATTACAAATAAAATTACTTTCCACTCTATTAATTCGGAACTTTTTATTCCTGTCTAGACGCTTTTTTTTCAAGAATAAAAAGTCATTTTTGTTTTAAATAGAAAATTTTTAAATTTTCAGACAGTTTATTTTTCTGTAAATATTTTTTTCCAATCGTGCAAACTAAAAAATAGTTCGATTCTGTATGCAAGAGTGGGCAGCAGAGATTCTCATTTTGGTATAGTAGTACAAACTGAAATCAATTCTGATAAATAACAAAATATTTTGTCATACCTGTTTTACAGTTTATCCTAACAAAACGAATGTGAAATACTCAGTTTATCAACACATAAGATAAATAAAAGTTTCGAACCAATTAAAAACAATTCGGTCGAGTAAATAAAGCATTTCTTCAGCATCGAAAATTTCAAACAATTAAAAAATTATCTACAAGCCGTCAGATTCGAAGATGGAAACAATGAAGATGATCCGGTTCGGTGAGCCCGATGCTGATCGGTCATTTAATGCGTCAACGCGTTTCCATTAAGCAGGTTCGGTGGCTTTCCATTAAACGGCAATTTCCTTCCCCTTTGACCTGCCAAGGTCTATTCAATTCAATTATAGTGCTTGCGAGACTTCCACATTTTATATCTATAAAACAAATTCTATTTTTTCAATTTACTAATCGAGTAAATTTTTTAAATTCAATTTACGACTGATTCATTCCAAATTAAAAGATTTAAATTTCAAGAAAATAACAATTTAAATGTTTATGTTTTGTAAGATACTTATCAAGATTCATAAAAATTGTTTTGGTTTTGCGGATGCGAAATTGCATTTTAGGCGTGGTCGGTTGGTAGAGCTCATCGACTTTAAGATTCAAGAGATAGTCCGATATGGCTCTAAAGTTGTACATTTCTTCTTCTCTTCGCGACTTTAGTTTCCCAACACTTTTATTTTTCTCCGTGCTATCGTCAGCTTTCAGACTTTATTTGATACGTACGAACTTTAATTCAATAAGGATGTGCATGTGCAGAGTTGTCAGTGTCAAAGTTTCTATTGTAGGTTCGAATGAAATACCCTGAACAAATTTTGTATAAACCAATGCTTTGTAGATTATTAATCAGTTGTTTGAAACTTAATTTACACTCGACGCATATGAATGTTAAGTCAGAACAATGTTATAATATCAAGATTAATTGTTAAGCATAATCCAAACAGGATCCAAATCATGAATAGCTTTAAAACTCTGTTGAGAGAGCAGCTGTAAGAGTCCAAAATAATCCTCAGAGCAAACGCACGTAATCTTAGTTACGTGTGCACGTAAAACTTAAAAAAATTTTACTACCCGGGTACAGAGCAAAGAAAAAAGAAAGTTTAGCAAATGTAAGAAAAGAGTTAGATTCGCACTTATCGGATCTGTGGCTGCAGGCGTGAGATTAGCGAGATTTACGGCCGAAGTGGGCCAAACTTCCAGCTCTTTCATTTTTAGAGTAAAGATCCCACGTGACCCGATTTTTCTCTCCGGCGCTGTAAACAAGGATTTCGTCGAACGTTGATGAGAATAAAATGGAATTTCTTCGTAAATCAGTGGTGGGTCAAGAGCCTAAGCACCACATTTGGCATTACGCCTTTGTAGCGGGAATCACCCGTCCAAAAGTGGAACGAGAGATGAATTAAAATCGTGGTTTTTTGGTGATGATTTGAATAAAATTTTGTGAATTCAATAAGGTAGAGGACCCTAATTTCGACCTACTTGAGACTTTAGCTTCAAAGTACTCCAATTATGGACCATGCAAATTCCATGCTGTGCTTATACCAATTAATGGACCCCAGATCATTCTTTGACAAAGAATCAATTCAAGCCGTAAGAGCTCAGTGGTTTGTGCGCTAGTTTGAGTATTAAAGGAGTTGGTAATTTCCTCGAAAACTCGTATAATATTCTTCCTTGTACACATCAAACATCTCTAAAATCCTCGCAAAAACTTTGTTGTCGATAGTTTGAATCAGTCCCTGCGTAATCCGATAAGCCCTAAGAGTTGTCATACAATCAAATTAGTAAAATAAGGAAATCATTAATGCCAAGGGGGAAAAATTCTGAAGTTTAAATTGATACGAAGAAAACTTTTTAAAAATTTGGCAACAGTTAAATGTGTCTGTGAAGAGTATTGCAAGCTCAAGTGAAAACTAAATTAACCTCAAAATTCTTGAACGCTGGAATGAGCAGAATCAAGTTTGAAATAGTTTCGAGACTTAATGAAGCCTCCCGCGTGGCCGGTTTGTAAATTCCTTTGAGCGTTTAAACTCGTGGAAAACTATTTCACGATAGCTTTGTCAAATCCAGCCCTCCTCTGAAACTGTATTTTTTTATTCTAGAAAGTATAATAAAAAAATATCGATTTCAACGCCCCCTGGTGGTGTAAAAAATATAGTTTCAATTCCGGTCGTGTACACGAAAAAGACGACATTCCATAACATATATGAAAATTTCCGCTCACCTGAACAACTTGGCTGGAGTTCGTACCCATCCAAAGTTACTTCATGAACTGTCGGTGCCTTTTTTTTATTTCTTTTACACTGTGAGATGGCGCTTTTGCTTTTTTTCTGTAGAAAACTTTTGAGAGGTGTGGATAAAAAAGCTCGGGTGTCGACCAAACTTTTAAAAATAGTTTTCATTTAATCGCAAGCTCTGTTGTTGTGAAATCCTCATGTTATAAAGTATCTTCAATAATTTATTGAATTAAAAAAAAAGCTTTGACATTCCTTTTTATGAATTTGTTTTGAACTTACTGACTCGTGTAAATTTGAAATCTGCAAGGCTGCAAGCTTTAGTGAATGCATTGAAGATTCAAGATGTATTTGACGTTGTCTATCAAGTTATCGTTTGAACATATTTTTTACAATTTATCACGAGAGTTTTCAACTTCATTCGTCTCTTTCACACTTTGTCAAATTTTCGGTGTATCAAAAAAGCCCGAAAGCTTTTCTCGTGCAATAGACAAGCAAACGAAAAGGGTCGAAACCTTTTGTTGCATTACTTCTGAAATCGGGATTACGAGCTTTTTGCGCTGCTGCCAAAAAAAGATGGAAAATTTAAAGCATGTCGATCCAAAAGATTATCCTGAGAAGTGTGCTTGGGCTTATTCCTCTTATGTGCTTGCATAAGTTTCTACTGAAAAATCAAATTTTTCACCGTGAAAAAAAGATTGACGCGGAAAATAAATGTCACTCGAACCTATAAAATGTCATAAGAAAGTTTCAGTCAATCTCTCTTGAGAAATAAAAAATGAAAATGTTATTCAATCGCAACACAATTTTTTTTTCACTACGAAGTAATACTATAAACGCTAAAAAATTTTTTGCTTTTTGATTAATTATTTACTTACCTTATCCAAAAAAAAGAGTTATAAAATAAATCATAAATTTGGACTCTTTTTTTTAAATCAAAAGTATGACGTTTTCTCTCAATTTTGATGGATTATCTAGCTTGTATTCAAGATGTAATTAACTTTTTTCTTTTTTTTTCCGAGACTATCATTCTGTAACTAGTAAAAAATTCAGTCCGGTGTACAATTTTACGATGGCAGATAAGGTGTAAAAGTTACTCGCTCTTCGGTGCGAAAAAAAAAGCTCCGAGCGAGAAACAAGAGAACTAAAACAGCGTAATTATCGCCCTTGGCCGGCAATTTACCGTAAACTTTTCGCTTAATTAACAAAAGCAAAGTTCTCTACTTTGCGGCAGGAAATTAGCGAAACAGCGGACCGAAAATTCTCGCGTGTGGTAGGTTTTTTTTTTTAAATCCCGAGTTCAAGTTTTTTAAAACTACGAAATTTTTCGCCTCACGTACAAGTGCAAGCGTTTTGAACGAAAGTAAAGTTTGTTTTTAAAAGCGCCCTTGTCACTCGACCGTATATGTAATCAAGGGGGGGCTAAAAAATTTTATCCGGCTATTTTGTTTTGAAAGCCAGGATACAATAAAACAGTGTTTTTTGACCTTAATTCGAACTTTTGTTTCAAAATTTATTTACTGAATCAATCGAATTATTATTTATTCTCAATAATCGTTAAATTTTCCTCAGCGTTCCACAATTTAATGTTTAAAACATAAAAATACCAAAGTCGAAATTTTAAAATTCTCGTTAATTTTACTTGTTAATCTATATAGAGTTTCAGATCGGTACAAAAGAAAAAAAGCTTTCGAGCTTTAACAGTATTAAAGCTCACCTTCGTAATCCCCAGTTTGATTAGTTATGCAGGACCCAGGAGGAGGAAGAGCTTTAATGGGATTTTAATTAACACGTCGAATACTTAGTGCTGTAACAAGCCGAAACCCTTGTTTTTGGCGCTTGTGTTCAAGTAGAAGAATTTAAGTGATTACTTGTTTGCGGCCAAACTTACCTCATAAATTTTTTAATCGATGAGCATAAATTATTATAACCGTTTGAGCTTACCAAAAGCTAATTATAAGCGGGTCACATTAGCTATTTAAATGATGAAATATATGTCGGTAATGTAGAAATCCTTTTAAAACAAGCGATTATGAAAATTCAATTCTCAACGTAACAGTCTCAATTTAAATTTAATTAAATACAAAGACAATATCAGGCAGAGTCAAAATCATATATTCCTGCACAGCTCTGCAATTAAAACGCAGTGGTTAAGTTATCATCCAAGCCTTGCCTTCCCTTTAAAATGAGAAAACGGTAAATTACAGTTCTGAGGCCATAAGCAAAAGAGTTTGTAACTTGCGTCCGTCACTTTTCGAGTATTTTGTGTTTGAAGTTTGAGATCTCCTGAATTTTCGACGTTATCAAATCATTATAAAAAGGAAGTGACTGAAAATCTCAATTTCGAACATACATGAATTAGTTACGGACTCTCACGTCAGCAGAGTTACCAAATGAACAATTATGGTGTAAATTTCGACTTTTATAGTTTCGGTGAAATTTAAGTTTCCATTTGTCGAGGAGTAATTTTTCTTGCACGTTATTGCCGAGTGTAAGCCGGATGTGCTGGTAGCCTGCAATCGTGCTAAACAATACTTTACGAAGAAAGAATTTTTATTTTTTCTCTGCGAAAGAAATGCGAGCTCCGTGAAAAACTGCGTGATGAAAAGTCCTCCAGTCACGTATTCCCGGCTCGGTGAAATAAAAATTTTCTCGTATGTATTGTGCTGCGGAATGGTGTCTGAAAAGTAAGGGATTCAACTTACCTGTTATACGATAAAAAATAAAAATGGCTTGGTTTTTTTCAACGAAAATAAATTGATTGAAATTTATATCTGTTTAGCTTGTAGAAAAGAAAAAAAATTGCATTATTCGTTTACTCCTTGTCTATAAAGCTTGTTGATTAGACCTTAAATTTTTGTTCTAAACACTTTCATTTGAATAAAAACTTAATTTGGATCTTAACTGAATTAATTATGTTTTATTATGAATATTAAAAAATAAATAAATAAATAAATTTTTTTAACTTAATGTTGACATAAATGTACATTTAAAAAGTTTGAAGATATTGATTTGTGAAAGATACAAATAATATTGATGAATCTTTAAATTTAATAAAGTAGATTCAATGGCTTTTATTTCGTACCAGACACTTACAAACCTCATGCATTAGCCACTTTGAGCAACTTATATCTCAAGTACAAAGAAGAAATATCTAAAGAGCTTTTTTTTATTTCAATCATGTTAAACAACGACAAAAAATTTTATGTGTATAAAACCACTTTAATGTAGAAAATATCTTGGAAGCTTGTAAAAAAAAAAAAAAAAAAGCAATTATTAATATGTTGTAAAGTTGTTAATGTGTCCATAAATACACTTTTATACACACTAAATAAAATAAAAAAGTAGAGAAGAACTAAAAACACATAAAATTTTAAAAAGCCCTTAAATTCATACTCTCCAAATACTCAAAAAATTCAATTGCAGGGTTGAAAAAATAAACTTTTATCAAGCACAAACAACAAAGAAAAAATAAATCAGGATCACAAATGGTAAACGAAGCTTAACGGAGGATTCGATGCTTTTGGCTTTGTGGTCGTACGCGAACTGCCAGGGTTCACTGCACGCCGGCTCCACCAGCAAACTATCAGTTTTCTCGCGCCTGCGCAATATGAATTTTCGTAAAGTGCTAAGCTCGCTTTTGCCAACAAAACTTTGTTAAACTATTTCCAGTTTTAACTAAATTCTCTGCATTTTTGTAGGTGAGTCTACATGTTCAGTGTCATTTTTTGCAATTTAAGATCCTAATAACCTCAAAAAGAAAAGAATTTTTTTCACAGGGTTCGAATCCGTAATCTATAAGTTTTTATCGTAATAATTTTTACACAACATTATAAATACAACGAATTTGTTTTTGATTCGTAACCAATGTTTCTGTAGATCCAAAATGTTTTTTAAATTTAAAACAAGAAATTACAAAGTGAAATGTTTGCAGAAATAGGGAAGGGCTTGGCGACAGGGCGCGTCGTCCATTCCCTGCTTGGCCATAAGAGCAACGCACTTGCCGGTACTGTTGTCCGGCTGATGGGGATCCCAGTTTATGTAGGACGTTACTTTAATCAGCGGCTCGCCCGATATCGCCAGCCACTCCGCGTTTATCCGGTATACGCCGATCCACGCTTCGAACATGTTTTCGGTGTCCGGTATATCGTCTTTGCTTCCCTTCAGCATCTCTGCCAGAACCTAAAATACAATAGGAATATTCAAAGAATTTTAGTATGTATGTTTGATTACATTGGTAAATAATTGAAAAAAAGGAAATTTTTCATTTTGAATTCCCGCCAAAACAAGTGTCGCCATCTTGACAAATTTACGTGCTCATAAGTTTACAACTGGCACTGATTTAATCAATTTGTCACAGTGGAGTTAAATATTATGACTGTATTTAATACTAATAATTTTATATTTTTCAAGAGTTCTGTTAAATTACTTGATTTCATCAGCTTTCTAAGTCGCGTGACTTTATCAAATGACGTCACACATTAAGCGTTTTGGCGGGTATTAAAAATTAATTATACCTGAGATTTTTATTTTTTTCGTGAAATTTACCGCGATTTTATGGAAGATTGTGGATTGATATAAAACATTTAAAAAATCATGAAAGTAAAAATAAAGTAAAGGCTTAATACTTTTTCTTCCTCTTCGGATATGATCACAGGAAGGTACATGCCAGCTTTAGTACAGGCTTTTTGTGCATCGGGCCATGTTTTGAAATCGGTGAAGAGTCGATATTTTTTTCTAATGTCCGGTATTTTATTCGTCACGTTTTTTGCCTCTGAGCATTCTGCGTTGTTTCTGTCCAGTTTCAAGGCAAGCTTGACTTTGAACTTTTTTTCGGAAAATATAAGTTTGGTTAATGAAACTTTTTTTTTTTTCCAAATACTATGATGAAAAATGAATGATTACCCGTGGGTCTGCCTGCTCGGTTTTGAGAAGATTTCTGACGTCTTGTGATTCTTTTTCCGCACACGAAGATTCCAATTTAGTGAATTTTAAGTTCCTGAATTTAATTGAAAACACAGTTTTTAATGAATCTTTATTTTAATTCAACTTGTTGTTTACTTAACTGCACCTTGGTTATTTAAATAGATAAACAAACGATTTGTTTTCTTCAAAGAATTATCTCACCTAATCAGCTGTTCCACTTTATTTTCAAGTACAGACTTTGATCCATACAGATCTTTGTTTTCAGTTTCCAATGCTAAAAGAAAAAAAAAGTCTCACATCTTTTTCAAAATTTAATAATTTAAATGTGACTCACCCGTGATTCTTTGTTCATAGTTGCTTTTTAGGAGTTCAAATTCTTTCGGGCTGATTGATTTATTGCTTTTTCCCTGTTCTTCGAGTTCTATTCTTTTAATATACTCGTCACCCAACGACAGTTTTTTTTGTAGATTCTCTATTTGACTTATGGTCGAGTTGACCAAATTGTCAATTTCCGATTTAGCTTTCATCCAATTTTCCAAATGTACTCTAGGGTCATTAATGTAAACGCTGTCGTTTGCTATTTGTTGTGAAAGGTGGTCCTGTTTTATTACATCTGCATCCTGATTTAAATTTGGTTAAAATTTTATAATTTTTTTCTTTTTATTGGTATTTGGAAAAAGATAGTTTATTACGTGAGAGGCTTTTTTGATATTTATTTTGAAATAGGATTGTCCAGGCTTTCTGGGGATCAGGCTTGACACCTCGTTTTCTGGAATCTGAATTGTTTCTGCCAGTTCTTCGCCATTGATCTCCACCTATTCAGATCTTAAATAAGTTATTAGTACTGCATGAGTTTATTTATTGTTACCTACCAAGACTAAGCTCGAGATTAATACACTCAACGTTAATGGTTTAAGAAACATGAATGATAACAAATTTCGAACTTTTTAAAAAAAGTTCTTTTTTTGTCGTTTGGCTACGCTTGATTTTCTCCCAATCGAGCAAATTGAAACTCAGTGGAGCGTTTCGAAAACCAATAAAATTAAAAACTAATTTCTTCACCAATCAAACGCTTATCACTTTTTCAATATTTAATAACTCGTTACAGGATTGAATCAACTAGTTTAAGTACGCAATCGTAAACGTGCGCGCTAACTACTTTGTTTATTTCATTAGTATTTTTTTTTTCTTGACTTTGGCTATGCTCGGATTGAATTTTTCTTATTATCATTCATTTTTATTTTACTTGAAAAATGTTCAAAATTGTTTTAAAATTTTGGTTTTGTACAAGCAAACTTATATT
The DNA here is from genome assembly GCA_038277355.1 of Encarsia formosa. Classification (NCBI taxonomy): domain Eukaryota; kingdom Metazoa; phylum Arthropoda; class Insecta; order Hymenoptera; family Aphelinidae; genus Encarsia; species Encarsia formosa. The sequence continues at coordinate 25,054,045 of CM076188.1, read as the reverse complement.
TTTATTACGTAATTTTGAGAGGAATTCAATTTATAATGTCTTTACATACTATAACTTTGAGTATACAGTCGAAATATGTACACATCAAAATTCCAAAATGACAATACTGACATGGAATCTGAGCTCGAGGAAAAATTTTTGAGAAGTCTTATGAATTTTTAAAAACTTATTTAAGGAAAAAGTTTCTTTGAATCTGAATAGTTTGTTTAAACAAGTTATCGAGCTTTCATTTAAAGTTTTTCTTTCAAACTGATTTTTTCACTTTAAAACAGTTTAAAAAGTCATTTCAGTCTCGTATAATTTAAACAGTTCTTATTTCATTAAATTTTCAACACAAATAAAAATATATCTTAATTATTCTCTCGAGAGTTTAGTTTATTGATTAGTTTATAAAATATATTAATTAAAATGAAAAAACTGCACAGTAAGATCTTGCCTCCGCTGGAAATTGAAAATTTCCTTGCTTCGTTACCATTGTGTAAGCTAAATGAAAGGCAGTGCGCAGCGAAAATTGTGGATTTAGAGAAAATGCACACCCGTAGCAATGATATGAAATCTACATGTAAATTTCTCTTCTCAGTCTTAAAAGTTTTTAAAATAAAAAAAAGAAATGGAAAAATAGTAATTTTATTCTCTCAATCATCGAAAAGATGAAACAAGAATTTTTTCAGTCCAGGTAAATTAAAAAAAAATAAAAAATCACGTTTTTGCATAAGATTTTAAAGAATCTTGATTCCGTTGAACGATTAAAATCCCTTTATTTTGAAGGGGCGTAATTAGATGACGCACTCGTAGAACAATACACTTGTTAACGACCGTCCGAGTCCATCAAATTAATACCGCATTCAGAGGAGGATCGGATGTAGGTCAGCCGAGAATAAATAAAGCACTCGAGAAATAAAGGAATCGTCTTAATTTGTTGGATGTAATTGTCCGTTTCCAGAGGATCGGAGGGATGATTTGTGCGCAGTTTAGATTTTCGGTCCCCATTGTCGCGGCCTTAATTAATCAATCAGTCAGCCGATAGCGAACACGAAAGGGCTCCCGGGTGACCTCGATATGACCACTCCAAATATTAATTGTCCGTGGCATGCTCCTTTGTTTATTTACGAGCTTTTGTTTTATGTCTCTTGAATTCAAATGGAATAGTATCAATTAAACTTAAAAGAAAAACCTTAGACCAAAATTTGCCCCGAATAAAGTTATATGTCTCTAAACTATATGTTATAAAATGACCTAGCTACCTTATCATAGATGTAGTATAATAAAATAAATTGTTCCGACACCCTAGCCGCGAATAAAATGACTCTAAGTTTTATAAAAATTGGTTGGAGTCGTTTTACTCGCGGCAGGTGTGTCGATAAATTTTATTTAGTAAAGTATATCCACGTTATAGTAGCAAAGGTCATTTTCAAACATTTTTCTGCAGGATAAAATAATAAATAATTTTAATCGAGTAAAGTTGCGCCCCTTGTAACTTTATTCGTGGTAGATTTTTGGCTAAGGTTTTTCTTCGCTAAGACCATCGATTTAGTCTTAGTAGTTTTTTATTTCAACTTTTCTCTGCGAGCTCTCAAACAAATTGCACGTAAAATGAAAAAAAGAAAATAGTCGTCAGTCACCTGGAAAAATCTTTCTTGTTGTGCTTGCGGTGATGAAAGAGACAAATGCGGGCGCGGTTAGAGAGGAAACGTCGTCGCTGTTGAGCGAAACAAAAACACAAAAACAAAAGCGTAAAATCTCGCTTCCCGATATCTCGAGCTATTTTTCAAATCTGCAAAAGCTCTCCCGCGAGCTTGTAATACTTACCCGGACATTTTTTTCTCTCGAGCTTGCAGCTGACGGCTTCGAGGACCGATCAAAGGGGCTTTTTTTAATTTTTTAAGTGGAAGCTATACTCAAGCTGGGCGTAAAAAATGAACGGGAAAAGGGAGCTTTTTTTTTTTTTTACTTTTGAACGATAAAAATCGCGCACGTCGTGGGAGCTTTTACGACTTTCTTTCCGGTTTGTGGTTTTTACGGGGCTTGTGATTTCGGTGAGATTTTTTTACGCTCTTTGGAGAGATGAAGAAGATAACAAGATTTTAAAGCGTTTCTCTAGACCTCGGATTTTATTTTTTGATCGTTATCCTGAACCTTTTTTTTTTTTCATTTCGAAATCGAGGAAAAAATTTTTATTCGAAGTGATTTTTATTTTGTGTTTATTCGCATTTGACAAAAGTGCATTTTATTTACTCGAGTGTAAATTATGGTCCAATTAATAGCCGGGAAAAATCAGTTGCCGTGCAGAGATGATAAAGTATAAACGAGCCGTGATGAAAAATCCTCGATTCGCGTGAAATTTAATTCGCAAAAGCACGCGACAACGAATGAATTGATCGAAAAATTTTATCGCTTTCGCCCTTCTCGAATCAAATAAAGTAACGACTTCGATTGATCAAACACAATCTAATAAATTTGACTTTGCACTACGATGAATTGTTCAAATTACCGTTTTCATTTATCGTTTATTTTAAAACAAAGTTCATTAAATTTTTCAATCTTATTTAAAAGAGTCGTGTTTCAAAATACATTTTTCCTTATTTCTATGTATAATAAAGTAGCAAGGAAGTTACGTTTATTTTTACACTCACGTGTTCAATTTGAAGTTTGGTGTTTGATCAAGACTCCGGAGTTCGTTTCGTGCTGGCTTACTGCCAACTGCTAAACGCACATTTCGTATTTGCTTGAATTTTAAAATATAGACCGAGAAAAAAGTCAACAAAAAACGACGCCGAAAAAGCTCTACTTTCACGGTTCATGAAATGGAGGTTTCAGGTTCATGGAAATAGAAAATAGAAAAGAAAATTTAAATTTAAAACTTATATTAAATAAAATTTTTTTTTTTCGAGCTGGTGATTAAAACAGGGGAATCACCTTAAATTTAACAGTAGAGGGAGCCACTTACAGCTAAAATTGTACACCGCCAAAAAATTTAAGCTTTTTACAATATTATACGTTTCTCCTTAAAGTATGAAAGTCAAAACTTAGCAAAGAGATCATAATATTGTAATACCAAATCTTTTTTTTTAATATTAAAGTTGAAAGAAACGCAACTTTTAATTTCATAAAAGTGTAATAAAATAATCCTCTTTTTATATTATCCTTCGAAACTCGAAGGACCCATCATTAAAAATCTCAGCCTTAGCACATTAACTTTGGTGGGTAAATAAACCAACTTCAGAGAGTTTTTAATAAAACCGTAACTTCTTAATCGCCTTCCAAGTGCCTCGTAAAATTAAATATCCAGTTAAAGGGTTTATTATTAAATCAAAATTAGGGATAATACGAAGGTAGGAAGGAAGGAAATAACAAGGTTTACACGTCGACCTGAAAATCACGCACGCATTGTAACTTCCGGCGCTGCTGTCGCCTCGGTGGATTTAGCCGGCTGGCCTCCTTTCGGACACCGAGCGAGCGTTTATTGTTTTGCGATCGCAGGGGATTTTGCTGGTTAAACATTTTACGGATGTATCTGGGTCATGTGAGCATATATATTTTAAATAAATTTTTGGTGTAATACCTTTTGTTTAAAATTTAATGTCTGAGGATTATGAACTTAGAACTTAGAATTATGAAGTTTTAAATATAATTGTTATATAAGTATCAAAAAAAAATTTATAAAGTGTTAAATACTCTACTACGTATCTGCAGTATTTGAAAGTTGTTTGTCATTGTTTAAAAAAAATAAAATAATTTGAATTTTTTCTATATACTTTTTAAAATAAAAGTTAATTCAGGGAAATGAAAATAGAGAAAAAATTAAATCTAAAGAGAGTTGAGATAAAATAGAGGCCAAAAGTGAAGAGAATTTGAGTAGTACAATAGCCGTCCTCGAAAATCTCGAGCTGGTCTTTTCGCTTCAAGCTTTCCATTGTCTGCATCAGGGTTCATATATACATATATAGACTACGTGTGATTTAGGATGTTTCAAGGGGTCAGCTGAAACTCACTGCTATTTTCGTTTGCTTTGACATACTTGATTTTCAAGAATTTTAACAATTCGTCCAAATTAAAATTGTTTTAATTAGTTTGATTAAAAATTAACTCTGATTGAAAGATGAATTTTGATTTGCTAGCTATTAGTTAGAATTTTCGATTAAATACAAAATAATTTTTAAAGTTTTTTGTGATGGTTGAGGGTTGTTGTTTGTCTTGGGAGCTGCAAAGTCGAGGTTTGTGGTTGAGAAGAGAGGACTTTACAACTTACCAAGATTTCGAGTTCGCAGCCTACTCGATCTGAGTATTATCGTATTACGCTTGACTTCGAGTAGCTAACTATATTTTTACATATTTGTTTTATTCTGTAAGTAGGTGCACTATATACAAGTGCTATTCAAACTCTGAGCCTAAGCTTGACAGTATCAGCTTTAGCTTATTAAAACTTACTACTTCAAATGATTTTACATTAGAACTTTCAAAATTCACGACTAATCAAAGTGGATCTATCACAAAGTTATTTTTATCAGTGTGTAAACAGAAATTTTATCAGTGCTGGTACTGTCAGCCCAGATACGATCGGTGGGCAAATTAAAGCCCGCGAGCAAATAGTCGAACGTCGCCCCGGTTGTTATCTACCGGAAGTGGGGGCCTGAAGTAGAAGCTCAAAGGGCGAGCGTCAAAGCGATAAACTACCCCGGGTAAATTTAAAATGAGCTAGGCTGGCGGCTCGAAAACATGCCACCTGCATACAACACCCTTTCGTTTTTTTATTGAATTGTGACTATAAGGCTGCGTAAATTTGATTATTAGATCGTCTAGTAAATTTTTAAGTAAATTTACATGAATAGTTGCAATGAATAGATTTTGATATTTCTAACTCGCTAATGGTGTTGGCTGACGAGTAGTGGATGTCTAAATTTGGTCAGACACGAACAAATTTAATGAGTTTAAGTAGCTAATTTTCAGCGCCAACCATGCTCATATTTTTTATAAATAATTTAGGGTTGTTTTGAAAAAAAAAAAGTAAGAATTATCAAAACGTCAAAATGGCCTCAGCAGTGGTTAACATGATTTTTTTCTAGTTAAACCCTTCTGCTATTTTACATTATTTTTTGTCCTACATTTTCATTTTCATTTTAATCTCATAAGAACCGCTGTCGTGAAGATGGATGCAGACTTTGACTTTCCACTTCGCACTTAGGTATAAAAAGTGAAACAAAAGATCAAAAGGTAAAAAAGATGAGAGAGAATTGTCTGAGGGGAACATTTCCAACTCCTTTACGAAGAGAAAGAAGCAGACACTCGAAATAGATTTTCCAGCTCTGGAGTCTAATGGATCCCGAGAATCCGTGACGCTAACTATCCGGTCGGGCAGCTTAACTTTATCCTTTTCTTCGGCTCCGGCTTTTTACATACGAGATGCTCGAGTGGGACCGGATCAGCGAAAAATACCGTAACTGAGAGAATTTTCTGAAGCTTGATGTGGCTACCGGAAAAGATTTATATCTTGAAAAACTAGTTTTAAAGATTAAGCAAAAGAACTAAAATTTTCTAGCTTAATTTATCAGTTACACTTATTTTTACATAGCGTCACGATAATTCCATTTAGTATTATCTCACTTAAAAAATTATGTTTTTATAAATTTTGAAAGAAACTCGACGAGGACTGATGATCTTAGAAGTAAATAGCAGCTAAGCTGCGATGCAAAAATAGTGCTGAGCTTTTCGAAACTAGAGTGATAAATGCATTTTAAACTACCCCAGAAAAAAACTCATGCTGTAATTAATTCTCAACCAAATGGATACAGCCCAACATTTCCTTTTTTTTCATACAAAACTCAGCGAATATTATCCAATAGTTTTTTATATCCGCAGTACAGGATCGAATTTTGACTTACTAGTGCGTTCCCGCCCTAATTAATCTTTTCACCAAAGTTATTTTAACTTATTTTTTTCCCTTTACCAGGGTATTAATTAATTGGGGAAGCCTTGGTGGTAAAAAGGTGTACTTTAATCAAGTCTTTTTCAAAGGATAATTGGAGCTCGGAGATAATTTAAGGGATGGAAGCGTGCACCTGTGCTCGACGTTTAACGAGCTTTTTTTTTTTCCCCGACTGCGAACGCAAAAAAAAAAGGTACGAGTTGGGTGAGTCTATTGGCGCATGTGCGAGGGTCAAGATGCGCTGTTTACGTACTGGCCGTCAAGCTTGTTTACTGCTGCGATAGCCGTGCACTCAAATGTACTGAGAGCTTGTTGGTGATTTGATCCTCGATTCGGAATTCAAAAATTTAACGATGATTGAGCTTATAAACACGAATTTAAGCTTGTCCAAAACATGACTTGAAACTTGCTGACGAAAAATACAAAGTTAGCTTTGCAAAAATTAAGTTCTGATTCTTAATATCCCAATAAAAAAATGAAGACTATATAAATAACAAAATAAAATTTATAATATGACTAAGAAATATCTTGGATCCAATTTTATAACTTGAAAAAAAAATAAAGATTGTTAGGTGGAAATACTATGTGGGTAAGAGTCGACAGTAAAGAGTCGAACTTCAACGGCAGACTTTTTTTTCTTCTCTTTTTTAGTTTTACTTTATTTTACACTGGTTTGAATAATCCCTTTTTTTTTTACATCACTAACACAAATAAATATTTTAATTTAAAATTTGATTATTATGAGGTATGATCATATTTAAATTTTGGCAAATCTATATTGGCTTTGTACTTAAAATCTGATCAAGTTCGTAAAAGCATAAAAAATGCAATTGCGAAAGTAAGTGTCACAGATGAAAGAGATGACTTTGTAAGGTGCAAAAAGCTCTCTCATCGATAACGCGCACGAACCTTTTAACATTCTACTTTGACCTTCTTTAATCCTTTAAATTCTTCTCTTTTTTCAGAGGACAAAAAAGATGTTAAATTATTCGTAAATTTATGGTTTTCCGTTATCAACTTTTGGACAAAGAGTGGCTTATTAATATCGCTTACAAGTGACTGCAAGGAGTCAGAGGGTAAGTTTAAAATTATAATTTATGATTTAACGCTTATCATCCATGTATACAATCTCGCTTTTTGTGAGCTTTCGAGCTTGCGGTGCAATAAATAAATAATTTTCTATTCAACTTTGAAACTCCCGAGTATCAGCATTTAGTTAAAGTTTCATCGAAAGTTTCAAAACTTGAAAACATGAACTCTCGCTTGCTTGCTTGTTAAAAAATTTTTTTTGTTGATTTTTTTTTACAATTAGTACCAGTTTCTAGTTAAAGCTTTGTGAAGCAGCATTGACGATTTTATCTCTGTCATGATTTTTCGCAGTTACAAATCGAAAAGCTCGTTGTTTAAGAGGTTCGATGTCCAGATTTTTTTTTTCTCTGTTCTTCCATAAAAAGCTCGAGCGTCGTAATTGGCTAGAGTAGTGCTTTATAAATCAATTAGTAGAGCCGAGTCGAACGAGAATTTTCCAAAAAAAATAGCTTTTTTTTACAAGTACGAAGTCATGCGAAGGAAAAAGGGCTTTGGCGGTAATCCTAGAAGATCGGAAACAATCTTGTGGAAGATTTTTTTTTGACAAAGGCTTTGTTATGAAGTACAGAGTAGAAAATATTGCAATTCTTACACAGTACTTTCTTTAAGTGTTTGCTCGTTCTTCTTTAAGTTTTTACCTTTTTTTTCGATTCTCGCTCTTATCGGTCTTTCGAATGGTCGACCGTGTCCTGGGTATCCGAAAAGAAAATATGGGTTCTACTTATCGACTTTTAAAGCCGTGTTTGTGAAAAATCCTTTTGGGAATTTTTTACTGTTCAACACGATTTTCTTTTAATTAGGCCACTATTGGAAAATTAAGATTAATACACGATTTTGATGAAATAATTAATAATTTACGAATTTTTAAAGTTTTAATAGAAATTTAATCAAGTTTTCCTCCTGCTTCATACCAACGAAGTTTTCAGTAATTACGTCAAACTGTAAATATCAAATGAGACCAAATTATTCACTGGTTTTGAGCGTTTTAAAATGAAATTTTGGTATTAATATTCAAAATATAACCACAGCCCTTCAACAAAATTTATGCGGGTATCAAAGTTTCACAAATTTAATCTAAACTGAAAAATTCATGATTTATTAAATTGAAGTAAAATATAATTTTCGGAAATATAAATCAAGATCGTGCATGTAAGGGGATCAAAAAAAAGTTTTTCGTAAAAGTCTCTTATTTCAAAGCCTTGTCAGCACATTTCTTTGAATAAGGCCTGGCAACTTTGTAACAAAGTTTGCAAAAACTTTAGTTATCCATAAATCAAATCCAGAGGTCTTCGAATAAGCCTACAAAACACGGAGGAATGCAGTTTGAAAAATTCGATGTTTTTCCGTCTACGATCCTTCGATATTTTCACAAAACATTGACTGAGAAGAAAACTCTGTCGTTGTAAGTAATACCGCGGAATGAAATAATTTTTGTTTTGTTGTTAGATCTCTTTTTATACATTTTTCTTATTCCAGTGTGGTCGAATGCATCCTTTCGAAACTTCTCGAATCATACTTCCGAGATTCCACTTTTTTTTTTAAATTGCACACCCTGTTTTTGTAATTTTCCGAAAACAATCAAGCCAAAATCCATGAATTTGTAATGCAAACCGTGTCAAACATTCCCGGTTTCTATTCATCACGTCTGAGTAATAAATTACATCCAATTACGTCGGACGATTATATAATTAATATTTTAATAATTTTATTTATTTTTCACCAATTGTATAGTAACGAAAAGTAACAAGAAGTTTCAATTGAATTTATTAATGCACAGAAAATTAATTGGAATAATTTATTGAAGCTGCCATTACTTTAATTCCAAATATGTCAACTGTGTGACTCAAATTTGCCTAATTAGGCCATTTCTGTTCTTTCATCGTCGATGGTAATAGTTACCCAAATGTCAATTCTGACATTACACCCGCTGATGTTAAACAAATAAATACAAATAAAAACATTTTTTTGTGTCTTCTAGATCTGAGCTTGCAAGCTCATCTTTAGATTTGTGCAGCTATTAAAACAGCATAGAGACATAATTGGATATTTAATTTCTTCTTTTTTTAATAAGAGAGAAGCAGAAGTAATGAAATCATATTAGAATCTTGAGAGATCTCAAAGTCTTTTCTGGGTGGTAATGAGCTTGCAAAGGATCAAAAGGTTTCCGCACCAAGATAAATCTGTAATTGCAGCTCAACTCTCTTCTTTACTTTGAGAACGGTTGCCATTGGGTTTTTTAATTTTCAAAAATTTCATCGCTCTCAACTTAATCACAATAACTTGAGAATATTTTTGAGGTTTCATAGCCCCTTATCGCCAAAATATCAGTATCCAATTTATTCTACCGAGAGAAAAAAGTTTCTCGACGTACCTCGAACGGCTGTTAAGATAAGGGCGATTTTTGGGTAAAATGATTGGCCGTTTAGATACGGTATCAAAGTAAGTTAGAAGAAAAGATTGCGACGACGTATCGATCGTACGGACGAAATAGACCTGCTGCGATGGACGTATGTTTTTTGACAAAAGCTTTTTTTTTGGAAAAAAAAAGCTCGGCTTGTTGAAACTTTTCGAACGTTCAATACTGAACGTAAATGAAAAAGCTCTTCAGTCTCGAAGGATGGACAATTTCAATATTTGCGGTGGAGTATTGCCATTGGATGTTCTCAAGGAGCTTTCTTCATTGTGATGGGTACAGCTTTAAACTTTGAATTGAAACTGATAAAAACAGCTATTTTACGATTTTATGCGACGTACTAACCAGTGTATGATACGAACTTTTTACTGCTATCGTTGCGCAGTTTGTTTGTATGGAGTGGATGAATCGATATCCGAGCTTTTTACGCTTTTAGCAGCTCGCATCGAAACGTCATTATGAAGACAGTAAAACTCGTACTCTATGAAGTTTCATGTTCCAAGTTCTATTTTTAGTATTTTCATGTCTAATAATTAATCTACTTTGTCAATGTACATCAGGACTAAGAAATGAAGTTCAAAGATTTTAAAGATTTTTTCTTACCAAGACTGTACCGCTTTGTGTTTCTCCAGCACGTTTATTACTCTTTTTTACTTTTATTTCCTACTAGAGAATGTAAACGTACTCACTTAAGTTATTTTTGTTACTCTTTTGCAAGCTCGTTTTTCTATCTAAATATCTCCCTCGTTGCCCATTTTCTTTCCTGTATTTTTTTGCCTCTCCGCTTCTATACAAAGAAAATCGTGATGTCGTTTCACGTGGCCAAAAAAGTTTTCTCTTTTATTTTTTGTTTTCATTTTTCACAAATTATTTACCTGACTTAGCAACTAAATAGATGTGTATAATACTGAATAATAAAAATTTTATTTAACGAACTTTGGCTTAAAAAGAGTAAAATAATTTATAATTAATTACAAACAAATAAACCATTCATGGCCAATTAATGCGTCAGGATTGAAGTAACAAAAAGTGTGTTATTTAAATATATTTTAATTAATTTATTGTTATAAGTTTTAGAATACATTTCTTCTTCAAATGTAGAAAGTTCACTTTTTTCTTCAAATAAATATGAAACGACCAACGTTAGTGTAATAGTTCTCAAACTTAAATGCCTCTATGCAAGAATTTTGCTCGTCAGGATTACATCGCCAAACTTGATTTCCAGATCCCACGCGAACGTACAATTACTTCCTCGAGGCTCTAACCTCCAGGTAAACTCTATTCTCAGAATCGTGTAGTACGGTATAAGCATTATCCTTCCACTTTTGTACTCTTCCAGCATCGGTAATCCACAAAGCGTCGAACGCAACGTGGACAGTTGCCCAACTCTGATGCACCAGAGGAACATCGCGGCAATGATTCGAACGCTCCGGTGAACAAATCTCCACCTGGTGGTACCATCCTGGCCCACCGAAAGGTTTGTTCAAAGTGCCAACAACCGCGTAGATTTGATCATCCTGGGGGAAGTAGTCAATACTGGAAATCATGATGTTCTTCTTACCCAGGTTAACACTTTTCTTAGGATCTACGCAGTCGTAAAATTGCTTATCGAATATGCTCTTGGATTCGTACCACGTGTTACCAAAGTCAACACTCGTGCTTGCGGTTGTCGGGGGTATGCAAAATCCATCGTTGTCATGGAGATCCGACAGTTGTGGGGTTCATCGGTGGAACACTTCCATATGACACCGTCGCTCCGTCCAGCGTATATGTGACCATTGGCTATAGTCATACTTTGTATGTCTGCTTGAGCTCTATTGACAACGTGGAATTCTTGCCAATCAGCATCTTTTATTTTTTTGAAGATCGTTTGGTTGTTTACTAGCATTAAAGTCATCTTAGAATAGGTTTAATAAAAAAAATAAATAAATATGTGTTTACAAAATTAATACTAATTTATGTATGCAAGATATAAGAACACATACAAACCATAAAAATTTAAATTATTTACACTATTTTCTGCAAATGACTTGCAATTAGTATTACCTAGTACCCAGTTTTTAATTTTTTTTTTCTTATTGATTTATTGCTGGTATCAAATACTTCAAGATAATTATTCAAATTAGACTATTTAAAAGCCTAATAGTTTTTGGTTTACACAAATTTTGGGGTGTCCTTCACAAATATATTTTCCTTGCTTTTCAATCAAGATTAGAGAGGCGACAAAGTGGAATAAACCAGCCCCTCAATCCAGGCAATCCCGAGTTGGAATATACCCCAAATGACATCGATCAGCGTCAAGCCCGGGAAAATTCCCAGCAAAATGCTTACCAAATTTGTTTTTCGCTCCTTCAAGTCAGAGATAAGGGAATAACTTTTTATGAGCTGTTTTACGACAAGCTTTGAACTAAGTTTATCTGGGATTACCTCTTTTTTTTAGGTTTCACTGGAGGTTACGACAATGCAGTGTCAGGACTTTATTACTTCAAAAATTTTTTTGTTAGTACAAAATCTTCATTTTTATCTTTGTTTTTTCCATATTTAATACCATTTTTTAAATAGAAGCTATCTAAAAAAGGATTTTATTTTATAGATGGTTACATAACACGAATGACTCCGCATAAAAGCAGAGTATTTTTTATTCGAGATAAGTCAGAACAATCGTCTGACGGGATTGTAAAGCTGTGGAGTTTTGAGCACGCGAAGCGCGTCCCTCGAGACTACCGCGCCAGACAGCTTTTCTCACTTTAAGTTTCAAACTCGCTCTTCATCGTGGAAAATGAAAACTGCTCAAGTGATCTTAACACCTCTGGAGTAAACTTTCATTCAACTTAAATTTAACGAATAGTAGCAGGTGATACATGTTGCGATGTCTCCGATGAAACTATTTTAATATGTTCGAATGAACTATAACTATGAAAAAAATTTGATAGATCGATGGGCTTTGATTGATGTTTACAAAACTAACAAATTAAAACCGATACGAAAGGAACTTGTACGTGCGAAACACTCTAATAATAAGTATCCAGACAAATATTTTGTCTCTGAAAATCAATCCTGTAGAAAAAAATGGGTTCTTTTTTTTTTGAGTTTCTGTAATGATAATAATTCTCAACTAAAAAATTTGCCTCGACATATCTTGAGATTAAAATTTGATTAAATTTACTTAGGATGTATATGGAAGCGAAAATAATAAAGAGAGAGAGATATTCACTGTTTTACGTGAAGTACACTTTTAGCATGATGAAAAAATTTTCTGCAGTGAATATACTCTACGAAGTCTGTCACCGTTTCGTCAACTAGCTGATCTCAAGAGTATTTCTTTCTTCGTCTTGGTTAAATTATATTCCATTCCAAAACTTCTTTTTTTTTTTTGTTTTTGATGACTTTCTGCTTTTTTTTACTACACCTGCATTTACGACATTATTATAGGACCGCAAAAATAATTTTTAAAATGATAAATTTTGTACAAAAACTTATCAATGCAATCACGCATCCAGATATCTTTACAAACATTTACCCTGATGAAATAAAAGCGATCCACTCACATGTTTTTTTATTTCCCTGGACGAAATAACGACCCTGTCGCGAAGTTCATTCTTGACGCAAGATAAAAAAAAAGTCCAGGTGTCTTTCCCTGATACCCCGTACAAAAAGTATTTCATCCCGAATTGATTCAATCGTAAGGGTCTCACGCTTCTCCTCGGATTGATTTTCGTCCACGCGTTGAGAAAATACAATCCTCGAGATTGAGAAAAAATATACGACTTTTTCTTGATCAACAGCCTTCTTCGCTTCTTTTGCTGGAAATTTTCCGCTCAATCAAAGTGAAAATCCTAAAATTATTTACTCGGTTGCTTTTCGGAAAAATTGAATGAATCAAGATGAACTCGCATCATAATTGGTTGAATTTACCAGGCTTGTTGCTTTTTTTATTAACTGGGATTGAGATATTAGATAAATGCGCGACTTTTTTGTTTTGAAAATTTATTTGTAATTTAAAAATTTTAGTTTATCCTAATTCATACTAGGTTATTTTTCTGACAAATTTGTAAAAGAAATCAAGAAAAATTCATCAAACTCGAAATGTACAGAGTTTAACTGGACTGATTACTTATAGTTCTGAGATATTTCAATGCCCGACATTTACTTAAATTTCCCTCAGTTTATCCATGCTCATTTCGTTAATTTTTTGAAGTGCCCGATCCCTCGGTTAAACCAGAAGCAGATTATCCGAATAAAACGGCTCAACTATTCGTTAGTGAACGCATTGATAAAAGCTCTCGTTTATCGTCTGTCGAGTGTACGGCATTTCATATTCGAAAGCTCTCAAAAAGCTCATTGATATACAACCTCTATGGATCAATCTTGCTGGCTTGAACATTCAAGAGATAGTACAAACTCGGTTACAGTTTTATTTTGTTTCTTCTTTGATTTATCACCGACGTCGCGTCGCTACAGACTTTTTCCTCTTCTTTTCCAACTCTTGCTCTACTATTGATTTTCATCTCCTGGGTGCCGGAGCCAGCGAAAATATTGGTTTATCTCCTTTTGGTGTCGCACAACCAAATGTACCAGATACAATCTTGAATTTATGTTTACTGAGCTTTGCAATGCATTGATAAATTTTAATGAATTTTGAGATGTTGATGCTTAAAGCTCATAAGCTTTGATAATGTCACGTTTGAAGTTGACAGGTCATTACTTAATCTAGCTTACGATATCCCTGTCAGAAATTTTCAGTAGATTATAAGCAGAAACCGGATTTAACAAATTTGACCAAAAACTCAACAGTTTCTCGCCAGAATTTTTCCAGAAAGCCAATACTTTTAGTATAGGGGAATTGACGAATGTTTTTAGGAAAAACAGTTTTATAAAATGAAACATGTTAATGTTCTTTCTTAATAATTGTTTAAACAAAAATATTTTACATCAAAAAATTTAAAATATAATCAAACAAAGCACTTGTAAAATTGGTTTCAATAATACTTTTTTAATTTTATAGGTTCACTATAAGCGTTCACCAGAAACTTATGGCCAGATTCTGCTGAGAAACCTAGAAGATCTCTTGAAACTTCTAGCAGGGGATTTTTGACATATTTTACAGAGTACTACATTAATTTGTAAAGTTAAAGGTACACGATAATGAAAAATAATTCCGGAAGGAATCGAACTATGATTTGATTTTATTAGTACGTGAAAGCTCTGATAAAAGCTTTTGCAAGCAGCTTTTTTAACTTATATTCCATATTAATGTTAATATTCTATAACTATGAGGTTAAAACATTGCAATGATCCTTTTTAAAAAAATTTAGTAATCAAGCTCTTTTCTCTTTGACAAATCTGAACTCTTATAATTTAAAAAAAAGATTTATAGCAGTTATAAATCTACACGAACAAAGTTGTTTTAATTGATTGGCACTAATTTAGCTTCGGCTTATCGCGCTTATTGATGAAATAAGCTTATTTCTTGACACGTTTCATTATTTTCACGGTTAATTGGTTCTCGGCCGTTAAATGATTGATTCGACCAAAGTTGCGGTATCAATCACTCCATTACCAAGGTCGAGTGATGATCAAATCAGGAAGACTTAAAATAATTGCCTTTCATCCTTTAGTCGTCTTACGAATATTATTCTTTACAAATCGGATTATTTTATCATTCCTTTTAGTATTGGCTGATGCGACTAATTTTGAATTTCTAATTTAAATCCATACGGTTAAAGTTTTTAAACTGGGCTATTAATGAAAAAATATTGCAACTTTAAGTATGCACGAATTATAATTTGCAGTTTTGTAAAGTTCGAAACAGTTGTGGTTTCAGTAAAGCCTCCAAATTCCATTGGTCATTGAACTATTTCATAGTTATTTATTCAAATCCAGTACTTATTGTAAATTGTATTTTTCCACTCTTCGCGGAGAGTTTTTCGAGGAGTTTTTACAAGTTATCGATTTGAACGAGGCCGCGGGTGGGGATGTAAAAAGAAGCGCGAAAGTTTCAATTCCGGTGGCGTCGGAAGAGATTTTGCGAGACGCGAAAAAGAAAAGAAGCGACAGGCCATAATTTATATGGAAATTTCGACCCGACGAAACTTGGCTGGCCTTTCGTACCCGTCCAAACTTACTTTCTGAACTGTCACTAGTTTTTATTTTTCATTCACTTTTTTTTTTTCGAACAATATTTTTAATGTCAATGTTTATTAAATTAATACATAAAATGTTTATTAGTTTTTGGTTCTTTTTCTGGTATTCCTTTTGAAGTTGTGTTGAAGGTTGAAGTTCTTATTAATCAAGATGCTGATTTAAATACTTGAAAATAGTCGAAATTGCCATGATGACAAGTTGACTTACCTTTGAATTTACCTTTATAGTAAGTAATATGTAGTATACCTCTGGAATTTTTTTCTGCCTGCATTTTACTCAGTGTAAAAAGCCTATAAAAGAAGTGTATTCAATTCAGAATAATATTTTTTAGTAAAAGTTGAAAATGTAACAAAAATTTTAAAACATTTGAAATGAATTTTACGATATTTTCCAGGTTAAAGGGAAATTTTTTTTATAAATCCCCAGTGTCTCTATCTTCATCCATTTGGCAGCATCAAAAATGTACAAAAGCTTTACTCGTACACTAGACAGATGAAAAAGCTCGAAACATTTTGTTGTATCACTTTTCGAATCGGGATTACGAGCTTTTTGCAGGCTCAAATTTTTACCTCTGGCGCCAAAAAAAAGATTAACAGTTCGAATGTACTCTTTGGAGTTCAAAAATATTAGTCTGGCTTAATACCTTGATGTGGATTTTTTCATCGTTCAAATCATCAATACTTACTAAACACTTAGTTGCGATGTAAACTTGATAAACATGGTTTTATAAAAGTTACTCTACATTTTGACTAATTACAAAATTTATCGAATTAGCTATCAAAGGGCTCAAGTACGTCGGTAAGGTAGAAATCTTTTTCTTTTTTTTTCAAACTCACACTTATAATATTTAAATACTGTTGAGGTACAGAGAAAAAAAAAATCATCATTATTTTATTTAATTTTCAGCTTCTGAAATGAAAAATGATAAAAATTGCATTCTTCTCATGATCTTCGTTGATGAAAATTGTTAATTCAGGGCGAATTTATTAAAAAGCGTATTAAAACTTCAAAGAAGTCTATTTTCAATTTTTCCAAGTACAATTTTTAAGCATATTCGACAGACAATTATGCTTTTTCTAACAGAATTTTTAAACTAATTTATAATCAATTTTTAGTCTTACGACCACACAAGTTTGCATTTAATCAACAAAAAACTGTTTCATACTCTGTCTAAAGTTAAAAACAATGTTTATTTTGATCTGGAAAACAGCCAAGTTACCTTTATCAAGACATTTCAAAAAAATTGTTGTATGAATTAAAATGATAAGTTGGCCAAACAAATTTTATTATTTGTCACTCGCAAACTTCAAGCACATACCACCGTGACTCACTTTTAATCTCAAATTATTTAAACTGATATCAATTTTACCTTCAACTTGATTAAATTTGAAAACGCTCCAGCTGAACAAATTAGTAAAAAAAAAAAACTCGAGCGAAGTATGTCTTGTGTTTGATGATCAAAAGACGTCATCGATAAAAAATTATTATTTTTTTTTCGAAATGGTAAAGTTGGAAAAAAATTTTGTGTGAGTCGTTGCTCTATAATAATATTTTTCACTGTACGTTAAAAGCATTGGTATGATATACATTAATCTGAGGTCAAACAGCAGGGTAAAAAAAAAGTAATGAAGCCCTACGTGAATTATGAACCAAACCAAATTCGATTTCACTAAAATTTCACAATCCTGCAGTCTTAAATCTCCAAACACCAAACAGCCACTAAATAAAAGAAATTAATAAATAAAATCTGCTTGCAATTTAGCTGTTTTACGTACAGTTTAAAATATTAATTTTTCGAATTACAGTAAATTGTAGTCTTTTGACTTCACGCCAGCTTGACAAATGCGATGCTTGCGTTACGGCGGTCGAACGCAAACTGCCGGCCCGACCGGGTTCACTGCACGCTTCCAGTGATAAGTTTCAAGCGCATGCGCTCTCTACATCGTGTTGAAAAAGCTTAATTTATAATGTTTTGTTTTTGAGTAAGTTCAGTTGAATTAACATTTGATTTGTTTGAAAATTGAGAGGCTGCACGATTCAGAATCAAAATCAGTCATTTTTTAAATTTTTTCATCATTTTCATAAAGCATACCTAGAAATAAAAATTTATCTTATACCAAAAGTGTATTCTCTCGATGAAAATTTTTCTACGGATAATTAAAAATAAATACGTTAACGAACTTTACTTTGCATTACAGCAAAAGTAACTGTTGTTAGTTTAAAAAAAAAGCTCCATTGAAGAGATTACAATCCGGATAAACTCCTTTAAAAGTACTCTTTTATCAATATTTAAAGTCAAGACGACGTCGAGTAACGAACTTGAAGATAAATAGCTCGAGACGATGTAAAAATAGTGAAGCGCTAAGTTTCCCAAAGCCAGGATGAAAAATTGCATTATAAATCACATCGCCGAAGCATAAGTCTAATTCCTTTCCCGTAGAAAAAAAAAAAAAAAATTATTCTTGGCTTCTTACAAACTTCTTCATTTTTATTTAGCTTATTTTATCTCTGAATTGTCAATTATTGATTATTTAAAGCCGAATTAGGCAATATTTTTTCGAAGTCTTCTTCGAAGAATCTACACTTCGAAGTGTAATTAACCCATTATGTTGTAAAAAATTCTTCATTTATTTTAATGATAAGTAAACGATGAATATTAATGGAACTCATTCAGGGAGTGAAAATTTAGTTTGAATAATTTATTGACGCCGCAATAGATTTAATTCAAAACACTACAGTTACTGCCTAGCTGGACTTCACGCAATTAGCTCATCAATAATGAAAAGTTTAAATATTGATTTTGACGTTAAACGCGCTCTTTAAACAAACCGATACAAATCCGTGCGAGTTATGTTAAATATTTAATTTATTTTATGGTAATGAGCTTGCAAGCTCGTGAATAATCCTACAAAGAGACAAATTGAAGCACCTTTTTGTTGCCTTATCGATTTACGCGATACACTGGAAAAATTTTTCCGGCTGAGCCTACAAAATCTCTCACCAAGCTTGAAGTGGAAATTGCACCTGGACTTTAACTAGTTTCAAATAGAGTTTTATAAACTTTTCTTCAAACTTGATATTACGAAGACAACTGCGGTTTTTCAGTTTCAAATTTTTCGTGCCCTGGTAAGTAATTTATATCTCAAGTTGAGAATTCACGGCTTTCTAATTTTTGTATACACTTGTCAACACTTCGTTTGTTGAAATAAAATTTGTTTTTGCAGTTTAGTTGACAGCCATTTTTTTTTTTATTCACTCTTACGTAATTTAATATTTTACGCTCATAAATATTTAGATGGTGGAGTAGCTTGAGTTGGTGCATTTAAGTCTGACGTTTCTTGTGACAGGGCTCAGACACTGTAAGCCAATCGGATTCTTTTACCGACATAATATGATTTGGGGATTTTCAAAGACGTTATTGTTTTTTTTTTTTTTTTTTTTTTTTTTAAACGGATTTCACCCTATATGTACACACTGTCTCAGACATAACGAAAATTTTTTGTTGGTTTAGCTTTATAAGACATGGCAGAAACTCGAGGTATGTTTTTAAAAATAAGTTAGGGTCTTCTTTGTGTCTTCTATAAAGGATATCAGGGATAAATCATGAAATACTGAACTTTAAAATGATTACGACCCAATGGTCAACCAGGTTAAATTTGAAAAAATTCTCTCTGGAAGTAAAATCGCAGCAGACTTACCAAGTAAATATTTCACCAATTTGTTCTTACTTGGAGTGTTTCAAATTAAGTTCCTCGGAATATTTTAATAACGTGTAGCTTGACCTGCATCCATATCTGATGTTAATTAATTACAATTTCAAAATTAGTTGCGGTGAAGCATTGAAATTTGCACGTTACGTTAATTAAATGATGTAATAGTTATCATTTTCAAAATTTCCCGGTATTTTTTTTTTTATAAATTAATGCAAACCGCGAATTTCCGGTTACACGAAGTAACACAAAATTTAATTAATTTGCTAGACCGATATATTAATGAAATTCGTTTCAACTATTACTCATTTTTTTGGTAAATCATTTTTCATTAGTCCATGACAAGAGTCAAATGCGAATTCTTGAGGCCAGGTAAGTCATAAATAAGTAAGAATTCCGATGGATACAGATTTCAGGATAATAATTTTTTTGCTTCAGCATCAATCACAATTTATTTACAAAATACAAAAAATCACTTATTTTATTTAACAAAATCTACTTTCTGTGTATTCACGTATTTTCCAGTGGAATGTGAATTTCAAGTTCCACCTCTCTGTTCGACAGAATGTTCCCGTACGAGTTATCGTAGCTCTCAATTCGGCATCCGTAATTTCCCGCATCTTCTTT
Source organism: Encarsia formosa (assembly GCA_038277355.1). NCBI lineage: Eukaryota > Metazoa > Arthropoda > Insecta > Hymenoptera > Aphelinidae > Encarsia > Encarsia formosa. Next base: position 25,034,139 of record CM076188.1, on the reverse strand, counting down.
TCGCACGTCCCTTATCTAAACCAAAAGCATCGAACATAACCAAAAACATCAACAAAAACCAAAAACAACATTCAAAATTCATTTCCTTACCTGCAGCGTGTAAGAATTCGGTCTGTCGGAAGTCAACGAGTACTTCCGGCTGTCAACTACCAAGAAGTTGTGGAACGTAAGGGTGGATATTATCCTCTCGGTTCTGGACTCGTTGATCTTGAACCAAATAACCGTTTGACCCTCGGCGTGAGTGACGTCGCACACGAGTTCCACGGTTTCTCCGATGCGCTGAATTTGCTTCTCTGATATGTAAGATATTATGGGCAGCGGTCTACGAACTACCAGTTCTACCTCTTTGGACACGCTGCTGTTGGATGATATCTGGACTCGACATTGGTAAACCCCAGCGTCTGCATCTTCGATATTTTTTATCTGTAACATACGTATTTATTGTAAATGGACATTGGAAAGTAGGGGTTTTGAAACTACTAAGAAGAGTTTTTCCCACCAGGTGGCGCCAATTTCAATTTTAATTTTTAACCTCAAATTTGAAAGAATATCTTTTGCGTTTTTACCTGTAACGTATATGAATTAGGTCTGTCGGATCTGAAGGAGTACTTGCTGTCTTTGACTACGAGGAACGTTTCGAACGTGTAAGAAGACACGAGCTGCTCGGTTTTGTTTTTATTGATTTTGAACCAAATCATCGGATGTCCTTCGGAGTAGTTCACATTGCAGACGAACTCGACGACTTCTCCGACGTTCTGCACTTGCTTCTTGGAAATGTACGTTATTACCGGTAAAGGTTTGGGAATTACGAGCTCCACTTCTTTGGAATCGCTGCTGTTCGTGGAAACCTGAGCTCGACACTCGTAAGTCCCAGCGTCTTCTTCTTGGATATTTCTTATCTAAATCGTAAATAAAAAATTTGTAAAAATGTAAAAGATCTCTAGTTAGTTCGAAATCGCCAAAGTTTTATACGTTTGAAATTAAATAAATATACCTTGAAAGTGAAAAAATTTAGTCTGTGAGATTTCAACAAGTATCTCCTATCGCTAACTAGAAAAATTCCAAATACGTAGGAAGCCACGAGCTGCTTGTTTCCATATTCGTTGATCTTGAACCAATTAACTGGATAATTAAGCGAGTAGTCCAAGTTACAACCGAATTCGACAGTATCTCCGATGTTCTTGATCTGTCTTTTCGATTCCTCGTACAACTGCGCGCCGTAGTTTTCAATCGTGAGTTTTGTCGTTTGCATTTCGTAAAACACGAACTTGTCATCCGGGACTTCGAGTCTGGCCACGACGCACTCGTAAATCCCTGCGTCACTTTTCTTCAAGTTCCTTAACTGAAACATTTATTACAATTTAAACCTTTAGATACACATGAAATACATGATTTTTACGATATTTACAAGTGATGAGAAAATCTGCGTTGAAAATAATATAAGCTCAATATACGAATGTTTATTTACCTCGAGCCTGCACGTCCATGTCGAAGAAATGGGATAATCTGTGCACTGCGCAGAAATTCTGTTAGCGTCCAAACTGTTGTACTGGACGATGTCGTCGACGGTGAGCTGCTCCCGCGTTTTATTGCCCGAGTCTTTTTTATACCACAGTATCATCTGGTCCCAGTGGCTCAGGTTGTACTGAAACTCGCATACGAATTCCGCGTTGTCACCATCCTCCTTGACCTGACCCTCGGTTATGAATGTGATCTTTGACACTTTTTCGGATTGCACTGCGAACAATTGTTGTATTTAAGGTTTGTGAACCTAATTTTTATGGAATATGCGAGTTCCGCGGAAATTTACAGTTCTACCTAATAATTTTATTCCATAAAAATTCACCTTTAAATCGCAAAAATTCGAGATTACAGAAATTTTAAAGTACAATAGGCTTCGAGCAGGAATTTTGTTAATAATAGGCTAAAAACCGTTTTTTGTTCGAAAAATGGTCTAAAACTGCCCTTTCGTCTATAAGGTAAACCATTGTATTAATAAAGCCCATCAGCAAAAAATATTAGTTATTTGGTTAATCATTTGACATCAGAAAATAATAATCCTCAAAGTTTCGTCAAGATCGTCGTTCTACATGTCGTAACATCTCCTTGTTAGTAAATTGGAACCCGATAAACCGTCGGGTCTTCGGGAAAAAAAAAAAAAAAAAAAAAGTATTGGACATTTTAATTTCTATGTAAAAAACTACATTCAAAGTTTTGGATACTGTTCTTTTTCTTTAGATCCTTAAATAAATAAGCAAAAAATTTTGGTTATAACTATTCAAGACTGCTAAAAAAAATAAATTATTATTTAATACTTTTTATATTTTTTTGAAAAAAAAAAAATTTGATTTTGGTTCATAAAAAAAATGTTGAAATTGCACTGATTATCCTCTATAGAATTTTAAATTTATAATAAAAAAAATGAATTTTTCACCAGTAAATTAAAATTGAATTAAATAATTTTTAAAATATAATCCATTATTTATTGACAAATAAATAAAGTAATATTAAAAACTGTACAATATGCATCTAAAAAATTAATTCTTAAGTTTTTTTTCGATTTATTATTAACTTGCCAAAAGCATACATTAATAGAGATGTAAATTAAAACTTTGTTTTGTTTAAAATGACATTACATTTTTTTAAATAATATAAAAAATATAATATAATATTTTTCGATTATTTTAAAAAATAAATAATACACGTGTTTTAGTGAAGAATTCATTTAAATAATTAAAAAAATGAATTATTCTAACTGAACAAGGCTACGAATGTTTATTGATCGAAGTTTGAATATTTAAAGTGAAAATTTTGCGACTAGTTGTAAAAACTTTGAAATTATTTAAAATAAAGAAGCGCGCATGCGCACTGTAATAGATCACTATAAACTAATAAAAAAAACCATACCTGCGTAAAGTGCACCGAGCAGGAGTAAAAAAGCGTTCGGGAGGAGCATAATACTGCAGATCTGGTTTCTCGGAGGTGAACCAGTAAACTGATTGCCTTAGTCCGCTCGGGCAGGTAAATTTCGGGGCTGCGGACCCCCTACCTGCTCGATTTCCGGCAGGTGCACCCCGTGACGCATCTAAAACTCCCGGGAAAACACTTGCCCGACACATTTTTCTTCGCTTTCTCTCTGTTTGGGTCCATTAGCATAGGCAGGAAGTGATATTTTACGAGACCTAAACGACTTTCAAATTAGCTGATCCTCGGATGAGTCCCATTGTGCCCTGGTAAGCGATATTCTTTTCCGGTCGCATAATCTTTTTTTATGTACATAACCTTTTCAATTAAATTTTCTAATTTATTTATTTTTTCTTTTTTTTATTTATTTATTTTTTCAAATTATACATATTATTTACTTAAAATTGAGTATTGATTAATAATAATTTATTATAAAAATTAAAACTTATTCTTATTTAGTATGCGCTACCTGATTTAATACTGAATTAATTGTATCAATTAGTCAAATAGAAACTTAAATAAATAAATAAATAAATAAATTAGTCAAAGTAAATGACGTAAAAAATGATTTTTTAAATAAAAATTTGATGTAATTTCCAATTTGACAAAAATATTTTGATCAGCAATCATGGGTTTATTAATACACTCTTATAAGTTGCTATTGAGTTCAATTGTTAACTAATTATTAGAGGAACTAATATAAGTTTAAAAATCTTGATTTTTTTTTTTATTTCACATTAAATAATAAGGCCTCAGAATATCAACGTAAATATTAAGTTCAAAACATGCAGTATTAATTAAGCAACTGACCAAGTTTCGATGATTGCGTACTCGCGATTGATTTGTTATCCCAGGCTTAAATTGTCAATCGCTGAGTCCGTCTAATGCATGTACGATCGATCCATAGATAACACCAGTTGTCGAATTATTGTCTAGGGATTTGATGTTACATTAAAATTTATTGACTAGGCTTCAAACTATTGGTTCCTTCTTTTTTTAAGAATTATTGATAATATCATACTTTTTTGAAAATTTATATTGTTGACGTCATCTGTAGCTATTTCCATGGTTAGTATATCTATACATTTTTGAAAAGACAAATAACTACTATAGTAATATTGTAATAATGTTTATTTCTTGACTTTTTTGTTACAATATGACTACACTTTTTTAAAATTATAAACTCATTATCATAAAAGCGTTTTAACTAACTCTTAAAACTATAAAAATGTAACAATTTTTTTTATCAAGTTAGTCGTGATATTATAAAAATAAACTGAATATAAAAATTTTTCATTCGTGTGCCTTAAAAATTCATTTATACGATATTTTGACGATAAGTCAGTAAAAATTTATTTCATGCTCGATCGTAAAATATTTAGCTCACGAATCTGTACCTTAGTATGCGAAAAAATTTAACACCTAGAACTTGAGAAAATCAAACTAAACTGAAGTGACTTTGGTGGGTTCTTAAAAGTGCTAAAAACCAAATTGAAAAATTTAAATTTTGTCAATTTATACTTTTTTTTTTTACTGTACGGGGCTATTACCCCAGCTATGATTCATATCGCTAAAATCATTTATCGAAATGAAATTTCCTTTACTGATAAAACTATAATTAAAAAATTGATTAGTTCTTCAATCATTTTATCAGATTATTTAGTTTTGGTATCGCTTCCAATCAAGCCAATCTACACTCCAAACTTTCATCGTATTAATTTAGTTCAGCGTATGAATTGAAAAAAAAAAACCCAATCAACTCGTTTCTAGTTTACTTTTTTACAATTCATGCAATCTAACAAACGAAAAAAAAAAATTCCATTCGATTTAAATGTATGACTTCGTTGGTTTTTTAACAATTCAATAAATACTTCTGTACTTGATTGAAAAATTTTATTTATGCTACAGGCTACAAATTTTCAACTTTCTGGCTCGAAGATTTTGAAAACAATTCGGTAAATGAACTCACACTAGATGTAAATCAAAATCCCGCTACCCATAAAAAACCGTATTCAGAACATGAAAATGACTCTGCGAAAATTTCAGTCTGCATACTCGACGAGATACATAGTCACTTTTACCCCCACAAACTTAAAATCTTGTATGCGCAGAGACTATGTTCATTTATCGAGTGCGAGCACTTGTCGATATGAGAGTGTTTACCGTGTCAATAATAGCACTTGACCGATGCTTATCAACCGAAAGGTTGATTCGACTGATTAGCCAGATAAATTATTAACAGAATAAACTTTCGGAATTTTCCGAAATTGAGTTGACTAGAGTAACGTTTTTATTTTATTTGATTCTAATGTTTCATAATATTAAGTTTCCAGCCTATTGTTTATCAAACTAATTTTGACCCAAAAATACAATTTTCAAATAAACATCTCCTCTGAGTCACTCGCACCGCATCATAAAAATAATCTGATAATTAAAAAAAAAAAAAAAAAGTGTATTTCGTAAACCCGAGTTATTTATTTTTATCAGTGCCGCTCGTCTATCTTGATAACACAACACCTAAATCTCAATCAAACTTTTGATAAGCGATATCGCCTCGCTCTTAGTCAGCTCAGTCGCATCAATGGAGCACTCCGAGAGCGTGGACAACCTGTCGAGCCGGATCGGCAAGACGAAAAACAGTTTATTCCACAAGATCAACCTCTTCCCCAGCCCGTCCGCGGACTCGATCGGCCAGGTCAAGGTCGAGGATGAGCTGACCTCCTTCCTCTGGACGTTCGACTACCATGGGTGCACCCGGGTCAAGACCGGAAAGCACGTCGAGTCGCCGCCGTTCCACACCCCGCGTCACCCGGACCGGACTCAGCACACCAACTGGAGGCTACGACTCTACCCGAATGGAAAGGACCGGAAGAGCAGGAGGAGCATGTCGCTGTACCTGGTGGACGCCGAGGACAAGACGAACTTCTTCATCGACAGCGCGGTTTACTTTTCCCTGGTGGACGCTAACTCGGTCGAGGTCAACCGGACGAGCAGCATCGAGATCTTCTCCCTGGGTACCAAAGGAGTCTGGGGAGTCGACGACTTCGTGGACGTCAAGGTCATCGCCGAGAATACCAATCTCTTGCGGCAGGGCAACCTCACCGTTAAGTGCTGCATAGCCAGGCTCAAGACCCTGGTAAAACCGGGCGAGACCGATGTTCCCAGACCTACGCCGATGCCCAGGAGTCGGAGTCTGAGCACTCTTCTGCAGTCAGAGCTACTTATGCACAAATCCTTGAACACGCCCAAAGCAGCCGATTCCGAACCTGAAGAAGAGCCTGCACCAGAGGATGCAGAAGACTCCCGGAGCAAGGACGACTTCCTGGAGCTTCTGGAGTCCGGACAGAGCGACGTAATGCTTACCGCGGGTGGCAAAGTGTTCTACGCCCACAAGGTCATACTGAGCAACCGGAGCAAGATCTTCGAGGACACGTTCAAGCAAGACACCCGAAGCATGAGCGTCGTCGACCTGGAGGACGTGGACGGTGACACCCTGGCCGAGGTCATGCGGTACGTCTACCTGGGCAAGACCACGGAGAAACTGGACACTTTGGCCACCAGGATACTCGCCCCGGCAAACAAGTTCGGACTGTCGGAGCTCAAGGCCATGTGCGAGGACATCATGATTCGAGACCTGAACGTGGACAACGCGAGCGAGTTCCTCGTCCTGGCGTTCCAGCACCAGGCTTCGAGGGTCCAGGAACGGGCTATGGAGTTCATGGTCGGAAACTCGACCGTGGATATCATGAACACGGACGGGTTCAGGACCATGGCCGGGCCACACGCGGACGTGATCGCGAACATATTCAGGGCTATGAAGCGCACCAAGAGTCGACGACCGACCGGCATCGTCGAGGAGCTCAGTATAAAGATGAAACCGGTGGATTGAGTTTTTTATGAGTTTTGGTGTAAATAGTAGTGTATAGTTTTTTTAAATAAAAAATTTTATGAAAGTTTAGTTTTTTTGTTTGATTTTCCACTTATAAATGAACGTAAGTACTAAAAACGAGATTGTAAAAAAATCTCAAACAGAGTTTCCAAGATAAAAAAATTTGAAAAAATTCACGTATCAGTGTTTATATCTCTACGATGATCTAAAAACGACTGTTTGTCATTATTTTCAAACTTCTCATTTAATTTATAATGAATCAATAATTAAAAAATGTGGTCACGAGATAGAAAATTTCAATTTTATAGAAAACTTACGTATGTTGCGAAGAATCAAAACACAAATTCTTACCTTTTTTTTTCATTAAATTGTCATAAAAATTATTTTTGGAATATTTAAATACGCCACTTAGGCGCGTTTGATACTTATTTGTAAGTTCTTACTTCAAAATTAAAATTCATTAAAATTAACCAATTACTTTAATAAATTATTAAATCATAAAATAAATAAAAATAAGCAAAAATAACGTCTTTTCATTTCAATTTTTTTTAACTGATTCTTTTTTGAATTGCCAGAAATTACTTTGTCAAACACGACTTTTCTCGTCGATAAAAGAGATAAACAAAGTACAAATGTTAAGTCGGAGTCCAAGATCATTTAGTTGAATTATCTAGGAAGGACTTTTTCCAAAACACAATGCCGTGGAATTTTCCGGATTTGACTTTGAGCTATTCGGGTTGGGATTACCCGAATTGAGGGGCTACTTTATTCCACTTCGCCACGGCTCTCAAACTGATTCCGAAGAAGAAATAAAATTCGTGAAGAAAACTAAAAAATTATTGTGATTTAAAAGTAAATAAGACTTTTAAAAGAAAGAATTGATTTTACTGAAACAGCCCGAAGGCTTAGAGTAGTTTAGCTAAACCACTCAATATTCCACAATGCAGCTGGATTGTCTAAATTCCATTAGGCGGAATCCATTAAACTCGGACCTAGAATTTACTTCCTGTCTTTACTGTGGCGGTAGCGCTGACAAGCAACGTCAATGTTTCAAAGTTCGTTTCAAGAAAATAGCTTCGACTGTTCTGACGAATCCTTTATGCTATATTAAAGTTATAGAATTGAAAAATTTTTACTTTTCAGGTCTAAATTAAATTGATGATTTTGAAGAAGTTTTGAATCCGCTGCTCATTAGTATTCGTCACTCATAGTTGTAGAAGTAAAAGTATTCTCACCCTCGCAGCATGCGGGTTCGATGTTCGCGGTTTGGGAATTTCAAAAGCTGCGGTTGTACCATCATAATAATAATACATGGCAGCGTTAAACTTGCACCCAAGATCATACATTAAGTGCATACGTATTTCACTTCGCACTCGGTGCTTTAAAATTTGTTAGCAACCAGATTAGTCTTGAAAATTTTTGTAAAATACCATAACTATAATAATCAGTGAAATTCAAAGTAAAATTATGATTCACATGCTCGCGTGGTTTCAAAACTTTTTGAATATTTCGTCTCAATGGAAAAAATTACGTTTTAAACATACCAACTTCATGAACACAAGAATTTTCAAAAGCATTCGTCAGTCTGTTATTTACCTCAACAGCAATTATAAATCATAAACTGAAAAAGCACTGAATTTCCAAGGCTTTTGAATAATAGCCAGAAGCCAAACAAGATTATTCTTCAAAGACTTTAAAGCATGCCAACCTCATAAATTACCACTACCCAAAAAATAATTTTTATTTTTAAGCATACATGGACCTGTTGATTTTAAATCGATGCATTGAATCCTTCCAAGATATAAAAACTGTGAATGCTAATCGTTTCCGTACATAAGCACAGTAGCGCATTATCTAAACGGTGCATGGAGGATTATAATTTCGGATATACACGTATATATGTGGGCTCGCAAGCTTAATCGAGCTGGCCGAGGGGGAGGGGATGAAAATGATGGAGCTAGCATTAATAGCGAATTCATGTTGCTGCCGTTGCACCTGAATGCGTTTAATTATGGACCGGCTTACGGTTTGATGAATCAGTGGGCCCTTCATATTAATCTAATCCATCCTAGACAACTCTTTGTTTATTTAATAAGTTAATAAAGTATTCGATATTATAGACTTGATTTTGTACCATATATTTGTCTAGGTTCTTGTAAAAAATTGAAAAAATTTCTTAATCACAGTTTGTAAAGCCTTTTTTGGACAGGACGTGCGGAAACAATTGCGTACCGGAAGCTAAGAGGCCGGGAATAGCAACAACAACAAGATTATCACGCTCCAGAAATGTTTTGGTGGTCCTTTGACGTATCTTTAAAGGTACATCATTTTTTTTGCAAAAAAGTAAAATTAAATAAAAATGCATGCTAGTATGAGTTTAACGCTTAGGTTAATCCATGAAAATCGTGCCAAGCTTTAAATTCTCGGTCTCGTAGTCACCGAAGTGTCATTAAATGTTGGCCAAAAGTAACTTTGGTTTAACTTTCTCTGCATGTCCCTTACACTCAAATTATTCGTGTTATGTTGATATCACATTTTCATACGAGTAACCAGCTCCATAAACAGTACTGTTTAATTATTAAACTTACTGCGACATAACTGTTTAGCAAAAATAGTATTATTTTGTTTTCGAGGTGATCGGGCAAACAAAAGAACGGAAGCAGTGACGAAAAAAAAAAAAAACTTTTTGACAAAAGGGCGTCAGCAAACGTAAACACGTCGGGTTCGCACCTAGTTTGGCCTACTTGCTTCCCTAAGCCAGAACAAACAGCCTTATACCCTTAACTTTAGTCTCCTCCTCCCTGCTTCAAACTTCGCCACTGCCAACTGCCAAGCTTTACCCAAATTATTTAAAAATTTCATTTATAGTTTTTCAAGTTTTTTCAGGAATTCAATCGATGGTACGAGTCATAAGTTTGGCCTCGCCACGTGATAAAATTTATCCAATCTCGAGCTAAATTAGCCAATCGAAATTCCTTCGCTTCTAGCTCTTCTATACGCAGTACAATGAGTATAGAGGCACGTTTCTCTATACGGAAACTCAACATAATCAATTTTTCAAAAATTGATCAACTTCTCTATGCAATTGCAAGTACTAATTAAATTTTTGGTAGGATATTATTTACTTATAAATCTAAAAGTCACAAAACACGTACACTTTTATACTTCAGTTTCAATGGGGTAGAACACAATCAAAGTAAGAAAATAATAAAAATTATAATGTTTCTAAACTTAAGTCCAAGTGAGATTATAAGACTCCAGAACAGCTGTTTAACCGCAAAAAAAAGTAAAAAAAAGTAACTATTTTTTGTTTTGTTTTAGTTTTCGTACTTAGCCTTTATGTAGGTCGATTCTGTACTAAATCCCTCTTCCCCCCCCCCCCTTTTTTTTTACTTCCTGTTCTTCTACTATAACGTATAAAGTCAGCAGAGTTAAATTGGGTCTAGAGCTGGAAATAAGTTTAATCACTCGAATTTATTCAGCTTTTTTTTCTTAGTCACATGCAGTGCATGAATATTTAAAAAATATAAGGTAAGTGTGCCTAATATGGCCCCTTGCCTAATATGGCCCCCCTGTTATTTTGAATATGCTCGATATGCGGCATCTCTACAAGGTAGGAAGAAGTCAAAAACACTGAATTATGAAGTTTTCAGTTGTTTAGAACATTTTAAAATTATTTTTGCGCACGCCTAATAGCTAAAACTCGTTTTGTATACCTCCGTTATTATTTTACGTTGTAATTAGATGGTCTGCCAAAAGATTTAGACGCATCTGACCAAAATTTGAATAAGTAGCTTCGATTCGTTATTGTTTCAGCTTTAAAACGCGACCTTAGTTTTTGTTCAACTCGTTTTCTAACGGGTTTTATTCTTAAATAACTTATTATTCTCCAGTGTTCCTAATATGGCCCCCCCGCGAATTAGTAGAAATACCGATATTAAAAGTCCTTAGTTTCATGTTTACTTTTTAGAAAATCCTATCCTAATATTATTTAAGAAAAATAAATTTAATTGTTTCAAAGCTTTTTTTCATTTTATAACTAAAAAAGAATTCTAGCTCAAAAATCAAACTTTGATAAAAATTTAAAGTTGTAATTTTTCTACTGGTTGCAAAGCTTTCAAAAAAATTGTAAAAAAGGCTTAATTTTTAAATAAATTATTTTTAAAATGTTAAAAATTTTGAAGTTTTTTTTAATCTCATATTCTGATTGATTTAAAAAATCGCAATGAATAAAATACTTCAGGGGGGAGAGGGGGGCCATATTAGGACACAAATTTTATGTGCCTCAAAAAACCGTGTTTTGGTAAATCCTCTGGCATTTGAAGCTCATTGATCAAAACCAAACGTGTAAGGTCTCATTTTAAAGCTCTTGAATTAAGCTTTAAAATGAGACCTTACCCGTCAAAAAATAGTGATTTGATTCGCCACAACGTCGATTCTCGCTTAGGGGGGCCATATTAGGTACAGGTACCTTATTTTTTTTTCATTTGAATTTGATCCCACTTTTAAATTGTAAAATGGGAAAATTGGTAGCACTGCTTTAAGTAATAAGACGACTGTCCTCTCGGGAAATATGCATGAATGGCCCCAATCAGAATTTCATTTAAGAGTTTCATTGTTCGATTTTTCATTTCTTTCGTCGAGCTAAGATAATGGCCCTGTTATGAAGGAACCGCAAATTAAAACTGACGAGAAAAAAAAACGCAGCCGCAAGGATCCTTTTGTTCAAACTTACCTGCAATTTCAAAGTTATTGATCTATCGTACCAAATTTTTTATGATTGATTTACGAGCTTAATTGGAGCTTTTTAAAAATAATTTATTGTTAGTGGCTTTCAAATATTGTTTTTTAAAAAGCGCTGATTCGACCCATGAAATGAAAAAATATAATGAATATTTTATCACAACAAAATCGGGGTATTTTATTTTCCTAATGATTGTTCATTGTTTTCCAGCGAGCTTTATAATTAAAACTTGTTCACGAATTAAAGTTGTGGAAACTTGTGACGCTAGCTGCTAGTTAGATCATTGACGCTTATTTGAACAACCTCTCAATTTCTATGAGCAAAAAAAATATATTCAAAAAATTTTTCCTCCCGAATATGTAAACCGAAGCTAGTTTTCCATTAAAACATGCATTTGTAATTCAAAACGACGCGGCTTTTTTGCTTTTTTCATACCAGCTTGAAATTTTCAAACTGATTTATTTTGTTAAAGAATGGATCGTGCTAGTTTGAATAAATCTTTTGTAAAATTCTCTCAAACGCTGTATTTGAAAATTATTCAAGGTGAATGAATGTGCTTCCATATTCTGCGAGAGTCTGCAAGCTCTGTTTCGAAAATCATAACCCAGCAAGACCAAATTCACTAACTCCTCCACTCTCAAAATCGTCGTAACTCGATTTTATTCATTGCAATAAAAAAGGTCATACTCGCGGTTGTAACTGGATTAGGTATGGAAATAATATTGTCTTATTGAGGCTGTATAAAAACAATTAAACTCTACTCCAAGCTATTTTCAAATATGCTGCAAATAAATTATAGTGCGTCTTTGACTTTCATTAAAAAACTCGATTACTCAAGTTTTTAAGAAATCCTACTAATGTTATCTAGGAGAAAATTTTTTTTTTCATGTATTATTTAAATTTGAACGACAATAGTTTGATAACCAATCGAAGCCTGTAAAAACTTTTGTGAAAAACATTTTACCGTTTCGCGTGTTACAAAAAAATAATCCACTTTCGGTGACAACCACTGAAACTTTAATCATAGCAGTTGAGTGCATTGGTCGAAATATAAACGCAATCAACTAGTTTCTAGTTTATTTTTCGCTCCATGCAAATTAATTGAAAAGGTAACCAATCCAATTTACTATCCGTTGTACGAATATTTTTTTTTTTAGAATGATATTTTTATTTTGTTTACAAAATTAAACGTAGAGTGAAGCCAGTGAGGAGATGAAAAATATGAATCAAAATTTTCTATCAATTTTGAAGAAAAATTTAATTTGTAGCTTCGTAATTGAAGCGCTGTTAATTTTGGGGTAGGTAGTTACTTGAGTTTGTCTTGAAAGACGACGCGACTTTAGTTTTTATCTGCAACCAAAGTGAGCTTAATTATGAGACTTCGTTGCTCTACATTCCCTGAAGAACTTTGATTGATGTCTTCAGTTACGCAGGTAAAATTGATATTGGACAAAAAGCTTTCGACTTGATACAGTAACCTACAAAACATCATCTTTATGATTATTCAAGTTCTTTTGATGCCTCGCTACAAAAGATGCTTCACTTTGATAATTTACCCGTCTCACTTCATAGTAGCTCGCAATAAATAAGCAGCCAATGATCGTAAAAGAGTTTCAAAAATTTTGTTCTCGTCGTGTTAAGCGAGCCCATAAGCACAATGTTAAAGTTGTTGCTAGATATAGTTCCAACTTTGGCCACTTATGGAGTTCTGCGGGTTAATTTTGAATTATTATGGCGCTAGTTGTCGCTTAATATGACGAATTGAACACATAATATTTCAAAGTTCGATGGTGCAATAACGATACGATTTCATACGTGAGAGAAAAAAAAGCTCTTAACGCACCTACTTATAATTTATGGGATTAATTGAGCGCGAGAAAAGTCGATAATTCGAACAAAACTAATCCACACTGTCCGTAGCGTTGCAGTGGAGTTTTCCAAAGCTCGAAAATTGGAATGCGAAGAAATGAAGAAAATAGGTAATGCAGGTCAATGATTACTCTGTAGGATTATGTATATGGTAGAAGCGTGGAATTATTCCCGTAGATTAAAATATACGAGAGCTTTGCATAGCTGGCTTTATCAAAGAGATCATGATTTTTCTTTCACTTTTTTGCAACCATAACAACAGTCACTGTGTTCCTTCAAGAGCTTTTTTCTTGTCCCAGGGGAGCTTTTACGAGGGAGTTCCTAGATTACACGCCATAATTATTTCTCACAAGAGAGCTTTTTAGAAGATAGCAAAACATACTTTCATTTAATAAAAATATCTTTTGTTTATGATGCACGATATCTTTAGATTGTTACTTATCGATGTTACTTGCAGGGCTTTTTAAGAGCTTTCGAAGCGTCGCGCAAGCTCCCTCGGGTATTGGCTTGTCTGTCTGGCCGGTGATTTTCGTGGCACGCGACCCTGCTACATTCGTGCTTCCATAACGGCTCAACACTGAATTTTCGCGAATCAAAGTACGGGTATCAAATTTTTTAAATGACAATTTTTTAAATTACAATCTTACGACCCTTGTCCTTAGACAGAATCTCTGAAATTTATGATAAATTAACACTAGAGTACAGACGCAGGTAAGTCGACTATAGACTATTAAAATATTCCAAGGCGCTCGGTTCTGATACTTTGGACAAACATTTGTGAGTAAGTCGGCTGGCTTGATCCTCTTGGTGTTAATTACCTTGATTTCACGCTCGAGAGCTTTTATATAAGTGCTGCCGACCCAGTTGACCACCGGACCACTATAATCTATAGCTTTCAGTTTTAGAGAACGCTAAGAGCTTCGGCAAGCATAATAAACTACGAAAAACCTGATAATTAATGCTCGACATTATTCTAATTTTATTTTCGTTAATCTAGGTAAATAATTTACTTTGAAAACTGAAACTATTAAAACTTTTTTTTTTTATTATGAAAAATAAAGTCATGAAATTTTAGTAAAATAAAAGAAAAAAATAAATTTTAAGAAAACAAGAGACGAAAAAGATATTCAAAGTTAAAAAAAAACTTACAAAAAAAAAAATAAAGAAAAAAAATAACTGCTGTAAGTAGACTTTACGTATAATATAACGCACAAAGAAAAAAGATAAAAGAAGACAATGCACAAAAGCAGAATAATAAAGAAGTCTCGGTAAGAGAGGAGAAACCAAGAAAATGAAATGCGTTGAGAACTCGAGACTTGTTTTCACCTTATTTCTGCAAGAGTTTAATAATCGTTAGCTTTTTTTCTCATTTTCTCGGCCAACTTTGAACTACTCGGACTTTTCACGCCTCGCATAATTTAGTTATGCTTCATAACTCTCGACTAAATTCAAAATTACGTAGTTTTCCCGCCTTCTTTACGATGACCGAAATCAACTGCTTTTGACATCTTCGTTACTCTGACGGTCATAATTTCTATTCAGCCCCAAAATAATTTTTCCTTTGCTCGTGATAGCTACAATTTTACCTTGGGCAGCACTCGCAGTTTGTGTGTAAATTTTCCCTCGCATATATTTTTAATGAAATATGCAAAAACCTAGAGCATAAAGTTAACGACGTCGTTTATGCAAAAATATTCATAAAAAATTTCATCGCCGTAACCCGGCTACGACGTCAAACTACGTATGCATTACAAAAAATTTCAACGGGGCTTTGTTATTTTTGCAAGCGTTGGAAAAACTCTGCTGAGCAAGTTGTGTTCCATGTATCTAGAAAATAAGTAAATAATGGAAAATTCTTCCCTCATTTGCAAGCTTTGGGTAATTTCTTAGAAATTAGAAATGATATTTGTTTTCTTTAAAAGAGCTTGCAAGCTTGAATTTTCTTATAAAATTTTCTCCGAGTGTTTCTTGGAACATTTTCTAAGTGCTTTTTCGCGCCTCCTTCGTTTAACCATATGAAAAGTGTCTACAAGTCAGAAAAAAGCTTCTCAATTCTTTGTTCTGAACTGTTTCATCTTTCAGAAAAAAATTTAAAAATTACTGAGGAGTAAACATGATGCGAGAACAGGAAACTTATTTAAAAAAAAAAGAAAGCAGATATAATGGCGTCTGGTAGATCCAAGAGCACGTTAAAAGTGTATTCTTTTTTTCCGAAAAAATTACTTCCAACGCAATTACGGATTTATGGAAAAAAGCTGTAGTATCAAATTCTCGGATAAAGAAAGATTTGAATATATTTTTAAAACGTAAATTTTTATTCTCTTTTTGATTTATGTTTAAAAATATAAACGAAGCACTGTCGAGTTTCATAACTTACAGTCATTTTTTTCGAGGAGAAAATCTGGAAAAATACTACGATTCAATTAAAAATGTAAGATTTAATGTTGGCTGACTAAATAAACTATAAGTTTTAAAGATAACAAAAGTGCAGAGCACAAAGTAGTAGAATCGAGCACTTAGAATGTCGAATGAACTCTGGTAGATATCTTATGTATATTCTCTTTAAATTTGTATTAACAAAAAAAATCCATGAACAAAAATTTCCAGCCAAAGTTTCAAGACTTCTTTTCAGATATTAAAGTCATCTTTAACTTATGAGCTTCCAAGAGCTTTTTTTCAATAAACAGTATGATTATTTCATGTCTTATGAATTTGAATATTTTTCTTTTACTTTGAAACGTCGGGTGTCGTTTTGAGCTTTCATATAAACAAAGTTGGTTTTTTGAAAGAATGTTTTATGCATTTTGTTATTTGAATTATAAATAAATTCAAATCAGATGCTTACTTTAAATTCATTTTTTTTTAGATTCTACAGTAATTTTGATATGTTCTTTGATACATTGAATTTCTTAAATAAAAAAAAAAAAAAAAAAAAAAATGAAAAAATATAAGAAATACTATCCACTTTTATATTTGTCTTTTCATTCAAGATGAATATGATGATTTACGAGGGCTCAAAAAATTTAAATCTGAATAAACATAACCGCAGTGGTTTCCGTTAGAAGAAGTAAAAAAAAAAAAGTTTTTAAAACTCGTTTTAAGAAACTTGTTAAAGTGCAATTCAACTTTCATCTTGATGCTCTTTTGTAAGCTCATTATTATACCGATAAGCTTATCCTGAAATAAGCCTCTGAGATATCTCGAGCTTTTGTGTGAATTTTTCACTGCTCATTCGTACTACCTTGAAATGAGCTTGCAAGCTCAGTTTTGTAAAATTCATGAAATATTTGATTGATCATTGTTTGTTTTAACAAGAACTGGTGTAACGTCAAAATCAATACACGAACTATTAATTTTGATGAGCTAATTACGTGAATTGAAGTGAAACAGTTGTCGCGCTTGAAATTAAAACGATTGTAGTTTCAATAATTTATTCAAATTGAATTGCCGCTCATTTACAAAATTCAATTAAAATATTAAAATCTCTTGAAACTTTCCAATCAAATAAGTACGTCCAATTGAAAATAAATGAAATTACAAGAAATTTAATGTAATAAGTCCATGTAATTCCAACTTAATGTGATTCATTATATGAAATTAATTGATTATTTTATCAAACTCAAAACTGTTGCATAAGAAGAAGTATGATTTGAAGAGAGTAAGGTACAACAAAAGCTATAAAAGAACTCATTCAGCTGCTCTGGAAGAGGAAACCGGATGAAAGAAGATTGAACAACAATCACAGAGACACAAACACGAAACCAATATACTTTTGCCAACTGAGTTTTATTCTCGGTTCTTCTTGGACTTAGTTTTGTTAAAATATCGATGGAAAAACAACCAAACTACTTGGATTTTTCTCGATATCGAGGCTCGTGAACACACCTTTGATTTTACAGTTTGAAAAATCAAACTCTTTTACTTGTTTTGCGTTAAAAAATAAAAGTTTGAATAAGAGTTGGAAAATTACTGCGTCAAATGATCAAATTAAAATAAAAGTGAGTCGATCAGTGAAAAATCCCCAGAAGGATTTTCGTTAAAACGACTTTAAAAGTCGATAAGTAGTCGTCTACTCGAAAGAGCTTTAACCACGATAAGAGTGACAAACGAAAAAGAGGGAAAAGTAGAAGAACGAGCGAACGTTCAAGAATCGCAATACTTTCGAGTAATTATGGTGAATTTTTTTTTTTTTACTACACTACTTCAAATAAACTGAGATCAAGAAAATAGGTTTCAAAGTTTTGCAAGAAATAAAAAATTTTGAAATTGGGACACGAGATCCAAATCCGGGATCACTCTAAAACAATCCGGCATCTCATGTATAAGAAAAAGCAGGTAAAGTAAAACGGACAGTTAGTTCTTGGGATCCATTAGACTGAAGCTGAAAAATCGATCTGAAATATCTGCTCTCTTGTTCCTTTTCTAAAGAAAATCCTTCCTTTTTCCTTTTTCACTCGCGTTGGATCTCGAGTTTCAGCTTTTTCCACCTCGCTCTCAGACTTAAGAGGAGGATATATAGCGACAATCAGCGCCCCCTAGTGTAAGTTTCGTACTTTTCAAATAACTTTTTTTTTACAATACAAAAGTTAATAAAATTTTATACACGTATTTGAAATATGGTTTTGTATAGTGCTTACCCCTTTATATGCCAAAAGTCGACAAAAAAATTTTTTATTTGAAATTCACTCACCGGAGCAGATGACACTAAATGACGCCTAAACGCCCATCACCGACTTAATTTCTCCCGTAAAAAAAAAATGGTAGTATTAATCGTAAAAACAAATAGTAAGCACCATGGAGGCTATTTCACAGAATCTATTCATGTCGATAATTTTTATTTTAAAGAAAAATTGAAGATTTCACATGAAAAGTACGATCTAAGGTGTAAAGAGGTAAAACAGATTCATGAGAAGTTGTCTTGTACCATGAAACATACCATGTAGATGGTGAACTCACACGCAGCTTCTTTGCAAAATTGATGAGTAATTTTTTTTTCTTTTAAAGTTAAAAAACAAGTTACAACTATTAAAAATAATATTTTGTAAAATACTATTAATTTTTTTCAAAATCCATATTGTAAAAAAAAAGTTATTTGAAAAGTACAAATAACTTATTGAGGTTACGTCGTTAGCTAGTAGAGTGTGGTAGAGTGCAGGCTGCAGCATGGTGTGGCAATTTGCATGCAGTACTGTCAGCTGACAGCTGACACTGCTGACTGCTGCAAAGCAGTGAATTTTTTATTTACCAATTTTCAATTATAAACATTACTAAATTTAATAAGAGCTTAGTGGTTACTTGAAATAATTTATAAATCATGAGTCAAAGGGCACCAATGTAATTGGTAAGTAAGCCGAGCATTTTTTTTATATCTCTTATAATTATCAACTTCACTCAAGATTAAACATTCAGACTTAAAAAAGTTGTAGGATTAATAAATGGTGCAAGTAGTATACATTTCAATGATGACTCGAATCAAGTTGCAATGCTCCTACTGCAGACTGCCGGCAGTCATAGGAATTGTCTCCTGCAGTTATACATTTAACCTAGACAGCATGAATAGTAAGAGTGAACTTGATAACTAAAAGTTGGTATCTCAATGATAATTAAATTGTAACAATGACATTTCAATGATTATCAAATTACTGTTTCCTTATTAGAACCAACTTTTTGTTTTTATTGATTTTTCTTAAAGATTTTTACTGACTCAGTGCTGGCATATTTTGATGATTTGACTCAAATGAAGCTGCATTGCTCTTGCTGCACACTGCCAGCAGGCATTTACATTTCATGATATGATTTAAATGTAGCTGCAGTGTGCAGTGCAGTCTTTGACATCTGCTCCGGCTCTTACACTACTTGGTTCAGCCGGATAAATAAAAGTTGTAAAACCAATAGTACCTAACTACACAAATAAAAGTTGACACATAAATGATTTTTGAGTCACTGTTTACTTATTAGAACCAACTTTTTGTTATTATTGATTTTTCTTAAAGATTTTTACTCACTCAGTGCTGACATATTTTAGTGATTTGACTCAAGTGAAGCTGCATTGCTCTTGCTGCACACTGCCAGCAGGCATTTACATTTCATGATATGATTTAAATGTAGCTGCAGTGTGCAGTGCAGTCTTTGACATCGGCTCCAGCTCTTACACTACTTGGTTCAGCCGGATAAATAAAAGTTGTAAAACCAATAGTACCTAACTACACAAATAAAAGTTGACACATAAATGATTTTTGAGTCACTGTTTACTTTTTAGAACCAACTTTTTGTTATTATTGATTTTTCTTAAAGATTTTTACTCACTCAGTTCTGACATATTTTAGTGATTTGACTCAAGTGAAGCTGCATTGCTCTTGCTGCACACTGCCAGCATCATGTACATTTCATGATATGATTTAAATGTAGCTGCAGTGTGCAGTGCAGTCTTTGACATCGGCTCCAGCTCTTACACTACTTGGTTCAGCCGGATAAATAAAAAATGTAAAACCAATAGTACCTAACTACACAAATAAAAGTTGACACATAAATGATTTTTGAGTCACTGTTTACTTTTTAGAACCAACTTTTTGTTATTATTGATTTTTCTTAAAGATTTTTACTCACTCAGTTCTGACATATTTTAGTGATTTGACTCAAGTGAAGCTGCATTGCTCTTGCTGCACACTGCCAGCATCATGTACATTTCATGATATGATTTAAATGTAGCTGCAGTGTGCAGTGCAGTCTTTGACATCGGCTCCAGCTCTTACACTACTTGGTTCAGCCGGATAAATAAAAGTTGAAAAATAAAAAAAATTACAAAAATAAATGAAATACCAGTGAAAAATTTGATTGAAACGAATATCGATATAATTTAACATGAAATAAAAAATATTATATTGATTCAAATTAAGTTTTGAAAAATTTGAAAAAATAAGTTATTTATAAAAAAATGAAAAAATTAACATTGATAAAAAGATAATGCTTGATTGATAAATAATTAAAGAAATTAATAATAAATTGATCAAAAGAAAATTTATTTAAATATTGATATTCTAAAGAATTTTAAAGTTTTAATGAGTTACATGAAACTATTGTATCACAACTTGAAAAAAAAAAAAAAAAAAAAAATTTTATTATTATGAATAAAAATCAAAAAAATTAAAAAAGTTGCTTCTAAAAGAAAAAAAAACAAACAAACAAACAAATAAACAAAAAGAAAATTAATTTAAAAAGAATCTTTTTAGTTGACATATGCTGAGAAAAAAAATTGGATCACATGTAATCAAATTTTTACCTAAAAAAGAATAAGATGAAAAATAATTATAAAAAATGTGTATTAATTACACTGCTAAAATTAAAAAAAAAAATAAAAACAAGAATAATATTCAAATTAAAAGATTTAAAATAAATAACAAAAAGTAAAAAGAGTGAAAAAGTATTGTACTTATTCTGTCAAAAATAGAAACTTAAAAATGATAAGATTCAAGTAAAATTGGAAAAAAAACAATACAAAAAAATGATAGAATGACTAAATGGCTATCAAAGTTTTTTTTTTCTGAAAATGATAAATAAACTGCAAATAAAATAAATAAAACAATAAAATCAAATTGTAATAGTAAATCTTATCATTTATTATAAGTGTTAAAAGAAATCAATAAACTGCTTTATAAGCTTATTACTTTTTCAGAATGAATAAATAATTGACGATGGTATAATTATCAATTTGATGGCAAATAAAAAAAAATAATATTCATAACTATGACAGTCATAAAAAAAATGTTGCTTATTCTATTTTTAAATTTGCCGCTGGTTTCGGTTTGTCGCCGCAAGGCGGCGCAGACACGACCACGCGATTGTGTATGGGAGACTATCTAGGTTTATGTTTTCATGGCAAAACTGCAATCAGAGTTACCGGCATACCCAGACGAGCCATATACCCTCCTCTTAAACTTGAGTGTTAACAGTGGGAAAGCCAAAGTCAGTACCCTTTTTATCTTGAGAATTATGCCACTGGGTCAGACTAAAGTACTCTCAAGACCATGTCCAAAAACATCGGATTAGCCCACTTTTGATCAATAAAACGAGAAATAAATAAAATATTTTTACGGCTCGTTGGTTTTCATCGAATGTTTGTCCAGCGTTCCGAAGTAAAAGGTTTACAAAAATAAAGTATTTTACGCGCGGTGAAAACATACGTAATTTTTTTATAAAACATAAAAACGGAAAGAGTGTGGACTGTTTTCTCAACATCAAGAAAATAAAGAAAATCTCGTGAAAAAAATCTGACATAAAAACTCTAAAATAGTTCATAAACTCAGATTTAATAGTTTGCTCTAAATAATATTCGTAAAACTTATTGGTTAAAAAAACATTGTGGTTTGGTTTTTATTGTGCCTGACTAAACTCAGATTTATTCTACTTATCATTTAAATTATCTCTACCAAGCAGTTTTGATTTTTTTAAAGAAGTAAATCCCAGAACTTGAAAAATGAATTTCTTAAAATCTTATCTCTAAATCTTAAGCTTGTACTTTCCCTATTGTTTTGAACTCAAACTCAACCAACTCTTAAAGATCCATACATAATTAAATTTTATTCAAAGAGCGAAATTCTAATTCACAAAAAAAAACCACTTAAGACGTTACGAATTCCGATGAATATTCACAGGTCGTTTTTGAGTCGATAAGACTTGACCATTCGTTCAACTCTGCGGACGTTTGTTTTATCAGCCGGCGTCTCTAGTTTAGCGCTCCCCGGGGGATTCCAGAAAAGCTTTGAAGAATACTTCGAGCCTACTTCTAGCTGATAACAACCGACTAGTTTCTTACTGCGAGCTTTTAATCCGTTCGCGTGCGCTGCATAATCACCTCGCGATTTTATCTCTGACTGATAAATATTATGTTTACTCGTGTATACCTTATTATAATAATGTACATTTTCTAACTAATTTAGATCTATGAGAGATCATTGACTCTTAACAAAAAAGTAAAAGATCGAGATCTTTGATTATAATTTTTTTTTTTATTAAACCAAAGTCGTTTATGATATCAAGTCATGCTGTATTTTTCTAGACTCAGTTAGTACGCTTTGATTAATCTTGAATTTAAAAAGAGCTGGAAATGAAACTTCGTGCACTCTGGGGTACTGGAAAAAATGGAAGCTTTAATATTTCAAAACTTCCAACCGCCTCTTTGAAGATTACGTACGCGTCATCGCTTCAAAATCTCACACTTCGATTCATAGGAGCAAATTCAAAAACCCGTATCAAAACTTGTTTTAGGTAAATGATTTTTCAGATCTTTCTTTAATCTTTGGGACACATCACTGGCTATAAATGTTACGCTAGAATAATGATAATTTGTCAAACTCGCGAGGTAATTTAAATTTTAGCTTGTTTATGTCCACTACGGTTTAGGATAAAACAAAGCCAATTAACGAACGAGCACAGAATTTGACTTCGTTAAAATTTAAGCTCCAGTGTGGCCTTTTTCAAAAGTAAATTTTTTCAATTTTATTTGAAAATGATAAAGTGTGCTCATAGAAAAAAAAGGAGGAGTTTTTTTTTCAACAAGTTTCATGCCAAAATTTTTACAATATCGCTTGAAGTAGTAAGCTAAAGCAGATACTATCGACTTGTCACTATATAGTATACCTACTTACAGAACAAAACAAATTAGTAAAAATACAGTTATCAAGGAGTTATAGTTAGCTACTCGAAGTCAAGCGTAGTACGATAACACGCAGATCGAATAGCTTGCAAGCTCGAAATCTTGGAGGGTTAATCCTCTTGTTGTCGGTATCTTCTCAACCACAAACCTCGACGCGGACTTGGCCACTCCTAAGACAAACAACAATTCTAGACCACAACAACAAACTCCCCAAACTAATCTAGGAGTCGACACTCCAAGTTTCGAGTAAAAAGTCTCTTGTGCTGGGTATAAGCAAATGATTAACTTATTTAATATAAACGATTAAAGTTTTTTGGTCAAATTGAAGTTTTGAGTTCTTGAAAAGTTTGGGGAAGCAGGCACATTCCGATAGTTTGAGTACATCGTTTAACATGATTTTGAACAAAGTTTGAAGCACCAAAACGCGACTGAAACTATGGTTTTTGCCTATGGCGAGTATTATTCAAATATTCACGATCTCGTATCTTCAACTAAAAAGGTGTAAAATTATTCCCACCATAAATTCCGTTTTACTGAA
Source organism: Encarsia formosa (assembly GCA_038277355.1). Classification (NCBI taxonomy): domain Eukaryota; kingdom Metazoa; phylum Arthropoda; class Insecta; order Hymenoptera; family Aphelinidae; genus Encarsia; species Encarsia formosa. The sequence goes on along the minus strand of CM076188.1, from coordinate 25,010,483 downwards.
ATCCAATCTTACAATTTAAATTTTGTCAAACTGGTAAAATATCAGTGACGTCCGTGATAAAGTTTATTTAATGCAACACAAATGATGAAAAAGTCAACGAATTTGGAAGCATGTATCGAGCCCGCAAGATATTTCCAAGGCATCTTTAAAATTCCCACCAGCCGAGGTATTTTCGGACATAACTCAAGCTTACCTCGGGCGAAATAGCTCACCGAGAATTTCCGATAAGTCATAATTTTATATTTTCGTATTTTCAAATGCTCATTTTGATAATTTATCCTCATTTTGATCCAAAATTATCTTTACTTACATAATTATTTACAGCAATTTTTTTTTTGGTAATCTGTAAGATCAAATTCACAAATTTGATTCATTCGATCAATAATTGCAAGCGTTTGTCAATTCAACTCGAAAGCGATGAAATTTTTTATTTATTTTTTGGTTGCCGCGCGCGGATACAAATTAATTTTCGCATGAATTTTTCATCGGAGCAGGTTTGTACTTTATCGAGGCGGTTTGATGGTTATTGATATTTTTCACGCTATCAGCTTTGCCAGCGAGTTTCGCATTTTCACTGATTTTTTTTCATTCCCTTACTAAATAAATTCACGCGTAAAAAATGTATAAAAATTGAAATTTGATGCATTCATTAAATAATCGAACTTTTATTTTTAATGGATCCAATAAATTATTGTTATAATAATAAAAAAAATCAAATTCCATAGTATTAAAAAGTAAGAAATGTCTGGATCAAATCGATCATAAATTTTACTCTTAAAATCGATTCCGATTTAGATAAGCATTATACATGAACATAAAGCGATGTCATGGAGAAAACAAATTTTCGTTACGATCCGAAAATAAAAACAAAAATCTCAGGCGCTAAAGAAACGCAGTAAAATCTTGTTATCTCAAAAAAAATCTAAACTTAATCACGCGACACGTAAAAACCGAGTTGGTAGATCGTAAATGCGACACGCGCAATTTTTATCGATGCAAAAAAACCTTTTTTACGCCCACTTTGAGTAGATACACTATTATTAACAAATTAATTGAAACAAATGTTTTATTTTGCATTCTGAAAAAGCGTTAATTTAATAATTTTTATAAAACTAAGAATTTGAGTTTTGATTTTAATCCCTACGTAAATTTTAGTAATCCCCCTGTAAGAAATGCTAATTAGGAAATATACATTTAATGGCTATTTAAAATGTCTTCAGACTAGAAATAAGGTAATATTAATCGTTAATTTTTAGACTGTACGAAACGATTTTTTTCCCTGTAAATGGCTATTTACTAGATTCAAAATTAATGAATATTTTTGAATACTAATCATTTGCTTTTAACAGCGAAATTTATTTTAAAAAATATTAATCATAACCTCAAAAAAAATAGGCATTTCATAGAATTATGACATTTCAAAAATTACCATCAAATTATATGCAATGAGAATCGCCACGTGCAATACGCTGTTTTAAAGGTTATGAAAAAATTTTTAACCTCGTGCATCGCAAGTAATAACTTGAGTCCCTCCGATGAGAGCCAAAAGAACGGCGGGGGCTCCCTGCGCAATCGACCAGCGCGCATAGCAGATCAGCTGTCTCCCCTCGCCTGCGGCTCGGGGAGACACACACTGATCTGCTGTGAGATGCGCGCTGGTCGCTATGCGCAGCGAGCAACCTCGCCGTTTTTTTGGCTTTGATCGGAGGAAATCAAGTTAAATCTTGCGATACGAGATTAAAAAAGTGTATATATCACTCGGAACTAATAATGTGCCTCGCCTTCGGCTCGGGCTGCACCGCAGCGGGCCTCCCCGGCACACTTTAGTCCCTCGGTGAATAATATACTATTTTACCCATTTTAAATGGGCGATTCATAGATTGAAATCGACCGTAAAATGAAATAATTTTTGAAAGCTATTTTTTGGGTATTTTTAATAGAATAAACATAACCCATCGCTTTACTATATTAAAAATAGGAGAAAATTGGCAATTATTACCTTTTTTCTTGGACTCAGTTATTGCATATTTTAACTACCCTTTTTCTAGTTTCAGAGCCATTTTTAATATTCGCAATTCTAACAGGGCCGATTCAAAGATAAACAGTGAAAGTTTAAATTTAAATTCAACAATAACGATCGATCTCAATTCTTTAATTCACTAAGATTTGAGTAAAGTTCAGGAACAAAGACAATGGATTACCGGGGTTGGTCAGATCGAGGTCAACCGACGCCCTTTGGTATCGGCCGACTGATTGATTAATTAACCGAACGACAATGCCCCGGAGATTCTAAATCATCTTCCCTGGATCCGAAAATGACGATTACATCCGGTAATTCAACCCCGAGATTTCCGGTTTTTTGATGAACGAAGACGAATCAGATGAGCGATGAATTCAGAGTGGTTTATTTGCTTCCCGATGCTCGACCTACATTCGATTCTCCATGAATAGTTTGAATTTTAATAGACGCGACTGGAGAACTGTAAAAGAGGACGGCTCAGCAATTAACAAGCCATTAGACTCTCTGGTATGAAACAATTACAACTGTTGTAAAAAAAAGGAGGATGAACTTTTTATTTATTCATAAGTCAGCCTAATTTTACGATGCGTTACAGAAAAGTTCTCGTAAACAATTTTTTGAAGCTTGCAAAGTTCTTAGAATTCTGTCAATATCCAAGAGACAAGAAACAATTAACAAAATAATTGAAAGACCGTAAACTAATTTTGATTAAACTTCAGCAGGGATCAATCAAATGTCTCGCTGAAATTCCACGAGTCTTTCAAATTCCCTGAATATAAATTGCCCGAATTTTTATCCAGACTTAATTGTTTTTTCATTGAAGAAAAAACTGTTTCTTAAATTTAATGAAACGCTATTAAAAATAGTTAGATAAAAAACGCATTTGTCTGAATTGATATTGATAGCAAGTAAATTGCGATAGATCAAAAACTTTTGGGCATTAATCAAGAAATGAAAAAGTTTTTGCTTGAGAAGCAAGAAAATAATTAAAATTTAAAGCTTCTTAAACTTTGAAAGTTCAAATGTAATTTTGATGTGCTTCCTGTTTTCATGGGAAATTCGCAACAGCTGTTATTGAAAAAGTCAATGAATAAAATGAGGGCACACAAATATTCCAATTTATGCAGGATAAAGTAATTGCACTTCAAAAATAACTCAAGTGTGTAAATTAAAAAAAAATTAAAAAAAAAAATTCAGAAAAAATTTTATTTTGATTCGAATTTTACATTTCGTCATTAAAATATATATTTTTTACTTTTTTTTTCTGGAAACTTTTTATGAAATCCGTGACCCGGATGTAAAACGTACGAATTTCAATCGAATTTGCTTTTTTAAGAATACATGCACTCGAGTAATAGTAGCTACGCAATTTGGACACTTTTGGAAGTTCGAGTTGGAGTCACTTGCCAATAAACAGAATAGTTAACAAGTAGTTTAAGTTGACTTCAACTGAGAATGTTCAAATAAGGTTCACTAAGTTTCCCGAAAAGAATTTTAGTGAACTTTAAAAAACATTTAACGAGATACTCAATTGGGAATATGACAAATTTTCAGAAATACTTTTTCCTCAAAGTTCTCGATTTTTAATCAATTTCCAGATTGATTTTTTCAATAATTTTTTTATCAAAATTACCGGAGATTTAAATCGTGACGACTTGAAGCCAACCAAACTAAATAATTTTTTTTTATTCATCTTCCTGGTAAGGGACATGAAATATTATTGTGAGTTTATTGCTCGATCGGTTGTGAAATTAACCCGCATAAATCAAATACTAAACTACGAGTATTGAATTTTATATCGGAAAGAATAAAAAAAAGTGTTTGCCACGATAAAAAGCTGCACCTTGATTCGAATCTCTCAGAATTTTACTTGTATTATTCAACTAGTTGTCTGTACAACAATTTGTGCATAAATGAGCATGGTTTTTTTGTACATAAAAAATGTACTCTCAAGCTATGATTTATCATCCAGTTTGCTCGTTTTTATCGCGACATTAATAATAAATTATTGCGTGGAAAAAGAGAAGCGAAATTTTCTGGATGACCAAACATGGTTATTTCGATAACGAGCGAGTTTTAACATCAAAAATTTTTGTATATATTTCACTGATTTAAGCGAATGCAATTTGTAGTATGAGCTTTTTTTACAAATTTATCGCCAAGTCGTAAAATAAAAATTTGGAATTTATTTTTTCGACCTCAAAAATTTCACCAAAATTTCTATAAGTTCTACCATAAACTTTTCCATTATCACCGTAACTCGATAAAAGCTCATTTAACATGATATTGGAAGTAAAGCACAAGAAGTGTAAATTTACGCAGTTTAAGACAAAACCAAATTCGTATTTGTGGAGAGCATTGAGCTCTCTGATTAAACGGCCCTAGAAGCCTGCAATTTCAGCTGCTGCTCCCAGAGTAACTTCCAAATATCAAATACATACCTATATAAAAGCTCGAAGCTTCGAAGCTTTGCTTACTTTTTGTACGATTGTGCAAATGTTTTTCTATCTCTCCTCCCTTGTTTGTTCTCGCAGCCTCGGTGTTGTTACTTCAATTGTCAATACGAAAGCTCGGTTTTTTACTTTCGCCTTTGGTCCTATTATGAGACCTTTAAAGCAGCCTGCCGCACAAAGCTAAGTGCATAAACTACTTCCAACCGAGCTTTTGACTGACAAAGACTTTGCTGTTTGAGCTTTTTCATTTTCATTTCTGAAACGTACATTTATATTCTAGGGCTGCAAGCTCAGTTCTTCACAATAAAAATCTAGATCTTTTCTGTTTAAAGAAAAGCTGATAAAAGAAAATATAAATACAATGAAAAAAAAAAGTTTTTCTGCGTATGTAACAAAAAAAAAGAAGCACATTCAAGTGTGAAGACGTAAAAGAAAACTTTCAAGTCAGAAAATAAACCCGAGACATGAGAATTAAAGTCGTACGAGCTGTTGGAGTTACAAAATTAGAAGAAAAAAGAAAAAGTCTCGTGCACAAGAAGTATCGTCAAATTTTCACTCGACTTTTATATTTCTTTTCTTGTTAATCTGCAGAAATATGAACTTTGTCATTTCGCAAGCTTTTCTTAAGAAAACTTACACGTGTGTAAGCTTTGCTTACATTTGTCAACTGTTCGTGATTATTATTATGTACACAAAAATTTTTGCTCCAAATTCGATTCCAATATCGATTGGCAGTGAGTGACGCTGAAACCAAGAAATTCGTGTTCTATCCACGTTAATTAAAGTTTCACTAAAGCTTCTTCTCCTTTAAGGTCCTGCATAACCCATCAGCACGCTTGACGCTTGTTGAGCTTTAATCCTATTAAAGCTTGCAAGCTTTTTTTTTAAAGAGGTGGTATTAGAGAATGAGAAACCAAAGGATTAAGCTTTATTATTAAAATGGTGCTTTTGGGCGGTTAAATGACTGTAATTCCGAATATGCTCGACCTAATTACCAGAAATTGAAAAAATTTTAATTTTATTATTGCGTGAATATTATTTGTTAAAATAAATCGATATTTTTGAGTAATCTTTGAATTTTTACCTACCGAAATATTTTTGACAGTCAGACACAAGTTTTTGTTAAGTATTAATACTTTGAATAAAAATATACTTTTTTAGCAGCAATTAAGTATATGGAAAAATTTATGAAATTAAATTAAAGACCGAGTTCCATCCTGGCTTTCAAAAAGAAACGGCTAAATTAAAATTTTTAATTTTCCTCCATTACACGCTCGAGCGACAAGACGGTAAAGTCGCGAGCTTTAATCAACAAACTCGTCACCCAAATTAAGCTTTTTTATTTAATAAAAAAATTGTCGTCTTCGCAAGCTCCATTCCGAAATTTTGAAATTTCTAAATGGCGTTTCGCTAATTTCGTTCCGCAAAGTAGAGGACTTTGCTTTTGTTAATTAAGTTAAAGTTTTCACCCAAGGGAGATTATTACGGTGTTTTGCCCCTCTTGTTTCTTTTACTCGTAGTAAATAACTTCAAAGATTTTTTTTCATCCGAAAATTGTACATTTGACATACCTTTTTCGCGGTAAATCAGCTTTGTATTTTTCTCTTCTAGAAAAATAGTTATTTTTATTATTTCCCTTGAAGGGAAAACTGACAATTTTTCCCATGGGTATAGTTTCAAGCAAAGCCGAGGTTGATCGCGTGTGTACCCAAGGTTGCGTTCTACTAGTAAAAAACATATCATTATTATGGGGAAATTTCAATTCTTTGGATATTGGTTTTGTTTTTCATTTATGGTTATGCATTCTCTAGAGGAAAATTGAAAATAGATTCAATAAATATTCAATCCTGCGATTGTAGCAAAAAGTATATAGTCAAAGCATCTCATTAGAGCGAGTGATTTGGTTAATATTAAATAAATGAGCTTGGTTTTTGGAAAATCCCGGAGTACGAAGCTTGCAAGTTGCTTTGTCGTAACTTTCATTTGCAGAAATTCAAAGGCACACGTCTTTGTAATTAGACAAAGTGCATGTGCCTCGTCACATCGCATCAACAGCAAATAATTTGACAAATATAAGCGTGAATTCAAGATGTTACTCGTCAATGTTTGAGCTAATGTTATCTTCGTAAGACCTGTCCCACAATGTAAGACAAGCTGCTTCTGATAAATTTAAAAAAAATGTATAATCCTGCTTACTTGGTGGCTCGACCTAAATTTTCAATCCCGACAAGTTACAATCAAATTTTTCATCTTCCTTTTGGCACCAGTGGTAAAAACGTGACGCATTCACTCATAAAAAAAGCGCGTAATCCAGATTTGAAATGCAATACAAGAAAGTAAAAGACGTGAATTATTTTGGAACTTTTTTATCTTTCTGGTATACAAATTCCCGATGCGGCTGAATTTTGGCAAAGTGTGAACGAGATGGATGAAGTTGCAGACACTCCTGATACATCCAACTTACTTAACTTGATAAATATCGGGATATATATCTCGGAGCTTTTTAAAGCTTGGAGAGCTTTCAAGCCGTAAGTAGTTTAGCTTTAAACGCTTAATAAATTTTAAATTAAGGGATATAAAAGACTTTTAAGTTAAATAAATTATTAAATACAATTTCCAAAACACGGAAATATCACAGATGTCGCTGGCAGCTAAAAGGTCAAAAACCAAAGTTAGAAATGAAATCCGAGTAACTAATTCGAAAGTTCGGTTGACTGCAATTTGTGTTGCTTTCAAATCGACACCCGAGCCTTCAAAAGTTTTACACAAAAAAAGTAAAGGCGCCATCTGACGGTGCATGAAAAATAAAAACTGATCGGTTCATGAAGTTTGCTTTTACACGAAGCGTGATGTTAGCCAGCTGGCCATGTGTTGGTCGGAATTTCCATATTTATGGTGGTTTGTAGCTTACACTTTCTGTGTCGCGAAAATTCTCTAAAGCTGCTGGAATTGAAAATTTTGCCTCACCAGATCTGCTTAATCCACTTGATGTCTTTTTATTGCATTTTATAGAATTTTACAAAAAAAATTTCAATTTTTTTCTTTTTAGTCATAAGAAAATCATGAAAATACAATCTCTAACAAATCCTGAATTTGAACATAATAGTTTTTTGTAAAGTTTAAACATTTAACGTAATTTTGATCATGTAGTAGGCTACTCTATTAAGTCCCAAAACTATTTCCAACTTGATTCAAACGTAAATTCTTCAATCTGCCGTTGAAATATTCAAAGGCTTATTTAATTTCCACTTAAAGTTGCCATTTTCCCCCCTAATAACCATCGCGTCGAAGTGTAGAGAGAACTCTGAGAAAACTTTGATCGCATCAATTTGAACTTAAAAACTTATCGCGCAAGCTGCATCGATCAATGAAAAAATAAAAATAAGGCTAAAAGCGTCGATGAAATTCCCGGAATTTTTTAAAAGTTTTGAGTTAATAAGCGCGCGAAGTTTGAAAGAAAGGAATGGAAAAATCCATTGAGTTTATTTCGCTCAATAGAAAAATTTAATTGGCCTGGCGACGGTTTCCGTCAGATGCATCTTCCTCGATACTCGACGACATTCACATCCCCGGAAGAATAAAAGAGCAATTATTATCAGCCGTCCCGCTTGGATCTGAAAGAGGGCAGCACTTGACCCAAATAATCTCAATCGCACCTTATTATTACAATTGATTGATATGACCGAGGATATGACCATTGAAAAAAAAAAAAAAAAAATGGTAATTGTATATAGTTATGGAAAGTGATTATGCAAGAATTAGGGTCGTCGATCCGAGGTGAAACAGAAGCGAATTCTGGCTGTTAACAAAGTTTTAGGATTGGGTGTTAGGCGCTGGATGTATTAGACAAGTTTCTAAGGGAATCAACGCCCACGAAACCTGAACTATGATGGCTCGTCTAATATTGGCTTAATAGCTTAAGTCATTGAGCTGTTAAAGCTTAAACCAAACTAATTTTTTTTTTTATTTGGAAATTTTTCAAAATGTAGATTTTAGGAGAAAACTTTTCAAGTTATGAAAATCGTGGGAATAATTTTATTCGAATCACTACCACAAGCTTTCAACTTTACGTTTATGAAATATTTCAAAGTTTTTTATAGTACACACATCACCTTAACTTTAGCTTTACGCTTGTATTTAACTCGCGCCAGCTGCCTGTCAAAGCTTTTATCAGAGCCATCGTGCACCTTTTTTCCTTTTCTCTGCGTTTGTATTTAAATTTTCTAAAGATTTTCGTATGAATTATAAAACCGCATCGCGATGCATTTTCTTTAAAACTGATTATTCATGATCTGATGTTTTGTTTTATTAGGTGAAAGCAAGCATGTCAAATAAAGTATTAACAAAGCTTTTGCGTTTAAATTTAATTAACAACAGAGATATTAAAGCATAGCAGATGTAGATCTACACTACGAAGAGATTATCCGAAATCCAATTATATAGCTATAGCTTCAACTAAATTTGTTCAGTGCTAGAACCTGCATCTGGCCATAATGACTCTTGTTTCATTTGAATTCACCAAATACTGAAGCAAAGTCAGTTGGCGATTAAACAAGCAAGTCTTATCGAGTGGCAAGACTAATATTTTCTTACACCAGCCAGGAGATAAAAATCAATACAAGAGAAGAAAAAGAAGAAAGTCGACCGCTATAAATCAAACGACTGAAAAATAAAATAAAAACTGTGCAATCGAGTTTTTCGGCAAACTTTGTACTACTTTGCATCTATACCGGACTATCTCTTGAATTTTAAAGTAAATAAGTTTTGCCAACCGTCCGAAAACACTGTTATACGTAACGTAAGTATAGAAATTTTCATTTAAGTTTGTCATTCGGAACCTTTAGAATTCTGAATTCACAAAAATTGTTTTCCCTAAACTATATACCGAAGCTGCCTAATGGAATTAGCGTTAACGCATAAAATTACCAATATCAAGTTTGTGCATCTGCATTGTTCGCAGCGTGGTGTAGGCGTACGGAGCTGAACCAGGAGATTATGAGACCTTTCATTTGGAAAATTTACTTCAAGTCAAGAAGAAAATTTCCGACACAAACAGAAGAAGCTTAGATGTCGAGAAAAAGTCGTCCTTTTACTTTCAATCTCATTGATTTTATATTAGGTTAGCTCGTGGACGAAAATCAATCCAGTGAGTAGCGTCAAATCCTATTGAATGAATCAATTTGTGATGGAAAACTTTCAGAAGATGTACTTTATATTTTTTTATCATTTAACAAAAAATTTCAGAATACGCTCGTTGATTATTTCATGTCTACAAAGAGGTTAAAAACTGTTGATTGTTCATTCAAAAATCATGCCATTTCAATTTAAAACTGAAATTCTCCGCGCGTCGCCCGGTGAGTGACGAGACAGTGACATACTTTCATTATGCTAAAAGCGTACAGACTAATTAACTTTATTCTTGTCACCTCCAAATCCACGTTTTAAATAAAAAACATCCAATTTTTTCAATCCAAACTAAGCAACGATGTAAAAGACTGGGCTTTGAGTTTACTATAGAAGTGCATTAAATATCACTTAGCAATTGAGCCACCCTAAAAACTTTAAAGGGACGGACGATTAATAAAAGCTAAGCAACTCCTTATTATGCATTCATGGCTGCTTACTCCGATCATTATTTTAATGAACTTAAAGTAGCTTGGACATTGAAAAAAACTTTTTTTGTCCACCAGATCGATTAGCGTAGGAGCTGGGATATTTTATGGGATTTGCATTTTAAACGATATTCAGAATCGTGTTCGCGACTTAAAATTCCAGCTTAGACTCTGTTTATTTTTGAAAACTCAAACATTCAATAAATTTATTTAGACCAATGGAATATTGATAAATTAATTCTTGGTATCTTAGAGTTCCAGTTTATAATTCCAGCTTAGCCTCGGTTTATTTTTGAAACCTCAAAGATTCAATCGATTTATTTAGTTCAATGGAATATTTAAAAAACTTAATTCTTGGTATCTCTTGGTATCTTAGACTGACTTTTACAGTTTGCATACCAGAAATGAAGAGAAAGTTTGAAACTTGAAGTGAGAAAATCTGGCTGGCTTCCCAAGACTTTAAATCTTCCTCTGACTTATCTCAAATTAAAAAATATTGTTCTTCCACAAGAAGTAACGTGAATTACTAAAGCATTTAAAAACTTTCAAGAACTTACTTTTAATCTCGTCAACAAATTTTTTTTTGAGTCCGAGGGTAATCGAGTTTTTTGCGCTGAAAATTGAGTCAAAACTGAGCTAATATTTAAATGAAAGTGTACAACAGGGCATGACAGGTGCAATATTCAACTACACGTTTTAACTCTAAAATTGAATAATAAAATATGTGAAGAAGAGATATACAAAAATCGTTAATCTCAGTTGTCCAGTCGGTAAATAATCCCAAAGTCACTTTGTTAAGTACGATTTTATCTCAGTTAAGTCGTAAAACAGCCCATAAACACAGACTTTTCTCTTTTCTATTCTTTCTTATCGTAAAATAAAAAAAAGAAGTCTTAACTAGAATAAACGTGTAAGGATTTTCCCAATTTTACAAACTTGACGTTTATCAAATCTAGTATGAATTACCAGAACTGAAGGTCAGTTTAAAAAAAAAAAAAACAATAATAATAATACAAAAAAATAACAACAGAAACAAATAAAAGGAATGATGAAAAATACCCAAAAATTTGTTTAAATCTATCCCAAGTGATTTGTATCCATAAACCAAAAGCAATAAAACGAAGTTTAAGTCAAAACAACAACAGTAGTTTGGTAATTTATATCCTTGAGACAGTAAACGTATTAAACAAAATTAAATTTTTCAATTAATTAATTTTTATTTATTTACAAGTAGATTATTATAATGAATGCTTGAAGAATACTGTTAAAGAGAGATAATTTTTTGATTTTTGATCTAGGAAAACAGAACAAAAATCTCAAATAGAAAGAAGCATAGAGCAAATTTTTCACAGAACAAATCCCATTTGTAAACTATACAGGATAAGATAAAATAATTTTTTTCTCTACTGCACAGTGGAGCTTATAAATTCAAACTGATTAACCCCAGACTCCAGAGTTATTAATTAATCACAATAACTTTGTGGATCTGAAACATATGCTTTTTACAGGATATTATAAATCTTGTCCAAAATTGTCTTTTGTGTTTTTATGTATACAACCCATGCAAACATCAAATGCTCAATGAAAAATTAGATCACCTACAAATTTTTTTCACCAGATTTCTAATTCTAGGGATAATTTCATTTTGATATCGATGAAACTTGAGTAAAATGATGAATCGAATTAAATTAAATCACTTTTATGACGGATTTAAAGGCAGAATAACTTTTTTATTGCAGACATAAACGATGATGAAGTTGCTTCTTGCATTGCTTTGTAAATCCAGTTGTGTACTCATAATAATCGTTAAATATTTAAAACCCATTATAGTACAGGATTAAATATTTATGATTTGTCATTAAAAATCAATTTAACTACGAAATATGCTTTGGAAATATGTATATAGCTAGACTGGACTGACAAGCTCCATAAATGTTTAAAACTTTTTAGTTTGAAGCGAGACAACCAACTCGTATAAGGAATAAAATAAGGAATCTTATAGTTTCACACTCGATTGATTTTATCGAATCACCAAAGTTTAAAGTCAAGACGAACTTCTGATTACGCTACTTATGCGCTTACCTCCAGATGCCGCCGCCGTTTTAATTGCATCTCGTCGTTCTCGACTGTCACCTTACTTCTCTTAGTTTCAGTATTCGTGCACTTTTAGTTAAATCATTTATTGATCATATCCATTTAGATTTCCCTGAACAGGTTTTTAATAAATAAACTTCATGAATGTAAAATTTTATCAGAAATCAGAAATCGTGAAAAGCAATTTCGAAAAAGTCCGATCATCAATCTTGGAAAGTGCTCGTGCAGAGTTGAAGCTTACTTGGAATTGAAAAATTTTCACTTTTCAGGTCCAGATTAAAAACTATGATTTTGAAAAAGTTTTGAATCCGCTAAAACATTTCTGCCTGCGAGTTAATATTCGTCACTCATAGTTGTAGAAGTTAAAGTTTTCTCACCTTCCTTCGCAGCATGCGGGTTCGATGTTCGCGGTTTGGGAATTTCAAAAGCTGCGGTTATACCACCATAATAATAATAATACATGGCAGCGTTAAACTTGTACCCAAGATCATACATTAAGTGCATACGTATTTCACTTTGCTCTTGGCTCTTTGAGAATTAACAATAAGTAGTTTTTATTGAAAAAAACTCTTTTAACTTAATCGTGTCTCTCGCTTCATCAATGTCCACTCGATCTTGCTTTCAATTCTTTACTTTCTTACCTATCCCTTATATTCTACTTTGATCTTATCCAAAACCGATTAAGTTCTTTTTCTCATTTTGGCTTCAATTCATTGCAAACGAAAGAAACTTCGTTAAAAAAGCGAATTACATCATTAAAATGCCTATGAAAAATAGATTGAAAAACAGCAGCAAGCCATAAATATATAAACGCTGTTGAGTTTGAGCCTCTCGGTTGGGTTTACCCGAAGCAAACAAGATTATTTTTCAAAGCTTCCTTTTCCTCCCCTGCAAGTACAAACCTCATAAATTATTACTATTCTACTGGTGTGTGTGTATTTTCACACAGTCTTGATCATCATATTTGAATTTAAAAAGCTTTAAAAAGGTTTTGAAACTTGTTGCGTCTCGTTAATGTTTAATCAATACAAAAAAAATGGTCGCATTAGCCAGAAAACAAGAGGATAATACAAATAAAAGCAGAGTCGAGTCGCATTTATAATTATCGGCTTAAGCTGGAGCGAGGATACTAAAGCTAAACGTTTAATCGTTAAGCAGGAATTATTACCGAGTCAGCTCCATATTCATATCTTTACCCAGTTTCGGGCATAGTTCGGGTTGGTTACGAACCTTTGTTTATCTGCCTTTCAATGAAATTCATAGATTTTGGAAAATTGCACTGATTTAGCGTTTTTGGACGGAGCAAATAGTTTTTTCGATCACCCGAACAAGTAAACAAACAAACGGAAGCAAAACAAAAAAGAAAGGGACATTCGCACCAACTCGGCACAAAGTTTGGTTTCCCTTCCTGCTTCCAAGTTCATCGCTCTTGTGTATTAATTTTCATTCGCACCTAAACCTGCCAAAGTTTTATTCAATAATTGAATAAATCATTCGACTCATAAATTCTTGATTAGTTCCAATTTTCGTTTTTAATTACATGTGCGCCGCATAAATATTCAACGGGTTTTTCTTCATCCATTTCAGCGGAATCGTCGAATCGGAGATTTTGTCGAAAGACGAGGTTCTTGAAGCTGCCCGGTGGGAAATACGCGTGAATGGCTCCAATCAGTATTGCATTTCGGTCCTTCGACATTTCTTCTTCTTTCTTTTATTTTTTGAGATTAGCCTCGTTTCGAGAACCCGGTTATTTAAAACTGACTATAGAAAAAAATTGCAGCTGTAAGGTTTCATTTGATGGAAAATTTTGCTTATTTGACAAGTTTAGAGTCAATCGAGCTTTTTATCGAGCTTTTTATGATTCATGTGCTTTTTTTCAATTGAATAGTCGCTTTGTAAAGTCCGTCATTGTTTTAAATTTACGAGCTTTTCATTACGATTTTTTCTCGTGCTTTTGCGTACAGAATAAAAAGATTTTTGGAAAAAAAATATATTTACGGTTCAATAAAAGTTCACTCGTAATCATCAAGTTTTTCTTTTTTTTCTAACAACACTGGTATAAAAAAAATTTATATTCGTCACTAAAAGATCAATAGTTTTAATAGTGTAAGTCATAAAAATTTACTTAAAAAAATTGTAGGAATATATTTTTATTTATAAAATTTGTGTACAAGAGACCGTAAAATTTTCTGCAATATTGTCGGTCTGCAACATAAAAATTTTTATTTATGACTTTTTTTTAGTCCGAAAAACACCACAATAAATATTCCACTGCGAGAAAAAAAAAAAAAACTCGAAACGAATAAATGTCAAACTCAAGAGACAATTACATTTTTTCTAAGAGCAACGACATGATTTCTAAGAGCACCGGGTGGACCGAAATTTAAATTAAGGCGTATATTTTTGATAATTATTGTTCATTGTTCCCCAGCGACCGTCCCAATTAAAACTTATTGAAACTTGTGATGCTGCTAATTAGACTCGAGACGTCAATTAGACTAAATATTTTAAAATTTTACTTTTGAATATGTAGATTCAAATAAAAAGTGTCATTTTTAACGATGCGCTCCAACTCTCGCTCCAACTTCCTCGTCAGTTTTAAATCTAAGTTTTTGTTTGAAAAACAGCAGATGCTCGATGAGCTGAGCAAAATAACACGATTTTTTCTTCTATTTTTTCAGGGTAGCCGCCGAAGTGGAATTGAAAACCATCATATTCAATCTGAACTTTTTTGTTTTGAAAGTAATAATAAAAAAAAGTCTATGCTCTTACTGAGACAAAATGAAAGCAACGTCTGACTACAGCTGCATAAAACTACTTGCAGGTTCGATCATAAATGTAATGACTCCGCTACTGCAGCAACGAATAAGTTTTCTTTCACTTCCGGTTCAATGAACAAGGAAGTACATACAATTTCAATTTCAAATTACATCAACTGCAGAATATCACAAGGAATGGACTCATGCAAAATGTAAACAAAAATTTTTTCAGTATTCATATAGCTACGAATGATATGATGCATGTATGAAAATGCCTTTCATCGGCAGATGAACGTCAATGAGAATCTTTATAATCGCACTTGATTTGAAGTATGATTAAAAAAAATTTTAAATTTCTTTATTTATGAATAATCTTTGTATTCTTGAGACTGTTTTAACAAATTTTTTACTTTACATTAAATTACCGTTTTTTAAAAAATTGTGATTTCTAATTTTAAAATTAATATTTTTATAATTCGTAAGAAAAATCGCTGTAAGTTGAAGTTGAACATCACCTGAAATAAATGCGCTTACATTTATTCTAATTTAAATCTCACGCTGGAAGTTAAAACAATACGTATGGTTTTCAAAATTACGACCCAGAAAACCGACTCTACTAGTGCATAAATCAAATTGTAATTCGTTAAAACTGAAAATTCATCCAATGCGGTGCACTCATTTTTATTCAAATTTCAATCAAAAAAGTCGTATACGCTAGCGTAACTGGATGAAGTACCAGAATTATTTTTTTCTGATTGAGCTGGCTGAATCGGATTTTCACGGAAGCGATAAAAATTTAAAAACCGCGAAAATTTAATGAATATAATCAACGCTAGTAGGAAAAAAAATATTGAAATTTAATTATATTTTTCCCGAAAAAATCGTTGGAAAATTATTAGGTCAAATGTGAAATAATTAAAATTTAAGTCACCGACAAATTTACACAGCACAAATTTAAAATAAACTTGACGAAATTTATATAGTCTAATATCAAAATTTGTGAAAATTAGATAGCCCGAAGAAAACTTTAATTTTTTTTCAACTTAACAAACATCTTGATATAAAAAATAACTTGTGCTGATTGAAAAAAATTCGTCTATTATTGATAAGCCTTTGAGCATAACAATATTTCCAGCCTGTAGAATAAAACTGAAATAATATTCTTTTTGTTTACCAAACTCCAAGTCAGTTTTAAATTTACTTTTTGATTTCCACGTAAGTTGATAAATTTAAAAAAATATGAGTACTGTTTGTATTTTCAGATAAGATTAATTGTTTACTGACAGCTTTAAATTGAAAAATATACTTTTCTGCGCAGTTTTATTACTATTTGTTTGAACTAAAATTATTCCATTATTATCATAGTATTCATTATTATGCGTCAGTCTAAAAAAATAGTTATTATACATGTTCTAGTTTTGAAACAGCGCTCAGTTTAAGTTTCAAATGTTCATACGTAATATCAATAATGAAGTTCTGGCTTCTTGTGGTAATGTATGCAGCTGCAGCGATACTGGCTTACGTTTCAGCAAATGATAGTAAGGACCCTGATAAAAATGGTGCGTTAAGTAGAATTTGAATTATTAATTTTGAATTGTTTTAAATTGTTTTTTGAAGATTAAAATGTAGTTTTTAAACAGGCTTTCTGCCACTTAGCTCCAAGCACTGAATAGTCATAGATTTTTTTGGCGTTTGGCGGAACAGTTGGGAATCATTATTTTTTGTTTGTAGGTGATCCGACTAATGAAGAAACCTGCCGAATGAATAGAGTTATTGAGGCTCTATTTGGGCTGATATTTGACCTTGAGGTGAACTACAACAACGGCCGAACGGAGCTTTTCATGAACGGTACGAGCCACATAAATGTCATTCACCTGATTTACATCGACAGTTACCGTATAATAGCCCAAGGTATGATCAATGAAATGGTGCCCTACTGGATTCCTAGAATACCATACTTTTTGGAGACCATAGCCTCGAGAGCTGAAGAACTGATCCTCGAAGCTACAGGTGTGACAGGTCGTCAGCGAAGCATAGGGTACCGAATTAGGAACGAGCCTGGCTACGTCGATTTCATTTTTGACTGTCAATTTCCGGCGAACTGCAGCACTCCAGTACGAAATACCAACGACGAGCTACCTCGTTGCATTGCCAGAGCCGAAAGTTATAAAAAGTACCGATGCAGTATCCACACAGTCAAGATATCACCACTGGACTTGGAAAATCAAAACATGCCTTGGACTCCGTCTCTCTTACGGGACGTCGTTGTTCCATGTTACTTGACATCGCGTCTTTCTGAAGCCCGGGAGGCGAGTCCTCGTAATAGACTTTTGGAAAATCTGTATATTTCTATGAGTGACTTTTTCACAGCTATGAATTACCACCTAATGGTTGTTAGTGTTCGCAGTATTTTCATTAGGAGTGGTAGGAGAGTTGATATGAGACGCTTGATAGACGACAATAATTACTTCCAGACAGAGATGAGACGGTTACTAATATCGGAATTCAGAGTTGACGAACCATTAGCGGGTCCCTTTAAAGAGTACTTGAGACCGCGCTTTGAGCGCATGAGACCTAAAGCCTCCCTACCATGGCAGTGTGAAGTTGCTCGAGAGATTTTGTTCGGGGAAGACTCCAGCGACGAAGAAGAACCAGCTCCCCCGAACTCTGAGAGTGGACCATCCTTTCACTCAGAGCTGTTCCGTGCCTTGGCCATAGAAGATTCTATGCCCGATCAACGGGATCACCGATTTCGGATGGAAGCCGAACATAGGGCTCAACCACCCTCGACCACCACAACTACCGAAGCTGGCTCTGGGAGATCAAAAAGATCATCCTCGTTAACTGCCAAATACTACGATGAAAAACTTGAAGCGGTTGTCAGGAAGAGATTGAGAAGTTTCTTTTTAGTATCACTCAAGGACCAAACTAATCTGGCATTTCATCAGAACTCATCGTACGAATGGTCCCGCTACTTTATCAAACTCTACAAGGAGTTTCAAGATGGCGACTGGACCAACGTTTTATGCGAGGACAGCAAGTTGGGATTCACAAATTTTTTGATGTCCAAGCTTTACCAGCATCCTGACTGGATTAATTGCATGTTTCGTGTAGGTTATGTCAAACACGAGTGGTGTCTTGCCATCAAACGCATAGTTTTGGACACTGACGAGCGAGGTGAGCTTCCTTGGTTGAACGAGTCATTTCGACCTCAGCAGTTTACCAAGGACAGACAACTAGTTTTCAAAGAGCTTGATAAGATTTCTGCACTTGATTTGGCTCCAATGCAGACTAGCTCGGTAATGAACGAGAATAAAGCTTTTGAAACAGTGAAGTACGATCAGTCCGTCATAAACTTAGCATCTGTGGTTCTTTCTCTGGCTCAGTATACGCCTTGTATCAGAAAACACGCTTTCGCAGGCAGGAAAAAAAGAGGTGATAGTTTCAGGGTCAAAAATTATAAAGGTTTTGAATGGTTCATTGACTCCAACGGTCAACCACAGTGTCTCTTAAACTGAATTAGTTGCTTTCTTCAGGAACTGGTTAAAATATATAAAAGTATTTGTTACCAAATCAAAAATACAATAAATAAATACCTTAAAATAATTTTTAATAATATAGAATCTGTTTTTGTTTTCAGACAAAATTAAGTTTAACTCAGGTAACTTAAAACTGGAAAAAAAAATTTTCTGCGTAGTTTTCTTATCATTTGTTCAAACTAAAATGAAAGAATTATTTAAATTAGTCAATTCATTTACTTATAATTAATATTTTACTAAACATATTTATAATATTGTTGAAAAAGAAACTTTTGTAGATAATAGCAGTCATCGTTGGGCATACAAAAGTATAGGCTTATTTGGAATTTAATCAAATAAGTGCCTCTGAGCACGCGTAAAAAAAAAAACAACAATCGCAACCTCAACATACACTTATCGAATAATCTAAAAACTTCTCTGCCACTCAGCTCACGAATAAGTTTACGCATTTCCGCGATAGCTACTCAATACAAAAGGAGAATTTATGCAGCCATCGCTAACACGATTAACTATGAATTATGCACTCAGCAGGAATTGTATTTTTTTATCATATGAAGAAATAAGATCAAGTTTTGAAGACTCAAGTAAACTTTTCAAAAAATTTTAAAATGGAAACGATATTTTTGAAAAGAAACGAATAAGATAAGAAAAAAATAACTTCGCGTATCAGCTCCAAGAAAAATAGTACTTAAATATTCTAGTTTAGAAATAGCGATCAGTTTAAGTGTCGTAAGCTCACTTTAAATATCAAAAATGAAATTCGGGCTTATAGTGGTGGTGTATGGAATAGCAGCGATGGCTTGCGTTATCGCAAATAATACTAAGGACACTGATAATGATGGTACGTTGAATAATATTTAAATTTTTAATTTTGAATCTTTTTATATTCTGACTTTTGAAAACGACGATATAATTTTAAAATAAATTATTACTGTGCTCTGGATTTTTAGCGAGTCTACCAGTTAAGCAAGTAATACCCTTTTTTGCCCTAGCTTGAAAAATATTAGAATTTATTTTAAGTTTCAGATTAACGATAACAATTTGATTTTTTAAGTAGGTGATGCGGCTAGCGAGGAAACCTGCCAAATGAATCAAGTAGTCGAAGCTCTATTTGGACTGATATTTTACCTCAAGGTAAATTACAACAACGGTCGAACGGAGCTTTTCATGAACTGTACGAGCAACATAAACGTCATTCACCTCATTTACAGCGACAGTTACCGTATAATAGCCCAAGGTATGATAAACGAAATGGTGCCCTACTGGACTTCCAGGATACCATACTTTTTGGAGACCATAGCCTCGAGAGCTGAAGAACTGATCCTCGAGACTACAGGTGCAACAGATCGCCAGAGAAGTTTAGAGTACCAAATTGGGAACGAGCCTGGTTACGTCGATTTCATTTTCGACTGTCAATTTCCGGCCAACTGCAGCACTCTAGCTCGAAGCAACAACGACGAGATACCTCGGTGCACTGCCAGAGCCGAGAGTTTTAAAAAGTACCGATGTAGGATAAACACCGTCAGAATATCACCACTGGACTTGGAAAATCAAAACATGCCTTGGACTCCATCTCTCTTACGGGACATCGTAGTTCCATGTTATTTAAGATCGAGACTCTCTGAAGCTCGGCGAGCGAGTCCCCGTAACAGACTCTTGTATAATCTGTACATTTCGACAGGTGATTTTTTTGCAGCTTTGAATTTCCGGAACATAATGATTGTCAGTAGTCACAGGACCACCATTAGGAGTGGCATGCGGATCGACATGCGACGCTTGATAGACGATAACAATTACTTCAAGAGAGCGATGCAAAATTTTTTTAGATCGGAATTGAAGTTAGAAGAATCAGAAGCTGGTCCCTCGAGGGAATACTTAAGACCGCACTTTGAGCGCATGAGACCCGATATCCCTCAACCGTGGCAGTGTGAAGTTGCACGAGAGATTTTGTTCAGGGAAAACTCCAGCAGCGAACCAGAGCCAGGTCCCTCAAACCCTAAGAGTAGACCATCTTTTCACTCGGAGCTGTTCCGTTCCTTAGCTCAAGAACATTTAGTAAGTCAATTGGAGAACAGTAGGTACACGTCAGATCAATGGATGCACCAACCTCAGATGGAAGCCGAACATAGAGCTCAACCACCCTTGACCACAACTACCAAAGCTGGCTCTGGGAGATCAAAAAGATCATCCATGACCACAGCTAAGCAGAACGATGCAGAACTGGAAGCGGTAGTCGAGAAGAGATTGAGAAGTTTCTTTTTTGTATCACTCAAGGATCAAACTAATCTGGCATTGCATCAGAACTCATCGTACGAATGGTCCCGTTACTTTATCAAGCTTTACAAGGAGTTTCAAGATGGCGACTGGACCAACGTTTTCTGCGAGTACAACAAGTTTGGATTCGCAAACTTTCTGATGTCCAAGCTTTACCGGCATCCTGACTGGATTAATTGCATTTTTCAAATGGGTAGCGTTAAAGAATACTGGTGTCTTGCGATCAGACGAATAATTTTCGACACTGACGAGCGAAGTGAACTTTCCTGGTTGGACGAGTCATTTCGACCTCGGCAGTTTACCAAGGACAGACAACTTGTTTTCCAAGAGCTTGATAAGATTTCTGATTTGGCTTCAACGCATACGACTTCGGTGGTGAATGAGAATCATTATGAAATGGTTAAGTACGACGATTCCGTCATAAACTTAGCATCTGTTTTTCTTTCTTTTGCTCAGTATACACCTTGTATGAGAAAACACGTTTTTGCTGGCAGAAAGAAAAGAAGTGACGGTCACAGGGTAAAATATTATGAAGGTT
Source organism: Encarsia formosa (assembly GCA_038277355.1). NCBI lineage: Eukaryota > Metazoa > Arthropoda > Insecta > Hymenoptera > Aphelinidae > Encarsia > Encarsia formosa. The sequence goes on along the minus strand of CM076188.1, from coordinate 24,989,194 downwards.
TTGAATGGTTAATTGACTCCAACGGTCAACCACAGTGTCTCTTAAACTGAATAAGTTGCTTTTTTCATGAACAACTGTAAATATGAAACAGTATCTGTAAACGAATAAAAAATACAATGAATAAATACTGAATTAAAAATATGCATCTTTAAATTTGTAGGTTGAAAAATTTTTCAGTATCCATAATTTTTGAAAATATTGCTACCTTCTTTTAAAATTCTTGGTGTATAACGCAATGACAACTGATTTAAGAAAAGCCTAATTCAAATTTCTTTTTTTAATAAATTTTTAACTCGTTCTATTTTTTTCATTGCTTTTTTTAATTCTAGGATCCCAAAGAAAACCATAACTTTTTATAGGTGAATTCGTAAAAATTAGATAGCCTGAAGAAAAATTGGATTTTTCGTAACTTTACAAACTGCTTGATATTATAATTTAACTTCTGCTGATTGGTAAAAATCGACTATTTTTCATGAGCCGTTCGGCATTACACTATTTTTAGCCTGTTTAAATAATAAAACTGACATAATCAATTCTTTGTATACTAAGTTCCAAGTATTATGTATAAATCAAATTTTAAACTTCCAGGTAAATTTTTTTTTTTTTTTTTTGGAGCATAAATACTGTTTGCGTTTTCAAATGAAATTCAGTTTAACTCACAAGGAGAGGTCACACCCTCCGGGTCACCGATCTTGACGAAACTTTGGGGATCGTTTTCTTATACCAAAAGATGAAGAAATCTACCAATCATCCCGTCTAATGGGCCTTTTATACCTAGTTCCTACATAGCTTATATCGTATTTTTAGCTCTTTTTGGGTTTTTTTGCGAATTATCAAAAAATTCCTGTTCGTAGCCTATTGCACTTACAAAATTCTGCAACCCCGCATTTTTTTTGTTTTTTCATCTTCTTTTGAGAAAAAATATTTTTAAATCTAATTTTGAAGAAATAGTCCATGTAAAATTAAGGTAATCAAAAGCATTTTTTTACTGTTTTTTTGGTTTTATGAACTTAAACTGTACGTCGTCAGCCTTATCAAAATTATGTCTAAAAATATTTTTTCTAAAAAATTCATAAAAAAACAAAGAAAATGCGGGGTTTCAGAATTCTGTAAGTGCAATAGGCTTTGAGCAGGAATTTTTTGAAAATTGGCATCAATAACCACAAAAGTCGCACTAAAGTGTTAAAAGTGTCAAAACAAGCTGATTTTCAAAAAATTCCTGCTCAAAGCCTATTGCACTTACAGAATTCTGAAACCCCGCATTTTCTTTGTTTTTTTATGAATTTTTTAGAAAAAATATTTTTAGACATAATTTTGATAAGGCTGACGACGTACAGTTTAAGTTCATAAAACCAAAAAAACAGTAAAAAAATGCTTTTGATTACCTTAATTTTACATGGACTATTTCTTCAAAATTAGATTTAAAAATATTTTTTCTCAAAAGAAGATGAAAAAACAAAAAAAATGCGGGGTTGCAGAATTTTGTAAGTGAAATAGGCTACGAACAGGAATTTTTTGAAAATTCGCAAAAAAACCCAAAAAGAGCTAAAAATACGATATAAGCTATGTAGGAACTAGGTATAAAAGGCCCATTAGACGGGATGATTGGTAGATTTCTTCATCTTTTGGTATAAGAAAACGATCCCCAAAGTTTCGTCAAGATCGGTGACCCGGAGGGTGTGACCTCTCCTTGTCAGTCAGCTTAAAATTGAAAAATAATCTATTTTGTGTAGTTTTCTAATTATTTGTTTTCACTAAATTACATTTTTTTTTAATTATTATTTAATCTAGTGGATTAATCTATTTTATACAATTATTGTAAAAGACACTTTCGTAGATTGAAATTTAATAAAAAAAAGTATGCACCCATTGTTAATTCGACTATAACCTACATAAATTCAGTTGGTGATTTATTTTTCTAACGTACGAGGAAATAAGATTAAGTTTTAAGAAAATCAAATAAATTTTCCTAAGAATTTAAAAATAGAAACAATACTTTAAAAAAAAAAAAAAAAAACAAAAAAACAAATAAGATAAGGCGAAAAATACGTGTATCGCGCATGTCAGCTCCAAAATTAATAGTATTTAAACATTCTAGTTTTGATCTAGCGCTTAGTTCAAGTTTCGAACGTTCACACCTTCATGTTAAAAATGAAATTTGGGCTTATACTGGTAAGAAAATCAAATAAATTTTTCTAAGAATTCAAAAATATAAACAATACTTTTGAAAAAAAAAAAAAAAAAAAAAACTTTGCTTCTGGAATGAGACCTTGATGAAAAAAAGCTGAATTACTGAAAGCTATCAGGCAAACCGAAGAAATTAAAAAAAAAAAAAATTAACACCACATCGAGATAGAAAAAGAAAAAAAAAAGAAACCGGGTAACAAATAACAAACGTACGCAACCGACCCGCTAAGGAAAAACAGGATAAAGAAAAATAAATGCGCAGGAGCACGATAATGAAGAAAGTTGAAGAGTCTTGAAAAAAGTAGACAAACCGAGGTAAAAGAGTGCGGGCTTAAGACTTATTTTTACCTCATTTCCGGGTGGTTTGTTCAACATCGGACTCTTTTGCTCATTTACGGATCCAAACCAGAACTTTTAAACTCATTTTCAGATTTCTCTTTCTAATTTCCGCGTAATTTTGTTGTACTTCACAGTACTTAAATAAACTAAAAATTATGTTTCTTTTTCAATCTCATAATAATTGTTGTTGCAATGACCTTTTAAAACTCTTTGATTTACATAATATTTATGTAAATAAATATCTCAAATTAAAAGGAATCTTGTCTTTATTTGACCTTCATCTTAAAGCTAAAATTTTCCTCGCAATGATACAAACTTACAAAAAAAAAAATGCTAATTCAGGACTGAATCAGAATCATCTCGAATGAAGCTAAGCTTGCCAAACAAGAAGCAAGTTGCTGATGCACTACCATAATAGCACGTCTGTAAGGTAAGTATGTGTTATGCGATTACGAGGAGAGAGTATCAAGCATTACTGTGAATGGCCAGGCTCCAAACAGATCGTAATTGATGCTTACTGGAGATCAATACGACTGTTATTGTGTATACATCCATAAGTGACCAGTCCTCACTTATCACTCGAGAAAAGACAGTTGAGTCAAAAATATGTATCTTGCTTGAGTCAGTTTAGATGAAAAACAATTATTGTTACCATACTGATATGTAAAAAAAAATATTTATCCTCTCATTTAGAATTTTATTGTTAAGCTCATTTCTTACATTTTGTATTCATCAAAGGATTGCTAGATATTTTATATATATCTCATCACTTCATTATTTCAACATTGTCATTGTACTTATCCTCGAAAAAAAAGAAGTACTTACCGTTTTCCTTCGAAAAAAAGATTGACTCTCTGACGTGATTTTTTGCATGCACACAGAACTTTTTATTACGCTGCTGTCACCTACACTTTCTGAGGCTGACCGATGCTAGACTCATACCACTTATACATAAAAATCATTAATTTATTTCAATGATATATTTTTAAACAAGACTGCAAAGTATTGAGTTAAGTTTGGAAAAACCGAGTAATGGAAAAAAGGTCTGGGTAACGATCTGCAAATAAAAACTGAAGTCACTGGATAAGGAAACGCAGTAAAATCTTGTTATCCACCCTGGAGAGCATAAAAAAATCTCGGAAAAATCACCAGCCCCGTTAAACCCAGGGTGGAAAGTTGTAAAAGCGACGTTCTGTAACTTTTATCGCTGGAAAGTTTAAAAAAGCTCGATTTTTCCGTTATGTATCGCAAATAATTAAAAAAGGCCCTTTTATGTTCCAATATTTTTAAAATTTTACGATGGACTTACTTATTTGTAAAACATTAATTTCTTAAACAATGCTTAGAGTTGAAGTTTGATGACGAGAGTAAGCTCGTAAACAAATAAACAAAGGACAATGAATATTTGGAGTGGTCGGATCGAGGTCAGTCCGGGGGCTCCATTCAAGTTTACTATCGTCCGACTGATTGATTAATTAACGCAGCTATGACAATAGCACTGAAACTCGGACGATCCGGCTAAGTAATTGTGTCCTACTAATCTGAGTTTTATCGGCCGTTTTTTTAAACTCTACCGAGCTGACCTGCATTCGAATCTCTATTTATGGGATTTATTAAGTCAAAGGAGTCAAGTTTGAATTTAATTTTTTTTTTTAATCTAGTTTATTAAACATGTGTTGAGCGGGTACTTTGATTTCACAAGATTAAATGAGCATCAACTGTTTTGGGCGAGAGAAACATTTTTTTTTTTATTAACGTGGTACGCTTGCAGAGAATAAATTTTCAAATGGATTAAAAGAACTGAACATAATCTGAAAAGACTGGCTCCACTAATTTCGGATGGCTTTTTGAATTATTTTTAATGAGCGTGTGCATTGAGTTACCGAAAGTCAGAAATAATGACCTAATTTAACTATTTTATGGATCAAAAACGTGTAAAATTTCTTTAAAAATACTTGAAATTTAACCACTATTTTAATTTAATGTTCTCAAAAACCGTCAAAAATTTCATCACTCAGCCATTTCCAGCTTTTCACATTCTCAAGCGTAAAATATGTATTATTTTTTTATTCCTTGACAGCCGTGTCGGAAGAAAGTGAAAAAAATATCTGCGTCACGTATAAGACGCACGAGTCAGAAGCTTTAAGAAAGAAAAAAATATTACCTGTGACTTGACGTTAGTTGACGTTAATTTTTTTTTATACCTCTTTTATAGCCAAAACCAGATGAATGTTTCCTAGTTGGAAAAAAAAAAATGATGTTTGATTATTTTAAAAATTAAAAAATTTATTCTATCCCGGAGATTCTCATAAAAGCTGAAAAAATAAAAATTTCTTGGATGCTTCGTGGAGCGTTATTTACTTTGTGTTTTCGACGCAGATTCTTCAAAATCTGAGATAATTATTTTACTTCAATTAAATTTGTTCTACTAGACGCTTTGACCCTCACTTATTAAAGCTCCAGATTTCATCAAAGATTATATTTAGAAAGTAAACAATTAAACAAGGAATTTAAAGAATTAATTGTGTAGTAATGAAAATAATTTCATTTCTTTAAAGCGATTACAATAATAAAATGAAAAATTTAATAAGATTTTTTTTTTTTAAACATCATGGTACATACAACAAAGGAGACTGCTGAAGATGCCTTTGAGCATGAATATTAATTAACTCTGAATACTGAGGTTTACGTGGATGTGTTTTACATTTACATCAGCAGCATTTTGCTCGGCATTTTGATCTCGTTTAAGAATTTATTTAAGGACGTTCAACTCGAAAAATAAATCATGATGAATAAATAATGAAAATTTAGAGATATTTTGATTGAATAATAAGAAGTCCTCTGTTAAAATCTGGAAGCAATTAGGAGTCTAATAACAAAGATATCAATAATTATTGTTTTGATCCATTAACACAGTGTCATATGGGAAATCGAACTTTTTCGTGCTTCTTAACAAAGTCTCTCAATAATGGATGATGACACCAAGCACAGTTTTTTTGAGGTGTTAAAAGAGCATTTGAGAATTATTTTGAGACGTTTGCAGAGACGATTAAGAGAATATTAATAATAGAAAAAAATAATCAAAGAAAAAAAAAATAGCACTTTTGGGGTTAGGTTAGGCTTGAGCAACCAATCAGCGTGTTTCTATATCGGAAAAATAGTCATACGAGAAGACTTGACTTGAGTAGTCGAAGTTGAACGTCCTTAAGATGTACGTCGAATTTTTTCAACTAAATTTTTTTTTTTTTTTTTTTAATTTTAGTTTTTAAGTGGAAGCTCAATCTCTCGATTAGGTAGACTATCAAATTAATCATGTTTTTTCAACTTTTTGATGTAAAGCAAAAAAGCATAAGCTGCACGTTGCTTGAGATAAAATTTTATGTCCGCGAAAACATGCACATACAAGCAAAAGTAAAATGAATACCACAATTTACGACAAAAAAAATCCCATCAATTAAGATAAAAAATACGCAAATTTTGGCTGGCAAGCTTTGAAACAGTGATTACACAAATTTTTCTCTCTATTTCTTTTATTTTTATTCTTTTTTTAAACAATTCTGCAAGAGTTTTTCTAGCACTTCTTGTTTATTCTTACAGTCCTGGTTTTATTCCTGCACCTGTGGTATTATTACGAGACTTTGAAAGCTGGTATGTACAAAGGTAATCTCACTCGTAAAACATGAAAGCAAGTGGATAAACAACAACTTCAGACGAGGCTTTTCAGACTTTTTTTAAAAGATTTTTTATTCCGGTTCGAAGGTGTATAAGAAATTGAGCTTTTCAATGGATTCGAAAATAAAAAACTCAAGAAATATGAGACAAAAGTTGTAATTGAAGTGAAGAAATAAAAAAGCTGGTAAATTGAATTCGAAGAAAAAGGTCTTTTTCAGGATTCTATTTACTCGGAAAGCTTATAAAAATTTAATCAAATTTAAAACTGGATTTTAATTTTTTATTCAATGTTTACCAAGCGACCTTTTTTATTCCAAGAAACTGCAGAGTCAATATTCTTATTATAACGCTCCCATATTTCGAGGAAAAAAATTAATTTAAAAAGCCCTTTGTAAATATTTTTTGCGTTGCGCAAGCTGAGCTTTAGGCTCGAGGATTATCAAAATTACGTAGCGAAAATTTAATTAAAATTTGAACCCTCCATTACGCTTTAGAAAATCGTCGGTATGAAAAACGTTTATTGGTAATAATAAAGTTAAACCATACTTAAATTTTCATTATTAAAGCTTTAATGTAACTTGAATAAAGACTAATTTTTCAACAAACAAAGACTAAATTTATCTTTACTGGTTCAAGCCGCACCGTAGAATTTTTTTTTGTCAGACAGACAAGCAAGGAAGAGTTTAATGAAAAAAATAATTCGAAATAATGAAAATTCTAATGATTCTTTAAGGATGTTTGGTACTAACGAAAAAATTCAGCAGATTTATGATTAATATCAAAGTAATCATCTCGTATTTCTTCGTTTTTTCTTCAATTTTTAATTATAGTAGATTATTGTACCAAGGAATTTTAATTATTAATGAAAATTAAAATTTTTTTTTCAGACGCTCTTTTTAAGCAAAACTACTCGAGTGGAAAGAGAAAAATGCATCATCTTGGGTACAAGTTTAACGCTACCATGTATTATTATTATTATTATTATGGTGGTACAACCGCAGCTTTTGAAATTCTAAAACCACGAACATCGAAGCCGCATGCTGCGAGGCTTAGAATACTTTTACTTCTAGAACTATGGATTCAAAATTTATTAAAAATCATCATTTTTATCTGGATCTGCACACTACTTTAACTTTGATTCAATAACAAGGGTTTGTCGAACTTTTAAAGTTACCCGGTGGAAATTAAATTTTCAACATTTTGTTACTAGTTTGAAACATCGACGTTCCTTGTCAGTGCTACTCCCACGGTGGAAGCAGGAAGGAAACTCTCGGTCCGAGTTTAATGGATCAAGCTCAATGGAATTTAGACAATCCAGCTGCATCGCGGAATATCGAGCAGCCGAGCTTAACTACTTCAAGGACATTCAATTCGATTCAGCTGCTTTGAAATTTCACCAAAATGTTTTATTTATTTTTTTGAAGTCTCGGTGATAAATTATTGTCTTGATTATTATTTGATAAACTGGTAAACCGAAAATTAAATTAAGGAATGGTAATGTACATTCACAATTCTTTTCTCTTTTGCAGAGAGAAAATGAGAAAAGTCGATTTTACGGACTGTTTTACGACGTAGCTGCCGAGATGAGATAGCGCTTGACAAAGTATCCATGGGATTATTTACCGAGCAGACATCGCGTCGGAGATTAAAATCTTATGTTTCAATTTGACTCTAAAGACGACTGAGTTATTCCCTTGTTTACCCATTTTTTTTTTTTTTTTTTTTGCAATCTCTAAATAAATCTTAATAGATTTTTGCATTAGTCATTTCATTAGTAAAAAAAAATGAAGAATGGTAATTTAGACTTATAATTTTACTAGTTTCAATCGACGCGAAAGCGCGCTTAATTTTTAATTTAGAAAGTAATAATTTTTACTTTAATCTTGAAAAAAACGAAGTTAAAAATTTTCAAAACTAAATTCATCACATATCGTTTGCAACCTGCAACTAAGTTCAGTTCGATATTTTTGTGGTTATAGGTTCAAAAAGTTTTTTTTTAAATAATGAAGATTCTCATTTTATTTTATAAAGTTCTTCAAAGAAATTTAGTCCATTTATTGAAACAATTGTTTAAAGTATTCAATTATTCAAAAAATTATTGCAAAAAATTCTTAATAACAAAGTATTCAATATTTCAAATTTTGAATTTAACGTTCTCAACCAATCAAATCAATTATAAAACAAAGACATTCGAACATGCTTCATCATTATAAAGAGGGATAATTCATATAAGTTGACTTCACAATCCTCAAGCTTCTACCGAAGTAAAAAATCTGGTATTTAAAGAAATAACAATTTTTTCTCAGAGCTTTTAAAATGGCCAAAGTTCATTAAAATAACTGAGCAGCCGGCCATGAATAATAATTAATGACTCTCATTCCTAATTGCCTTAACTTTAAACTCCAGCTCGGCGGGGTATAATGAGGCAAGAAAAAAAATAACCGAGTGCTATTTAACGTCACAGTCGTAAACTTCGTAATGAATTACGGGCCACCTTGATAACTCGGAATTGAAAAACTTTCCTCCTCGGCTGGAGGATAATTTAACCGAGTTTCACGACTACCAGCGACATCCACCGGATTTTTTTTGTACTAGCCTCAAGGAGGTAATTTTTTTACTAATTTATTATTAATTTAGTTTAAGATTGTATGTCTGGGATGTTGTGGTTAACGGTTGGTTGAATTTTTTTGGCTGGTTAACAGTTCATTGGGTTGTAAGTATTGGAAAAAAATTCGGGCCTCGTTTGAGAAAAAAGTTTTCGCTCGAATGATTTTTTTGCCCGAATACTGTGAATAATTTTCGGAAAAAAATAATTAAACGAGAAGAAAGATACCCGAATGTATCAATTTCCAAGTATGTACAAAAAAATTTCACCAAATTGAATGAAACTTTCTTACAAAGTATTTTCAATACGATAAACTTAAAGTCAAAATTCAAAATGTACAATTGAAGTAAATAATAAAATTGTTTTTCTCGAATTAAAGCAATCAAGGATCGACCACGAAAAAAGTGACATGCCACAACATGTCAAATATTTACATTTTAAATCAATTTTCACGCTTGTGTGCGCTGCTAATTAGTGTCAATCAATTTGCGAAATCTGTTTATCCGGTTTTCGATTGATTAATCTTGTTTGACTAATATAAATATTTACATAATTCACCTGTAAAACGTATGAATGAATAATCAATATTTTGTTTTTAAGATTGATTTGTAAACAATCGTAGACAAGAAACTCGATTGTAGTAAACAGAGCTCGATTCAGGCGATTAGCAACAAAGTTTGAATTCGCATTGTGGAGATGTTTGGCGCATTAGACGAGCTTACGAAGTTGTAAACTATGTTTCAGCTACTTACTCACAAACTGTCAATTTTACAAAAAAATATTTACATTTGTTTACTTAAGTTTTTCAAAAAATATAAAAAGCTCATTTGAGGAAGAAAAATCATTCGAGCTTTTGACTTTCATCCCTGCCAATACATTTCATATTTTTTTTATATTAATTCTTTTCAATTTTTTTTTTTAAGTTTCTTGTTGATGGAATATTTCTTAGTATCTTTTGTGTGTACATCAACGTGCAGCAGCGATCATAAACGAGCTTAAACAAAAACCTTTTCTGTTAAACTCACGTCAGCTGCTTGCACAAGCTTTTATCAGAAGCCCTCACACGCTCCTGTTGTTTTTTTTTTTTTTTTCTACTCTTCATCTTTGTGAAACTTTTTCAAAGAATTTCATTTAAATTATAAAGCTTTCTTTATCACGATTTTACATTATTCATGAATACTTGTGAAACTATCTTGAAGAGAAAACCAGACACTTAGATCACTTTTTTGTTATTTAAACAAATATAAAATACTTTTTCTTTAAATGTAAAAAAATTAAAATGAGAATCTCAAGAATTTGAGAAATATTTTTAAAAAAGTATCAATCAGATAAATAAACTAAAATCTACAGAGTATGAATTCCATTTAACTAAACAGATGTATATCAAGTCCAATTATCAAAATTAGTTCGGTGTGAAAACCAGCATCTGGTCCCGTTAGCCGTTGTTTTATTTGAATTTACAACGGCAACTTTTGGTGGAAAGAATAATACACTCGGAGCGTTAATAGCTTTTCTCTTTGTTGCGGAGCTGCATTGAATTAGGAATCCAAATTTCGCAAGCTTTTAATGAACATGGATTTTAAGCTATTATCATTTATACACTATTTTTTAGATCTTACTATAACCTTTTTTTTTCTTTTAATTATTTTAATTCTTTTCGAATTTTTTTTTTTTTTTTTAATATTGATTGATGTCTTCGGCAAAAAGTTTTTCAAAAGTTTCGACACTTAATATCGTAAAAATATTACAACTTCCGGTGAGAATTAAATTAGTCCTTGAATTTCGCCCTGAAAGCTGAAGAATTTCCGGTAAAATCAAATTTGAAATAGTTACAAACTTTGCGTAGTTTCGAGATACTTTCGAACTATTTGATCATGATTTTCAAAAATTTATTTTTCTCCTCTGTCAAGTAGCTCTTCGAAATTCAAAAAATTGACAGTTCTAAAAATTGACACTCAATTTTGATGTAATTTTGTCAATTATATCGCAATTTATTCTGACCATTTGACGTCAGAGGAGATCGAGAAAGGCAAAGATAAAATCAGCACATAAAAATAAATTCATCAAAGGAAGTTTGTTTCGTCGTTCGAAATGGGAAAAGGAAAAACTAGTTTACCCTTCCTTGTATTTTACGATCTTCTCGTTTACATTTGTACGTCGGGAGCAGAAAAAAAATGTTGTACACGCCATTGACAGCTCTTTTATTATTTCCTTGTACATCGAACTGAGCTTTTGTCTCGCGGTGCGTTCGAATAATTGAACGATTGCAATAGAAAAAATTTCTCACTGAACCAATAAAATTTTGTAAAAATAGAGCATACTTTGAAAAAATATTTTTTCTTAAAGTTCCTTGAAAATTGGTACTTGAGACGTCATCTCTTTAATTTTTTTTCAAATAAGTAATATTTGTCAATTATTTTTTGATTAACTTTTGAATGCTTAGTCTAAAGAATCTTCCCTATTTGTTAGTGTAAAAACAAGAGCGAAAGTTTCAATTTCGGTAGCGTCGTAGAAATTTCACGTCGGCCAAAAGACACCCACACCCACACATAATATATATGTAAATTTCGACCCAACGAAACTTGGACGGCCTTTACATACTCATGCAAAGTTACTTCATGAACCGTCGCTGCTTCTTATTTTTCATGCTCCTCTTTTTTAGGGAACAAACTTTTGATCGTTGCAGTTGAAAAAGTCGGGTGTCGATGTCAAAGCAATTTTATTACTTTCGTAAATAGTTAATTTTGACAAATTAACAAAAAAAAATTTTCAAAGATACTAAATTTAGGGAACGAGAACAAACAGGATTAATAATTTACGTTTGACGTGCCCGCAAACTTGACGCTGTGTACTTTCGGATCAATCGATCGATACAATGCAAACGTTTCCAAAATTTAACAGTTTGTGTTTTGATCAGTAAAGTCGTCGAATTTTCGGCGAGTCGCATACATCGAAAAAAGTTTTATTCGAACACCAAAGACAGATGAAAAATCCCGGCGGTATTTCGCTCCCTTTTGATGTATTGCCTTTCAATTCGGGATTACGCATTTTTTGTTCGTCCCGCGCGCTGCAATTTTTCGCTCCGCAGTCAAAAAGAAGATGAAAAGTTTGATGCATTTCGTGAAAGTCCAGTATACAGCTGGACCGTAAATTTTTATAGATAAAGTCTTTTGATCTTTGTAAAACCACGTACGTACGTAATATCAAGTATGAATAAAATTCTTTTTTTTTTACAAAGTTTTGTCAATGATACAAGGATACAAATAAAGATTTGGTTAAAAATTTTTTCAGAATTAACAGTCAGAGATTAGCCACAAAAAAACGTAAAATAAATTTTACTTTCAACATAGCTTCAGTTCAACCATTAAGATTTGTAAGAAAAAAAAACTTTTAGTAGTACAGGTACCAGTATCGTCAGACACGTCCAATAAGATTTTCTTTTTTAATAATTTTTCAGTGAGTTCAAAAAAACTTCTAGTACCTGGTATTCATTACAAGGGGCATGAGAACAAGAAAAAGGATTTTTCTTTTTCTTGAAAAAAGGCGAATTTTGACTCGAAGAAAAGGTTACGAGAGTCCATTGAGTGCACTGTTTCGGGGTAAAACAGTGAGAGAAAAAGTGTTAAAGTCTCTCGGTTCTAGTACGTGCGAGTAAGACCTTTTTTTTGAAAAAAAAAGAGATCTTTGAAACAACGTAATTATCGCCCTTGGGCTGCAATTTACCGCAAACTTTTCGCTCAATTAACAAAGGTGAAGTCTTTTACTTTGAAGTACGAAATTTCGGAGCTTTTGCCTGTGTGTTCAAAAACCTCGGTCCTTGGTAAAAAAAAAAAAAAAAAAAGTAAATTTTTTCTACCAACGGAGAGAAAATTGCGGCTCTATTTGAGCGGCAAGTTTGTTTATCAAAGCCCTAGGATTTTCTGCGTAATGAGAGAGAACTAAAACTTTGTACCTTTTTTAAAAGTTCTGGGTGACTACTTTTTTCAAAAATTTTATTTTTTTGCTGTTTTATGAACTCAAATATGTCAAATTTCCTAGCATAATTTCATGCTGAAAAGAAAAAAAAATCTTAGTGTACGCGTCTGACTATATATGTATCGATACTACTCTTTTCGAAAAGGTTATTTTTTCGTAAAAAGCGTTAGAATTTTATTCTTTTCTTAATGTTTTTATAGATCTATACTAAAACTAATGAAAAAACTCAGATTAAAGTCATAGTTATTAAAACTACAATAGCTTCATTTTGTTTATTAAACCGTCCTAAAATAACAAAAAGTTAGATAATTGACAGTAAACTAGTCCTTTGATCGCTTGCGCATTACCTTTTATAAAATCAAAGCTTTAGCATCAGAGTCATGGCTGATGAGTCATCCAGGATTTTAAAGGATAAAAAGCTTCAATGAATTATGGGATTAGGCTTGAACCAAGCGCATCAAGAGCAAAAAACTAACGAAGAAAAAATAATCTAGTTTATCGATCTACTTGAGCAACCAATCCTTGTAAACTACCAAAACTAGTTTATCTTGTTTATATTACGCTCGTTCATTGCAATTAACGGGCTTTAATTTAAACAGCCGATCCTCAATTTGGTGAAAGCCAGTCTGCTAAATACTGATTAAAAGTCCCGCGCCGCAATTTGATTAACAACCTCGCTCGAATATCAAATAAACCATGCGAGCTAATGTATTTATCACTTTCAATATTGACAAATCGCTTGGTAATCAGAGGGGGAACGCTTGGATCGGTAAAGCAGGAATCTGCTATTTGATATAAACGTAGGTTGACCTATTGTAATCTCGTTGTTGGATTTATTAATGGTCAATCTTCTTGATAGAAACGATGACAAAAAATGTCAGTAGGGTAGGAAACTTCTTTTTTAAATTATTTTAATTATTACCCAATCAATTTTTTTGGAAAACTCAATTAACATATCTAAAAGAAATAATATTCGCAATGGTTTAACATTAATTTGGCTAAATGTCAGCCCCTTAAAAAAAAATTTACTCTTTTTTTAGTATATGAGACTAATGCGGTGAAATTTTTGGACTCAACATTAATCATGATGTTTTTATCTTTCACTATCGAGCTTTGCCCAGTTAACATTATCGTACAGCCTGCAATAGTCCTAAGCAATACTTTTTCTCCAGAGGAAATGCGTGAAAAGCGCTTGGGACACGTACTTGCAGCTCGGTGAGATTAAAATTTTCTCCAAACGTGGCTCTCTGAAAGGAACAGAAATCGTCTTACCTTACCTTGACATGATAAAAAAAAGATTTTATTGACGCTTTGCATAAATTTTGTTTTTTTTTTTTCATTAACATGAGTCATGGTTGATGTGGTGATACCCTAAAAAAGAATATTTGATTTGCTGCCTCGAACCTGAGGTCAAAGAGCTGAAATACAATTACCAGTTAACTCAACGGAGTTAATTTACTCGAATCTGATTTACACTTTTGACCAAGCTAGTGAATCTACCAAGGGTAACGCAAAAAAAATAATTTTGAACTGTAGAATTAAATAATTTTTTTAATTTTTAAATTAAAAAAAAATTTATGCTAAATAAAACATAAATGATAAAAGATTTTTCACTTTTTTTAGAATTCATCTCTAGTTAGTTGGTATTTTCATATCTTATCTTTTAATCATAAAACCAAAAAGTATTGCTGATTTTCTGTCAAACCATTCCTTTTTTTTTTTTACTATGAATAAAAAAAAAAATTTTCTGAATATTATAATATAAAAATATCAGCTCACACTTGTGTGGTGAAAAAGAAACTCATCAAATAGCAGATAATAAAATTTTAATTACTCTCAATAAATATATCTTATAATTGACCAATTCAAAAATTGAAGCCATTAAACATAAACAATAAAATTTTGAGCTGTTAATAAAACACTGACATCAGATTATTATTTTTAACCGAAGTTTTAAAAACTTATCTCTAAAAACAATGTCTAACTCTGAGCATTGTTGGTACCACAAATAAAAAATTCATGAAAATATTTTTTCAAAATAGACATTGATGGTATGTCCATCTAAAAAAACTAAAACAAAAAGATGCTGCTTAATGACTGTCTCTAAAATCTATAAGAATCAAAATAGGAATTCAACTTTACTTTCACTTTTTGTATAAACTTCAAGGAATTTAAACCAGAAGTACAAAACTATCACCACATCAAAGCATTGCGATAATCGACCAAACTATGCTTTCAGTGCGGCGGTCGCACGCGGACTGCTGGATTTCACCGCGCACTTTCACCAGCAGTAGCAGCGGTGGCTGGATAAACGATGAGCTTTTTCGCGCTTGCGCACTGTGCGTACTTCTGAAACACTCGTCCCGCCTCTATCAGCCCAACTCGGCAATGCTAATGAAGTCTTAAGAGAACTATGTTACAAAGAAGCAGGCAAATTGATTTATTTTGCGATAGAAAAATTGAAAAAATCATAAATTTCAGGGTTGACTGTAGGCATTTTTTTTTTTTTTTAACCAATCTACTTTGAAGGGCGAAAAATTCAACTTTTCACTCTGCCTTTGAAAAGAAAAAAATTGTTCGCCTCCTTCCAAAAGAAAACGCGAACCGATTGGCAAACCGCCGGCAGTTGATCGATACCTTTCGTTCCCACGCTTATGCGGCGGTTTCAATTAGAAATTACGGGCAAAGTCGTCGAAACGGTTTGAGGTTGAAGTAGGAATAGATACTTTCGACCAATCGGGAAGTTGAAAACTTAAAAAAAAAATTTTTTTTTATGCTTTTGAATTAATTTATCATATTTTTAATGATTGTTTTCGCAGCAAAGCTTTATCTCTTTCAAATCTTTGTGATGCAGAGTTTTCATAGACAGAGGAAGAGTTGATGCGGTTTTTATTAACAATTTTATGAACTTTAAAACTTTGCTTTACTAACTCAATTTCTTTAACTTTTCTAACTAAATTTTTAATGTCTTACAATATAAAATTTAAAATGGCATGGTGTAGAAAAAAAACATTATTATTTTTTAATGTAGGTCTTCATTTAAACAACTAAAACAAATAAACTGAACACAAAACTGAGATGTGGGCTGTCTTAGAATATACGTGGCATGTATTTTACATTATCAATAAGCATATATTAAATACGTCACGAGCAACCTCTGAAGAGAAAAACAATCTTTACTTATCGATTAATAGCTAAAAGAACTGAAATGTATTGAGCACTCGATTTCATGATCTGAAAGTATTTGAGAAGGTTAAGATAAATTTTTAACAATAAATTTTAAATTACACTTACCTTCAAAAAAGTATTTAGAGATAAGTTTGTAAATTTTCCAACGGTGAAGTGCAAAGGAAACTTTGCTCTGGTCATTACAATTATTATGTCTTTTCGGTACTTTGGAGGTAGTAAGTACCAGCTGGAACAGTAAAGCGCGTCGGAAAATTCGTAACACTATAAAATAGTATAATAATCAAATTAAAAACTAATCTAGACGTTTTGCACTAACTGAAAAAATCTTACGTGATGTAAAAGTATTTCACTGCTCAAGCAGTAAATGAGCAGGTGAAGCGAGAAGTTTAAAAGTACGAGAGTTAAAGTAACCATTGCTGTTACCGGTATGCCATCGTTATCTTTCGAGAAACTCTGAAATAAATAAATTTTGTAAATGCAGTAATGATGGTTGCGAATAATTAGATTTCTACTGGAGTCTTACGTCGATGATTCCAAAACCAACGCAACAAATGCCGAAATTCAAACTAAAAACCTGTGCCAGGCTCAGAAAACAGTACAAGTCATCTACGAAGACTGCGTAACTTGTAACAATACAATAACAATAGTAATAATAATATAATACTATATGTACAGATGAGTTGACCGATTTAGGCAGAGGAGTAAGTTATTTAAATATTGTATGATGAAAGTTTACCTAATAAGTCGTAAGTGTTTTTCAACGATTCTTTTCAGTCCAGCTTTGAATGTTGGGTAATCAAGATCGTCAAAATTATCACGATCCAGCAGTTCGTGTACATAACCAGCGTTGGTTTCGATATTAGAATCATGGGCACGGTTTGCCAAGTTCAGAGCGCACATTTCTCCAGAGATATAGAATGTCGACTGCTGTTCTAAAAAAAAATTTATTTTGATATTTTCAGAGTTTTTTGTTGTATTTTGGCGTGATATAGTCGTTTGTAAAGAAATAAAAAATTTTAAATTTATCGTTGCTCGGTTAAAAAAAATAGATTAACCTCTAAATAAAAATTATATTAATGTCAATGATGAAAGTTTTTTTTTTTTTTTCATCGCGAGTTTTTTTCAGAAATGAATAAATAAATAAATGAATAATCCCCCAAGCTGCTACAACCCCATAACACCGAGCTCGCGAGGCTTTTTTTTAAATAAATAAATAAATGATCCCCCAAGCTGCTACAACCCCATAACGCCGAGCTCGTGAGGCTTTTTTTTAAATAAATAAATAAATGATCCCCCAAGCTGCTACAACCCCATAACACCGAGCTCGCGAGGCTTTTTTTAAAATAAATAAATAAATGATCTCCCAAGGTGCTACAACCCCATAACGCCAAGCTCGCGAGTTTTTTTCAGAAATGAATAAATAAATAAATAATCCCCCAAGCTGCTACAACCCCATAACACCGAGCTCGCGAGGTTTTTTTTTAAATAAATGAATAAATGATCCCCCGAGCTTCTACAACCCCATAACGCCGAGCTCGCGAGTCTTTTTCAGAAATGAATAAATAAATAAATGAATAATCCCCCAAGCTGCTACAACCCCAGAACACCGAGCTCGCAAGGCTTTTTTTATAAATAAGTAAATAAATGATCCCCCGAGCTTCTACAACCCCATAACGCCGAGCTCGCGAGTTTTTTTCAGAAATGAATAAATAAATAAATGAATAATCCCCCAAGCTGCTACAACCCCATAACACCGAGCTCGCGAGGCTTTTTTTTAAATAAATAAATAAATGATCCCCCAAGCTGCTACAACCCCATAACGCCGAGCTCGCGAAGCTTTTTTTTAAATAAATGAATAAATGATCCCCCGAGCCTCTACAACCCCAT
This sequence comes from Encarsia formosa, assembly GCA_038277355.1. Lineage (NCBI taxonomy): Eukaryota > Metazoa > Arthropoda > Insecta > Hymenoptera > Aphelinidae > Encarsia > Encarsia formosa. The sequence continues at coordinate 24,971,340 of CM076188.1, read as the reverse complement.
AACGCCGAGCTCGCGAGTCTTTTGCAGAAATGAATAAATAAATGAATAAATAATCCCCCAAGCTGCTACAACCCCACAACGCCGAGCTCGCGAGGTTTTTTTTTAAATAAATGAATAAATGATCCCCCGAGCTTCTACAACCCCATAACGCCGAGCTCGCGAGTCTTTTTCAGAAATGAATAAATAAATAAATGAATAATCCCCCAAGCTGCTACAACCCCAGAACACCGAGCTCACAAGGCTTTTTTTATAAATAAGTAAATAAATGATCCCCCGAGCTTCTACAACCCCATAACGCAGAGCTCGCGAGTTTTTTTCAGAAATGAATAAATAAATAAATGAATAATCCCCCAAGCTGCTACAACCCCATAACACCGAGCTCGCGAGGCTTTTTTTTAAATAAATAAATAAATGATCCCCCAAGCTGCTACAACCCCATAACGCCGAGCTCGCGAGTTTTTTTCAGAAATGAATAAATAAATAAATGAATAATCCCCCAAGCTGCTACAACCCCATAACACCGAGCTAGCGAGTTTTTTTCATGAATAAAAAAATGAATAAATAATCCCCCAAGCTGCTACAACCCCATAACGCCGGTCTCGCGAGGCTTTTTTATAAATAAATAAATAAATGATCCCCCAAGCTGCTACAACCTCATAACGCCGAGCTTGCAAGGCTTTTTTTATAAATAAATAAATAAATGATCCCCCAAGCTGCTACAACCCCATATCACCGAGCTCGTGAGGCTTTTTTTATAAATAAATAAATAAATGATCCCCCAAGCTGCTATAACCCCATAACGCCGAGCTCGCGAGTTTTTTTTATAAATATTTATTTATTTATTTATTTATAAAAAAAACTCGCGACCGGCGAGCCTGGCGTTATGGGGTCGTAGCTGCTTGGGGGATTATTTATTTATTTATTTATAAAAGAAACTCGCGAGCTCGGCGTTATTGGGTTGTAGCTGCTTGGGGGATTATTTATTCATTTTTTTATTCATGAAAAAAACTCGCTAGCTCGGTGTTATGGGGTTGTAGAAGCTCGGGGGATCATTTATTCATTTATTTAAAAAAAAGCTTCGCGAGCTCGGCGTTATGGGGTTGTAGCAGCTTGGGGGATTATTTATTCATTTATTTAAAAAAAAGCCTCGCGAGCTCGGTGTTATGGGGTTGTAGCAGCTTGGGGGATTATTTATTTATTTATTTAAAAAAAAACCTCTTGAGCTCGGTGTTATGGGGTTGTAGCAGCTTGGGGGATTATTTATTTATTTATTTAAAAAAAAACCTCTTGAGCTCGGCGTTATGGGGTTGTAGCAGCTTGGGGGATCATTTATTTATTTATTTAAAAAAAAGCCTCACGAGCTCGGTGTTATGGGGTTGTAGAAGCTCGGGGGATCATTTATTTATTTATTTATAAAAAAAGCCTTGCGAGCTCGGTGTTCTGGGGTTGTAGCAGCTTGGGGGATTATTCATTTATTTATTTATTCATTTCTGAAAAAGACTCGCGAGCTCGGCGTCATGGGGTTGTAGAAGCTCGGGGGATCATTTATTCATTTATTTAAAAAAAAGCTTCGCGAGCTCGGCGTTATGGGGTTGTAGCAGCTTGGGGGATTATTTATTCATTTATTTAAAAAAAAGCCTCGCGAGCTCGGTGTTATGGGGTTGTAGCAGCTTGGGGGATTATTTATTTATTTATTTAAAAAAAAACCTCTTGAGCTCGGCGTTATGGGGTTGTAGCAGCTTGGGGGATCATTTATTTATTTATTTAAAAAAAAGCCTCACGAGCTCGGTGTTATGGGGTTTTAGAAGCTCGGGGGATCATTTATTTATTTATTTATAAAAAAAGCCTTGCGAGCTCGGTGTTCTGGGGTTGTAGCAGCTTGGGGGATTATTCATTTATTTATTTATTCATTTCTGAAAAAGACTCGCGAGCTCGGCGTTATGGGGTTGTAGAAGCTCGGGGGATCATTTATTCATTTATTTAAAAAAAAACCTCGCGAGCTCGGCGTTATGGGGTTGTAGCAGCTTGGGGGATTATTTATTCATTTATTTATTCATGAAAAAAACTCGTGAGCTCGGCGTTATGGGGTTGTAGCAGCTTGGGGGATTATTCATTTATTTATTTATTCATTTCTGAAAAAGACTCGCGAGCTCGGCGTTATGGGGTTGTAGAAGCTCGGGGGATCATTTATTCATTTATTTAAAAAAAAGCTTCGCGAGCTCGGCGTTATGGGGTTGTAGCAGCTTGGGGGATTATTTATTCATTTATTTAAAAAAAAGCCTCGCGAGCTCGGTGTTATGGGGTTGTAGCAGCTTGGGGGATTATTTATTTATTTATTCATTTCTGAAAAAAACTCGCGAGCTCGGTGTTATGGGGTTGTAGAAGCTCGGGGGATCATTTATTTATTTATTTAAAAAAAAGCCTCGTGAGCTCGGCGTTATGGGGTTGTAGAAGCTCGGGGGATCATTTATTTATTTATTTAAAAAAAAGCCTCGTGAGCTCGGCGTTATGGGGTTGTAGAAGCTCGGGGGATCATTTATTTATTTATTTATAAAAAAAGCCTCGCGAGCTCGGTGTTATGGGGTTGTAGCAGCTTGGGGGATTATTCATTTATTTATTTATTCATTTCTGAAAAAAACTCACGACTTTGGCGTTATGGGGTTGTAGAAGCTCGGGGGATCATTTATTCATTTATTTAAAAAAAAGCTTCGCGAGCTCGGCGTTATGGGGTTGTAGCAGCTTGGGGGATTATTTATTCATTTATTTATTCATGAAAAAAACTCGTGAGCTCGGCGTTATGGGGTTGTAGCAGCTTGGGAGATCATTTATTTATTTATTTTAAAAAAAGCTTCGCGAGCTCGGCGTTATGGGGTTGTAGCAGCTTGGGGGATTATTTATTCATTTATTTAAAAAAAAGCCTCGCGAGCTCGGTGTTATGGGGTTGTAGCAGCTTGGGGGATCATTTATTTATTTATTTAAAAAAAAGCTTCGCGAGCTCGGCGTTATGGGGTTGTAGCAGCTTGGGGGATTATTTATTCATTTATTTAAAAAAAAACCTCTTGAGCTCGGCGTTATGGGGTTGTAGCAGCTTGGGGGATTATTTATTCATTTATTTATTCATGAAAAAAACTCGTGAGCTCGGCGTTATGGGGTTGTAGCAGCTTGGGGGATTATTTATTTATTTATTCTTTTCTGAAAAAAACTCTCGAGCTCGGCGTCATGGGGTTGAAGAAGCTCGGGGGATCATTTATTCATTTATTTAAAAAAAAGCTTCGCGAGCTCGGCGTTATGGGGTTGTAGCAGCTTGGGGGATTATTTATTCATTTATTTAAAAAAAAGCCTCGCGAGCTCGGTGTTATGGGGTTGTAGCAGCTTGGGGGATTATTTATTTATTTATTTAAAAAAAAACCTCTTGAGCTCGGCGTTATGGGGTTGTAGCAGCTTGGGGGATCATTTATTTATTTATTTAAAAAAAAGCCTCACGAGCTCGGTGTTATGGGGTTGTAGAAGCTCGGGGGATCATTTATTTATTTATTTATAAAAAAAGCCTTGCGAGCTCGGTGTTCTGGGGTTGTAGCAGCTTGGGGGATTATTCATTTATTTATTTATTTATTCATTTCTGAAAAAGACTCGCGAGCTCGGCGTCATGGGGTTGTAGAAGCTCGGGGGATCATTTATTCATTTATTTAAAAAAAAGCTTCGCGAGCTCGGCGTTATGGGGTTGTAGCAGCTTGGGGGATTATTTATTCATTTATTTAAAAAAAAACCTCTTGAGCTCGGCGTTATGGGGTTGTAGCAGCTTGGGGGATCATTTATTTATTTATTTAAAAAAAAGCCTCACGAGCTCGGTGTTATGGGGTTTTAGAAGCTCGGGGGATCATTTATTTATTTATTTATAAAAAAAGCCTTGCGAGCTCGGTGTTCTGGGGTTGTAGCAGCTTGGGGGATTATTCATTTATTTATTTATTCATTTCTGAAAAAGACTCGCGAGCTCGGCGTTATGGGGTTGTAGAAGCTCGGGGGATCATTTATTCATTTATTTAAAAAAAAACCTCGCGAGCTCGGCGTTATGGGGTTGTAGCAGCTTGGGGGATTATTTATTCATTTATTTATTCATGAAAAAAACTCGTGAGCTCGGCGTTATGGGGTTGTAGCAGCTTGGGGGATTATTCATTTATTTATTTATTCATTTCTGAAAAAGACTCGCGAGCTCGGCGTTATGGGGTTGTAGAAGCTCGGGGGATCATTTATTCATTTATTTAAAAAAAAGCTTCGCGAGCTCGGCGTTATGGGGTTGTAGCAGCTTGGGGGATTATTTATTCATTTATTTAAAAAAAAGCCTCGCGAGCTCGGTGTTATGGGGTTGTAGCAGCTTGGGGGATTATTTATTTATTTATTCATTTCTGAAAAAAACTCGCGAGCTCGGTGTTATGGGGTTGTAGAAGCTCGGGGGATCATTTATTTATTTATTTAAAAAAAAGCCTCGTGAGCTCGGCGTTATGGGGTTGTAGAAGCTCGGGGGATCATTTATTTATTTATTTATAAAAAAAGCCTCGCGAGCTCGGTGTTATGGGGTTGTAGCAGCTTGGGGGATTATTCATTTATTTATTTATTCATTTCTGAAAAAAACTCACGACTTTGGCGTTATGGGGTTGTAGAAGCTCGGGGGATCATTTATTCATTTATTTAAAAAAAAGCTTCGCGAGCTCGGCGTTATGGGGTTGTAGCAGCTTGGGGGATTATTTATTCATTTATTTATTCATGAAAAAAACTCGTGAGCTCGGCGTTATGGGGTTGTAGCAGCTTGGGAGATCATTTATTTATTTATTTTAAAAAAAGCCTCGCGAGCTCGGCGTTATGGGGTTGTAGAAGCTTGTGGGATCATTTATTTATTTATTTAAAAAAAAGCCTCGCGAGCTCGGCGTTATGGGGTTGTAGCAGCTTGGGGGATTATTTATTTATTTATTCATTTCTGAAAAAAACTCGCGAGCTCGGTGTTATGGGGTTGTAGCAGCTTGGGGGATCATTTATTTATTTATTTAAAAAAAAAGCCTCACGAGCTCGGCGTTATGGGGTTGTAGCAGCTTGGGGGATCATTTATTTATTTATTTAAAAAAAAGCCTCGCGAGCTCGGTGTTATGGGGTTGTAGCAGCTTGGGGGATTATTCATTTATTTATTTATTCATTTCTGAAAAAAACTCGCGATGAAAAAAAAAAAAACTTTCATCATTGACATTAATATAATTTTTATTTAGAGGTTAATCTATTTTTTTTAACCGAGCAACGATAAATTTAAAATTTTTTATTTCTTTACAAACGACTATATCACGCCAAAATACAACAAAAAACTCTGAAAATATCAAAATAAATTTTTTTTTAGAACAGCAGTCGACATTCTATATCTCTGGAGAAATGTGCGCTCTGAACTTGGCAAACCGTGCCCATGATTCTAATATCGAAACCAACGCTGTACATAACGACGATCTCACAGCAAGCGCATGCGTGAAAAACAAGTACTTCAAAAAAGAAATCTGGAAAGCTTATGGAAAAACCTAGTACAGAGCCAAGTATGTATCGAGCTGAGTAGAGGAACTCGTACATTTGGCTCCATCCGTAGTCGAAAGGGTAGCTAGTTTGAGGAGGTAGAACATGATTTTCGTGAACATCAGTTATGTTGTTCAAAATTCTAAAGCTGAGGCCAAACAGAGGCGGGAGACCGATGAGTACTATGCTGCTGAATATCATATAGTAGCCAAATAAGGTGAAGACGCGCCCTCTGCGAGCATGTTTGACCATTATTTCTTTCTCCAAAGGTGTTTCCATATAGAGATCCCAGTCGTGTTTTATCATTTTAATTACCTCCTGCAATGCTAATTTATATGATCGTTCATTTGATGTTACAATGTTTATATGGAACTTGAATTAAATCGATTTTTATTCAAATGATTCTTCAAAGACCATGCAAATTCTATGAATATGGCTATGGTTACCCCAATTAATAGACCCCACACTGAAGAGTCGTATCGGTTCATTGGGTTTTGCATGGTCCATATTTGGGATACTTTAAAACAAAAGGCTCAAAAGATACGAGTAAGAGGAACTAAATTAGGGTTCTGTACCATTCTCGAGACCGAACCAGTTTACTAAACATTGGCAATGACAGTCCACAATGTTTTTGGCGGTTTCATTTTTTTTTATTAAACTAAAAGAATTAAATAATTTTGTAATTTACAATCTGCTTACTTTTTTTTCTCCTCCACAAGAGACACAATTTCAAAATACCAGATAAGGTTACGAAATTAGCCACTAGGTTGTCCATTACTAGTGGAAAATTTCCAATAACTTTAATTAGCGCATTATTCATTGGAAGAACATAATTAACAATCACAACTGATATAATTAATGGTAATCTAAATGGCTTTGAAGCTGTATTTGTAAATGTTTCTTCATCCGGCCATAGACCAACTAGATCAAATATCATTCGATTCAAGCCTACTGCCCAATCATAATCTGTATTTGAAGAATTTTTGATTTTATTTTTATTTTTTGATTAAAAATAAATTTTAAAAATGTTCATGTTCTTATTTAAAAAAAAATTAATTTTAAGAGTTAGCGTTGTAGATCAAAAATATATATTACCTTTGATTTCAATAGATTCGACTCTCGTCAAGCTAAAAAATTGAAATATATTTTTCATTGTGAAGTGTATATACTTACAACAATCTTACGGGCTGAACATTTTATTCTCAAGACAACTGTGATATTTTATAATGAAGTAAATAATCAAATGAAAAACTGCAAGTTGTTGTATTGTACATAATTTGTCATGGCAACTTGACAGACCTTGAACTTCTTACAATTATTACCTAAATATAATTAAAAGATATTTCTGTATCGTCTTTACACCTACTGCGTCTGATTTATATCAATTGTTAAAAAAAACTTTAAGTTTCTTTAATTAATTCATTTAGTTTGAATTGAGAAGCCAATTAAAAAATGCGCAAATTTAATGCTAAATAACAAAACTTGTTTGCTATAAAATACTCAAAAATCAGGGCAAAGTAAAAAAACGTGTAATCAAAAAGCTTTTTTTTCCAAGGCATGAGTTATATTTCTAATGTTTTTCAAAATTTTTGTACATAAAAAATTACGTCTTATGAACTGTAAGAAATAATGAAGTTTCATAAAAAATCAAATTTGAGCCAATGACTGTGATTAGGTAACAAGGGGAATTCCCCTGAATTTAACTTAAGAGGGAGCCACTACTAAGCATTGCTATATGACGAATTGTTGCTGACAGGAGCAACGGGCCTCGAAAATGGCAACTCAACGATTTACTGAACATAACATAAGGCTTTTTCATAATTTTGTGTCATCTGATATCACTTGTGATTCAACAGTAAGCATTATTTATCAGATTGAGGGCTTATTTGTAAATAAATCGTAGTATGAATATACTACGAGTTTTCCAAATTCAAAATCATTATTTTACATTTGGTATCTTTTGAATTTCTTTCTTTGGTCCATATACATTTTCAGCGAAGAAGATTATTTAATATTAGTTTTTTAAGATAATTTTTTTATTTTTGCCAAAGAATTGTAAAAAAATTCTAACTTAGGATTATTTATTTTGATGGGTGAGTTAAACAATTTTTTAGGGGAAAAAAAAGATGACCTCGTAAGATAAGTTAAAAGAGTCTTTACCTTGGGGAGTTTTTAATTTAATCATGCCAACAGCTTGAATAAATCGTAACTTTTTGATCACCGCCCATAATCGTTTAAAGCATCTCTTGCTCACAAAGATTTAATGATAATCTTTTTTTTTTTTTAACAGCGTAATTTGAGAATATTAAATAAAAAGCAGAGATAATGTGAAGCATGAAAAAAATGACATATTTTTGACTTATAAGATCAGATTAATTTGAGGCAAATTCTCAAAATTTAGAATTATTTAAAAGTTAAAATGAAAAAAAAAACGTGACGAGTTATGCATGTCACTTGGCTTTTTATGAGACATAAAACACATTTTATGGACTCACATAACGTACATGAAAATGCGTTTTTTTATCTAGAGTCACATACATAGAAAGGCCATGAAAAAATGAAAAGATAGTAGAAAGTTTCATATTTTTATTACACTTTACATGCATCTTACATATCAAAGTAAATTTATGAGAGTGACTCTAAGGTAATGCAAAAAATTATAAATAGTGATAATAAACATATAAACATTCAAGACGCTCACTTCTTTGAAGAGGTTCACAGAAACAGGCCAAAATGGAAATTCACGTAAGTAGTTCTGTGATACTTTGAGTTTTCATAGCTCATCACACTTTTGACGGGATTTACTGTCGAACGAGAATTTTATTGACAGATAAGCATTTATAAATTTTTTTCATTCTATTTTTAAAAACAAAAATAAATAAAACACTCGTGAAAATCGATGAAACACGTACAGTGGGAATTTTCCTGGAAGTTTCTATCTCGCGCCACATTTCACGAGTGTGTTTTCATTTATACATCCTGGAAAACACTCGATAAACATTCGACGAAAAGCCCTCGCGACCGGGATAAATGTAAAATATCACGTTTTTTAAAAATATTTTTTACTTTTCTGTCCTCTACACTCTTGAAATTTATTTTTTTGTAAAAATTTTCCAAAAAGGTTGGTCAAAGTCCCCCAGATCGGGAGGAAAAAAAAAAGGCAACAAAGCTCGTCTATCTTCCCGCTGGCGCAATCGATTCTCCCAGTTCTCGAGAATTCGTAAAACCAAACATCCGGTTGGTGAGCTTTGCTTCCGGGTCTTGTTCGGCTTTCTACATGCATGAGATGCTCGAGTGGATCGATGTCAGGAAAAAATTCAAAAGCCCTACTTACCCACCGGAAATCTTACTGCTCTTCTTATTTTTTGAATAAATTGACCTACTCAGAAAGGCTTTGCAAAAAAATCTTGTATTTTCAAAAGTTGAAAGCTTGGGATACTTAATTACTTTTTTGAGCTTTTTATGATTAAAATAAAGAATTCAATAAAAGCTTGATGTGAGCTTTCAAAAGTACAAAGCTTTGTTAAAAGGTTCACGAGTCAATTAATTTTACCAGTATGCAAACGATTTCTAAGAACCAATGAGAAAATAGTTAAAATTTCCAGATGTTTAATGAAAAATTGCGTTTCGAAAGGCTTTTGAAAAAAAATATGAATCAAAGCTATACTCCAAAGTGCTGAATTGAGTTTTAGCCCACTCCATCGATCTCTTATTTTCTCCAAGTTGCCTTTTAGAATTCAGACTAGCGTTTCCCGTAATTCGTAATTAAATCGATGATAGCAGAAAATTCAATTAGAATCGACTACCATTTTCTCGCCTTCTTTACTCGAAAATGTAAATTGTACGCATTTATTGAGTATAGTTGTAACAGGGTAAGTGAATGCGCATCAATAACGACCAAGTCCGCAGTGATGCTTTGACTCCGGTGTTGTGTACGTAACGTACATTTGCTTATACAACAGCAGTGCCAGTGGATAGCTCCTTGTTTGTCCTAGTCTTCATTAACGATCATTCTGGATTGATCATAAATTCCGAGTGGCCGTGCCTTCTGGAATCACTCAGGAATTGATTAGTCACTTTATGTGCTTATATTGGTCTGAAGACTTAACTAAACAATTTTTTTTTACATCTATCGAGCTAAGATGATTTGTGAGGCCCACTTGCTTTTTAAATCATAAAAAATAAAAAAATCTCGATACAATATTATTATTTTTTATTATGACTTTATTTTCAAGTATACCTTATTAGTTAGAAATTCTTAATTCATTGTACTCTATGGTCCAATATATTTTACTTCGAATGAGAAAATCAGTACCTACCACGCCATCTGACGGAAAAATCAGGAAAATTCAATGGGAGTGAATTCGTAAGCTACTGCAGCTACCTTACGACTCGACAATTCTTAAAAACGTAACGTTCATTTAGCAACTATTCTAAATCGTAGTTTTAAATCATACAATTTAAATCAGTTACTAAAATGATGCAGCTACCTTGAAAAAGCTCAACGATTAAAAATGAAAAGTTACAAATGAAAATATTATCGTTGGCAGTTGTCGATAACAAAAAAATGAAAACACTACACAGTTATTCATACAATTCAAACATTTTCAAAACACTTGAAATCGACCCTAACGCGTATAGATTACAGACGCAAGTTCAATCCATACATCTCCTTTAATCTCCCCCTCCCCCAAGGTAAACATCCCAGGAGGCCGGATTTGATCAAAATTTATGCACGATTATGGTGCCACGGCTCGTACGAACGCATTTGAATTCAAAGTCGGGGAATGTTTCAATTACAGTTGGCGCTCTATTCGACACCCCGCGACTTTTCATGCTGCGCAACCCTCAAAGCTCAAACTCGAGAGCTACCGCGGGGTTAATTAATGGCTTTTGATGAGCTGCTATGGTTTACCACAAAGCGCTCGGCTGTGCTTACTTGAATTTCCGAATGGAACAAATGATTTTAGATGTGTTAAAAAATTTCATTTGGATTGTTTATTATTCAGTATTTTTTTTCTATTGGATTGGAAATACTTACTTCACGTAAAAAACATTGAGAAAATTACTTAATATCAAAGTACAGGTAGTATCATTAAATTATGATAATTGGCGAATACAATATTCAATGTTGATGTTACGTAAATTATTACCCTAGAGACATACTTAAACTCCTAGTAACAAAAAAATATTTTTAAATTTTAAAATTTTTGAAAAGTACAGTACAACAAAGACTTTGAACTATCAAGAAAAAAATATTGTCATCATTCATACTTCAAAACTTGTTTGATAAATCTTCCTCGCAACTACAAGACATACAAGCATCGTTTACCATCGAATATTTTGTAGCCATCGTAAGTTTGAGAATAAATAGGTGAATTCAAAATTTAAATGACGTATTTACAAAGTTTGAAAGTTTATGATCTAATCGGTCCTTTGGCAACGTAGTTGGTACGTCTACTTCTGCAACTACAAGTGACTTGGTACTCAATTGAATGTAAACATTACTATTAGAAGCCAAAGTCTTATCATACGCTTCAACTTTGACTCGCTGTTTTTCGCTTTATTTATTTAGGTAAGTGTTTGCTTGTTTTATCAATTAATCTCGTTTTTTCTCAGTCTCACTTGAATTTTCAAACAAATTAGGTCGATAAAGTTAAAACATGTTTTTACTTAAGCGTGACCACATTAAATACTTATCTTATATTGCGAATACGTGTCATTATTTGCCGCACTTTGGTTTAAAAAAATCGATACAAATTTTTTTTTCATTTGTACACGATGAATAGAAAACTATCCGTGTAAAGTTTAAAACAAAAAAGATAATTAAAAGTCCCGAATGACCTGGATTGATCAGACTTGGTCGATCGAGCTTACCTGGGCAGTCGACAGTTACCGCAGTTTTTTCAATCGTTCGCCAGACTTGAGGTGAGAAACAACCTGACCATTCAAGACTTCGGTACCAGTGTCGCTGACCAAAATTTTTCGTAAACTTGTTACAATTTTACACGATGTCTACGCAAAATTAAAAAAGTTTTATTTATGAAAATTTTAAGAAAGATTCGCCTACCCCTAAGATCTAGGCTGAGGGATTTCCAGCTGGATTTCGAAAATAAACTTTTTGGTTAATATTGCTTAAAATCAAGTTGTTGTTCATTTTTAGATGATTTTGAAAAAATTTAATTTAGTTTTTTTTTCAAAAAAATCTAGCTGGACAAATCCGGCTGGACAAATCCAGCTGGAAAATTAAAAAAAAAAAAAAAAAAAACTAAGTTAAATTTTTTCAAAATCTTTGAAAAATGAATAATAACTTGATTTTAAGAAATATTAAGAAATTTTTTTTTTTTTTTTTTTTTTTTTCAATTCAACTGAATTTTGGTTCCAATATGACGGCTGTATTTCCAGCTGGATTTTAGGGGAAGGGTCTGAATTAGTTCTTATTTTATAATTGACATTTTTATATTGTATTATTTTTTTCATTACAGGCTTCAATTTAAAATTAATATATTGAGAGTTCATTGAAACATCAGAACAAATCTAAAAATATCATAGTTGTACCCAATAATATTCAATACTCACAATGAACTTACTTCATGATTTCATACTACTAAAATTAACTTTGCTACTTTTCACTTCAACTTTATGCAAGACACAAGATTTACGTGAAATTCTCAAAATTGATACGAATTACCATAAAGTAACTTCATTTATATCGGCTAACACTAAGATTACAGACTCAAAAAAACCTTATTTTACTGATTTCCCGAATGAAATTTATCATTTTGGCCCTGACAAGAATAAACCTGTCATGTTCAAAAACATTGAGAATTCATTGATTATCTTTTTCACAAATAACTATAACGAAACCGATGAATTTACTGATTTTTTGATACCTCAATTGTCGGTAAGACAGAGACCAAAATGTCTGATAGTCCATTCCAACAGTTCTGAACATGAAAAAGCCATCGCAATACCTGCTGCACTAAAAAAAGCTTGGAAAAAAAAGTTTATCGATTTTTCAATATTATCTTTTGAAGATCCTGAGGGTACCCTAGTTCACTATTTCAACCCGTTTATCAATATTTTTTTCGTCAAACGCCTACGTGCCGATGCTGAAATATTTCCAGACAAACTTAGAAATGGTTACGGATACCCTTTGGTTGTTAGTAGAGTACCATTTCTAGACACAATTACGAGAATTAAAATGAGAAATCGGAATGAAAAATTTAAATACTATGCACAACAAGAATTTAAAAAGGCATTCAAAATATTGAATCTCACTTGGATTGAAAAGATGATTTATGGACCCGCAGGTCCTGATTATTTTGAAAGACACAGTTTGGATTTGATTCCACACGAGTTCGTGGGATTTTCTTACGACACGCATTTTCTCATGGAATCGTATAACAATCCAGTTGAAATCGTCGCCTTAGTTCCAATAATTTCCACCTCGCGAATCGATGTTTATTTCAAAATCTATTATAACTTTTTCGTTGTTTTGGGAATAATCTTTTTATTTATCAAAACGCTTGATTTTGTGCAAAAAGCAGGAGTTGGAACCATCAAAGTATTTGATTACGTAAAACTGATTTTGGGTCAGTCAATGACAACTGAACCAAAAACATTGTCTTTACGAATGGTTATGCTGACTGTGATTCTGATATCGATTTTAACTATGAACGATCTACTCTCGGACATAATATCGCTGCAGTTTGAAAAAAGAGAAATGCCATTCGAGACCTACAAAGATTTGTACGACTCTGAATTAAAAATATACACTTTCCACAGTTTTTTGAAAAACGTTTTAAAGAGCGATGACGAACCATATTTATTAAAAATATTAAACAAAACTTTGGTCGTTGATGATTTATCTTTATGTTTCAATGATTTGATCACCTGGAAAAACGCATCGTGTACTGTAAACGATGAAACTTCAACAGTGCTTTTGCCTTATTTTCAAAATTTAGTTGGCTCGACCGTGATGAAACTAGCCAAACCTCATCTGTTCACAGTGAAAGGTTCATATTGGTTTCCGAACAATTCTCCCATAGCTATAAAGTTGCTCGAAACCAAACAAAGAATTAGGGAATCGGACTTGATTCACTATCCGCTGCTATTTCAAAAAAATTATATTAAACTTGATTTTAAAGAAGACGAGATTTTGTTTGTCGATGGAATCAAATTGGATTTGCTTATAATCATCCTGAGCTTTGGTTATTTGACTGCGGTCGTTGCTTTCATTATTGAGATTATGAAATTCAATTTAATTGATAAAAAATCTTCAATTTTGCAGAAATTTTTAAAGAGGTACTATTTTGATTACTATTCACAGCTATAACACAAACATTTTCATTAATTCAACATTTAAATGGATTTTATTTTACTAGGTATAAAAATCATCAAAAAAAAACAAACAAAAATACTTTACCGATTAGGAATCTTGTTCGTCATGACAGATTGAGAAACAAAAACGTATTTGAGATTTCAGAGTTGAGCTTCCGAAATTATAAATAAAACTACATCTACTGTTCAAAAAAGAAATGTTATGACCGAAGAAATAAAAGTAAATCAGATGGAACCAAATTCTTGCACAGAGAAAAAAATTAAAATTCAAAAAGAGAAAGGGGAAAACAAGAAAGTATTTGTTCAAGAAAATCGGAATCTTAATTGGCATGACAGATTGAGAAACAAAAAGATACTTGAGAATTTAGAGTCAGGTCATACGTCTGAAGTTTTGAATGAAGCTGCATCTTTAATTGGAATAAGAAATGTTCACAAAAAAATGAAAGAGAATCCAATGAAACCGAGTACTCTTTATAAGAAGGAAAGAACAACAACGCAAGAAGTAAAAGGTGAAAAAAAGAAAGTATTTGATCAAGGAAATCGGAATCTTGATTGGTACGATAGATTGAACAAGAAAAAGTTACTTGATATTTCAGAGTCTGGTCATCGGCCCGAAGTTTTAAATGAAGCAACATCTGTTGTTAAAGAAAGAAATGTTGAAACGACAGTAAACCTCAAAGAAATGAAAGAAAGCCCGATCAAACCGAATCATCTTAGTAAAAGGGAAAAAACAAGTTATAAAGGAAACAGTGAAAAAAAGAAAGTATTTGATCAATGAAAGTTTGATAAAAAAACTTGATCTTTTGCTTGGTGAACGATTAGATTTTCGCCAGTATCCTAAAGAAAAGTAAAATCTGATTAGAATCAAACAACTGCTTGAAAATTAAAAAAAAAAAAACAAAAAACATTAAACCTTACTTGTTTTTTTCTAATACTTGAAAAAATATTAACTTATTGTAACTGACTATAATATTAAACAAAAAATCATTTTTTTTTAATTTTTCCCAAGTAAAGTTTGAACTGCACAGTGCTGTAAAGTAGTTGTCTAGTTAAAGAAAATTCGTCAATTTTTAATAAAAATGATTGAAAAACCTGAATTGATTGATCGATTTGAAAGATACAACATATTTGAGCTAAAGTTTGTAATTTTTCTCGTAATTTTTTTCTGTTAAGTTTTCTGTAAAGGCACGAAATTATAATAATAATCACCGTTAAAAAAAAAAAGGCTTGAAATGCATTATAAAAGTATAAAAAGTTTTCGTACTTTACAATTTATAGTCGCACGTTGTGACAAAAAAATGTTTTTAGTATATTTGTCTTTTACTTCTGTAAGTTTGCATGTGGTAAAAACGATTCTTTTTTTGAAAGTACTACGATTGTAATTTGCTTGAAAAATAAAAAATTTGATTGTAACTACTCTAGAAGTTTCATTTATACATAATTTGATTCACTCCCCGAGCGCTGCGCAAAAAGAAGATTTTTCAAATACACCATTATAAATATATATAATAGGTATATATATTTATAATATAGTTGTACAATATTTTATTAGTTCAAACAAAAAACGATTTGAATGAAAACTATAAGTAATTCGATTAAAAAATGAAAAATTATTTAAAAATGAATTTTTTAATCCTCACCAAAAAACTACGGACCCAGAGTACAGGATCATCAAAGTCCCTTTTTATAAAAAAATCTAGTTACCCAATATATGTCTGAAAATGATGACTGGTACTGGACTAATCCTTCACCTGGAGGTTAAGAGCTTGTTATGAATATGAAAATAAAGATGTAATTCAATCTGAAATTGATGCAGTCAAAACTCATACATTTTCTTTAAATGGGATCGAAAAAATAGTTATCTTTATTATTGAATGTTTGATTGTATAATTTATTGATTAGAAGCTAAATACAATTAACTAAAACTTCATTATTAATTTTATTTCTAAATTATAAATTAGTCTTTCATAATTTATTTCTTGGAAAATAATTATGTAAATGATATTTTCAGAGACCCATCAGCACAATGATGTTAATGTGTACATAGGTTGGTACCTCTTATCAATTAACAAAAAGTTCGTTCGCGTTTAAAATTTTTTTTTTTTTAGCCACTGTGCACTTCGAGCATAATTTGCTTGGTCATAGTTATGCAAAAAAAAAAGGTTTTTAACTGTCGATTTTTTTAAACGTTTTTAGTTGAAAACCTCACCACAATCTAAATAAAACTTCAAAAGCGACCTTGTAAAAACTTATTTCTCGTATTATCAGTCTGATGAGCACACTACCGGAAAATTCTTTGAAATAAGTCCTGTTATCAATATAAAACTAAATATAAAACTAGATTTTTGTCAGAATGTCACTAAAATTCAAATTGATAATTGAATTTCAATTCATAAATACGTCATTTATTTCTATTAGACCATGATGATCATGCGATATTCTTTTGCTAGTAGTTTCTTTGATAAAGATAACCATGATTAAACGAAGACAAACAATCCGAAGTTAATTCAGTATTTTACGATTCAAAAGTAATTTTTTAATGAAGCCATAAAAATTCAATTTAAGTTGCCTTGAAATAATCAATAAAGTCTATTTGAGCATGTGTATAGAATTTGGAGATCTTTCAATAGACAGACAGATGAGTAATTTTATTTTATTTCTAGCAGCCACATCGGTTCTATTGTATGTTCAGCTGGGCATGAAACTTTTTAACAATCACCCAAAGTAAACACATAATAAACTAATCATATTTCGTCTATTAGTTCTTATCATAACTACTTATCACAAGTAAAATTTCATTTTAAAAAGCTATAACTTTAGAACACCGTTAATTCATTTTCAGTTCTTCCAGTCAATCTGACAAATCGTTTCTTTGGCTTGTCCTTCAAAACAGCACTGGACAATGAAAATTTTGATTTTATTGACAATTATTGTGATTTTTGCCAAAGGTGATCAGTGGGGTCTGATTCACTTTAACACAAATCAGAATCAATTTCGCGAGTGCTTGGAGAAAAACAATGATTTGTGGAACGATCTTAAGGCCTTAAACGTAGACGTTGAGAGCTGTCGTAAAAAAATCATAGAACTTTTCACGTCCAAAACCTCGAAAACCATTTCTAGTGTATTTTTGAACATGACTTTGTCATTTGCTGCCAGTTACATGGCTGCTTCGAGCCGGTTGAATCATAATCAAGAGTTACCCGTGAAAACACTACTATCAAAAGCTGTATTGGATTGTATCGATTCTGGTGACTCCAACTCAAAAGATCAGTCACTAAGTGTTCCTTATTACATCGACGAAGATCCTAAACTGGCGCAACTTTTGAATTTGATTCTGGTTGATTTGGATTCTGATGACGCGGAGTTGTTATCCAGTTACGCCCAGAGTGGACTGAAAGCTCTGGAGTTAGCGCTTCAGGTAACGAAAAATTCGTACGACTTGTACATCAAACTTAGCGAGATGGCAAGTCGCAGGTTCAAATATTTCTTTGACTACGATGATATAGATTTGCCCTACATCAGGTACAGTTACACACTGGAAAACCCAAGACCCCACACTAGGGACGATCCAAGTTTGTTCAGATCGAGAATGCAAGTCCAAAGCGAGAGTCGCGACCCCCAAGCTTCGCGAAATGATTTCAAGTATCTTCTGAAGCGTTACCCACCGCATCGACAAATCTTTAGCAGAAATAAATATTTTTTGAATCTTCTTACAGTTGCAATGACCAAGTCGCAAAACTATTACGAAATTCACGAGCAAAGATTTTTTGAAAATTTGGTATTTTACGAAACGCAGGTGTCTGAGACTTCTTATAGTGAGAATCTTGAAAATATTTATCTTCTTTTGGTCAGCCAAGGAGTACGTGATCTATATGATGAATATCATAATGTGGACGAGTTCAAATTGATTTTATCGTACTGGAAGCATGTCGTTAAATCCAGAATGAGTTCCACTACGATGAGCACAACTAGTACTTCTACTGTTCCGAGCTCAACTTCTGGATATGACAAGTCTGGTAAAGGAAAAGCATGGGTTGGTAAAGAGGTTAAGAAAAAAGGATCTGCAATCAATCAATCTCAGGAACCCCGATATCCCAACTTCGATGGAAATTCAGATTTGTGTTCAAAAACGTCGAAACATTCTGTTACTACAGAAGAAGATTATGGATTTATTATCGGTCCAGATCAAGATAATTTACCATGGGAAGAACTCAAAACTTCAATTTCGAGTCTGCTCGACAGTGAAGTGTTCTTAGAAAGTGAATTGAGTTGTATCACAGGATAATTTTAAAACATTTCAGTTCACTTTAAATTCCTAAATTTGACTAAAAATTGTGAATGTGATAATTGACTTATTCAAGTAATGATTATATGGTCGTTTAATAAATATTATTTAATAAAAATACATTTTAATTTATAATTTATTCTTCTGAATCAATTTTTCTTAGGTACAGACGTAGAGTTCCCGTTCATCAAAACTTTTTGGTCCAAAAAAAAATCAATATAATGACAGTTGAAACCTTTTTTGGAACAACGATTAAAAAAATACCACGAACATTGAGGAACTGTGCACTTTGGAATCTAATCAGTGATTTTTTTTCAATTTTTGTAGACTTTATAGGGTACTTAGACCTTCAAATATCTTAGTTTTTTTAAAAAAGTGCTTTGCATAGTTTGAACCAATTTAAATATTTCCTAAGAGCAGGATTTTTATTTCTCTGGAGTGCACAGCCCTTTGAAAATTTGACAGGATTCTACCTTTTCCGTACTTTATCTGCTCAATGTTTTCTACATTACTCTTAAAGTCAAAACATTTGAATATTATTTATAATAGCCATATCTTTATAAGACAGGTTAGTGTTTCAATGAGTTCAATATAATTGAAAATTTTTAGACTTTTATTTTATTTTTGACATGATTCACGTAAACATTGCATTCAGTTAAAAAGACACCGTGGATGACCTTTGGAGTCAACGAACCACCCTCGCTGATAAGATTCTTTGTTTTCTCTTTTCGTTTCAGTGTATTTTCCTGCACAGGGTGTGTACTGAGCCAGAGAA
Organism: Encarsia formosa; assembly: GCA_038277355.1. NCBI lineage: Eukaryota > Metazoa > Arthropoda > Insecta > Hymenoptera > Aphelinidae > Encarsia > Encarsia formosa. The sequence continues at coordinate 24,952,393 of CM076188.1, read as the reverse complement.
AGAACCATGGTCGCTAGGTTTATGACGGACTCATCGAGGTCAACCTTATTCTTGGTCACTCTCATATCTTTAGAGGTATATCTTTTTTAACAATTTATATAAAATTATTATTTAAAAATACGTGAAAAATACAAAAAAAGAATTAAAATTTGAAGTCAAAAATACGTTAAGTATTATATTAAATATACAAAATGTTTTTTCTTAATAAAAATATTATTTTATTTGTAAATGAATTTACAAGGTGACAATATTGATCTGCCCAGTGTGGTTACTTAGGATCGCTGTTTTTTGTACAATGTAAACTAATGAGTTTGAGTGCTAAAAAATCAAATCTACCTTTCATTTGCGAACAGAAGTTCATTATAATTTAAAATATAAAATTATTGAAATCAATATGTGCTATTATACAAAAAAGTTTCAAAATGCACTGATATAAAGATCAATTTTTGTTCATAATGAGTGATTAAATCAACTAATCCAACGCGTTGATATGTTATTTTATATCATAAGATTTTTTTGCGTATACAGTAGTAAATATGATAACTACAAGACTTGACCTTTGAAGAAAGAATTTAACTGTTGAAATTGTAGTGTAATACTTTTCCTTACTTCAATGATCAAATTCTCATCAAAATAATTTAGAACTGGCATTCCTTGCATCAAGTTGGTCTCTTCGATTCTTTGCAAAATCTAGTGAAAATTTATTGAGTAGGGTGATCCACTTGCAAACCAGTAAAAAGTTGTATCGATTGGGAATATCGGAGGTTGCGCTACTTTTATGGATGAAGATCCATCTGGGTTTAGAAACTGAGAAATGTAATGATCTGGATTCACAGGATCATACACTGGGAAAAATGTGCTCGGTATTAAAGCCACCCATACAGCCGTAATGGAATCTACAATTTGGACAGTATTTTGTCCACTGTGGAACAAATTTGGCGCACGGTGGTAAACGTTTGGGCCGCAGTGTCGTACCGAATCGCGCACTACCCCGCCTCTCAGCTTATACGAAAACGCATTCGCATATAGCTTTCCCGCGCTTACGGTTGTTGTAAATTTTAACGGTTAACTTTTTTTTATTAATTAATGTAAACTAAAGTTTACCAAAGCTCATTTATTTATTAAGATTAATATTATTGCGTAACCTATAAAAACAAGAATCCTACAAACGCAATTGGTTATTCCGCTTGCATATCTCAGCATATGTGCGCTGTTCTTCGCACGCTCTCGTGCGCCAAATTTGACACACGTATGAAAGATTCCCGGTCCACGACGTTGAGACGCAGAGCCCCCATTTTTGAGACATAACGCGCGCACATTTTTCCCAGTGTAGATGCACGATACATTTTTCCAAATTTTCAAGTACTCGAAACAAGTGATGAAATTGGGTTCGTACAAAGTCTTATTCAATATTTCAACGAGATACGGGAAATCTGCTGACATTTTCAGAAAAATAGGCATGTTCAGACGAGGGGCGGCCGACTTGATTTAAAGATTTAACGATTTAAAGCGATTTAAATGTGATTTAAATCATTAAATCACAAATTCTATTTTTTATATTTTTAAGCTAATTAAACTTTAAATAGTCCTGGGTGACCTTCCAAAAGATTATCCTGATGTTGAGCGTACCTGATGTGGTGCCGAGGTTGACCTGGTGGACACGGGTACACCAGGTCGACAAAACTTAGTTAGTACATCGTCTCCAGGGAGAATCACAAAAAATCGAAACTTAGTGAAGGAAAAAGCGTACCTGATGTGGTGCCGAGGTTGACCTGGTGGACACGGGTGCACCAGGTCGACAAAACTTAGTTAGTACATCGTCTCCAGGGAGAATCACAAAAAATCGAAACTTAGTGAAGGAAAAAGCGTACCTGATGTGGTGCCGAGGTTGACCTCGAGGTTGACCTGGCAGACCCGAATGGACCAGGTCGTCAAAACTTAGTTAGTACATCGTCTCCAGGAAGTTTCACAATAAATCGAAACTTTGTAAAGGAAAAAGCGTACCTGATGTGGTGCCGAGGTCGACCTGGCAGACCCGGATGCAACAGGTCGTCAAAACTTAGTTAGTACATCGTCTCCAGGGAGTATCACAAAAAATCGAAACTTTGTAAAGAAAAAGCGTACCTGATGAGGTGCCGAGGTTGACCTGGAAGACCCGGATGCACCAGGTCGTCAAAACTTAGTTAGTACATCGTCTCCAGGGAGAATCACAAAAAATCGAAATATTGTACAGGAAAAAGCGTACCTGATGTGGTGCCGAGGTTGACCTGGACGACCCGGATGCACCACGTCGACAAAACTTAGTAAGTACATCGTCTCCAGGGAGTATCACAAAAAATCGAAACTTTGTAAAGAAAAAAGCGTACCTGATGAGGTGCCGAGGTTGACCTGGCAGACCCGGATGCACCAGGTCGTCAAAACTTAGTTAGTACATCGTCTCCAGGGAGAATCACAAAAAATCGAAACTTAGTAAAGGAAAAAGCGTACCTGATGTGGTGCCGAGGTCGACCTGGCAGACCCGGATGCACCAGGTCGTGAAAACTTAGTTAGTACATCGTCTCCAGGGAGAATCACAAAAAATCGAAATATTGTACAGGAAAAAGCGAACCTGATGAGGTGCCGAGGTTGACCTGGACGACCCGGATGCACCACGTCGACAAAACTTGGTAAGTACATCGTCTCCAGGGAGTATCAAAAAACATCGAAACCTTGTAAAGAAAAAAGCGTACCTGATGAGGTGCCGAGGTTGACCTGGCAGACCCGGATGCGACAGGTCGTCAAATCTTAGTTAGTACATCGTATCCAGGGAGAATCACAAAAAATCGAAACTTAGTAAAGGAAAAAGCGTACCTGATGTGGTGCCGAGGTTGACCTGGTGGACACGAATTAAAGTAATTCTAAACAGCTTGTGAAAATCAGAGAACTATTCAAGTGCGATTCAGATGCGATTCAGATGCGATTTAAATGCGATTTAAGCGTGATTTAACTGTGATTTAAACATGATTTAAATCGCTACGTGTTGCTCTAAATACTTTTCGAACAGGTGAAATTTTTTTAAGTTTGTTTAGTAATAAATTAATTTTCAACTTTAATCGAGATATTCAACCTTTTTTTTTTAACTAATACTTTTTCTTACCGTTAAAGTAATTGTAAACAGCTTATAAAAGTCAGAGAACGATTCAAGTGCGATTTAGATGCGATTTAAGAGTGATTGAACTGTGATTTAGGAGTGATTTTACTGTGATTTAAACCTGATTTAAATCGCTACGTGTAGCTCCCACTTGAACAGATATTTTTGAACAGATAAAATTTTAATTAGGTTAAAAAAAAAAATATATTAATTTTTGACGTTAATCAAGATATTAAACCTTTTTTTTGTTCAACGAATATTTTTTTTACTGTTGAAGTAATTTCAAAGAGCTTCTGAAAAGGTTACAAAACGATTTGAGTGCGATTGAGATGCGATTTAGATGCGATTTAAGAGTGATTTAACTGTGATTTAAACCTGATTTAAATCACTACGTGTAGCTCTAACTTGAACGAATACTTTTGGAACAGATGAAATTTTTTTAAGTTTAAAAAAAAAAATAATAAAATATTAATTTTTGACTTTAATCACGATATTAAACCTTTTTTTTGTTCAACGAATATTTTTTTTACTGATGAAGTAATTTCAAAGAGCTTCTGAAAAGGTTACAGAACGATTTGAGTGCGATTCAGATGCAATTTAGATGCGATTTAGATGCGATTTAAGAGTGATTTAACTGTGATTTAAGAGTGATTTAACTGTGATTTAAACCTGATTTAAATCGCTACGTGTAGCTCTATTCGAGGGGCGGCCGACATGATTTAAAGATTTAACGATTTAAAGCGATTTAAATGTGATTTAAATCATTAAATCACAAATTCTATTTTTTATATTTTGTAAGCTAATTAAACTTTAAATAGTCCTGGGTGACCTTCCAAAAGATTATCCTGATGTTGAGCGTACCTGATGTGGTGCCGAGGTTGACCTGGTGGACACGGGTGCACCAGGTCGACAAAACTTAGTACATCGTCTCCAGGGAGAATCACAAAAAATCGAAACTTAGTGAAGGAAAAAGCGTACCTGATGTGGTGCCGAGGTTGACCTCGAGGTTGACCTGGCAGACCCGGATGGACCAGGTCGTCAAAACTTAGTTAGTACATCGTCTCCAGGGAGTATCACAAAAAATCGAAACTTTGTAAAGGAAAAAGCGTACCTGATGTGGTGCCGAGGTCGACCTGGCAGACCCGGATGCAACAGGTCGTCAAAACTTAGTTAGTACATCGTCTCCAGGGAGTATCACAAAAAATCGAAACTTTGTAAAGAAAAAGCGTACCTGATGAGGTGCCGAGGTTGACCTGGAAGACCCGGATGCACCAGGTCGTCAAAACTTAGTTAGTACATCGTCTCCAGGGAGAATCACAAAAAATCGAAATATTGTACAGGAAAAAGCGTACCTGATGTGGTGCCGAGGTTGACCTGGACGACCCGGATGCACCACGTCGACAAAACTTAGTAAGTACATCGTCTCCAGGGAGTATCACAAAAAATCGAAACTTTGTAAAGAAAAAAGCGTACCTGATGAGGTGCCGAGGTTGACCTGGCAGACCCGGATGCACCAGGTCGTCAAAACTTAGTTAGTACATCGTCTCCAGGGAGAATCACAAAAAATCGAAACTTAGTAAAGGAAAAAGCGTACCTGATGTGGTGCCGAGGTCGACCTGGCAGACCCGGATGCACCAGGTCGTGAAAACTTAGTTAGTACATCGTTTCCAGGGAGAATCAAAAAACATCGAAACCTTGTAAAGAAAAAAGCGTACCTGATGAGGTGCCGAGGTTGACCTGGCAGACCCGGATGCGACAGGTCGTCAAATCTTAGTTAGTACATCGTATCCAGGGAGAATCACAAAAAATCGAAACTTAGTAAAGGAAAAAGCGTACCTGATGTGGTGCCGAGGTTGACCTGGTGGACACGAATTAAAGTAATTCTAAACAGCTTGTGAAAATCAGAGAACTATTCAAGTGCGATTCAGATGCGATTCAGATGCGATTTAAATGCGATTTAAGCGTGATTTAACTGTGATTTAAACATGATTTAAATCGCTACGTGTTGCTCTAAATACTTTTCGAACAGGTGAAATTTTTTTAAGTTTGTTTAGTAATAAATTAATTTTCAACTTTAATCGAGATATTCAACCTTTTTTTTTTAACTAATACTTTTTCTTACCGTTAAAGTAATTGTAAACAGCTTATAAAAGTCAGAGAACGATTCAAGTGCGATTTAGATGCGATTTAAGAGTGATTGAACTGTGATTTAGGAGTGATTTTACTGTGATTTAAACCTGATTTAAATCGCTACGTGTAGCTCCCACTTGAACAGATATTTTTGAACAGATAAAATTTTAATTAGGTTAAAAAAAAAATATATTAATTTTTGACGTTAATCAAGATATTAAACCTTTTTTTTGTTCAACGAATATTTTTTTTACTGTTGAAGTAATTTCAAAGAGCTTCTGAAAAGGTTACAAAACGATTTGAGTGCGATTGAGATGCGATTTAGATGCGATTTAAGAGTGATTTAACTGTGATTTAAACCTGATTTAAATCACTACGTGTAGCTCTAACTTGAACGAATACTTTTGGAACAGATGAAATTTTTTTAAGTTTAAAAAAAAAAATAATAAAATATTAATTTTTGACTTTAATCACGATATTAAACCTTTTTTTTGTTCAACGAATATTTTTTTTACTGATGAAGTAATTCCAAAGAGCTTCTGAAAAGGTTACAGAACGATTTGAGTGCGATTCAGATGCAATTTAGATGCGATTTAGATGCGATTTAAGAGTGATTTAACTGTGATTTAAGAGTGATTTAACTGTGATTTAAACCTGATTTAAATCGCTACGTGTAGCTCTATTCGAGGGGCGGCCGACATGATTTAAAGATTTAACGATTTAAAGCGATTTAAATGTGATTTAAATCATTAAATCACAAATTCTATTTTTTATATTTTGTAAGCTAATTAAACTTTAAATAGTCCTGGGTGACCTTCCAAAAGATTATCCTGATGTTGAGCGTACCTGATGTGGTGCCGAGGTTGACCTGGTGGACACGGGTGCACCAGGTCGACAAAACTTAGTTAGTACATCGTCTCCAGGGAGAATCACAAAAAATCGAAACTTAGTGAAGGAAAAAGCGTACCTGATGTGGTGCCGAGGTTGACCTGGTGGACACGGGTGCACCAGGTCGACAAAACTTAGTTAGTACATCGTCTCCAGGGAGAATCACAAAAAATCGAAACTTAGTGAAGGAAAAAGCGTACCTGATGTGGTGCCGAGGTTGACCTCGAGGTTGACCTGGCAGACCCGGATGGACCAGGTCGTCAAAACTTAGTTAGTACATCGTCTCCAGGAAGTTTCACAATAAATCGAAACTTTGTAAAGGAAAAAGCGTACCTGATGTGGTGCCGAGGTCGACCTGGCAGACCCGGATGCAACAGGTCGTCAAAACTTAGTTAGTACATCGTCTCCAGGGAGTATCACAAAAAATCGAAACTTTGTAAAGAAAAAGCGTACCTGATGAGGTGCCGAGGTTGACCTGGAAGACCCGGATGCACCAGGTCGTCAAAACTTAGTTAGTACATCGTCTCCAGGGAGAATCACAAAAAATCGAAATATTGTACAGGAAAAAGCGTACCTGATGTGGTGCCGAGGTTGACCTGGACGACCCGGATGCACCACGTCGACAAAACTTAGTAAGTACATCGTCTCCAGGGAGTATCACAAAAAATCGAAACTTTGTAAAGAAAAAAGCGTACCTGATGAGGTGCCGAGGTTGACCTGGCAGACCCGGATGCACCAGGTCGTCAAAACTTAGTTAGTACATCGTCTCCAGGGAGAATCACAAAAAATCGAAACTTAGTAAAGGAAAAAGCGTACCTGATGTGGTGCCGAGGTCGACCTGGCAGACCCGGATGCACCAGGTCGTGAAAACTTAGTTAGTACATCGTCTCCAGGGAGAATCAAAAAACATCGAAACCTTGTAAAGAAAAAAGCGTACCTGATGAGGTGCCGAGGTTGACCTGGCAGACCCGGATGCGACAGGTCGTCAAATCTTAGTTAGTACATCGTATCCAGGGAGAATCACAAAAAATCGAAACTTAGTAAAGGAAAAAGCGTACCTGATGTGGTGCCGAGGTTGACCTGGTGGACACGAATTAAAGTAATTCTAAACAGCTTGTGAAAATCAGAGAACTATTCAAGTGCGATTCAGATGCGATTCAGATGCGATTTAAATGCGATTTAAGCGTGATTTAACTGTGATTTAAACATGATTTAAATCGCTACGTGTTGCTCGAAATACTTTTTGAACAGGTGAAATTTTTTTAAGTTTGTTTAGTTATAAATTAATTTTCAACTTTAATCGAGATATTCAACCTTTTTTTTTTTAACTAATACTTTTTCTTACCGTTAAAGTAATTGTAAACAGCTTATAAAAGTCAGAGAACGATTCAAGTGCGATTTAGATGCGATTTAAGAGTGATTGAACTGTGATTTAGGAGTGATTTAACTGTGATTTAAACCTGATTTAAATCGCTACGTGTAGCTCCCACTTGAACAGATATTTTTGAACAGATAAAATTTTAATTAGGTTAAAAAAAAAATATATTAATTTTTGACGTTAATCAAGATATTAAACCTTTTTTTTGTTCAACGAATATTTTTTTTTACTGTTGAAGTAATTTCAAAGAGCTTCTGAAAAGGTTACAGAACGATTTGAGTGCGATTGAGATGCGATTTAAGAGTGATTCAACTGTGATTTAAACCTGATTTAAATCACTACGTGTAGCTCTAACTTGAACGAATACTTTTGGAACAGATGAAATTTTTTTAAGTTTAAAAAAAAAAATAATAAAATATTAATTTTTGACTTTAATCACGATATTAAACCTTTTTTTTGTTCAACGAATATTTTTTTTACTGTTGAAGTAATTTCAAAGAGCTTCTGAAAAGGTTACAGAACGATTTGAGTGCGATTCAGATGCAATTTAGATGCGATTTAGATGCGATTTAAGAGTGATTTAACTGTGATTTAAGAGTGATTTAACTGTGATTTAAACCTGATTTAAATCGCTACGTGTAGCTCTATTTTGAAAGAATACTTTTTGAACAGATGAAATTTTTTTAAGTTTGTTAAATGAAAAATTAATTTTCAACTTTAGTTTAGATATTCAACTGTTTTTTTTCAACCAATACTTTTTCTTACTGTTAAAGAAATTCTAAACAGCTTCTGAAAAGGTTACAGAACGATTGGAGTACGATTCAGATGCGATTCAGATGCGATTTAGATGCGATTGAAGAGTGATTTAACTGTGATTTAGGAGTGATTTAACTGTGATTTAAACCTGATTTAAATCGCTACGTGTAGCTCTCACTTGAACAGATATTTTTGAACAGATAAAATTTTTATTAAGTTTAAAAAAAAGTCAATATTATTTTTTGACTTTAATCAAGATATTAAACATTTTTTTTGTTTAACGAATATTTTTTTTACTGTTGAAGTAATTTCAAAGAGCTTCTGAAAAGGTTACAGAACGATTTGAGTGCGATTCAGATGCGATTTAGATGCGATTCAGATGCGATTTAGATGCGATTCAGATGCGATTTAGATGCGATTTAAATGCGATTTAAGCGTGATTTAACTGTGGTTTTAACCTGATTTAAATCGCTACGTGTAGCTCTTACTTGAACGAATACTTTTTGAACAGATGAAATTTTTTTAAGTTTAAAAAAAAAAAAAAAAATTTTAATATTTGACTTTAATCACGATATTAAACCTCTTTTTTGTTCAACGAATATTTTTTTTACTGTTGAAGTAATTTCAAAGAGCTTCTGAAAAGGTTACAGAACGATTTGTGTGCGATTCAGATGCGATTTAGATGCGATTTAAGAGTGATTTAACTGTGATTTAAACCTGATTTAAATCGCTACGTGAAGCTCTATTTTGAAAGAATACTTTTTGAACAGATGAAATTTTTTTAAGTTTGTTAAATGAAAAATTAATTTTCAACTTTAGTTTAGATATTCAACTGTTTTTTTTCAACCAATACTTTTTCTTACTGTTAAAGTAATTCTAAACAGCTTCTGAAAAGGTTACAGAACGATTTGAGTGCGATTTAAATGCGATTTGAGCGTGATTTATTTTTGATTTAAACATGATTTAAATCGCTACGTGTAGCTTTCACTTGAACAGATACTTTTTGAACAGCTGATATCCGTGTAAAAAAATTAATTTTATTTTCAATATAGACTCTTTTTTTCTGCTAAATCAAGTGCAAACGGCGTCTAAAGAGGTCGTAATAATCGCCTAGTGCAGTTGGTATCCTTATTTCCTGTATAAGTCATCTTCAGCGCGTCCACGCCGTAAAGTGCAACAAATGTCCGATCTTACACCACTGGAGCTATAACTTCTTGTCGAAATCATCTCCAGGTCAAAATAACCGACCTGGTACACCAGGTATCCTAACCAGCCCCTTCGGAGTCAAAACTTTAAAGAGAAAAATTCCTTCAGGTCATAACAACTGACTTGCTGCACCAGGTAACCTAACCGGTTCCTCCGGAGTCAAAACTTCCAGGAAAAATCATCTCCAGGTCGTGATAGCCGACCTGGGGCACCAGGTATCCTAACCGGTCCCTTTGAGGACAAAACTTCCAGTAGAAATCATCTTCACGTCGGAATAACTGTCCTGGTGCATCAAGTATCCTAACCGGCCCCTTCGGAGCGAAAAACTTCCAGGAGAAATCATCTCCAGGTCGTCATAGCTGACCTGGTGCCCCAGGTATCCTGTCCCTTGGTCCGCCCTGAGCCCCTTGAAAGCTGAACTTTCATAAGAAATCATTTTCATGACGATTTTTCGGTCTTTTTACAATAATAACTCTTCTAGGGTTAAACTTCCTGGTGAAATCATCTCCAGGGCGTAATGTCCACTAAGAGCAACGGGTGAACCAGGTATTCACCCTGAGCTTCCTGGGGTAATTTTTTCTTATATATCATCTCCAGGCCGTTGTATAAATAAATTCATTTTGAATATCAAAATATTTTAAATATACCGTGATTTAAAGCGATTTAGCGATTTAAAGCGATTTAAACGTGATTTAAATCAGTTAAATCAAGTCGGCCGCCCCTCGTGTTCAGATGGGGTATAGTTGTATAAGTTTGTAAGCCTGAATTGTACAAATCCTTATAAGTATCAAATAGTACTTCATTTTTTAAGAATTGACTTATAAATAAATCCAACAGAAAATCGTCCATAATCTTAACGGTGGAAATCATTATAGTCAAAAGTCCTATTCTTTCAATGACCCTGTCTGGTACCTGATTTCTGGACTGTCCAAAAATAAGTCGAAAAAAACTTCAATCCTTTGGGGTGGCGAGGTCCACCCAACGAGGGGATCGAAGAAAAACATTTTTTGCAAGGTCTCCAGAAACCTCCTCTGAGTATCTCAGGCTTGTTTTTTGTTCAAAACAAACCGGAAAACCCTAGTGGAGCAGTTCGGGGCCGACTTTGCAAAACTTCAATCCTTTGGGGTGGCGAGGTCCATCCAACGAGGGGGTTCAAGAAAAAGAGTTTTTGCAAGGTCTCCAGAAACCTCCTCTGAGTATCTCAGGCTTGTTTTTTGGTCAAAACGAACCGGACAACCCTAGTGGAGCAGTCCGGGGCCGACTTTGCAAAACTTCAATCCTTTGGGGTGGCGAGGTCCATCCAACGAGGGGGTCGAAGAAAAACATTTTTTGCAAGGTCTCCAGAAACCTCCTCTGAGTATCTCAGGCTTGTTTTTTGGTCAAAACGAACCGGACAACCCTAGTGGAGCAGTTCGGGGCCGACTTTGCAAAACTTCAATCCTTTGGGGTGGCGAGGTCCATCCAACGAGGGGGTTCAAGAAAAAGAGTTTTTGCAAGGTCTCCAGAAACCTCCTCTGAGTATCTCAGGCTTGTTTTTTGGTCAAAACGAACCGGACAACCCTAGTGGAGCAGTCCGGGGCCGACTTTGCAAAACTTCAATCCTTTGGGGTGGCGAGGTCCATCCAACGAGGGGGTTCAAGAAAAAGAGTTTTTGCAAGGTCTCCAGAAACCTCCTCTGAATATCTCAGGCTTGTTTTTTGGTCAAAACGAACCGGACAACCCTAGTGGAGCAGTTCGGGGCCGACTTTGCAAAACTTCAATCCTTTGGGGTGGCGAGGTCCACCCAACGAGGGTGTCGAAGAAAAACATTTTTTGCAAGGTCTCCAGAAACCTCCTCTGAGTATCTCAGGCTTGTTTTTTGTTCAAAACAAACCGGAAAACCCTAGTGGAGCAGTCCGGGGCCGACTTTGCAAAACTTCAATCCCGAGGGGCTACGCACTCCAGAATCACAAAAAGAATCAGACATAAAAATCAATATAATCAATAAAATATCGATTTCATTTCAAGTAAAAATCTTCAAAAAATAATATTTTTAACAAAATATTACTTGAAATTGGATCCAAGGCTGTAAACTCTTTAAATTTGCCAAAAGAATCACGGAAGAATCACTAAAGAATCAAAAAGAATCAAAAAGAATCAAAAGAATCATTAATGATTCTGGAGTGCGTAGCCCCTCGTTCAATCCTTTGGGGTGGCGAGGTCCACCCAACGAGGGGGTCGAAGAAAAACATTTTTTGCAAGGTCTCCAGAAACCTCCTCTGAGTATCTCAGGCTTGTTTTTTGTTCAAAACAAACCGGAAAACCCTAGCGGAGCAGTCCGGGGCCGACTTTGCAAAACTTCAATCCTTTGGGGTGGCGAGGTCCATCCAACGAGGGGGTTCAAGAAAAAGAGTTTTTGCAAGGTCTCCAGAAACCTCCTCTGAGTATCTCAGGCTTGTTTTTTGGTCAAAACGAACCGGACAACCCTAGTGGAGCAGTCCGGGGCCGACTTTGCAAAACTTCAATCCTTTGGGGTGGCGAGGTCCACCCAACGAGGGGGTCGAAGAAAAACATTTTTTGCAAGGTCTCCAGAAACCTCCTCTGAGTATCTCAGGCTCGTTTTTTGTTCAAAACAAACCGGAAAACCCTAGTGGAGCAGTCCGGGGCCGACTTTGCAAAACTTCAATCCTTTGGGGTGGCGAGGTCCATCCAACGAGGGGGTTCAAGAAAAAGAGTTTTTGCAAGGTCTCCAGAAAGCTCCCCTGAGTATCTCAGGCTTGTCTTTATGTCAAAACAAACCAGAAAAACTCATTGGAGCAGTCCGGCGCCAACTTTGCAAAAGTTCCATTTCTCAAGGTTGGTCGAGGTCCACCCAACGGGGGTCCAAGAAAAAGGTTTTTTGCAAGGTCTCCAAAAAGCTCCTCTGAGTATCTCAGGCTTGTTTTTATGTCAAAACAAACAGGAAAAACTCATTAGAGCAGTCCAGGGCCGATTTTGCAAAAGTTCTATTTCTCAAGGTTGGTCGAGGTCCACCCAATGGGGGTCCAAGAAAAAGGTTTTTTGTAAGATCTCCAGAAAGCTCCTCTGAGTATCTCAGGCTTGTTTTTATGTCAAAACAAACTGGAAAAACTCATTGGACTAGTCCGGGGCAGACTTTGCAATAGTTCCATTTCTCAAGGTTGGTCGAGGTCCACCCAACGGGGGTCCAAGAAAAAGAGTTTTTGCAAGGTCTCCAGAAACCTCCTGTGAATATCTCAGGCTTGTTTTTTGGTCAAAACGAACCGGACAACCCTAGTGGAGCAGTTCGGGGCCGACTTTGCAAAACTTCAATCCTTTGGGGTGGCGAGGTCCATCCAACGAGGGGGTTCAAGAAAAACATTTTTTGCAAGGTCTCCAAAAAGCTCCTCTAAATATTCCAGGCTTGTTTTTTATGTCAAAACAAACCGGAAAACCCTAGTGGAGCAGTCCGGGGCCGACTTTGCAAAACTTCAATTCTTTAGAGTGGCGAGGTCCACTCAACGAGGAAGTCCAAGAAAAACACTTTTTTGCAAGGTCTCAAGAACCCTCCTTTGAGTATCTCAGGCTTGTTTTTCTGTCAAAACAAACAGGAAAACCCTTGTTGAGCAGTCCGGGGCCGACTTTGCAAAACTTCAATTCTTTAGGGTGGCGAGGTCCACCCAACGAGGGGGTTCAAGAAAAAGGTTTTTTGCAAGGTCTCCAGAGAGCTCCTCTGAGTATCTCAGGCTTATTTTTATGTCAAAACAAACCAAAAAAACTCATTGGAGCCGTCCGGGGCTGACTTTGCAAAAGTTCCATTTCTCGAGGTTGGTACAGGTCCACCCAACGGGGGTCCAAGAAAAAGTTCTTTTGCAAGGTCTCCAGAAAGCTCCTCTGAGTATCTCAGGCTTGTTTTTATTTCAAAACAAACCAGAAAAACTCATTGGAGCAGTCCGTGGCTGACTTTGCAAAAGTTCCATTTCTCGAGGATTGATGAGGCCCACTCCAATATGGTATAAGAAAATGATTTTAGCAAGGTCTCCAGAAAGCTCCCCTGAGTATCTCAGGCTTGTCTTTATGTCAAAACAAACCAGAAAAACTCATTGGAGCAGTCCGGCGCCAACTTTGCAAAAGTTCCATTTCTCAAGGTTGGTCGAGGTCCACCCAACGGGGGTCCAAGAAAAAGGTTTTTTGCAAGGTCTCCAAAAAGCTCCTCTGAGTATCTCAGGCTTGTTTTTATGTCAAAACAAACAGGAAAAACTCATTAGAGCAGTCCAGGGCCGATTTTGCAAAAGTTCTATTTCTCAAGGTTGGTCGAGGTCCACCCAATGGGGGTCCAAGAAAAAGGTTTTTTGCAAGGTCTCCAGAAAGCTCCTCTGAGTATCTCAGGCTTATTTTTATGTCAAAACAAACCAAAAAAACTCATTGGAGCCGTCCGGGGCTGACTTTGCAAAAGTTCCATTTCTCGAGGTTGGTACAGGTCCACCCAACGGGGGTCCAAGAAAAAGTTCTTTTGCAAGGTCTCCAGAAAGCTCCTCTGAGTATCTCAGGCTTGTTTTTATTTCAAAACAAACCAGAAAAACTCATTGGAGCAGTCCGTGGCTGACTTTGCAAAAGTTCCATTTCTCGAGGATTGATGAGGCCCACTCCAATATGGTCTAAGAAAATGATTTTAGCAAGGTCTCCAGAAAGCTCCCCTGAGTATCTCAGGCTTGTCTTTATGTCAAAACAAACCAGAAAAACTCATTGGAGCAGTCCGGCGCCAACTTTGCAAAAGTTCCATTTCTCAAGGTTGGTCGAGGTCCACCCAACGGGGGTCCAAGAAAAAGGTTTTTTGCAAGGTCTCCAAAAAGCTCCTCTGAGTATCTCAGGCTTGTTTTTATGTCAAAACAAACAGGAAAAACTCATTAGAGCAGTCCAGGGCCGATTTTGCAAAAGTTCTATTTCTCAAGGTTGGTCGAGGTCCACCCAATGGGGGTCCAAGAAAAAGGTTTTTTGTAAGATCTCCAGAAAGCTCCTCTGAGTATCTCAGGCTTGTTTTTATGTCAAAACAAACTGGAAAAACTCATTGGACTAGTCCGGGGCAGACTTTGCAATAGTTCCATTTCTCAAGGTTGGTCGAGGTCCACCCAACGGGGGTCCAAGAAAAAGAGTTTTTGCAAGGTCTCCAGAAACCTCCTGTGAATATCTCAGGCTTGTTTTTTGGTCAAAACGAACCGGACAACCCTAGTGGAGCAGTTCGGGGCCGACTTTGCAAAACTTCAATCCTTTGGGGTGGCGAGGTCCATCCAACGAGTGGGTTCAAGAAAAACATTTTTTGCAAGGTCTCCAAAAAGCTCCTCTAAATATTCCAGGCTTGTTTTTTATGTCAAAACAAACCGGAAAACCCTAGTGGAGCGGTCCGGGGCCGACTTTGCAAAACTTCAATTCTTTAGAGTGGCGAGGTCCACTCAACGAGGAAGTCCAAGAAAAACACTTTTTTGCAAGGTCTCAAGAACCCTCCTTTGAGTATCTCAGGCTTGTTTTTCTGTCAAAACAAACAGGAAAACCCTTGTTGAGCAGTCCGGGGCCGACTTTGCAAAACTTCAATTCTTTAGGGTGGCGAGGTCCACCCAACGAGAGGGTTCAAGAAAAAGGTTTTTTGCAAGGTCTCCAGAAAGCTCCTCTGAGTATCTCAGGCTTGTTTTTATGTCAAAACAAACCAAAAAAACTCATTGGAGCCGTCCGGGGCTGACTTTGCAAAAGTTCCATTTCTCGAGGTTGGTACAGGTCCACCCAACGGGGGTCCAAGAAAAAGTTCTTTTGCAAGGTCTCCAGAAAGCTCCTCTGAGTATCTCAGGCTTGTTTTTATTTCAAAACAAACCAGAAAAACTCATTGGAGCAGTCCGTGGCTGACTTTGCAAAAGTTCCATTTCTCGAGGATTGATGAGGCCCACTCCAATATGGTCTAAGAAAATGATTTTAGCAAGGTCTCCAGAAAGCTCCCCTGAGTATCTCAGGCTTGTCTTTATGTCAAAACAAACCAGAAAAACTCATTGGAGCAGTCCGGCGCCAACTTTGCAAAAGTTCCATTTCTCAAGGTTGGTCGAGGTCCACCCAACGGGGGTCCAAGAAAAAGGTTTTTTGCAAGGTCTCCAAAAAGCTCCTCTGAGTATCTCAGGCTTGTTTTTATGTCAAAACAAACAGGAAAAACTCATTAGAGCAGTCCAGGGCCGATTTTGCAAAAGTTCTATTTCTCAAGGTTGGTCGAGGTCCACCCAATGGGGGTCCAAGAAAAAGGTTTTTTGTAAGATCTCCAGAAAGCTCCTCTGAGTATCTCAGGCTTGTTTTTATGTCAAAACAAACTGGAAAAACTCATTGGACTAGTCCGGGGCAGACTTTGCAATAGTTCCATTTCTCAAGGTTGGTCGAGGTCCACCCAACGGGGGTCCAAGAAAAAGTTTTTTTGCATGGTCTCCAGAAAGCTCCTCTGAGTATCTCAGGCTTGTTTTTATGTCAAAACAAACAGAAAAAACTCATTGGACTAGTCCGGGCCCGACTCTGCAAAAGTTCCATTTCTCGAGGTTGGTCGAGGTCCACTCTACAGGGGTCCAAGAAAAAGGTTTTTTGCAAGATCTCCAGAAAACTGTCTTGCTTTTATTATTTTTAATAAGTTTACCGAAAGAAGAATTAGTTTTGTATGCTGGGTTTTAGTCTTTAAATATAGGATGTTTGATAATTTTCTCAGAAATTTTTCCAAAATATGTATTGAATGAAAAGTGTTTTAAAAAATAAGAATTCAACCACATTACCATTATTTAACCATCGCTGGTAAGAATCTTTAGGATGAACTGACCTTATCGAACTACAGTATTCAGGAAAATTTCACTCGTCAGTTCTTTGCACGCTTGCCATTCTTCGTGAGAGTAATTTCTTTTGGGAGGATTCATAATTTGGAGGTTGAGGCTTCAGACACCATCGAAATGGTAAAAACAATAATACGAGAAAAGGAAGTTATACCTTTTCGACAGCATACTTTGACTTTTGAAGGATCGCCGCTGGATGATGATCGCACATTATCTGATTGTCAAATACAGAAAAAATCTATGCTCAAGTTATTTGACTACGTTGCTGCTGGTCGCTACTACGAAACCTACACTATCATTGTTAAATTATGGACGGGCAACACTTTTTTTCTTAGTGACCAGTATCACATTAAAAATCTCAAAATCGCAATTAAAGGCACAGCGGGAATTCCCATTGAACAGCAGCGTTTGATTTTTGATAATAAAAAGCTCGAAGACGATCTCAATTTAGATCACTACTACATCTAAGAAAACTCTGTCATTCATACATGTTGAACTCTTTCCACCAACTAGAATTAAAATCTTTGTCGTAGCAACTTACGCGATCGAGGTTGATTTCTAAAGCGAAGTTAGTTATGTCAAATCTAGAATATTAGATATAACCCGAAATACTCCATTAGATCAGCAACATTTTGTTTTCGCTGGTCAACTTCTGGACGATAGATTCACCTTATCTGATTACAATATACAGAAAGAATTTTCAATTAATCTTTGCAATGTCATACAGATTTTTGTAAAAGCCTTATCAGGCAAAACTGTTTCTCTTGAGGTCGACACTACAGAAAGCATTGATGAAGTTAAAAACGTAATCCACGATAAACAAGGCCCCCTGCATAGTTTATAATTTTATTACAACAATATGCAACTCGCAGATGATCGCTGTTTGTTTTTTCATAGAATCGATAATAATTCTACTCTCATACTCCGTCGATCGATACAAATTTTTGTCAAAATCAATTCAGGAAAAACTATCACTCTGGACGTTGTCGGCAATGACACTATTGAAAACGTGAAAGTCAAAATTCAAGCAAAAGTCGGTATTCCCACAAATTTTCAGCGATTGCTTTACAATAGTCGACGGCTCGTAGGTGACAAGACTATAAACGGCTGCAACATCAGGCAGCATTTTACTCTTCACCTTGACATAATTATGACTTAAAATATTATTAATTTAATAATGATGAAAAGTTTTATTTAGTCGTAAAATACGTTTGTGTAAATTATAATACATTATAAAACTTTTTTTATTATAAAAGTGTTTGCACTATTTAGATTTACGATTTTAATGTTTTTGAAGCAAATTACTTTTTGTGCATAGCAATTGTGGTCGGACGAATTTAATTTTAGCTAAATTGAAATTTTTAAAGATTAAATATTCATTTTCCATTTAGATGAAGTTTTGTTATAATTTAAGATTACGATGATAGTCAATTTTAATATTGTACGGATTCTTAAGCTTTTTGGATGATTGATATATAACTTATAATATGTATAGTTTAATTTTTTGCCTTGTGGTAATTAATATTTAATTATCGATAATTTTGGGCATAGTAATTAAAATGATTTTTTTTTAAATTGTATTATTTATCAAGATTCAAGTATAATTTTAATAAAAAATATTCTATTTGGAAAAAAAGGCCTTTTATTAGTCTCTCTTTCTATTTTTATCAGAGTTAAACAATACGTTATACAAATTTACAAGAAAACAAAGATACTTTAATTTATCAGTTTATTACAACCTAGTTTTCTCAGTCAAAAAGCTGCGATTTCAGTCTTTACATATCATGATTTCAGTAATGAATTTTTAAAATTCCGTTCCCGCGCATTTAACAGGACGACGATCGCTTTAAATGTTTGCTAGCAGACGACAGCAGTCTTTCCCGGTCTCGGACTCCTCACACCTTCGCTACGTGTTTTACATGAACGGAAAAAGTCCACCCACTGGTATATTATTAGACTACATTTTGAGCTAAATTAGGTACGTATAAAAGACGGATTTTTTATTAATTAGTACTTTAATAGTGAGAAATGATCAATAAATATTTAATTCTCAATTATCATTACTTGTTTGTTTTTAAAATTTTGTTAAGTAGATTTCTATCAGATTTGATTCATTTTTAATTGTTTTTTTATTTGGACAAATATTAATTGAGAATAATATTTCACGATACTAATTTTTAAACTGTTTAAAAAAAAAAAAAAATTACTCAGTTTTTATTGTTGTTGAAACAATTTGACTTGGTAAAATAAATAGTCGATAAATTGCTGTTCTGGAATCAATAAACTATTGATCAGTAACCAAATAAATAATTAAATTTAAAAAGTAGGACATCATGTTAGTATTTACCCAACACAGAGACGCAGAAACATGTTTCAGAAGTTCTGCTAACTGAATCAGCTGATCATCTGTTGTAAACATCGGTAGATTTTAGACGTTTTTTTGTCGTTCCTTGTTACTAGTACTTATGAAATATAATTATTTCGAAAATTAAATAGTACTGCGTAATCTGTATTGTGATCATCTAGTGATAAACAAAGATTATCATTAGAAGTTAATCCCCAATTATTGCACTCGCCGTGTCGACTTGTGCGCTAAAATAGTATATTTCTTAACGCCGCCTAAGTTGAGAACGGTTCTTTTTGTAACTACTTTTCTTGACATTAAGAAAAGTAGTTGCAGAAACGGATCTTCCGCACGCACTATCATAAAACTATTTGTATATCAAGAATGGCGCTAAACCACGTCATTCGCGGATTGCTTATTTATCGCACTTGAATCGAAATCTACTATTGTTCTAAAAAAATTTACTAAATAGTATATTACAGTCCCGAGGGAGTCAAAAATGATTTAGCCTTTAAAGGTAATATTAAAAAAAAAAAAAAAGCCTTTAAAGGTTAGCTCATTTTTGCACTCCCAAGGGCTGTATACTATTTTTCACGCTAGTACACCGAAAATACAAAAAACCTACGGGCCCGAAAGTACTTTCGATGCTACGAGCGTGAAAATAATTTTGATCTCAAAATAAAAACCGAATTAGATTTGATCTTAATTTGATCCTCAAATATGAATCAAATAAAATGAGTTCAAATAAACAAATAAGCATTACGGTAGAATTTCGAAAAAACTGACGAAAAGTGAAATAATTTTATGTTATTTATTGTTACAGATTGTTACAGATAAAAATGCAGATTTTTGTAAATACTTCTTCAAACAAACCCATTGCTCTAAAAGTTAAGGCTACAGACATCATCGAAAATGTAAAAACCAAAGTCTGCGAAATATTAAAAATCCCTCCAGACCAGCAACGTTTGCACTTCGATGGCATGCCGCTCGAAGATTGTCTTGCATTGAAAGACTACAATATTGAGGATGGGACTAACCTTGACATCGTAGCCAGCTGTGATCGGGATGGAATGCAAATTTTCATCACTACGACAATGACTTTTAAATTTCAACGTTCAGATACTATCAAAGATTTAAAGGAAAAAATTTTAAAGGAAGCTAGAAAAATTCATCCAGACCACTATAAAATGATTTTTTCTGATAAGCATCTTGAGAGTGGACGTACCTTCATATCTTATTACGATTCGATACAAGAAAATAGTACACTTTATCTTTGTAATATTAACTTTCGGATCTTTGTCGAGTTTTGGCCAGGTAAAATTATTACTTTGGATGTTACAGCTTCAGATACAATTGATACCATTGAAGAAAAAATTCAAGAATTAGAAGGCACTCCTCTGAGTCAGCAGCGTCTTATATTCGAAGGTAGACGGCTGATGGGTGGTCGTTTTTTATCCGACTATGATATTCAGAATGAGACAACACTTTACATGATCCCATCGCTCAGTGTAGGTATGTTATTATTTGTCAAACTTTTGACAGGAAAAACTATTAAACTTTCAGTTTATAATTTATCGTTTAGAGATTTAAAATACCTAATACAACGCGAAACAGGTATCCCAGCGGATGAGCAACGTTTAATTATTCGTGGCAAAGAGCTAATGGACCATCGCATAATAAATTGTCATGACATACCGCCAAATTCTACTCTCAATCTTGAACGTCGTCCTCCAACTGAAATTAAGATCTTTGTCACGACAACCGTTGCTATTCAGGTGCAGCCTTTGGACACTATTGGGAATGCCAAGGCTAAATTTTTAGATGAAGTACGAAGCCAACATTTAGATTTGCAGCGTTTGTATCACAATAACGAGCAACTTGCAGATGATTGCACCTTATCCAATTTAAATATTCAGAAAGAGTCAACACTCATACTTCGCGGTTGCATGCTGATTTACGTCAAGACGTGGATTGGTAAAATCATCACTTTAGAGGTAGAAGTATCAGATACCGTTCAGAGTGTTAAAGACGAAATTCAAAGAAAAGAGGGTATCTCTTCAGCTCATCACTGTTTGATTTTTGCTGGAAAGTGGCTCGAGGATAACCACACGCTTTTAAGTTACAACGTGAAAAAGTATTCTACTTTTTATCTCATGCATTGCAGTAACTGTCCAAATCGTGTTTATGATTGCTAGAGCCTTGATTTTACATCAAAACAATTAGAGGTTAAATTCAAAATTGGAACAGTATTTTTCGTAAAGTTACAATTAATAAAATCGAGCTTGCAACTCAAGATTTATCTTATACATGTAAATAATCTTGTCAATTTTGCTCTTAGATTTTATGTTAATGAATCGTTTTTTAGTTTAAATCATTAGAAAAAAGCAGATAAAATTTTTTATAAATAAATTGTTATAATTCATGTAATCAATATTAAATCGTCAAAATAAATTTATTTTATTGTGCATATTGGAGGATGAGCCCTCAGACATCATCAAGAATGAGAATGAAAATGATCATAGCAAAAGATTAGTTTTTCTTCTCCATCACAAGTAATTTTTTTATAATTATTACAATCATTTTATTTGTTTTAATTTAATAAGTAGCTTTTTATATTAATATATTAATCACAAAAAAATTAAAATAGATAATTATTCATTCTCTGAAATATATATTTGAAGCCTAAAAAAAATTTATGGTTTTAAATTTATTGAATTATTTTTTTTTTTTATGTTGACTACAGCATAAATAAATATCTTTAATGTTGAGGAAATTAATCAATTTTTAATTAAATAAGCAATTAATAAACAACTAGCTCATTTATAAAACTTAAAAATTTTTACACTTAATTATATTTTACAATCAGTCTTTCAATATTAATATCACATATAAATATTAAAAAAAATATATTATATTTTATAAAAATATAAATTTTTTAACTAAGTAACTTTTAGTCGGTCTGAGATTTAACATCTTGCGTAGTTGCAATAAATTTAGTACTTGCTGAGGTATCCTCTGTTCTGTGCTTTTGAGAATCTTTATTTATATTATTTGAAGTAATTTTATCTAAACTGTTAATATTTTCTTTGGTTTTTAGACTATAATCATATGTTTCCACCAAAGCTTGTGGATTATCCCACCATAATTTATTATCCTTATCAGTAGGTAATTTTTTCACTTTCTTGCATATAAGACAGGTGGTTACAACCTTTTTCTTTCTTATCCGAACTCTTGATGTTTCTCCAGGAATGAGAGGGCACACACATGATTTGCAAATTGAACGTTTTATATTATGATCACTAAAAAATTGAAAATAATCAGTGATAACAAGTTCAATGATAAAAATAATAAATAAACAATTAAAGATCATTACATTCTAAGCACAGATTTTCTTGCACATCCAAACATTATTGAATGATAGTAAGATGCCAGTGCTGGATTTTTTGGTCCTACCAAAATGCTCGCCTAAAAAATATTTTTATTAAACATTATAACAGAAACAAAAATAAAAGAAAAATTTATTATACCTGATGAAGAAAATTCATTCGTTCAAATACATCTTTGCCCTGACACAGTTTATGATTGATAGCTAAAAATAATTTTTAAATAACTCAACAAAATTCTATCTATAAAATCAACACAGTTTGAAAAATAATTTAATTTCATAGTATACCTGATGATTTTTTCATTTTTTCATTCATTATGAAATAATAATAATAATATAATCAAAACTATTATCACTTTGTTGACCTTGTAAAGAGAAACTAAAATCTACTATCACATCAAACCAAATGTAAACAAATAGGCTATAACCTATAAAATAAACGGAGAAAGTGCTTGCAGGTTGCAGGTGCTACAGGGGCCCATTAAAATTTGCTTTTTCTTACGTAACTTCAACTGAAGAAATTCAATTAAAATTTTTTTCTACATTATTAAAAATTATAATTATTTTAGTAATATCAATAAAATATAATCATTTTAATAAAACAAAACTAAATTAATGTGTGCCTGTGCATATACCTGAAAATTTCCAATTCAATAAAAGTATGATTTTTTAAATTAAAATGTTACGTCATGTAATCAGCTTAGATGATTTGACAAAAAAGATATCGAAATACTAAATAAAAACTGAATGATACAAGATCTGCTTAGTTTTTCCCAAATTGAAGATTTTAAGGATGGCTGTACTTCACTTAAAATTTATTTATATGTATAAATTAAAAAATGTTAAAAAATATTTTTGTGATTGTTTTAAAGAGATTACAAAATTATCAGTAATTAAAGTACAAAATAAAAACAGTTTAGATTTTTTGTTGTTCAATGAAAATTAATAAATATAAACATAATTAAAATTGAGAAAAAAATTGATAGGTACATATTCATAAAAATGAATCGGTAGAGCTTGCAAATGGTAATAAAAAATCATTTGAGGGTTTTTAAAAATAAAATTTGTGAAAAAAAATACAGTCAAAATTATGTAAAGATATGTGTATTCTTTTTACATCTAACAACGTTCGGCAAAATGCTAAACGTATTTACATATTGCACTACTCTTTGACTACGCGCCTTTTATTTAAATTGTATTTTTTTAGGGATCAACTATTTATAGTGGTATGAAAGTACCGTGGGAGCAAAACAAAAAACTACTAGGGAAAAAAAAAAGATAAAGTATGCCATTTAATTATTTTAGTCTGCAGGCTAACTTTATTTTTATTGCATTCTCCGTTGCGCGTAAAAAGGTTTTGAGGATTGCTATTCAATGTAATAGTACCCATGATTTTTAATGTATTATAAAATACACATTTTTAAGAAATAGAAGAATCTTAAATGTATCAGTCTAACAAGTTTTTATATAGAGGCTCCCGTAGGTTCATTCATTCTATCCTTAATTTACCGATACATTATTTTTCGATGCCTACTTGAGTAATCATTCATATTTAATAAATTTTTTTTTACAAACAGCTGCAATGTGAAACATCATTTTCATAAAATTTAACATGATTTAGAATTATTAAAAACAACTATAATTTTTTTTATCATACAATAAAAACAGCTAAAACGATGTTCCTTATGTGTAGAGGATAATTACCAAAGAAATAAAAATTGGCAAATAAAATTACGGTATTCACTTAAACGCGAAACCAGGTTTCATAGAAAGGAATAAAAAAAAAAAATAAAAAAAATAAATAAAAAATCTGATGGTAAAATATAAACGGCGCATCATCATACACATGGGTAGCGTTTCTTCGTTTTCTATGTCCACATGTACTTAAAGTTCATTTAGATTCAGATCCAACGTGTTTTCAATAATACGTGGATAGCACAATTAATTTTTCTTTTTCTAATTTTGTAAATCATGTTTCGATTATTGTCTAACTTATTTGTTCTTTATAGTGACACGCCGGCGACTGATGAACCAAACATAAAGGTTGATGAATTTTAATATTTTCTTTGATTTTCATGGTGTACTCTCTCTCTTTTTCTTGACAGTTTGTGTGTTTCAGAAAAAATTAAAGATATAGAAATGCATGTCTTTGTTGAAAATGTTGGGCTCCAGCCACTTAAGACGAGAGAGGCGACATATTCCGAAGTTTTTTTAGCAAAATTTAACAATTCACAGAGACTTTGTAATATTGTTGAATAGTCTTTTGCCCCACCAGGATTCTAGATCAAATGGCTTGAAATCTGAAAAAAAATTTTTAATCATACAGTTAAAGCAAAAAAGAGTAATAAAAATATAAATTTTGCAACTTTATATAAAATATATCTTTGTAAAAAAAAAAAAAAAAAAAAAAATTCAATACTAAAAAATTACCATTTGAGAAAAAAAATTTTTAAATCCCTAACTTGAATATTTTTGAAAGAATGGGTGTATTATATAATAACATGTCAGAACAGTTATTACTTTCTACAGTATGATCAGAGTTATGTAATCTCATTCTGAAGGAGCCATTATTGGCTTGACTTTTTAACAGCGTCGATTTTCGGCAAAAAATTTTTTAAGAAAAACGATTTTTAAATCAATTCTGTTTAAATCAATAATTACTGATTTAAACAGAAAATAACTATTTACCTTGTAACACATTATTAGGTTCTCCATCATCATAGTATACTATGGTTTCTGAAATAATCAAAATTTTTATTAATTTAACTATTTGTATATTTTATTTATTCACTAATTATCAATGAAACTTAAATACTACAGTTACTACATTTAAATCATCAAGAAAAAAAAAAAAAAAAATTCTTTTACTTATATTTTTTTTCTAATCAAAGATTATTAGGAGTAAACAAATTAAAATCTTCTTACTCTACAAAAAAATTGTTTAATTGAAAATTGTTTAAAATATTAAAGTTTGATTAAAATTAAATTTTTTGTAGTTTGTTTTTACAAAATCATCAAGATAATTTTTCAAATAATCTCTAAAATAATTTTATCCTCGCTGTTTGCTGACACAAGAAAAAATTTAGATAGCAGTAGATAAAAAAGCTGATATTTACCACTAGAAGAAGATTCATATGTATCAGAATCATCTGAAGATGAGCATCTTTGTCTGGCATTGATCTGATTCCATGCTGTAAACAAAAATTAAAATTAAGAAAAAAAATTAATAAAAATATGGCATTTATAACTGGTTATATACTAACATTCACAAATAAACTTGATTAGCTCTTCATGTTGGGGTGTGATAACTTCTTGCCTTGTTCGATGCCTGTGTGAGTTTGATTTATATTTACCATTTGTATAAAAAACTGGTTTGGGAACATTTCTGAAAAGAAACAAAAATATTTTAAGTAATAAATTTGTAAGAAAACTGATGATTTTTTTTGTTACATTTCAACTACTCACTGATTAACTTTGTCCTCTTCAGAGGCCTCTTCCTCAGGATCACTCTTACGGGACAAATCTCTCCGGTTTTCTAATCTGTCAAGATTTTGATTGATACCTGAAAAAAGTTCAAAAAAAGACATCAGATAATGATCTTATCATCAAAATATGAATAACATGATCTTTGAAAATTTAAGAGGAAATTGGTCATAATTTGATAAAAAAAATGTTTGTTGTCAAAACACATGAAACTTGATATTCTTTTATTGGTAAATTTTATAATCAAGCAATAATCATTCAGAACAAAAGCCACAGTGTGATAAAGCACTTATTCAAAAACTTTGCCAGATTCATCCCAAGTTATTAATGAAAACTTAGTTGCCAGATTATTTAACCAAAAATATCCTATTCATTAACAAGTGGTAGAGGTATGTAGGTATGGTACAAAAGTGAGAGCGGTAGCTGTATGCACGCACGCACTAACACACGATCGGAGTAGCGCACACCCGATGATGGGCAATAATCATCATTGCAGACACGAGTGCAGGAAATGCAAAAAAAGAAAAGAAGTCTCATACCGCGTTATTTATAAACTCGGTGTACTCACCTCGTCTAGCCTTGGCGACGATTTTGCTGGGGCCCTTGGACACCGTGTACATAGCTGCTGCAGCTGGTGCTGCTTGCCGAAATTCACGCAATACGTGCTCTTCGCGGACCAGGAACGAGTGTCTCTCCGAAAAATTTTACTTGTTCTTCGCTTTGAGAAGATGAGGAGAGAAACACGATAAGCGGCGTGACGGCTCCAGGAGATAAGGGTGAGTACAGCGGACACAGCGGAGTGCCTTCGGCTTGCCACGGGATACCACACCGAACTGACAGACACAGAATGAGCTACAAGGGGGCAACCGCGTGCAAGAGCGAGCGCGATTACGTGAACTTCTCGATATGCAGCGGGGAGGAGAAGGAAAGAACACCACGTGCATGCGCCTGCCTTCGCTACGTATAGCTCGACGACGCCGCGGTTGCCAGACTCGCAGGGGCGTGACTCGGATCGAGCTTTCAAGGAGGTCGTGACCTCTCCTCCAGTCCTCCCTTGCCCCCCGCTTCGAAGTTCGAATGTGGGTCCTCATACCCATGTTATACAATTTGGACAAAATACTTATTTATTTTTGGAGAGAGATGTATGTATACCTATACGGTAACAATTAACAATAAAGCCGACTACATTGGAATACATGAAGCGTCAAGCGAGGCAATGCGGTGGTAGAAAAAAGTTTAAAAGGGTGGATTAGTAAAATTGAGAGAGAAGATCTAGACGATAAGCAAGTGGTCCCAGGTTCAAATTCCCATCGGGGTCATTTTTTCTCTCTTGATTTTATTTATTCAATTTTTGTGGGTTATTTTAATTGGTTTGAATGGGTTTTTTCGGGGCTTTAATGAGGTGGAATTTTTTCTCAATTTGCTGCAGATGTAGCTTCTGAATGGCAAAAATTAAAATCCCTAGTTTGAATTGTAATAAGACTGTAAGACCGCTAGAAATATCTATTAGTCGAAGCAATAAACAGTACAATTTTGTTTTAAACGTTATTTTTTTGGATACTTTAAAAAAAATTTTCTTTTCCATCTTAATCGCAAATTACATAATATATATGTATGACTGTTCTTTTTAAAATTTTTATTATTTCACTATATATAGAATGATTGACGGGGCTAGAGCCGAACATTTTTAGATTGCAGAGTAAAAATAGAAGTACCGTATTGCTTGAGCACAATTTTTTTAAAAATTACAATCTTAACGTTTCACGTAACTTTACATTTTATAAATAATTCATAGTTTTTTTTTTTTTTTTTTTTTTTTCCCTAATTGACAAAATGAATTATTTATAAGGTATACTTGACCACATAAGGTAAACGCAGTCCGAATAACGCACCAAATAATCACCGAGTAATTGTTTTATTTTTTCCATCGACGGTATATGTTTAAACAACGACCGCGCGACAACAATTGCAACCAGTGGGCAGTGACTGCACGAAAACAATGTCTTCTGCTTTACCGTTCGAGAAAGGCAAAAAGAGAGAGAAGAGAAAAAAAAGTATCATCTCATCATAATAATGATCACAGCTGTGTGAGCTCTAAATTAAATACATGCCGCCTCTCGCCGATGCTCGCCGAGAGGCTCTCGGACTTTGTCACTTGCTCATGCAATAATACCTACCTACCTCCATAGTCCATGATAATCGTCCGCAATACGATTGACTTCTGCTACGGTGCTCAGCTGCAGTCTTGAGAGGACGAAGAAAGAAGCTCGTGGCGACCGATTACGATATGCACGATTATCACAGGTGAAACCTGGCGTGTGCTAAGGAGGTGGTTTCTCGCTATCGATATTATAAAACGTGAGTTATATCACCAACTAGTCCTCGACTAACAGATAACCTTAATACTTACTTTCGAGTGTACTGTGAATTTTTGTTCTCGTTGATTGGGAACCATCCCGAGTTTATATACACGTGATCCTTGCGATTATCTGACGAAAGTTTTTCGGTCAACTGCGTAATTTAAGTGATACTTTATTTATTTCTTTCGGAGATGGGAGTGAATTGTTTTTATCTCTATTTTTAGCATTGTTGACATTATTTGGACTGCAATCGTGCATGTATGTATGTACATGCAGTCAATATTTGGTTGGATGTTGATTTAAGTTGTTTTTTTTTTCGAATGCTTACAGAGTTTCGTTAGTGTGGTGATGTTCAGAAAAATCAAGTGAGATGCATAGAAATGTACAGATACAGTATTGTAATACATTGGTAAAAAAGATTCATTTGAGTAAGGAAACTGCGTCGACCACCAGACTCTACAATCATGTCTGCGGTGGAGGCAACTCCTTTCATTCGCACCATCGAGTGGGATATGATGGACAAGACAAAGTTTTTTCCCCTAAGCATGCTGTCATCTTTTTCAGTGAGATGTTGTCTTTACCCACTTACAGTGATCAAAACTCGTCTTCAGATTCAAAGGAGAAGTCACATGTACACAGGTATTATTAGTATAAATTGATTGTATACAATAATAAATAATCCTACTCAATTTTTAGGTATGGTGGATGCTTATCGAAAAATTTACACACAAGAGGGTTTTGCTGGTCTATATCGTGGTTTTTGGATCAGTTCTATTCAAATAGTTTCTGGAGTTTTTTATGTCTCAACATACGAAGGTGTGAGACATCTTTTAAATCAAGATCCTTATACTGCACAACTTGATTCCAGACTTAAAGCCCTAGTTGGAGGCGGTGCAGCCAGTCTTGTTGGCCAAACTATTGTAGTCCCATTTGATGTGTTGAGTCAACATTTGATGGTGCTAGGTGTTAGTTATAAGCATGGAAAATTAGCTGTTGATAAGGTATTAAGGCTGTTTAAGTTCTTTTCTTCAATTCATGCAATAATTGCTTAATGAGTATCCAATTTTTTTTTCAGTCTGGTATAAATCCTTTAGGAATAACTTTTGAACCAGGAAAATCGCGTGCCCAAATTTCTACAGAAATCATCAAGTTGATTTATCAAAGAGACGGCTTTCGAGGATTTTATCGAGGCTATATTGCATCTCTCTGTGCCTATGTCCCTAATAGTGCATTATGGTGGGGACTTTATACGACTTATCAAGGTATGTTATAATTTACAACATGGTTAATTTGCTTGCAAAATTCAGTTTAATAGAAAAGTATTATTATTGCAGATGAGCTGATCAAAATATTTCCAAATTGGGTATCTCACCTGTTAATTCAGTCCATAGCAGCGACTCTCGGCGGTTTTACGACTACAATTGTGACGAATCCGTTAGATGTGGTGCGTGCTCGACTTCAAGTACAAAGACTGGACAGCATGTGCAACGCGTTTAAAGTACTGTGGACTGAAGAAGGCTTGCACATGTTTACCAAGGGCTTGTCTGCTCGATTAGTGCAATCTGCATGTTTCAGTTTTTCAATTATATTAGGGTATGAGACTATTAAACGCGTCAGCATTCATGAAGAATATAAGAGTTATGTAAGATGGTGAATTGTACTCTGGAGCTTTTGAAGAATGGTACATGAACTAATCAATAATTTCAGAGTTCATTTTTTTTATTATATAAAAATATATAAATTTTTTGCTTTGATCAGATTACTTAAATATTAATTAGCAATCTATAATTGCGCTGGTTTTAAATCATTAGTAAAATTTTATCATGCAAATAATCAATTAAGAAATATACATATAAAAATAAATGCTCATACAGTGTACACAAAACTTAACTCAAAATTAAGGATTGTTCATGTACAACCAAAAAAAAAGTTTTTATTTGAAGTACACGTTACCAGAGTATCATTCCATTTAGAATTTTAATTAATCGATTTACATATTAAATCCCGAATTGATTGTGGATTAAAAATCTAATTCTACATAAAAATTAAATATGTAAAACAAATTATAATTTTTAATTTTCACAGTGACATTCAATTTCGAAAATGATGATTAGAAAAGTCATTTTTTAAAAAGTTCCTAGCTTTCCTTCAATAAGTAAACATGATTACTTATTTTTTTTGTAAATAAATATATTTACAAAGATTAATATAAATAGAAACATTAAATTTTGTTAGGTTATGTCAATGTACGTTTGATGTATATTGTAAAATGTTTTTGCACCTGTATATATACAAAAAAATCACTCACAAGTATTTTGAAATAATTTATTTGATAAAATGTGGATTAGTGGTTTCATCATAAAAAAATCTTTGTACTTTTAAATTTTCTAATTACAATTGGTTAAAAATACTTTTTTTGAATTTGATAAATTACAGTGTAAATCGGTTAATTAAATAAGCAAAACGTTAAATTATAAATTTTATAGTTGAGCCTAAAAATTTTTATAGGCAAACTTGTACAATTTTTACAACTGAATATTTACTGTAGCTTTATTGTACATATAAACATAAATTTTATTTCATTTTTATTTAAAAAATGAATAAATTTACTAAGTAGAAAATGATTTTGTGCGTTGGACGCCCAGTATATATGATCTTAGTAATATTTCATCAAGGTTGGCGTTTGTAAAAAAATTTTAAACGAATTATACTTTATAGTATTTATAAGCGTTGTCACCAAACAAAATAAAATTTGACGTAGGTGTTGTTGAAAAAATAAAATAAAATAATATTAACAGAAAAAAAAATAATAATAAATGAATAAATTTAATAGTTGCTTGATTGTTCGTACATGCATTTGTAAAAGAAAGGTAATTTATAACGTCATTTTTTACTGTTTCATCGATTTTTTCATTTGTGCTAATTTTATTAGTTAAATGTTTTTGACTTAATTAGCTAGTCATGATAAAACCAAGGGTTTTACAGAAAATTACAAACTTTTTTATTTAAACAATGTTTTGATCTGTTTTATAAAATGTGGTAAATGTTGAATTTTTGACAAAGAGAGATTGTATGTTTTCAAAATTTTCATGTATACAGTGTACACACAATCTCACACATCTTTATTCTGTAAATATAGTAATATGAAACTAAACATATCTAAAAAGTCCTAACTAAATTATTATTCCTTTAATATGTCCCTTATTACCCTTATTATACTTATTCAGTTATCCTTTATAATTCTTTTAAAAAAATTAATCTTTTATTTCAAACATTTAAAAATTGTTTATTTGTGCATAAAAATTAGATATGTTTTTATTAAAAAGTACTTACCACATGTAAAAAATTAACTAAAAATTAATTAATATAGTTTTATTATTTTAATTTTTTATTAAATAAGCATGGGTATTTAAAAAACTGACAATTGATGATTTGAAACGACAACAGTAATTTTATTTTATTTTTTTTCATTATAGTCGGTCAATATGGAAAAAAAATTTTTTGTATTGTGATACGAAATATTTACACTTTTCCAAGTGCAACATGCGAATATTTGAAGAAATACAATCAGGCGCGCTCGGATATTATTAAACTCTTTCTTTTATTATTTCAAAAAAATAATACCATACGGTATTATAATTACTCACTTTATTTCATACATTTTTAATATATCTTCAACACCATTCCATTCTTTTAATACTCTCGTACAATCGGTCTCAAAATTGTTTTGTATGTTTCTGTCGGTTACAATTTTCGTTTGCAAATCTCGCAAGTACACACAATGTTAAATTAATGTACATACATATTATTTAAACTTTTTAAAACAACAATTAATTGATAAAATAGTTTTTAAACACTATATGAGTAAGTACATCTAATTAGAAAATTAATCGATTTAAAATGTATACAAATTTTTTTTTTGTCCCTAACAATAATAATTTTAACGCAACAAAAAAATTTTTTTTTTCAACTGTCGATTTCAATTTTTACAATTTTTTTTTTTTTATTATTTTTTTTAAATAATAACCATAACAACTAAAATCATTTAAAAAATAATAATAACAAGTTGTAAAAAATGAGGTAAACTGCAATCTAAAAAATATACATTAATGCACAAAAAAAAAAAAAAAAACTAAAAATATAACTATAAGTAAATAAAAATCTTGGTACTCTACACTGTACCATAATAACAAAAATCTACATAAACAAAGCTGCGATGATTAATAAGCCGGTAAGCAATCATCAAAAAATAAATTCCATTCTTTAATTTGTTTATCAACCATTTGCAAAAAAATCACATTCATTCGTTTCGTGTTGCATTGATTTGATACTAAAAAACACTAACTAGGATAAACGTGTAGAAAATCTCAGAATCGAAGTTATATAAATTTTCTTTTTTTGTTTTCATATTTATTTAAAGCGTAAATATAAGTGTATATTTGTGTGTTTTCACAAAAATTGTTACTAATTTCTGATGTAACTTTGATTCTGAGTTGTTCACACGTCGCACATCTACAAAAATACTGTAACAACTAAAAATTTTAGGTTTTTCACGAGATTAAATTTTATATTATTTTCTATCATTATATATTTTAATTTTAAATGCTTTCTTTAGTTCAATATCTTACGAAATTGGATTTTTTTTTTTAATTTGTATTTTTTTCGCAAAAATGAAAAAAGTAATTTTCTTTAGGAATGATAGTTTATAATTAGTCTTACGTGCTGGCGGTACAATTGAAAATTAGTTTCAAATGTTCATTTATTTTTATTAAAAAATTAATAAATTAAGAAAATATTCATTAAGCTAAATTTCGAGTATAAATTAAAAACTGATGTCGCAAAAAATGCTCTTTTGAAAATTTCAAATTTTTCTAGATATCGAAGTAAATTTGTAGTTGTTATAGCAATATTCGCGTGGAATGCGACATAGGATAGTGTATACTGTGTAAATTTAGGGAAAAATATTTCAAACAATTATGTGAAATCGTTTCATTGTTTTAAAATTTTTAATATTATTTTTGACAAAGTATGCAATTTTGACCTGGGTAAAATCATTCTAAAATATTTAATACTTAAGTTACTACTTTCAAAAATTTTAATAAGAAAAAAAATTAGTAGAACCGAAAATCATAATTGTTTTTATATATTTTTCTTTACAACGTATAATAGATATATACATAGGATTCATAAATAATATACTTTTTATCAGAATTTATGCACAATCACTCAAGTATATTAAACATCTCGACTCTTTTCTATGTACGAAATTTTCGCTTTCATGCGATTTCGTACAAACATTGTTGAGTGCTATATTTTTCCCTATTTGAGATGCGGTAGAAAACGAACTTCCGCATCAATTTTTTATAATCATGCTCACTTTAATGGAGCATTACTATAATTACAATAATAATAGTTATAATAGAGTACTTTAGTTTCATAAACGGTTAAGTTTTGATAAAAACAAAAATTAAGTGACTCAAAGCGTTTAGCTGCATCAAAAGAATAATTTTTCTTTAACTCTACTAAAAAGCAATAAAGTTATTTTAAAATACTACAAATAAGTAAATGATTGAAAAAATATTTGAGGAAATATAATTTGTAAAATGCTGCATATACTGAAAGAATGGACTGAAAAGTGGTGTAAAATGAACTGAACTGTAGAGTTATGTCTTATTACAGAATTAAAGGAGTTCTTTGATTTTCGGAAGAGTGGAAAAATATTAACTAGAAGTTTAACAAAAAAGAAAAATCATTAATCAATTTTCAAAGATAAATTAAAAATATACATACAAAACTTTGGAAAAGTCAAGTTATTACAAAATACTAAAAACTTGTGTTTTATTATTTATATTATCAAGTTATCAATTCATTTTACCTCACGAAAGCCTTATACTAATAATTTTTTTTTTTTTTTTTAAACTACATAAGTAATTTATGTTACTCACTAATATAGAAAATATAAATTTTGACCCAAATAAATAAATTTACTGTATAGAACAAAAATCACCAAAACATTAGTTATCAATGCATAATGGCATTCTTAATTTTCTATCTCACTTATTATTCTTCTCTTTATATTATGGTTAAATCATTATTTGAAACTAAACTACTGAATCATATGCCACATATTTTTAAGTAGTGGTTCTATCCTTGTGGATTCACGAGTTTTAAGGTCTGTTTTAAGGTCTAAATTGACCGAACTAGATTAATTTTATTTTTATTAAACCTACCAAATTAATAATTTATTAAATACATTTAATGAATTTCAAAATGATTAGTGTATAAATAGTTGGAAAATTTTAATTAAAATTACCGAATATTAATAACCTTCGGTATGATTTTTGGTACTTTGGGAATACGATAAGCCCTCACAATTAAACGTAACGTTTAGCATTAAGGCAAATAAATAATTTACCCACCAAGGAAAGGTGTTTTTTTTTAAATCTCTCGTAATTATAAATTTTTTATAAAGCTTCGAATAAACTCTTTCTTCTTGTTTTTGTAACTCAAATTCCAAAGTACGTGACCTCATCGATTTTATCGCATGCAATTCCATAAAGTTGTAATACCTGTCTCATCTATGTACAATAATTGTGAACAAATCAACAACTTCTATCAATATCTGATTAAATTAACAGACCTCCGACTGCGGCTTACTTACGTCCACCGAGATAAACCAAAACATACGAACTTTTAGTAGTACGTTACGTAAAAGCATATAGTGTTATACCCTTGTCCCTTGTACTCGAGGGATCAGACAGACTCGCAGTTGAATTATTTTCGGTAACTTAAAGAGCGAACAGGGATTTGTCCTCCTTGTCCTTGTCGATTTGACGCGACCCCGTCGTGGTGTTGCCCGCGGAGGCCGGAGCGGTGCCAGCCGCTGCACCACCCGAGACTTCGGCGGCTGCGGCCGCGGTTCGTTCTGCCAAGAAGCGCTCGAACTCTGATGACGTGAGGGTTTTGTCGTTTTTCGACTCATCGTCTCCCCGCAACTCTTGCCTGAAAAATAAAAAAATTTTTTTTTAATTTTTTAGTCTGTAAATCAACTTGTACATTCTGAGTTTCTTGAATAACTTGTAAGTTGATAAATTTTTGTAAATATTTAAATAATAAATCAGGATACATTAATTCTATTGAATTAACTATAATGTCATACCTGTTTTTCGAAGAGTCGAAGCTTGCGGTCCGAGCTTGCGCAAATGCATCGAATTCATCTTTCTCATCTTTGCGTCGTGACTTTCCATCTTCTCCAATACCTAAGAAAAAAAAAATTTGATTATTTATTAAAGGGACCCACAAACAAAACGTTTAGATAAAATAAAAAATAATTAGAAACTAAAGGAGAAAAATTTGAGGATAAATGGATGTTATTAAAAATAGTTCCATTTTGCAATGTATGATCAATAAGAAAAAAAATTTCAAAGTTAGAAAAGCTTAAAGTTTTTAGACATTTAAGCATGCTCAAATTTTTTTTTTATTTACTCTTTTTTTACATTATGAAAGTCATTTTTAAAAACTTTTCAAAATCTTAACTTTAGCTAAAAAAATATAAACTCAAGCAAGATCATCAGTTTTAAAAAAAATTTTTACTACTTGTACTCGAGTTTATACTTATATTTTAGAAGTATTTTCTCAAATTTAGAGCAATAAATTTTCCAAAACCTACCGATGTCTCCGATGCGTTTCTCGAGGGAATTAATGGGCAAAGCAGCTGCGCCCGCGGCTTCGGGCTCGTCGTCCGAGAGGTCGATCAAGGAGTCGCCAGCCTCAAGCTTCTTCGTGGCTCCGATCGCCTGGGCGACCAGCGCGGAAGCCTGGGGCACTTGTTTGTTCTTGGTGAAGCGAGTGTAGCGAAGAAACAGATTGTTCATCTCGTCGTTTATCTGGAGCAGCTCAGCCGTTAGCTCGTCGTGAGCCAACTTTCCGATAAGGTCGACCACGCGTTCCTGCATCGCTTTGCAGGTATTGTGGAGTTCCTGAAATTAAAAATTTTTATTTTTCTTTTTCAATGAATATAACAAAATAACATAACTCTCGAAATAAACAAAAATTTTATTGAATTTTTTAGATTTTTTTTTACTTAAAAATGTGGGAAAAAACTTTTTTAATATTACGCGCAAGTGCATTGGAATATGAATTATCGATTAATGATAACAGGGTACTTTCAAAGAGTCACCTCGGTTATAAACAGTATAATTATCAGAATTACCCTTTGTAATTGTAAAATTTAATAATATTTTACAAATACAAATGCTTAAGTTAGAAAATAAATATATTAACTATAAACTAGTACTTAAATGGAGTAACGCATAAGTAATCACCCCAAAAAATTACAATAAAAAAAAATACTGGAAAAATTCATCTGCTTACTTTAAAATCATAACTTTTTTCTGTTTCTATAACACATCTTCATCATACATTTTTATTTTGAAATTTCTGCACTAAAAAATCAAAATCAACGCACCGTGAGCAACTCCATGTCCTCCTGGGCCGCCCGCTCGGTACTCTTGTCCTGGAGTCCGCTCGAGTGGGCTGCGAGCATCTCCGAGAGCACGCGCATGTTGTCGTGGACGACGTCGAGCTCGCTACGTAGCTTGACCATCTGCTGCTCGTTCAGCTGGATCAGCTGGGCCGGTCCGGTCGTGCGGCAAGCCGGCTGGCCACCGGGTTCCGCGCCGGGGCGACGACCGCCCAGAGTCGCGGCTGCCGCTGCGGCACCGTCCAGGGCACCCGCGCCCGGGGCGTCGACCTCTGGGACACTCTGCAAAACAAAGGAGTTTCAGTTTGAATTGATTTTTTTTTTTTTTTTTTTATTGTTCGAGATACGACAAGTTAAGCCGTTATCGTCGACGCATTCGTTTTTTACAACTCATATCTTGGATTGATAATATTGAAAGTGCTAATGAATAAGATATTTTTTGCGTCTAGCTGGAGTTCGATATTGTTCGGGATTTTTTTAAGTCTGAATTATCTCAATTTGAGTATAGTCACAGAACTAATTGCCGGCAGAATTTAAAAAAAAATAATGAAGAAAATTTTTAAAGAGATCGATAATAAACTTTTACAAGCTAATAAAAAAAACTTGATTTCAGTTTAATAACTACATAAGCATAATAATAATATAATTTATTATGAAATATTAAGTAATTTTATCTCCTTTTATAATTGATTTGTAAAGGGCACACGCGTCTGTTGAATGACTAAATAAACAAAAAGTGGAAAAAAATCTTTTTTTTTTTTTATAGAAATAAGAGATGCCGGTATTGAAACTGAATTAGGTTTTATCAATTAAAATTGCTCCCACTTTGGTTAACTGAATTTTTTAAAATAGAACACGATTAAGATACATATAATTTTTTTTTTTTTTTTTTTTTTTTTTTTTTACCTTCATTTTATGTTAAAAGGTAACCAAAATAAAACGATAAATTGCAAAAATAAAACATAATTCTTCGATTGAAAGCCAATTGGATATTTAATAGATAGGTAACAAAAAATCTAGGAAATTGAATTATAATACATACGTCCATACGTGAATAAACAAATTTTGCATACTGCATTACGAATAATTACATTACGTAAGCATCGAGATTTAGAAAAATATTTTCAATTATTTTTTGAAATTTCACTTAAATGAAAAAAATATTAGTCTCAAATATTATTATGTTAATAAAACGTTTTAAGAAAACCTCTTTATTTTCAAAAAAATTTTCAGTAAAATAAATCTCCTGAAAACATTCAAGTAACGTGAAAATTTGAGCTTACTCATCAGTAATTTAATATCTGTATCAAAGAACGCACTTTATAAATATGTATACAATCTCATGCTTTCAATTTTTTATAGTTTAAAAATAATTTATTATTTTTTTTCTATTATTTATTTTTTTGAAATTCGTAATGCGAATTGATCAAAAATCTTGATCGATCTAAAAATTGACAACAAGAAAAAATCTTAGAATTAAAAGTAACCTTTATAAAAAAAAAAAAAAAAAAACCATTTATTTCATCATATTATGAAATTATGGTGCAATAAATATTTTAGAATTATCAATTTACGATAAAATTTTATGATAATCGAAATGAATTTCACGTCAGATTTGTTTATAACGCGCTAAAAATATAGTATTCAAACTGAGTATAAAAGACAAAATTGATGAGTCATACTTAACTCATTCTGTGTTACCATAGTTTTCATAAATTCAAGATTTATTTACTTTAGAAATAAAAAAAATTCAAACAGTAAAAAAAATTATTGTATGAAAAAGAAAATATTTTTTACCCTTTCAGGAGTTATAATAGGGGCCATGGCATCTAAATCAGTCATAGGAAATTCTATTCCTTTTGTTTTTAGTTCTTGATAGACTTGAACAACACCCTGAGTGTGAGGTTGATTTCGGAATGTATCCGCCCAAGTTTGAATTAGATTTAATACTTTTTCTTGAACGGCTGTTGGAGGCTCATTTTTAGGTCCAATAAGCTTTACCAATTCCATTACAAAGTCTCTAGAGCAAGCTAAGGCATGAAAACGTTTTTCGCAGTTTTTCACACAAGTTTCCAGGACCTGAATATTAAAATCAATAGTTAATGAGAAACATATATTTTCTTTTCTTGACTGCTACAAGCAGCACAAATTTGATTTTTAATCATCATCAATGTATTGTCAATAATAATAGTAAAAAGGTTAAATATCACAGAAGTTTCATGATGAACTCAATTAGTAAGCATGTCCATCAAATACAAATTAGAACAAATGATGTTCGGGGCTTAATATTTTGAAAAAAATTTGAGATCTTGATAAAATTTACAAGTAATTAACAGAAATTTGAAAAAAAAAAAAAAAAAAAAAAAAACACATATGATGTATTGATACACAAGAATAGTTGATAAAGCACTTAAAAATAAATCAACAACTTTGATTAGTCAATTAGAAAATTAATCAGCAACTTTGTTGCTTTAACAGAAAAATAATCTTCTAGCACTCAAAAAACTTGGGACCAAAAATTTGTTAAATCAATCCAAGTTCATCTGAAGTAGTACCTAATAGTTTCTAGCTAGTCAGTGACTTACAGTGAGAGTATACATGACAATTGTATAATTTTTTCCAGCGGCTTGAGTTAACCTCCGCTTGATGGCTTTAATAGCATCTCTTGGACCGTCCTCAGTCTCATTGATGATGTCACAGATCTCCATATTGAGTGCCCAATTCTCACTGGGCAGGTTGGCATCGGTGGCTTGTTCTAAAACACAATCACAAATAAATAAATCAATTATTATCACTCACTGAGGCTGTCACATACACTTCTAAAAGCGTCGTCCCAAATTCTCACCTATTCTCTGACCGACGGGAGTGCTGAATGGATTGGTAACGTTTACACCGAAGAACGACATGTTTACTTAAATTTAAATCCCCTGTGTCAAAATGGAATCTCAGAGCTCGAAGCACCTCATACGACTTATTCTTCTCCTTCTGTTTCTCAGGTAACCCGATCCAAAAAACGATAATCAACAACAGCGCACGATACACTGCACCTGCACTCTGCAGCACTCAGAACGCGGAAGAGCTAAAAAACAACAATGAGTCAATCGCTCTTTATTGATAAGGGCAGCGCGCGATAACGGGGACGTTTTTTTCTTCTTCTGCACTTATTCGCGACGACACCACTGCGGTAGACGGTACCACCCTGCTGCACCCCACGTCGCAGCTACGTCGACTACGAGGAGGATGACGACGCGAGGGGACAACTCACTTCACCTGCTGCTGCTTCACGCACACGCACACGGTTGACACCACCACTACACAGCTGATTTTTCGTCGCCTCGCCTCGCCTCACGCCTTTAACCACTGACGTGTGGTGTGGGTGTGCGCCTTAGTTTATTACTTTACTTTTGATCCACTTCGATGTAGGTGCACCCACAATTGCTTTTTTTTTTTTTTTTTTTTTTATTCGCGCACTGCGCGCAGAAAGGCGTAAACACCAGCTCGGGGTATGTACAAAGATATAGGAACACTGCAGCGGGCCAGCGGCTGTGTGAGCTAAGCTAGCTATCTTCTGCTATATTTTGCTTTTTGGTTGCTCCGAAATTATTATTATTCGTGTGACGTAATACGTCGTCAGCCGCGACGGCGAGAGAGGATGCGCGCGCAGGGTTCGTTTGCGAACCGGGAAATTTAAAAATTTGTAGATTTACTTGAAAAATACCTTGCAACATTTTTTTTTTTTTTTAATTAAATAAAATCCTAAAAGTGCGATTTTCCTAACGATTTTTAAAAATTGATTGCAATGAGTTGAATTACTATTTTTCAAACCTTGCATCTTCTTCCGGAACAGTTCAGCAGTCCAGCAGGTGTGACGCGATGGGGTCCCATGGCAACGGCTAAACGCACGCCGTCATAACCCGGTTCGGGGCACACCGAGCGCGATGCTGGAGTCGTACGAGCCGAAAAACTACACGGTGGTCACCCAGGAGTTGATCCTGACCTTGGCGAACCAGCAGCAGTCGAAGCTCAAGCGCAAGCACACCATCACCGAGCTCGATCAAGTCGAGCAAATCCGTCTTGAGTACCTGAGTAAGCCGATTTTCATCAAGTGACGATCGTTCGTTCGATTGTTGCGTTCTATAATTTTTCAAAACAGTAGAATCAAAATTTAAAATATATAATTTACCGATTGGCTTAAAATGAAAAAAATCGTTAGACATTTTGCAGATAACATGTCTGTGGCCGCTGAAGAACCTGGTCAAGCTCAAGCTCAACAACAACGCGATCGAGAAGATCGAGAACCTAGAGGCCCTCAAGAATCTTTGCGAGTTGGATTTGTCCTTCAACCGTATAAAGGTCATGGAGAACATGGAGTCCCTTGCCAACATTCACATACTGTCCTTCTACGATAATCAAATCGAGGTTTTACAGGGCCTAGACGCTATGACGCACCTGACTATCCTCAGCATGGGAAAGAACTTCATAAAAGAACTGGATCACGTACAAAAATTTAAATTTATTTAACCAATATAGAGTATAGTTACTACTCGAAAAAAAAATTACGTTAAAGTTCGTTTTTTATTTTTTTATTAATTAAAAGCAGTATAGAAAGTCTCGTTTTTTTTTTTTTTTTTTTTAATTAAATGAAAATATATCTAAACTTGATTTTTTGAAATTAATTCGTTAGAAGATTGGAGTTGAACGAAAGAAAGAAATAATTTTTTGTGTTCTCAGGTGGTTTACCTGCGCCAGTTTAAGGAACTCCAAAGTATTCAAATGACGAAGAATCCCTGCACCGAACAGCAGGGATACGTAAGCTACCTCCTGGCCTTTGTACCTCAGCTCAGGTATTACGGGTACAAGCTCATAACGAAGAAAGAACTCGCCGATGCCGAAGAAAAACACGCGTACGTAAATTAAAAAAAAAAAATTTTCCCTAACTAATCAAACTTATAACTGTTTTCACAATTTCCGTTAAAAACTCTGATGGATATTGGTCCAAAAGATTTAAAGTTTATTAGGACACATTTTAGTTTTCTACTAGGTACTATAAAAAATTGAAAATTATTGATAAATTAAAATTTTATTTCGGACGTTTGAAGATGTTTAGTTTTTATCAAATAATATTGACTTCGATTTATTATTTAAGACGAGCCCTCGCCAAAATCGTGGAGGAAGAAGTAAAGAGGCGGAGCGACCTGGAGGCGGTGAAAAAAGTCGAGGAGAAGGTCGCCCAACAGTCGTTATCGTACGTCGAGTACCTGGACAACGACACTCTGTTCCAAAAAATGTACGAGGCCGACGAAGGCACGTATCCCTTAGACTTATCATCTAATCGACCCATCGACCTAATATTTTTTAAATCTTCAATACAGATGGGAAAAGCTTGCTGCAGGTGTGCGAGGACTTGAGGGTCTCCTGCGAAGTTTATCGGAAGAACTTTTCGGCGGTCTGCCAAGGGCTCTACGAACTCGGCTTGAAGGAGGAGATCAAAAGACGAAACGAAATCAAGGCCCTCAACGACGTCATCGAGGAAAAGCTCAAGACTGCCACTCAAAAGTCACGTAAGTAAGTACAAACGCCCCTACTTAACCAAATTACCTTCTAGTGAATTACATTCGAAAAGGAAAAAAAAAAACAGTCTAAATTTGAAGTTCGGACTCTTAAATTTTAAATTGTCGAGGTTTCACTGTATTTGATAGTCAAATATTTTAAAGAATGTTGGAGAGCGTCGAAGGAAAGAAAAATGAGATTACGGTACGAGTTACGCAGTTGTTGCGCGAAGCCTCGGTCGCAGCGGACGATGCCGACCTGGACGACGACGCGATAGACGAGATCGACAAGGTCGCCAACCAGCTGTCCTGGGAGTTCAACGACTACATCTCCAACGTGTGGTCGAAGCTCATGCGCGACGAGACGATCCTTCACGAGCAAATCGAGGTTCGACGAAATTTTGTGTTCTTCATTTTTTGTTGAATTTCTTATTATCAATATTTAAAATATTTGAAAATTTATGTAACGTAAAATTTTTTTTTTTCCAATCAATATTAATTTCATTGTTAGATTTTAAGTAGTCTTTTTTGTTGACATTATTGCTTATCGTACTAAAATATGAAGTTAAATGATTTTTTTATAGCTTAAAACTTCTATCATTTTTTTTTATTTAGGAAATGAGCAAAACGTTTGAAATAAACTTAACAGACCTGGTGAGTGGTTTCTTGGAACAGGCCACGGAAGGTTTTTCCCAGCTGCGGTCTCTCGAGACTGAGTTCAGCGAAAATACTTTACCCATGTTGATGAACTACTTCAACAACGTCGAAGAGGATGAAAAAGAGGCTGATCCTTTTATGAGCTACCTCATGGAAGACAAGGACGCTGTGATGAATCTCATCACGGGCTCGCACTTTATGCATTTAGGAGTACGGTTCATTCGTTTTAAAAAATTTTTTATGATTGCTAAGCTGTAT
This sequence comes from Encarsia formosa, assembly GCA_038277355.1. Lineage (NCBI taxonomy): Eukaryota > Metazoa > Arthropoda > Insecta > Hymenoptera > Aphelinidae > Encarsia > Encarsia formosa. The sequence goes on along the minus strand of CM076188.1, from coordinate 24,909,566 downwards.
ATTTTACATTTTAGGTGATAGATGATCGTCAAGACAGCATTACCAAGCGATTAAAGGAATGGCAGGCCAAGTTTCTTCAGACTTTAATGGAGTATGTTTCTTTTTAAACTATGATTGAAAAATATTTTTTTAAATTTTATATAAATAATATTATCTCTTTTTTTAAAAGAGACGAAACCAAGAGAAGCAGAAGTCGAGTTCTCGAGATAACACATTTTCTCGATTACCACCGAAAAAATGCAACGGTTGCAAGGCTACTCGGCCACCATGATCCAGACTCAGCTGAAGATAAAGAAAGTGAACAAGATGAAGTTTCCGATAAAAAAGATGATGAAGATGATGACGATAATGACGATGACGGTGGTGGCAGTGGTGGTACTGCTAATCATCCTGACAGTCATGGTGTTAGTAAATCTGGTAGTAAAGTTACTACTACTAAATCTGCTAGTAAAGCTGGTGGTGGTTAAAGTTAACGACAATCATGCCAAATATATTATATTTTTATAACAAACAGTAAAAATATACAAATTTTTAATACAAGTTAATAATAAGGTTTTCACGTACATGATTCGGACCCATCCTGTGCCATGCGTTTCTTGATAAAAATCAAGTAATACAAAGTTTTATGTTTAAATACACTATGTAAATACAGATATAAAAATATAACAATGATCACTTCTCATTTGATTACTCTAAAATCTTACTTAGATTTCTTTTTGAGCGATTGAATGTACATGTCGAGACCTTTTTGAACTTGTGGCAATTGTACATAGTTCAAAAAAATCGTTTTGTCAAACTCCCGGTGTTCTTCCAACCAATCAATTGTGTCTTTTCTGCAACTTAATTTAGTGGCTAGTCTGGCATCATCTAGAATTAAATAAAGTCATGAAAATGATGCTTTCAATTCCAATGAATATATTGAGTACATAGAAAATTTCTAAACACATACAAGAGATATTTTTGAACCCAGCAATATACTGTTCACACTTTGCAATGGCATCTGCTTTGTCTGTAGCTAATTCATCAACTAATCCAATTGACAAAGCATGTTCTGGTTTGAAAAGTGACCCTCTGTAAATAGTCAATTAAAAATCTTAATTAATTTTTTTCAGTTTGAAACTTATGAGGAAAATTAAAAAATTAAAAACTGTCAATACCTCAATAATGCAAGTTCTCCTTGGCGATGACCAATCGTGTTCATCATAGGATCCTGAAACCACTTTGGTGCAACTATACCTAACTTTGTTTCATTGAGTCCTATAGTATGCTCTCCTTTCACAAACACTCTATATTCACACGATAATGCAAGTAAGCAGCCTCCAGCTGGACTGGCACCCTAAAAAAATTTTTTTTCAAATCAGTCACATTGGTCAATCTTAATTATAATTTAGTGAAACAAAGATTTAATAATCTTAAAATATTCATATCTCTTTCTTACATTAATAGCAGCTGCTACTGGTACGCTCAGACCATATAAAGTCAGCCACAAATCTTGAAGACTTGTCCAAAACTCATTACATCTTTTCATATCTGGTTTGTACATTTCCATAATGTCCAAACCTGCAGAAAATACTGTAGGCAGTGATGAGGTCAGGATTACTCCTTTGCAATTATTATCTAAACTGTTTTCTAAAGCTTTTTTCAGTTCATTAATGAGTTCTAAGTTTAAACTGTTAACTGGGGCTCGAGCCATTGACACAGTGGATATTCCTGAAAACAAATATTTAAAAAGTATTTTTATTATTAAATGGATATTTAAAAAAAATTTAATAGGTAAAAAGAAATATTTTAAAGTCAGAAAAAAGTATCAGAAAAATTTCAAATTAATATTTTTGAGTCAAAAATTAGAACATTTATAAATATCTATTTATATACTGAATCTCTTTTCAGTATCATGAATAAGCAAAAACTTTAGATAAAAATCATTTGACATTACAAAGTTCAAATATGAAAAAAAGTGTATGCTTTAATTAGACATTAACCAAATTACTACTTTCATTGATTCTCAAAGAAATCAAAAGTGAAGATTTCTGAAATGACAAGTAACTTTGAAGTCGTATTTTTATATCGGTGAAAAAGTAAATATCATTATGTAAAAAAAAAAAAAATACCATTTTTATTGTTGTGCGAAACTTCAACTAGTGCGGGTTTAGCCGCTTCCGTGGCTAAATTTCTTCTAAGTAAACTTGATCTGGCATTATTGAGAATTGCAGCAGATGTACGTGTAATCAGTCGCAAATTCGCCATTTTTATATTTCTTTACAAGACTATCTACCAACAAAAATCAAAGATATTTTAAAATTGTCCCACGCACAAATTGTTCGAAATTTATTAATCAGAGCAAGTGCATTACGTACTTGTATATATAGAGTCTAGAGAGCACAGTGTTCTTTTTTAGAGGTTATGATAAATGCAAGTTGCAGAAGCTGGAGAGGTCAGAGGAAAGCTGGACACTCGGTGGGCGGGGGGAGAGGGGGGGGGGGAATTCAGCTGCGCCTATATAATGCGTCCGTGATCAACCGTTTGAATCAAGGATTAATTTAACATTCATATGACTATATAGATTGTTGACAAAAACTTTTTTTTTTATTTCAATTGAGTTATTTATAATCATAAGGCAAATATGCATTATAAACATTTCAGTATTCGATTAATCAAATATAAAAATTAATATCGAAATTTTTAAAGTCATAATTTTTACAAGATACTATAATAATTTACAATTAATTATCATCACTTATGAGCTCTATCTAGGCATGAGAGTTAATACTAGTTAGAGGATGAATGTGTAAATATTGACCAAAAAAATATTAAGCAGACATAATAATATGTAATAATTAAAGTATTTATAATTATGCAGCATAACTCTTTCAACATATATAATTGGCCCATATAATGTTTCTCTAATTAATAGCTTTGAATCAGTTATAATTATTTTATTTAAAAAATAATAATACAATTTAATAGTTGAATTTCAAAATTTTTAATTTTATAAATTTTTTAAATTAAGAGTCAAAAAAAAATTCTATGTAAACCTCATAAACATTAGTTCTTATTAAAATTCATTCGTAAAATATGATCTCTGTATACTTTAATAATTTTATAAGGATTTTGCATTCGTCCCTATTATACTCATTTCAAGACATCATATGAAATAGATTAATTCAAGAGCACGTTTCCATATGAAGTTTTCGCAATTCTTTTAAAGTAGTACACATCGATACCGGTGCAACATCATCGCCGCGGCCGACGCGGTTTGAACGCAACGAGGACGAGGCGGCGCATCCCAAGGTTGTTCAAAGAGTCCTGGTGACTATGTGTGAACTTCATTATTTACTTACTAGCGGTGAAAAATCAAGGTTTTATTTTCATCGAGCTTTACTCGCTCTAGAGCAAGAAAAGCTCTATCACATCGAGCTCCCCCACTTTCGACCACCGTCTCCAAAAATACGTATTCACACGCGAGGCGGTTGTTTTCGATTCAGTCCGAGACCGCGCCTCGAGCCGCAAGGTGCACCCATGGGCCGAAGATGCTGCATAATAACTTGCAAAAACGCGACTATAGACGACTGCGACGAGCGCGTGTCGTTCTTCCGGGTGCCCACCGACGGGATCCTCTTTGACCAGTGGCTCAGGGCTATCGAGTCGACTGGGAGCGAGTTGTCCAAGACGAGCGCCGTGTGCGAGCGACACTTCCGGGAAGACGAGATACGAAGGATGGCCGTGCACCGCGACTCCTTCGGCAACGTCATCTTCCAGGTAAACTGCTTTTTTATTTATTAGAAAATGAGGTTTATAATCATTATATTACACAAAATAAATAAATAAATTTTAATTTATCGTATGAATTTGATTCTTTGAAAGGTCATTATTTTATAATGTACTAATTTCTATCATTGTCAACTGTATATTTAGAAATTGTTCTCACTTATTCATTTGTTTTTTTAATTAATAAACAGACATGTTTCTCCTTAGCAATAAGTTTTAAAAAAATGTAAAGCTAAGAATAAAAAAAAGTCTATAAATAATCATAATATAAATAATTCCAGTATGAAGTGCACAAACAAAAATTAAGATGTTACAGTGAAAATAAATAACACTTGAGTTTCTAATTAATACACCTATTTTTTTTAGTATATTCAGTCCAATAAGCTTGTAGAATCAAATTTTTTTACAAATACCAGTAGTTTAAGTTTGTTTGTTTGGTGGCATGATCATTATAAAATTTAAATAATTTAAATATTAAGTATTAACTATATAGATTTACTTAGGAAAAATTTTTATATACCTTGGTGATTTATTTAATTTTAATGATAATTATTGCATTTGGCAAACGTTTAAGCTGTCGCGTAAACATGATGTAATTTAATAAACAGTGGAGGCTTTGGGAGCATTTCAAGTTGTATTTTTGTGAACGCGTACCTTTTTAGGAGCCGTTCTCAGTATAAATACTCGGGGGGAATTTTAACGAAAGGATGCAATGAATCTTGCGGTCGGTGCAATGTTTGGGGTCAATTCGTCTTATTCACGAGAAAAACAAACACATTCGATTTGAGATCAAGCGACTGTGGCTATTTTTGATATTGAAATTGTGCAAAGTTAGCTTCGTGTTTTGCGCTGTAAACGCATTGATGCGTGAATAATTTTTCTGCTTATTAAATTTATGATCTAATTCGATCGTTATGAAATTTACCGAAAATAGTTTCCGTGTTTATTTTGGGAGAATCGGGTTTTGCGAGACGGTGTTTTTTAAAAGCTCAAACAATTTAATTCAGTTTTGATGATTCAATAGGGAAAGTTTTTTTTCAAATACACTTTAGATATAAAAATCCAAGCAATTAAAAAAAGACTTATTATATTGACGCAAAATATATGAATCGTTTTACTGTATAAAAAATAAGTAAGTAAAGTAAAGTACTGTAAAAAAGATAAGAATAATGTAGTAAAAACATAAAATACATAAATATATATATATACACCATAAGTTTTACGATATTAATTAAATGAAAAATATTATTATCGACCTGAGTTGATGAACACCTGAAAAATAATTAGCGAAAAATATGAAATTTTTATAAATAACTCGTGATATCAGTAAACTTTAAAATGCACCTCTTGAAATACTTTTAATGGCCCATGCGTTTTTAGATCAAGAGTTTTTCCCTGACGGCGCTTGCCTGCCACCTATAAAAATCGGCAGCTGTTCCACGTGCTTTTCTGACGCCTACGCGCCACGCTTCTTCAACAGCGGCGTTCGTTCCCGTTGTTTTTTAAACGTGCTATTTTAGACTGAACAAAAGTTTTTTAGGTCATTATCGAGCTGTACCACACACCTTGCCAGCTAAAATATTTTTTTTGAATTCATACAATTTTTCTGACGACTCACTGGATATTTGCACCTCGTTTAAACCTGCACTATCTTTTTTGTACTCTTGCATTTTGTTGATTACATTATTTTTATTTTTGCAGTGATGTTAATGTGAATTTCTTAGATTATTAATAAAAAAGGCAGCGTGAGAAAATTAATTTTGAGTTTTATGTACCTAAAAAAAAAAATTAAAAAGTTATGGTAAGTGCGAAGGGTTTGTTTTTGTTATAAAATCACTTGTTGATGAATTTTGGCAGATCTCATATCGCACGCTGGGCGTGACTTACCGCGTTTATGTCCCGTGTACTTGCTTCTTCAGAACTCAATCTATTTTCAGTATTTCTAAAATTATAGCCACGGGGACTTCATAAGTAATAACAAAAAAAAATAACGTCCGCAGCTACGGTGCACATGAATATCTTATTTTTGTTGTTTTTTAAAACTTTCACTGACTTCGCAAAGTTAGTTATTTTAAATACAAGAAAAATTTCAAAATTTTTATGTATAAACCTTTTTATACTCCACGTCAACAAACATTTGTAGTATTCTCTCAGCAGATAGATATTTTTAAAATTTCATGAAGAAAAAAAAAATAAATATATTTATAATATTGTGAGAATTTTAGATTATAAATATAGAGTGACCTTACTGAAGTGTAGATGGCGAAAAAATAATCGATTTGACTTGATGGTATTGAATAAAAATTAATGAAGGTTTTATACTTTTCAAATTTTTCTTCATACTCGAAAGCTTCACCAGTAAAATTAAGCTTCAGTTTCTAATAAAAGTTTTGATCATGGTCGTAAAACACATACAATTAGATAATTTTCATAGTTTTAATATTGTTGAATTTCAGAGACCACTGACCAAATGTTCTCTTACCAAAAATGCGGTTCCAACGATATTCGATGATAATCCAGAACTGGCAAAGAAAAGAAAAAAACGGAGAGTGATTAAAAGACCGGATGAACTGAAAACTACAGAGACAGGTACTGATTCAAACTTGACTCAACATAAAATTTATTCTTCAAAATACTAAAACTTAAAAAAATTTTTTCAGGCGTTTCAGAAAATAATGCAAACGATGAATTATCCATGAACTACGGCAATATTCTTCTCACTTTTCCTAGTCAAAACAATGTGATGCAGCTCAATCTTTCCCCAAACAATGTTCAGTCTGAAGTCCAAAAAAATCATTCCCTCGTTCCAGGTAAGCATCCTCGAAAAATGAAGAAAATTTTTTAAATTCAACTATTGATGCATGCTGTATTTTAGATTACGTTTTCAATGGATTAGAAACTTTGTACCACGACGACTACAGCAACGTAAATTTGGACCATGAAAAAGGCTTGGACCACTCAGATGCAAATGAGTCAATAGTTTCGATCGTAATTCGACCCCAAGAAGATTCGAACAACATCGAGAATATAAGCTCGAACAAAGCTTCCGAGCAACCAGGTAAAAACTTTTTTCTTATCACACTCACGTTCTTGAAAGTTGAAAGAAAGCTGGATTAGCGGTTTTGCCTTAATTCAAAATTTTACACAATTATTACAGTACTGTTAAATAAACATTCTGATCAATCCTACAAACTCTATTATTTTTTAATATCAGGAAACAAGTTTCTGATCCTTTTAAAAAACTACCTTTTCTGTATCCGTCTAAATTTATTGCTTTGATTAAAATAAAAACAGTGGAAAAACCTTTGTCAATTTCCAGAAGCTTCAAAAGAATTGCCCAAAGAGATAACAATTATAGTACCCGAGTCCGAGCTTGCGCTTCTGAACGGAACCCATCAGGAAAAGCCGAAGCGCAAGCGGACGAGGAAGGACGTCGAGCCCAACGAGGGAACCATACACTACCCACTGCCGGAGTCGGACATACAGAGGAACATCCGGACCTTCGACCTCATATTCTACAACAGCGACCAGATCAAGCTGCCCAGTCCCATGTGGGGCTACCATAAAAACGGGGACAACAAAAACGTCATTATATTCTCGAAAGCGAGGTGGTTCGAGGACGTACTGATGCCGCCTAATTACGAAAAGCAGGTGGGAATTTAGTTATTTCATAATTTAGATTTTTAAATTTTTTTATTGTTTCTACACTTGACTTTGAACAACTTATATCAAGTATGTCTTATTAACATATTTCGACCTTGGATATTACCAGGTTGTGTTCCACGAGAGCGACAACATAAAGATCTACATAAACAGCAAGTTCTCACCTCTGGAGGTCCGTCGTCCGAGCGACATGCACGAGATGGAGCTGATCCTGAGGTACGTCGACGAGGTAGTCGTCTGCCAGGGCGGACCCAACGTGAACGAGTTCGTCGTCGTGCCCTGCGCTCAAAAGGACCACGCTGTCAGCCGGTGGAGGCACAAGCTGTGCCCTATCATCGTGTCCTCGGATGGCAACGTTTGCAAATTTTGCACCACCATAAACAAGGTGCACCGATACCCCAAGAAAAAAAGACTGCCCTTCGGTAGACGAAGACCCGCTGACGAAGAGAGTTGTTGAAGATGAGAAAGAAGGATAAACTATTGCGTGTACACTTATTTACAATTCAACTCTGAGTTAATTATTGTTCAAACTCAATTTTCCAATATAGTAAATGTACTTAATTTACAGTGTTACAGTGTTACAATTATCTCAAAGCTCTATTAAATTTAATGCTTATGAGCTCATTTCATTAATGGAATTTAATAATTGGATAGTGAATAATAAAAAGTGAATTTTTTTATACTTGTGAGTGATAAAAATAAAATAAAATATTTTTTGTATGGTTTGTGAAGATTTGTGTATGTAAATTTTGGTGTGCTTAATAAATGTTTTGTATTGAATAAATAATTTGTACTATTTATTTTAAAAAATAATAATAATTATTATTATTATTAGATTACTCATTAACTAAATCTTGAATAATTAGTATGATAAAAAAAAAATTGGCATTAAGAAACAGTTGATGGAAAAATTTAAGTGTGAAGGTATAAAGATGTAAAAAATAATGAGAAAAATTCAAAGTAGCTGTCAAGTTTATTTTCTTTCAAAATTATTATAAAAGTTGATTTCCATAATCTCTTATTTTCACTCATTGATCAACATGGTACTTACATAATAATTTTATAAAAGGTACATGATATTTTTTTATTTACAAAACAGTCTTAGAACATTAAAATTTTAATTTACCAGCTTGATACACCATTGATGCTTTTTATTTTGTGCATTTACATCAAGTTCTATTAGTGTATACATTCAAGACAACATAGTTATTAATTTTTCTTTTCTTTTAGGAACTTACTGTAAAATTGTTAAAGTGGAAGAAAAGGAGAATAAAATATTACTTAACTACAATCACGCATTCACATCAACCACTTGTTCCTTTAGCATAAAAACGATTCATAAAAATTTAAACTAGTTAACTTGTATTTACTTTTTAACAACAATGCAGCTTTGAAGACAGTTAGAACGACTTTGGTTTTTGTGCTTGGAGTATTATGCTCTAGACTTTCGGTTTGCATGTAAGTCTCGGAACATAAAAGATATATTTGTAAGTAACGTTTAAGTTAATTATTTAAAACTTGAATAAATAAAAAACTGTTACAAAGTTAACTATCTTCAGTAAACTTCAACAATCATTTTTCTAGATTAACAGGGATTAATAAAATTCCTCAAAAAATGATGAGTTGCATATTTAAAAATCATGAAGTAAAAAAAATCAAGAGTAAAAATTAATGTATTATTGTATTCATTACGAAGAATGTAATTATAAAGATGTTTTAAAAAAAAGGTATCTACAAAACTGTTGAATTTTTCTTATATATACATCAACATATTTTGAGAAATAAATTTAAAGTCTCACATTTTAAAGGGCATATTTACAAGTAGGGCAGCTTTGGCTCATTGGTCAATAGTTGATATGTCAAAAAAATTGGCCGCGAAAAAATACGACGAACATGACCAACTGCTATTTGTTCGTTACCGCTGGTGCGAATGGGAATGGCCCGGAAGGGTTGGATGGATACAGATCCAGAATCTGATGAGCGATGTCTGAAAATCGATAATTTAATGATTTCTCTTTTTCTTTTCCTTGGCAATCGAGATTATAAAAATTTACCTTCGATAATGTCAAGGGTGAGGTCTTCTACAAACACGTCCCACCACCTCAAATGGTGAGGTTGTCTTTCTGCCCAGTCAATGACTTTGAATTTGTGGAGCTTGGATGCCAAGTATATAACGGCTACGGCTATTATTTCGGGCTCCCACTGGAGTGACAAAGTTGTAGTGAGACTGAAAAACAAAAATTCATGATTATTATTTATCAAAATTCGATTTTAATGATTCTGATAATATCAATTTTTAATATTTACCTGTCGTTTATGAACGTCCAAGCCATTTGCACCATATTTTGAAGTTTATTTTTATCACCTTTTAGAGCTTTAGCGTATTCTATTAGAAACGTGTACGGGTGCTGCACCTTCAAATCGAATTTTATTGTTTGCAATAAAATTTTTTCCAGGGTCATAACTTCTTCGTAAGGGTTCAGTCCGAAGGACAAGAATTTTTCCTCGTCCAATAGAGTTTTTGCGGTTTTGATTATGTCTTTGCATTTCTTTGGCGTTTCTTCAACTTTTCCGGCCAAGAAAATACAACAGCAGGCAGTGACCTTGAGTAAAAACAAATTTTTTTTAAATATTTTACTTTTTGAAAAAAAAATTATAGTTATTATTATGATAAAAGTGACAGATTTAAAAACTTCAGGTACGGAACCTCGCGGTGCTTCAGGGTATTTTGAAATCGTCTCAAGTTTTAAAATGCTGCGGTCGCAGTGTTTCGAAATCAGAAAAAGTCTGACTTAAAAAACTAAACTGAAACATTGACAATAGTTAAATTTGTTTCATCATTTAAATTAATCGTACCTCGATTAAATAATAATAATGAATCACAACAAAATTTATTCGTGTGTATAATTCATTAAAAATTTAAATATTTATTCATGTTAGACGAAACTGATAAACATTATTTTCAGTTGTTAAATTTTCCCAATTTTTTTTTTTTTAATAAATTTTTTAATAAAATTTCAAAGCGAAATTTTTTTTGACTTACAATCAAACATGATTTTCAATTTTAAAATGTTTTGAAAATTCGATGATGAACAAAGTTTTAGGAAGATCAGCTCAAAAAAACATAAAGCTTTGGCAATAATTTTTTACTAAATATAGTGTATTCATCATAATAAAGCATAATAAAATTTTTTAAGTTTCATGCTTTGAGGTGCTAACAAAATGAGAAATAATGGAGAGAATCGTTTTACAAGTTATCATTCAATAGAACAAAAAAATTTCACCGGTAAAAAAAAGTTAAAAGAATACTACAATTTTATCTTTTTTCATACTTATAATGAAAGATTAGTTCATCATTAAAATTTTAATTAGTTACCGCGTAAGATCAATGTTTTCAGTAAAAATTAAAATACAAATGGAATCCAGTTTTTCAGAAAATTTAACTATCATTATACTTATTGATTGATCTTGAATTTATAGTGTACTCAATTTCGAGTTTGAAATAAAAACCAAGAGAAAAATTTATTTAATTTTTATTTCAAGCTGGCGTATCAAAATCATTCTACAACGCAAATAATATCTTTTTAACAAAAAAAATTTTTAATTTTCGATTTTTTTTTCTCGTTAAAAAAATATTAAAATCCACGCATTTAAAAAAATAGACTTTCGAGATACTTATTTTTATCGATAAAATAAGTAAAATGTGAATCCCAGTGTAGTACGAGCAAATAAAAAAAAAACCTTAAACGATCTTTAACGTGACGCACTCGTCAGAGCACTCAATGAGTCAAACTTGGTCGTCAAAACGTTGTTTTTCAATACAGCGAAGCGCAGTTTTATCAGTTCGTTCCGTTGTTTTAAATAATTATCTCGAAAAATTTTTCAATCCTTCGAATAGTCATTCAAGTTTATCTTTCAAAAAGCAAACATTCAAATTGAAAAAATTAAAAATAAATTTCAAGGCAAGCAATCTAAAAAAAAAAAAAAAAAAAACTTACATATCGAGGAAAAGTCTTGAAGCTCCGAAGCATGTAAAACCGATGAAAATACACAACTCCAGTGGCCATGGTGTTCCATCCGAGATTCATTTTATGACCGATTTGAATGATGAATCGTGCACCTTCCTTCCTGTACCTGGCTTCGGTCTCGTGGTCGATGCCATCTCTGACCGAGGGTGTATTGCACGTAATCTCCTCCTTGGTGTAAACGACATGGGTCATTTTTTAAATAACCAAAAAAATTTCACAACCTCTGTCGACGAGACTTTTCAAATTACGAGATCAGCTGCTGCTGTTACGTGAGCCTTGATAACACCGCGTGCACCTTGCAGCACTGTCTGCTGGCAACTGCTTGCATGCGGCTGTCTGCTGCATGAGCTGAGAACAGCTGCTCTCGTGCTTCTGCCAATCGGGGCCGGGCTATCATGCGGCCCGCAGCAAGTTGCCTGCCGTCGGTACAATATTGAGGCTGCCGCACTTTTTGAATTACTATTTTTTTTTTAAATTACAGATTGAGAATATTGTTGAACTAGTTAAGTAAAAATAACAGAATTATTATTAGTTTAGTTTTATTTTATTTTTCTCTTGGTGAATGGTAAATTTTAATTGGTTTTTAATTTTTTAACATTGAGTTTCACGACATAATAGTTTATCAAGTTACCAAGGTTATTAACATAGTTGAATACTTTGATGTTATCTTTTTTACAATGCTGTATAAATAGGCGTATTCCTCGTTTAATGAATAAATAAGTTCAAACAAATAAAATATTAAATTTTTACAACTAATGTAAACTATTTGAATTACCGGATTCATCTCATGGATAAAATTATAACTAAAGTTTTCAAATGTAAAATGTGTAAGATTTCTATATTAAAAACACAATCATCTGAAATCAAATTGAATTTGGAAAATATATGACGAAGCTGCATATTTGCATTTAATATAATTTTTATAGTCTTATGTATATAAAACATAATGTTAGTATATACGTAAATTATGTATGTATGTACGCGAAACCTCAATCAAAAGCTCCGACGCATTTATTAACCGAAATACGTACATATATGGTTTGATAACGAAATTATATTTGGAATTTGAAAATCAACGATTTGAGCAACGGACTGGTTTTATCTTTCCTGATTCTTAAGGTAATCCTAAATTCCGTGGGATCAGTTGAGTAGTGATTAAATTTACAATACAAATTTAAAAAGGTATATACATGAATTATTTGAATGTGATAAGAGTTCATTTTATTCTAAAAAAGGATTTTTCAACTTTTTAATGTATTGTAACTAATTTGAGGAAAAAAAATTAATAAACAAATTAATTGGGTGATTGATCGAAGATTAGAATTTTGAAAAATAGAAAAAACTTGCCTCGGCGATATTCGATCCATTAACCTTTTGCACAAGAGGAAAGCGTCCAAGTCGTCACTAAGCCACGATCCAGTGCAAATTCTAAGATAGTTCTAAAATATTGATCGAAGCCGGAATTGACTTCGATGCAATAAATAAAGAGGGACTTACACTTTTACACTGGGATATTAAATCCAGAAATTTAAACATTTTTAACTGCTGATTAACTTCGGTGCTGATATAAACGCGAATAAAAAAGAAACACCACTTCATACAGCTTCGAGTATTAGTTGAAACATCGTTTTTCGAAACTATTTATACTTTACGCAAAGAAGACTGAAAAAAAATGTGAGACGAAGACATGCTGCAATCAATAACTTATCAAATAAATGGTTTTTCAATTTGACTATTACAACTATTTTATTTTGCACTGAATTTTAATTAATTATTTAAATTTTTGTTCACCGATTAAAAGAAAAATGAGCTTTGGTTTCATCTGTTTCGTATTTTAAGTTGAACTGTGTAGTATTAATTTTAGCAACATAAATAATAGTGTAAATATTAAAATAATATTTATAATTGTAATTGTAATAGTACAAAACAATATTTTTGAAATAAAATTGATTTTAAAATGATAATTTAAGCTATCTTTGTTTTTCATTAAATGAATATAAAATTTTTCAAATATTTTACAGACATAAATAAAAATAAAAATAGAAGCTTTGATTTGAACCAACATCACTTGTACAAACTATATAATTAGCATAAATTTCTAAATAATGTTCATCAAAAACAAAAATGTTTTTGGTTGAAAAAACTTTTAGTGCCCAAAATGTTTAAAACTAAGTTTTAAAAAAATATATTGATTTCTTCAATAAAAGCTTTATTTTTCAGTACCAACGTAACGATTAAACAAAAAATCACGCTAAAATGCAAAAGTAAAATATTATAAATCTTTTAAAAATTTCTGTACATATTTTTTATGATTTTTTAGTTTATATATACAGTAAAAAAAAGTTTTTTACACTTTCATTAAACTTTTTTTTCCATCTCAAGTTAAAAATGATTAACTTTTTGCAGTTGGTAAGTAACAAGTTTCAATATTATACATTAAAATTTGTTTTGTGATAAATAGTCTAATGATTTGATACTATTTAGACTAATTGTATATAATTATGTATAACTAGCGCTATACATACAAATATCTTTAATGAAAAGGCCTGTTTACTTCAATCCCAATTTTCCTCTTCTTCAGTTGGAAAACTTTTTGAATTATCAGTTTGTGAATGCATCGTTTCATTCGAACGTCTGTTTTTAGCTAAAAGTCTCGGATCGCGGTTTTCAACGGGTGACCAAGATTCGTTCATAAAGCTACAATCTTTTAAAGAAGTGCTTTTATCGTTAAGACAAACACTATTTGAAGTACTGTCGATTTTCGGATCTTGATTTTTCATAGGTGACCAAGACTCATCCATACAGCTCCGATCTTCGGATGACCCGTTGTTGTTAAATCCACGACTTTCTGACAAAATGTTACTTTTTCTGTCCCAATTTTTTTTAGACGACCAAGATTCATTTCTGTTTGATGATGTGTCGTTGTCACTAAAACCAAGACTTTCCGATAGAATATTACTATGGGGATCTCGAAACGTTCGGTCACTTGAAAAATTTTTCTGGAAGTTACGATTTTTACTTGCAAAGTCTCTTCTGTGCGAGAACTTTTTAAAAAAGCCCCTATTTTTATGTTCAAACCCATTGCTTCTATGACGGTATCCACGATTACTGTAGAGTCCACTAAATCTGTCGCCGAACCTGCGGCTTCTGTAAGTTGGGCTGTAATTTTTATATTCAAAACCACGACTTTCAAATACCTTTGGTTTTTGATCCCCAGAATCAGAATAATCTGATGAAATGGTATAGCCGCATCTTTTTTTTCTGTGCGGGCTTCTTGAAGGACCGTTATCTTGATACTCCGATGACTCGTCACTACCATCGAAGCCTCTCTTTTTAGGGTCATTAAAGACCTTTTCGAAACCACGATCTTGAAATGGTTCACATCTTGAGTTGCGAAAGCTTTGTTTGTCATACCTATTGTTGGAATTGCAATTCGGAAATGTCCTACGATTGTACCTGGATTCTCGCCATTTGAAGGATGACCTATTGCAGTCAGAGTCAATTTCTCTTGCTCTCAAAACTGGGCAGTCATCTTCGCACTTAGGATCATTTACTTTATCTTCTTTGCTACCACTGTGCTGATTGATATGATGATTTTGATCTTTGTCAACATCGAAATTCCGATTTTCAATCGTTATGGTAATGCTGTAGATAAATTTATACTGCTTTATTGAATCAAATAAATATTAATTGATACATATATAGCTCTTACAAAATAAGTTACTTTTTCTTAAATTTAACAATTAGTAACATAAAATGATGTGACTTTTTTCGTGAGAGCTATTATTATATTGTAAAAGTAATTTTTTATTAACTTCATGTTTGGTGGGTTTATCGTGAAATCACGCTGTAAAGAACACGTGGGTTTGTCAGGAGATTGAATGTTGTTTTGACTCAAGTTTGGAGTGGACACAGTGATTGCTTTATCAGGATCAACTTTGGTTTTACATTCATGACAAATGTGATATCCGCAAGCAGTTGAAAACTCAAGTCTTGGATCAGCCAAAGAAATTGCTGCTAAAAATTTTATCAATGATTAAAAATGTGAACCTACTAAATATTTTTCAGAAAACAATGAGTAAATTATATTAATATTTTCAATACTAAGATTCAATTAGTTGATTAAAATTTGAAAAATGATTGATGTATCCAAAAAAAAAATTTATTGTTTCAAAAATTGCACTGTCATTTGTCAAAAAATATTAAAAATAGATTCAGCACAAAAAAATTTTATTCAAACCTACTAACCAGGAGACTTAGGAATGATTTCATTAGACCTTTTTACGTTGACTATATTTTCATTACCATCAAGTACATTAACTTTACTGGTAACATTGTCTTTTTTATTGACTAGATTTTGAGTTTTTTTGATAGTCTTTGGTTGATTACCACCTGTTTTCTTGCGTCGATTGGGCAGGGCTTTTTGCGGACTTTGATTTTGCCAAGGTACATAAATGTCCAAAATTTGATGGCAAACATCTAAAAATTTATTGTTTCAAGATTTTGAAAATATGTTTGTTACAAATAGTTTATTACCTTCTACAGATTCCTTTGAAAGTTCTTCAACAAATCCATCCCACCACATCAATTGGTGAGCTTTTTTTTTGTGCCAATCAGAAACATCCAATTTAGTCAATTTTCCTGCTAGGTGTATTACAGAAATTGCAATGATTTCTGGTTCCCACTGAAGTGGCAATGTTGTGCTTAAACTAAATTCAAAATAAAAGTTCTTATTAAAAATAAGACATTCATTATTCACTAGTGTGACTACATTATATTAACATTAAATATTTAAAAGATATAAATTTATTGAAAAATTTACCTGTCGTTGATGAATATCCATGCCATATTCACCATCTTTGCAAGCTTCTTTTTATGCGCTAAAATATTTATAAAAGTTAACTTTACATTGAATATGTACAGAATTTATTATTAGTTATTTAAAGTTTTTTTATGCACCTTTTAAATATTTTACATATTTCATTAAGTAATAATAGGGGTGTTGCACTTTTAAATCAAATTTGATAGATTGCAATAAAATTTTCTCTAGAACCATTACTTCTTTTTTTGGATTTTCTCCAAATGTAGAAAAATCCTTATTGTCAAGTAACTTTTTGGCAATTTTTATAATGTCTTTGCACTTTTTTGGTGTTTCTTCAGCCTTACCAGCTAAAAATAAACAGCAGCAAGCAGTGATCTAAGGAAAATAAAACAATCCAATTATTAAAACTTTAGTTTCAATATGTAATATAAATAACATATTAAGATTTGATATTACAAAATATTTAATAATTTTTGAAATTACTGTAAATATCTGAACAAATGCAGAATTTTTATTTTAAAAATCTAGACAAATTTTTAAACTGAGTAAAATAAAAAAAAAGTTTTATCTACTTACATATCGAGGAAATGTTTTGAATGAGTGCATCATATAAAATCTATGAAAATACATGACCCCTGTTGCTGCTGTGTTAATGCCAAGGTCCATCTCATTGCAAATTTTTAAAATCAACTGAGCCCCATCTTTTCTATAAGTACATTCGGTTCCAGAATCAATTCCATCCTGAATTGATGGTGTGTGTTCAAGAGCTTTTTTTTCATAGTACCAATATGGCATTTTTGGAGTACTGGTGTTAAAAAAATTTGCCAAAAGTTGTTTTCTAAAGAATGGTGAATTTTAACCAGAAAAGTATAAAATCAATCTTGACTTTGAATTTTACAAACAAAACCCTGTGCTTTTTAAACCATAAATTGAAATTTAAAAAAATCAATCAATTGCAAAAAAAATTAATCAGTCGTATATAATCACTTCATGAAGCAGCTTATGAAATTATTGGTGTACTAATTTATAAAACAATAAAAATATTGAAGTATTCATCCAAACGTTTAGTCGCATAAAAATTTGTTAATCTTCATATTTATAAAAAAAAAACGAAGCAAAAGCATGTAGTTTTTTAATTGTAAACAACTTGGCACCATATTTATGTCTTTGTTGTCGGCTGCATGCCGGCATGACGGCATGCATCCAAGATCTCTTTGTTTGCTTGAAGTAAGTAGAATGTACAAAAATAATTTTGCCGTTTTTGAGATGAACGTATGCGCAATAACATAATTTATATACAACGTAAAGAATTTATAAAAACCGTACTTTAAATTAGTGAAAAATTTATGAAACTGGAAAATTTAGACACCGAAATTCTGTAAATTCACGTAAATCCCGAACACGAGATTCGAAATCAAAATAACAAAAGACTGTTTGAAGTCACGATAACACGATGGCATCTGATTGGCTGTTGGAATGTGGCGCTCTTTAGTATGAGAGCGGAAAATTTGAATTTTATATTAAACTTTATTTAAAATTTCTTCGTTTTTAATACTCCGTACCAAATTTTATTGAATAATATCAAAGTCTGAAAAAATGATATTAGAATTTCTAGCTTTCTTGATATTTAATACTGCTTGAATTAAATTAGTACACTGAGGAAAAACGAAGAATAAGAAAGCAAATTTATTAAAAAATTTTTTTTTTTTTTTTAAGAAATATTTTTTATTCAAGTGCACAATATTCTAATTCTTGAAATTTATCTTCGAGGTCTTTTTATGTTACACTTCTTTATTTTTTGTTAAGTATACACGTTTGGAACCACATGATTTTTTATCTGTTGTGTTTGAGTTCTCAAATTTTTAAATTTACGAAGAAAAATAAAACAAGCGAAGCCACTGAACCTTTGAATTGTGCTTCAAAATTCTTATAAATTTATTTTATGAGATAGAATTATTAATTTGAAGAGAAATTTATCTGTAACTAAATAATGCTTATAAAGTGCTATATATCTTTCTTTTGAAACCATGACAAATTCATGTAATATCTCACCGAAATGATCTCAAAAAAAGATAAGACAACTTCTCGATTGGGAGTATAAAAAATATTAATAAATTTAGTTTTCATATGTATGGTTTTATGAAAAAACATTTTCAAATTTGCAATGAATATGTAGAAGTGCATTGCTATTATATGTAGGATTCATTGTCTTACTCTAATTCATGATTTCAATACAAATTGTATTTATGAGCAAGTGTAATTATCATTATTAATTTTTTTTTAGTTGATATACACCTGATATCTTAGTTCTACAATCTGATAACCTAGATAATAATTGTCAATCATGATGAAAATGTTATTTTTATTTTCACTTTTTTACTACATATCATATTTGACTTTATGTTACTTCGAAATTATTCTCATAAAAAGAAATACTACTTAAAATTTATGATGTAAGTTTATTAAAATGATAATTTTATAAATATTTAAAAAAAATCTTATCATTTTTTTTTTTATTATGAGAAGCTAAAATAAATAAAAAATTAAGAATCATAATAAGTACTCTTTAAAATCCAAAGAGTAAGGTTTGCTTGAAATCACTCCAAAAGAGAGAAAAATCCAAGCAAAGAGTGGCGCGCTTTTCACTCTTAAAGAGTGGTTTTTCAGTCCTCCAGATTTTGTATGTAGGTATACCCAATAAATCGGATTCTTTTATTTATCCCGATTTTTTTTTTTATTTAAGTCCCTCATTAGTATTTAAATCGGAAAATTTTAGGCTAAGATTTTTCTTCGAAATCATAAACAAAATCAAATATTTTAGTCACTCATTTATTAACATTAAAATGATTACATTATTACACATTATTTAAGGTACAAAAAAAAATTACAGCTTTAACAAAAATATATATATATATGTATTTAATTTAAATTATCAACTCTATCAAAATATCAGTTACTAATCACCACTCGTTTCAAAATTCTCATCCACAAACACGATGTTGTAAATTTGTCACAATTCTAAACACACTAATCTCGTTAAGGTCAACGCTCAATCCCTACATCAATCGATCGCCTACCCGCGACCCACGTCACAAAGATAACTCCTGGACTTATAATTATTTGAGAAAGACGTTGTACAGAGTATAGGCCATGACGATGAGGGCGACTGTGGTCACCACGTAGGTGCAATACCTCAAGCAGTATAGCTCGTCCTCCTCATCCTGCGGGTCCTGGACGACGGTAGATGTCTCGAGGGGTACCCGGGTGGGTCGGCTCACGTTGGTGGTGTACTGAGCGGCGTGGTGCAGGGGCGCGACGTTGACCACCTCCGTGCTGGGCGCCGAGGGCAGGTATACCGGGGGCTGTCTGAGGTACTCGTCCTGTCTGGCCGCGTACTCTGGTACGAATCCAGGGTTCTGCTGGCCGTAGTGGGGCTGGAACCCGGTGTCCGAGTGCCCGTAGACGGGAAGGATCACCTGCCCCGGGTAGTACAAGCCCTGGTTCGGTGGTCCCTGGTACAGTTGGCTGGGAGCGTACGGCTGCATTGCACTGCGGAGGGGCTTTTACGAGGTGCACATGATATTTTCTGGAAAAGCTTCGACTGATTACTCACCAATATCGATAACGCGACGAGACCCTCTTGATTATCGTACGTAATCTATTCGCGGATAAGCGAGCGCGGACTGATAAATTTGTATGAATATTGTGAAAGGTTTAGAGGAGCTGTGAGTTTATATAAGTAACGAGTTTATTTATTAGAGTTGAGCAACCCATCGATTGGTTATTTTTGCAGCAAGGGTACAATCGGTATGTGAAATACATGCATGTAGAGCGTCAATTTTAAAACTTTTTCTAAATCAAGGTATAATATAAAGCTGTATAATATTCCATAATTTATATTCTCTCAACTATGATGAATCTCGAAAAAATATGTAGTTTCGTGTTCCATAATTACTGAAAAATATATATTTTCACGCTAGTAGCCCGAAAGTACAATTTTCGGGCTCGTACCGGAAACGAATATTGTACTTTCTGACTACTAGCGTGAAAAATAGTATACAGCCCTTGGGAGTGCAAAAATGAGCTAACCTTTAGCAAACCTTTGATGACCTCGCCTTCGGCTCGGACATCAATTTGGGTTTGCTAAAGGCTAACTCATTTTTGACTCCCTCAGGACTGTAATATACTATTTATGCACATAAACACAAAAATAAAATAAGCATAAATGATCGTGACTTAGTAAATTCTATTTTATTGAGGGGTTTTCTTATTTAAAAATATTTGATAGTTTAAGCTTCTTCATTCTAAATATAATTGACTCACTAACAAAAGCAAAAGTAGAAATTGAGTAACCAAAGCTTAAAACAGACAATAAATGTGCCAAATCAATTCCGTTACCAAAAGGTATTATCGAATTAGTTTCTTCGGTATCCAAGACTTTTTTATTATCGTAGACTAAAGCTGGCCAGTGCGTCAAGCTCGTTTCTAAAACTCTTTGAAGAGTCTTGTGAAACTTCATAGCGTAAGGAGAACCTTGAGAAAAAAAATAAAAAGTTACCTCCATTGGGAATATTGAAGGTTGAGCTACCTTGATCGATGGAGATTCATCTACGTTCCGATAATGTGAAGTGTAATATTCTGTATCAGATGATGTACTAATACATGACACGTTCTTCCATTTTTTCATAATTTCAAAACAAGGAATCAGATCTTTGACAATCACAGTTTTATTTAATATTTTTAAAAGATACGGGAAATGTCTCGAATAGTGTAAAAATGAAGGAACTTTCAAAAAAGGTATATCCGTATAAGGTTGTAATTGTGAGTTGTATAAATCTTCGTAGCAGTCAAAAGGTGATTCTTCATTTTCAAATTGAATCAATAATATTCTCAAGAGAAAATCGTTAGTGATCTTGACAGAAGCAACTGTGATTGTCAAAAGAATTATTCTATGTACTGTTTTTTTTGACTTGTGTGCTATCGACTGTCCAAAAAGAATTCGGATAAAGTCAAATATTCCAATTAATCCGATTGCAGTTTTGAAAAAACTGAATGCACCTAAGACAAGCGAAACTACTCCAAAAACAATGGTAATGTTGAAAAATATTCCAAAAAAAACATCAGTTTTAGGTACATGAATGATCGGCACGAAAGCAACAATATAATCAGATCCATCGATAGACGGTGTTATAAAATATTTTAAATAATTTCTACCACCAAGTAACGAATCACTTGAAATATCTAAACTCCTTTTTTTTAAGAAATCAGAACTCACAGGAATTTCAGCAGTTATATTTTTTAATACAACCCTTAAATTTAAAATTCTTGCTGCAAAACTAATGGAGAAATAAGAATCGATTTTTATTTTTAATTTTCTGTTTGAACGTCTTACAAGAGTGATTAGATGGTTTATGTGTTGCTGCATATAAATCTTGTATCCATATGTGTTCCGAAGTTTATCAGGAAACAGTTCACTTGATTCGTCTTGTGATTTTTTTCGATAAACGACATTATTGAACGGATTGAAGTAATAAATCAAGGGAAACAAATTGACCGAGGTTCTTAAACACATCACTGTAAAGTCCAAGAATTTTTCTCTCCAAGCGTACTTTAAAGTAATAGCAATTTCTATTTGGGTTTCCATCAGTTTAAAATCATGTGATAAATATATGATGAGACATTTAGGTCTTTTTCTGATTGTCAACTGTGGAACTAAAGCATCAATGAATAATTTGACTTCGGTTAAATTATTCGTGTAGAAAACAACCAATGATTCATGCAAAGAAAAAACATTTTTTACTAGATTTTCAGAAGAATCATCGTAAACTGCTAGCTGATTTTTGTCGAAAGAACATATTTTGTTAGGAATTCCGTAACCCACGCTCAAATCTGTTGCCTTTGTGAAATTTTCAGAAATAAAAAAAGAAACTTGATAGAAGTCTCCTGTTTTAATAATTTCACGAATATCCAATGAATATGCAGTGCATTTTGTGATCCAAAAACAAATTGTATTTATGGTAATAAATATGACATCACGAAAAACTTTCATTTTCAGTTGCTAAAAAATTTTATGCTTTAACCAGCCTTTTTTGTTTAAAAATTAAATAATTTTGAGTAACCTTAATGATACACACAACTTTATATAAAGAGTTTTAAATCAATACTTATTCCAATAAATAACAAGAACAAATAATTTTTTTTTTTTTTTAATGTGAGTATACGGTTTTACTAACTTTACTCGCGACAAACTATCTGAAACTGTAAGATTACATGGTTACTGAGTAGAAAATTTTGAAATTTCATGTTTTAGGGTCGATTATTGATTTAAAAGCAAGCTGTAATTATACGCACGTACTTATTCATTTTTATACTAAAGTTTACTCACAAATTGTAAGTAAGTTTGCACTTATTGTGTTTGGTTTTCTACTTTATTTCAATTTATAAGTGTTTTTTATTACGAGAAATTCACGAACAAATTTTTAATTTTGTTGTAATAATACACAAAAACTCAAAGTTTATCAAGTTTATTTTTTTTTAAGATAAAGATAAAAAAAATTTTTTTTGCGGGCAAAAGTAATTACCTAAGCGACTCACATGGATTATATGCAAAAAATCAATACCTTGTAAAAAAAAAGTTCAACTAAATGGTGTGTTTGTAGTTTTTTTTTTAAATAAAAAATAAATTAATTAGTTATCTTGAAAATACTTTGATACTTTTAACTTTTTTGATCTCAAAGTAACCAACTCAAAGACAAAAGCAACCATTGAAATTGAATAACCGAAACATAAAATAGAAAGCAAATGCGCTAATTCAATCCCACCAATAAAAGTCACTTTACTAGATTCTTTGATATCGAGGAATTTTGATTTTTCGTTAACCAAAGCTGGCCACTGCATCAAGCTCGTTTCCAAAACTCTTTGAAGAATTTCATGAAATTTCAAAGCGTAGGGAGAACTTTGAACAAACAATATAAAGTTCATATGTACAGTGAATATTGGAGGTTGAGCTACCTTCATCAATGGAGATTCGTCTGGGTTCCGATAAAATGATATATAATAATCTGGATCGATTGGTACATTAATGCACGATACGTTTTTCCATTTTTTCATCATTTTGAAACATGTTCTTGAACGGTCGACAAGCAATGTTTTATTTAATATCTTCAAAAGATATGGAAAATTTTTAAACGTCTGGAGAAACTCAGGTTTTATTGGAAAAGATTCACCTGTGTAAGTTTGCAATTTTGATTTGTATAAATCCTCGTAAGAGTTGAATAATATTTCGTCTTGATCAAACTGAATTAACAATACATCCAAGAGAAAATCATTTGTAATCTTTACAGTGGCCACTATAATTGTTAAAAGTATTATTCTTTCAAAGGTTCTTCTTGGTACGTATTCTATTGATTGACCCAAAAGTATTTGGACAAAATCAAATGCTCCAATCAATCCAATAGTAGTTTTGAAATAATTGATGACGTACAAAAAAATCGAAAATATTCCAAAAATGATCGTAACATTAAAAAACATACCAAAGAAAATATTGCTTTGGGAAATATGAATAATCGGCACAAATGCAATAACATTATTAAGCTCACAAATTGATGGTATAATATGATATTTCAAATAATTTTCGACCGTAATCAAAGGAACAGACCAAATATCTAAGCCCGAATTTTTTATATAATCAGGTTTGAAAGCAGACTCCGCAGGTACATTTTTTACCACAACTTTTAAATTTATAAGTTTTGCTACAAAATTAATTGAGTAAGGTATGCCGATGAAGGACTTTAATCGTTTTCGGTTTGAATTTCTAATATGGGTTACAGAAGAGGAATTTTTTGAAACGTAAAACGAATACCCATATAAGTTGCGAAGTTTATCGGGAAACAGCTCCTTGGTTACCTGTTGTAATTTTTGTTGGTAGACAACGCCATTGAAAGGATTGAAGCAATAAATCAACGAAATAGCATCAACTGATTTCTTGGCGTTTAAATTTGTCATTATAACTGTAAAATCCAAGAATTTTTTTTTCCAAGCATACTTGAGAGCATTGATAATTATGATTTCATTGTCATAAATTTTAAAATTATTAGGTGAAAAAAATATTAGACACTTTGGTTGTTTTCTAACAGTTAATTGCGGTACCAAATGATCAACAAACCATTCGACCTCATATAATTTTGTCGGATAAAAAATAACCAATGACTCTTGTAAGGCAATTACGTTTTTCAGTTCGTATTCGGGAAAATTACCGTAAAGCTGTTGACGAAGCTTATCGAAGGTATATACTTTATTGGGAAAATCTTGAAATAAACTATTCCTCAAGTCAATCGTTTTTGTAGAATTTTCAGAAATAAATATTGAAACTTGATATAAATCCTTGGTGTCAATAATTTCATGAATATCAAGCGAAAAAGCCGTATATTTGGTAACCCAAAAATAAATTATCATAATTAAAATAAAGAATAAATTCTTGAAAGTTTCCATTTGTTCTGTTTCTTGAAAAAATTTGTTAATGAATTGTTAAATATATTCTGGAAATAAAATTTGTCTGAAACACTTGAAAGTTTTAACTAAGGTACCTGTACCTAATATGGCCCCCCTAAGCGATCTCATTTTAAAGCTTAATTCAAGAGCTTTAAAATGAGATCTTACACGTTCGATTTTGATCAATGAGCTTCTAATGACAGAGGATTTACCAAAACACGGTTTTTTAAGACACCTAAAATTTGTGTCCTAATATGGCCCCCCTTGAAGTAATTAATTAATTGCAATTTGTTCCTACTTTTTAAATCAATCAGAATATGAGATTTAAAAAAACTTCAAAATTTTTAACATTTTAAAAATAATTTATTTAAAAATTGAGCCTTTTTTACAATTTTTTTGAAAGCTTTGCAGCCAGTAGAAAAATTTCAACTTTAAATTTTTATCAAAGTTTTTTTTGAGCTAGAATGCTTTTTTAGTTATAAAATGAAAAAAAGCGTTGAAACAACTAAATTTATAACATTAGGATAGGATTTTCTAAGAAGTAAACATGAAACCAAGGACTCTTAATATCGGTATTTCTACTAATTCGCGGGGGGGGGGGGCATATTAGGTACACTGCAGAATAAAAAGTTATTTAAGATTAAAACCCGTTAGAAAACGAGTTGAACAAAAACTAAGGTCGCGTTTTAAAGCTGAAACAATAACGAATCGAAGCTACTTATTCAAATTTTGGTCAGGTGCGTCTAAATATTTTGGCAGACCACTTAATTACAAGGTAAAATAATAACGGAGGTATACGAAACGAGTTTTAGCTATTAGGCGTGCGCAAAAATAATTTTAAAATGTTCTAAACAACTGAAAACTTCATAATTCAGAGTTTTTGACTTCTTCCTACCTTGTAGAGATGCCGCATATCGAGCATATTCAAAATAACAGGGGGGGGGGGGGGCGTATTAGGCACAGGGCCATATTAGGCACACTTACCTTATTTATAAAAAAATTAAATTGTATTGAAGTAGAGTATGTACTGTAATATCACTACTTTTCAAAGTTTAAAATAAATTTATTTTTAACTACTACTTTTATTTTTTTGACACCTTACGGTTTGAAACAGTTTCACCCAACCGTAATGTGAATTGTAAAAATAACTTTTGCTGGTTCACTTTAGCAAACTATT
This sequence comes from Encarsia formosa, assembly GCA_038277355.1. NCBI lineage: Eukaryota > Metazoa > Arthropoda > Insecta > Hymenoptera > Aphelinidae > Encarsia > Encarsia formosa. Next base: position 24,883,618 of record CM076188.1, on the reverse strand, counting down.
GATTTTGACAAAAATATTTAAATATGTAAATAGTTGTACTTGGGGATGCAAAAAAAAAAAAAAATTCGAAAATACAGATTCAAATTTTAGTTCAAATTTTTTTTAAACGAAAAGAACGATATAATTTGCAAATGCGCTTTTAAATAGCCAAGTCTTTTATGACTCAAAATTTTTTTTATTTATAATATTGTAGATCCAGCTAGGTTTTACTTATATTTTCATTGATTACTAATACTTTTGACAAATATTAGTGTAATAATGTTAAAAATATTCAGGCGAGGAAAAATGCCTCGCAATGATTAATATTTTACATGACTGTGGTTCTAGCACAGAAAATTTTAATGTAATATTTAAAGCAAAAGGCCGTATTAACAATATAGCTTCATTAATATTATTTCTGTTTTTAGCATTTCTTAAACGAATTTTAAAATATTCTTTAGTATACTTAAATAATAATAATAACAATAATAATCAAAGCAAAAAAATACTTTTTTTAGATATAAATGTACCTACGTATATACGTGCTATACTGTAACTACGTACTCTATATATACTAGTAAATATTATTATTACGCGCTCGCAGTAACAGTCCGAAGCATGTTTAAGTAAGTCACCGAAGCTTTGATGACCTAAAACGAGACGTATCTATGCTTAATTCAAGAATATATTTATATCTTTTAATTTCAAACAACTTACATTGCAAAAGCTTCGAATCCCTAGTGTAACCATTTTTCCAGCAGTGAGTACAACTGGTCGTTGTGTAGAAGCTATAATAATGATTATGTATCGAGCTTTTTTGGCTGGAAACTCGTACCAGTTAATCATGTATGCGATTTCACCTATACTTTGACACTGAGACAATAATATTTATGTTAAATGCTTTAACTATCAGACTATCAAAATAATTTGATGGCGTTGATTTATTTGATTGAAGCACAACTGTAACATTATTTACCTTTTCCGTGAGAAGTTCTCCAATGTAGCAAATTATAAAAATGTTGAATATGAACGAAATCAACAGTAAGAAATAAGTGATAGCTGCAAAAGTCTGGCTACTTCCAAAATCCTAAAAATTTCCACGTAAGGTCATTGGGAACTCTGGAACTAAAAGTTTTAACTCCGAACTTACAGTTATAAAATAATATCCAAGCATGCAAATGTTAAAGGTACAGCCCATCATTTCGATGAGATACATGTCGTTTAAAATATCTTCCAACTTATCGGCAAATCTGAAAGAAATTTTACTAAGACATGAAATTAAGAAAGTTTTGTGTATCTGTACCTCAAGGACCGTAGATGTTGCTTGACTATTTTTTCAAAAGTTTTATTGCTGAGATTATCCGTTAGGCTATGAAGAGTCAATGAAGTAATACCACATTGACTACAGATATGCATAACGCACAGTATCGCAAAACTGCACACACCGCAAGTTACTGAATACAAGATGAAGCCACAGAGATTGTGAAGAAAAAAAATCACGTCGTAGACTGGTCTAATCTAAAAAATGTTATGATGTAGAAGCAGAAATTTTTTATTATGGAGTCTATAATGATTGATGCAAGAGTAAAAAATTGTTTCGAGTATTAGACACTATTAGTACGAAATAATTATTTCAACGAAATCAAATGGTTTACATGGCCTTTAGAGTTCTCAACTTACATGTGGGTTGAAAAATACGAAGTAGCTAGGGTAGACCAGATTCATGTAGGTGACGTTATCCACGACGGTGGCTTCCTGGACGAGAGGCACGAAGGTGCAGTAGGGCATTCCACCGCCGTACATGAACAGGGCGCAGATGGTGGTGAAGTAACGGGCCGTCTTGGCATTTTCCAGCATTAGCCTTCTGTGCTCGGTTTCTTTGACCTCTCGCCAATCCTTGGCCATGTCCAAGATGCAGGAACCCACCGCGTCCTCTTTCAGAAGCATGGCAAAGTACTTGAATATGTTCATAAGGCAGAAGCTGAGGGGTCCGATCATTTTCAGTTGCACCTAAGTTGAGAAATATTTGCAATTAAATGTAAATGATGATTCAAAATGAATAAAACAATTTTTTGGACTTGTAAGATCTTAACTGCAGACGAAAATCAGTTTGAGTTATAGTAAGTGTTTTGTCACTAATTTTTCAGAATCAGTCTTACTTACTTATTTTGGCCGATAGCACTAATTTATTTTATTTCTAAGTTTACACTCGTCAGAATCACAACAAATTTTTTTGATGTTTCAAATTATTATTTTATAATAGTTCTTGAAATCATCACTGATTAAAAGGTCTTGAAAAAAAAGGTTTTAAAATGATTATCAACCAAAATAAATATTATATGTATTTACTCGTGTATTTAATTGAAATTAGTTTAGTTATTTATTTGCAGTTTTATTGTGATTTTAGATTACGCAGACTTTCAAAATCTGATGTAAATTTTTTTTTTAATTTATCTGTAAAAGTATTTAGAAAAAGTAAAAAAAAAAAAAAAACCAAGACAATTTTTTATATATTTTAACTCATTTTCATCACATTTATTATTAGGATAAAATGTACTATCTATAGTTGTAGTGCGTAAATTGATACGAAAGACTGAAATTCATTTGTATTTGTATACAGTTCTTATAGACTGGGTATTTTATAAATTTCAAGCCTGTTTCAAGCTATGGCATGTTTTGGGGGAATATTTTTATGCATAGATCAACTAAATGAATCTGAACAATATAAAATAAGAATGCATTTTTTAACAATAAATTTTAATGATTAAAAATACCCCAAGATCTTTTTCGACGAGAAACATTTGCAGGCAAAATGGTATCATGAGAAAAGCCAAAAGAAACGAGCATCCACCAATGGAAATAAAACGAAAAAAGATTGTCGAATATGAAGAAGATTTGAGTGGCCAAATTCCTAAAGGTTTGAGGAGCCATCTTGTAATTTGAACAGCATATTCAAAGTCATTGGCGTTTTTCATTTTACCAGTGTCAATCGGATCCATGACAGAATTATTTATTATTTTATTTTATTAGTTTATCGAAACGTACATAGATTCTCTCATAAAAAAAAATTATTTTTTTTATCAGTCTAACCGATAAGTGTGCGGTCACGAAAGATGTCCAAGGAAGTAACTTTAATTGAAGATAAATTACGTGTGCGCATCAATTTTCAATGGAAATTTCAATCGCGAATAATCGATTGAAAGTGTAGCCGTAACTCTTCGAGTATTTTTTTTAATCGGTTTCTAAGAATCAATAAAAGCTCGCTCTAAGACTTTAAAAAAAGTGTTTTTTATTGAACCTAGGATAGAAATTACCACGAAATTATGGCTAATTACACAACGCTAATACTTTGTTTATTTTTTACTTTTGTTGAGTGAAGACAAATGGAAAACCAATCGTACCAAGTTTTAAATACCCAACTCTGTTACGTTGATTTAAGAAAATTATGAAATTCCATTCTCAATCAGCTATTTTATTTTGGTTTTTTATTTGGATTTATGTACTTTGTAAAATGTTTATCTGGAAAATAATTTTTTGTAGGGCTTAAATTAAAGCAGTGATGGAGCGAAGTATATACATTATTTAAGATTGCCTCATAATTTCAGAAATTGTTACTACATTATATGATTAAGATGTTACTTTTGTTTACATAAAATACAATCCTTGAAGTCAACATAATATATTATGAGGTATGTATCTAATAAATAAATATATAATTCAAACAGAAAAAAAGAAGGAAAGTAGATGATTGATTAAAAAATATTAGGTAACTCAAAGTAAAAAATAAGAGAACTAAAAACAAAACGAAACAAAAAAATCAGAACAAAGAACGTCTTACTTTTTAAAAACTACTTTCTAACAAAAAATTTAAAGTTCATTATTTTGTTTATTTCAGATAAGGTTTTTTTTGAGACTAATTTTATTTTTATTAAATAAATGAATCTCGAAATTTTACTATTAAATCTTCTGTTTATCTAAAATAGATGAGTTGTTAAAACTTTTTATACACCAGTAAAATCAGTTCGTGAATTATAAAAAAATTTGAATACTAACAAGGAGAGGTCACACCCTCCGGGTCACCGATCTTGACGAAACTTTGGGAATCGTTTTCTTATACCAAAAGATGAAGAAATCTACCAATCATCCCGTCTAATGGGCCTTTTATACCTAGTTCCTACATAGCTTATATCGTATTTTTAGCTCTTTTTGGGTTTTTTTGCGAATTTTCAAAAAATTCCTGTTCGAAGCCTATTACACTTACAAAATTCTGCAACCCCGCATTCTCTTTATTTTTTCATCTTCTTTTGAGAAAAAATATTTTAAAATCTAATTTTGAAGAAATAGTCCATGTAAAATTAAAGTAATCAAAAGCATTTTTTACTGTTTATTTGGTTTTATGAACTTAAACTGTATGTCGTCAGCCTTATCAAAATTATGTCTAAAAATATTTTTTCTAAAAAATTCATATAAAAACAAAGAAAATTCGGGGTTGCAGAATTCTGTAAGTGCAATAGGCTTTGAGCAGGAATTTTTTGAAAATCAGCTTGTTTTGACACTTTTAACACTTTTGTGCGACTTTTGTGTTTAATTGTAACAATTTTCAAAAAATTCCTGCTCAAAGCCTATTGCACTTACACAATTCTGCAACCCCGCATTTTCTTTGTTTTTATATGAATTTTTTAGAAAAAATATTTTTAGACATAATTTTGATAAGGCTGACGACTTACAGTTTAAGTTCATAAAACCAAAAAAAACAGTAAAAAAATGCTTTTGATCACCTTAATTTTACATGGACTATTTCTTCAAAAATAGATTTAAAAATATTTTTTCTCAAAAGAAGATGAAAAAATAAAGAGAATGCGGGGTTGCAGAATTTTGTAAGTGTAATAGGCTTCGAACAGGAATTTTTTGAAAATTCGCAAAAAAACCCAAAAAGAGCTAAAAATACGATATAAGCTATGTAGGAACTAGGTATAAAAGGCCCATTAGACGGGATGATTGGTAGATTTCTTCATCTTTTGGTATAAGAAAACGATCCCCAAAGTTTCGTCAAGATCGGTGACCCGGAGAGTGTGACCTCTCCTTGTAAGTGACTGTGCATTTGGATTTATGCTTGTAATTCTTACAATTGTTATTTATCACAATAAATTCTATTTTTAAATATTTTCAATGACAGTTCGTAACAGGTTCAAATAAGTCGCCGAAGCTTTCATGATCTGAAATCATGCTTATGAAAAATTTTTTTCATAAGCAATCCAATAATCAAAAAATTTTCAATGACTCACATTGCAAAAACTTCTAATTGAAAGATAAAACATTTTTCCTGCTGTGACTCCGACCGGTCGTTGTGAGATAACCATTATGAAAATAGTGTTTTTTACGTTATGGCTGGGAAACTTATACCAATCTATAGCGTAGGTATCTATCTATAGGCAGCTTCGCCAACACTTCTGCACTAAAAATATTATTTGTTAAAAAAAAATATCAAAATTTTATTACTAAACAAATAATTTAGTATTTTTTAACAGTATTCTTAAATACAGTTTTCATCGATCACTGATTTTTACCTTATCCGTTAGAAGATTTCCCGTGTACCATAAAATAAAAGTCTGGTATATAAGAACAAGGATCATTAAAAAGTAAGTAACCAAATCGAGTTTTTCAAATTTTTCAAAAGCCTGTTAAAGTAAATTTTCTTTAATTCAATTATAAAATACAATTCTTTTTCCAAACTTACAGTGATTGTGTAATACCCGAGCATACAAATAATCAAAGTACAGCCAAACATCTCAATTAAAAGTACGTCGTTTAAAAGTTTCTCCATTTTTGAAGCAAACCTAAAAAAGTTTCATAAGTTTAGACAAATAGAGTAACTTATACACTTCAAGCATCGCAAATGCTGCGAGACAATTTTTCCTAAAATATAAGTGTCACGGAGATTATTTAAGAGGCTACGAAGTTTCATACACGTTATTTTGCACACACTGGAGATGTGCATAAAACAGAGAATTGCAAAGCCACAGACTCCAGAACTAACGGTGTACCTCACGAAAGCAGCTAAACATTTAAAGAAAAATACGAAGTCCCAGACTGGCCTGATCTGAAAATCCAGAATTTTATATAAAAACTTAATACTTTAACAACTTGAATAAGATGGGTAAAATATTCAGTTGCTAAAATTTCTTTTTTTTACTGTAAAGTTAAGTTAATATCTAATACACTAACTTCAATAAATTGCTCAAGGATAAAAAATGATTGATAGGATTGGCATGGTAGCTCACATTACCATGGTTTCCTTGGATAGTAAAATTTCTCAGAGTACTACATGGGTAAACAGAAACAATTTAAGACACAGAAGGCATATACAAGTAAATTTTTTGGTTTTTTATTCCTTCGATCCTCTCAACACTAGGACCCGAGTTGGAGTCTAAAGACTTTTCTTTGAGACTAATTCCTGATCATGAATTTTTTTCTCCTAAGTCTGAATATTCCTGAACACATACTTGGTTTTGAGATTTTTAAATTACAGAGCATTAGCCTCTGGAGTCAGAGGCTGAAAAATATAGTTTCAAGACTTGGGTTTCGACTCGGATTCTCGAGTTTTACTTATGCCCCGTCTACACCGACGGTTTAACCGCGAATCGGCTTAACTTTGTTTTAAGAATTTTGCAATGTTGTCATTGGAATCGAAGTTCAAGATGTAACCATCTTAATCTTATAAATTATTTCATATTTTTAAAGTACAAGCTGTAGACTGGGAATTAGTCTGTTCGCTGTTGAACGTTTCTTAAGGTCTGAGGGTCTAAAAGAGGTGTTTTGGACTTATTTTCTCTAAAAAAAATTATAAAAATCTGTCAATCTTACTCGAGGATCAAAAAACGCGAAGTAAGCTGGGTACGGTAAACGATGGTAGCTGACATTACCAACAACAATAGATCCTTTGTGTAGAGGCAGTACGATGTACCAGAGCACGGCACAGGTGAACAGCATCATAATACAAAAGCTGGTGAAGTATCGGGCTTTTCTAGCGTTGCCAATCAAGATATTCCTTTGCTTAGTTCCATCGATTTCATCCCAATCTTTGGCCATTCCTAGAATGCAGGAGCCTACGGTGCCTTGCCTTAAAAGCATGGCAAAATACTTGACGACGTTCAGTGTGGAGAAGAGAATGGTGCCAATCATTTTTAGTTTCACCTGTGATTCAAACACTGATTAAATTTTTACAGTTTAAAAGAAGTTCATTGATTTTTTATTGGTAAAATTGTCTGGTCATCGGTATAATCGGTTCAGATTTGAAAGCTTCACTGCATGTCCAAACTATAAAGTTAACTTTTTAAAAATTTAAAGAGTTTTAATCGACTTTTCATTTAAACTATGATATCTAACATGCTTATCTTGAAAATAATTTTTGAAAAATCAAAATTTTTTTTTAGTAATATGAACATAAGTAAAAAAATTGTCATAACTGGATGCAAAAAAATTCAAGCCATAAAGTTTTCAAAAAAAATTATTAAATAAAAATTAGAGCAACTTTACCCCAAGGTCTGTTGGGACGAGAAACATTTGCAGATAAAGTGGCACAGTGAGGAAGGCCTGCAGAAAGGAACAACCAAAAATTGACAAGAATTGAAAAACGGTTTCAAGTTTTGATGAAGACTTAAGTGACCAAATTCCAAGAGGTTTCAGCAGCCATCATGTCATTTGAACAGCATACTCGAAGTCATTTGCGTTATTTATTTTACTTACGTCGATCGAATCCATTACAAAATTTTTGTTGTAATCTTTTGCCTGTATTTGTTGAATGAAGTAGTAAAACCGTTTCTTTATCTGTGAAACTCGTAAATCTGATGCCACGGCATTTACAACAAGAAGTAATTGTTAGAGCCAATGTATAACAAAAGCGTTACAATTTTCAATCAAATTTCAAATCGCGAGTAATTGAACGAGAAAATGGTTAAAGGCCATCATTTTTTATTCTCTGATTGGAATCGATGAAGACCAATTTAAGTTTTTGGGAAAGGTCTCTCCCTTGCATTGTAAACTGAAATTACTCGTAAATTATACTTTACGACAGACATAAAGTAAATACTTGGTATACTTTTAATTTACTTCTGAACCATTTACATAAAATTGCATTTTTTTACTGTCGCGTCAATGTAGTTGCGTTTTATACACAAAATTGCGTATTTAAGTACATATACTTGAAGCAGTTAAGTTGATTGCACATAAGCGGCTTAAGCCGTTAAATCTCATCATGGCTAATTTTTTTTTCAACCCTTTGTTTATTCTAAAAAATTTGTCTCTATGATAAAATTTTTGAATTTTTGCTTATTTCATTAAATTTAGTTAACACAGAATCGAGGGATTAAAATAAAATAAAAAAATTAGTGATTTTCAACTGTAAAGTGCTTACAATATATTTTGTTTCATAAAGTTTTGAAACACTAATTAGTTAAAGAAAAAATCATAATCATTTTTTTTTAGTGATTGAAGAATGCAAAATTTGTAAAGAGATCTCAATCTTATTATTGAGTTCAGCTTAATGTTGTTAGATTTTGAAACAATCAATTTTTTTTACTCTACACATCTTTTCTCATGATTGTTCAAAAATAGGACATTGTCATAAGATGTAATAAGGTTCAACAATTATTTTCTTGATCAGCATTGAGTTCTTCACGTTTCTGAAAAATAAAAGAGGTAATAAACTAAAGTAACTAATAAGTATTCCTTTTGCACTTAATACCATAAAATAACGCAGTTAAATAAACGAAAAAATAGACTGAGATAGGATATTCATTTCAACTATTCTGAATTTACAATATTTTATATTATAATAAGCGTTTTTAATTATTTTCAAAATAAGAAAAAATAGTCATGAAATAATTATTAATTTTTGGGTTATGATTGATTAGTCTTTACACGTTTATAAAGAGGTCCAAATTGCAAATTAGTCGAATAAGCTCTCAAACTGTCCAAATTTTATTTAAATAGTTTTTGGTTCGATTTAATAAACTTCAACGTTGAATTAATCATACGAAAAATAGTTTTTTATTAATAAATTAAAATAACATTATTTACTCTGAAAATCGAAACGAATCTTTATACTTGAAACATGTTCAAAAATAAAACAACATAATTTCACGTTTCTATCGGCAAATTCATTTGGTTGTCCTCAGGATGTTCAAATAACTCGCGGAAGCTTTTATGATCTAAAACAAAAACATGAATTACATTTAAGTGTCAATTGAAGTAGAAAATTATGTATGCTAATTATTACAGTGGTAAAACTTTGAAGTTGCAGTCTCATCATTTTCCCAGCGGTCAACGCTACAGAACGCTGCTGACAAGAGATGATCATTACCATGTTTTTTGCGTCCTTTCCGGAAAGTTTGTACCAGTCAATCATGTAAATTTCCGATCCAATACTCTCGCACTGAAGAAAAAAAAAAAAATCCGAAATGAAGGCCAAAAAATAAAATTGGGACAGTTTATTTTCATTTAATTTACTTTTTCCGTTAAAATTTGTCCTAAATAGCACAGTATGAATATGTTGTAAACGAACGACGCTAGCAGGAATAAGAATGCTAGGACGCCAACTCGCGCGGCTTTTTCGTACTCCTGTAAGGTCATAAAGCATTATTCTCAAAGATGAAAAATGATACATCAATTCAAATGGTAATTTTTACTCACAAGAATGAAATAGTACCCGACAAAACAGATTAAAAAAGTTGTTCCCAAGACTTCAATTAGGTTTATACTTTGAAAAATGTCTTCTAACTTTTTAATAAATCTGAAATAGACAAATTAAGTCAGTATTTTGCATATCTAAAATTTATTATGGGTAAATTTTGTGAAGAGCTATATGCTATTTGAGAAGGAAAAAAATTCATACTTGAGGAAACGTAAGTGACTCCTAACGAATTCTCCAAGCTTGATTTTATCGTAATTATCTGTCAAATTTTTGACTCCTAACAGCACGATGTCGATCTTACTGCAAATGTGCATGACAGAAAAAATGATGATACCGTGTATGCTACATGTAACGGTGTATCTGACAAATCCAACCATGCATTGCATTACGAAAATAATGTAGTAAACTGGTGCAACCTGAAAAACCAAAAATCGTTGTTAACTTTGAAAATAAACTGCAATATGAATTCAGTGGATGTTATTTTTTAATTGTTTCACCATGACTATCCCTTAAAAGTTTCAGTATGTTATGCAAAGAATTTGATGTTTTAGTAAATGAATCGAAGTCCTGGATTTCTTTTTTTCTTTTTAGTTCCCACCATGCTTTCTCACTAGTAGTGATTACAGTAAGAATTAAAAAATTTTGGACATCAAATGATTTATATAACTAAATATGTATTCTAGGTTTTAATGTTTAATACACTATATTTAGGAAAACCCAACTCACATGAGGATTGAAGAACATGAAGTAGGCCGGAAAGGCCAAGTGCCTGTGGGTGACGTTGTTGACGACGAAGACTCCCCTGGCAACCGGCAGCATGGTGACGTAGGGCATACCACCACCGTACATCAGGATCACGGAGACGAGTATGAGGGTGAGCCCAGTCTCAGCGTTCCTCATCATGATCTTGCGGTGAACGTCATTGGTCTCCTTTCGCCAGTCATCCGCGATCTCCTGGAACAGTTCGGCCAGTTTGTGTCTCTTGACTATCAGGGCCACGAACTTGAAGAGGGTCAAAAGACTCAAAAACTGGGGTCCGACCAGTTTCAAATGCATCTGAAAGATTTTTTCTTTTTAAGTACACTGAAGAGTAATTAAAAGGTAGAGTCAAATGAAACTTACACTCAGATCCGACACTTTGTAGTACATATATAGTGTGTAGGGAATGATCTTGAACAGTTGAATGAAAATCCAAAACGTCATGAAAAGTGGACGCAAATATCTGTGATAAAAAAATGAAAAATTCATGGGCCAAAGACCAAACGGCAGAAGGATCAACCGAGTTCTTTTGACGGCATAGTTGAAATCTTCCGACCCTTTAAAAATCACTTTATCTTTGAAATCCATGATTCGAAATTATTTTATACGATTTCGAGTCTGAAATAGAATTTAATCTCCGGATGTGGAATAAGTTGCAGCATTTTAGTTCAACGAGTCATCGTCAAAGCTCAGCATTGACTAACTTTCTTAAGACCCTTCGATTGCTAAGCAGTACCAAATTGTCGGGTATTAAGGAAAAGGTCGTAGTTGTCACGAGCTGTTTCGAGCTTTTGCATTTAACATGGGGCTTTAGTTTGGAAGTTAAGTTCGGAACTTTAAAATTACGCGCTCGATCGAATATGATTGACGGATATTGAGCTGCTTTGGCTTAGAGAAGCTAGTAAAAATAGAATTTAAAGAGAAAATTTTTCGTCTAGAGTTGAATAAATTACAGTGAGAGTACTGCTTTGGTGAAAATTGATTGTAAAATCTCTACCATTTCAAGCTCTGGAGTATACTTTAGCTATTTCAAACTTTAAATCATGGTAGTTTTAGATCGTACTTTTCTTACACTCATTTCTTTTTTTGGTCACAAATAACTGATAATATTTCTACGGCATAGAGCTGTTATAAAGTTTTGATCGCGCAAAAAAGTGGTTGCAAATTGAAAAAAGTTTAAGTTTAATAGTTTGAGTTGGGTAATAAGGAATGAAAATTATTAAAATTTTATTAACGTTTTTATTTCCAAAAGTTTCAAATTTATTAAATTATTTACATTGATTACCATATTATTTAACTTTTTTATAAAAATAGCTTGTTAAAGTTAAGAATAATTGTAAAAAAATTTTTTTCATTAAAGAAATTTAATGATAAATATGAGTTTTTGTTTTTATTTTCACAAATTTGAGTTTAAACAAAGTTTTTATTTTTACTTATGTTCTGGTACTAAGAAAATTACAAAATATTTGAAAAAATTAATTTGTTTCTTCTTTAAGTTTACTGAAACTCAAATAGGGCTGATAAAAAATTAATATTTTCTTTTTTTTTCTAACAGATTTATGCTAGCACCAATATTGTTTTTGTGTTAACAGAAACATTTCTTAAAGATGAAGAATAAAAAAAATGAATTGAAATTGCTACACCGTTATTTGCATTGAGATTTTTTATTGAAAGCACAAGTCACAAAATACAAACACTATGATACCATAAGTATAATTTTCATTTCATTTTCAAAGCGATGGCGACATATGAAGATGATGTTTTTAAAACCTGTGAAAAATGAATCGATTGTCAGTTATATATAATAAAATTTTGAGTACAGCATACCTTTTAATTTATGAATAATATTTCAGAAGGTTAAAAATAAAATTTAAAATTACCATGCCAAAATTCTCAAAACCTGTTACGTACAAACCACCAGCCGTAAGTTTACAAGGTTCTCTACATTGGGTCATCATGATGTGAAGAAGTTTTTTAGTTTTCTTTGGCATACCATACCAATTTGTTGAATAACTAATTAAAAAACAAGATTTGAAAGATTACTGTTCATCTTTAAAAAAATATAACCGCAGTATTAGTGAAAAAATGTGTTCGTACAATACTTTAAAAAACAGAAAATTAAATTTAATACACTGAAAAAAATAGTTCTTCGGAATGACTTATAATTAATTGTCCCAAACAACTTTTGAATAACAGGTGTGTCATGACTGCGACTTCAAACAAAATAAATCTGAAGATGTCTATGAAACTACTCGAATGATCCACGATCTGAAGAACGTAATTTTTAATGTTACAATTATCTTAGGATTAATTTATACAGATTAATAATTTTTAATTACAGAAATGGAAGTAAGACTGATAATAATGATACTAATGCCAATACCAAAAAAATAGATTAGCTCGCACATAGATGCCATCCTGCGGTAAAACTTGTTTCGCTAAAATTAAAATAATAGAGTATGAAAAAACTTTGTATGAATGAAAAGTACTCACTCTAAAGCTTTTTGATGAATGCACAAAGCAGCCAAAACAAAATTATGAGCAATTTTTTCATCTTTTTGTAGTGAAGCTTCTTGCAATCAATGCCTGCAACGTTTGAGTTTTAGTAAAGTATCAGACAGTATAGGAATTGAAAATCAAAAAAAATACTTTGTAATTGCGAATAATCCTATATTTTGATGTATCATTTCGGTGAGTGTTAGATCTGTAGATAAAATTACAATTTGTGATATTATACCGGAAACAGTGAAAAAAATGTGTAGTTCATAGAAATATTTATGTGGGTCGAAGAATAATACTGCATTAAAGAAAATAATTTTTTGTCGTGATTGATTTAATGGTAGTAGAAAATCTCCATCAGTGGTGGTATCATTGGTACTTGAAGAGCGAATGTTCCACTTCCAATAGTCAAGACTAAAAACTATTAAAGTTATTAAACTTCATACGCATTGTATTGTAAACTTCATATGCTTGTATAGAAGGAAAAACAATAAATTTAAGTAACCTGTGTAAAAAAGTGATATTAATCTTCCAGATCTTGAAAACTTAATCATGATGGACTTTTCCTCGGAATCCGTGATAGAAGTCCAATTTTCCAACACTCTTCGGCAAAGTGATTCAAACTACGAAATTGAAGAATAATTGAAATGATACATTCGAAAATTAAGTCGGCTTATTCGATTTTGGTTTAAAACAGTGTCATAAAAATTTTAATAGAGATATAATCTAATTTTCGTTCACCTTTGATATCGATATTATTGCGACTATATATTTCAATAGTATTCCAAAGAGAAAAAGAAAAACAAAAATAATTTCAGCCCACAGTGACCAGTCCTCGCCACAATTATTGCAAATTCCAAATCCCTAAATAATACATTCTTTTTTAAATATTCAGTCTCTCCTAAACAGTGATCGATGATCCGCACAAAAATAAAAAAGTACAAAAATAACAGATCAAATACAGAAACTTGCTTATTTTGTGTTTCATAAAGATCACACATAGTGGGTTTCTGTTAATTTGATTTATTATTTCTGAACTTGTTATTTATTCTTACTCCCGGCATTATACACAGCACTAAAATAATGATAAAAAAAACATTTTTTGTAATCTGTTCTTTTTTTGTCAAAAACGGCCAAAGACCGCTGTAAATATTAAATTTTCTACTAAGCTTCAACAGAGAATTTTCAAAAAACAAATCAGTTTCTTGAGTATCCATTTATATTCTATTGATCTTCAATTAACTCCTTCTTAATACTTCCACAAATCACACTAGCTTTGAAACTATATTTGAATCCTTTTGATTGAGCAAAGGCTTTCATTACTACTCATTTTCTATTCATTACAGAGAAGTAATCATATAAAATTTAAATAATTAAGATGATTTATTTTCATTCAAATTACAATTATCTTATAGTATACAGTGCATAATTTGCCTTTTAAAAATAAAATTTATTCTATACGTACTTTCTACACTTTTTTTGAGTAAATTATTTTTCCAGGTTTCGAAATAATAGATGGAAAAATTAAACTAGGTTAGTATTGAATGAGAGGTTTTTTATTAAAAACAATAAATCACAAATTACAACAAAAATGATTTTTTTTAATGTAATTTTTATTTCATTCGCAAAGCGATGGTGATGTATGAAGATGATGTCTTTAAAATCTGTAAAAAAAAAAAAAAAATTATAGAATATTTGATGGATTTAACTGGAAAATATTTATATTTTTTTTGCATGGTTACTAAAAATAAGTTAAAAATTAAACTCAAAATTACCATGCCAAAATTTTCAAAACCTATCACATACAAACCACCAAACGTCAATTTACAAGGCTGTTTACACTGTGTCATCATTATGTGAAGAAGTTTTTTAGTTTTTCTGGACATGAGATACCAATTAGTTGAATAACTAAAATATAAAATTTTTTTTAGCGCTAAAGTAAAAACAGTATTAGCAAATCTCAAAACGACTGAAATTCAATGTTTTGCGATGTTATTAAAAAATTGGTTTTTTTTTTTTTGTCAATTGTCTTGAGATTTGCTTGCATTGAATGCACCAGTTATGCACTGTAAAATTAATAAAATTATGATCAATACATAGAAACAAATAGTTCTTCTGTTTGATTTATAATCAGTTGTCCCTGGTAGCTGTTGAAAAAAAGATGTACTCCGACTGCGATTTCGAATAAAACGAATCTGAAAGTATCTACAAGATAACTTGAATGATTCACGATCTGAAAAAGTAAATTTAAGGAAGTTGAAATAAATGAAATCATTATACTTTAAATTAATAATTTTAAGATCACTTTACAATTATTGATGTAAGGCTGATAATAATAACACTCACTCCAATGCAAAAAAAACAAACCAATTCGTAGATAGACACCATTGTACCATAAAAACTGTTTAAAAAGTAAAAATAAAACACTTTTAATAAGTATCTATGCTTATGGAAAATATTCAGACGCACTTGAGAGCCTCTTGATGAATGCGCAAAGCAGATAAAACGAGTTTATGAGCAATTTTTTCATCCTTTTGCACTGAAGCTTTTTCCAATCGGTACCTGAAACAATGAATTTTTCAAATTGTATGATAAGACTTTTTTAAATATTAATAATACCAAAAAAGTTTACTTAGTAATAGCAAAATATCCAAGATTTTGATGTACTAATTCAGTGAAAGTCGAATCAGATGACAAAATCGCACATAATGATATATAACCGATAATAGTGAAGAATACTTGAAGCTCGTAGTAATGTTTGTATGGCTCAAAGATGAATACGCCATGGATAAGTAAAAATTTTTTTCTTGATTGATTTAATGGCAATAAAAAGTCCATCAACGGCGGTACCATCGGTGCGTGGAGAATAAAAGTTCCACCTCCAAGAGTCGAGACTGTTCGATATGTATATATTTTTTTTAACTTTAGATTTAAAACATGTAACTCTAAATGAAAAAATAATGATTTTACCAGTGTAAAAAAGGGATATTAATCTTCCTGTTCTTGAAAATTTTCTTAAAATGTGCTTTTCCTCTGAATCCGTAATAGATACCCAATTTTTCAGTACACTTCTATAAAGTAATTCAAACTGTAAATTACAAAAAATACTAGTTGAACTCTTAAAAATTCATTTTACTATAAATTTTTCAACTATATACTTATTTCTGATCACCTTTGAAATTGACATTACTCCAACTATATATTTCAATGTTATTCCAAAGGCAAAAAAGAGTCCAACGATGTTTTCCACACAAAGAGGCCAGTCTAGACCACAGTAATTACAAGTTCCTAACAACTTAACACAAAAATCAAAATCATATCAATACTTAATAAGATTTATTGTGCTTTAAAAAATTTTTTTTAATGAATATGGACGTTAATATCGAGCAACAACTCTAAAAGCAAAATGTCAGATACAAATACAATTCTTAGAAAAATTTTTTTCTTCGTTTTTATAAATCAGTTAAAGCTGATCTATGTACAAAATACGTCATTTTTAAGATGGATGAAAACCAAAATATTATTGATTGATAAATAAAAAAAACAATCTAGTCTAACAAAAATAAAAAATTGATTGAATAAAGTTATTCAGATTATCTCTTTAATTTTGAACCATGAATCACAGGATTTATTTATCATTTTTCATTCTTACGACTGGTATCATAGCCAATGTTAACACTACAATAAAAAAAGAAATTTTCACAATCTGTTCTTTTTTTGTTAAAAAAGGCCATAGTCCACTATAAATGTTTAATTTTCTGCTAAGCTTCAACATTGAATTTCCGAAAATGGAATCTACTGATTTATCTTTCATTTTTGTTTGATTTTTTGCCAACTTTGATTGTACCTTTATAATTACGGAACTCTTGTGGTCAAGTCAAAGCTTGTTAACAACTCATTTTTTATTTAACTCTGTAGAGAGAACGAAAAAAAGCATTTAATTAACATGAATAATTATAATTTTAATATTTGAAATTATAATTCTAATTATCTTATAGTCAGATTAGTCTCAAATTAATAATAATGTAAGTACTACCCGATTTTTTCTGAAGAGATTTTTTTCATAAGCATTTGTTTTCAAACTTGAACAATCCGTTAACTATTAAATTATTTTAGAAATACTAAATTTTCAGCTTTTCATATTTTTGAAACTAAAGATTTAAAAATTATGGAGAAATTTATATAATGATTAAAATTTTTGAAATATGGATGAAAAGTAAATTTTAATTGTTAAATATACGTGGCCTTCTTCATAAGAAAAAAAAAATTTTTTTTGTGTACGTCAAACCATCTCATAACTTTTTATACAACCGAATTGAAAATTTAAATGTTCATAAATTAAAGCTTGAAAAGAATTTAAATAAATTATTTTTAATCCAAGATACATGTAGCTGACGAACCTAATTCACTCTCCTCTGTAAACTATTAATTATTTTATTTTTTAATCAGCACATTCAAAGTTGAAGGTTGAAAAAAATCGTTGCTGACATTGTTATCTCTTAAAAAAGGCAATAAAAATAACAGTGTGTATTAACGTCATCTATTCTTTCGATTAAAAATTAATATCTCAATTACAAACTCTACTTTTAAAAAATCTTTGTTTTTTAATTGCATAATTTTATCACTATCTAATCCATTAATACGATGACGACTTTTTTTATACAGAAAAAGTACTGTAAGATACATCTATGAAATATTATTAAAGGATTCAACTGTGTAAAGGGCTAATCACATTGGAAAATAGTTGTTTAAACATGAATAAATTTTTTTTGAAATTTTTTTTTTACTTTTTCAAAATATCAGGACTAGCTACGTTTACAGTTATACGCGAGCCGTTCAATATGAGACCTTGTTGGATCACTAGTGAATCAAAAATGGGAAATCTGTACAACCTCTTTTTAATACTAACAGTGATTTGTACTGCTATTCCAGGTATTACTCTGGTAAACAACTCTGGTAACATTTTGTACAAAACAAGAAAAAATGATATCAATAATAAACAAATTAAATAACGCAATGGAATTATCAACTGAAATAAATTCCAACGACTATTCCAGTATTACGGATCAATTACTATAAGAGCAGCATTTTGTATGACAAATACGGTCATCGTATCGACTTTATTTGCTGTTACACCAGAACTATTTCAGAGTATTCCAGCCACTCTCTATTTTATTGCCCGCTACTTAGATCTTTTTATCATAACTGGCGTGTTCCTTCCGTACAGTATAATCTTGGTGTACATGAGAAATCTTTTTAAATCCATCAATGATGAATTTTTCGACCTATCGAGACCTCCTGGCGAAGGCAGAATTCGTTAAAGTGAATATAAAGAGTCGATAAAGATTGACAAGCTCATAAGAATGTACAACTTATTATGTGAAATATCCAAAGAAGTGGCAGATTTTTATTCTTGAACAATGATGTGGTGCATTTTCAATAATTTTTTTTCGTTATTCATTTCTTTGTACTGCAATATCATACGATTAAGTGGTTTTAAAATACGAATATTAGCTAGGGGAGTGATTAATGACATTAACAATATTTATTTCAATATAATTCGACTGCCTATATTAGTAATTTCCGTATCTAATACTGTCAAAGAGGTATTTTTTTTTTTTTATTAATATATTTTTTTTTTTTTATACCTAATATTTAAAAATTTATTTTCAAGAGTAAAAAAATTGGAAAAACTGTTAATATTTGTCTTGAAATGATTCAGAATCAGGAAATTGTGAAAAAGGTACAGTAGTGCACATAAATATTGAAACCCATTTTGTTTAGTTATTTAAGTTAAAAAATTATTATTTTTTTTTTATTACAGTTAACTTACTTCTCTAACAGACTAATTCATGAAAAAATAAATTTTACGGTTTATGACTTTTTTACATTGGACAAATCTTTTTTGGTATCGGTAAGTCTCGTTTAATATTAATAACATGATAAATAATAAGGTAACTGTACCTAAAGTGCCCAGAAAAAGTATACATTTTTTGAAATGTTTACTTCTAGTTTATAGGTATTCTTATAAGTTATTTGGTTCTACTTTTTCAGATTAATGGTCTTCATGGAAATACTTTCAATTCGTCTGGCATCAAATAATTTTTTAGCTTAGCAATAGTTTTAATATTGAAAGTATATTTTTATTAAATAATGCAAACCTTGATACAAACATCTAAATTTGCGTGCATGTTTGTAAGTGATTAAAATTTTGCTTTATTATTTATGAACTTTTGAAGTATAATATCGAGCTTGATTTTATCGTGAAATTAAACAGTAATATGCGTGTTTTTAATTTCGTACAAAAAGTAAAAGGGAGCAACAACAAAACTAAAGATCGTGTGAAAAAAATTTCTACACGATCATGAAAGGCAGAAAATTTAATATTTTTACAGAAAAATTTATTTATTTTTACTTCAAAATATTAGGAATAGCTCCGATAAGTTATGAAAAATCATCTGGAATAATATTCAAGACTTCGATAGTTGGAGGACTATATAATATATTTCTGTTTAGTTTACTGTGCCTCACTGGTTACGTAGGTATGAAATATATGCTCGAAAGTAAATACAGAGGAAAACTTGAAAACGAAACACTGATCATAACAGTGACAGATTTATCTTGTATTTTCAGTTCTTTGTTAATTTTGGTTATATTTTGTGTTCGACAAGAAAGAATTGTCAATATAATGAGTAAAAACAGCGCAGCCTTAGAACTAGTAGTAAACTCGTGCAAAAATGATCATATTTTCATAAGTACTGAAATCAACAAAAGGTGTATCGTGTGCATGGTAAACATGGTTCTATTCATCACGTTTTTATATATAATTTTACAACAAAAAATTCACTTGATGTGTTACGCCATGATGAACAGCTTACATCTCTCAATTATCAGTGCTGTGTACATGCAATACAGCATTATTGTCGAAAATATTAGAGGACTTTTTAAATCAATCAATGATTGCTTAAATAATATTATCAAAAATTCTTACAGCGAATATACGATGGGTTGGTCGAATTATTTTTTTAAATTAGACCAAACAATGCATTTGTACAGTCTGCTGAGTGAAATAATCGAAGATGTGTCAAATTTTTACTCTTTGCTCATATTATGTGCTACCCTAAGCAGCTTCTTATCTTTATTTACTAATTTATATTGTTTAATAAAAATTTTTACTATGTACAAGAATATGATTCCTTTAGATGAAATCTTGTGGATGCTTTATAACATATATCTTGAGGCTGTTGCTTTACCAATGCTGACCATTTCTGTGTCAAACACAGTCACTGAGGTAATGTTCTGATCTTTTTGTTCCTCTAAGCCGATGATTTACTTTAGTAAAATTTAAATTATTGTGGTTCCTTAAAATAGAGTAAAAAAACCGGTAAACTAGTTGCTAACTGTCTAAACAATTTCAAGAATCCAGAAATCAAAGATAAGGTCAGTTGTTAAGATTCTGTTAGATCAATTTAAAAAAATAAGCCTGCTTTTTACTTTTTAGCTCTATCAATTTTCCTATAGGATAATACACGAGAACATAAATTTCTCGGTATACAGTTTCTTTGCACTTGATGAATCTTTTCTTTTGTCGGTATGAAATATTCAATTTTTAAGTTTATAAATTTCTTTTAAATGATTTTGGATTAAATTCTAACTATGTATTATAAATGACCAATAAAAACTAATTTAAAATTTATATTTTTTAATGTGTTAAAAATATTTCTGATACTACATAATATTCTAAAAAAAAGCTTAAAAAATTTGTAATTAATTATTGTAGTTTGCAGGTGCAATAGTAACATATTTGGTTATACTTTTGCAATTTTCAAACATAATTCGAAAAACTGAAAATTAAAAGCTTATACTTATTTTTTGTAAACATCATTGTTAGGATGGGATTACAGAAAACATGAAAAGGCCAGAAATACAAAGTTTGGTAAAAGAAGTACACAAAACAATTTTTAAGTGGAATTTGTACATAAATGGTTTAAATAAATAAAAAAATTTGATTACTTTCAATTAACAAATTTTAACTTGATTTATTATACATTACATTTATGAAACTTGCTAATACAAAATGCAAATAGCACATTAAAATGCCAGTGCAATAACATACCTTATTGGATCACTGACAACAATAGTCGAAATTTCAAAAAATTCTTTCACAGGTTATTCAAAGTCGAGCAATCTAATATTCACACAAAACTAGATTAAGGGGGGGGGGGGGTACACCCTTGAGGTAAAAAAAAAATCGATTTTTTTTTGCATTTTCTTAAAGTACAGCATCTTAGAAATGTTTTGACAAAATTTCAAGTAATTTTGAGTTGATCTGCGGTTACAATGCTCACACTTGGGCAGAAATCGAGGATAATAACCGCATCAAGAAGGCTGAAAAAAAAGCTACCAGAGACAGCAAAGATGCTAGAATTCAAAGAAGAAGAGAAGAAAAGCATGCACAATGGCAAGAACCTGAAGCTAAAGAGTTGCTTTATGGTGCAGGAATCGACGATTCATTCTAAGGTTAAAGCTTAAAAAACTTTAAACGCGTTTTTCTCAAAACTAGTCTTTTTCAAGTCGGTGAGGAAAATATCTCGACAATCGCTGCACCGATCGTTTCAAAAATTTGACTGCTTCTTTATTACATTTTTTTTGAGGTAATAACTCGAGGGTTTACAAAAATTTTTATTTTTGTGAATTTGGCAGCTACAATATGGCGGAATTTTTAGACAAAAAAAGACTTTTTTCTTCAAACAGCCATAAACTCATGAAAAAAAAAACTCGTGTTATTACTAGGAAAAACTCATCTTTTAACTAAATCTGTTGTATTTTTTCATTTTAGACGATCCTGAAAAAAAAGCGTTCCTCACGCAAAAAAGTTTCTAGCGGAGGCGTCTCCGAAAAATCCTTGTCATCGGCAAAAAAATTACTAAAGATACTTCAAATGTTGTCAAAATAGATAGTCATTAAATGAATTAATTAACTTTTACCGGTTGCACATGAAAAATACCCAAAAAATTGCTTTTTTTTTTTAATTTTAAAAGTGGGAAATGCTGTTAGCGAGGAAGTTTTTCATTATATTTTCAAAAAGATACTCCTATAGTAGATAAAAAATGACATTATTTTCCAAAAGCATTATTTTCTACGAGCTTTTCAATTTGTATTAAGTACCAATTTTAAATTTTAATGAACTAGCGTGACGATAACCGTTTTTATTTTTGATAATTTACTAGGTAATCTTATAAAGTGATGGATATATTAAACTATTGTAAAAAGATTTTTCATTTAGATTCATTTTTTACTTTTACATTAACTAGTATCTATGAGTAATGTTATTCTAAAATTTAATTTTCTTAATTTTGGAAATTATAGTAAAGAAAAGTGCGAAAAACTTAAAGTGTTAACATATTTGTTTGTCCTAGGATGCTTGATAACAAATTTTGTTTGGTAAAAAAATTTTCTACTATTTTAAATTATTAGGAATAGCTCCAATAAATTATGAAAAAACATTTCGTAAAACATTTTACGTATCAAAAGTTAGCACATCATATAATATTTTTTTAATTTGTCTACTTGTCATGACCGGTTATGTAGGTTTAAAATTCATGGTACATACTAATTATCAAGAAGAATTCGAAGATGAAATTATGATAATTGTGTTGTTGGATGTATCACGTATTCTAAATACTATTTTGATATTAATTGTATTTTGCGCTCAACAAAAAGAAATTATAATTGTTCTGAATAAAATTTGTCTAGCAATAAAATTTTCGTTCAGTTTAAACAGAAATAATCACAACTCGATCAGTTCATCAATAAAAATAAGATGTGTTATTTGTTTCATCAATATAATTCTCATCTTGATTTCTTTCTATTTGATAGTTAAACAAAAAATTTCATTCATGATGTGCTATTCTATCTTTACTAGTTTGGACCTTTTTATTGTTAATGCAATTTACTTGCAATACAGTTTTATCGTTGAGAATATACGAGAACTTTTTAAATCAATCAACAATTTTTTGGACGAAATTTCAAAAAATCAATACAGATTCTTTAAAATTGATCAGTTAAATGTTTACGCGAAGTTAGACCAGTCAATTCAGATGTACAGCCTATTGAGTGAGATAACAGAGGATGTTTCGAGTTTTTATTCCTTTATTTTCTTATGGAGCACATTGAATGGCTTTGTTGCTTTATTCACCAATTTATATTTTGTACTAAAACGAATAATTATATTGAAGGCTTCACTAGATGAAGTCATCTGGGATTTTTACAAACTTTATTTCGAAGCTATTGCATTGCCAGTGTAAGCTATATCTGTATCAAACGCTGTCGCCGAGGTAATATATATTTTTTTCTCGGTTATCTTTTTTATTAATTAAAAAAAAATATTATCATTTTTTAAACCTTTTTTTCTTAGAGTAAAAAGACTGGGAAACTGGTGGTAAGCTGTCTAAATAGTTTCAAAAATGTAGACATCAAAGAAAAGGTTAGTTGTTAAGATTGAGTTGGTATCAACTAAAAATGAAAAACTTCTTTTTTGACTATTTAGCTGTACCAGTTCTCTAACAGGTTAATACATGAAGATATAAATTTCTCAGTGTACAATTTCTTTGCCCTGGACGAAACATTTATCCCATCTGTATGAAATATTTTTTATTAACTAAAATTTTTTCGAGAAAGAAAGAAATTTTGAAAGTGTTATTATAGTTTACAGTTACAATAATAACTTATTTAGTCATAATTTTGCAGTTTACAGACTTTCAAACGAAGATAAATTAAAGACTTGCATATTAGTTTTTTCAAGATACCTATTTAGTACTTTCTTCTTAAAGCTAAGAACTAAAAAAAAATAATAATAAATCAAAAATTGTTTTTATAGCGTCAAAATTTATTTATGAGCATAACCTGTACAGTGTACAGCCTCCTTAGTCCTTAGTCCTACTCCTTAGGGAACATTTTTCATATGTGTATGTACATAAAGCATCTATATATACATTGAAATGTTTTGATGATAGTAGTAATAATAATAATAAATAATAAAAGTTATGAACTTGAAATTCTTTAAATATATAAACTGAACTTTGAAGATAAACCTTTTAATATAACAGAGGATTTTACACTACCTATTTTAATATTAATTAAAAAAATTTTTGGATCTCCAGTATTGGTGTTATTCAATGCTACTCTTTTTAATAAAACAAAGCTTGGTCTCAGCTAATTATAAGTGTATACTGTACTCTATACAAGTATATTTTTTTAAATTGTATACTCTAATTAATAACTAATCGATGAGCATATAATTTCGGGAAGTGTTTTATCTCTGTTTTTATCAATTTTAAGGTTTGAAAGAGAAAATTACAAGTTTTATGCTTTCATAATTACACGATGCATTGTTTTGAAAACAGTTAACGATCTTGTTGTTTGAGAATAGTAAAAAATTTTTACCTGACTAAGCAGTTATTTTTATTTAGAAAAAATAAAAATAAGAAATATAATATTCATGCAATTATTTTTATTTACTGTGGGTTGAACAAATTTAGTAAACTAAGCACTAGTTTTTTAATTTAATCACAATTCAGATAAAAAGGATACAACATTTTTCTACGACAGGCAAGATAAATATGTACAGAAGTTTTTTAACTTGATACAATTTTTTTGAAAATTTATAGAATCTTGCGAACAATTGTTGATAAGTATCTACTTGATTAAACTTTTAAAATAAAAATGAAAATTTCAGACCTTGATAGCATCGTTTCAAGATGCTTTTTTTACTTTTTTAAAATGACAGGGCTGGCCACAATCCAACTGATAGATGCACCAAGAAGAAAAGATCGAATAGCTCGCTGGAAGACTAAAAAATCAAAACTCGGAATTATTTACAATATTTTTTTAATATTAATAATCGTTGCGTTGAGTGTCCCAGGCATGAAGCACATGATCGAAACGGGTTACCTGAAACAATTTCAAGACGAAGTCATGATAGTCGCTGCAATTGACTCTTCTTTCATGATGTGTGTCCTGTCGACTCTCGTAAGATTTTGCCTTCGTCAAGAAAAATTTATTATCATCATAGAAAAATTAAACGATGCTTTCGAACTATCGGCCTTAGCAGTGACAAGTGAAGATAAATCTGCAGAAAATGATCGTCCGATAATAAAGAGACTTTCACTATGTGCAATCAACCTGATTATCCTACTCGCAGGTTTGGCGGTTATATTTCAAAACGACTCACTAACTGTAATTTACTGCATTGCGAACCTTAGTTGGCTCTTTTTGAGCAGTTGTGTGTTCATTAAGTACAGTTTGATCGTTGAAAGCTTGAGAAAACTTTTCAAATTGATCAATGATGAATTTTGTGAGTTTGCAAAGTTACCATTCGGTAGATTTTACGAGACCGGGGATTCTGAAACAAAACATCTTGTAAAGATAGATAGGTTGATACAACTTTACGGTTTATTGAGCGACGCGTCGGAAGAAGTATCGAGGTTTTATTCTTCGACGATGTTATGGTGCATTTTCAACAACTTTTTGTCATTGTTCATCTACCTGTACTGCGATATCAAAAGATTAATCATTACAAAAGGATGGATTTCGAGCTACGAGATTACTGTGTACTCTGTGGGAATTTATTTACTTGCGATTCCGTTACCAATATTGGCATCCTCGGTGTCTAATACAGTCAACGAGGTAAATTTTTCAATTTTTTTTTTTTCTTTTTGATTACTGCTAAATTAATTATTATTATTTTTAAGAGCAAAAGAACAGGAAAAATTGTGAATAATTATCTACGCTTAACGGAGAACCAAAAAATCAAGGAAAAAGTATAAAAAATAAAATGTAAAAAATTGCAGGAAGTTTGAAACATATTTTTTTTTCATAGCTAAGCCAATTTTCCAGCAGCTTAACTCACGAGAGAATAAACTTCACCGTGTTTAATTTTTTTAC
The DNA here is from genome assembly GCA_038277355.1 of Encarsia formosa. Taxonomy (NCBI): domain Eukaryota; kingdom Metazoa; phylum Arthropoda; class Insecta; order Hymenoptera; family Aphelinidae; genus Encarsia; species Encarsia formosa. Next base: position 24,857,745 of record CM076188.1, on the reverse strand, counting down.
ATTGGATGAATCCTTCTTTTTGACGGTAAAAAAATCATTTTCGTTATCAAACTAGATTTATTACTTGCTCAAATTTTATAAAATTTTTTTTTATGTTACGTTTAGTTTCTAGGTGCACTCACTACTTATTTGATCATTTTTCTTCAGATCAATGGCCTGCATGCCGATGTTTTCAATTCATCTAAAAAAAATGTTTAAAGGCGTAGGGTTTGACCAGAAAGATTGTCGAGCTTACTTATTAGTGTAAGTTGAAAAGTGCAATTTCGAAATCTAAAGTTAAAAAGCATTTAATAGTTTTTTGAAGACATTTTAAATTGCAATGGAAGTTTAGTTCGTAATATTAAATGTTATAAAAAAGTTATAAAAAAGTTATAAAAAAGTTTTCACAAGACTCTGACAAACTGTCCTCGGATAAAAGTAACTTATATATTAATTTTTGTGATTTAGTTTTTATTTTTAAACAATATAGAAGTAAATTATTAAAAAATTTGTGAGTTAATTTCGAGGCTACTCGCATATGATAATTTTTTAATTAATTAGTCAAAAGATAATCTTAGTATAAATTAAAACTAAAAATTTGAATTTTTTTCATAAATGATTATGTGCATAAATTTTTTCAAAAATTGATTTCGTCTCAATGAGTCGTTTTAGAAATATTTAAAAACAAATTAATTTTATAAATGTGTATAGATACTTATTAAATTTGAAAGTAAATTTTTTTTAATTATATTATAAAATCGACGCTCGAGTTCTAAAAGCTGACAACTCAAAATTTTTTTTAAAAACATGACATCTCTCTAAAGGAAAGCTCTGAGATGTCATGTTATTAAAAAAAATTTTGAGTTGTCAGCTTTTAGAACTCGAGCGTCGAAATAGTTTTTTAGAAACAAATAACAGACTAAAAATTAGACAATCGCAACAATAGACAAATAAAATAATAATAATAATTTAAAAAATAAATTATTGAAAACTTTTGGGGTATCCTTAATTATTATTTTAAACAATTAAATACCATTTATCATTATTTAAAATCGACGTGCACTAAAAACTGCTATCTCTCGGTTTTTTCTGAAAAATTTTTCACTGAGATCAGGATAAGAATAGCACGATTAAGCGCGTACTTATATATGCAAGAGAGGTAAATTGCGTAAATACCATGGAAAGTAACTCTTTAACGTTCACGGAAATGGGAAAAAATAAATCCGCGATCGGCCACATCACCTTGTATACCTATACACGCGTTACATGTGTGTACCGCGGAATGAGATTCAGGTTATGTGCGTATTGGCGTACAACCAGTCGTCTCTCTCGGTCGGTCGCGCGATTGATACCCTGGCTAACAATGATGCACAGGCTGGGGCGTCGTTTGCCCGCGGTCTGAGCCCGATTAGTGTGAAAGCAGCTGAGACGATAAGCCTGGGAAAAGAGAAAAAAAATAGTGAGAGAGTGAGATATGACCGCCGAGGTCGGTGCGGCCGAAGATGAATTGCAATGGGGGGACGAACATCATCGGTGAGCAACAGCGCGCGGGTCTCGCCTGCACCAGCACCACCACCTCCATGGACTATCAGCCGATCATCACCTGTGAGCAACCAATTTATAATTCATCTCTTTTTTTTTTCACCTCGATAGCTTCGCTGGAATGTGTCACGCATAACCTCGATCTGCGGGCCTACTTATGACAAATCGATTTGTTTTTATCGAGACGCCCACGATTTTTACTACTTTTTCGTTTGTTTACATTTTGTTTCTTCGCACCTTGAGTTTCGAGAATTTTTCGAGATTTTTTTTTCTCATCTTGGGCTTTAATTTTTATAATGAGACTCATTGTAAGCCCATGTATCAATTGTAGATTCAATTGATTTTTTTTTTAAGTTGAATGTGGAGCACAACAAGAGTGACACAGCAGATGTACAAGTGTTTTTGTTAATTTTTGTTTAAAAATACTTGACTTGTTCTTTTAAAGCAATTAAAATTCTGCTTGCATCACAAAAAAATATTGTAATAATTATTCCAGGTATTTCTTACTTTGTACACTTTTGATATTAATATTTTTAATTTTTATAATAAGCTTCATCCAAAACTTAATATTTTAAATTATTTTCTTACATTTGATAACAACCAAATCAAGTGGCACTTTAACATTTTTTTATTTTAATAAAACAAGCTTCTTGTTTTGATCAACTCATGCTGTACAGAGTTTAAAAATTAAAATTTATCACCTCCGCATTGTAATATATTTTTTAAATCCTTCAATTGTGTACTTCAGATGCTGGAGATAAACAACTGTTTCATACCTTGGAAAAAAATTTGGTAAAATCCATACCTACTGATTCAGTTGACTGGAGAAGATCATATGATAGGCCCATCAAATCAGTCAGACTCTCTGCAAGGTTTATTCCATACTCTCAAGATGTTTTACCATCAGAAAAAGACTGCCATCTTGCCAAACGACCTGTATTCCACACATATTGGAGCGAGTGCTCGGTAAACCAGAAATTTTCATTAAAACTTATTATAATCTTTGAAGTTGATTAGAATTTAACTTAGCATAAATTAATTTATTTTTAGGACGTTGATGTTTATAAGGCATCACTCAGAGAAGACATAGACTCGTGGTTGAAAACATTAGCAAAAGCTCACATACAAGATTGGATGATAGTTTTGGTAGAAACTTATGATATCAAAAAAAGTAATAAACTGTTGCCAAGGACAACAGTATTAGACAAAATTCGCAGTGATTTTGCTTCCAAACATGGAGACAGGTAAAGATTTGGTTTAATAAAAATAATTTCTTTGGAAATATCTTTAAAAATAAATTATATTTGTCAGATGTCTATCAATAATCAATCCAATAAAATCTGAGTCTCGCTCTGCTGAGTCATGGAGAGGCTTGATTGCCCGAATCAGACACTTAATGTTAACAGCTTATGATCGAACACTTTTGAAGTTTGAAGAAATCATTAGAGAACACAGAGAAAAAAGAATTCAATCAGGCTGGAATTTTTGCCATTACTTTTTGCTCCAGGTGGGATATCGTGAATTATACTTAATTAAATCAATTCTACCCATAGGATTTACTTAGTTTTCTATCATTTAAAGGTTTATTACAATTTTTTGTAAATATTGTTTTTCAGGAGGAGCTTGCATTTGTTTTGGAAACATTAGGTTTATATGATGAAGCATTAGTGCAGTATGATGAATTAGATGCTCTTTTTACACAATTTGTATTAAACTCCAATGTTGGTGGTAAGTTTGAATAATAACTTTTCCAAGACTTTTAAATTTTGTAAATAAATACATTTTTTTCGACGATAAAATTTTTTAATAAAAAATTTTTAGACACTCCAGCCTGGTTAAGTTCGTTTCAAAGTGCTTTAAACAAATGGGCCGGAGTTAATCTTAATAACAGTGTGGACTACAATACAAGGATTTTAATAGCAGAATGTAGAGCTTCATTATTGGATCTTAGAAGCTATTTATTTGGAAGGCAGTGCGCCATGTTACTTTCTTTAAACAAACACTGGGAAGTAAGTAAACTTTTTATACACTTGTTTTAAACACTTTTGATATCTGAGTGATCAGTTAGGGTAAGATATATACAATTTAAAACTTAAATACCTTTTTGAATTTTCCAGGTGGCTCAACGTTGCTTATCTTTCGTACACGACATTTTGAACGAGCTTAGAATATTGGAAATTCAGCGACCAGACGGTTCGGTCGAGTGCTGGGCCTTCTTGTGCGCATTGGAAGTACTGAACGCGTGCCAATCATCAATTGCAAATGTAGATAATAGTCAGTTGGTCGATTTGTGCTCTTTGCATATGGCCAGCCTGTGGGCGCTCGCGAGAGACAAGGTATTGAATTGCGCGCAAACACAGTTATTACTCGTGAGTCACGCGTGTTATCGGGTTCATAAATTATTTTAGAGGTCTTACATTGTTTGTGTGTCAAGTGTAAAAAAAGTTTTTTTTTTTTCAACCATTAGTTTGTTTTCTTAGCTGTTTGTGCAGTGCATTTTCAGAAATTAAAATTAAAATATTTTCCAGCTCGAGAGTTTGGGTAAACTTTGCGGGCTGATGCCCGGAAGCGATCCCACGAGCGAGCAACTCCACACCGTAGTGTACCTGATCGCGGGCATGGGTGACTCCGAACCGTCGACCCACGACCCGAACAAACCAACGCCAACCGACAATCTCAAAGAGGCTCTGTCGTCGAAGGAGGCTTTCAGAAAACAATACTTGTATTATACAGAACTAGGTAAGACTCGAAAAAATCTCAATAAAGTAAAGCATTATTTTATAAGTATTTAAAAATATGTTGTTCTTTTAGCCATGGGCACGTACAAGCATGTGCACCGCATCCGCTCGGCCCGGAAGATCGGCAAGGATTTGTCGCGGTTCTACAGTGACATGAACGAGAATCAAAAGGCCGTGGTGTTTCTCCTGGACGCCCTGCAGACTTACAACAGCGAGGGCTGGACGCACTTGGCCGCCCAGACCCAGCACGAGTTGGCCCAGTGTTACAAAAAAATGGACGACGTCGAGCGTTACACCAAGGTTTGCGCCGCCATAGCCAGCACCGAGTTCTTACACTCCACCATACGCAACTCTTACCTCGACGAGATGCTGTCCTACGCCAAACTACTCACAAGTCCCGAACCGTTGCTAACGGATCTGAGCAACGGTTTTGTGATAGAGGAAATGGAAGTTGACGTCACAGACAAGGTCATAGAGGATTGCGAGGTCCGGGTGGAAGTACTTTTGAAAAGTTTGCTTCCGAGACCGGTAATGTGCACTAGGGCAGAGCTTTCGGTCGAAGAGGTACAGAAGCCAAATACGAAGAGGAAAACTGGGAAGGCGCACGAGTCTAATGTTGAATTGTAAGGGCCAGTGAATGAAAAAGATACATTCATTTTTCGCTGTATTTTTTAAACCAGTGTTTATTTGTTTTTCAGGCTATTAAAATGTAAATTAGTAGATGCGAAGAAACTGAACGACCCTTGCCTTCAGCAGTTTCCCGTAGTTTCTCAGCTGACCCTATCGGAGGACAAGAGCATAAGCTCGGCGAAGGTTTACATAAGCAAAAGCTCGAAGAATCCGATCAAGCGTTCCGATAGTGTTAAGCACCGCAAGCCCTCGATAAGCACCAAGGGCGACTTTACCGGCGCTCTGAGCACGACGGAAGAGTTTACGCTTAATTCAGGCGAGAACAAAATTGCACTGACGAAGCGAGTCGACCGACCCGGGTTCTACAAAGTTAGTCAGCTTTTGCTTCTTGTAGAGAATAAGTTGGAATTCGTGTCGGCTGTCCTCGAGCCCAGATTATGTTATTCGGTAAGAATTATTAAATATTATTGTTGCATCTAATGATGAGCTTAAAAAGTATAATTTCATGCTCAACTTTTTTGTTTGAAGAAAAACCACTTACATGAACCTATCCGATAAGCTTTTTTCGTCGTAAAAAAAAAATGATTTGCCTAAATATTTATCAATATATAAATTTTATCTACAATTTAATTTAACAGTCACATAAAAACGAAGTTTATCAAGTCACCAATTAAAATTTTATATTCTTAGGTTGCTAAAACTCAACCTACGATATCTCTCATATCTACGAGTGATCTGTTGGCTGGTCTGGCGCAAACCGTTGAATTGATTATATCAAGTGGAAGTGTGAGGATAAGCGAAGAATCAAAACTCAAGTTACGGACGTCGAGGGGACTCACTTTGTCCAGGGTGGAAGACGAAAAAAGTGATCAAAAGAGCACGCCTCTTAGAGAAATAGAAGTATCCATACCTGCTTGCGAACCATTTGAAACTTCGAGGTTGAAGTTGACGGTGTTGGCCGAGTTACCACCTAAAAAAGATTCATCCTCGATGGAACATAAGGTAAGACTCTAAATCGATACCTTAATTAATAATGACTGTATTGATAGTATTCTTTAAAAATGGAAAATAAATACATCCCAAATACGTATAAACTAATCGATTATTTTTGTTGTAGCTCAACATCCAGTGCCCGTGGGGTTCGGAGGAGAGTCTGTCGCTGCACTTCGGTACGCCTTTGATGTCGACGATGAAGCTCCACACTGCCAAGCGACGAAAGTTCGTTCAGGTAGTGGTGACTGGCGTCGCGAGTCAGCTGCTCCAGCTGACCGATCCGCAGCTGACCAGTGGGACTTCCGCAGACGTGCAGTTCAAGAGCCTTAACCCGACCGCTGGTCAAAAGCTCATCATCGGTAACGGCATGTCCGTATCATTCATGTGGGAAATTGAGATCGGAAATGACGACGGTGGATCAACGATACCCATCAAGACGGACTTCCGGCTGAAGTACATCGCGATCAAGGATATCGAAGATGTCAATGACCTTGACAGCGATAAAGTAAGATTCAAAATAATTAAGATACTCAAAGTTTTGGACTAAAAGTATATTATAATACAAGTGCGTAAAAATGGTTTGCTGTGTCAACTTCATACGAAAATTTCTACTTATTTTGTTATTTGTGTACGAGTAGATTAATTATATTATTTTTTCAACAGACCGACCAAGATGTTGTGGACGATCCTTTGCACATTCGGGACATGGAGAAGGTCGAGAAAGAGAGTAACGTCTACTGGTGCAATTTCGACGTCATCGACTACTCCGTAAGAATAAAATTTATCAATCCAAACCAGAACGAAATTCGTTTTTCAAATACTTGGATGAATTTTGATCTAACCGAACTAAAATTCAAGTGTTTCTTATTTAATTTTTTTTTTAATTTAAACTTATTAAAATTGTTTTTATTAGTAAAACGCTCAGATACATAAGAAACGTTGTTTTTTCGCTGAACATATATGTGTTAAGTACTTCGCATCATTCACAAACATTTATCCCACGACTAACCGCCTCTCTATAAAGAAAAAAGACACACGACTCTTTTTAAAATCCGCATGCATCGCATAACCATTTCCAGACGCTCTTCACGGTGTCGTCGCGCGTCGAGGCGATAGGTGGCGGCGGCGAGTTCTGCCGCGCCGGCAGCATGTGCCACCTCTGCCTGACGGTCACCAGGATGCACCGCACCTCCTCCGAGACGAACAACCACCAGCCACCACCGCCCCAGCTCATGTACGAAGTACTGGCCGATCAGACCATGTGGGCCGTATGCGGCAGAACGGCAGGGATCGTATCACTCGAGGTACTGGAGAAACAGAGCGTCACCCTGGACGTGATGCCCCTCACCAGCGGCTACCTACCCCTGCCCGTCGTCAGACTGTCGCGGTACATACCGGCAGCCGTCGAACTCAAGAATGGTAATTTTAGGATCACCCATTGGAGCAGACCTTCAATCTTATTTTGTTTATTTTATTTGGTTACGGTTGAGGTTTTTTGCTGAGGGAAAATCTGGAATAAAATAATCAGAAACCAGGAATGGTAAAAAAAAAAAAAATTAGAAGAAATTTGTTTTGAGATTTAAGACCTGAAACAATTACATTTCATTAAATTTTAATGTGTATATTATTTTACAGTTTTCAAACTTGAAGACATTTTAAATATTTATTTTTTCTGACCTTATTTTTTGCTTTCAAATAGGACAAAAAAATTTCCTGATGATTTTGAATTAAAATTTTTTTTGTTTATTAATTTTTTATTCCATTTTGTTGTACTCCAGATAAAACATTTTGATTTAAAAAAAAAAAAAAAAAAAAAAAAAACATTTCTGTGCTGATTATTCTATGCTCAGGTCAATCCTTAAAGGCTGCACGGTAGAAGAAGTAAAAAAAATTTTCCATATTATTCTATAATTGGTTATGGTAGAATTTTTTAGCATTGAAAACATAACTGGTTCATAAACTTTAACTGTGATGAGTCAGTAGTTTTATCATTTGGTGTTAGCTACCTTTTGTGAATCAATGTATGTATGTAAAACATCGTTGTTTCACTAGATCATTTGTTTTTGTTTGCTGCTTTACAACAACTTTTTGCATGCTTTTTGAAAACTTCTTAAACTTGGAAACACTACTCAATTATATTCCTTGAATAAGAAGAATTATTACTTTCACGTAATGAATAGCTGTAGTTTACTAAATTATTGAACACTAATTTTGAGTAACAGTCTTATTTAATCCACTAAAGGTATATTCTATTTTGCTTGATTATTATTATTATATTAAATAAGCTTATTAATGAAATAATATATTATGAAATTTGTTTGTAAAAAAATTTTGTAATCTTAAACTGATTATTCGTTACTGTATTATTTTCAGAAACATCCAGGAAAAACGACCTAGGATCCGGGGCAGGGCCTAGACTTGAGCCTTTCAGTCCAGGTCAAGTGTACAATGCCAGTAAAGCTCAACAAGTTCATGTATTACCTGCTGCTCCAATGACCACTGATATGAACTGAATAATAATCTTTCAGTAAAATTTTTCAACTTACTTTTGTATTTGGTGATTATAAATCAAGTTCACTAGAGTACAACAATACTCGTATTATAATTCAAAATTTATGATTTATTTTGATTTTTATTTAGTTTTTAAAAAGAATTAGAATCATGGAAAATAGAAGTTATCTTTAAGCTTCATAACATAGAAAAAAAATTTCTTTAAAAATCTATTAGACAACAATTTTTTGAGAATAATTGAAAATAGAATAATAATTCCGGGAATCTTGAAGAAGTTTTGTTTTTTACACGACTGAAAGTATCGATTCAAACTTTAGTTATTAGTTTTGATTTTTTCGTTAATGTTTGAAACCATAGAAAATAATCTTAAAACAAAGTTATGTTTGAAACTGTAAATCTTAAAAAATTTTCTTTTTCATGTGTAGATGAAACTGTAAATTGTTTATAAAGTGTTATTTTAAAAATATTTTAGTTTAAATGAGAAAAAATCATTTGTTTTCACTGTTGTTTGGTCAAAACATTAAAGACCAGCGCGCATTTATATTTTTACTTAAGATTAATTAATACAACAATGATTGTTGTCATGCCATATTATTATCAAAATGAATTAGAAGAGCTCAAGGGAAAATATACAGGGCCTTTGTAAATAGCAGATTTAATACTCAATCAAATTATAGCTTGTTGGATGTAAAATATTTCTTTTAACATGTGTTTTAATATTTTTTGTAATCCCATTCAGTTATGTCAAAAATACCAAAAAGTTTTACAAAATTAAATTTTTTGCGGTTTTAATTTCGGCTTTGAAAAATTGTAAAATTAAAAAAAAAAACTTAATAAAACATACATCACTAGATTATTTAATGCTAAACCTGGTTATTTATGATACTTTAAGTAATAGATGGATTAGGAGGATTAAAAATTTGGAGTTAAGTTGTTCAACTTTAATTCATGTTTTCTGCTATTAATTGACGTGAATTTAATTCATTCTTTTTGTTCTAAGGTTTTTAATTTTTCTTTTTACTAAGTAAAATTCTCTTTCCAAAGTTATAGCAGAAATTAAAGCATGAAAACAAATGTTCAGTAAAAAAATATAGATTAAATATTGTAATTATACAAATTTAAGATTTTGTAAATATGTATACAAATATAAACACTACTGTATATATTCAAGCGGGCTTATAATTTGTAAAAAAAAATGTTAAAATAAAATAAAATTTTTAACTACATATGTTGTATAATTTACTAGAAATACTTTTTTGGTTTTGACTCTAATTTTAGGAAACAGAAATAATTAAAAAACTAAATAAATATTACTAATAAAACCACTTTTTATAAATAAGATTTAAAGCATTACTTATATAAAGTTATTTAACCTTGAGCTAAAAGAAATTTTTATGAAGTTTAGTAACAAAAAGTCGAGAACTTTGCTCAAATTAACTAAAGTAATTACATTCAAATTATCTATTAAAATTTTTTAAGAGAATATAACTTAATTAGATAAGGTAAAAAAAAAAAAAAAAAAAAAAAAATTAAAAGTAAATAAATAAAATTCTATTTTAATTAAAAAAACTATTTTACATTTTTTTGTTTAATGTTTTTTACAAACTTTAATTAATAAACATTATTTCTTAAAAGTAAATCTAATGTAAAAATTAATATGTTGGTGCTGCTTGTTGCGTTAACAGCAAACCAAACCTCCTTTTCACTGTGATACGTTCTCTGGAATATTTATCTTCAGGAGAAAAGCGAGCTGTAATAATTGAACATTGTATTACTTATTTTGAATTTTAGGAAAATACTTTAAATAACTAAGCAAAAAGTATGTCATACCTGGATGAGCTGAAAATGTTGGTTTACCGTAAGGATCCATTTTCTGCAAAAAGAAAAATTGGAATTAAAATACTTATTATTGCTTAATAGGATACAGTTTAGTCGTCAGTAATTGTATTATTAATCTCAAAAAGAAAAAAGATAAAAAGTTTAAAGTATCATTTGAAAAATTTTCATAGTAAATTAAAAAATCCTATTGTTTACATAGGATAATTTTGTTTAACTCAAGATTTAAATAATAAAAAAATTAATCGTGGTGACAATTAAGAATTGTTATTTTATTCAAAATTATTTTAATTTTAACTACTTAATATGAACAAAAATATAAATCAATCTTTAGAAACTTTTTTTAATTTGTAGTAGAACCAGAACATTAAAAACTTGCGAAGCAAAATCATGTCTGATATTTTACCTTGAGTGTGTATACTCGGTCCCCGTTGGTGTCTAAATAGTACATGAGATACATGATAATTTTTTAGTTTTTAATAATTAAATTCACTAAAATAAGAAAGTTATGAGTAAACAACTTTTGTAACCTCTGCAGCACGTGTGTATCTTATTGCAGCTACTAGTATTTTGCCACTAGAGGGAGATGTTTTAAATTATGACGTCACGAAGCGCGGCAAATTTGTGCAAAGGGAGAAAATTTTGAAATTTGTATTTTTTGCGTGGAAGATTCAAGGATATGATTTGAGATCATGGAATTCTTGTGAAGTAATTTATTTGATAAAAAAATAAAATAAATAAACTACTCGAATATTACCAAAACTAACTTCTTAAGTAAAAAATTCGTAATAATATTTATAGTATTTAGTGGGTTACATAATCTCGTTTACAGTCATTACAATAAATAAGTTGTAATAAATAAATAAATTTATATCCACTTAAACAACTGTACTCGTAACGTTAATTTTCTTTTCTCTTCACATTAACGCAAGCCGATTTCTAATTTCAAATACGCTGCAGCCATATAGTAAAAATCGCCATAAATTGCTGTATTGTAGACTGATATGAGCAAATCTCTAGGATCTCAAATAACTCCGGAGAAACGAATTGGTATTTCGCGTTCTTATATGGTATTCGTCCCGGAATAAATCAATATTCAACTTTCACTCGATCAAACTCTTATATTTTGCACGTTCCAAACCCATTTGAATTATAAGAGAGCTCATCCAAAAATCATTAATTTAATTTATACGATAATAGCGACTAAATCTTAAATTAAATACATAAACCATCACATTAGGTCTTCGCCGGCCTCTTACGAGTGTTTCAGTAAACTCTTATCTCAAGTAAACCAAGATATTTTTTTTAAATAATTTTAACTTGGGTACTTCAACTAAAATAATTGTTTAATTCTGACGGAACTGAATGTGATTTGAAATACAAAAAAATTTCTTTATTAAATTTTAGGTTTGATTCTAGAATGAAACTTTCAATTACTAAATTAATTTTTAATTTTCTACCGTGCGAAAACCCAAAATTTTAGTCCAGTTTTTGAATCTGAAAATCAAACATAATATTCATAAGTCCGGATTTATCAGACTGCTAATACTATACTTGAAATATTCAACAGATGACAAAAATAATTGAAAAAATAATGAAGGAACACTGCTACGTTCTATTTTTTAGTACTTTAATTGTTTAAAAATCGTTCAGTTTTCCCAGAGTAGATAAAAAAAAAATAACCACCTTGGTTCAATGTAAACCATCCACAACCCACTAACTTTGCTTATAACGAATTAATTCAAATGGTGGAACGCAGCGTTCGATCCGAATTTCGTCCGGCAAAACAATTAAGCGCGGGCGCGAAGCTCATGCAGTCAGTCAGTTAATGCGCCTCCTTCTCCCTCCCTCGCCGTCATCATCATCGCCTGCAGTAGTAGTGTTAATCGAGCGTCAGCGGCGTGTGGGCCGCTAGTAGTAGTGGCGTTATCGAGAATTATTAGGTTTTTTATTTTCTTCTCCTTTTTTTTCTCTAAACGGCGCTCGCCGCAGCTGATCGCTGGGTCCCAACAGTAGTAGTTGAGCGGCGCTCTTATCGCGCGCCACGCGTGTTTTTTGTTTTTTCTCTCTCTTGACATCCCACCTAAGTTTTGTGTTTTTTAAAAGTTTGTTACACAATAGTTGTTGAAGTTCGCGATTAGATTAAATGCGATGTGGCTGACGGTCACATGGTGCACGGGTGTGCCGGAACAAGTGCGCTTTGGCGAAAATTAGTAAGGGCTTGCGACCGGCGAATTGAAAAAAGCTGCGGAGGAAGAATATGACATCACGAGGCATTAGGACGAATTAAAATTATTGCACGTCTAAGTGGAACGCGAGTGAAATGTGAGTTTAGTTTGAGAAGGAAGAAATTTTGTTAAGATACTGAAAGATCATGATAGTTGAGTGAAGAAGATGCAGGACAAGAGAGGAGGGCCGCAGGTAGGAAAACTTTTTTTTTTAATTCTATGTTAATTCGAGTGACTTATCTGCGGAGCGAGTTAAAGTTTTACGTGACTTTCGAGCCCGAAGATAAGTAAACAACAGCTGTTTCGTAAATTGTTTTTAAACAATTTGCTTCGGAGAATCATTACCTAAACTCTGTTACAAAATCTTCGTGAGAACGTGGTTTTGAAAATTTGACGATTCGAGCTGCACAAGTGTTTTTCAAAAATATACAATAATGAAAAAAAAAAAAAAAAAAAAAATTTAATATTTTTATCCTCAGCGAAAAGTTTAACATTCAAACATTCATTTAAACAATATCCACAGAAAGAAAAAAATGTTTAAAGACACAAATTTTTCGAAAAATAATTTAAAATAAACAGCTACAACCAATTTTATTTTTTTTTCCAGAGTAGTTTTCTTTTTCTTTTCTTTTACAAACAATTAGACATTTTCTATTTATTTATTTGATAAACAGTCATAAAAATATTTATTTGTTTATTTAATAAATATTAAACAATAACAAATTCGAGTCTCTGGTTACGTTCAACACTGCAGTCAATCCCGAAAAAAATTGACCATTAAAAAAAAAAAGGGAACGATTCGGTCTCGATTTAGTTTGCAGCGTGAGCGAAAAAGAAAAATAATCGGAATCGTCATTCGTCGCGATCCGGGCCGGGTCGTCGACACTGCGTTGCAGTGCAGTGCAGAATTGTTTTTCTTCGTTTTTAATCTCTTCGCTGTCGCTGGTCATTGTTTCGAATGTTGTAATCAATGCTCTGACTCTGTTGTTGCAGATGAGGGCCCGCACTATCAAGTGGGTCGTACACGTACCGGAAGACCAGGAGCGGATGCCGGTCGAGCACCAAGTTGCAAGCGTCAAGTGTGAGTATTCTTCTTATTCTTTTGCGCTCCGATAAGAGAACATTCAAGGATACATTTTTTGTTTATCGATACTGGACGAGTACAAATGAATATATTTTATACTTTTTTTCTTTTTTACGGCATTGCAGAAGAGAAAAAGTGGCGGGTCAGCGTAGTTTGATTCTCGTTTTTCAAAAATTTCAGGCTTCTGATGACAACAAAGTTGTACATTTTTTCAAGAAGTAAATGATTAGTTTGAGTTTAAAAATAATTTTTTTTATTGAAAGAATTTTGACATGTGGAAATTATTAGATTAGACTGATTATTCATTTTTTAATACAAAAATATAAGAAATAATATGAAATATGAACATTTTAAACCAAATTTTTAATCATCTGACTTGCTAGCAATTATAAATGAAAACATTGGTTTTAGAAAAATAGTTTAAGTTTGTTTTTCAAAATTTCTCATCTGTTGTTTATTTAAAAAAAAGAATTTTTTTTTAAATTTTTTACATGCCTAGGGTTTTGACTACGAAAGCGATTGCATTAGTTCAACTCAAAATCGAATCCAAATAGTACAAAAAATCTCAAGTTTCGCGAAGGTGGTTGGTCATTGTAAAACCAGTTTTGATAAATAACCGCAATAAATCAATCAAATCTACAAAAATAAATTATGTTGTGATAAGCAGGGTACATAAAATATTGCATGTCCGCAAGTGCGTATGCATCGTGTCCATTGTTTTGGCGCCTCATTACTTTTCTGACCCTGAAGTTCCGGTAAAGTTACTTCATTGATTGATCGACCAAACCGGCCCTTATTTATTATCACTGGCTTCATACGTAAAACTATTTTTATGATTTTTCTTGACCTTGAAGTTTGAACTTCTACGGTTTCATGAATTATTAATGAGTAAAAGCTTTGGAAAATTTTGAATTTTCGAGTGTTGGGTTATGTTAAGATAGAAATGTAACTGTTTAAGGTTCATTCAAGTTAAAGAACTCAATTACACCGTCAGATGTTCTAAATTCACACCATTTCCATTTTAAAATAGAAAGTACCAAATGGAATAAACAAATATTATGAAAATAATAAAACCGACTAAATTTAAATTTTTTAAAACGGTTCATCCATTTTTTTAACTTTTATCATGACTAAATTTTTTAAATGAATGATTAAACTTCGAAAATACCAACTGAAAACGACTCTTGAATTCAAAAATTTTTTCTTTTGCAAGTATACATCAAAACTGAAGTACGAGATTAACTTTTAAGCTATAAAATAATAAATTTTATTCCTTTAGATTAAACTAGCCACACTCCATTACAAACTTATTGCTTCGAAAAATGATGCTACTAAAAACTTTTGAAACGCTTCAAAGAAAGTTCAAGTTATACTCAAGAATTGTTTCTTCCTAATTTAATCATATTATTTATCAACTGTGCAAAGTTGTAGAATATAAAATCATCAAAATACAGTCAATATTCCACACTGTGTATATTTCTACTTTAACTTTTGAACAATTTTACAAAAGCCGCTCTACGCCTTCCACCGCCTTGTTAGTTCGCCAATCCTCATGACAAATTAAGCAACCCTGCCGCGTAGATAAATCAAACTTATATGCAAAGCCTCTCGCGTTAATATTCTTTTTGCTCAACTTCGGCCAATTAAATCTACTACTGCAAGAGCAGGCTAGCGATTCAAAAGAGTGCGCCCACCTGTGCGGATCCAAGCCTACGCTGCATGAAATACCTGTGCATCTGCTACGCGCGTAATACATAGATATACAGCTTGCACAGTGCTAAGAGAAAGTGAAGGGGTCCCCTTTGGGCCTTACCGCGGGCTCGATGCGAAACACCTCCTGACTGTTCCTGCGAGCCTGGTGGTACCGGGCCCACCTGGGACTCACCTGGGATTCTCCTGCGCAGGTGTACCGACACGGTGGCGCGTGCGCATCGAGGACCTTACCTGTCCACGGTGCACCTTTTCTTTTTTATTCTCTACCTCCTGCAAGGGGGACCTGCACTGATCTTTTCTTTTTTTCACTCATTATGAAGCATTTTGAACCTTTTTGAGTCTTTTTTAATAACTGTTATCAATACACACAATTATAGTTCATAATCCATCAAAATCGTAAATTATATTGTTTTGCAAAGTTACAGATATGATTTCAAATCTCTATACACATACTGCAGATTTAGATTAGTAAAAGTTGTTAATAAATTTATTTAGTTTTTCTAAAGTTCATAAGATTGATGTTTTAATAATTAGAATTATCTTTGTTTGATAAAAATGTTTCTCATAAAAATAATATATTCAAATATATTTTAAAAAACTGATTAATATGTATAAACAATGATTCAACACTGTAATAAAAAACTTATGTACATAAACAAAATAAGAGACTGCGGTGTACTTACTTTTGAGTAAATTTGGATTATTACGAGATGTACGACTGTTTAATAATTTTTTAAAATATTAAAAAAAATTTTCAAGCACGAGTAAAAAGAAATAAATTAACTAAAAAATTTTTAAAATGAACTAAATTAATCTGAAGTTAATCAATAATAACCAGTGATTTTCTTAATTTAATAACAAGTTGATGACATAAGATTAGTTAAATTCATTAACCGTTAAATATTGATATCATTGTGAGATTTGATTATCATAATTTATTCCATGAGTTATAAAAATACACGTAGATTTAATTGCAAAACTGAAATAGTTCACCGCTATTTATCATAATTTTAAACGTATTCATCTACCACCGTGCGTTATCTAATCGTTAAAAAAAAAAAAGGAATACTTTTTTACTCTTAATTAATAGCCGATGAATTTATGAATGAATTGACTAAGGAGCAAAAATAAATCAAACGTAAGCCAGAAAATTTTTATCCAACTCAGCCACCATTGTTGTTTATTAATCATTTGAGCGTCGACACTGATCGTACTTGTAATATAAAAATTTTTCTAGTCGTAGGACCCATAGATACCAGCATCCCGGTATGCTCTCCTAGTTGACGTAATGGCCCGGGGCAATAAACAGACAATGGCCGAAAAAGAAGACCCGCAACAGTAGGGGTCCTGCGGGAAGCCCTACGGCAAATCTTGATTTTTATTGATTTCATTAGACTTTGTTGGTATTCAGAGGAAGTGATGACATGATGTATACAGAATAGGAAATTTTTTTAAATTTGAACATATTTCTGCGCAGCAATTAGTATAAAGTTATTACGATTTTAATGGTTAAGTGATTCTGAAAAATAATTTTGACTAAGAATATTTTTTAAAATAATCATAAAATAATAGTTACTTTAATATTTTTTATGATTCTTCGAGATAATTATCAATATAAAGTTAATGCAAAAAATAAACATATTTAAAAATATGTAAACCTTGTTTTATTTTATTACTTCGCAGCTTAAGGTTAAATAATTCTATGAAATAATAACTAATAAAAAATAAGTATTCATATACAATAAATGAAAGTTTTTTTTTTAGTAGTAAAATTGAACTTATTTGTTCATGGTTTAATTTAACAATTAAAAAATAAATTTAAGAAAATTTATATTTTTAATAAGTACAAGTTGCCGATAAAAATTGTCTTCTGAATGTCTCAGTGAAACGATTGAATTTAAGTAGACATATATAAATAAACACATTTGAATAGTGTAATCTCTAATTGGATCAAAATGGTGATTGTCTAGATCATAGAATCAATACGTATACGTGGAAAAAATAAATATAAACTCTTTAATTTATTTATTACAATGTTAGTTAGAAAATTTATACCAAAAATCACCACTAATCGCGTCAATAATTTAAACGCGAATGAATAATAAGTAAATCAACATAACCAATTCGATACCTTGAAACTCAAATTTGTAAAGCAGGGGATCGAGGCAGGTGAGATCGGTAAGACTCGTCGACCCTTCGAACCTGCAACTCCTGGTCTCCTTGTAGCGAGAAGACGTAAACTGGCAAAAGTCAAAAAAAAAAAAAAAAAAGGTAGAGAAGGAGAAGAGAAGGAAAAGATTGGAAGAATAAGTATAGAACCAAAAGCAGAAGAAGAAGCGAGAACGCGCGCCTGCATGCGTCTCTCTCGTCTCGCCAGTAAGTACAACCAAAAAGCGGGATCTCTTGCGTACGTTAATTCGATGTTTTTCTTATTTCCGGGTAAATTTTTTGTTGCTGCCCGCGCTTTCTTAGATATAACATACTTTTATTTATTTACTTATTTTTTTGAAAATTAAAATTATTGAATTTCTTTGCAGTCGAAGCTGCCCTCTGACTTTCTGTTCTGGTCTAAATTTGATGAAAAAGTATTTATATGCACACTCTATTTGGTTTTTATTTTGACCCTTAATTTTAGTTTTGACAATAAATAAAATAAATGAAATTTTCGAGATTTTTAAAATAAGGTAAGTGTGCCTAATATGGCCCCTTGCCTAATATGGCCCCCCCTGTTATTTTGAATATGCTCGATATGCGGCATCTCTACAAGGTAGGAAGAAGTCAAAAAGAAGATTCTCGCTTAGGGGGGCCATATTAGGTGCAGGTACCTTATTATTAATAATTTTCAATCTTTGGATTAGAATCAAGTTCAGCTAAAGATTTTTATAATTAAGTAGCTCAAAACAAAAAAGTCCATAAAGATACTTTTTGCATATTCTTGAAGGTCCATATATCGATAATAATACCCTGCAATAGTTTTAAAAAATTTCAACTTTTGTAAAAGTTATAAACAAATGAATTTTGGATCATGTTTTTTTTTTAAACTCGATTATTCGGAGTTCATGCAATATAATTTGACAAAATTTTATTGGCATTGCATTAGAGTAATAAAAAATGAGAGGTAATTTTTATTTCATGAAAAAAATTAATTTGCTTAAAAAAAAATTAATTTTGCAGTATGAAATTGAAAATTTTTTTTAGCTCCTAGGAAATAAAATCTACATAAATTTCACATATATGTACACTGCTCTTTTTATTCATTATTACATTCATAAGTGCTATTGTGGGTTCGCGTAAGTATGGGGCATATAAATAGAACCGCTTCAATACCTACCGCGACGTAGAGTACAGTTTTCGTTTTTACACGATCCGACATGTGGCAAATTCAAGGTCGACACCAATTTTCCAAACTTCAGATGGAATGTTGAGTGACTGTTACACACTTGAAAAAAACTTTACCATTCCATCAAATATTTTTTAATTTATATTTATATTCATTCATATATAATCATGCGTTTGTATTCATTGTTTAATTCTGATTAATAAAGAAAGAATTAAGTTCGAGCGCAAGGTTTTCATAAAAGAAAAATCCTTTTTGTCATTCATCCAACACTAAATAATTCAAAAATTATAAAAAAATAGCGATATTATTTTTTCATTCATTTTAATTTAGTATACGTATGGTGTACTTTTTTATTTTTGTAACATTCCTAATATATGAAAGTTTGCTTGAATCCAGGTATTTAGCGAAACTATAAAATTTCAATACTTATCGGATCAATAGTGTCAGAAATTAATAAAAAAAAAAATTTGAATACTAAAATAAAATCTACAATATGTCGCGTCGTCACGTCAAAATACTTTAAAATTTTTTCATCGGCTGCTCAAAGCTACAATAAGAGAGAAGGTCGGGTTGCCATGTTGCCGGGGCGACCTTTTATTTACATAAGAAGGGTGGATTTCTATAAATAGCCAACACTGCGGTACCTAGGTACTGTGCCTTTAGGGATAATGAATAAAAACAGATGCACCGGATATCCACAATTATATGGATTCGAGCAGAAGTTTTTTGATCGGTAGTATGCATCTCTGTAGCCTTTGAAATTTCAGGGGTAGGATAAATAAATCAGGGCGCCCTTGAAGTTATTTACTATTTTTTAAAAAAGCCGTTGCACCGCAGGAACCTTTAAAAATAGTAGTTTGAGATATTTTACAGCTATTGTTGCAGTTATTATTTACAATCAAGTAAACATTTTTTAGTTAAATTTTTTTTTTTTTTTTTTCATTTATTTCGGAAAACTTGCGAACGAATAGAAACTAATTAACGTTCTGATCTGTTGACTACCAACATGTGTCATGTAATGATGACTTATAAATATAGAGTTCATGATAAAACAGGTGTTTCATAAAAATAAAAATTTAATGGGATTCTTTGGTAAAATTTTAGTTTTTTGTTTATTTTTTTAATTTTTAAAATTACTTAGTATTTTTAAAAGTAATAACTAGTTAAAATACAATTAAATATTTTTAAGCAAAATAATATGTTCAGATAAGACTGTGATAAATTAATGGTATCACAAATTTATTGGTAATTTTTTTTTTTCATTTAATTAACGTAGATAACCAAAGTTAATCAATTTTTCAATAAAGATACCTGATGTGACTAACATAAGATATTTAACATAACGTTGGAAAGTAAAATTTAACTCATTCACTATGGTAGCCACAAACATTTATTTGAAACAGTAAATTATTAAAAATTGAGTAAATATATTATATTACAAAAATTTATGTCGCTCTCAGGATCCCGTTCTTATATATATTTTTTAAATAAATATAATTTTTTAGCTTTATAAAATGAACTCAATTACAAACAAACCGATCTCGACCGAACTTCGCCATCTAAAAATTTTCTTTACTCATTAAATTTTTTACATTGTAGAAGAAACAAAAGTAAATGATCGTTCCATAGTATTTGGGTCTTTAAGGCTCAATAATATTCACAAAATTTTGAGCTGTCTTATTTTAAAAAAATTACATATAATTCACAATCGGTAGTCAGTACGCACTTTCGAGTAATCACTGCACCGGGTTCCAGAAAATACAAAATTGTCAACACAGCCCGCACCGCAGTCCGCAACCAGCGCTGCACCGCTCGAGCGAGCGAGACAAGGAAGGAGAGAGCGCGCAGCGCTGAGCGCTGCACAGCCTTCCAGTCGAGATTTCGAAGCGCGAGCGACTACAACACAGCGTCGCACGTATTCCGTCCGCTGCACAGTGCTGTGTTTTAAAACCCCGCACCCTCCGTCCGCACCCCCAGTATCAACCCCACGCGTAACCAGTGGTACGACCATGCGGACCCGCAGGGATTCCGGGTAGCCGTTGGGACATAGCTGAATCAACAAGTGTCCGACCTAACCTCAACCGACCGCTGCTCCTCTCTCTGTCTCCCTGTGTGTGTTTGTGTTTGTGTCAGTGAGTGCAGAAAAAAAAAAAGAAAAAGAGAATTAGTGTCTGGTGTACAGTG
The DNA here is from genome assembly GCA_038277355.1 of Encarsia formosa. Taxonomy (NCBI): domain Eukaryota; kingdom Metazoa; phylum Arthropoda; class Insecta; order Hymenoptera; family Aphelinidae; genus Encarsia; species Encarsia formosa. The sequence goes on along the minus strand of CM076188.1, from coordinate 24,836,967 downwards.
GAGAGTGGAAAGATAAAGGTGTTATCCTTGCCGATCGCGGACACCGCGTCGACGACGACGACTCCAAGATGGAAGTCGTCTACATAGGTGCGTACTATTGCTCTACTGCTCCGTTGGGTTTTTTTTGGTTTTTTTATCGAAATCCTGGAGAGGCTCGCCCACGCGCTGGACGAGTTTCTCGGGTACTTGGCTTGTACCTACCCGCGGGAGAGAGCGTGGGACGTCGAGGTTCTTGATAAGACTGACTGCCAGGAGGATTTAGGTCCACTGAAAATCGCTTGTTGAGAGGATCGGTACCGTTCGGCTTACGATGTGTCAAAACAAACCGGGAAGCTAACTCACTGTTGATTAAAATAAAAAAGCGACGGTTTGTTGTAAAACGTTGGGTCATCCGAGACTCCGAGCGAAGTGTTCTTTGAGAATTAAAACAAGGATTTTTTTGTTTGAATGTATTCTGCTTCTAAGATTGAAAACAAAAAAATTTTATTGGTATTTTAGACTGCATAATGTAGTATGATAAACAAACTTTATTATTCGTTTTATAAAAAAAAAAAAAGATGAAAATTTTTGAAGACAAAGCAGAGTGGAAAACAAATACCGGTGCACTATTTAGAAAGTGACGAGAGTACGTGAGATTTGAAGAAGAATTTGAGGCGTTAACGAGCGGATGATTAGTCAATTGCGGGAGTTTCGGATTTACATACCTTGCACTTGGCTTGCACACACCGCAGACAGGAAGATTATTTCGATGCGCTACGTGTGTACTTGTAACGTACGTGACGTTTGATTTTTAGCGGCAAAAAATATTTATTGAAAAAACAGAAGCGTGTCCGTCACATGTGATGCGTTCGGCTGTCTCTTCTCAAAATAAATTAACACCGACGTCTGCACGACTGAAAAATTAACTAAAAACGTACGGTTATCGATTGTGTTTTCAGATACTTTTTACGTAATTTTTTAAATTAATGGAGGAGGGTGTAATGATTACGCTGGTTTATCTTGATCCTGACCTTTTTTTTTATGACTACGTCAACTTTGTGAGACAGCTCGGTTTTGGTTGTTATGCTGACTGCTTTTTCTTAATAAAACTAACACGTGAGTTCAAATTTCGGGCGAGTTGCTAAATTTGACCTGTCACTCATAATAGAGTTTAACAGATTTACAAGAATTTTTTGCTGTCGTATGAAATATCATGACTTACGTTTATCATTACATTAATCTGGTGAATAAAACGTTAAAATTAATTTTTCTTTGAAGATCGTAATCATAGATCAAAATAAATGTGACTTTAATTTTCAAAAAAAACTGAAACGATTAACTTAATACTACCTAATTAAAGCATGTATTGTCAGTATGTATTGAAAGACCTCTTTTTTTTATTAAAAATCGTTAGCAAAAAAGATGATACGGCTACTCGGGAGTTCAATTAAGAACATCTTGTTTAAACACAAGCCTAACTATCAAATAATCGAACAATAAAACTCGCAAATAATTGTTTAATTAAATAAATTTAGGAAAATATTTCTAAATTAATAGCTGAAAAAATTAATATTCTTTTTAAGCTTCGATAAGCTGCTAAAAATAATTAAAAATATCAAAATTAAAAAACTTTTAAATTTTTTAAAATCTTAATTTTTTTTATAAAAGTTTTTTGCTTCTAGATCTCACTATTGACAACTTTGCGCATACTTTTTGTCTCTGATTTTCCGATAGGTTAAAAAGAAAAATCTTAAACATCTTAAACATCTGAAGGAATAAACTTTCAAAGTTTAAACCTTGTACTAGGTTGTGTTTCGAACAGGTTTATTTACTAAAAAAAAAATTATTACATTTTTGAGGCTGCACAAAATCGGGTTCTCAGAGTTTGTACGTCATTTTATAAAATCTCAATTAAGATTCTCGTCTATCAATAAAAGCTAGCGGTCGCATCCCAGGAATTCCCCGTAAAACTTGCGTATATTGTCATTATAGGTGCACTAACCGCTCGCTTTATCTTATCAATGCGTCGCGTTGCTGCCACTCGCGGAATGCTGTACGCGTCGCTTTTGGAGTAAATAATAAAGTAAGTAATAAAGTAAGCACGAGCGCGGGGGAGGTTCGGCCATATCGTGTCATTCAGTGACTTAGGGTACATATTTTTCTTTTATTAATTTTTAATTTTAATTACCGAACGCATCTTTCTTGTCTTCAGATCAGATACAATCTACCAACTTCAGAGAGTTAATTTGAATTGAATTAATTTACTGACCCTAAATAAAATTTTATTATTTGATTTTTTCAAACAATTTATACAATTTTGTTCAGTTGACTAAAATATTTAATTTCAAACAACTGGATTGTTTATTTTATAAAAAAAAAATAATTCATTAACTTGAATATAAGAATCATTGTAAATTCTCACCCGATCAAAAGTCGATTACGTAACTCGGTCCGCAAAAAACTGCGAACAAGCGCACGCTTGACTCTAAGCATACAGAATAAAAGGCCATAAAAAAAAAAAAAAAAAAATCGAGTCAATCGAAACGATTCGCGCCCATGTCGGGTAATAACCATCATCATCGGCTTCGATCTCTATCTGAGCGCATTGTTTAAACAGGGAACGGATTAAAGACCTTCGATAAATAAACTTTGCGAAATAATAATGACAAAAAAAACGTCAGTCCTGCCTACAATGGCTTCGCTAAAACAATTACCGCGGTAATGAGGTCCGCTGCGGGACTAAAAAAAGTCACTCTTGATCTTTAGATAACCGCGTTTGATTTGTTTAATTTTAACGTTTCGACTTTCTAAAAGCTAGAAAGTGTAAAAAATTGAAGACGAGCGAGTATCAGTGTCAGTTTACTTTAGCCTCGACGCGGGTCCGAAACAATTTGACCGTGTTTCAACCGCAAAACGACGCTTAAAGTGTGTAAATAACTGTTATTGCTAACGCATAAATCGTCAAATTACAGCCTCTTAAAAAAAAAGGACCGTTTTGAAAAAAATATTGCCACCGTGATTACTTCATCCTTGCGTTCTCTGTGTCGTTAAATTAATTTTACTTTCCTTATCATTGAGAGCTTTAGTAATAATTAAATTTAAAAAATTCTAAATATCTTCTGCTTTTGTATTCAAGGCGGTCAGTATAAGTATGAGTCAGTCAATTATAACCACTTAGCCAAGCAAATAGTTATTTCGGGTCTAAACCACCGAAACAGGAAAAGCAAGCTCAATAAAAACCTTTTTTTTTTTTTTTTTTTTCTTCTAGATTAGTCAGTGGGTCATTAAAACAGTGGAGAAAGAAGGATTACTCGTTTCGGACAATATGAAAAAATACTTGAAATTTTTTTTATTAAAAATAATAATAATCCAATACTATTGAAACTCGCTGTTTACTCGGATATCTCTAAATAAAAAAAAATAAAAATAAAAGCACAAAAAAATCCTCAGAAAAATGGCCATCGTGCCATAAAATAGCGAAATAAAAAAATCTCAGTTATTTGTTTTTAAAAAACCAGTAAAATGGTTTCGATTTTTCAATAAATTTTAGGAGTTTCTTTCACTAATGTCTATAAAAAAAAAAAAATAATAAAAATTAGAAATAACTTTTAGCATTACTTTATTACATTGTAAAAAAAAAAAAAGTTGTAACTACTAAAATCGATCCCAACCGACACGAAAATACAAGCTCTCCTCTTTTAAAAACACTTCCCGCATGTGTGTACAGGCCCGTAAGAAAGGAACATAAACTCGGCGCGTACGGGGGGAGGTTCGGGAAAAAGGTTCGAATGTAGCGCTATTTTTGGTTTCGATGGGGGCCCGGGTTTCTTTCTATCGCTCCGAAATAACGCGCGGGCGGTCGAAGGGCGATTTCGCGAGATCCGAGTATATTTCCTTCACGCGGAGCTTATTCATCAAACGAGGCTTTAAGGACCGCGGAAATCGTAAATAACCGCGTTGTTCGCCTCCACTTACTACCTCCTTCGTGCATTTTTTATTATATTAAACGAGGAGAGGCGCGCTTTCCACTTTTCGACCTTCGATGGTGGTTTTGCGAGATTATTAAGTTGAGCGGGAATGAATAATATAACAAAGCGCGATGTTTACGACTTTGTTATGTATTTTTGTGGTCGAGTTTACTTTATGAAGAGTTTCATTTTACTGACTTTTATTCTACCAAGAAAATAAATAAATAAATTGATGAAAAATGTTTTAATATTACGTAGCTTTTTAAAATTCGTTCACAACATTAAACAAAAAACAATACTTTGTACTTTTGTACTTGATTTCAAGCTTTATTCAGCACTATGAAAATATTGATCAAGCAACGCGATTGTAGCCCGAATTCAAAAGCTTTGAAGCTAATCGTTCAAAGTGCGTATAAAGACTATTCGTTCAAAGAGCAATTCATTGAATAGAGAGAAGACGAGCGAGTTGCTTTGATAATTTTTTTTTTTCCTCCGAAAGATAAAAAAAAGTATTTTCTATCGAGGTACGGCATCATTGAAATAGGGGAAAAATCATTTGTCTCCGATGGAGCGTCGAATAGCCGGTTACCCGCAGCAGCCTCAACTCGACACAATGCAGTGTCGTTGGCCTCGGCGCGGCGTCCGCTGTTAAACGCGTTTTTGTTCGTAAAACATTTATGGTGTTTGATTGTACGGGGAAGTTTTATTATTCGCGTTCGGGGGATCAAATTAGATATTTATTAGTTTATGAAGCTTAAAGATTTTAGTATGAATGAATGTAAAAATCCTTTGAGTTATTTTGTAGAAGCCAGATTTCCAATGGGATGATAATAATTAAATTAGAAAAATTTGAACATAAATATTGTACTTTATTTTTGAGATATATTTTTAATAAATATTGAGTTAAGTTTTACATATATTCGAGCATGAATTTATTAATATTAAATTTTAGCACATCAATTACTATTATAAAATATCATATACTATTATAAAATATCTTTATTGTTTAAATCCTCCTTATCTACATGCATTAAAAACTAGGCGGGAACTAGACTTTTTGAGACACTGTTTCAAAAATTTTAAATATTAATTTTTAATTGATAATAATAAAATTGAGATTTTTTATTAATGAATCAATATTGTATTTAGGCTTGAACAGTCTGTAAAATAATAGTTTTTGAACAAATGGTTTTTTGTTTACAAATAATAATTAAAATCTTTTTTCAATTGCAATTTATTAATTTGCTTCATAAATGATAATGCTAATTAATAATATCAATCGAGCAACTTAAAAATAAGTTTAATTTTTAGCAGTTCATTACGTCTTAATCAAATCTATAATCCATAGTAAAATCATTTATTGCTTCATACATGATATCAAACACTGTTCTGAATTTTTATATCATAAATTTTTCACTTACACGTCAAAGGTCAAAGTACTTTCGTGTCGTTTGACGATCGTAACAAGATAAGATGCCAAAATGCATGCTTTAAAAAAGATCCCTCGAGGGGCAGAGCAGGAAGAGAGAATGCCAGTGTCACGGCCGGGTTATATATATGTGAGAGATATGGCATAGGTGCTGGAGGTACGTGATCGCCATTTCGGATAACCGAGGCGATGCCCGACGAACTGGAAATATAAATATATAGATCTTAAAACCCTTGACTCCTGGCTTTGCTCCGCCATTGACTCTGCGATACGAATTGGGTGCGTCCCGTGAATTTTAAGATTTTATCAAATTTTGACACTAAGCTGACTGGTACCAGGTGTGACTGGAAATTGCAGACTTATTCTATTGTCTTTTATGTTTACTTTTTTTTTTTTTAATGGGCTTTTATTTTGTCAGAAAGTTTTCTTATTCTACGAAAATTTGACTAAATTTATAAGCCAGGAAGATCTACATAATTTTGTCTAACTTTTCATAAAAATATTACAAACATATTTTCCTCGATATTTTCTGTTAGTATTTGAATAAGATTTTGAGATTGTTCAAATTTGTACTTTTGTTGGGTAGGATCAAAATAAAAAAATTTCAATGTATTTGTCTAAATAAGTATAATGTGAGGTTTAATGAAATCATATAAAAATAATCAATCAAAATTGTTGAATATCTTCCATAAGTTCATAATTATATTAAAATTTATAAAAAAATACAAAATTATCGAATAGAATATCTGTAATTAATTCTTTTCGAGTTATTAATAGATTTTTCGTTTATCAATTTTTTACTCATTTGGGTATCGACTAATGAGATAATGGTTCAAATTATAAATAACTATTTTTAATTTACGAGGAAAACTTAAGGAAAATGAAATTTATCTGTAAGTAAAATAACCAAACAACCAACAAAAAAAATTCTGTTAGATCATATATATCATTTATGAATATTATCATGTCGAATAATTTACCTTGAAATAAAAATTTATGCATTAATTTTTTTATTCAGTCATATCTTTGCAAAAAAAAAAAATTTTTACGTGACTAAAAAAAAAAAATGTTCATTAAAAAAACACAAATGCGTTAGTAATTGCATAAGCTGATGGTCCCTACAAAGCTTTGAAAGCAAAAATTAGTTCACTCAATGGGCATAAAAGTCCACTTGAAAATACCAGACGAACCGAATGAGTAAACGCCCTCGACAACACACCGCGCCCATTGACCACGTCTTTTGTATAATACGCGCTTATATGTGCTGTATGGCGTGTAGACGTCTTTGTACTAGCTTGCGATGCACCTGCCGGTGTGCCGTTGCCGCCGCCGGCGCGCGCATTTATGCATTGTTGGTAAACACGAGCACGTGGGTTTTTCTTATGTATATACATAGAATCCCGTAAGGGAGAGAATTTAAAGGGACTAGATCCAAGTTTTCACGGTTCTCTAGGGATTAAGCGTTTTGGGATACCTGATTTTTTAATCTTTTTTATTTTATTTTATTTTTTGTTTGTTACTCAAATTAATGACATACTTGTTAATTTTTTTATTTAAAAAAAAAAAAAATCAATTTATTTTGATATTATTTGTTGATAGAATTCTTTTATTTAATCATATTTTTATCTTTAAATTTTTAATGTTGTTTATTTTGTTTTATATTTCAAAATTTTTTATTGCTCTTAAAAAATTTTTCATTAATTTAATTATTCATTTCATCAGTTATTAATATAGTACATATATTTATTCATTTTTAATTTTTAAGTCTAATCGCTGTGAGTTCATAAGATTTCATATACTAGCGCATTAGTATTATGCAAAAATTTATAAGTAGTTTAAAATATAAATGAGTTATAATTATATTTCACTTTATTTGTTAGTTTCATGATTGTATTTTATTGGAGAGTTTTTATTTTTATTTTTCTTATTTTCTCATGTTCTAAAAAAAAAAATTAATAAAATTTTTATAAATTAATTAAATTTATTATTTTATGTTTTAGACGAACGGGAAGATGTTCAGAAAAAGACGTTCGCCAAGTGGATAAATTCTCAGCTACTAAAAGTGAGCCAACCATTTCTTTTCATTACTCACACTCCCACATTTATAAAAAAAAAATTTTTGTCTTACAGAATGTATACTATGTTTATTATAAAATCCCGCGTCATTCGTTAAAAAGAAAACAAACTCGAATTTTATTTTTACGCATCCCACTAGAATAGATTTTTTTTTTATATTTTTTTAGCACCAGCACGATCCGATCGCCGATCTTTTTCTGGATTTGCGGGATGGCAACAGATTACTTTCACTTTTGGAAGTCCTAACATCAAATTCATACGTAAGTGATCAAACTTAAGAAAATTTTTGAGTGCATAGAAAATAAAAAATCATATTTACCGTTACAGAAACGCGAACGGGGTCGCATGAGAGTTCACCACCTGAACAATGTAAATAAAGCACTGCAAATTTTGGAACAGAATAATGTAAGTTTGACTTAACTTTAACGGAAATATATAATGAAGTTATTATTTATGAGATAATCCACGAGTCAACTCGTTGTTTCAGGTAAAACTTGTTAATATTAGTAGTAACGACATTGTAGACGGTAATCCAAAACTCACACTCGGATTAGTATGGAGTATTATTTTACACTGGCAGGTATGTGATAGTTTTGAAATCCGTTAGATCGACGCACGCGCCTGTGGGTACTAAATCGTACTAAATCACGACGTTTTTATTGCAGGTACACTATCACTTAAAAGACTTAATGAACGAGTTACAGCAGACGAATCTTGAAAAAACCCTGCTCGCTTGGTGTCGTCAAACAGTACAGGTAAACATTTATATCTTGTACACTAATTTTAATAAATAATTTATTTGAAAGTTTCAATTATTTTATTCTACTGTTATACGAGTTTCTTTTTATCAATCAGATATTGTCTTTTAGTTTTTGATAGTAGCTTTAAATTGCTCAGACTGTTATAATGATATTCTATAATAATAATTATTACTTATTTATTAATTACATACTTGTTGATAAAAAAATGTAGTTAACTTTGTTTGATTTAAAATACCTGAAAATTTCAAAAGAGTTTATTTTCAAAAATTTCAGTAGTTTTTTTATTATTAATATTATTTTTGGAAAATTTTGCTTTGACGTTTTGTTCATGTAGAATTCCCGAACTGAAGCTTTACTACAAATTTTTATTAAACTTACACGAAATCGCTTTGATAATGTATTCCAACTTCGTACGATAAAATAAATTTTGAAAGCAAAGCACCCACGCCCGGTCGTCTAATTGAAAATTTAATTTTAGAATTATGAAGGAGTGGACATAAAAAACTTTACGACCTCGTGGTCGGACGGTCTGGCGTTCAACGCACTCTTGCACAGGTGGAGACCGCATTTGTTCGATTTCAGCACGATCGCCCGTAAACATCCGAACGCGCGTCTCGATCACGCCTTCAGGCTCGCCCAAGAGCAGCTTGGCATTGAAAGGCTACTCGATCCCGAAGGTATGCACTTTGATTTTTCTTTCTTTTTTCTTACTTCAGCTTTTTTGAGTAAGTATTGTTTACATTCACTTTTTTTTCTTCTTTTTTTTGCAGATGTTAACACGTCGATACCGGACAAAAAGTCAATACTGATGTACGTGACGTGCCTCTTCCAGTCGTTACCTCACTCCGGACAAGACATCGAGGGCATTGATATTTCCGCCGCGAGCGACTCTGGCTCTACTGTTACCACACCGGCCACCACACCGGGAATCGAAGTGATTATTTTTATTTTTTCTTTTAATTCATTTCATTAGTTTTGAATTTTATTGTCTGAGGTATCGGGTTGCGAATTTTTTACTTACACCTGTCTGTTTTGGTATCACTCATCAAGAAAATGAAACTTTTCGCATTGCTCTTGGTGTTTATTCACATTGGTGTACCCAAGTTTATGTAAAATTTTAATAGGCAACAAAGAAAATGCATTTGTAAATATTTAAGCACTTCGTGTGTTTATAAAAGAGAAAATATGACTAGAATATTACTAAAATAAATTAAAATAGTCAAAGTACTCGGAGTGAAAGTTAAAATTTTCACAGTTACCAAATAACTCATTGTAGTTCATCATTCTTTTTACTCAAAGTACCATCCAAGTTTATTGAAATTTTCAATCCTTTGTTAACAAATTTCTTAATTTTTCAGCAACCAACTGCATCCTTCCCCCCGTTTCCCTTATTCGAGCCACCGGTATCACGGCCCCTGAGTCTGGCAACGAACGTCTCGGTGGAGCTGGGCGGTTACCAGGTCGCTCTGGAGGAGGTCCTCACGTGGCTGCTCGAGGCCGAGGACGTGCTGAGCCACGCGGTTGAGATCGGTGGCAGCCTCGATGTACTGAAGCGACAGTTCAAGGAGCACCAGGACTTCCTGCACGAACTCTCCGGTCACCAGGATGGAGTTGGGGCCGTACTCGAGGAAGGCGAGAGGCTCCTGGCCGAGGGTGGACTCCAGAAAGACGAGGAACACGAGGTGCGGGTACAGATGTCCCTGCTCAACTCCAGGTGGGAGAACCTCAGGAAGAGATCCCTCGACCGAGAGAATAAAATACAGCAGGTGAGGGAGACGTTTCTGAATTTTACTGAAATTCAAAGGAATCAATATTGGTAGCTTGTAGTATCATAGTGTGATAAAATTATATTTCCAAATTAAGTTTTTGTTAGCTTTAAGCAGCAAGAATTTTTAATTTTGCTCGGTGTTAAGTGTCATAATGAAAGCTGGAATGTTGTGAATTAGTGATGTGTTAATTGTCGAATATTTATTGTACCTTTTCTTTCAACGATTAATTTCAATCGATACTTAACTTTTGAACGTCTTTCGATGATATTAGACACTGATGGGGATCCAGCAGACACAACTAGAGGCGCTACGTCAGTGGTTGACCGAAACCGAGGACAGAATATCACGCATGGCTGGAACTGAGAATAAATCCCCGCTGGAGGAACAACTGAAACAGCTCAACGAGCTGAGGGAAGACATTGAAAATCAACAAACCGTTGTAGACGGACTCAAAAACATGGTCGTTGTAGTGGACGAAGAAAATTCGGAAACGGTCTACGCGCAAATGGAAGACCAGCTGTCAGCTTTGGGTTAGATTTACATTAAAATATAAGATTTTATTTAAAATTTTTATACCAGAGCTTTTGTTGTAGTTTTTGAAATTATCGCTATCCTGCGAAAATTTTTTGTTATAAAATTTATATCAAAGACGATAAGCACTCTTTTTCAAAACGATTACTCACTAATTAGACGATCGATCAATTTTTTTCAGGCGAAAGATGGACTCACATTTGTCAGTGGCAACAAAAGCGCTGGCAAAACTTGCAGGCCCTCTCGACTTTGTGGAATAACTTGCAGGACGATTACAAAAAACTTTTGTCGTGGCTCAACGAAACTGAAATAACGCTGAAGCAAATGGAGGCAGCGCCGGTATCGGAAATCGGACACATTTTGGAGCGTATCAAAAAGTTGCAACTTCTGAAAATGGAAATGAACATGATACAGAAGAAACTCGCGGCTTTGCAAAAGACCATACAGGACTTTGATGGACACGGATCGAGCTCGGAGTGCGTCAATATGCTCGAGAAATTGGAAAATTTACAGGATCAGTTGGAGGCTGTTGGACAGATCATGGAAGTTCAAAGTCAAAGGGTAAAAAATTATGATTTCTTAAGATAATTAATTTAAAAATAGCTTTTTGCAACGTATGATTTATGTTTTTAGATATCAAATTCTGGATTCGAAGTTGATTTGAATCATCCGCAATTACCAGTCAATCCAGCGGTCGATTGGATCAACGAATCGATTATCGGAAACGCTCAAAAAGAAGAGTTAGCTGGAATGGTATGTTATTAATTGATTTTTTTTTTTTTAATCAAAATTAAATAAAAACAATGTAATTCTATATTGATTTTATATTTCAGTCGCCATCTCATAGCGACTCCAAGAAACGCCGAATCGACAGCGTAGCGAGACAAGAATTCGAAACCGCTTTATTGAATTTGTATAAGTGGCTTGACTACATCGATTTGGAAATAAGCCGATCCGAGGGAGTTTTCAACGAGCTTACCGTAGATGAAAAGAAGATCGTTTACGAAGACAATTTGTCGGACGTTGAGGCGCACAGGGACGAGTACGAAAAAGTTATTCAATTAGGTAAGCGACTGATCGAGGAGATGCAACAAATCGAGGAGCGCCACGATGACGAGGACGCGAAGTTGAAGAACTTGGAGAGTTGTTGGACCACCACGCATACCAGGCTGAAGGAGATCAAAGAAAAAATCGACTTACTTACCAAAATCAAAGAGAGTCAAGTAGAATTGACGAGTTTGAGATTGGTGCTGGATGGGCATTCCAAGTGGTTTGATTTGAACCTTGAAAATAAACAAGCTGATTTACTAAGGGTTAGTTATTATTTAATTATTTCTTGAAAAAAAATGTTACAAGTTTTTAAAATTTTTCTTATTACTTTCAGGTCAAAGTGAAGTCGATGAAATCTTACGAGGATCGCGTAGGAAAATTGACTGCTAATGTTAATGAATTAATTAATCAAGGAATATCAGTGGACGAGCTTAATACACTTAAAACTGATCATGAAAAGTTCACCTCGGATTGGAATACGCTCTTGAAAAAGTAACTATAAATTTTTACATAATAAAGCTTAAAAATTTTTTTTCGAATATAAAATTTTTTTTAAATATTTTTAGGTTAACTGATCGAGCAAACGAATTGAGCGATGTCGTCGACAAAACGCCTCCCAAAAAATTCATTGAAACGCTTGATGTCCTGATGTTTACCATCAGTAATATTGATAGCGTGTTAGCTGCGGAACATGCTGTTATATCGAATGAACAGACTATGAAAAATAAAACTGAAAAATTGAAAGACTTACAAGATACTCTCAAAACTCATCAAAGCAATTTTGATTATGTGAATAAAGTTGGACAAGAACTGATAACGAAAATGAATGATGAAACGCAAATAACCAAAATAAAAGACCAACTTCAAGAACTCAACATCAAGTGGAGCGACATACCAATTATAATAGATGAAAAACTACAAAAAATTTCTAAAGGTTTTTATATTTGTACTTATTTCTTTAAAAAAAAATCTCGATCGTTGAAAGGGGTGAAATAACCGAGCGTAATTTGTTTCGTAGATTCGGATTCTTTGAAAGTATTCAACAAAGAACTCAACAACGTGGAAGATTGGCTCGACAGGTCGGTTGCGCACTTAAAGGAAATTTCCGAGGACTCCGTAATAAAAGACGTCGAAACTACCGAGTTCAAACTCCAGCAAGTTCGCGAACTCACCCAGGAGGTCAATAAAACAAAGCCGAGAATTGAAAATTTGCAAACAACCACAAATACCATGATAGAAAATTCCGAGCCAAACTTTGCGAGTGTACTCAATGAAAAATTTGAAAATATATCTTACAAGTGGAATTCAATTGTCGATGGAGCCAAAGCGTTGGCCGATAAATACGAAAGTGCCTTGAAGAAAAATGATGAAGTAAGTCTATATTGAAATTCAAAAATTGTTTTTAAATGATTTAAAATACTTCGAATGTGTATTCAACTCACAAGAGTGACATATTTTAATTAACAGGGTTCATTACAATGGGTATACTTGTTTTAATCTATAAATATTTTAAATGACATGAAAACTTTGTAAAATTTTTGTAAAAAAAAAAAAAAAGATTATAGCCCGTAAAAGTTTTAAATAAGTACATTGATTAATAATTTATTTTTAGACGATCAACGGTATCGAAGACTTTACCAATTGGCTGAACCAGCTCGAAAGCGAGATCCCAGTCGAGGGCAAAGTAACATCCTCGGTCGAGCTATTCCAAGTGCGAGGTCGTTACCAGTTCCTCAAGGACAAGGTCGACCGTAGAGTAGAAGAATTTCGCAACTTGAACGAGCTCGGCAGCGACAAACTTTTGAGTTCGGAGGGCTCGTCCGTGCAGGAGCTCGGTCGTCGTTTTACCTCGCTCAATGCTAGATGGTCCGAGGTCACGGATCGTATTTTCGAGAGATACAAGCACTTCCAGAATGCTAGCCACGAGTACGGAGAATTTAGGGCATTGGTGGCGCAGGAGAGCGATTGGCTGGATAAGTTGGAAAAAAGATTGAAGAAGTCGAGCAAGAATGCGGCCGACGCCGAGGATATATCCGAGGAGCTTGATGTAAGCCATGCTAGGTGGAATTAAATTTTAATGATAGCAAAGATTACTTAAGGGCGGATCTTTTTAAATTTTAAATTTTTTATTTTTATTTTTTTCTTTCATTGCTTAAATAGACTATTATGAAATTTAAAAAGTTTTTTTATAATATTTTGAAAAATTTATGCCAAAGTTTACAAGGTGTACTTGCTATTCATAAAAATTGTATTTTAACGTTTTAAATACGATTAAGTTTTAACTTTTTACCGAAATTTGGAAAACTCATAAATTTTAGAATATAGTTCAATTGGTAATTTTTTAAAATTTTAATAATTTTAAATACGACAGTAAAATTTATTCGTTTCTTCAATACTTTTCAAGGACCTAGAAAATTACATAAGAAATCACCCGGATATTCGGTTTGAGAAACTTCAAGAGATCGGAAAACAACTTGTCGATAGTGACATCATGACACAGTCCATACAAACCGATGTAGAAACACTAATTAATCGATGGAGGGATTTAAATAAACAGGTAAATTTTCAAAAAATCGATTTACACTCATGGAATTTATTAACAAATGACATTTTTTAATTGGTTTTAATTGGACACTTTTTAATCCTAACCGCTTTGTTCTAAAAATCATGCTAAAATTTTATTATTCGAGTTATAAATTTTAATTCATTGAAATTAAACCACTCGAGTTTACCTTTCTTAAATGTTTTTAAAATCTTTTTGAATCTAATCCACTTGCATGCCCTAAATGTTCTAACACAAAACCTTCTTTAATTAAAAAAAAATTGGGAAAACTATGAAAAATTTAGGCTGGCGAGCGAGCGAAGCAGCTGGAGGGATCGGTCAAGCAGGCCCAACAGTCCGAGGGCCGGATACTCGCCCTCCAAAACTCTCTAACTCAGGTTGACTCGGTACTAACCGCTAGACTAGACTGTGACCTCACTGCCGATGACTTGCCTCATGACTACCAGGTCTGTGTCACTTTTATTTTTCTTCTTCGTTATTTATATTTTTTTTACACTTATTTAACCACTTGTAAAACCATTCTGTTACGTAAATTAATTATTATCACATTTGTGTCGTTGCGATAAAATAAAAAAAATCATTGTGGTGTCAATCTGTTTTACTCGAATTAAGGCTGAAGAAATAAACTTTATGTGTAACGTAACCCAATACATGTGAACGTTATCCAACCACATAGGATGAATTGCTGGTACAGCTAATTCGCAATAATACATATCTCTTGTCAATTTTCATTTGGAAATGTTCGATATGATTGAATGGGTGCTTTTATTTCATGAAATTATCGTGGTGTTCTCAATAACAATTCATCAAAGTCATTAGCATGTAAATCTTCGGGACCATTGAAAAACAACCCATATTTCTCAATTTTCATAACATTACCAATAATCACGGGTCGGACCTAGGACTGATAAAAATTCAAAAAACTCATTTTCACGATGCTTAATTGAAAAACCTTTAGAAACTCGTCGAGGAAATGGACAGTCAGCTCCTGACATTGGACGAGATGTCGGCCCAGGTCGAGAGCTACAAGGCCGCGGGCAAGCAGGAGGCGGCGCAGCGTCTGCAGGAACAGATGGGACTTATACGTCAGAAGTTCGCCGAGGTCCAGACAAAGTTCCAGCGGTTCCGGAGCCCGGCCAACATCGAACCTCGGCTGTCGCGGGCTATGCGCGAGCTCAGGGGCATCGAGGAGGCCACGTGCCTTCTGGAACTGGCCACCGAGGACCCCGATGCCATCGAAAGACAGTACAACCACTGCTTGGTAATTAACACTATGATCAAATTTATCGGATATGATTTTTCATTTAAGGTTTTTTAATATTTATAAAAATTTTTACAGCGGTTTTATCAAACTTTGAGTGAGATTAAGAGTGAAATTGAAAGCATTATCGTTGCTGGTCGCAAACTAGTCGAAGAAGGAAATGTCGCCGAACCAGACGCATTCTCAAAACGGATCGACACCCTCAAAGAACTTTACAATAAGGTATTTTAATAATTCACTGAATTTTTTAAAGTTACTTTGATCAATAAAAAATTTGCTTTCGTGTGTAGCTTGGAATGCAAATAGCCGAGTCTAAGGCGATACTCGAATCCGCGTTGGAATTGTCACGGGACATGTACAAACAAATGTCGTACATCAACATGTCGATAGAAAGCATTAATAAAGAACTCGACACTCAAAGACACAGACCCGATTTACCAGTAAACGCAATTTATGTTACGGTAAGATTTAATATCAAATTTTTCACGCTAAAATTATTGATATAACTTGCTGAGTTAAGTTTTCTTTAAAAATTCTGCGAAAAAGAGCGTAGAACCGAAACTCAATTAATCTTTCTCATTATGCAGGAAACCCTTACGGAAGTAATCCCACGATTAAACGCCGTCAGGGATAAGCTTTTCAGGACTCAAGATGAATTTTCGAAACTTTGCGATCCAACTTACCTCGAGCAGCTTAAAGAAAAGCTCAGCAATATCATTGATAGACTTGCTAATACCGAAAAACGATTGAGAATGTGCCACGGTTCCGAGGTACTTCAACAACCTTCTAATCTCACTAATAATAACTTCAAAAAATTAATTTCTATTTTATGTAATCCTAGGAGGAACCCAATGTAAACGAAATAACCGCATGGTTATCACAAATGGAGGATAAATTAAACAAATTGAACAGTGTGCCAGTTGACCAACTAAACGACAAATATTTCGAGCAGTGCAAGGTAAAAAAAATGAAAAGTTCGAAAATGATTTTTTTTTACGTTGATAATTTTTCTCAAAAATGTATTTTTATTACTTACAGGTTCTTCAAACAGAATTAATGGAATCAAAACCGAAGATCTTACAATTGCAGCGTTTTACTTATTACTCGAAAGTGGCTGAAGTGTGCAAAAGATGGGATGAAATTTCCAAGCGAGTTCAGGTAAGTTTTTGTGAAATTTTATCAAACACCCTTTTCACCATACAGTAGAAAATTGTGAAATAATCGATATAAATTTGCACGCCTAAAAATATCGCTAAAGTATTTTTTGTTTATTTATTTATTTTTTGCTTTTCTCATGCTTTTGCTTTGTAACGAACACCATGTATTGCCTTCTATGACAGACAAATTTTCAAACCATTGATATAAGCCACCATAAGCAATAAATCATTTGAATTATAGTTTTTTTTTTTTTTTTTTTTTTTTTTTTTTTTTTTTCAAGTAACGAGTATTTTTTTATTTTTTTATTTTTATTCAATGTTCTGTAAAATTAATTATAAATTTTTTTTTAGTAAAATTAAAAAAAAATTATTCACTTCTGCTTAAATAGTTGTACATACTTTTTTTATCGTAATTTTTTTTAATGAGTAGTATTAAATATGTAAAATATTTTTAAAACTAAGTAAGTGATTAACAAACTGTCAATTAATTTTTAGTGTATCAATTATTTTAAATACGTAATTGTGTACAACAAATGTAAACGTAAGTTTACCGAGCATATGTTATTCACGCGATATTTCGAATGTATATGTTTTGTAGACTTGAACGTGGTATCATGTGTTATGAGATTATGCTTTAAAAATATTCCTACCAAAGTACCTACGATACGTTTAATGTTACCTTTAGTAATGTCCGATAACTACATTGTAGTAAAATTAACTATATATTATGTACGAAATGCGTAATATTTGTTCAAGCTCCTGATTGTAAGAACGAAAAGAGAAAAAGTTGAATATAAGTAGGTGATAAGCTTTTATATTTGTCAGCTCCTAGAAGCAAGAAAACAAAAGACCAGCACACCTTATCCAAGTTTATCCGCTTATAATTATTATTCCGTTTATTCAGTGTCACAAATGCGTTAACATCTGCGCAATGTTGTATCCGGCACCAGCAAAACCACCACAAACCAACTCACCGAATTGTTGAAACCTTTGCGTTTTACCCAAAGCATTATGTAATAAAATGACATTGTCCCCTATGCTCGTCGTTAAAATGAGAAAAAAAAAAATGCGGTGAATTTTATATTGGTGATGGAATTTTCAATATTATTTACTCGTGAAAACTTCAGCAACATTTATTCAAAACTTAAATTGCTTGTGGATCCTGATTACATCCGAGGGGGATATCTTGTTTTCTATGGTTACTTTTAGCTTCTTCTTATCCTTCAGTATACTGCAGCTTTCACCCTGTGTATTCCTAGCATAAAAATTTTTTCTTTCTAAGTTAATTAACTAAGCATGTTTATTATTATGAAAATTAATTTTTGATTCGACTACTTTAATAATTTACTAAAGTATAATCTATAATTGGATTTTGTAAAAAAAAATTATTGATTACGGCTATGATACGTATTTTTACAAGTAATTATTTGGTTCAAAATTTAAAAATGCTTAGTAACATGAAATTTTTTACTTTGAAAAAATCTTTTGAGCTTTTCTATGATTGTGTGTACCGCAGCTTTTCGCCTTTAAATTTTCTCGAGTGGAAAACATTTGCCTCAAAGTACCTACTATTTTTTTATTTTTAAGTTCATAATTTTATTTCTTTTACTTTATTTACTTACATTACAATAGAATAAATTAAAAAATCAATTCTTAGTTGTTGTTAAATTAATTGTCTCTCAGAACTACTAATTTTCTTTCAAAAACTTGAGCTTTTATTAATTGAATTGAATATTCCTTCATTTTAATTCACGGGTTATTCGTGAATCAACAGTGTCGTTTCAGATCATAGTTTACTAAGTTTTTATTTCAAAGTTTTTGTATAAACTTAAATATAAATGTAAATACGGCAAGTTATAAATTATAATAGTTTCTTTTCACTCGAGAAACGTATGTCAACTTTGACATCACTAGAGTCAACCGTATGTCATATTTTCGCAGGAATGGATCCACAAGAAAACAAATAAGGTTTTAGTTAGCTCTAAGGGTAGAGACAATATTAGCAATCAAGCAATCAGCGACGACGGCCCTGGAGTGGCATATTCGAATGCAGCCTTCAACGACGTTAACGCCAACAGAAGTCCATCGAATATCAATGAAAATACTGGTTAGAGAAACAAATGTTCTGTAGCAGATGACAAAAAATTCGTTTATTTTTCGTGTATTTGTTTGGCAACATGAATCGTTAATTTTTTAATCTCTTATTGTTAACTTGGAAGTCTAACTTGGCTTTAAAAATTCAAAAATCAGATTCTCTGAGAGTTTTTACATTACTGTAAACATAAAGAAATTTTAAACTCTTCCGCTGTATACGAAAAACTTTTTTTTTTTTTTATCATAGAGAAGCGTAAAGTTCTTTTTTCGACACCAGTGCGTAAAAAATGAACTTTGAAATGGTTTTACGCACTTGGTTCGAAAAATATATTTCGAAACTGGTGCACATCGACACCAGGGCTCTTTGACGAACTTTTAAATCGCACCGACCGTTCGTAATTTCCGTGTACCGCCACGAATGAAATTGTCATCTGCAAACATTTAAACCAAAACCACAAAATAAAATCCCTTCTTAAAAAAACCAACCAGGCGAGAACAACAACTCGAAAAAAACACCAGAATCCGCTCCGATAACCAGCGTGTCGATGCGGAGTCACAAGTCGTCGACCAAGACCGACAAGACCCGAATAATAGACGTCAGCCGAACCGTGCGCAGGCGGCTCAACATGAGCGAGGAAGAACCGATGGTCACCGACATGGACAAGGAGGAGTTCTTCCTGACGAAAAACAGCAAGCTCTTCTCTCAGGTGTCAAGCAACACCCTGCAGACGACGGAGCAACAAAATGTGGCCGAACCCACCGACTGCAAGGTCGTCGAGGTCAAGGCACTGGAGATCGTCAAGGCCGCCGTCGGCAACGATGACCGAGTCGTTCTGCCCAAGGCGAATTTCGGGGTACAACACGTACCGCAGGTAGGGCGACGAGATTGTGAGATGCCAAGAATGATTGTTTGCTAAATTTTATTTTCGGGTAGAATTTTTTAAACTAGTGTGCATTGGATTTTTTATCAACAGGTTAATTTACAAAAGAATTCGTAAGGTTTTTTTATTGGATATTATAATTAGTCCTAAGAATTTTTAATAAGAAACTGAAAATTCTCGCAAGCTTGTAAATTCTAAGAATGATTTTTTACCTTACCAGAGAGTAAAAACATAATAAAGCGATTTTTCGATTCTCATTGTGACCATACAACACACAGAAAAGTTTAGCAAACAATTTTCGAACCCCCGAATCCGTTACAACGAACCAATTGCGCGCAGGTAGTAGAGCACGTCGAGATAGTCGAGGTCTCGGAGTCCGAGTCCTTAGACACGGACACCGAGGAGAAGGAACAAAGCCCCCACGTGGACACGCCGATGCCGAAGAAAGAGCTGGTGTCGATACTCAAGCGCTCGTCTCCGGAGTCGACCCAGAAGGACCTGGCCGATCTCCTCGACCAAGCCCTTGAGCAATCGCCAACGAGCTTCCTGAAGAAGGCCAGGCTTCCCATGGCCACTTCGACCCCAGAGGTCGGGATCAAGCGCGTAGACACTCAGAGCGTGGCCGAGTACCTGGTCCTCGACGACGGCGAATCGAGGCGGAAGGAGGTGACCTTCGCTAAGGACGGGGAGCAGACGCCCAAGAGGATCAAGATGTCGGGGACGGTCAAGGAGGACTGCGACAGCTTCTACGGGAGCGACAAGGAGACCGATGAGCCGGTGATTTTCTCGGACGATACCGAGATCGAGGTGGGGAGCTCGAGCTCCGAGGAGAGCGATTTTAATGGAAGGAGGAAGGTAGTGGGTGCTGCTTACGTTCTTGGGAACCGTACATTATTATACTTCTATTTTTTTTTTTTTTTTTTAAGTATCGTTCTTGCGATGTGTGCTTGTTGCTGAACCTTTTTTTTTACGCGAGCATGAAAATCTTACCAGACGTAGGTCTGAAAATGGTTTATTGCTTTGGCTTAGAAACTCGAATTTTTTTTTCTTCTTCAAAGTGTCTTTCAAATTTTTAATTCAAAACACGAAACAAAAATTTTTTTAAGTAAAGTATTCGGTTAATAGTGGACCTTGGTGTACATTTTTTTAATTCTACAAGTTGAAACAACTGGGTAAAAAATTTTTACAATTTTTGATTTTAATTCCCATTAAAAATCGTGAAGAGTGAATTTTGGCGGGAATCAAAAATCAACTTTATTTAAACTTTGAAAATTAATAAATATATATAAAACTCACTATTGAGCGAACACTTTTTATTCAACGAATTTAGTCGTGTTTCCTACTAGTCATGAATCATGGGTTCGCTTTCACGAAAAAATGCATGATCTTTATCTGAAACACCGTAAATATAACAAAAAACTTGCCAGGTTGAAGTGGAGAAGTCGCAGCAGCGGGTACCGGAACGCCCGTCTTATTTGGAGAAGAAGTCGCCCTTCAAAACGGGTAGAGTTTCGCGCGCGGCCCTGGAACGCGAGATCCTGGAGTTCGAGGACCTGGCCCAGCAGATGCTCAACCGCATGGACATCATGCTCATGACCGTTGGTGGCGTTACCAACGAGAAGGATCCGTCCAGACGTCTCGAGGTACTCATTTTGTATAAAATTTCAATTTAAAGAGTCGATTTTGGCCACATTTATAACTTTTTTAATATTATAATTTTCTTTAGATTCTGAAATCCGAGATCAGTTGTTTGGCACCAGATGCGGCTACCTTGATAAGCCGAGGTGACGGTCTGGTGATGACGGTGCATTCAAACGACCCATCGAGGGCTGACAAGATCAAGCAGGAGCACCAGGACAAGCTCCGTAGCAAGTGGCACCAGGTAATGCAGGAGTGCGAGACCAAGCGCGCTCAGGCCCTCAAGGCCGAGGACATACTCCGGTCGTACAACCAGCTGATAAGCGAGCTCGAGAACTGGTTCAGGGTCGCGCCGCAGAAGATCGAGCAGGCCAACAACTACGAGGGCCAGCTCGAGTCGTTCACCGTTGAGTTCGACGCGAGACAGGACCAGGTCAAGAGGCTCACACAGTACGGACAGGAGCTCAAAAAGATGAACGTAGGCCACAACGAGAACGCCTTCTACAGCGTAAACAGCCGCTGGCAGGAAATCAGCTCCCAGTTCAAGAGGTTCAGCGGAAGCAAGGACAAGGATAAGCAGCACACGGACAAGAAGGTCGAGTCGGTAAGTTTACTTTTGTGAGACCTGAAATTTCAATTTTGTATTTTCAATCACTCCTGAATGTGATTTTTTTTACAGCCCGCAGGTGGAATAAGCGTGTCGGACTTCGTGACCAGGGTGAACAAGCTCCGCGACGGTATCGGAACTCTGTCGAAGTCCCTTAACACGGCGCCCCTGAACGGCAAAGACTTCGAGCTTTTCATAGACCAGGACGACTGTCTAAAGAAGATAAGTAGCGCCCTGAACATCCTCAAGCCGAGCGTCGAGGAGATGCAGTACCTGTGGGAGACGATGACGGAAAACGAGCCGGTGCGTCACGTCTACGACAGCCTGAAAAAGGAGTGGACCCACGTAAATCAGGCCTACATCGAGAGATACAACCGGTGGGCTAAGTGCAATGAGAAGCTGAACGAGCTTCGCAACGCGTGCTGGAACTTTGACGACTCACTTCTCAAGATGGAGGTGACGCTCAAGGAGGTCGCCTCCAATCCGCTCAGCAAGACCAACAAGTCAAAGATGCTCGAGCTAGACCACGAGATGCCCAGAATGCTCAGGACCATGAATGGCATCGGGGCGACGGTAACCGACATGACCAACCGATCGTCCCCCGGGGACGTCAAAGACTGGCACCAGGTCATTCACGACCTCAAGTCCAGGTGGCAGGGTTTCGTCACGGATTGGAACATTCAGAAGACCAGGTGAGAATGAGCTACAACGGTCTGCGAAAACTGGCACGTCTAATTTGATACCTAGGTTTATTCCTACTTTTCTAAATTTAACCGTCGTCACGCACATGTGCGACTCGAGCTCGCACTTCGGCGTGTTTACGATCCTCCCCCGTAAACTAGTGTCACACTTGAACGTGCAAACCTTACGGGGAAAAAACGAGCAAGGTAAGCCAACGCGGAAACGACTCCGAGTCTCTTGGCCCGCCCGGCTATTTCTGCAGTTGCACCGCGAAGATCACCGATGCCGGGCGTTACTTAACCTTAACTCTTTCTATCTCTCTCTCTCTCTCTCTCTCTCCTTGCCAGTTCTATTTTTTTTCCGCCCAAGTTTGAGAAGCTATGCTGACCCGTGTGAGGAAAAACTACTTTAAATTTCGTTTGTCCAGGTCCGGGGCAATGGGTAAGCAGCGCACCCCCAAGCAGATACTCGACGGAGCGGCCAACTTGGTGTCCCAGGTGAACTCCCTGCTGGTGTCCACCGCCAACCCCTCCGACGACACCTCGCTGTCCATCAGACTGTCTATGGTCAAGGTAAGTGAAAAACATACATTTTTAGTTTTACTACAAAGAAATTATGGACTTTGTTCATTAAAACATCCAAGTTTCTTGAAGTTTGCCGGCCGGTGGCGAGGTTTGTTTTGGACGTACACGGGCTTACCGGACCGAAATAGAAAGTTATCTACTTACTCGCTGACTCTCTCTTGCGAGGCCCGCGTGCGTTTGATGATAGCGCGCGTAACTAAATTTAGGCTCCCGCCCAGCAGCGGAGAATGTACGGAAGAAGTTTTAATCCCTTCGATCGATGAACTTTCGCCTTCCTTGCGGGGTCGGCCTTTACTTTTATGCTCCGAATTTCCCGCAAGGTGGGATCTTAGAAGATTTTTAGCATTTTTTTTTCTTCCGCGTAGATTATGATTAGAAAAACTTGGTGAGATATTAGCAAAAATAAAACTTAGTAAATCATCTAGTTTTAATTTAACATGGAAAAAAAAACTTACTTTAAAATTGAAGTATGTAAAAATGATTTAAAAGTTTAACAATATTTACGTACAATTTTCTTAGTCATATCGGACACATTTTTTCTGTATTTGCAAGTGTGTATCTATTTTTATTTTTGTTACAACATTTTTATATATTACGAAATATAGTATTTCGGTGTCCAAACAGTACCGGAGTTATGAACAAATTCAGATTTAAAATTAGTTTTAAATTAGACCTTAAGAAGTTAATTTTTTTATTTCAGGCTAGAGAAAAAGAACTTGCCGACCAAATAAAGGAACTGCAAACTTTGAAGAGCCAGCAGCTGCCGGAAGTCAGCGACGACGAGTGCAATAAACTAATAGTTAATTTGGAAAAGGTACTTTTACCCCTTCTCACCAACAGTTTTATCAATGCTTTTTTTTTGCAAAATTAACTTACCTTGAAATTTTTCAGGCTCACAGCGGAATATCCTCGCACAAGGAGTACGTGGAGAGCAAGCTGACCTCACTGAAGAAGTACGTGCAGAGTTTGGACGGTGTCATGACGTGGGTTACGGAGACCCGGACCAAGCTCAACATCGCCCGCGAGCTGCCGCACCAGGACCGCACTAAAACTATCGAGAGCATTATGGTGAGTTATTTGATTTATTAAAAGCCCAGAAACCCAAAGTTTGATAAAATAAAGTCTACAAAAGTATTTAAAAATGACGGTAATTGTTTAAAAGTATTTTATTATATTTTTTGAATATCAAAATAATAATGACAAATGCTCTTAATTTACATTGTAAACGTTTGAGTTGGTAGACTAAAAAATTCTAAAACAATAATAATAATGAAAAACTAATTATCTAGTGTATTTTAATTAAATACTACCCCGATAATTCGAAGTTTTTATAATTTTTTGCCAAATTTACCCAGAAAATTCGAAGTTTCTAAGGTTTTATATTACGAATTTAAAATATTAAAAAATCATATCAAACTTTTTTTTGCAGGCAACCGTTGAAGATAGACAGATGGAAGTCAAGGACGTGCTTGAGAACTACACGAATCTTGAAAAGGAATGCGAATCCGCTAAACAGACCGTCTCCATTGAACTTCAAGTAAGAATGAGAAATTTATCTACTCGAAAAGGATCGATCGTGCTTGTAATAAAAAAAATTTTTCAGGAAAAATTGAAGAAATTGCGAGACGACTGGAACTCATTGAGGAATCGCGGGGACGTAGAAGTAGAGTCTTCGTCGCTGGCATCTCATGTTCAACAAAAAGGTAAGTCATTCGTGATTATTGTTTTTATTGTCTTAAAAATTTATCATAGGTCAGCCCGTGTGCATGAATGTCGAAAGTTCACTCGGGTGAATTTTGAAGGGAACCATGAGTAGCACGAACAAAAGTTGGCACAAAAACGACACTGCGTAGAATAGAGTGGTCACTACGTCCTTGGTGATGTAACAGAAAAACGTAACGTCCAAAGAAAACATGACCACGCTCGTGAAAAAATTAGTCATCCCAAAAAAATGGTACACCAGCATGATGAAGTAGAACAGTCCGTAGATTAGGTATACCAGAGCGACGTTCTCCGAGAAGTTCTCGTGCATCTCCCGGATTCTCTCCATCGAAAAATCTGCAACGCACGAATGTTCATAAACATCATCTCTCTCTCTCTCTCACTCTCTGAATAATAAACATAGTATATAGATCTTACTTTGTAGTAGGTTATAGGTTATGAATGGTAAAAAGTCTGTACGTGTATACCCGCAGCGTGCATTTGTTTTTTCCAATCACTCGCCCGAAAATATATAGAATTTATCCGAAAATTTGATCCATAAGTCACGCGGGGGCGGTGGTTCGGGAGGTATGAAAGCGACCTAAATCGAAAGGGGCTCCTGGTAGGCTGGGCCTGGCAGGTTGCAGCCACTTTCAAAATTTATCGCCTCCCCTCCACAGCGTCGCGCTTCATTCGCCATTAAATTCTCCGGGCGCTGCAGCTCTTTTTGTCCCCCCGGTCGTGCGAATTCCTTCCGGGCTCGATATTTTCTTGCTTTCGCGGGCCGAGTTCAGCTGGGAGAGGAAAGGAGAGGCAATTGCGAGGGGGTTGTTTTGAAGAAAGTTTTTTTTCGGGCGCATTGTTGAGTTTTTGCGGGTATTAAGTTACCCCCCTGCGCTAGTTTATTTTATTTTGTTTGGCTTTCTGAGGGAAGTTAAATTACTTCTTTTGTCTTTTTTTTTTTTACGTTTTTTGTGGAAATACCGATGATTTTTTAGTGACATTGAAGCTAAGATTTTTTGAAATGATTAATAATAAACTAGTATGATAAATCATTCGCTTAAAATTATTTATTTTACATTTTATGCACTTTATTACTGATTATCTTATAAATTATACAAAAATATAAATTAATTCAACGATTTTCAAATTGGCTACATATTTGGCAAAAAAATTTTTTTGGTTATATTTATTTTATTATTTTATATTTTATTCAAACATGTAGTCAAAGTTATGCATTTGAATGTAAAAATGTACTAATTTTTTAAACTCGTGAAAAAATTTTGTGGAACTTAAACGTTTTAACCAATACAATCGTTTATCTAGTTTTTGCAGGTTATTGTTATACAATTTACAATCAAATATAAAATGGAAAAAATTTTCTAAGCTTGTTACTATACAGATTACACAATAATAGATACCTGTAAACAAATACTACTATAAAATATGATTAAAAGATAGATAATTTAGTTGTAAACGTTTAAAAAATCAATCCGGTTTAGGTAGACTCGAGTATACGAAACTACCTGTTTAACGCCAAAACACAATTTCCGTCAACAAGCAAACGACGTTTGCGGAGAGCAAGCAGGTAACTCTTTGATAGATTTACGCGACTTTTTTTTTTTTTTTAAAGTTCCTCCCTCCGCATCTTTACGATATCTTTCTACTTTGTCGCGCACCGGTAGATTAGTTCTCGCCCTCTTCCTCCTGCTCTCCGGGATTCGTTTTTCCCTTTTTTTTTTATCCGGCCTCTCGAGATAGAAAATCTACGCCCGCCTAAGAAAAGCGTGATCAATATAGCCGGCTCGTTTTTTCCCTTGCTTGCTTGCTACTCGACGCGCCCTGGGTGGGTAAAAAATTTCTCATTTCGTCGCGTTATCTTTATGGCTGCAGCTGCCGAAAAACCTGCTGGATTATTTGATATTTTTGGGTTAACAGTCGATTGACTAACTTGCAATAAACTGCAATGCGTTGTTTAAAAAAGCCTTCAAAATTGATTTGTTTATAACTTTTTTTTATGAAGATTTTTAATGTTTTCAGTAGGTTAGATCATAAGGACTAAATTTTAGAACAAACCGTAAAGCTCAATTTTTCATACTATTGATTCGAATATTAGTACACATATATTTCAAAGTACATTCCAACACTAAAAAAAGACTCCTCGCTTTCATAAATTTCCCTATGGCTTCAGATCCCACGCACTCGTGATATTAAAGCGCGCGACGTCGTAAATTTAAATCTGCAAATTAGTACTTCTTTTTTAAAAACCTCCGTATTTCAATTAAGTTAGCGAGACAGACACAAAAAAAAAAAACTAAAGTAAATACTCGGGAGGAAACAAATTTTAACGAGATAATTCGACTGAAATGTATGTATATCTTGATATCCTGAGAGGAAAAAAAAAAAAAGGAAGAGAGAGAGAGAGAGAAATGTTACCCGGGAGTTTTCCTCCCCTCATTATTTCAAACTATCTTAAATATGAAAAAAGTCGGGGAGGAATATGGTCCCGGTGGCGCGTGTATCTCTTCTTATCAGCACCCAGCCACTGTCTTTTACCGAGTCGGGTCTGTTAGTGAAAAGTCTGTAAGAGATATAAAAATTAAAAAAATAAATTTTTCTGGTTTTTGCTTTGTGAGTTTCTGGATGTGAGTTCAGTTTTAAATAAACAATGGGTTTTAGTTAAAACAATGATTTTATTTACAGTTGACTGACCAGAAGATAGATAAATAGGCTTTTCAGAGTTTCACTTAAACAAATAAATTAAAATAATTTATTCTTACAATATTCAAAATTATTATATTGTATAACTGTACTTATAGTCTGATTTCCAAACTATAAACTTAGATAATACACGCCCGATTCTGTATTAGTTATTAGAGTAAGAAATAAATTATTATAGTTTATTTGTAAGTATTGCTTTTTAAAAACTAAATTAAAAATTTTCAAACATACCTGCACTTTTTAAATTTAAACTTTCTATGATTTAAAATAATTTTGAATTTAAAAATACAAGTTTTGTATTATGCTTTTACAGTGACAAGAACTTTGTACTTAATTTCGCACTTCAACCAAGACACAAAAAAGTTGATTATTATAAACCACAATCAATCCAAGCTCGTACGAATAAACAAATAAAATCATAAATACTCCACCCCAGGCACCACCCCCAGTCTTATCAGAATTCCCCGGCGTGTGCTTCAGCAACTGGTGCCCCGGCGGCCGGCGGCGACGCGCGGTCTGCCCGGTTCGTCGACTCGGGGGTGGGTGACATTGACCGCCAGTGCACCCGCGCGCCTGCGCCAGACTCAAAAACCCGCGATCTCGCTGTTCGAACTACTTGATCACACACGGGCATGTAAATAATGAGCCCGAACGAACTTTATCTCGGCCTCGCATGCGTACACCCGCCTTATTTCCAAATTATACCTGGGGGGGCTGCCAAGATTAAGTGCGCGGGTTGGCTTTATGGTGTTTCGGGAAAATTACCTGTGTTTTATTGCACTGGGGGTGCTTGATTTTGTTCACTTTTTTTTTTAGAGATTGAGCCGTTTGTTGCTTATGCATACTCATTACTTCTACACTTGTCTGATGATGATATTCTGATGATGAAATCATTTAAATTACTTCCCTCTTGACAAAACAACCTAATATTGAGACGAGTCTTGTTTTGATACTTCGATACATTGGATCTTGTTAATTTCAAATATTGTTTAAATAAGATATTCAAGAATCTTGTCCAATTTATCTTGGTTCTGTCTTTAAACAATAAGCTGCAGTTCAAGACACGACAATCTTGAATATTGTCAAAGCCTTAAAACGGTGTACTAAAATTTCTTCACTTATTTCCAGATTTGAAACAACAGGAACTTCTAAAAATTCAAGTACAGTGGACTTTTTGATTGCATCTTGATATTTTCTCCACATCCTCAAACTAAATATCGTCTAGTGTCAAGACACACCTCTCGTTTCTTCCAGAACTAAAGGTTAATAGTGAACTAAAGCACACAAAAAGCAGATCCACGCTGACATTCGAATGATTCGAGATCGGAGCACTCGTCTCTCTTTCTCCCCCTCACGAATCGTCCCCCCGGGGCGTTCGGCGCCACACATGCGCTCTAATTTCGCGGGGGTCGGTCTACCCGCCAGCGCTAGGCTGCCGCGCGTAAGCCGGCAGTACAAACCCCGGACGGGCTCGGGGCCGAAGCTGGCGCTCCGCAACCTCCTCGCGCTCCCATCCACGAGGTTACTGTTATCTTCCGGTGTGCTCCTCCTCCGTTGTTGTTGTTCTTGCTGTGCTCTGTGCTTGGTGCGGTAGTGCTGTGATAGCTCCAAGAGAAGGAAGGTTGATAAGTTCTTTTGGTGGGGGAATTGTGGGCTGGTACAAAGGAGGCTGCAGCCGAAGGGGAACAGCATGCCGCTGAATTATGAACGGCGTCACGTGAGTTTTTACCAACCCGGTGCGCGGGATACTTTTTAGTACTGGGGGGTTGATTGAACACGGACAGACGTCGTGCTTTAATGATGCTAAATCTGGGTTTTTTTTTTTTTTTTTTGAGGTGGTGTGGGGTGCGTAGGATGTGTTTGTATGTAGTGAGGCTTGACACGTGTTGTTGTTTATATCATTACGTTACTGAAATTTAAAAAAAAAAACCAGGTTGTTCTTTTTGAATTAACTATTTGGGTGGGGTAAATTTTTTATTCTGATCCGTTTGTCATTCGTGAAAAATTTAAAATTCATTTGATGGATTCGAGCGTGCATTTTTCAGGATTTTTTGTTAACCTGATTGTGTTTTGATAACCGAGAGTCAACTCAAAGCTTTGTTTCGTTTTCAAAACCGTGCTTTACTTTTAATCCGGAATTGCCACAGTCAAATTTTACATCCCCACGTGTTGACTTTTAAAAGGCTACTTTTTCCAATTACACTGTTTGGATTAGTGAACGGTAAATCCAAAAAATTGCTAAACGTGTAGCATCTACTTTTAATCTGACATTGCAAGACTATTTTTAATTCGATTACCAGTATTGTTTAATATAACACCGGGCGTTAATTTTAATTTTAAAAAGATTAAAAGACTTTACGGATGAATAAACATCGGACAGAGGGGGAAATTAAATTATCCCACTCCCGCTCGCTCCTCTTTATTATTTTTAAAACTTTTTTAATCTGCCGGGCTCTCGTTCTAATTTCATGGTGTTTTTTTGGTTGCAAAGTTCTTTCCTTACCGGGGCTTGATGAAATTAGCGTTGGCGCGAGTTGGTTATCAAAACGAAAATCTGTCACACGAGAGTTCATCCGAAGGTCTAGTCCCTCGCCCACGTGCACTGTAGGCTTCGATTTTCCAACGGGGATACAAATAGCAGCTGGGAGAATATGTTTGAAGTAGCGTGTTATGGAAGAATTCTATCGTTGTTTTTTTTTTTTTTTTTTTTTTTTTTTTTTTTTGATAAAAACATGGAGCGGGATGTTTTTATTAAAAAAAATAAATTTACTTCTTTCTTATTACCCAATATCGCTGTAGGTAACAACCACCCAGGAAGCTTTTAAAAGCTTTGTTGGGCCATAGTTTTTTAATAACGCTTTGAGCTGATCCCCCATTTATTACGTAATTAAATTCTTTGATATTTTTTTTTTAAAAGAAAACCTTTCGCGCGGTCTTGTAACTTTTATTAATTTAACACTTTTTTAAAAAATACAAAAAATAATTCACTTATAAGTTTTTTTTTTTTTATAATTAGCATTTATTAACCTTTCTAAATTTTTATGCATTGCTTGTAAGTTAAAATTGATTTAATTTTTTATATTATACATTCTTTGAAAAGTAAAATTTTTCGAAGGTTCGAAATATTCAAAAAACTCTTGTTTTTTGACTGAAATATCTTCGTTAAAAAAAAGGTTCTTGAATCCTCAGTGTTCGTAAAAAAAAAAAAAAAAAAGGAGGTTTTTTATCAGCGGTGGGTCTTTTTTCCCAGGAGCAATTTTACATAAACCACTCACGCCCCGGCCGGCATTGCAATATAATCCAGGCAGCTTCAAAAAAGAAGAAAAAATAAAACGAAGCCAACTCAAAGCCAACTGCAGCCGGAGACCCACATTGCATTGTTCGGATAGCGCCTGTTTGGTTTTTAAAAAAAAGAGCCTTCGTAATTAAAAGGAGCCAGGGTGAGAGTTAAAAAGACTGGGGGAACCTTATTTAATTACGGGAATTTTTTTAGCGAGCGGACAAATATTTACGGGATTATATGGGTGGTTTGCTACGAGCTTTCAAATATTTGCTTCCTGTGTATGTTGTGATTAAGTTGAATGATTTTATTCGTGAAATTTTCGGATGACTAGAGTGTTGCTAAAAAAATTTTTCAGTGTTTGATTTCTTTTTAATATAAGTATACTATCCACTAAATATTTAAAAAAATTTATCTTTTGACAAATAGACAGATAGATTCATTTAGTTTTATCTCAATCAGATAGCTGAACAAATATATTTTTTCATATTTATAGAAAAAATATACATTTTTTCTATGAATATAAAAAAATATATTTTACTATTGTCGAAACTATACAGCATCCTTACAGGTCGAAAGAAAATATTATTGTAAAAATTTATTTACATGAAATAGTATAATTTCACTCGAAACGATCTTCAGTACAGTATTCTCTAACAAATAGTATCTCTTAAAGGCTATTAGGGAAACTCAAGAATGTTGATTCCCGTTGAACTGCGGCGTCGAAAGAGCTCGACTATTTACATCAATTGATTGACTCCCGAAGCGTTAATTTGGCCCCTTGGCGTGCTCTCGGTTTACCTTTAGTCCTGTTACGGAAATTACAGAGTAACCAAGACTCCCTTTTTCCACACGACTTAATGTGATTATTTTCATATTTTGTGTCGTATTGATTTTGCGTGGCTCGATATTCGGCGACAAAATTTACCCGCGCGACCGTTAAACAACGTCAAATTTATCGAATGGAAAAAGTAAATATCGTCGTATAACCGCTAAACCAGGATATAGGAGCGGTAACAATAATATACATAATAAACGACTCGTCAAAAACTTTTACGAGGGTCTTTTTAGTGTCTTTATCGCACAAGGTCGTCAAGCGGACTTTATTGGGGTACCGTATAAAAAGCCGCATTTTTCTCTTCTCTTTACGCGCTATAATTTGAAATAAAAAAAACTTCCGTACTGCAAATATCAACTCAAATAATGGAAAATGAACCAAAAGCTTCGATTAAAATATTAAAAAATTATTTGAAACAATAAATTGAATAAATTAAAATAGGAAATCGGGAAACGAGAGAATTGGTAACGTACGTCATGTCAGTTCGTATCTCTTTTACGTCTCTAATCTGCTGTCTTTTTTGTCATTGACCGGTCGATTCTTCACAGGACATTTGTCGGATTGATCGGGACCGAAGGAAAGAAAAGGATAAATTGATCGCTACATACGTGCGGGATAGCCGAGGGTGAAAAAGTGAATTAGAGGAGGAGCCGTTCGAAACAAAAACGATAATAGATGAATGGCGAAAGATAAAACGTACGAAATATTAAAGACATCGGTGAAATAATTGATATTTGAGTGTTTTTGGTATTAATGAATTTTTCGATATCCATTATTCTGATGTATTCGTTCCGAGGCAAATTTAATTACGGACAATTCATATTCCTGTATGTTTACTGATATTATTAAGGCTCTGAATAATTGAGAGATACAATTAGGCGGGCATTTTAAAAATTAATTTCTCCACCCCCCGCGCGTTTAAAATTCTCAATAAAAGCTCCGCGATTCTTCTGGCTAAAAAGTCTACCCTGGACTAAACTTCAAAAGATTTATTTTTCGCTGACGAAATATTTCATACGCGGGTCTTTCGCATCCGAAAGTAGCTCTGCGGTTGTTAAACTCCCTGGGGTCGATTCTTTGTGCAACATTTTTTTTCGTGCTTATTCATTAAAAACAGCAATTCGGTTCAAAAGTTTTTCCGAAGGGGTTGCAGCGAACCACAATGTGACGTATCGATTTTTTCTCTCTCTTCCCGGGTCACTAAATAAGGTTAATGTCCCCCTCCGCTGACCGGGTTGTTATTTACGGCGTAGCATCATCTTCTTTTCGAGCGATTATTCCACGGTGGCTGAGGGCTAATGGCGTTAGCTCGTTTTGATGAATAATGATCGCAGGTGTACCGGTACCGCGTGCCCCTTGAATTATATATTTCGGGGAAGAGCATTTATATGCCCGGGATGAGTTTGACCCAGGAAATGCGTGATTTGTGGGGTACTCGTGGATACCTGACTCATGTTTTGTTTTTTCTGTTATTGATTGCCAGGAGTGCTTCGGATTGAAAAGATTGCTCCAGTTTCTAAAACTGCTGCGTTTTCTTTAAAATTGAAATTTTCAAAGCCTGCTCGATAAGAAGAAGATTAAAAATCTGACTTTTTCCGTTTGTTCAGGTTTATGGTTGGTAAATTTAGCAATCATAGACTTTTGAGTGAACTCATTTCTAGAAGTCTAATTAAGGGCCATCAAAACCGATAATGCATCTATTTTACTTTAATTATTTCCGGAAAAACAAACCCTTAGATTTTTGATTACAACTTGTGAATTTCTAGATATTGTTTATAAGATTTAAATTTGATCGAATAGTACGAAAATTAATTTATATTTATAAAATTTAAATGGCTAAATAGTTTTTATTAATAAGCAATAAATTCGTGAAATTATACACTCGGCTTATAACCACCCTTTTAGTTTTAGGGGTAATTTTAGAAGCTTCCACAGGGTGACTCTACGCTGGTCTTTACGGTAGTTAATTATAAATTTTACTATCCATTATTAAATAATCATCACTCGAATATGAAGTATGGGCTATGAAAATCATTAGTTGAGTCTTTTAACTTTAAGGGCCGCTAAAGTAGTTTTTTACGGGTTTCTGTTTGCCATCAAAAATCATTTCCTGCTCTATGTGTTTGATACATCGAAGTAAATAGAGTGGTAGTAAATAATATAATCACTGGTCTTCAAAATCAGTAATAGAGATTTCCTTCATACCACCCCCAAATCAAGTGTTGGTTGATTACCATTAATGCTATCAAAAGACGATTTCTCAAGAGTCACTCGTGTTTATTCGCAGGTTTCTGTAATGAGTTATAATTAGTGTTTGATATGCTAGAGTCAATAATGACAATACATTTTATATAATTAAAGGCCTTTAAACCCGCTAATACAGGTTTCCTATGTACCGACTTTAGTTGACTACCATTTTTGGTTATAAAGCAGGTATTATTGACATTTCAAATAAATCACGGTACACAAAATTCCACTCCGGTTGCCACATTCAGCCTCAAACAAATATTAAATCGACATCAAATTACCCCCAGCGCACCAATATTTACCGACATCATCGTGGAAATTTTCCCCATCTCCGCTCGTTAAAAAAGTTATCCCGAGCACAAATTATCCCTGAAAAAGGAGCTGACTTTACTTAATTTACTAGGTTTCCTCCCAAAATGAAAAAAAAAGGTAAAGAAAAATCCACATTTGTCGCTGAGAGCAGTTTGGTGTACGCGAAGGAGAGAAGCCTATATATCGGTTTCCAGAGAGACATTTCGTGTAACCTCCGCAAATCCAATTTCTCGTTTCGTTACTTCCGCTCGCTTCCTTCTTATTCTTCCTCCTTGTTTCTTTCCTGGGTATTATCGACGCACTTTCCTTGTGTGGAAGTCCCCTTTTCTCTCTCCCACTCGGTCCAAGCCCCAAGGAGCTTGGGCTATATAATGATCGTAAAGAGAAACGTACTCGACGAAAAATTTTACCTTCATCCAGTTTTCTCAAGGGGATTTTTTTCCCCCGAGTCTGTCTGTTTTGAGCAAGATCTCGGGCTTATTGATTTCTCGGATTAAAGGGATCTTTTCGACTCTGGATCAGATTAATTTTTTTCATTTTCGGGGGCTTAGTGGATCAAAATAGTAGGTGACTGATACTTGTTGATACTTCTTTCAGGATCTACTTTATTCTTGCTTAATTTTTACGGGTTGTTAGGAACAGTAAAAATTTTTTACTACTAACAGTTAAATTTTAACAATGGGCCATAAAAACTCTAAAAAAAATTTCTTTTCTCATATCAAAACTCGGAAACGTTAAAAGATCCGAAGAAAAACTCAGCCGCGTGGTGAATAAAAGAGAGAAAAAATAACAGACGATGGCTTAAAAAGGGTTAACGAGAGCTCGTGTCCACCCTCCTCGGGTCTTAATTAATTCTCCCAAGATTTTTTATCCCTTCGCGAGAGCCCAAAGTTTGTGCAGCTGCGGTGTACATTATGGAGTTCGCAAATTCGAAATTCAGATGGATTATTGATTTAGCGTTGTCGAGGAAATCGGCTGGAAAGCGTGTATAAATAGAGCACGTAGAGGCTAATTATTCAATTATACATCGTGTCTGGCAGCATGACTAGGTTAAATACTGGGAATGATAAATGACTTTATCATAATTTATAAAAAGTTTTTTACGAAAGGAAGATTTTTTAATAAAATCTGTTTCCTTATGTTTCTGAAATCTCATTCAGGGTGCCAAAATTATTTATAAAATTTATAATAAATACTGTTTATTGAAATTTTGGATTTTCATGCTGTTGAAAATGACACATTGTTTTCTTACAATTTATGGTTTATAAATAAACACAACTCGTGGTCTTATCAAATTCAGGAACACCAAAATTGTTCTCTTTAAAAAAATTTCCTTGTTTTTTTTTTTTTTTTCATTTCGAATCCCTACGGAAAAATAAATCCAAGGGAGTTCATTACTCAATGGAATCCGTGGAGTGGCCCATGCGTGACCAGACTCATAATTTCGAATTTGCATATCTCAGTTGGAAGAAAAAAAAAAAAAAAAGAAAAATTGTAGAGCCCAATGCAAATGAGACTTTGACGGCTTAATAATATGGTTCTTACAAATGAGAGGAAAAGCGAGCCGGGAAGGGAGGAAAAGAGGTCGTTTGATGGTAAAAAAATCTCGACGAAAGCGCCCCCACCGCCATGAGCGAATGACCCTCGTAACTTTTATAGGATCGAACGATTGCCTAAAGGGCTTGTCCGAGTTTAATTGCGGATGTAACTCCGTGTTGTCGAATTGTATCCGCCTGATTTATTGGACTTTCGTCTATTTGATTTTTTAAAACTTTTTTTTTTTTCGGTTAAAGCGTTGATTTTTAAACCATTTGAACACGTGCTAAAACGAGCAGTCAGAGTAATAAATGGTCATGAAAATTTTTATTTTTGTTTTTCAACTTGTTTTATTTAAACAAATTACCACAGTTTTTTTAGAATATGGTGTCATCAATCTATTTCATGGATAAATCAACAAAAATGTATGTTTATACTACAAAAAAAAGGATTTTTAAAATATATTTTAAAGAAGTATTTGAAATTGTTAAGTTTCGCTTGAGAGTAATAATGTCATCGAAATTCGTTCACTCGAGCAATAGTATTTAACGATGATTTTTCAAAAACTCTCGTAACAAGTTTCATTAAAGAATAGTCTTGCTGATGTCGGCAAATAATGCACTTCAAAGATTTTCAATGACCCAGATTAGACCTTTTTTCTCTGAATCGAAGAGGTCATGCAGATTCAACCTCTCATGAATATTGCAATAACTTTTTTCAATATTCTCACCCTGAAAAATTCCAAGCCATTGACTTAAATTCCAAAATTTATGTAATAAATTTTCCATCTGATGATTCATCCAATTTTCTTATCGAGCATGTTTTCAATTTATTCAATTACGAGTAGTGTACTAATGAAACTCTTGAACGAATAAGAAGTGTCAAAAAATTGATCGTAATCAAAGTCCCGATAAATCATTCGCGTTCGAACGCCCTCTTACATCTCCGCCTGCAGACTTGCCGGAAATAAAACGCGAGATACAAATGTTGCCGGGAACAGATGGACCCGGCGCGGAGATGAGCACGAGGGTGGAGCAGGATGAGAATGAGGATATTAGCATGTCTGCCTCGATTATTCTTTTCTTATTCGACTGACGAACTTTTTCTTTCTCTCTTTGGGTGTTCTATTTTTTCTTTTTCAACACTGTTTCTAGTATAGAATAGAAATTTTTTTTAATCCAAAGTTATCGACTGATTTGAAAATTGAGATAAACGTGACTGTTAGATCGTGAAGTAGAACATCTGGCTTGCTGTTCTGAAAAGTTTTCCTTGCCTATGGAAATTCTGCTCACAGGGGTGGATGTTATGCTCATCTGGTGTACATCGTTAGAGGATGTGTATTAAGCCTGGTTTCTATGTATATTTTTTTTCTTCGTGTACACTGCTAATTAAACTCGAGCCAAATTTTACATCATACTATAGAAATAATTTTTTTTTATTTACATTACTTGGGAACTCTTGTTGTAACTAGTACATACTTTGAATGAAGATCTCGTTGAAGGTTGTAAATAATATGAGGCATCTACGCATCAGCTTATTTTTAATCAGGATCTAGGTTCAGAATTTTATTCACGTTGAATTTTTTGAGAAAAAGTTTCAAAAATAGTTTTATTACTATTATTATTTGTTGGAAAAAATATATTTCTGTCAATTTTTTTGCAACTGTGATGTCAGAATAGTAATCCTCTAAAAACCCTTAGAGCCTTTCTTCCTATTGATAATTTAAAAAATGTACCCTATAAAGCACATACAATTTTTTACATAAAAACCAAGTAAACTTTTGATTGATTGGAATATTTTTGCACTGTTTAAGTTAATACAGAAAAAAAAAAAATTCAAGCAAATCATGCAATTGATCAAGAGCCACAACGGTGATTCAGAGTAAACAATGGGCCTGCCCGGTCGAACTTGGACAAAATTATAAATTAGATTTTGAGCGAGTTGCCGAATTATCGCAGTTCTCTAGTTAGCTCAATTGATCCGGTAAATTCGATTTAGGGTCCGCGCGTACCTCTAATGAATCCACCTCGGCGTAGTTACTAACCTCTAAAACATTGATTAGTTTCTATCTCCGCAATTGTTTGAAAAAAACCGCCCCACAATAGCACTTTAATGGGATTTTCGAGGCTGAACTAATAAAAAAAACCGTTAGTTTAATGTGGGTTCATTGGATCAATTAGTTATCAGGAAGGAGATTTTCACTTAGTTTTTTTCAATCAATGCATCAAAAGTCGTAAAGTATGTTCTTTTTAAAGTTCAAAAAACCGAAACAGTCACCGAGAATCTTTCAAAAAAAGTATTAAGAGTTCGATAAGATATTGGAGGGCATAAAAAATATTATTCAAATCTCAGCTCGTAGACTCCTAAATACCTGCAAATTTAACAGAGAATTTTACATGCTTCAATTAATATTTATAAATCATCGTATGTGTCGTAATATTTAAAAGTTTTTTTTTTTAAGAAGTTCAATTGAAAAGTCTCATTTGTGAATTCAATAATTATATCAATTTAACTTATTAAAAATCCATTTATCTCAGAAGTTAAAAAAAAATTGACACAAAAATTAAACTCATTACGGATTCATGAAAGTAAACGAGAGTCTCGGGTGGGAGGGCACCAAGAAGCCGGCGTATATTTCTCACTGTCGAAGTTGCGAGTCCTCGGGGCGTCGTTACCCGGTAATTGTTTTAGCAAAGTTGAGAATGTCATGTTTCTTAATTACCCAGTCTATTTAAAGACCACTCGTTGACCAATGAGTAACTCTATTTTTGGTATACTTTTGACGTAAAAATTTTACTTTCCAAATTGCCTACAAAAGAGTTTTTCCTTTTGGATTCCGTGCATGCGAAATCCCTTCGAAACTTTAAACTACGTTACAAAGAAATAAAACAAAGTTTTCAGACTGCTTTGGGCAAAATAAAGTTCACTATTCAATTTACATATGAGAAAAATTTAGCATTTGAAATTGAAAATCAATGAAACGGTTAACTTTTTTTTTTTTATCGCTGGTGACACTTATAAACTTTTTTTTTTTTTATTAATAAATAACTTTGAAAAAAAAAATTTATTTTATATGTTTACAAGCTTTTTAAGTGAAATAAAAGAATTACTTGGTATTTAACAATTTTTTTCAGTTCATTTTTATGAGTTGGGGTGAACATTTCAAATAATAATTTGAACTATTTATGTCATTGAAACATTGATTTTGTTATATTATTCATATAAAAAAATTTCGTGAATTATAAAATAATTGATTAAATTAGAATAATAAACAATAAATAAATGTTTTGTCAAAAATTTTCTAAAAATACAATTACAAAGCTGAGTAAACTCCTCAACAAAGTAAATGATTTAATCTATAATAGCAATCATCGATAATAAATAAAACAAAATATTTCTACACGGACAGAAAAAAAACAGAAATTTACTGTGGTAAGCTAACACGAAAAAATCGTGTGTGAACCTTACGCAGAAAAAATCCTAAGCGCTACTGTAAGAGAGCCAATCAAAATCACTCTGGTCACACCTGATTGCCTGATTGGTTCGGCTACAGTAGCGCTTAGGATTTTTTCTGCGTAAGGTTAACACACGATTTTTTTGTGTTAGCTTACCACAGTAAATTCCTGTTTTTTTTCTCTCCGTGTACAAACTATTACGAAACATTTGAAATTCACCATCTTCGTATTTTTGGGGGTTCATTCACACTGAATGAACTTTATTCTTTATCTAAAACTCCCACGATCAATCATCCCTAGGGCGCGCTCAATCAAAAAAGGCTCAGCCGATAAAATTCACGCGACACCTTATCAGCCAGACCAAAAATTTGTCTTCCTCGAATGTCCCCATCGATACAGCGGTTACGTTGGTAACCGTTCGGCCCCTGATCAATCATCGGCTCTCAAAGACTCGACCCAGATTTACTCGGTGAAAATTATAACGCTAAACACACCTTTCGCCGGGTCGTTTACCCTCTAGAATCCGCAGCATCGTCTTCTTCTCGATGGAACAAAAGAACCGGCGAGCTCATCAGCTAAGAGGCCGACCGGACGGCCCAGATTCCTAAATGGAAAAAGAAAAGAAAAAAAAAAAAAAACAAACAAATGAGGAAGCACGACTTTTTTCGCGAATCTTGGATTTTTCGCGCTCGAGTGGGCGCGTGTGCGAGCTTTTTGTTTCAGGGCAGGTGAATGGCACGCGAAAGTTACAGTTTTAATTGCGACGCGATGAAAATTCAAAGTTTTGAAGTGTCAACTTAGTGTGACACAGTAGGGTTGATGATAAAAACTCGAATTTTCTTGGATCTTTTGAAACGTATCTTGAGTAAAAACTTGAGAACGTATTTTTTTTATTGATATAATACTGCCTAATTTATAGTTTGTTAAACATGGTCTGTTCTGGAAAATTTCTTATGCTAACTCTTACCAAAATTTTCGCTTTTATTTACTTGTAATATTTTTTTTGGATCCAAAAAATTGAATTTTTTAAAATAATTTTTTATCATGTAACCACAGTCACTAAAGCTGATGTTGCTTTGAATTTTATTCTATTGGGAGGAAAAGTGCAGTCATAGAGAGGGAAGCAATATGGCTGACCATAACTATTTTCAGTGCGATCAGCGCGCATGACGACGTAACACTAAATTCAACATGGCTGCCCATAACTATTTAAATCCACTAGAACAGCGCGTGAACCACGTGACCTCATCCCCACCACGACTGCACTTTTCTTCCCAATACCAGCTTGCGCGATTATCTTTCAAAAACATCTTTTTGTACCTATAAATAATCATAAATCATGCTTTCTATCAATTTTCATGTTTTACTCAAAATAATATTTTGGAAAATACAACTACATCATCTTGTTGGGTTGATGAAATATTCCATCAGTCGTTGAATTCGAGGCTGAAGGTACCGCGAATATTTAGTCTAAACAGAAATTCATCATACCCAAAATTTTGATTGTGCACACATGTGTGGAAGTTTGAAGTATTCCAACGCTTAAAACTGCACTTTCAGCGTAGCTCGCATAATTTATGTACTCCCCTGTTTCCAATTTTTCTATTTTTTGAACTCTCCTGGCGAAGGGTGAGAAAAAAAACACTGGAGTTCCAGTTATATTTTTTAATGCGGTAAAAAAAAAAAAAAAATGACCCATTTCTTTTTGCCCTTTTTTTCCAACCAAGTTTTTTTTCCATTGTCTGCCTGCCTTTCCCAGCTAAAATGCGGTCGGTTATCAAACGGAAAGGAGCGCAGCTGCTGTTTCAAACTAAAAATTTCGCGCAAATCTTTGATATCTGCATAAAACGTGAATAACAAAAATGATATTAAATTTTAATTTTTGATACTTACAATTTAAAATCGGTATGCTCGATGGTATTTCTGAAAAATCTAATTTCGATTTCAGTTGACAATCTGAATCAGTAGATCCTATTTCATATCACAAAATATTTTTTTCACACTTCTTCATGTAGAAAATTTTTTTTTCATATTCGAATAATATTTTTAAGTAGTATAAGAAATTATTAGTAAGCTTCTGATAAATTATTTAGCAAATAAACCAGCAACTAACACCCTATAATTTACAATAAAACAAGTCAAAAATTATCAATCAAAGTACTTACATTTTTTAAATATTTTTCCAAACTGTAGCTTCACTAATAGTAGGGACAAACAAATTTGCGTGTTTTAATAAACTACGAATTCTCGCCTTTCGCGCATCAATTCGAGCCCGATCGATCGAGAGTCGCGGATAGGCAATTTATACGCAGAGTAAAAAGCAAGCGCCCGAGAAATCACGCAAAGTCTCGGGGTAAAATTTTCTCACATAATCGCGGCCGTTATTAAGAGCGATAATTGATTGGAGAGGCAGGTAAAAAAAAAGTGCTAAGACTTAACTTAATTACCAACCCTGTTGGTGGCTTTTATCGCTCGTTTACTCTGACGGAATTTTTTTTTTTTTTGTGAATTTTAACGAGTTTTCTGTGTGTGTACACAGGGTTTGAAAAAAAAGTTTTCGAGGATTGATGGGTGTCCGAAGATGAAATCGAATTTCGCTTTAAAACCAATCGTTTACCGGTCACTTTATTGGTTTTTCAGAAAAGCGTTCGGCCTGGGTAATTTTACTTTTTTCCACGTGTTTTCAAGTTGCGTGTTGATTTTTTTTAAAATAACACTTCTAAGTGGAGATTTAATTTTGCAAGCATGGTTGGCGAGTCATTTGTGGTTTGTTTTCATTAAAAACTCACTTGGTTATCAAAGCATTTGTCAATTAATTTTCACAGCTTTTACGCATACCAAATAATATGAAGACTCCAGTTTTTAATTAGTTTGATAGTATTACAAATCTTGTTAAAAAAATAACATAATTTGAAAATTGTTTCAATTTTGTTTTTTAAATTGTTGCCATCAGCGCATCAACATTTTTCTGTTTAACGAATTTCGTTCTATTGACTATATTAATTTTAAATCACCATAAATTTGACATAATTTTATAGGTTATGATTCTAAAATTTGAACAATTCTCATTTTTAGAAACCGTTGACATCTACACACGTAAATTTTAGTAGTTATTAAAGTAACAATGAAAAACTCAATTTGTGATTCCAGTTTAGATAAATCATGACAGTACAGTTCTTCTCAAATTTATAGGTTACGTTAACAAATTTGAACTAGTCCCATTGCTGAAAACTGTTGACTTCAGCACATGAATTACCGTTGACTAATAACATTATGGTCAGTTCTAATGTAAAACTTATTGCATTTATAACTTCAACTTAATAGGTTATGTTACCAAAACTCAAACAAATATGATTTTTCAAAACTATCGACTGTAGCCGCAGAGCCATTAGTTAAACGGCAGATAATCTATCTATCGAAGGTTCCACCAGCAAACGTTTGATTGATCAGCGGTGATTTATTCAAATCCCTCGATTGTAACGAGTCCATCTTTCATCGGGTGCATGATGTTCGATACGTAACCAAGCGAGGCCCCCAGATTTGTTTGCCTGCAGTGTATGTACGCGAGCTATGAATCAATGTGTCATTATATTCCTACCCGGCCGAGTGTTTGCCTTC
Source organism: Encarsia formosa (assembly GCA_038277355.1). Lineage (NCBI taxonomy): Eukaryota > Metazoa > Arthropoda > Insecta > Hymenoptera > Aphelinidae > Encarsia > Encarsia formosa. Next base: position 24,794,230 of record CM076188.1, on the reverse strand, counting down.
GTTCAGTCGAGCTAATGTTGATTTTAAACCCCGATTTACTTTTCCTTCCTTCGCGATAATTAAACTTATTCAATTAGCCTTAGATTATTTATAACCACTTCGAGGGAGGGGACCGCCACCGAGAACTTTTAGCCTGGGGCGCTGGCACTCGATAATAAGTTTTAAAATTAAGGTCACAGTAAAACTACTTCGAAAGTTCGGTTGAACTGCGGACGGAAAAGCCACTCGAAAAAGGCCTAATGACCGAGGTGTATAACTTTAACCATGAAACAAATTTGCTCTCGACACTTACGAATTTACGAATGTTTGCTTTTTGGGACAGTTTTGATGTTGAAATAAGTTTTGCCAAAATGACGGTACGTAACCTTGTCGAGGAAAGAATAAAATAAACATTTTTTTTTTCCTTATTGTGACGAATAGTAGTAATGAAATTCCCATGATGACTGCGGTACATCTGATTTATATCAGAACTTAAAAAGTATTCATCAGTGCGCTGTGACCCGGCAAATGTTTTACGAAGTTTTTATCAAAAGAATTATTCATCAGTCACGAGAGTAAAATCAATGCATGTCGGATGTCAAGTCTCGTAACGTGTAATTAACCCAGAAATTTCTTTACCTTTTATTATAATTTTTTACATTTTTACATAAAATAAAAAGTATCAGATAAAAGATTTACATGACACTGTGAATTTTGTAATACTCTTTAAATTTTTACCTCGAAGGGTTTGTATTCGTATGATGCTTATTATATAAAATCACGTATGATATCTGAAATTATTACCGTAAAATTCGTCATTCGTATGGGAAAAAAATCAAAAATAATTCATCGGAAGTAAGTTTTGTAAATATACGAAATTCGGATAAAGACTTGCCTCCAGTAAATTCAAAAGAAACATCTCTAAAGAAAAAAACCACCACGAAATTAACGAACTCCCCCGTTCGAGAAATATTTTCGCAAAAAAGCCCGCCGAAGTTTTCAATATTTTTCCTCCCCCGCGCTCGTCCGTCGTATTATCTCGTTTTCCCACGTCCCCTTCATTATTTTTCCGATTACACGTACCAGCAGCCGTGTCGTCCTCCTCCCACCCCAAGGGCGCAGGCGCGGATATCTTTTAATCCCTCCGTGTTTCGGGGGAGTGGGTAGGGCCTCTTAATTTCGCTCTTGACGCTTTGTGTTGGCAGCCCTGGGGGTGTGGTTCTTGATTGAATCGAACTTCTCTTCCTGCTTCTTTCCTTTTTTTCCACGTCCGTGAGAGGAATTTTGAACGAGCGAGATTTTTACCGCCTCTTCCGACAGATAAAACACGTTTGTTTCTTCCTTTTCACTTTTTTCATGACCACAGATTTTTTTTTTAACTTCGTAGAGAGTGCGATAAATTTTATTCGCTGGGATTTTTTTTTTGTACTGCCTTCACTAATTTTGTAAAAGTGCTGATTTTTATAAAACTGTATAGGTTGTTGGAAAAAATATTCAAGTACTGAAATTTAAAACTTATAAATGATTTATTGAATTTATGATAAAAAAGTCAATAATTACAGTCTTTTTTAATTTTTAATTAGTATTCTATAAAATATTTTCATGTAAACTCAGCTTGACGATTCGTAATTAATTTATCGATACGTTAATTGGTTAATTGGTAATTTCTTTGAGATAATCCTTTTATTGATGGATGGGAATTATCGTTTCCACTCAAAGTTAAGGTATCAATTTTTTCACAGCTACATAAATTTATAAATATATGAATAAATAAAAAATATTACTCTATTTAAGCATCATATTCGAAATCCTTTCATATAAAGACGAGTCGAGCCCTCATTTGCACATCTAAAAACAAACGACGCGTTGTCAATCGTACCTCAGAGTAAGTTGGATCCGCAGCGTCTCGAACTTTGGCGTTCCATTCGCTAATGGAGTCCTTAACCGCGAACCGGAGGCTTTGGAGCTTTCACGCGGAGCGGCTAATCCCGGTCGTAATCGACGCCGCCGCCAGACTCGTCCATCATAAACAAAGGGATTAGACCCAGCTGAGCCTCTGGCTTCCAAAGGACGAGCTTTTTTTTATTGCTTTTCAAATGTTTTGGTCTGGATTTTTCAAAAAATTTTAAACTTTTTAAAGCAAAAGTATATTTTTTGTGGTCAAATATAAAAATTTTTTCAAAAAATTTTATTCATTTAAACTGTAATATTCTTAGATAATTTATTATTATCATTATTACTATTATTGTAAACTTCATTCAATTTATATTCCATGAAAACGATACAAATTTGATTTCATAAGCAAAGAACATTTTTCTATTATTTTGAAACACATAATTTCTACTTTACACATGTATACTCGCTGATAGAAATTAATGTTCTTCTTTAGTTTTATAGAGTGTAGAAAACTAATTATTTTTCTGATTTGCTGCACTTGTTTCGAAATTTAATAACCGACATTGTTTCCCGCGAGATTGCCGAGATTTAGTGGTGTTGTCAGCTACATGGGAAACTGCCAAGATCGTAGACAAAACAAACCCGCCGAAAACAAACAATCAGCTTATTTGGGACCGCAGCGAAAACAAAAAAAAAAATTCGGTTGATTCAGCCACTGTCGATGTTATAGTTATTTAGAACAGGATAAAATTAGTTTTTTTCAACTAAAAAAATTCGTATGTAAGGCAGTTGGCGAATCGAATTTGTGATAATTTAATATAAAAACCGATCGGCCGACGGTGTGTTATTTGATTGACGTTTGCGATTCGGTTTTTCATTTGTTCGCGTGTCAAACTTAATTGACTCGTCTGTTTAATTGTTGGGTGAGGTACCATCGATTAGATGTCTGAAAAAAGTAATTAAAAACAAATAAAAAAAGAATTAACTGGGCTAATACCTTTTCTTCCGTGAACTTATTTACACAACTGGAATGAATTCAAATTTTGCCTCGAATCAATTAGCTATTTTAAAAATAATTCTGAAGTAATAAACAAATTTTTTGGAATAAGGTACATCATGAAAAAACGAGTTGATAAAATTACACCAAAATAGAGTAGTATTCTCAGTCCAATTTTTTCGTCGGCGCATTAATACGCGCCTTTTTTTACCGTAAAGCCGCCGCGGTATTCCAGTCGGCACACACCGGCATTGTTTTCACGCCCTTTTCGCGTTAGCCCATCGCCCTTTAAAAAAAAGGGAAGGAAGAAAGGGAGCGAGGATCCTATCACCGCGGGATAATAGAGACGTGCAAACAGACTCTCTCCCGCGAAATAGCCCCGCCACGAGGGTTCCCAGTGATTAAACGTATGCCGAAGCGATTTCGGTGCTAATGATAGTTTAATGAACGCGCACTTTTTTTTTTTAAAGTTTCTCTGAAAATTGCGATGATTGCGTTCTTTGAAAACCCTTTTTCGAAATTTATGACCTACGGAGTTTTGAAAAGATTTGTGGTGCTTGATACGCTGAAAAAATTATGTTTTCACATAAGTATTTCAAAGTGTAAATGTTTGAAAATTTTTTCAAGTCTTCCAAGCTATGTAGGAAACCAAGTAAAAACATTGGAAATTTTTGTTGTTAAAATTTGAAAAAATTCTGGTTCAGAGTTATAAAAACTTAATGTACAACATTAGTCACATTGCCACCCTTTTTCAAACAATTTCAAAACTATCTTTTTTAATAAAAAAAAAATTTGTCTAATACTTTCAATCAGAATGTTTCTGTTTCTACATAAATTTGTAAGAAAAATTTTGACGAAATCACTGGAATCAGAGAAAATTTTTTAGACTATACGAGTTTAGAAATTTTTTTCGTTCAAAACCACAACTAAAGCTCTCGTGCGGGCGACCCATAAAGATTTAATTGACACTGCTCACCCCGGAATAATCGGCGTCGTTTTCCTGTTTACGAGAAAGCCGCTCGCACGCGAGGTGCGCAAAATAAACGCGAATTTTTTCGTAAAATAAAAAATGGCGCGAATGGGAGGCCGTTAAAAGGTGAAACGCAAGCCGCCCGCCGAATCCGATCCTAATAAATGTCCGTTCATTGTGTCGGGGGCTGAAGAATCAAGGGAAAGTTTTTTTGATCCTGAGTTATTAGCGGGTCTACGGTTACGGTATTTTTCACGGGGCTTTTGTGCGAAAACGCCTGATGCGAAATTAACAGCCGGAAGTTGGGGGATGCAACTTACGCCGCGGTAATTTGGGAAATTTATCGATGTTCTGGCTGGCTGTAATACGTTTAACTCAGCGATCGGTTGGTGAAATTGAATATGATTAAAAAAAAAAAAAAATTACGAGTTATTAATCAAACTTTTATTTTTTCTCCTATGGAACGTAGATATAGAAAAAATTTATTTCAGATAATTTGGTGAGAAAATATTTATTTACATATTACTCTGACGTTAAAAAATTTTTGTTCACTGTTCTAAAAGCTCCGTTTTATTTCTCAGTTTTTTCAAACAAAATTAGATTTACTAATATTTCTTACAAAAACCGTATTGAATAAAAAAAAATGTCTTTAAGTTTAGAATGACTTGATAAGAACTAACTGAAAAAATTCTTTACATTATAGTGTTGTTATAGTCGATAATTTTTTCTGATGTTTCATGAGTTTATACTGTAGTAGCATAAAATAATTCATTAAAATAATTTTTATTATACTTACACAAATTCAAAAAAGCTTCAAAGACTCAAGCTTTCTAACTACTCCCGTAGACGTGAATATTTCAATTCTCAATCTAGAAAAACCTCGTATTCCATCCCAATAAAAAACCCCGCGCAAACAAAATAAAAAAAAAGGTGGCTCCTTGAGCCCCGAGATATATGCACACACATCAGGGAAGAAATATCCGGCGCATCCATCTCCCGTAGTCACGCGCCGTTGTTGTAGTTGTGCAGGCACGAGCTTTTTATCGAACCCGCGTCGCGTGCCTCGTAATTATTTCGAATACTTTTACACGCATCGAACCTTCCTTTTTTTTTCTTTTCCCGCAGAGTTGAACGACTCGCTTTTCTTTCTTTCGTGAAATTATTAAAATGAGTTTATTGCCCCGGATCACGATAGATTTCTGCGTCACCTTTTATTTAATTATTTTCGGTAAATTATACACTTGAGAATTTGATAATCGAGGGTTTTATATCAAAACTCATAAATATTTTTTTTTATCTTTGCTTCAAGATAAACTGTAAAATTAAAAAAAAAATTGAGTGTAAACTAGATTTGACGAAGAAATATTTAATGTGGGAATTTTTGTATATAATCTTGAATGAAAAATATGGTTCTAATAACTGAATATCATTATTATTATTCCTTATCAAAATTTACTGATATTTTGTATTCCTATAATAATGATTTGACGTACAATTTATTGATAGATTATACCTAAAACAAGAAAAACTCATTTAGTCAAAAGCTCAACTATGAATAAAACCCAAAAACCAAAACAAAAAATGTCTACTTATTGTTCATTCATAATTTATTTTCTTACAATTCACAATAAATATAACATAATAGACAAATTTATATGATGAATTTTTCGTTCTTTTCTTTCAGTCAATTTCATTCAGAACGCCCCATAAAATCTAAATATTACTCTCGTAACGTTCAATGTAAAAACCGATCAGCTGACCGCCCAGGCTACAAAAGCAAGAAGATTCCTGAACAAAACACGGCCACTTATAAGGCCGTTAATGACCCAATGTCGGTGGTATATCTTCCTCCACCCCCCCTAAAGAAACCCTCGGCGTATCGAGCAAATATTGATTGGCCCGAGGGCTCGTAGGGTGTGCTTTGGCTACCTGTTTGTTACCCTCCTGCCTCGTTACAACACGCAGCTTCGTCGTCGTGGTTTTTGGTTTCGATTTACCTCTTCCCAGACGACTCGTGTTTCCCCGGAATTTCGGCCGACGTGATTTTCCACCCTGCGAGGCTTCCGAAGGATTGATCATTGTGGTTTTCATCAATGGCTGACCAAATTTTTTTTTATTAGATTTTAAAATTATTGTAGCTTTCGATACAAGTGCGATAAATAAGCAATCCGTAAATAATATGGTTAGCGCCTGACCGAATCGAGGGTTGTAATACGCTATTCACGGATTGCTTATTTATCGCACTTGTATCTAAATCCACTATTATAATGGTGCGTAAGGAAAATCCGTTTTTAGCCGATGATCAATGCGGATTTATCGCACGCAGTGTCATAAATTTTATTTTTCATAGTGCCCGAAGATTGAGCTTTACAAAGAATCTAAAGTTTTACTAACTTTTGATGATCAATTTTTTTCAATTAAATAAAATATTATTGTTATTATTAAATTTTTATTTTCACTGTCAGTTTAATCGTTAAACCACACATTTCGTGAATTAACACAAGTGAATTGCACCTTTTAAACTGGCTTCAAAAAAGTTACATTACAAAAAGTTCGGTTGAAAAAAAAAGTTCAAACTCAATCCTCAGTTTTTTGGTCAGTTCTGATTTGGAAAATTTCTGCCTCAAAGTTCTTTCAATTAATTAGTCAGCGCGCAGACTTCATTTTTTCCAGTTTTCATTAGGTTCTCTCAATCCTCGCACTTTTCAGATAGATATTAAATTTTTTTAATGAAACGTATCACACTCAAAACTTTATTAAATTACAATATTTAACTTGCAAAGTTTTTACGCGTCGAAGTTTATAATATTTTTTTACTCGTGGCTAATTTCACGGTGCCCTTAACTCTCGAATAATTTCAGTCGCGGAGTAAAAAAAAAAGAAATTATCCCGTTAAAATATTCGTAATGAGTTGCGAACGCCATTTTTTCAGTCCTCGGATCATCGAACCCGGGCGCACTTAAACATCCTATAAAAATTCACGATACAACAAACCAGCCGGCAACCCTCAGACAAACTTCTCAAAGTTACGCCTAAATTCAAGGCATAACTTTCCATCTTCGCGGGAGTCTTAAGCCACCGTATTTCCTTGCCTCCTCCCCTATTTCCAAAATTCCAAAGCGGTATAAGCGGAGGGTTAAATCGTCTATAAATCTGCCGACTTTCTCGCTTTGTAACGACCCGGGCGTGGAATTTCCGGACCGCTTGCGTCTGAATTTTTTTCGTGTTTCGAGTTTATATTGCTTTGAATATTAATCTTTCAATTATAAGCCGTTGATTGCAAACTATTGTATTCGTTTGATTGGCTGATTGGAATTTCAAAATTTAACGCGTGCACACGCCTGGTCTTCGATCAAACTGGAAGGGGATGTGGAAAATTTAAAAATTGACTGCAACAAAATGTGTTCATTTCATTATACTTTGTCAAAAAATTTATTTATGTCATATGAATATTGCATAAAATTATCAGTATAAATATTATTTGTACATAAGATCCATATCATCATAACTACTTTTGCTTGTTTTTATTGTATTTTTATTAGTTTATGAATAATAATAACATAGTATGGTAGAAAAAATAACGCAGAAACACGAATCTTCATTTGAAACTCAAATAAAAGTATCATTCATCATGGACAAAACCTATACATTTGTTACTGTTCTTGTTGAAATAATAAAAAGTTTTAATTTAATTGATCGTTGCTAAGTCTTATTTATTCAAAAGCTTGGATGCACTTGAAATTAAACTTGTAATAACAATGCACCGTTTGAATGACTCCCAACAAAGATCAGTCAATCAGAAGCTCATCCGTTTAAACAACCACTCGCAAGACGGCCGCAAATCCATCGATTTACGTAAAACCCGTTCGAGCTTTGTACGCACTCGGTCATAAATAATCCCCCAATATGCCTGCTCGAAAATCAACCTAATAATTCATTTAGCGTAGCAGGCAGACTCGTTCCTTTTTTCTGCGGTCGGCAGCGATCACCCAGCTGGAAAAAATACCCTCGTTTATGGGGTGGGGGAGGAAACCCTATACCGTACGGAGTTATGCGCACGGGCCATTGTCTCTCGTCTGTTATCTGGGGTGTGAATTGCGCTGTACGAATCTGGACGGACGATAAGACCGGAAATACCTCGTGGGCGTTATAAGTCCGGAGATATTAATTTTACTTTTTTTTTCTTTTTTTTTAATATAAAATCCATGGAAGGGCTGTCGCTTGAATACCGGATGAGATGAATTTTTTCCGGGTTATGAGTCTGTTGGAGGTTTGTAGGTTTCTTGGATAGGGGAAGTGTAATTATTTTTTACCGAGTAAGAATGTTGGAATATTTTTCTTCTCAAAAAATCGATGTAACTTACTTTTTAAAATGATTTGTGGGATCTCGGAACAAGATTTAATACTTTCTTTCAGTAGATTTGTTCCTGCATTGTTTGTAGTATTTAGTTTTTTAAATTAATTTAATGGATTAAATAAAAGAGCATATATTTGTAAAAAAAATTTCCACTGGGCTACAATTCTTTTTATATTCTATTCATTAGTTTAAATCTTGTAAATAAATTCAAAAAACTTTTTAAATATCTATTTGTTTATTGAAAATCCCATAAATATTATTAATTGCAATAAATTATAAAAATTCAAAATTATTTGCTAGTTAATTCAGAATGTTAATTATTTAATACTTTAACGATTACCAAATCGATTTATCGTCGATCATGGTCAAGCCGTGCGACCGACGCGACTTGTAATTTGATATTCAACCCTTAATCCAACTACCTTCAGCTTTATGATTTCGCGCGCGTTAAACTTGATGCGATTTCACAGCGTCGACTGTTAGCGCGTATACAGTGCAGCGCTTTTTCCATTAACGCTGGAAGGCTTTTTCAAATGTGCGAGCAAAAATTTTCCGGTACATTGATTAATTAGCGAAATTTCCACACGTTTTACGAGTTCACTCAAGCACGAGCAAACACAGTGCGAAATGTAAATGTTAAAGTCGTTTTGATCAGACCACCGGGATTCAATTTTACTGAAAGCGGGCGCACGATGTAAACGCACCTTTTTTCTTTTTTAAAAAATATACTTTTCGAATTGAAATTTTTTTTTTTTCTTTGAAGATCAAAGTATTATTTTCATTGTAAAAAAATACGAGTTTGTTAACTCTGTGTATATACATACTCTTCTGATCAAATAGAAGAATCATAAAATCGAAATTGCTGTAGGTCCTTTTTTTGTACAGAATCTGTACGCGAGTAGTTTCAATTTTAAAAGTTTTAGTAGGTCCATCGATACCAAATGAAAATGTCAAAAAGAACAAGTTTGCTAAAAGCTTGATGAATGTTCGAGGAATTTTTTCCTATGCTGACTCGAGTTCAATCTAAATTGAATCCGGCAAAATGCTTATATGCACTAAAAAATAAAAAAATTAAAAGTTACGAAAATTGATTTTTAGGTTGTATTTTGGAACCACCGCGAGCAAAAAACAATCGTGAAATCCTCAGTCGCTAACGAGCCTTAAAGGATCACGCAACAGCGAGCCAGAATAAAAATGGTTCTGAAGGCGCGTCCTTCCACTCATTTCCCTGCCCGCCGAAAATGGAAACGAAATAAACTCCTTCCGGGCGTGCAACGGCTCCGATTTGGCTTCGGCCCAGGAAATCATGATATAGGCCTGAATTCCTCGCCTACCCCCGTGAATTACATGCCTACCTTGGCTTGCGTGGGTGCGTACGACTAGTCTTTGTTTTGTTCGAAATGGATATTTATTTTGAGGTTAGGTTCTTTCGAGAGAGTGGAAGACTCTTTTTCAAAGTTGTGCCGAAGTATAGTCAGATATTGGTTTTGGATTTCACAAATATGATGTATTCTTTTTCGAGACTTGAACTAAATTTTCAAAAATTCGAAAAATTTTAAGGTTAGAATCGCTTGAATCGACAATTTAAAAATTTAATTGCTTCAAAAATCAGTTTATTCATTAAAAAAATGGAATAAAAAACTCTAAAACAATCTAATAATTGATAGATTTTGTAGATCAAATAAACCTAATCAAAGCCATGACTGATAACCTGATGAAATTTCAACCTTTCGTTTTTACCGTAAACAAATCAAGGGTGAGGCTAACAAAGTGTATAAACACAGCTGCGTGAAAACAAAGTTCATCCACGCGATTTTTTCTTCCTCTCCTCGATACACTGAAGAAAAAGAAGTGGAGAAAGTGATGCCGAAGAAAAAAAAAAGTCTAATAATTCCACGGCCGATCGTTTTTCCGCAACTTTATCTCGTCTTCGGGTGAGAGAGGGAGAAACTTTTCCTTGCTCTATACGTGCGTTTTTACCTAGCGCTCAGACAGACAAATGTACGTGCGCATACACACGTGATCCCCCCGGCTTATACATGCTGTAAGCGTCGCGTCAAACTTTTGAAGCATCGAATTGCGATATTTCTGTCAACGTTTTTTTAGCAACATAGTTTGCTCGTCAGGACTAATAATCAATTATTTTTACCAAAAAAAAGTCTATCGTAAATTAAAAATTAAAGGTACTCTGTGGTAGTTCATTCTGACCGTTACAAACGAGAGTAAACAACGTCTGCGACATAAGTCTGAATGATTTAAACAAAGCCCGAAGCTCCGTAAACAGTATATCCTCGGTCGAACGAATGAAAAAAAAAGGAAGAAGCTGTAAAGATACGCGTCGGAAGATGCACACGGGCCTATAGCCAATTCGCGTCACGTATCGGGCTAAAAGTAATTTTTCTCTCTTTCTACCGCCTCGCACCCTTCGGCCTTTTTTTTATTCTATGCGGCGTCATACACGGGAGCTTTTGTGATCTTAAGTAAATTCACGCATCACAAAGGCGAGCACGAGATGGTGCAATATTGATTCAGGGGGGTAAATACTCCTTCTTGAGTTCTTTCCTTCCTTCTCTCTTTGATCTTGGGGGCGGAGACTTTTTTCGGGGGAAGGAAGTGATGAAGTAGTCCTCTTTTTAATGGGTACAGATGTAAGTGTGGAAAGTATCAAACGAGATTAACTCGCGACCAAAGGAGAGGTGAATTTTTATTTCAATGAATACTTGAGAAATTTTTACCGTGTAAAGGGGAACGAACCGTTTTCTACAAGCTGAGATCGCAGGATCTCAAAACCTGAGATTAGAAACTCTGAACTACCTTATGAATAGGTTTTTTTATTTGAAACAATGACAATGAAGATTTTTCTATTTAATTCTCGTTAATTTTAAAACAAATATAAATAGAATTATTTGTCGATAATTAGAAACCTAAAAACCTTTTTTTAGAAACCTGAATTTTTATAAAACAAGTTTCATAATTCTTAGTACCTCTATTAATTATCATTAAGTTTAAATTTCAAGATAGTTTATACTTGATACACAAGATTCTTACATTGAGAAAAAAAAACCAAGAAACCTGACCTAGAATAGGTAAACCTTTTTTTATGTAATTAATGTAGATATAAATTAAACAATATAATTTAGACGTGTTTATGTTGTGTTTGCACAAGTCTTTATTCATTGGATACATTATTTTCGTGTTTATAGGTTTCTTTTTGTGGAGATAATAATAATAATAATAAAACCTTAAAACCTGATCTTTTTTTTTAAATATTTTAATCTTGATTAACGTTGATACAACCAAAAATAGTAAATTACCGAAAGGAAAAATTCAGACGCATTTATCGAGAAAATCTCATTGGGTATCGAATTGCTATACGCGTGCTTTCTTACATTGTCTCCTTCGGGAGCGAAATTAATAAACGAAGTTGGTCGTGCCCAGTTAATTACTCCAGTCGCCGGAAATAATTCGGGTTGCTCGTGGAAACTTGGCGTTACGACCCCCGAAGTAAGTGCCATGCCGTTGCGCATTTCTTTCCATTTCAAAAATGCTTGTTTTCAGAAGATTGCTTGCTTGTCGAGTCATTTAAATTTCTCATTCAAAATTAATGCTTGAAAAACATTTTCTACCTTCAAACCAAAAAAAATGTGTAGCCTACACAATTTTAAAAATTGTTTACAAGCTGCTGTACCGGAACAATCTCAAAATAAAAATGCCGAGCTTTACAGTTTTTGAAATTCAAATTTGCGAACCGGGCCAAAGAATCTGAAATTTAAATCGCGCAAAAGCTCCGCTTATTCGAAAAATTAAATCGACAAATGCCTCGCTAATTACCCCTCTAAAATTCTCTTTTGTCCTTATCTCATCGCGCAATCGTCCCTCTTTTTTTTCCTGTAAAAAAGAAACTACTCCCGGTGAGAAAGAAAAAAAAAAAAAAAAAAAAAAAAGAGGCCAGAGGGTGAGGAAACACGGAAGGCGGGAGTGTTTAACGCGCTACTAACTCCAGCCGGGCTTCTTATTAAAAGTCTCCTTGAGAGAATTTCTCTGCAGCGACACGGGCGACGAATTGTTTGATTCTAGTGGTAGTTTTTGAAGGAATAAACCTCTTTTTTACAATGAAAACTTATCGAACGGCTTACTTGACGTAGTTGTAAAATAAAACAAACAAGAATGCTGTAACTGAAAATAAATTTTTTCCTAAAAAATCTTTATGAATTTCAGAACTTACAGATGTTATACGATTTAAAGGTAAATTGGAATAGTGGGTTAATTAGATTCATCAAAAACAACTGTCTGACGTTTTTTCATTTTGGAGCTCTTTTGTAATTGAAAAACCTGAAAAATTCAAAACCTCAAAAATTTTATAGTTTATCATAGTTTCAGATTTTTCCATTTTAGTTATGATTGACATAAACTTTAATAACCAAAAAAGATTGGTATACTATCTCACCTCTAAAACTAATATTTTTTTTTTTTTTTTTTTATTTATTAAACTTTTCGGGCGTAGGGTCGAAACCCTGCCACACCCGTGGTAGTACATAATAGGATCTTAATAGTATAATAATAATTAAATACAATAATCATATAAGTACAGAATATAATAATAATTAGCTGAGTTTCTTGATAGATGCTTCAACCAAAAAATAATTGATTTAGAGTCGTCGTGCGGTATGGAGAATAAAAGGAGAGAGATGAGGATTTATCAGATAAGGTTAATCGTAAGTAGGTCAATTGTCAATCAATTGTTTCTGAAAAGGATATTTTTAAAGCGAGTCTTAAACCGTTCAAGGGTGATGTCAGGTGCGAGCAGGTCGGGGTGATTGTTAAGAGATATTGAAGTTTGATTTGTGAAAGAATAGAAGTATTGAGTACAGGTTGAAGATGGATAGAGTAGAGGGGGACGGGGTCGCCGGGGAGACCGTCTCAAGACATTCGGACCTGGGTCAGCTGTGAATCTTGCGGCTAGGTAAGCCGGGGAACCAGTTTTGATAATCGAAAATGCAAGAGTGGTTGTCAGGTATTCACGCCTAGCACGTGCTGACAACCAGTTAAGTTCTTTGCGGAAAGGAGTGACCCGCTCTGCAAAAGGTACGCTACCATGAGCAAACCGTACACAGGCGTTCTGCAGGCGTTGATATTTATCTGATTGGGATTTGTTTATCGTTGTCATCAATACTTCTTAATAATTTTTATTTACGCTCACAATAATCATACCGAACACTTACGATATTTCTTCTCACTCACAACCCTCGTAACTCAAAAAGCCATTATGCTAAGATCCATCGAAACTCTTCCAGTCCGTAATGGGAATTTTTCACATACCTCAAAGGGGTTTCATAAATCAGAAGGCCGAATTTTCACAAATCATAGTGCAAAATGTTTTACGGGGGGTAAAACATATTGGCGGGAGAAAGAGATATTGCAGGCACGCTGGAGACACCCCCGGAATCTTGCAGACGCTCGCTTGTATGTGTGTGTGTGTGAGCGGGCGACATCTGTTGCTCTCGGGATAGGGGAAGTCTGTGCAGCAAGGTTTTCTTAATTCAAAAAATGTCTGTTTGGGGCCGATGAAAGAAACTCGGGAAATTTTCCGAGACCGCGAGAATGATTTCTTCCCCTTTAAGCTTCGTCATTCAAATTTTTCTCCACCGAAGAAGACGTCCTCCGGAGTGTTTTCTTTTTATTCCGAAGGAGTGCCGCAGGCGTCTTGTTTGTTTGCTCAGCCGTTTGATATTGCGGAGGAGGGATTTTTCGATGAAAAGGGGATTAATTGCAAGGAGAGCGTGTACCGTGATTTTGTTTTTTTTTTTTTGTATTTTCTGGAGTGATTTTTGAAAATATCTCTTTGATTTCTGTTGCAGAGAGGGAGAGGAACTTGGGCGCGGCGGCAGTAGGCGAGTCGGCGGGCCCCGGCGCCGAACCGAGTAAACCACTGTCACCCCTTGACCGGCAGTTGCTTCAGGTGAGCTATCAAAATTTTTTTTGACTTTTTTGGGATAGTTCAAATTTTTTTCAAACGATTACTTGCTTTTATTGGATGTAAGACAAAAATTTTATTTGTAAAGTAGTTATTTTATAAGCTGATGACTTGATATGCTTCTTTCTGAAATCTCAAAAATACTCTCTTGTAACAAATATGAAATTTTGGGCTTTCAGAAAAACTTAGACCAATAAAAAATTTTTTTTATCAAAGTTCAAAAATTGATTTCCTAATTTGTAAAAATGACTTTAGTACCACAATAATAATAATTCATGTATTTTTTTTTTAGATTAAAATGATTTTAAAAATTAAAAATTCAATCTAATATTAAAGTTAACTAAAAGATCTCTGAATTTGAAATTTGAGTTGGACCTTGACTTTGAAAACGCAGTTGTCTAATTTTTCCAAAAAAACCCACAGACTTTAACTTTACCCACGTAGCAAAAAATCTTTCTCTTGTAATCGAAGTATCCCAACATCGAGCCCAACATGCAATCATGCAAGCCCAATTTACCCAAATGTTTTCGCAGATACGTGACTGGCTCGGGAGCAAGGAAGACATGATACGCCAACAGGTTGTCGTGGTCGGAGACGTCGACGACATCCTCCAGCTCATCGACAAACAAAAGGTCAGTTTCACCCCTGCTCCCCTTTCCGTTTTTTTTTACTTCTTTTCTTTTTTTCCCTTCTTCTTCTTCTTGTTCTCCATCCCCGAAAAACTTTTGTCCCGAAACAATGGCCCGGAGAAAAGTGGTCGCATGAAAAAAGCAAGAAGTACGACCCCCAGCGACGTTTTAACTCTTGCTCTACGGTTGACAATAAAAAGGGGTTTTTTCCTTTTTTTTTTTTTTTTTTTTTTTTTTTTTTATTGAAACTGACGATTTTCAAATATCCGTAAGTAAACGATATAAATTTATGTGTGCTGAGAAACAAGTAGCATTCAATTTTAAAATGATTATAATTTAACTTTGTGTATAACCAGTATATCCAAGCATCTAATATTTTCATAATTCAAGTCGTACGCGTAATCTCATTCAAGTTTAAAATCAATTTTCGCCAGTAATAAATCGATGAAACCCGAATCAACGACCCTGGGGGGTAAACGACCTCGCTGCGGGTAAGGCAGGAACCCGCGGTAACCAACCACCGGCAGTGCATTAACCCTCGGCGGGACAAATCGTTCGCGGCTGGTACGTCCGACCGAATCCTGACCTTTTCCACTGCGGATCATCGGCAGACGGACCGGAAAAACTCGTTAAAACTACATCCTGCGTATAATAAACTTTGCATTTGTAATTCAAAGGAGTCTGTCCGGTGCGGTCGGGAAGCATTAGAAATTCAAATTTTTCGGCCGTTTGGGAAGATTAAAATGCGGGTGGGCAAAAAAAAGTTTCTTTTTTTTTGGTGGGTTCAAAGACGCGGAATTGAATTGATCGAGCAACGATGTTTGAGCTCGGGCTATTGGACGGGCTTTTTTTTGAGTTTCGAGCGGAAGTTAAAAGTGATGGAATTAGTGGAGAATTAAATGGAGCTTTGAATGGATAGAGAATTTTATCGACTGATCTTTCATGGATGAAATTTTATTTGCTTCATTCTGGTTCAGATGAATAAAGTATGCTTTAATTAACTATGCTGTGTTCAGTATCACAGAAAACATAAGCTACAATTTAAGTCTAATTTAGAGATAACTGGGGTTTTATGGTAGTTATTGAAAAAATTTTCGTAGTAATATAAAATTATACTCTTGTCAATACCTATAAAATATATACTAGTACAATAAAAAAAATTGTGTACAGTACTCGATAGTAAAAAAATTTTAAAATTAAAATAACAAATTTTTTAAGTTATACTACAGAAACATAATACTCTCTCCAAGTATTTTTTCAAATAAATAAATTGAGTAATTTTTTCAAATAAATAAATCTCATTTTTGCCTTTGTTCCTTTCAATCCACTTATCGTTAGTTTGACCTAGTAATACAAATAAACCATAGCCAATATTACTAGATACGGTGCAAACAAATCTGTGAAAAATCAACATTAACGTCATGATCGAAATGGAAACGTAGTAGTATCAAGAGGGGGAAGCAGTCGCTTATTCTAATCTGACGCGTATTTTCCGAAACGCGTGGAACCGCGACCGCGACGTACACGTCATATCGAGCAAACAACCCCGGTTTTATGCCTCTAACGACATGTAATAAGCCGGAATGCATTCCGCTGCGAAAATAAGTCATCGATTTTTCGCCCCAATTACGTACAATAAGTCGTCGACCAGGTTTTTATGTTATGAAATAAAAATAATTTTACTCTTGGAAATATTTACGAGTCTTATTAACTTCCCAACCCGGATGTTTTATGCATGTCTGGGGGGAGGGCTCTGGAGACTCGTGGAAAATTGCATGTGACAAACGAGATTTGATCTGTCACTTGTAAGCCAACTAGTACTAAAATTAAATTAACTACCGGTTGAGTACTTTAATCGGTTCAAAGATTTTTTGTAAAATTACGTAGGTACCAAGAGAAAGAAATGAATTTTCCACGGAAATTTTTAAAAAAAGAGTGCGAGAAATTAATAACTCTCGGCTCGTCTTATCGCTTAATTAAAATCAAAATTCCTGGAGGTGTCAAGCCGCGTTAAATTCACTCCCGGGCTCTTTTACACGGTGCGGTGCATCGATCCCCG
This sequence comes from Encarsia formosa, assembly GCA_038277355.1. NCBI lineage: Eukaryota > Metazoa > Arthropoda > Insecta > Hymenoptera > Aphelinidae > Encarsia > Encarsia formosa. The sequence continues at coordinate 24,777,369 of CM076188.1, read as the reverse complement.
AGCCGCTGCAATTACACACGCGCGGGGCTGAAAATTTCCGAATCACGTCTGTAAAACACATCATCGTTCGTTGCGGACACGCATGGCTTGACATTAATTGCCACCGACTATTTTTTACTTTCTTCTTCTCTCTTTCGTTGTTGTTTTCGATACGAGCGAGTATTTTTTTCATTCGCCTGGGAGAATATTCTTTTTTTTTTTTTTTTAGTCGGTGATGGGTCAAAGCTTTATTTATTTTTATAAATTAAAACGTCTGTTTGTGAATTGTAGTTCGGTGGGGTGAAATAATATTGCCAGAAAATACTTCCCGAAATTAGTTTGAAATTCGGTTGCACGTGAATTTGATGCTGTCGAATGAGCGGTTGATGAATGTTTTTCTAAATATAAAGCCGGTATCGAATTTTTTATTTGGGTTCGCTGAAGAATAGATACGATTTTTAAGCAAATTTTTCATTAGTTTTCCATAATTTTAAAATTTTTATAGAGTCTATATATCAATCATGCCACGAATAAAATTGTAGTACGATTAAACCGTCAATCATTAGTAAATATTCAATTTGAGTATAAATACCAACACATTTTTATTTGTTAACAATAAAATAAATGATTGGCCGCTTATGAATGATTATGAAATTGCTTTTATGAGTCATCATACTTTGAAATCAAATTAATATTTATTTCACTTGTGTCTAATCGGTTAATATCTGAGGATATCACAAGATATTGAGTATAAATTTGATTTTTACAAACAATATAAATATTTAATTTATTAATTTGTTCAGTTAAAGTAATTATAATTGAACTGCATTCAATTGAATTTTTCACCTGAAAAATTTCTAGTTTTCTAATAAACCCAAAGTAGAAAAACTGATCAACTACTTGCTCAGCAGATCTTAAGTTAGCTAAATCTTTTTCCCGGAAAAAGCACTGCTCATCACCGTATTATCATCTCGGAAATTTTCAATGATAATTATCGGCACTCGACACCCCCGTCATGAAATCTGATAAATCATGATGATCGGGTATAAAAACCCGTTCGTCAAAGCCGCACGTCTCCCCGCAAAAAGTCGCTCTCAGCCCCTTTCGCGGCTTATCTCGTGTGTGCTTCCGCGGCTTCAACTTCGGGAAGTAGTTTCACTCCCGTCTTCTCGGAAACTCCCTCGACTAAATTACTTCGGTGGCAAGGGCTGAATTAACTACCTAAAACTGTGTGTGAGTGTGTATGTTTTTTTTTTTGTCTTGATTTCGCGGTTGAGCGACACCACTGGCGACGATCCAAACTTCCCTTCGATACACTCGATCGGACGGTTTATTATTCATGCGGTGTGTATTTAATTAGCTCGGGCGATCATGATTTATGGCTGGGAAAAATATATGTCCCGGACTTTTCTTCTCCCGTCAAGACTCGGAAAGTTTTCCAGACGCTACTCTTGATCAAACTTTAACTGCTTCTAGGAACTTTTACTCGTCTGTACTTTTGAGGGTAATAAAGTTTTTTTTAATTTTAGAGATTTTTTGAGACGTTTGTCTGCTACAGTGAGAATTATTAGTTAATTTAGTTTCTAACAAATACATTACTCAGGGTTATAGTGACAGGACTTGATTTTTTAAACTTCTAAGTAAACGTTAAAAAATTTATAATATTGCATGTAAAATTCAAACAGAAATAATCATTTAATACTCGCATAAAACTTTCATAGTGATAGAATTTTTTTACGACGAGTAAAAATGTTGTAGAAATTCAAGCGTCGTACACCGCGAAGAACATCAACGCGTACTTTAAAAATTCAAAGAACCGGATAAGACAGCATTATGAAAAATCTCAACGCGGGCTTTATTTCCCGGACAGACAGCAATAATGGGTGGAAACTTTGATAGAGCCTTGTACGACAGTACAATGGAAAAGGCTTCCGCGCTTCAGACAGGTGGAAATTTCCAATGCGGGAATCTTCCTCCACACAAACAACGATTTTGAAGTTATAGAAATCTTACGGCTTGACGAGGTGGTAATTCGAAAACCGAGGATATTGGTTTTTCGATTCGATTCGAAATGTCTAGACGTTTGCATAATTAAGATAGCTGTTGATATAAAAGCATGTGGATTAATTTTTTCATTCATTCTGGGTAGAAAGTGTTTCAACCAAACTTACTTTTTAAAGATTAATTTTTGAATATTTTATTAAGAAACAAATTTAAATAGTTTTGCAATGCTTCAAAAACCTAATATTTTCACTTATGATGTTTATTGATAAAAAATGAATTTTATCATTTTTAAGGTTTTTTCAAAATGACTTTGGAGCTTTTTTTCACAAACAGTTTGACTGAATACGAGCATTAAAAATGTTTTTTTTTTTTTTTTTTTCTCAAATTTAACAGTCGATTCGACTCGCGAGTAAAGTTTCTCTCTCACCAGTGCACATCAAAAGTCTCCTCTCAAGCACTCGCTTTCCCAGCCCTCCAGTAAAAAAAAAAAAAAAAAAAAAACATATCTCCTACTACTTCCACCCCGAAAATCCTCTCATCACCCCTACGGAAAATCCAAAAAATCCTCCTTCCCTCCTCCTCCTCCCCCGTAGTTTTTCGCGTATGGTGGTGCAGCGGCAGCAACAGCACCACCGGGGGCACAAAAGAGGGAGTCGGAGAGAGAGCCTCGGCAGCTACTCCTGCCCACCCCCCGCGGATCGATACACGCGGGCGGGCGCAGCAGCAGCTCTCGCGCCAGGGCGGATCTTAAAGGCTTGAAGCGGCCGAGCAGCCTGCCTGCAGCCAGCCGGCGTATCGATTGCCGGGGCCCCGGCCCGCACTCGCGATGATGCACCCCCGCAACGTGCACGCGATCCCATGGTGTTTTTCGATCCCATGGCTCTTTTCGAAATCGTTATTTATAGCCTGCAAGGGATACATTTTATTTTCCCTTGAGGATGGACATTAAAACAATCTTTTTAAAGCATCTTCCGGATAAATAAAATTAACGCAGAAATAATTTTATTAGAAGTCCTTAGTACAGATCTGTATTTAGTACATTTTCTCTTTATTAAAAGCTGTAAATAAAATTTTACTGAGAGCAGTGATGAAAATGTCTAAAAAAACTGTTCTAAGTATAATTGATCAGTACAAAAAAATTTTCACCATAAGGACGTACTTTTTCAAGATTAATGATAATGTAATATAATAAATCTCTACAATTTATTAGAATTGATTTCAAATGATTCCCTTGCAATCACTTTTTCTACGATTACTCAATTTTTTAATAGAAATAAAATTATGATCACTTTAATATAAGTAATGGTTAAAAGAATTGAGAATCACAATTATCACTATTTTTAACAAGCATTCAGTACAAATTTATGAGTAAAAAAATACTAAAAATGCTTCTTCTAGATTAAGAACAATGTATGAATCACGCAACTTCGGGTGTGAAAATTATTTTCAGGACAGAATATATTTTGAATTGAAAAAATTTTATAATCCCTCAGTTTGAATAAAACCGGGAGACATGAAAATAATGACTCTGCAACCAGTGATTGAGTAATTTAATCCCTCTCTACGAAGATTAAAAATTTTATAGTTCTATGATGAGCCAGGCTTTTTAAAAACTTGAATGAAGTAGAGAATCAAGAGAGGTCATTAAAACTCCGCCAACCCAAAGAAATTTTTTTTTCTCTCCTCCTTTCTCTTCACTTTTTCTCCCTTTGGGTATTTAATTTTAGTTAAAAACCATCTTTAAAAAAAAAATTTTACTTAGTTCTTGTAATAAAGAATAAAAAAGATGAAAGACCATAAAAGAGAATAATGCGAGCAAACTTTCATTTCTTCCCACGTACCAAAAATCATAAATTTTTTCGTAAAACAGAAATTTCCCCGAGTGATTTTTAAAAATTCAAAAAATTCATCGATTCGATTAAAAAAAACTATAAAAAAATTTTTAAAAAAATTCATTTTTTATCCTTCAAACTTTATGGCTCTATAAATTTCGGTGCGCGGGTACGTTCGGAAAATATTAAAATCGAACCATTCATTCCCCCCGCCGAAGTATGCTCATACAATTTCGCTTAAATTTATGTGATCACGTAACCCGAGAGTCTGGAAATAAATTTATCAAATTCTTAATTCAACAATTTCCCGTCTGCCGCTTGAACAAAAATCATAGTTTCGTTTGCTTTTTACAGGTTGTGCTGCGAGAACTAGAGCAGAAGAAGCCGCAGCTGGACGAGCTCGTGCACACGGCCGAGAATTTGCGGGGAGACAACAACAGACAGCAGTTGCACGGCAAGGGTGAGTGTTGCACCCTCGATTATCCTTTTATCTCGGTCTTATCGTACCAGAGAACGTCGAAATACTCGAGTTCATTCACCGTTTCCAACAGTTTTTTTGAAATTAAATTTTCGGAAAAGCTGTTGTGTTAAAAAAATTCTTTTAAAGATGTTCCCTACCAACTACGTAAGTCAAAAATGCATTTGACGAGAGTAGGCGTCTGCTCATTGGCTCAGTCACTTTATAATCTCTAATTGTTGTCAATGAGAAGTCATACTTGAAGAAATCAAATATTATTTGTTTATAATTATTGCTATAGACAGTGATTGAGTGTTTTTAAGCAAGAATAAAAAAAGTCAAATTTTTTTCGATTTTTGAGTGAAATTACGTTGAATACTGTAAGCTACAAAGCAAGTAATTTCAGTTTTAGTAGATTTTCCAGGCCTTCAAAATTTTAGTTAAGCTATTTTTATACCAAAAAATATCTGTATGTTCATTTTGGATAAAAATCTGTGGGTTGGATCTATTCGGTAGGGAACGTCCCTAAACGATTCAGCTGGAGTCTTTTTAAGGTCGAAAGCTGATTCCATACAACTACGATAATGCAAAATTGAGCACCATAAAAAAGCGCGATAAATTCGATGGTATAACGCCGTTTTTTAACCAATTATCGCTCCCTCCAGCCTCCATTAGTTAACTCGGTCGGTCATCGCGTGCAGCAGTTTGATTGTCCGCTCGCAGGCGGTGTTCTGCACCGACACCTTTTCGTGGGCTTCCTCTCTCTCTCTCTCTCTTTCAGGCTTTATTAGCACCGAGTGCCGCAATTACCGGAACATCCCCCACAGCGCGGCCCGCTGATGATTCGACTGTTTGTCCGGAGGTACGAGGGAGGATTTTTTTGATTGGGAGGTGGTTTGTTAGAGACCATAACCTTTTTACTCTTTTTAAGTGACGACCGCTGAGGTTTGAAATTTAATCTTGGGGGTGGAAGTATTTGAGGAATTTTTTTTTGTGTTTCACATATTTTATTTGATACATTTCTTGGTCATATATTTTATGTGTTATGCAAGATTGTAGTGGAGCATTGTGTACTCTAACTTACTACTATATTTGTGCATATCTGAAGATTTTATATACGCTGTTGAGAATATATATTTTATGTGCTAATTTTTGAAAAGAAGCATGAAAATAGTACATTTTCATGGTTTATAAGGCTCATCATAATATGATTTATATATGGCAACCCTATACTTACACAACAAGATATACTTAACTATATGATGTTTCGATACATAAATATAGCTGTAAGTTCCATTGGGCACAAAAAAGTTGTATGTGAGTATCTTATGTTTTACATGTTTAACATCTTTTAAAGTATATTTTATATGTATTTTAAAGACTGATATAATATGATATACAAAGTGTGTGGACATGTATAATGATTAATGCTTAAATACTGTAAAAATATAAACATAATGTTTATGTATATTACTCAAAACTCATCATACAACGAAGCAGTGAATCGTACAAATTCGATTTAAACCCCGATCATTACTAAATAGAAAATGTTTCGTACGAATGAAGTTTAAAGTCGCGAAACAATGCGTTTAATTTTATCAGGTGCTAATTAACGCTGGCGCACTCCATTATTTTTTACCGTGTATTTTCTGATTGAATTCAGAGAGAGAGAGCCATAGTTCCTCCTCCTCCTCCCGTATCCCGAAGTTTTTATCAGCATTAACGAGAAGTCTCCTCCCCCTTTATACTAGCTCGCGTGAATTTTTTTGTCTGGCGCTCTTTGTGCTTTCATTCAAATTCATACGACGCGACTGCTGCACTCGTATTTAGTATTCGATGCGGAATATTGCTGTTTTTTACCCGCCCCTCCAACAAGCCCCAATTATTTACAGAGTCACGCACGTATTAAATTTTTCCTGGCGTGATGAAACTCACTTTGAAAAAAAAAACAAATAATAACAACAAAAACATATGATTTATCCAGGTTTTAGTCGTATGGATTCACTACAGAGGCTTACTAAATTTAATTAATTGGCAGTCAAAGACAACAAGCCAAGTGGTTGAATTCCGTAGGACTAATGCCGGGGCGCTTTTCATAACGCTAGCTGCGGCATTGTTCGATCCGAGACCCGCAAGTCTAATGCCTCCTGCGACAGCGAAACAATACAACGCATAATCCTCAAAGTGCACTCGCGGGTCTAAAAGCTAAACGAATGAAAAACTTAGGGTCGAAGATACCAGATAACTTCGGAGATAATTAATTAACCCGGGGTCATGAATTTTAAGGGGACATAATCAAATACTCGAACTTCCGCGTGGGGGTACTTAATGTTCCTTATATTTCACGGGTTAGTGTCTGCTGGCTTGGGCTATAAGTTTGCGTTTAGCAGACGCCACCCGGCTCGTTAGTAATGCTTAAGGGGGGGGGGGGCAAGCAAACTCGCCAAGTGACTAATTAGTCCTGATAATTGGGTGTGTTTTCAGATATGGAAACTCGAAGTAGTACACAGCCCAGGATTTAATTTTGTAAAAAATTTAGTGGAATACCTGTTTGGTTTTAATTAACAATGTGTAGCTGATTTTGACCTGGAAGGACAAACATTCGTTAGGGTGGCGAGGGAAGAAAGGGCAAGCCGAGTTCGTGGAACTTATTTCGAAGTGGCTGGGGCATTATGTGTAAGTGCGGGCTGACGGTGGCAATTTTCAAGCTCCGGCACTCTGGCACTTATTAAACCTGAAAAATTAAAAACTTTTTTTTTTCTCGGACTGAAATATGTTTTTCAGGGGGGGTCTCAATTGGATTCTTCCTTGAGTTCATTCAAGTTAAAGTTTCTTGCAGGTATCTTCTGGATATTTTGTGTGTGAAAAATATTACTCAATGTATAGCGACAGTTGAGTCATTAATTATGCATGTATAAGTGACAATAAGTGTATATAATTATTTCAATTCAAACGAATGTCTATAATATCTAAATAATCCATATGAATTATTCATACTGATTATAATTTATGCAAGGTTTATAAAAAATGTATGTCAAATTTATTTTTAATGTTTTTGAAAGTAAAGTTCATTGAAACTATTGTTAATACGATGTATAAAACAGACTATTTCCAATAGACATTACTTTTTCATCCAACCAGTGTAAATTATTGGACGCACGTTGGGTAGTTTAGTAAAGATTTCATCGATAAAAATTACTTTTTCGAGCCATTAGTTAAACTTTCTAATACCGACGTGAAAACTCGGCCGATAGCTCTCGCACAATTGTCACGAGAAAAAATGGTCCGGAATGGTTGCTCGCCCAGGCGCGCGCGGCGGCAGGGTAAAAATAAAGTAAAAAGTAAAAAAAGAATCGATATTACTTTTTAGAAGTTCGCATTAAAGTTTGTACGAGCGTGCGAGCGATTTTTCATCCCGACTATCGAAAACTTTCCCCCCTGTGGTTAATACTCCCCCAAAATCGGGTGGGAGATAAAAATTCAACATCCGGGGACGATGACGGTTATTGAAAGTACTTACTCGGCACTGAATTCGCTCTTTGTTTATTCGGGTAATTACCTTCTTATACAGCGGGAGTAAAAAACGAGCGGAAAAATAAACCCGGAAGCGTTTGTTCCTTTTGTGCGGGCGTCCGGACGTGGACTGACTTTCCGATACGTGGTACACGATATATATAAGTGAGCATTATTGTCTGCTCGCGAGACTCCGTTTTATCAGTCCTTCATTGGCTGCGATTCTACCTTTCTTTTTTCAAAGCTCTCGGTGTTTGTGTCTGCTCTTTTTTTTTACGCGGAACAAAGATTTATGGAGGGTCGTTTGGGGAACTCGTGTTCTTAAAAGTCTTAACCGTGGTTTTTAGAAAAAAATATTATTTCAGGATTTGTAAAAAATATATTCGTGTTGAATTAAAATTAAAATTTACCGTGGGGCTGAAAAATATGACAACGCAGCGTTGCCTAGATGTTTTAAAAAAAATTTAATTTATTTTACGTTATAATAAAAATTTATCTCGTGTAAAAACGTACTTTAATTTTTTTCAGTGAATTTAAGAGACGTTTATGATTATTAATTATGTTCTAATTTTTACAGTATTCCAAACGGAATATACTAGGTAACTGCATAAACCTGAAATAAAAAATTTGTTTTCATCAATTCACTTTTTCATCCAATTATAGGTACCCGATTCATATTAAAAAAAAAAAAAAAAGTTTATTCGATCTCAAAGCTGAGAAAGAGTAACTTTAGCGAGAAAAATTTTACGCTGCATCTGGATAACGTGGCAGCCATGGGTCAGCTGAATTTGAAATATTCATGAAAAATATTTAAAAATTATGCATGAAAGTTTTTACTGTTTATCGTTAAATCGTCATAAATTCAGGCCTCCTAAAGTGTCCATGAAAAATTCAAGCGCCCCCCTTAAAAGCGAATGATAAAAATCCAGCCTCGCAATTTTTTCCCCCCTCGAACAAAGTAATTTTCACTTTCCGTTTGTTTACTTATTGACGTAAGCCGGCTCGTCCCTATTTTTCGTCATCGTTTCCAGAGTCATTTCCCGCGAGACCTACTTTGCATTCAGTATGCCAAAAAAAAATAAAAGAGTGCAATCTTTGAAGCCCGAAAGAAGGGGAAGAGGCTTGGGTAGGCTCTTTGACCGACGCCTGCCTTTTCCAGTTTTCCGAGAAAAGGCGTCGTCGCGTCGTAGGTATAAAGTGCAGAGGAAGGAGGAGGCAGGAAGAAGATAGTCCATCTCTGGCCGTCTGAACAATGGCGTCTCGTTTGCCTACGTAAATCCAGGGGCTTTATAAATACGTGCCTCCTAGCTCGTTTTTATTTTTTATTTGCCAGAAAAATTGGATCTGACCTGGATGCGAGATTTTTGAATTATCTGGAGGCGTTTTTCATGAATCTTGGGTGTATAGAGAAAAATTTGTCTACTCTAGTCAACTTTTTATCGTAAGGGTTATCGTAGGTGTAATCTATGGAACTGGTCTTTACTTGATGAGAATTCATTTTGGATTTTTACTATTTATTTGATGTTGAAAATTATCTTGGATGTACTCATAATATTTCAGTTAGTGTCAAAATACAAGAATTTAACTAAGATTATTCAATTTTTATAAGATTTTTCAAAGCGTAATTCTCCAAAAAACAAATACATTAGTACTGTATTTTACTGCTTTGAAGATTTCTTCAAGGACATTTAGATAGTATAGTCAAAGTCATAAGAAGTAGTCGAAGTTAAACGTCCTTAAAAAAATACACAAAAAATAGATAAAAACTTATTTATTTTTTGACTTTATTTAGTGACTACAGGGCGTAAAATAACCTTTATTGTAAACCCGAGCGAAACAGGAAAACGATTAGACCGCAATCATCTTGAACCGCCAGTTGTTCCAAGCACCTTCTTCGATTTAAAAAAGCGAGTATTTGAAAAATTCATCTCTGTCGGGGGTCTAATTGGCCGCAAGCGTTTCATTAAAACTACCTCCATTGTCTCTCGGTGGCGGCTCCAAGTTGGCCGTCTCGTCTTCGCATGGAGAGTGGGTGGAGTCATAAATAAAGTAATTTATGCCGTGCGCATAGCTACCGGTACTTTATACCCGCCGTGATAAATCGCGTCGTCGAGGATTAGATATCGAAAGCCCGACGCAAGGGGAGGAGGGAAAAAATTCTCGCTCTGATTGACTCGGCTTATTGTTTCTCTCTTTTTTTTTTACCCCTTCGTGATTGATCGAGTTTGAATGACTCTAAAAGCCCGAGTTCATTCTTTTTTTTTTTAAAGGTTATTTAAAACATTCCACGGTACGTCGATTTTTATTTATTTATTTATTTAAAGTATTCGTTTGTAGAAATAATTACATTAATAACCGAGTATACTGTAGATAATTTTTGCATTTATGAGAATTTTAAACGTATAAAAGTTAAATGTTAGTTCGACTAATTGCATTCTCGATTGCATTAATTGTTTAAAACGAATATCGCCAGAGGACCCTTTTCATGAATAAATCTACCAAACTAACCCAAGACTAATCCTATTAGTCGGCTCAAACGCAACATCCTCGACATAATCGTCCGATATTCTGTAACCCCCGGAATTCCCGTCAAACTTTCGTCTACCAAACTCTTGCCTCCACCACTCCAATTCAAAAAGAGAAGTGAGACGACGCGAGTCAACCGCACGCGCCTAATCGCGTTTCGCAATCTGCGTGTGCATTCTGTATTTTTACTGTTCATTTAAATAGTTAATCTTTTTTTAAATTTCATCATTAATCAAGTAATTCTGAATAATATATCATAATAATAATAAATTATTTGTACTGTACATTTTCTAAGATATTTTTTTCAATTTATTTCAATATTTGTAAACAATGTATCAGTAGCAATAACGCCAGTCTATGTGCCTTATATAGTCCTATCTATATAATAATAATAATAATAATAATAGTAAAAATAATAATAATAATAATAATAATAATAATAATAATAATATTAGGTGGTATAGTTTAAAAATAAAAACTATTTTTTTTTTTTTTCAAAAAATTGTACCTGAGATCAATAGAATCTAAATATATCCAACAAAATTGTTTATAAATTTTTTAAATGGACCTGTAACTCGATCGGAAAGTTAGTTTTTACTCATCCAATAGAGTTCGATCACAACAAAACAAAAAGCAAAAAAAAAAAGAGATAAAATAGCCCGTCCTAATCAAGCCATCCAATCCAACTTCAAAAACAAACTCCGCCCCGCAGCTCGGGAAAGACTCGAGAAACACGAGGCACGCCGTGCTGGTTGAGAGCCGTTAAACCGCGAGAAAAGTGTCCGACGTGAGTAATTACGCCACGACAAAAGAGTGGAGAGGTAAAAAAAAAAAAAAAGAAGAAGAAATTGTACTCATATGTATGCAAGACATTTTCCACCTGCAGCATGTTTTTCAAAACTGCAAGGGGTGGGCGAGGTAATCGCGAGTTCCGCGTGAATTAAGTGGAAACGTCCGAGTTTGGTCGGACGTGAGAGATTGACTGAAAGTAAAGTTACTCCACCGCGCTCGTAACGATTTGAATGAGAGTTTATACTTTTGTTTGCATCCCGTATTAACTCTAACAATTTGTTTACCCATTTATTTCATCAATGGAAATTATTAGAGCAGACAAATTGTATATTTTTCATTATTTATTATCATAATTCTGTCATTTTACAGACACGCTTCATTTGTAAAAAAAAAAAAAAAAAAAACTTTATTACCATCACAATGAGGAATTTAGTTGAATCTGGTTCCTGAATAATTACGGTCATGATACTCGTCTGACGTGCGAGATTTACGCTAATTGTGCGACCCAACAAATTACTATTTAGCCGCGGTTTCCCTCACTCTCTCAAATTCGCCAAATATACGTCTAATATTTACCGCTTGATTTAAAAAATACCTCGGGATGATGTGGGTGTTGCTCGGGGGTTCGAAACTTCATTATCAGCTCGGTCGCATTCGCGAGAACAAGAACGCTTTGAGGTGACATTTGGCACGGACGTTTTAACAATGGCTTGAACTTTGAAATCAGAGAGCTGCGGAATTATGTTGGCCTACAGCGGAGGTGGGGGCTAATGCGTTTTGAATTGCAAAATTTTCACTCCCGGACTGCAGCTGGGCCCGTAATATTGAAGTTTTCGAGAGATAATGTTACGCGCTGGTGTAGTTGCGAGTATTTTGGATTGGTTAATGATGCTTTTGCTAAATAGACAGTGATTCAAGAAGGAAAAAACATTTTTGAAAAAAAAAAACGAAAAGATAATGGACGAGTTGGAGGTGTAATGCGAGGGCAGGTTTGAACGAAATTTTGAATGGGTTCAACACGACCGATTGATTCGAATTCGATAAGAGAATCAAATTACGTATCCGTGATCATAAATCATGCAAGCCCTGCACACGAATAATAGACTCGAGTTTAACAATGAAGATTGTAGAATTCGAATAAACGTATCGAGAATTGAGCATTGATATGCAAAATAATAGGAAAAATAAGTTCTGATAAATCGCAGCATCTTAAAAGCAACTGTTATACATTTGTAGTACGTTTAGCTTACAACAACACATCGATCATTTAAGTAAATGATAATATTCCTAGGAATATAATTTGTAATAGTAACTAATAACGATTTATAATCTTATTATTGCATCATTAGGTACTTAAAAACCATAAACACATTTTAATACATCATAATAATTGCATTTTTTTATTAGTCGGAATGTATTCATTTGAAATCGCAATGAATGTGTAAGTTTATTTCATACATCAAAACGTTTAATTATTACAGGGATTAATTAGTTCAGTTTCCTCGTGTAAATAATAATTTGTTCTATATTTTTATTTTATTAATGTATTTATTTATCGGAACTACTATTTACCGACCAAGCTGCTGTTTTGTAAATGTCGAGGTTAATATTATAATGATAGATTCATGTTCTATGAGTACGAGTAACAAGAATGTTTATAGGTACAAACTGATTCTCTAATAATACTATTTTTCCCAAACTTGTATTGGTATTTTACACAAGAATTCTAGTGATAATGCTGCCATACATGATGATAATCCGAAGTTACTTTGGAATTTGAGTTGTTTGAAGTTTGACTCCGTTGAAAGCAAATATTAGTTTGCTCAGTGGTAGCAGTAACAGTACATAATCACTAGCAGTTGAATTTAGAAATAATCAATGAAAAGCATAAAAAAAATTCTGAAGTTACTCAAAAAAACTTGATAACTCAATTATCCTTATTTAAACAAAACCATGCAACAATCTAAGCTGGTCCTAGCGTGCCCCCCCAAACCTTGAAAGTTCAAGGACCCGAGAGTACCCGGCGGTCCGGTCTCTCGCGGGTGGTAAACACACCGGGGCGCCGGCTGCAGCACGCAGGTAGCGCCGCTCCTCGCCGCCGGTGGCGCCAGCGAAGGGGGACGTACAACCTCCCGCACGCAGTAGCGGTGCACGACCCGCCGGCGTCGTACCACCTCCAGCCACTCTCTCTGTCCATCCCCTTCATCGCGAGTGGAGTTCGGGCACCCGGGGGTAAGGACGACGAGGAGCGCGAGGGTTGGAAGTACGGCCGACCAGGGTGGCACTCGAACCACCCCCCACCAAGCACGTGCCAGGAAGTAAAAAAAGAAGGAGAGTGCGTCTCGCTCGCTCGCCCCCAGCGCCGTGTACGCGGGTCCTTCGTGTGGTGACGAGATCAGTACCAGTGCCGTGCTGTTTTTGTTGTGTTTTTTTGAGAGATCAGTGTTGGTAGTTGTTGAATTGTTGTTGGGGTACTGTTTACAAGTGCTTTTAATCTTATTAAATTTTGAGTGTTGAGTTGTTGTTGAACGTTCTTTATCAATTAGTGCTTCGTTATCTTTTTACTGAGCACCGCGATTTAGAAGCGTCGATGAGCTTAGTAAATTTGAAGTGTTATCAACCTGCTTGAAAATACTTTTATACATAATTTAAATAAAAGTCGATTAACCCAGTTGATCGCAATCAAGCTCTACCAAAGACGTTAATATTGAAGATAGTCAAGGGAGCAAAAGACTCTAGCATGCACAATTTTTTTCTACGCCTTTAGCTTTGTACCGTCTAACGTTTTATATATGCACAGAATCTTTTGGATTATTTACAAAGCCGAGTAGATAGACCGGCAAAGTGCTTTAACGTACCCACACGCACACACGTGACGTTTGAAGGGTTGGCTAAACGCTTGCGATGTCGATTCCAGAGTTGCTTTGATCAACTGTTTTTTTCAAATCCCTCGCCCACAAACAAACAAACGTACCAAGCCACAAATACGCACAGCTGGAAGAGAAACAAAGACTAATTGTACGTTAATCGAGCTTTTAATCTTGAAAGTATGTATAACTGTATATGTGTGTCAAGACAAAGTCATAAAAAGCCCAAAGTATAACAGGACCATAAATCAGCCCCCCCCCCCCCCCAGAGCCAACCCAGTCTCGATGGAAGTCGAACGCAACAAGTTGTGCTATCGTAAATTGACCTAATCAAGCTCGCCCTCGCTCGTATTCGCATAGAAGTCATAATCAAACAAGTAGCCGAATAATCCAGTGTAATCAATCACGTTTATCCGCTAAGTTTAAGATACATTAATCACGTTTTCACCGAGAAGCTTTAAAATCATCCAACCAATGATCCACCGTACCAACTGAATTCATCCAACCAATAAGAAGAAGAGTATTTAAAAAAAATGTCGCGACGCAACTCACTTCACCAGGTGGACAGCAACGGAGGTAGCCCTTCCCTGGGCCGAACCGAGCCCAGTGGGTTCGAACGAGCCCCATCCATAATGCGACCGGACCTCCAGGAGCGCATGATGATGATGCAACCGACACCCGGCTCCCCCAGGAGTCTCCACGGTAGCCCCCTGCACCACGTGCCCGGGGCCGGATTCGTCAACCCGCTGGGACCCGGGCTGCCCATGATGCACCCCATGGTGGCCCCCAACTCGCCGGGTCTCAGACAAGGTAAATCTTATTTGTGGGAAGAGTAAGAGGTTTTGTATTGGATTGTATTGGATGGTGATTTGTATCGATGCAGTAGTTGGATTTTTTTTTTTTTTTTATTGATTTTAAAATAAAAACAACATGGATCTTTCCTCAATGAAGTTGTTAGATCATAGAATATTATGATGATTAGAAAGTAAGAAATACGAAAAATTAAAAAGGTCATAAAAATTAAATAAAAGTGGCAAATGTCGTTTTGTCTATTTCATGTTCTGCTAGTGTCGTCTGCTTCTGAAAAAGCTCGATACAAAGAGGGATTTATAACAGTTTAGTTTTAATTGTACGCTTATGAGAATCGAACACTTTTTATTTTTCTTTTGAAAATGCATTAACCTTGAAAAAAGTATATGACATAGTATGGAGTGTACATAGAAGTTCAGATTGATATTAACTTTATAGGGTTTCTTTTTAAAATTTTTATATTGAAGCAATTCCTTGCATCTTTCGAATCGAAGAAAAGTTTTATTATGAATTTTTATTTCATGGGATTCAAAAAAAAAAAAAAAAAATACTTGCAATCAAAAGTTTTATTTTCAATGGTTGATTTTATTATACTTAAGAAAAACTATTTTTATTTTTTGAGTTGGAGAATCTAATTGAAAGGCAAAAAAAGTTTCAATCCGTTTATCCGAAATTCCACCTTTTAGAATGAAATTTTTCAAGTTGTGATCTCGAATTTCAAGACTGGGCTGTAGATCCACTCTAACAAAAAGAATTTTCTCTTTATTTATTTCAGATAAATAAACCTTTTATTAAGGATTTTCCGACTATATTTTATCTACAAAAGAATCTTGAATTTGTAACTCAAGGTGTTTGTTGTTTTTTTACTAGAATTTTCAAAAATAAACTTAAAATTATAAATGCTTTGTTTTTGATACCTCACTAATGATCATATTTTCGTCAAATTAATCAAACTGTTCGAAAATTCGTTAATTTTTCTCTTTAAAATTAAAAATAACACAAAACCATAAAAATTTAGATTTTGTTTCTACCTACTTGTTAATAGTTAGAGTATTAAATTTTAAGTACCAAACATTCCAATTAAACCTTGAAAAAACCAACTTAAACATGCCAAATGTTGCCATTCAAAATTCCAATCTTGAAAATTTACGCTAAAACCCGTCGTTAAAATGTATGATCACGCAGGGAGATTTCAAATTCAGAGAGCAAAAGTCGATTTGATGCGCGCTGAAGCCGCTACTTTGCCTCGGCGAAACATCAGACTCTGGGAGTAGGTGGAACGAAATTGAGAGATTTTTCTTAACGCGCCAAAAGAGTTTTAGATTCGGTCCCAAAGGCAAACTTTCGAGATTCGACTTAGTAGAGGTAGGAGAGAAAAACAGAGACAGCGAACGAAATTGACGGAAAGTAATAAAAATACTCTTATCGATATCGGATTGGAAAGAAAGTTTTTTATTCCTTATCGAATTTTCTGAAAATTTGTGGGACTGTATGTTTATCGCGATATCATGAGACTTTTGGTCTTAAATACACCGTGATCAGATAGAGTAGGATTACAGATTTAAAATCTAATGATTATTTCAAAAAATTCTTTTATTTATTGTTTATTTTTAACATATTCTTTATATGAAAATACTGCGGCCATTAAAGTGAAAAATTTTGCACCATTAATAATTTATAGTTTTTATTTTTCTATATAAATAAGTACACCGCACACTGGAGGTGTAAAAAAAAAAAAAAAAAAAAAAAAAAAAAAAAAATTCTGAAGAGAAAAAAATTGCCAGAAAATTTATTTTATGAGTAAGACCTGTAATTAAAAAAAAAAAAAGGTAGTTGTGGCAGTATTTTACTTATTTTAAAGGAGTTTCAAGCGTGAAACCAAATTTTTTTCATATCAAATATATCTGATATTACGCGTTAAAAATTCCAGAACTACCTACTAATTGAGGCGAAAGTAATTAGAAAAAAAAATGAAAATTTCTACCATATCGCTGGGTTTTTATTATTAAAAAATTTCGAATGCTAAATGTTTAAATATAATTAAAACTTCAAGCACGATATTAATCAAGCAAGTTATTTAGAAATTCAGTGACAAACGAATTCTCATACAGCCTCAAAATGAAAAATTTTTTCGCATCCAAGCCGTAAAAAGTGTTTTTAATAACCGTGAAAAATCGGGTCTGGCGAACTTCGCGATTGTATAAAAAAAATTTCTTTCACAAAAAGAGCGCGATGAAAATTCTCCCTTCTCGCTTCTTATTAAAGTTCGGTGGTCTCCGGGAGTAAATAACGTCCGTCTGGGACGGTCTGGTACGACGACATTCGTCGGACAAGCTTGTCGCGGCGTGCGAGGACTCGACGAGTAATGAGTTAACTTTGGTGGATGACGATTTGTTCAGCGTAGCTGCCTGCGTACGTATGTGCAAGGGACCAACTTTGAACGAGTTATTACTTTGATTTCATAGTTTGAATTCATGGCCCGAGTGCCGAGAGCTCCTGTAATAAGCAGACAAGTGTCTTTAATTTAATATGAGATTTGTAGTCATTGCATGCTCTATTAGTTTTTGGTTCAAGACTACTAATATGTATACAAAACTGTGTTTATTAACAAATTTTTTATTGAATGTTGTATTTTTGCTATTACTATTTTAATTTTTTGTAAATAAATAATTGTCGACTAAGCTTTTCATGCAGTTCTGTCGAATAAGTATAGATTTGAAAATTTATATTTTGACAAAAATATTAATTTTTAATGAGCAGACTGTGAATTTTTTAATCTAGCTGCATTTGACAGAAAATTTCTAGTTCTTCGTGTAAAAAATTTAAATTTATTTATTGTTATTCATACGAGCCTAGTGGCCTTAACATATAAATCTACAATATGATAAATCAAATCTTATAATTAAGCACGAGAATAAGTTCATAGTACACTAAAATAAATTATAGTTGATAATTTTAGTTCTAAATGAGCCAAAATTAAATTAATTACAAAAATTGATTAAAAAGTGTGTTTGTGTATTTGCAATCAAAATTTTTTGACTAGACTACCCGTAAATAAAAAATTCGTTCCCCTAGCTCATTAAAAAAATCTATCGTGTAAACGGGTTGCGAAATATCGAACTAATCCCCGCTGATGATTCCGAATTTCCGGTGGGGTAGACAATACGAGCCGCGGACCCGCGGTGGCGAATATAAAGGACGATGTTCAATTACAGCGCTTGACGATTGATTTAATATATTCAGTGGGACATGCTCGAGTGCTTGGAGGTGGAGCCAAAGGACGCGCGAGTGCTGAAGAATCGATCGAAACCGTTTTTCGGCGACCACTCGAATCCAGACCAGAATTAATCACGATAAATTTGTGTTTTCAAAGATTATTTATATTCGCAATCGGTCAAACATTTGCCTTCTGAATTTCAATTAAATTTATACGAGATAACTTTTTGAGAAACGTTGAATTTATAGTGGCCCGACTTAAGAGTGACGTATCCACTTAGAAGTGCGCCGCGCTAAACTTTGACGTGAAGTTATGAAAGTTTAAAATTTTAATTACGTAATTAATAGCGGATAATAACCCATTAGTCAAATAGTTTCAAGTAGTTTATTTCCGAGAGTGTTTTTTCTTGTTTAAGTACACTCGGTGGCTGAGAAATTGTAAAATGGCTACTTTCTCGGTGTGTAAATTGCCTTTGCTTAACGTCGTTCTCACTCTAGTTTTGAAGTTGTTTATTCTCTTCGAACGCTCACAGTGGCCCAATGAATCTTTAAACTAAGTTAGGGAAAGAGATTTTCTCAAACTTTTAGTAATTGCCCTATAGCATAGTACTTGGTTGAATATCTTGTTGTTACTTTTACTACGATTGATTTTTCAATAATTTTATTACATCTCAATGTTTACGGTCAAATCTGGATAAATAATTAACGTAATTTTCTTTAAAAATTATTTCATTCGACAAAAATGGATACCGGCCCTAAGGTTTACATTTCTGTTTATTATTATTATTTTTTTAATTAATGTTTTCAGTTTCAGAAATTCGCAGATTTCAAAAACAACTACTTCGTTCTCTACTTCGTTACTAAAAATGAATAAAATAAGTAATGTAGCAGTAAGCTAAAATTTCTTTTAAAAAAGTTTTTATAGTATTTGAAAAGAAGTATACATCCTATATTTCTTTCCATTTTTAAACTGAAAACTTGAAAGTACAAGTGTCTTAATTTAATTTTTCAAATAATACCAACAACTAAAAATTTTTAATAATTAAAAATCCGTTTTGACATAAACCGTCAAAGGAATTCTCAATGATAAAAAAGCTGAAAATTAAAAAAATTTTAAAGATCCGTTAACTTTCAGTCGACCACCAAGCCACCAAGCAATCTCTGTATACAAAATGTATGAAAATAGCTGCAGTGGAATCGAATAATTCCGAAAATTTTGTTAAAATATTCATCAGAGAGGCATTACGCCGTGCGCAAATGAATTCGTCAGACGAGTGTTTTAATGTTATTACCATTTGTACAAGTCCCCTCATCGTACACGGACTATTGGAGTTTTTGCGTACATAAATAAATGCCCACGACTTTTTTTTCGCATCATCGCTTTATCATTTGTTTAAACAACAATATTTTAATTTAATTTAAAAAACAATAGTTTTCATCCGTATGTAGATGGTTGTCGTGTACTTTGGGTGATTGTTCAATTAATTTTTAATAAACAAAGAAACAAAGTTATCATAAATGATAATCTATGCTCTTACTATTTTTAAAATAGTTTTTACCTACTTTATTTACCAGTGTTATAATTTTTTGAGTAAGTTTACCTTACCATAACCTTGTTAATTTTTACGAGAGGAAAGTTTTTTGATGGTCGAATGAGTTAAAGTTTGCTCTTTTATGATATGAAACAATAAATTTTTACAATTTGCAGGGATAATTTTATTATTTTATTTATCTGTGCTCTAATTCGTACCCGACCTAACCTAAAAAATCATAAATACTTCTTCCTGGGAGGTAGCTCGCTAATTTTAATGAGAAAATGAATTTCAAGCTGTTTTGATACGAAAATAAATTGCCATTCAAAAGCAAAACAAATTTATTTTTTTTCTCATGGTTGCCAACACAAAAGGCGAGTATTTTCAAACCAAACAAACGAATCAAAGAGGAAGCTACCCATCGCACTTATCTCAACAAAACGAAGAATAATAAAAGAAAAAAAGGGGGTGGGGGGTGGGGAGCAAGGGTACCCCCATGAATATTTCATGGGTTCATTTATCGCGTGGCGCGTGCGTATTTCCTTTCATCGTATCGGAGGAGGAAGTAAGGAGGAAGGACAGAAGAGCGGTGGTGTAATGGGCGAAAAATAGTCCATTGTCTTGCAGAGCCGAAACTCGGTGCCTGGAGAGACTTCTTTCCCCCGTTACACACTAGCCACCTTTGAGGGCCGGAGACCTGAGAGATGCTTGATTCTTCTCCGCGCGGAAGGGCTGCTGCGCTGCGATACACAAAAGCGAGATTCTTTTTTTTTTTTTTTTTGCTTGTCTAATGTCAAACCGGGGGAACAGGTTTGCGCTTTGACCCACGCTTAATTAGGCTAATGGGGGAGGGTGCCGAGCCGGCTTATTACCCCCATCTCGGACGAGCGTTTCGAGATATCTCTTAATGAGTCTGCTGTATCAATTTTCATGGTTTTTTTATATTGATAAAATTCTTGTATATTTTACAAAGATGAATTAAATAGATCTTTAGAGGTACATACCTACTATACTGACTCAGTCTATTTATTCTTTCTAAATTTAACAAAGTTTTGGTTTCTTTGCAATAAGTAATTTATTTGACTATACTATAAAAATCTAGCGATAATTATTGTTGTTAGTTTTTACGGTAACAATATCAGTAACAACGATAATACTGATAATAATCTCTCTTTATAATGATGAAGCATGTTCGAATGTCTTCGTTTTATAATTGATTTGATTGGTTGAGAACGTTAAATTCAAAATTTGAATTTCGTTTATGTTGAAATATTAAATACTTTGTTATTAAGAATTTTTGCAATAATTTTTTGAATAATTACATACTTTGTGTTAATAAATGGACTAAATTTCATTGTATAGTTCTATAAAATAAAATGAGAATCTTTATTATTTTAAAAACAACTTTTTGAAGCTATAACCACAAAAATATCGAACTGAACTTAGTTGCAGGTTGCAAAGTTGTTTTTAACTTCGTTTTTTGAAAATGAAAGTATAAATTATCGTTTATTTACTTTCAAGATTAAAAATGAAGCGCGTTTGTGCGCTGATTGAGACTAGTAAAAAATTAAACACTTAAAACTATAATTTTTAATTTTATTAATATTTTTTTGTTTTTAAAAGTTACACAGTACCAACATTGAACCAGTAACTTAGTCTTGTTTGTTTATTCAAAAATTGAAAAAGATAATTGACAACGTATTTTTGTCGGTACCAACATTAAAAAACACTAGGCACCACGTCGCACCAATTTATCCGTAGAGAAAAAGCTCGGAAAGCTCATTCACGACTCTCGTAATCCCACCTTCAGTCACGATTACCCCTTTTTTTTTTTTTTTTTTTTTCACTGCACCACCCGAAATCCATCCGTTGTCGCGTCAAGCGACGAGACGTGATTAATGGCCCGATACATTAACCCCCCTGGAATTTCGAGAGCCCATCCCGTCTGTTTTCGAGAATTTTTTTTTTTCTTTCACTCTACCACCGAAAATATACGTTTGATTGTAAAATTATCAAATAAAAACTAATTATAAGCTTTTTTCAAAGCAGTTTTTCTACCTAATTAAGTGTTTAATTTAATTAATTCGGTTTGAGATTAACTTTGGTTGCTCATCAGTAATCAATAAATCATAACAATAGCTTCATGACCATTATTCTATATCAATCAATCATTCAAATATTTAGTTAAGCTTGTTTAAATTCTAATTTTATGAAAAATAAATATTATATTCCGTCTTTTGTATACATAAAGACAAAAACTGATAATGATAAAATTTAACTCTGTAACTTTTAAATTGCAGTTACCAAGCTACGCGAGCACTGGGATGAGACGAACTCGAAGGTCATGCAGCGCAAGTCGCAGCTGGACGCGATGCTGGGTGACAGCCAGAGGTTCGAGGCCAAGCGCCAGGAAGTCGAGGTCTGGGTTTCCAGGATGGAGACCCGACTCGAGAGGATGCGAGCCGTTGGTCACACCGCCGACGTCCTCGAGGCGCAGCTGCGAGAGCAAAAGGTATTTTTATTTATTATTTGAATGCTGATTTAAAAAATTTTAGTACAAACAAGTATTCTTTAATTAAGGAGGCTTGGCAGCGTAGGGGTCGTACCTAGCGGGGGCCCTTGCGGGTGCATGAAATTGAAAATAAGAAAAAAAGTATTTTTTTTATTTATTTTTATTAGTAAGTGATTATTTATCTTTTTTAAACATATTAAAACAAAATTTAAGATAAAAAATTTTTAAAAACGTTGAAAAATTGCATGTTTTGAAGGTTATGTACCGCAATTTTCTATTTTTCTTGTAAATTAGTCCGATAATCTCAAATTTTTATAATTTTAAAATAATCTTCAAATTTTTATCTTTAAAATGACACCTGACTCGTAGTAAACTTGTGGATTTTGATGATTTGCCAAATTTTTAAATGTTTTTTTCCATAAGAGCCCATGTTAAAAAAAAAATTCTAAACTGATTTTTTTCTCGAAAACGAGTCCGACAACTATTGTTGTGTCAAATAGGAAAGTTGTTTGTCTTACTTCAAGGAATCTACAGGAATTTTTTGGGTTCTTACTTTTGGATTTTGAAAAAACGGCCAAGCCTCCTTAAATATCAATGATGATTTTCGTTTATAATAAAATTAAAATAAATACTTGATTATGTAATTTTTTGATGTCAATTCAGATGAAGACTAAAAGTTTTGTTTATAAACAGTTAAAATAATATATTTTTTTTAATTTTATTTTTAGACAATGAAACATGAAATTCATTCGGGTATTTCATAATTCAAACACGAAAAATGTTAAATGATTCAAATGCTTAAGCATCACAGTACCAATTATTGAATAGGATACAAACTTAATCCGTCTTCTTATCAAAACAGAGAGAGAATTAAAAATCTTTTTCTTCTTTTCTATAAAAACCACTGAGATTTTATTTTTACCAGGTGGAATTTATTCAATCTTACGATAAAAATATATTCTCTTTCGGATTCGAATAGACAAAGTTTAAATAAAATTCTATTCGAACTACTTGAACACGCAGACAAACTCGGGTACTTACCGAGGCAAAGTTTCGCTTGAAATTCGGGCTGCTGCTTGTTCTTTGTTCCTTCTTTTTTTTTTTTTTTTTCTTTCTCTTTCTCTCTCTATTTCAAATGGTGTTTTTCGTCTGAGAAAACCCCTTTTTTTTCTTCTTTTTTTTTTTACTGAATCCCGTCGCTTTCGATATACTCCACTCGCTCGGAAACACACAGGCTCTTTATACGATTGTTAATCGGATTCAAAACGAAAGAAATATCGCTGACAGGATTAATTGGTTCCGTACAATCGATACTTCATAATTTTTTTTTTTTTTTATCGGCAATCGTTATCATTGATTAGAGCAGTTTTAGCTATGAAGATTATATACTTTTCTGTGTTGTATTTTTAAATCCGCTAATTATTATTATTTTTTTTTTCATCTAAAAATAAAAATAAAAAATCTATAGGTGTACATTGAAGTCACTTGAAGTACCTACCCGATTCAATTGTAGGCGTTTACATCGCAGATTGTTCAATAGCTTTTAACTTCAATAAATTTCAGGAATGAATATAGGCATGCAACTTTAAAATAAAAAAAAATAAAAAAAATTTTATATGATGCTTTTGTTCGAAATTTCAGAGAATTTTTTTTAATTACTTACTCGTAATACTATGAGCAATTAAAAAAACTATAGTAATAAAATGGAATATATTGGAATGAAAATTAAAATAAAACAGTTTTAAGATTTTTGATAATTTTTTTATTCGGTTGTTAAAACTTAAGACACTAACCAAATTTTCTTTGCAAAAAATTTCAATCATTTCCACAAATGTAAACTATTTTTCAAATTGAAAACTACGATCAAAAAATTAGCAATCCTATAAATTTTTTTGTAACTACATTATCGTGTTTTATTTTGAAAACAAAAAATTTGTTGTAAAAAGTGTTTAAAATTTTTTCCAATTTGAAACAGACAAAAACTAATTTACCTCGGTTTTTATTCCATAGTATAGAAAACAAATAAAAATTTGCTTGACATAATTATTGTAACACAAGAATTCTTGTATATTTCATAGAGAATATTTTCTAAAATTTATAAATTACAACCAAAAATACACTACCCATTTAAATTTGAAATAATTACAAATAATAAGGTCTCAATCCACTATGAATTAAGAAAAATTTTAATTTAACATAAATAATGTCTTTAGCAATGTTACAATTACTACAAAAAAAAATGACAAACTTTTACAGCTAAAGATCGTAGTAATAAAGTAATAATAACTCTATAAGACCCTTGAATCAAAATTAATTACGAATGCATCACGCCCCGTAGCAGACTAAAAAGTGCATTAACTAGGAGTGAAACGACCCCGAAAACGATAATTCCATATCCCGAGACCAATCTTGGTAAACTCAATAATCCCCCGTCACGCATTGATTCCCAGCGCGACAATAAAGCCTGGACGCTACGAAAATTATGCCTGGGGGATCCGGGCTTTAACCTGGTCATAAGTCATACTGACGTTTTTTTTTTTTTTTTTTTTCATTTCCAGTCCTTCCACGCCGAGCTGCACCAGTACAAACACCAGATCGAGCTCTTCAACTCGCTCACCCAGAAGCTGATCGCCGTGTACCAGCAGGACGACACCACCCGGGTCAAAAAGCTCACCGAGACCATAAACCAGCGTTACAATAATCTCAACACGAGGTGAGGATTTGCTAAACTTTCAGAGGAACTTGAGGATCAACCCGTTTTTCTCTTAAATCCCATCCGGAGTTCTTCTTTTTTTTTTTTTTTAAGTCGCGGGATCTCGGACTCGTGGTTCGTTTAGACTTTTTACGAGATCAGACCGAGAATTGAAAGATAGTACCAATTCCAATGGCAAAAAATGAACAATCTAACGAAAAATTTTAAAAAATACAGTTTGAAGATGAAATTTTTTTTATCACAGTTTGATTTTCTCGTCTTATAAAAGCAAAATAGATTAAAAAGAATCGATTTTTTGAATATTGATAAGAAACTTGCCTATTTGAGTATAAAATTCTGCCGTGACGGTCTTGATGTGTTAGTTATTTAATTAATTATTGGTGGCACCTTGAATTGTATAAATCACACCAACTTTGATTCTAAGTTTTTGGGATAAACTCATAATTTTATAAAAATCTTTAAAATATTGTCCAAAGATGTTTTTTACTAGTTGCTTTAAAGTTAAAAAACTTATCTAGATTCAAAATTTGATTCTATGTTTAAGTAACAAAGTCGACTCTCTGCGGTTCTATTTAAAAGATTCTCACGGATCGATAAATATTCAAAATGAAAATCTTCCATGGCAACGGGCGAAAATTTTCGAAGTCGAGTGCCAGCGACTATGCGGTTCAGTTTAAATTTTAAACAAACACTCTCTCTTACTTAATTTTATGTCGGGCGTTTCCATCCAATTATTGAATCTTAATTATCCCATTCTAAAAATAGATTTTGGTTTTTCAAACTCAAAAATCCATTTTTATCGAGTTGCACTTATTCATCTTCTAATTAGAATACTCTGACGTTTCAAACTAATTCCTTCAACTATGTAATTTTTAAATGCAGACTGTGTGCAAAATTAAATATTCAAAACTTAACACTCTCTTGAACTTCCAATACGACATGCAAAGACTACACTTATTGTGACTCTTTGACCGGTTAGAGTTTAACCAAAAAAATTCTCATCTCGAAAATAGACCGATTGACAATTACTACTGCTAAGCTCGTCTCGAAGTCATTGGACACGTTTCAAAGCTAATTTTGAAAAACCAAAACCGAAAAATCAATAGCTTACGTTACAAAATATTTAATCTACTTTGTTCAGAGTATTAGATACTGAAATTATTTACCAAATGAAATCACATCAAGGAAAGTTGATAGAGAATTTTCAAATTTTTTGAAATTATGTACCCTTTGATGAATTTTGCTCAAAATCATTTATTTTAATAAGTGTAATAAATTAATTTAATTTATTTTAGGATGACTACTATTTAAGCTTCAACAGATTGTTAAGTAGTACTTTTCATAAATAAGTAAATAAATAAAAAAACCAGAAACTAAATTTTGAATTTTTTGAATAATTTTGTAAATTTACGTGTTGGAAAAAAAAAAAAATTAATCTATAAATGCATAAAATTGTTTGAAATATAGTTTGACATCTTTCTCTAGTACCTAGTATGATTTAATACAATTACATCTAAATTTATGATTGATACTTACTCTATGCATATAGTTCATACAGAATAAGTCAAAATCCAGAAACTAAAAATTTTATTCTCTACTTTTTTTTCTTAAACAACGTAATTATTTGAAACTAACTTCTGATCCGTCCGCAGCATAATAAACCGGGGCAAGCTCCTGCACTCGGCTATGAACTCTCTGCACAACTTCGACCGATCTCTGGACAAGTTCCTGGCGTGGCTGAGCGAGGCCGAGTCCTCGACGGAGACCCTGGACACGGAAGCCGACCGACTTTCCGGCAGGCGGGACCAGCAGGCGGCCATAGCGAGATCCCAGCTTCAGTTAAAGGTAAGTGGAAAAACCCTTTTCCCTCTTCACGACATCCACGATGCGACAGAAGAAGAGAGTGCTGAATTTCAATGTTCTCGCGGGTGAGTAGTCGTGAAAATTTATTGATTTTTAATTTTGTGATGCTACGTGGAGGAGAATTTATTACAGCGGCTTGGACACGACTAGATTCACGGTAAGTACGCGTTTTTTTACGTTTAATTATATTTATAAATGAATATTATGTGCTGTTTTAATAAATAAATAATATGATATTTTTTTACCTTACCATCCTGAAAATCCTTCAAATCTATATTATATCTCAAGTATGTATATCAAAAAAATTTAATTAATAGTGTATTATTAATCATAGAAATTTTTAAAACTTGATCAAATTCCAAAAGACTGGTGGTTTGGCTTTACCTATGATTAAAAATTTTGCTTAATATTCACTTAAATTATCCATTGCTGCAAAGTAGGAATTATGATTGGATTTTAAATGTTATATGATACACTGAGGTTATAGATGTACGAGTTTTTTTTTTTCATTTCAGAAAAAATCAATTTATCAATTCTTTTATCCAGTTCAAAGTGGATTTTAATGAAATATTACAGACTCATTGCGGGTTAATCCAAGTATGTAAGATCAAATTGAAGACATAAATTCGTAAAAGAGTCTCAGAGAGATTAGCATTTAAAAATAATTACAACATAAAAAATAAACTAACTGGGTTATTTTGTTCAAAAAATTTATCAATAATTTCTTTTGCAAGAATTTGATCTGTTTAAAATTTTATGTCAATTTGGTAACATATTGCCAATATATCAAAATCAACCTGTTTATTCTTTAAGGTAAGCAACAAATTTATTAAAAATTTTTTTTTTAATATTTCATTTTAAAGATTAATTAGTTTTTTAAAATCATATAAAATTTTTTGGCTATTAGTTAAAAAAAATACTTTATAAACTCTGACGCGTCTGAGCCAGTATGAAATCTTTCCACTCAGCCGATGTAAATTTGACGTTACAACAGTTACAATCATAAAAAAATCTGACTTTCACATGAAATTTTTTTGACTCTGACTTTCAAAAAGAAACATCTGCGGGCGAGTAAAAATAATTACAAAATTCAATAAATTGATTCTATTATTTTCAAAATATAAAATTTTTTTCTTTTAAAAAATTTTTTATCGCAAAAAAACAAATAAATTAATCATTGGCAGTTTTACAAAGTTATCAACAATTTAATAAAATTCTATAAAAAATAGTAACAAGCAAGATAGTATAAATTTTAATTAAATTGTAAGAAAAAAAAAATAAGCGTTTAAACATACAAATCAAACCAGCAAGAATAATAATAAATATTTAAATTTTGCCTGTACCAGCGTTACCTATTTTCAGACTTGAAAAAACTAATTTTTTTTTCGCTATTTCTTAAGTGCGCAGGAGAAACGTTCCAAAAACCCCGCTCGACCTATTAAAAGTATAAAATTCAACAGTAGACGAGAATCATTCATAAATCAAAAGCCAATAATTAATTTAGCATCGCGCCAGTTACGTAACGCGCAGTGCGCGCAGCGCAGCCGGCCATTTTATTTTACCTTCGTTATACTTCTTCCTCTCATCTCTCGTTCCCCGCACGAAATACAAAATTCAAACCGCGGACATGTTTTCCCGCGTCCGCGCGGTACGCTGTCCCGTCTCCAGGGGTCGCTTCGTCCGCACACTGCTCTGTCTGAAAGTAGCCAGCAAGGAGGAAAGAAACGAAAAATAAGGAGGGGACGACGAGTGTGGGTAATCGGGAACGCGCGTGCGAGTTGTCGCTCTCTCTTCTCTCTTTCTCTCTCGGGCTCTCGGGGGGGAAGGAAAGTGTCTGAGCGTACTGTAAGCTGCTGCAGCAGGCAGGCTGTTTTAGTGACGGGCGCAACCGCACCTCGTCCGGAATGATATTTCGGCAACGTTATTGATCACGCTTTTACCCGGTTCTATAGAAGAACGTAAGTACAGCTTTAAAAATTCGATCCCTCAAAACTGAAGAGTATTCGTAAATCAAAAATAACATTCTTTTTTTTTTTGTTCGAAAAACCGTTTGCGTAGCGATGCGTGTTCTCAAGAACAGAAGCTGCATCTTGTCCAGTGGTAGTGTGTGAGACACACTCGTACCTATCCAGTTATCATCCGTCTCTCTCTTTCGGCTCCATTTCGAGTACCGCGAGAGATTGTGGAGAAGCTTCGGAGCCCGCACGCAAGGGGGCTCGCTCTGCTCAGTTGTTTCATTTTCGTCAATCCTCACGGCTATCTTTCCTACACGACCAAGCGTCGTCTGCGAACACGTTGTCGTTTCGAAGTACGGACGTTCTCTCTGCTCTCGAAGAGGATTTTTATTATCTGCACTCTAAAACGAGGTGAGTAACGAAGTTTTTTTAATTCCCTTCATAACCGTTAACAACAGTGATAAACCTAACCCCCCGCTGAGCGAGGTTTTTGTTTTTAAAACACGTACGGATGGATCTCGTTTCGTGCGGGCCTTCTTCCTACACGGGAGTGGAGGTTTTTTGCTCTCTCGCTCTCTCTCGTTCTCTCGGTTTCGGGTCCCAGTGTACCCGCCCTGATAGCCATTCGAAGCCAAATAACTCTTATCGAGAAGGTTAGACCTAAGTTTTTTCGGCCGAAAAACTCAAATTTTCACGACTAAACGGAAGAAAATATGTGCCAGACGGCGAGAGTGGTACCCCCAATTTGTTCCTCGGTCCATTCCGTGCAGTGCATATCGCGGTCGTTCCCCGTGTGACTACTTTTTTTTTCTCTTCTCTCTCTCTCGCTCCCTCTCTTTACCAAATGTCCCACACTCTGTGAGGATTTTTAACGCAGTTTAAGCTCGAAATTAATTTATTTTTACCGAAGGTAGTTTGATGTTGTTCTAGACTCGGGGAGTGTTTGTTTTTTTGTAGGTGCGTTTGACAATTTTAGAATCAAAGTACTGGGTGTTCGGACTTTTTTTTTTTATCATCCGAAATGACGTTAGTGTGAAAAGAAGTGGGCTCGGGATTCGGAGTCACTGCAGTCGTGGTGGGCGCTGCTTTTTTTTTTATTTAATCTCCGTCTCTCTCGCTCCCTCGCGCGTAAAACAGCTGTTCCTTATTGTTTGCTCCGAAAATAAGTGCCAGTGATAAAGAATTTAACGTGAAATTTTGCCTCAACCACCAACACATGTAGCTGGGCGTGTACGTATAATACATTGCGGGCAGCTAAAAGTTTTTTGAAGGCAGCGTGCAGTCTCGTGCCTGGGTACGGCCATCCTTTTTTTTACCTTCTTCTTCTTCTTCTTCTCCTTCCTCTTTCCTCTCTGTCTCTCTCACTCTCTCTCCACCAGCAGCGAGACACTTCGCATTTCCACGTTCCCTCGTTTTTAACCCGGACTACTGTGGACCGTGGACAAGGCTTTACTTACCACTAGACGTATTTTACCTCTCGAGCTACCCATACATACATGCCCAAAGTGTATCAGTACACTGAAGTTGATTTCTCATATGAATCATACAGGCAGTTTTTATCTCATGAGTATTAAAAGCCAGCCAACTGGCTGCTTGGGACTGGAATTTTTTTTCTTCGGTTTTACAACCTCATTAACACATAGAATTTAAAACTACAAAAATTTAAATGATTTCTTATCAGCTCCATGAAAGCTTTTACTGTCTCACTTGGTAATGAAATAAAACAAGCTAAGAGTGCTGAAGATTTTCTAAAATGGAGCATGAGTTTCAATAACTGATGGGTGTAACATATTTTTTGTTATATTTTTGCCAAATGAGATTAAATATCATCATTTTTTACAGAACATTGTTAAAACTGTTGATGCATTGATAATGTTTTACTTGAAAGTTTTTTTTGTAATTTACATGTTGAGTAATATTTATAGTTTGATCGACTATTGAATATAATTCGATTCAAATAATTTTGTGCATCCAACAAATGATTCTTTAGTGTTAAATATGAAAAATTCTTCATCATTACATAATCTTGAAATTATTCATTGACTTTCATTTATATTCAAAATAAACTTCTCGACTGCATTTGAAATTTGATATTTGAAATTTACATTTATATTTAATTACTAACATTATGAGTTAGTTCAATTATAAATTAGTTCACTTCCATATGTGTAAATACTATTTTTTCTCATTTTTCAATTAATGTAAAAGGCCAAAAAACTGTTAATTTCATCAAAAGCAGTCCAATTTGTTGAAAAATAGTTGCAACTATTTTTTTTTCACTCTGGCTAACATTGAATGAATGAGCTGTTTAAAAAAAAACTGCTTCACTTAAAATTTTCCTCGATATAACACTCAATTTGTAATATTTCAAATTAAACTTATTACCAATATCATCACAGTTGAAAAAATTATTATTGACTACAAAAATCAGTTCAATATTTTATTAAATACTCTGATTTAACCTTTAAAAAGACTCCTGTATGATTTTGTTGTTAGAAAATGGGCTTAAATTAATAAATTACTTTAATAAAATAAATGTTTTGGAAGTATTCAATATCCGGTTATTTTAAATTTTGTTTGCTGAAGGATTTTACCAGGAATTGGGTCTGAAGTAAAACTTGAAAGTTTGAAATAAAACTTATTTCAGAAAACTGAACTTTACAGTTGTTTCTTAAAAATAATTTTATGAAATTTGTAATTTAAATTTTGAAACAGGATTTGAGATTTTGATTCCTTTTAAAAAAATTTTAAATTATTTGCTATTTTTGTAAAAATGGATGAAGTAAAAATTAAATTTCATTTTTTATAGAAAATATCATTAAAGTGGGAAGGCCAAAAAATGCATTCAAATAAGCCACTTATCGAACGAAACCACACCAATACTTGTGTCACTCCAGTAAGATACACATATTTAAAAAAAATTCCCATGGACTTGTCAGTTGACCTATAGAATCAAGTACAGTTGCAAATCACCTTAAGCAGTTTTTTGTTGAACCATTTTTGACCTTACTGGGTTAGAGATCATCACACACACACAGACTTGAATTGACTTACCAGAAAATCACACATTAAATGTCAAACTAATACCCATACATTGGTTATCAAACGCATAGCAAGACTTTAGATTGAAGAACAAAATCAACACCCATACAGAAATCCTGGTTATTCAGTTGAATACTATCTGTAACTTTGGCCAGCAACTAAAACATTGTTGAATTGGTGAATCACTGCCGAGGAAAATAGCACTCAAATTCTAATTAATTATAAGAGTATCTAACTCTGGCTCAAAAGTTCCAATAGTAAATAGTCTCAAAATATAAATAAATTTGAATAATACAATGTAAGTAAATTGTATTTTGTCTCACTTTACTGTAACAATTTTGCGAGTTGCACTAGTTTTTTAACAGTGCTTACTTGAATTGGAAATTAGGAGTTTAAATCAGTTTATTATATCAACTTGAAATTTTTTTGGAAAGTTTCTAATGCTTACAAATACATTTGATTGAAAAAAATATATATAAAATAAAACAACCATAGATGAATTTGTCAAAATTAATATGTTTATCTTGCAAATAATGTTAAAATTAAAAAAAAAGTAGTTGCTCTTATTCAAAAATCTAGCATTTGAAATTGCTACTTTTTTAGTCTTTTTGGGTCAGAATAGATGTAATAATGCTTTTTAACTAATATCTTTTACAATATAAAAAATAATATTATAACATTGAAAAAATTTTGAAAATGGAATTTTTTTACAGTTATAACTATTATTTCACATCTGAAGAGTCAAATCCTCCGACAATTTTTCCAATAAAAAAAACCTATCAGCACCTATTTTAGTTTTTCGATCAATACGAAAACGTACAGAGTGGATACACACAACCACATTTTTAAAATCTTCTTCTTCTTCTTTCTTTTATTGGCACCAATATATATATACACATTTTTTAAATAAAAAAAGAAAAAAAGAAATGCAAAAACAGAAGGGCGCTTGCGTGTCAATACACTCAGAGAAAGATTTGATTGGACCAATTAAATATTCTTTGTTCCCTCAATAGTCTAAATATTGTAGCAGTTACAATACGTATGGTAAGGATAATAATACATATCGTTGCGACTAGCAAAGCAAATATTCAAAAATCTAACCTAACCTAGCTATTTTTAAAAATCTCAATTGAAGTCATTATTTCTTAAATATTGTGATTTTTATAATCATTTGTATATTTTTTAAGATTAAAACTATTCATTAAATACATTAATTATACCAAAATCACAAAAAAGAAATTTTTTAAAATTAAGTTGTGCTATACCAGTGTTACTAGAAACATGTTAACCCTTAATACGCATTTAGTCAGCGCTGCCATGATATTGTTACTGCTACAATGTGCATCATTGTCTCTATATCAACTATGCCATCTTAGATGTTACAATATATTGTTGACCCAATCAAACCTTTCTCTGAGTGTATGGAATTGTGCGTGCAGCACGCGTTGAAGATCGATTTTGACGGCCGGTGGGGATTTTTAGTTTTTTTTTTTTTTTTTTTTTTTCCTTTTCTAGCAATTGGATTGAGGCTCTGAAGCGACAAGATTTTAATGGGGTTGAAGCAACAGATGAAAGATCAGAAATGATGATTGTAGTTGGGTTATTGACCCGTGAAAAGTTAAAGCTTGGTTTTTTTTTTCTTTTTTCTTGTTCAGTTGAATATTAGAGTTAATACAAATTCTGGTAGACAATTTTTTTTACTATCAGTGCAATTTTTTAATAAATAAAGCACAAATTAAAAGATTACAAAAACTTACATTAATATTTGAATCACAAACTGATTTAAATAGCCACAAAAATCATAATTTCTTTCTTTTTGTTCTGTTTATCATTGATGTCAATACATCAACTTTTTTTTATTTTGTATTTTACATCAATTAATTTTATCATTTCGACCAATATTTATTCAAATACTTTCACTTTTTGATTCACGCACGAAATTAAAAGACTTCTCAAATCTCAAAAGATATGTGTAAATACATTATAAAACTTAGCAGGAACTGATTCAATATTTTATTTTTTAAAGTTATAAAAATACGTAAATTTTTCTCTAAATTATTTTTTAATAATTTGAAATTGCTAAAAATCATGTCTTAAACTTATAAACTGGAATTCGGAATTGACCTCGTGGGTATTACCATAGTTTCTCGGTGTTGATTCTTCAATGAAAATCAAAGCTTGATTTGCTTGTGGGGGCATCGATTATCGGATTATGACCGATTAATGAGTTATTTGGTCTCGTCGTTGGTGAATTATAATTAAGAGTATTATTGGTTTTTTAAGCTTTATGACTCTAAATAAATATTTAATTAAATTTATTCAAAGTATAATAAAACATATACATACAATCTTAAATCTAAAAAAAAAAAAAAAAACAAAATTTTACGCATACACGATTTTTTTTAAGGTAATATTGGCAAAACATAAATTATTTTACTGAAAATCCATTTATAACTAAAAGATTTTAATTTGATGCCACACCAATGATAAAAATCAAAATAACAATAAGAATAACATAAATTACTCTTTCATAGCAATATAAAATAATATTAGGTTAAAATACAGCTAATGATCATTAATGATGAGACCATAATTAATTAATCACAATAATAAGCAAATTAAAATAAAAAAAGAACCAAGATGAAATCATAATAGTAAATAAATAAAAATTAATGCTCTGTTTTATATTCATCTCTAATTTGTAATGATAGAATAAACCAACAAATTTAAATTTATTAAAAAAAATCATTGATCCTTATTATTCAATTGAAAAATTCTGAAATCCGACAGCTTAAAATAGTCCGAACTCGCATCCGGGTAAATAATTAAAGTCCGTCAGTCGGCTGATCTTTGGTTATCCCCAGAGAAAAAGGACGAGGGTAGTAGTCCCAGCGAAGCTGGCAATCGATCATCGGGCGAGCGAGAGCCGGAAGAGAAAGAGAGGAGGGAAGGCACCAAATGCGTTGGCTATCGATCGGCCTGCACCAGAAACTGCATCGGTTAACACCCTCTCTTACTTTTTCCCCCTTGCCGCGAGTTTAAAAAAAAAAAAAAAAAAAAAAAAAAACTACCTTCTAATTGATCGCGAACAGACATTGGATTTACCCTGTAAAAGACTTTTATGCTGGTCGAATTAGCTTTTCAGTGTGTTATTAGGGGGTGCAACTGCTTGTTCAACTTGATAGCAATTTCACCTTTATTTAAAAAATATAGAAATTTTATTACCAAAATGTGGATTAGATGGTTATAGCAACCGAATCATACATAATATATTTGTGCATAACAGTAGTGAATAATATCAGTCGAAATTTTACTCTAGCTTTAAATACCCACATGATCTTGCAATTAAATTTATATTTTGATATTGCACAGATAAAGTCATTGATTGTAGAGTAAATTAACATTATTTTAAACAAAATTAATCATAAATTTACTCAAAACAGTTGAAACTATTGAAAATTTGCCAAGTTCAATAAACTTTGGAACTAATCCAAAAGACCCTGTTTATAATAAAATTCTTTAATATCTGTTAATTACAAAACAAGTTATGAAAATTATATTTTTAAAATTTTACCAAAAATTTCATTTATTTGTTTAGTTCTTTTAGTCTTATGCAGAGTAAAAATAGTTTTATAAAATTAAATATTAAAATGATGATTAAAATTATACTATACACCAGATTTATTTGGAAAGTTCATTTTATATTACTTGAAATTCAATGTATGTATTCTGCAACCTAGAAAAATAAAAAACTTCTACATGATCATTCTTCTCCATAAACATAAATTCATTTTGACAATATTTGAATTCGTATAAATTAATAAGTCTGTTAAAAATTTGCTATACGAATCCTATTCATATAACATAAATCATTGTTTTACATAACCAAATATTTTTCATTTTTTTATGTAAAGTAAAGTAAAAAAAAAAAAAAAAAAAAAAAAAATGAACCCACGAAAAGGCCTGTCAGATTGGATTAAATATCGCGAGTCCAAGCGCAGAGGTGAAAAAACCTTGCGGACCGCCGCCGCCGTCTTCACATCCTGGCGCTAAATCCGGGCGTCGATCCTGAGACTAGTCGGGTACAGTGGAGGGGAGGGGCGCAACGTATTCCCACCTGTCCTCTCGCGTATATAAACATTAAACACTACCACCGCGGTCGTCGTCCCCGCCGCCGGGCGATCGAATCGCGTCGCGCACGCGTCCTAGTGATGGTCCTCATAGGTGGAGTCACGGGCTGGGAAGGGTCGGTAACGTAGGGGTTGGGCTTTTAGGCCGTTCGAATTTTCGCGCCATTGCGGACTTGCTCCTGCACCTTTTCAGTGTGCGGGGCGATCGAACCTAAAAGTTCTTCAGTCTAGCCTCGACCGTCCACGTGTTGGGACTCATTCGGTTTATTAAATTTGTGAGTTTTTGGTTTTTAATTTACAAGTTTACGATACGCGCAAGGTGACAAGCGAAGCTAGATTTTATCAGTATTCCCGAGTGGTGATTTTTTTTCTCTGGACGAATCCTGGGTTTACTTGTTTCGGAACTCGCAAAAGTTAGTTGACTTTGTGAAATGGTTATTTATTTATTTATTTTTTGTCGGATAGTTGATTGTTGAAAGATGAATTTTTTGGTAATCAAGTTATTTTGTGTATCTCTTAAACAAAAATTTAACTTGCGACAACTTGAGACATAATTAACAAAATTTTTTTTCTCATAACCTCAAAATTGTTTTTTCAAGCATGCATTCAAACAACTCTGGTTTATCGGATGCATTGTTAATCGATTGGTCCTTCAACCGTCTTTCCCATTAAAATCTTAACTAAATGAACATTAGTCATATTATTTATTCACCATTTTAATAATTGAATTTTTTTTTTCAGTGCAAGATACAATCAGGTGATCCAACAATTGGATAACCTGGAACCCAATCGGGATCAAATCTGCAAGCTCTTACGCTTGGTCAGCGTCATCTGCTTTATGACGTAATATATTAACTACCGCGATGAGTAAACAAACACATCAATATCAACCGAGTACACCTCTACAACCAGTTTATGTAAGCAATCCACACAGACCTGCTCCTTCAAATCAAAATTACCAGCCAGACTTGTTGAGATATTCTCAAGACCCAAGAGCCAGAAATGTGCAAACTGCGTACCATCATCAACTAGTTCAAATTCCCAATGTTGTGGCTCAAGGACAGAAAGCTGCTCATCCCCAAACTGCTTTACCAATTCAGTCCTCTCAATTCATAGTGGATTCACACTTAGCAAATATGCACCCAGGTATGCAACATCACACCATGAGTCAACTGCAGCTTCAATTTCCTGGTCCTAATTCGGGTGCTATCAGACAGCACCCTGCAAGTATCCATCCTCATGGTTTTTCATTTCAACCGCCTCAACATCCAGGTCTGCAATTGCAACATAGTGTATTAGGAGCATACCGAAATGTCCATCCAGAGCCTCAACAGTTTTACTATCAAACACCACCGCCACAGAGTGCACCAATGAGTTTGAGTAGAGAATGTGCTCCTGCGACTGTCAGTAATGATCCTAAACATATGTCAGGATTGACAAATGTTCAACAACCTCATGTTGTATATGCAACACACAACAAAGAACAACCTACTTATCAGCAACAAAATACAATGCCAGCGCAGTTGTATCAAATGCCACAGCAAGATATTTATCAGCCCAATTTCAATAGTGCCTCCAGTAATACATCAAAATCTAAGACAAAAATGAGAAAAAATGCAGTTGCTATTATCGATCCGGAGACACAGCAGACCATAAACGTCGATGATCAAAGTGAAGAAAATTTAAACAGTGAAAAAGAAACATCTGCTGATAAATCTGGTGTGTGCGCTGTCTTTGCGGCACAAGTTGCTGCCGTTGCAAATGAGCCCAGCGCTCCAAAATCAGTTAAGGAAAAAGATAATTCTCAAGCTATCCCACACAACCCTGCGAGCACAGCTAGCGATGAAGTTGGTACAATTAGTGAAGAAAAATCTAAACCATCCAATTGTAATCCAGAAGCTGTTGTTGCCAGCTTTAAAGCAGAAGTTTCAAAACTTGCATATGGATCAGCTGCAGAGCCAGTTTCAGAAGCAGATAACAAGAATATAGTAAATTTAGAGACTGTTGACCCTGTTACTAATGAAAAATTTGCTAATAAGGAAAATTTGTCACAAGAAGTTAGTGTTGCTCAAGCAGATTCCAGTGAGTCAAAAACACAAGCTTTTGCAGATCCCCCATCTGAAGCAGTCACAAAGCATGCGGAAACTCCTGCTGAAATTCCGTCTGTAATTAAAGCAGGTGATGTTTGTGAAGCGAGACTAGGTGAAACTTCGAAACAAAATGTTAGAGAAGAAGTTGATTTTGTAAGAGCCACTGAAACTAAACCGGTTTTGGCACCCGCAACTGCTTCTATAAATCTTGTAAATACAGAAAATCCCACAGATTTTTCCAAAAAGCCCACATTTGCAAGAGATGAAGAAAAAATCAGCAGTGTTGAAAAGTCAACCAAGGAAACTCAAGAAGATTCAGTTCAGAAGTATAAAATAGATAGTAAAAAAATTGAACCCTCTCAGAAACCAGTTCCAGAAACTCGAAATCCACAAAAACGTGGTAGACACAATAAAAATGTTACAAAAAGTAACGAAACAAATAAAAGACTTCCTGAAAAAGAAGAAAACGAATCCACCGGGAACTTGGTTCAGGCTGTAGTTCCAGAAAAAATAGAAGTCAAGCCTGACGTCGTGGCTCAGCCTCATGATGTTAAAAAAGAAGTAACCACAGAGGCCAAAATAGAAAACAAATTTGAATCAGAGAAGAAAGTCGTACAAGAAACTGATGTAGAGCCACCAGTTTTAAAATCAAACAACACCGTCGACGATGTGACGAGTAACATATCGGCGGAAGAAAAAGAGGTTCAAGAAAAAAATAAGGCAAATAAAGAGGAAAGTATGAATTTCGCGAAGAGCAACGATCAGGTTACAATATCCCTAAACAAGGTTGATAACGAGCCAGTAGCAGTCCTGGCTGAGCCCACAATAAAAGAGGTCCCCGAGGTCGACAACAACGCGAATACAGAAACCTCCACATCGACCAAAATAATGCCGCCACCTCTGAAGTACGAATACCAGGACGGCCAGTGGAGTCCGGTAAACACGGCCGGTAAAAAAGTTTACGGCCGTGAATTTTTAATGAATTTACAAAACGATCCAAGTAGCAAAATAAAGCCCTCAAATCTGCCAGATTTGGACGTCGTCCTTAGCAATTGTAATATAATTAATCAAGTACCCATGGACCTCAGAGCCAAAGACCACACCCAACGCGACGTTCTTCTTCCCAGTTTCGTCAAGGGTTTCAACCAGAAGATGACCACCCCCAACAGGAGAGGTAACGGTGGTCACTCCGAGAAGCATCAGGCCAAATCAAACAAACCCGACTTAATTCGTCTCTGTACAAATCAGGACGTGAAGCTACGAGAGACCAAGAACGCATGGAAACCCCGTCGAGCCGCCCCTATGTCCGGATCCGAGGAGGAAAAATCCGAGCTCCTTTACAAGAAGGTCCGAAGCGTGCTGAACAAGCTGACTCCACAAAAGTTCTTAACCCTGGTTAATCAAGTCCGGGAGCTCGAAATCGATACTGAGGAAAGACTGCAGGGCGTCATTGACCTGGTCTTCAAAAAGGCCATAGACGAGCCCAACTTTTCCGTCGCCTACGCTCTCATGTGCAAGGAGCTGTCGAACATGGCCGTGGCCAGTTCCACTGAAGCGGGCAGCGCAAACTTTAGAAAGCTTCTAATAAACCGGTGTCAAACCGAGTTCGAGAAGAACAAAGTCGACGAGAACGCACGAGCCCGGAAACTCAAAGAAATCGAAGAGTGTGCGGTTCCCGAAAAGAAAAAGGAGCTCCAGGTCAATCTCGAGGAGGAAGAGAGGGTGATTCGCGTCAGGTCGGTCGGCAACATAAGGTTCATCGGTGAACTCTTCAAGCAAAACATGCTTACTTGTAAGATCATGGACCAGTGCATCAGGCATCTGCTTCTTCAGCAGGACGAGGAGAACCTCGAGTGTCTGTGTAAATTATTAACTACCGTGGGCAAAGTCTTGGAGGACAAGAAGGTCGATTTGTCGCCGTATTTCAAGAAAATGCAAAACCTTACCACGCAAAAGGGCAAAGTCAGCTCGAGGATACGTTTCATGCTCCTGGACGTGATAGACTTGCGGGCAAACAAGTGGGTGCCGCGAAGGGACGACAGCAACCCAAAGACCATGGATCAGATTCAGAAGGAGGTGGAAACTGAGACTCTCAACATCGAGATCAACAACTCGCTGATGAACACACCGAGAAAGGACGACCGGAACAACGACAAGAGGGGAGGCAGCAACGCCCGACGAGTAGGCGCCGGCAGCGGCAGGCCCATGGAGGATCCGAGCGGGTGGAGCATGGCCAGCAAGACCAGACAGGTTTACACGGTTGAGTCGGCCAAGCTGAAGAACAAACCCCCGGCTATGGACGACCTGCAGCTGGGAAGCAGACACAACTACCAGTGGAACCCGCCCAAGGCACCCGCGGTAACCACGCCGAACAAATTCGCTTTCCTCGAGAACATGCCCGAGTCGAAGGATCAACAGAGGCCGGTGACTAACTACTCGAGCTCGCGGTCCATGGACTCCAGGGGGCCCCAGAACTACCAGAGATCGTCCGATTTCAAGTCGTCGAACTTTGAGGGTAGAAATTCACGGAACAGCAACTACCAGACCTCCAGTCGGTCGCACAGCAAGGTCAGAGAACAAGTTGCGGAAAAACAGCCAGAGCAGTTGCACACCGCCCCGGTGCCTGGTATAACGAAGAGCGCCTCACCTCCAGCCCAACTTTCAAAAGATGAACTCGAGAAGAAGATCAAGATGTACGTCGACGAGTACATTATCGAGGAAGGTGAGACCATCGAGCACGCCATCGAGTCGTTCCAATCGACCTTCCCAGTTTCTTCCCACACTGAATTCGTCGTTGACCTGGTAAACTTACTTCTCGCAGGAAAACCGAAAGAGCAGTTAAAGGCCTCGACTACTCTGTCCGCTCTTTTGGCCCAGAAATGCATAAGTTCGGAACACTTTTTCGCGGCGCTAAAGGAACTAATTGATACATCAGCCGATATTGTGATAGACGTTCCGAAGTTCTGGGAGTACATGGCAAATATACTGTTAGACCACGCGGTCACTCACACAGAGTTCCTGTCGGAGCTTAAGAGTTTGCTTGAACCGCCCCAAGAATCGTTCGTTAAGTTTCTTGCAGATTTGATGGAGAAAGTGACGGAATCGAAAGGACCGGAAATGGCCACGGATTTATGGAAAAAAAGTGATATGAGATGGACAGATTTCTCTGAGAATCTAGAGAATATTGAGCAAATCGTAAAACAACGTAAACTCGATTTTTTATTATAATATTACAATCTAATTATATATAATTATAATAAAGAAATTTTTAAAAGAATTGACCGCTTTAAAAGTGGTGCAGGTATAATTAATATTTTCATCGCT
Source organism: Encarsia formosa (assembly GCA_038277355.1). NCBI lineage: Eukaryota > Metazoa > Arthropoda > Insecta > Hymenoptera > Aphelinidae > Encarsia > Encarsia formosa. The sequence continues at coordinate 24,736,212 of CM076188.1, read as the reverse complement.
TACATCAATATGTACAATATTCATATGAAGATGAAAAATTATATATTATACGTAATTAGTATTGTAATAATCAATGTAAATAGAAAGAATAATCTAAAATATTCTGTAAATATTCATGTTTATAAAAAATCTCATAAAATAAAGTTTTTCTTTCGATAAATTAATTAAATCCTCAATAATTTTTTTTTTTTAATTATTTTTACTCTCCAGGATGTTTCATCATGATTGTAAAATTTTTTTCAGAATGATTTTTCATAAATACAACAACAAAAATTGTAATTGAGTTTACCGATAAGATATAAATTTGTTGCTATGAAGTATCATTTTTATTTTCAAAAATAAGTGTTAAAAAAATTTATACCTGTAATATTTCATTAGTTAGAATTTGTATAATTCTTTGACAACAAAAGTTACAGATTAAAAAAATTTATAAGTATCTGATGAATTTTTCTTATACATAGGACTTTTGAAATTGAAAATAAAAAATTTTTACTCTAATTCCAGCTTGTTCTTTTTTGTATTTGATGAAAACTACATTTTATTTTGGTGTATTAAAAATTAATTGCAAAAAAAAAAAAAAAAATATAAATAATCATCAGATACATCAGTTTAATATTGAATAATTTATTGACTTATTTTTCTCTAAGATGTTTATTATTTTTGACTTAACTTTAGATAATACGTGTGTTTTGACAAAACCATGACTTTATAACAAATATTTAAAACTTGTATACAGCTAATTCCACTTTTTTATACAGCTGATATGACCTAAAAATTATTTTTATTTATTTTTCACTGGAAAATATTTCATAAAAGTTTCTTTAAAATAACTTACGCAAAAAACGTTCAATGGATTCCTAAAATTTTATTTTTTACAAAATGTTATTTATGTTGATTTACCGACGAAAGCTCGAGACTTGGGTAAATAAGTCGAGCTTTTGGTAGTCGGTAAAGCAGGAAGTTCCGATAGGTAAACCAAAAGCTTCGGAGCTTGCAAGCCATTGAATATCATTCTCCGTAGGTAACATCTCTTGGTTCACCGTGCAGTACTTTTCGGAAATATTGAAACATACGTGGAGGAAAAAAAAAGCTCGTCTTCATAAATATTTAAAGCCACGAAACAGATGCCGCACGGAACGCTTTGTGCGTGGAAATCCAATAGCGATGGACGTGTAAGAAAAATTGATAGGATTCTTACTTCGATGATTAAGTGCGGTTCTGTACTTGAAGCCCGCATGTGATAAATATCTCAAAAATACAAGTTACGTTAAATTGAAATAAAATTGCTCAAACCGTTTTTATTCTTTTTTTTTTTTTTTTTTTTCTCAAAAATATGTAGTACGACAACTTTACTTTCCATAATTTATTTCTAAACATTTTTATGCATATTTCCACTCATGTATAGAATATGATTTATTTTTATTCACACTAGATATATAATGATTCGCCATGTTAATACTTTTTTATTTAAAATTCTTTCATTCGAGGCGAGTTTTTTTTGGTCACATTTAAAAAATTTAATGGAAAATAAAACTTGAAATTTTCCGTGTTACTAGGAGGTTTGATAGATCCTGGTAAAAGGATGACGACACAGTTGAGGAGTGGGTTAAGTTTCTGCATTTAAAGATGATTTGCGGCTGCGGAGTTGTTGTTTCACGTTTTGGTATGATGCACGGCGGGAGTTTTAGGTGTTAATAAGTTTCGTTGTCGGCCGACTGAATTATTTGGGCATCCGCCTCGCTGTGCTTTAGGGTCCATTACAACACGGAAAAAACAGGGTGGATTAATATTACGCTTTGAGCTTAAATTTTTTAATAATAATCATCAGTTTTATATTTTTAATGTAATAAAATAGTGAAATTTTAGGGGAACAGTTGACAAGTTAATATTTTATTTTAATCACTTATTCTTGCCTCTAGTTATTGTTATTTTATTTTATTTTTTTTACCGAAAACACATCGAACCCGTAGGTGAAAATTTGCATAAAAAGCACTTGAATAATTTAAAAAAAAAGATACAGTTTTCAAAAGTTATCGCCCATAAATTTATCTCTTATTGACACAACACACCTAGAAGCCAACTTCTCGCGTCTTATATTATGATTAAATGAACAAAAATATTTGTTTAGTGCGATAAACGAAAAGAAGGTAACGTTTCGAACTTTACAGACGTTAAATTGAGAGAACACATGTATCAAAAGAGGGTGCTGGGGTGGCCGCTTATCGGTACAGTTACTCGGACAGAAGCCTTTGTGCACCGGTCGTACCCGCTGCGCAGCCTGCAGGACGAGAGATAAAAGAGGGGGGACTGCGGGAGTACGAGCAAATTTTACAGGATTTTTAGTTCGAGGATTATGATAAATAAAACAATTTTTTTTAGGTTGGGGAGAGGCACCTTTATTTTTTTTTAATTTTTTCAATTTTTGGGGAAGCTTAAATTGTTGGTAAAAATGTGTGGTTTTTTTTTTTGAGTCGATTTTAGAACAATTTAGAAAATACGTGCCGAAAAAACATTCCAAATTTCAAATTGGTTCATCAGTTTTTTTTCACGTATTCATAGTTGGAAAACGCATTCTGCGAGTTTAGAAATATTTTTTGCGGTGAAGTTTGCAATGCCGAAAATTTCACTTTGTTACTCCGATGAATTTGAGGTATTTAATTATCGAGTAATTCGATTTTTTCAAAGTTACATCGCTGGTTTTGCTTTTTTAAGAAAATTCTTTTACCAAAGAATATTGAAAAAATCAAGACTCTATGTTTTTTTATTTTAACAAAAAAAAAATTATTATAAATTAATAGATTTAACTCTTAGTTGTAGCTATTAAAGAAGAGAAGAATCTGAATAAATTAATCTAATTTGAGTCAAGACGATCAATGCTTATATCTTGTATAAAAAGTATCGTATTGAGCCATAAATTCAGCAAAATTAATCCCGTAACTTTCCCATAAACGAAAAAAAACTACCTCCAGACATCAAAACATTCTCTAATCGAAGAGTTTCTCCCCAAATGTCTCCTAGGTCCGAGCTTGATCAGCAAGCACTTACGACCGTGGCCTGGCCGGCCATGATAGCGGAAGTGGCCTTGAATCAACTAATAATTATTAATTGTTAACTGCTAATTATTCTAACTAATTATTAATTGTTTTTTTCTAAGACATTAAAAATTAACATAAAAAAAGTAGAAAAATTATTTTATTTTACTGTAAAATCTAACCGAATACGTAGAGCATTATAAAAACTTTTTAAGGTCGGGACATAGTTAAATTATTTTTGACCCAAATAAAAATTAATTTTATTTACGTCATAAATTTAGTTAAATTAAATAATCCAGTTGATTTATTGACAATGACAACAAAAAAAACCAACCTTCCCATACATCAAAACACTCTCGAATCAAAGAGTTTCCCCCTCAATGTCTCCTAGGCCCGAGCTTGGTCAGCAGGCACACACGACTGGCCGGCCACGATAGCGGAAGTGGGCTCGAATTAACATGCAAATTTCGGCGGGCTACCCTGCAGGCTCGCACTTACGAAATCGTCGAAACTTTCGACGGGTAAGAAAGAGGAAGATGAAAAAAGTAAGCCCCGCACTGTGTCAACGTGCAATCACACGCTGGACTCCAGGCTTTATTTAAATTTCTCTGTGGAATTTTCGAGCCCGGAGGATGTTGTCTAACGAATCGGACCAAGTGCACCGCGCGCTCTTTAAAGCCCGGGGCGGTTTTTGAATTTTCTAGTGTTTGCTCCGCGCCCTGGAGCTTTGTTCTTTTCGGTACCGCGGAGATAGCCCCACGCTTTTTCAAATTAAGAGACTCTGGATTTGATTCTGAAAAAGGGTTACGGGAAACGGATTCTTTGGTCACGTCTGAGGTAGACGAGGGACTGCAATCAATCGTCAAACGAATTTTGTTTATCCAATTTGAAGTTTATAATGAGGTTTTTTGATTGACTTTACTCTAAAGGGACCCTTGAGGAAAATTTCAGACTCTAATTATAGCAAGGATTTTGCAAAACATAAGCTGGAATCTTCGATAAGAATACTCAGAATTTTCAATAAAGTGCTTCAATTTTAAATTTATATTTCCAATGTTCAGTCCATTCGTCTATTTTATCCGTAGACTGAATTCTCAGCCCTTAAAATTGAGATTTTTTCAACTAATCAAAAAAATTTTATCCACTTTCATTCGTTAATTTAGAAGCATAACCTTTATTTCCAGAATTATCACTAGTACTTCAACCCTGAATTTTCAAAAGAACGTTTATTCACTCCATTTTATTGTTAACTCCGCAGTAGAAAAGAACAATTCCCTCCCCAAATCAAGCTTCGGCGTAATAGTCGAGGATTAATGGGGGAGGATACGTGCGGCGAGCTAAACCTTTTTTCTCCCTCGTTAAGGGCTGGTCTGGCCCCTTTTTTCCATAATCAATCGGCCGGCAGACACAATTACCGGAGTCTGGCTTCTCGTCTTATATCACGGCGAGCTGGTGGAAGCCGGTGCCAAGTGCAGACTTTGCCAGCTAACCCGAACCCTTCCGCTTTTCGGTGAGTTAGCAGACGGTTTTGACTTGTATATCGGATCGCTCCCTGTACTTGAATTCAAAGTTAAACTATTCGAAGTTAGCATCGGTGATTTTTTTTTTTTTTTTTTTTTTTTTTACCCTTTGCAATTGGTATTTCAGGACTTTTTTCCTTTGAACAGCGTTTAAAAGTTTTGAGAGTGCAGACGATGTCTAAGTGTTTTTTATTTTCTTAGTTGAATATTTCAGTTCATTATTATATATATTACATTTACTTCCTTAATGCTTGGGATTTATAACTTTGAGATACTAAAATAATTTGGTACTCCTGAGTTTTGTAACCTAGAAGAATTCATACTTTAAGAACTTGGTACTAGTACTTTTTTATTTTGTGCTTCGATAGTTGAGTCTTTAAAAATTAATTAGTGATCCTCTTATTGTTTTTACCTTTACTAAACATTAGTAAATTTATAAATTTTATTATATTCAGACTTTACTTGTAGTTTAGTTCTGTGTTCACTTTTGTTAAACAGTTGAATACTTTAATGATGGGTCATCATCTAATCGAGGGCAGATTTAAAAATTAAAAAGTTTTTAAAATTTATTTTCAGCCCTGTTCGATGAATGTAAAAAAGGTACCGCTTTAATTACCGGAAGAGAGAAAAATAGGCCATCGAGCACTTAGCGATCGCTTCCTGTCATCGGCTCGACCCTTATTTTCAGATCCCCATTATCGCATCCCTTTCGGTGCGGTGACCGGGCAAATTGGTCGTGCGACGAGACCCACGTGCAAGCCGAGGCGATAATTAACCGCTTCGTTTCGGCCGAATTTTACCTGTCCCCCTCCAACGGCTTTTTCGGATTAAAGTGTGATGCTCTGTTGATGCGATTAGCGAGCTTTTTTTTACCCGACTACGTACGTTGGCCGTACTAGCGGAAACTTACTGCGAGTCTTTTAATTATGGCTGGAGCGCGTATAGTACCTGAAGATAACTAAAGATAAGTGATAATAACTGAAGATTTTTTTTTTTTTTTTTAAATTGACGGCATGTGAATCTTAAAGCGTAAATAAAACGTGTTCACAAAAATTGAAACACAGTGTAAATATTAATTCGTGCTTAGTTGAAAAGAAAAAACCTTATTCAACTTTCTTTATTTTTTTTTTATATGCGTTCAATTCTAACATTTTGATCAATGACCGCAAAAACACCACATATAGAAGTGCAAGCTCTGAGAAGCTCAAAAATAAACGCAATATTATAAATTTTTTATATTAAGTTATACTATTATTGACTCTTCTTACGAATTTCTATGAATTTTGTTCTCAAACCAACCTTTGCAAACCATTTCATTTTTACCATAATATGAATTTTACAGTTAGTGAGTAAAATAAAAAAGCTGAAATAAATTTTGATTCTTTTAAAAGTTGTTTTTTTTCTAAGGTATTAAAAATTGACATAAAATGCTTTTATGAAGGGATTTGTTTATTGATTTTCAAGAATAAAATATACTCATGTGATTTATAATACTTATTAAAAAGGTGTCAAGTACATTTTTTTTCGTTTGATACAAAAAATAAAACGTTTAAAATATTTTCCATCAAAAAGAAAAAATTCATAGTGTTAAATAAATTGTAGATTCTAAAACTATAAGAAGAAATTCGTGCTTTCTTCCTGTTTTTGTAATCGTAAGAACTCCATTATCTTAAATTTTGATCAACGTAGGCAAAAAAAGCAAAGAGAGAAGTACAGGCTTTAATAAGCTAAAAAAGTTAAAATATTATTTGATGATAAAATATATAAAAAATAATCATAATGCTTCAAAACACTTTCGAAAAATTTTTAAACTGAAATTATGTTTAAGTATCTGAAAAGATTTTTGAAAATTCATTTGAATTAGCTATTTAATTATCAGCTTCATATTGTTATGAAATATTCTATTGTATTTATCTTTAAATACGTTTTCAAAAAATTTTTGAGAAAAATAGCGCAAAATAATTTACCCTTCCAAAAGTATCCATAGAAAGTATAATCATCTTCCCGGCATACAATTCGTGAGGTTTCATCGTTCGACACATGATTATAACAATCGATTTTCTCATTTTCGGTGGTATAAGGTACCAGTCGCTAGAGTAACTGTGAATGATATAAAATAAAAAAGAATAATCTAAACTTTCATTTCGTAACTGTATCCATACATTCGAGAATCAGGTGGTTTTGTTTACTTACGCACTGTCAAAAATTTTTTCACTACTGTTGATAATTTGTTGACCAATCCAATTTATATAAAACATGTATAGAAGCAGTGCAATCAACACTGACAAGAATTTTAATTTCACATAAATGTCTTCGTAGATATAAAGCTGAAGTTTAATTATTTTGTTTTATAGAAAAAAAAAAGCTTATCTATAATACTTCGTATGATTATTTTACTGATGACATACATATGTATATTATAAAATACTGCTTAAAAATCTATAATTCTAGGATTGAATTCACTCCCACCTTTCAAGAATATTAATAATACTTACGTAAAAACTTACTAAACCGAGAGAACCTGTACCAGAAACGAGCAATAGAAAGACACAAAGACTTTGAGAATCTTCCAATAATTGACAGCACCTATGCATTAAACAGGATTTAAAAATGAAAAAGTCAGCATTAAGAAAGACTCACACATAGAGAGCAATTACAGAAGTTTACTGTGAAAAACTAACACCAAAGAATTCTGTGTCAACATATACGTACTCTGAAACTCTGCACAGCGCACAAAAAAATTGTGTACAAGACTTACGCAGAAAAATCCTAAGCGCTACATTAGGTGAGCCAATCAAAAGCACTCTAACCAGCTCTGATTGGTTCGGCTACTGTAGTGGTTAGAATTTTTTCTGGGCTAATTTAGAACATAATGTTTCGTAACGCTCGCAGAAACATTAGGTGTTCCTTGGGACAAAAGTTGCTTGTGTTGATTCCACAGTAAACTTATGTTTTTGTTCTTTCCGTCTGTGACTAAGCGTACAAAAATTTCCATACCTAATGCTTTGATTATACAAATTAACGCATGCTCTTATTTTATTCATGTTCACATTCATGTCTTTTGAATTAAACAAATTTTCTAATCTGTGGCTAAAAATATTGAAAACATAAAAATTGTTTAGTCTTACAATGTTCGTATCGGTTCTATCATTAGGATCGTTAAATTAAGTAAATAATTTATCACTGATACCAGACAATTGCAAACAATCCACGAATATGTTCGATACTGCAAAGGTAAAAAGTTTCTACACCATTAAACAAACAATTTACACACGTTATCACCAAAAACGTATGAAAGCAGGTTAAAAAACGATGTTCAATCTGTTCGAAAAAAAAATATTCTGTCGGTGCAGCCACTATAATAGGGTATGATCCATGTTTTAATGGAAAAAGGGTTTCAAGTAATAGCATTGCAATGGGAAATCCTGTGGCTCCTAAAACGCTACTAAATGAAAAAACTAAAAACAATTTTTCATTATTTTTGGTATAATAAATTAAAAATTATTTTTAGCTTACTTGTAAATAAGTGTGATAAAAATGTACTTTCTTCAGCGTATTTTTCTATAATTTTAACTTCTTCTGGATTAGTGATTTTTTTCCATTCTTTTTTTATTTGGGATAGCAGAAGTCTTAACTATGGCGAAAAAATTTATAAATATGAAAAAAATAAGCTTTTATGGTTCGATATTTAGGATTTAAATTATATGTTCACAAACTTTTGAAGCCATGAAAAACGTAAACAAATATTTCATTTGGCTGCAAGATACATATATTAGTAACCCAATGTCAGAAACAGCATCGTCAACGGTAGGATTTTTAAAAAGTAAATATGAACCCTGTAAAATAATTAAAAAAGATTATAAATAAGTTAGATGAGTAGCTTTATTAAGAAAAAAAAAAAATCAGTTTGAAATTTGCGATTCAAATACATATTTTTCATCAATTTAAACTACAAAAATTTTTAATGCTTCAATTAAAAAAATCTTATGAAAAATGTTATTAAATGAATGAAACAATAAGTATTTTGCAAAATTACTGGAGTAAAGTTTGAAAAAAAGCATTAAAATATAATAATAAAAATAAACTCAAAAAATCACGTACGACCGGTACTATAAGAGAAGTGGTTACAGTAAAATACATTATTGCACCAATGTTTCTTCTTGTTGAAGATTGATAAGGCCACAATCCAACAACCTTCATGTAATACTTTGTCGTTGCGAAGGATTCACTTTTAAGGACATTCATTTATTAAACTCAATTTTAATTTTGTGATACAAACTTGACAACGTTAAAAGCTTTTTTTTTTAATTTCAGTTCTTTTATTTAAATTGGCGATATTTTACTGATAAGTTTTTCTAAAAAGTTAACGTAGGCGAAAACTGACCGCCAAACGAAATGTTGAAATATCTAACTTTTCCATAAACGAAAACAAAATATAGCGAGACATCAAAACACTCTCGAATCAAAGATTTTCTCCACCAATGTCTTCTAGGCCCGAGTTTGGTCAGAAGGCACAGGCGACTTCGGCCTGACCGGACACGATGGCCTCGATTTAATCAATGACCGCAAAAACAGCAAATATAGAAGTGCAAGCTCTGAAAACTAAAAAGTAAACTTTAGCTTTAACTTTATTTATAATAGTTTAAATTAAATAATACTTTCAAGAAGTTTTTTTACACATTTCTATCAATTTTTTTAAAAACTGATAATTGGCAAAAGATTCAATTTTTTTCATAATATGAATCGTCATGAGTAAAATAAAAAAAGCTGTCACAAATTTTTATTCTTTTAAAAGTCCTCCGGGCTCAAAATTCGCCCAGCGGGCGATAATTTGCATCACGTCTTACATAAAAGAATTTACCTTTCCAAAAGTATACATAGAAAGTATAATCATTTTTCCGGCTTTCAAATCGTGAGGTTTGTTCGGCACTTATAAATATAACAACCAATTTTCTAATTTTCAGTGACATTAGGTATCAGTCGCTAAAGTAACTGTAAATAATACAAAATAAAAAAATGGATCTACACATTCGAGAATCGGGAGATTTTGTTTACTTACGCACTGTTAAAGTTTTTTTCAGTACTCTCGATAATTTTTTGACCAACCCAATTTATATAAAACATGTTTAAGGTAGTAGTTCCGCGATATATAGCACATACATGGGAAAACACATGCAAAATGCAAACAACTCAAACACTATCTGAATTTTTAATATGTTGTAAATAAACATCTGATCTTTCTAAATATCACTTAAAAAATACAGGTATCCATGCTTTTTTTCGAGATAATTGAGTTCAAAAAATGTTAAATTTTACAGGTTAGGTATTACTATATATTGTGATTTGGTGAATTTCGAACTCAATTATCTCGGAAAAAAGTATGGATACCTGTATTTTTTAAGCGATATTTAGAAAGATGTTTTTTTACAACATATTTTAATTTCAGAATTAGTTTGAGTTGTGCACCGAGGCGGAACTACTACCTTAAAAAAGCATTTTATTTTTAAAGTAGGCCAAAATTGACTGTGGAAAGAAATGTTAAAAAGAAATGTACGACATATGATTATAACAATCTTTTTTAACAAATTTTTTAGTTTCCAGTGTCATTAATACCAGGTACTAAAATACCTTCATATATTTTACAAAAATAACTAACTTTTAAATGACGAAAATATACTGTTCCCAAACATCAAAATACTCTCCCTCAATGTCTTCTACGCCCTAGCATTGTAAACAGGCACACACCACTGCGGCATGGGTGGCCACAATAGCAGAAACGGCCTCGAATTAACTATTAATTATTAATGGCTAGATGTTAATTACACGAATTAATTATTAATAGTTTTCTTCTAAGGAATTATAAAAACTTAACGAACTTACTTGTAAGTGAAGTTCTATCGTACACGTATGTAGAGCCTCCTCTGAAGAGATCACATGGTAGTGTCCACTCTATGCCGATTAATCTGCAAGTTAAAAGTATAAAATAGTATATTATGCAACGGGTTGCAGTATCGTCGCCAGGGCGGTTTTAAAGGTACCGAGTGCGAAGCGAAGCGTAGCACGAGTAACTTTAAGAAGCCCTGGTGACGTGCTGCACCCGTTGCATATACTATTTTATACCACTGGTGCGTAGGGCGAGTTTTTAAATTTCGAAGCGTGCGTAAAATCGAGTACCTACGCACTAGTGGTATAAAAACAATAAATAGTGGTGACATGTAACCTCTGCGTTTACATCCTCTTCATTATTTTATTCGAAGAACGTCATTTGCCGTAACTCCTAAATGAGGCTGACATCAGCAGGCTAAGACTTCCTTGGGTGGGCCTGATCTCTTCCTAGAGGCTCTGCATACAATAGGGAAGATCAATATGAAAATTACTTGGTTTGTTTAGTTTAAATGGACAGTAGTTCGAAAAATAATCGACATACACGTATTTGCTCTTAAAAAAAAAATAAATAAAAATTTAAGGAGTTATGGATACGGAGAGTTATACAGTAGATCGCTTTTGAGACCAAGATCGAGTACATCTCTCACTAGCAGAGCCACAACTATATTCGTAAAGCTCGCTTGTCATGGTTTCTTTTACGATACTCGTTGCGAAGAAAACGAGAGCCTCAAGATTCTTCGAACGAGAACGCATTGTTGTTCTCAGTGATCAGCTGTAGTGTTACAAGCCAGTTGATAAACTGTACGAACACAGTGTCCAAAAATTTTATTTCCAAAAAATGGGGAATATTCGAATGAATCAAAAGAATAATAAAATAAAATAATTTAATAAAAAAAAATTTTTGTAAGCAATTTTATGGTAATTTATTCATACATTATCAAGAATAAAATAGACTCATGAGAGTTACAACACTTATTAAAAGTCGCTTAATACTAATAAAATTTTTAAAATATTTTCCATCATGAGGAAAAAATTTCATATTGATGTATAAATTTTCGATTATGAATCTGTAAAGAAATTCTTGATTCTTTCTTCCTATTAATATAATCGTAAGAACTCCATTATCTTAAATTTCGATCAACGACGGCAAAAAAAGCAAAGAGAGAGGTACCGGCTTTAATTAGCTAAAAAAGTTAAAATATTATTTGATGATAAAATATATAAAAAAAAAAATAATAATAATGCTTCGAAACACTTTCGAAAAAATTTTAAACTGAAATGATGTTTAAGTATCTGAAAAGATTTTTGAAAATTCATTTGAATTGGCTATTCAATTATCAGTTTTCTATTGATATGAAATATTCTACTGTATTTATCTTTAAATTAGTTTCAAAAAATTTTTAAGAAAAATAGCGCAAAATAATTTACCTTTACAAAAGTATACATAGAAAGTATAATCATCTTCCCGGCATACAATTCGTGAGGTTTCATCGTTCGACACATGATTATAACAATCGATTTTCTCATTTTCGGTGATATAAGGTACCAATCGCTAGAGTAACTATGAATGATACAAAATAAAAAAGAATAATCTAAACTTACATTTCATAACTGTATCCATACATTCGAGAATCAGGAGGTTTTGTTTACTTACGCACTGTGAAAGATTTTTTCACTACTGTTGATAATTTGTTGACCAATCCAATTTATATAAAACATGTATAAAAGTATTGCAATCAACACTGACAAGAATTTAAATTTAACATAAATGTCTTCGTAGGTATAAAGCTGAAGTTTAATTATTTTGTTTTATAGAAAAAAAAAGCTTATCTATAATACTTCGTATGATTATTTTACTGATGACATACATATGTATATTATAAAATACTGCTTAAAAATCTATAATTCTAGGATTGAATTCACTCCCACCTTTCAAGAATATTAATAATACTTACGTAAAAACTTACTACACCGAGAAAAGTTGTACCAGAAACGAGCAATATAAAGACACAAAGACTTTGAGAATCTTCCAATAATTGACAGCACCTATGCATTAAACAGGATTTAAAAATGAAAAAGTCAGCATTAAGAAAGACTCACACATAGAGAGCAATTACAGAAGTTTACTGTGGAAAACTAACACTAAAGAATTCTGTGTCAACATATACACGTACTCCGAAACTCTGCACAGCGCACAAAAACATTGTGTATAAGACTTACGCAGAAAAATCCTAAGCGCTACATTAGGTGAGCCAATCAAAAGCACTCTAACCAGCTCTGATTGGTTCGGCTACTGTAGTGGTTAGAATTTTTTCTGGGCTAATTTAGAACATAATGTTTCGTAACGCTCGCAGAAACATTAGGTGTTCCTTGGGACAAAAGTTGCTTGTGTTGATTCCGCAGTAAACTCCTGTTTTTGTTCTTTCCGTCTGTGACTAAGCGTACAAAAATTTCCATACCTAATGCTTTGATTATACAAATTAACGCTTGCTCTTAATTTATTCATGTTCACATTCATGTCTTTTGAATTCAACAAATTTTCTAATCTGTGGCTAAAAATATTGAAAACATAAAAATTGTTTAGTCTTACAATGTTCGTATCGGTTCGATCATTAGGATCGTTAAATTAAGTAAATAATTTATCACTGATACCAGACAATTGCAAACAATCCACAAATATGTTCGATACTGCAAAGGTAAAAAGTTTCTACACCATTAAACAAACAATTTACACACGTTACCACCAAAAACGTATGAAAGCAGGTTAAAAAACGATGTTCAATCTGTTCGAAAAAAAAATATTCTGTCGGTGCAGCCACTATAATAGGGTATGATCCATGTTTTAATGGAAAAAGGGTTTCAAGTAATAGCATTGCAATGGGAAATCCTGTGGCTCCTATAACGCTACTGAATGAAAAAACTAAAAACAATTTTTCATTATTTTTGGTATAATAAATTAAAAATTATTTTTGGCTTACTTGTAAATAAATGTGATAAAAATGTACTTTCTTCGGCGTATTTTTCTATAATTTTAACTTCTTCTGGATTAGTGATTTTTTTCCATCCTTTTTTTATTTGGGATAGCAGAAGTCTTAACTATGGCGAAAAAATTTATAAATATGAAAAAAATAAGCTTTTATGGTTCGATATTTAGGATTTAAATTATTTGTTCACAAACTTTTGAAGCCATGAAAAACGTAAATAAATATTTCATTTGGCTGCAACATATATATATTAGTAACCCAATGTCAGAAACAGCATCGTCAACGGTAGGATTTTTAAAAAGTAAATATGAACCCTGTAAAATAATTAAAAAAGTTTATAAATGAGGGAACGTTCATAAACCACGTGGTCATTTTTTTGAAGATTTTGAAGGGCCCTCCCTCCCATGAAGATCAAATGATCTTGTATCAAATTTTTGACCCCCCCCTCCCCCTAAAGTTACGTGGTTTTTTGACGATTTCAAATTGTAAATATGTATACTATTAGTTTTTTAAAAACATTATTTTTTAAGTTATAATTTAATGATTTAATACCAGGGGCGCAACAACTCTTTTCAGCTAGGAGGTGTCCTGAGGTCTACCCCCCCGCCCCCAATAAAACTGACGTCTAAAAAAAAAAAAAAAAAACAAAAAAAACGTTGAGTTCAATAAATAGACTGGTTAATTATCCCCCAAGCTCTAAACCCCCAAAACACTGGGCGTAGAGTTCAATGAATAATCTGATCAGCTGTCCCCCAAGCCTTGAACCCCCAAAACCCTGGGCGTCGAGTTCAATCAATAAACTGATCAGCTATCCCTCAAGCTCTAAACCTCCAAAACCCTGGGCGTCAAGTTCAATAAATAAATCGATTAGCTATCCCCAAAGCTCTAAACCTCCAAAACCCTGGGCGCCCGAGTTCAACAAAAAAACTCATCAGATTATTTATTTCGTTAATTAAAATGCACTCATATTTTTGGAATAATTTAACTCGGGCACCCAGGGTTTTGAGGGTTTAGAGCTTGGGGGATAGCCGACCAGTTTTTTTGTTGACCTCGGGCACCCAGGGTTTTGGAGGTTCAAGGCTTGGGAGATAGCCGATCACAAAACAGCTGCAGACTGCAGAAAACCATGAACTACGGAAGCTACCTACACGCGGTGATAATGAAGCACGTACGGGCCATTCAAAACAAAACTTTGACGAGTTTTTACTTGCACACAGCCACGCAGGCGCAAATCAGATGACAGGCACAGATTCGGTTTTAACGTTCAACAGTAAAATATTATGAATCGAAACATCGATTCATGCACTCTAAAAACCACGTGCCTTTCTGAATCAACAGCCCTACCCCCCACGTAACCTTTCGTAGCCTTTTAATCGCCCCCCCCCCTCCCCCCTGTTTGGGCCACGTGGTTTGTGAACGTTCCCTAAGTTAGATGAGTAACTTTATTAAGAAAAAAAAAAAAAAAAATCAGTTTGAAATTTGCGATTCAAATACATATTTTTCATCAATTTAAACTGCACAAATTTTTAATGCTTCAATTAAAAAAGTCTTATGAAAAATGTTATTAAATGAATAAAACAATAAGTATTTTGCAAAATTACTGGAGTATAGTTTGAAAAAAAGCATTGAAATATAATAATAAAAATAAACCCAAAAAATCACGTACGGCCGGTACTATAAGAGAAGTGGTTACAGTAAAATACATTATTGCACCAATGCTTCTTCTTGTTGAAGATTGATAAGGCCACAATCCAACAACCTTCATGTAATACGTTGTCGTTGCGAAGGATTCACTTTTAAGGACATTCATTTATTAAACTCAATTTTAATTTTATGATACAAACTTGACAACGTTAAAAGCTTTTTTTTTAAATTTCAGTTCTTTTATTTAAATTGGCGATATTTTACTGATAAGTTTTTCTGAAAAGTTAACGTAGGCGAAAACTGACTGCCGATTGAAATGTTGAAATATCTAACTTTTCCATAAACGAAGACAAACGATAGCCAGACATCAAAACACTCTATCATCAAAGATTTTCTCTACCAATGTCTTCTAGGCCCGAGTTTGGTCAGAAGGCACAGGCGACTGCGGCCTGACCGTACACGATGGCCTCGATTTAATCAATGACCGCAAAAACAGCAAATATAGAAGTGCAAGCTCTGAAAACTAAAAAGTAAACTTTAGCTTTAACTTTATTTATAATATTTTAAATTAAATAATACTTTCAATGAGTTTTCTTACACATTTCTATCAATTTTTTTTTAAAACTGATTATTGGCAAAAGATTCAATTTTTTTCATAATATGAATCTTCATGAGTAAAATAAAAAAAGCTGAAACAAATTTTTATTCTTTTAAAAGTCCTCCGGGCTCAAAATTCGCCCAGCGGGCGATAATTTGCATCACGATTTACATAAAAGAATTTACCTTTCCAAAAGTATACATAGAAAGTATAATCATTTTTCCGGCTTTCAATTCGTGAGGTTTGTTCGGCACTTATAATTTCAACAACCAATTTTCTAATTTTCAGTGACATTAGGTATCAGTCGCTAAAGTAACTGTAAATAATACAAAATAAAAAAATGGATCTACACATTCGAGAATCGGGAGGTTTTATTTACTCACTCACTGTTAAAGTTTTTTTCAGTACTCTCGATAATTTTTTGACCAACCCAATTTATATAAAACATGTTTAAGGTAGTAGTTCCGCGATATATAGCACATACATGGGAAAACACATGCAAAATGCAAACAACTCAAACACTATCTGAATTTTTAATATGTTGTAAATAAACATCTGATCTTTCAAAATATCACTTAAAAAATACAGGTATCCATGCTTTTTTTCGAGATAATTGAGTTCAAAAAATGTTAAATTTTACAGGTTAGATATTACTATATATTGTGATTTGGTGAATTTCTAACTCAATTATCTCGGAAAAAAGTATGGATACCTGTATTTTTTAAGTGATATTTAGAAAGATCAAGTGTTTTCTTACAACATATTTTAATTTCAGAATTAGTTTGAGTTGTGCACCGAGGCGGAACTACTACCTTAAAAAAGCATTTTATTTTTAAAGTCGGCCAAAATTGACTGTAGAAAGAAATGTTGAAAAGAAATGTTCGACATATGATTATAACAATCTTTTTTAACAAATTTTTTAGTTTCCAGTGTCATTAATACCAGGCACTAAAGTACCTTCATATATTTTACAAAAAAAACTAACTTTTAAATGACGAAAATATACTGTTCCCAAACAACAAAATACTCTCCCACAATGTCTTCTACGCCCTAGCATTGTAAACAGGCACACACCACTGTGGCATGGGTGGCCACAATAGCAGAAACGGCCTCGAATTAACTATTAATTATTAATGGCTAGATGTTAATTACACGAATTAATTATTCATAGTTTTCTTCTATGGAATTATAAAAACTTAACGAACTTACTTGTAAGTGAAGTTCTATCGTACACGTATGTAGAGCCTCCACTGAAGAGATCACATGGTAGTGTCCACTCTATGCCGATTAATCTGCAAGTTTAAAGTATAAAAAAACAATAAATAGTGGTGACATGTAACCTCTGCGTTTACATCCTCTTCATTATTTTATTCGAAGAACGTCATTTGCCGTAACTCCTAAATGAGGCTGACGTCAGCAGGCTAAGACTTCCTTGGGTGGGCCTGATCTCTTCCTAGAGGCTCTGCATACAATAGGGAAGATCAATATGAAAATTACTTGGTTTGTTTAGTTTAATTGGACAGTAGTTCGAAAAATAATCGACATACACGTATTTGCTCTTAAAAAAAAAAATAAATAAAAATTTAAGGAGTTATGGATACGGAGAGTTATACAGTAGATCGCTTTTGAGACCTAGATCGAGTACATCTCTCATCAGCAAAGCCACAAACAGACCTTTACAAATTATTTAATAGCTATTGTTCCATCTTGACTTTTTTTACTCGAAAAATTTTTGTCATTTTACGATAAAAATTAAATTTCTATATACCTATGAAGAACGAACAAATAAATCGATTATTTTTCGCGAACTTTTTAAAATGGCAACTTTGTCTGAATTTGTAATTTTTTTCCAATGTTTTTTATTTGACTAAGCAGGAGTTTTAACTTGGAAAAAAGAATGTATAGAAATTGACTTGTTTTTTGAGATCTATACAGTTGATAATGTATTTTGAAATCATCAAAGCTCTTAATAATGTAACCAGATGTTTTAACTGACCGATAAATATAATTACGGATAAAATTAAATCCACACCGAATTTGTTCAAATGTAGATATTTTCATTTATCATTGTTATGGAACGTTTATAAATTTTGTAAATATTAATTCATTGAAAAAAAATCTATTTTTATAGATCAGTTGAAAATAGCGCTTGTATGTACCATTGGTACCTAAACCGAAGTAGTGATAATAAACTTCGAAAATTGACTAATCCATCTCCAAATTGAAGATTCATGTGGCCACAAACTAACAAATTTCATGAAGATCTTTGTCGTTGAAAAGTATTTTCTATTAATTCATTTTTTTTGGAAGATCTTCTGTTTATTTAAAACTGTCGTAAACTTATTTTGAAGAAATCAAACTTAAGTCTTTATTTTTATTTTTAATTCCTCGAAAGGGTTTCGATCGAAGGATGACCATCTTATTTTTCATTTATGAATTTTATAAAACTTTGAAAAGTTTGAAACTTTTGTCTTACATACGCACTTATTTATTTTTCTAAGAAAACGTGTTTTTTTTTTCTTTGAAAAAATTCAATAATGAATTTGTCAACTGTTTGAAATTTTTAATATTTTAATGGGTGGTTGGAATATCAAAAAAGAATCGATATTTTTTTTTCATAAGACCACATTTGAAATTTTAATGTATATATACTCTCAACATAAATCCGCGGTTTCAAAAACTTTAATTAATTTAAAAAAAAAAATCTTGAAGTTCAGTAAAAACCGTATACACTCGGAAAAATAAATTATCAAAGTAACCCTGTAAGAAATGCTAATTAGGAAATAGACATTTAATGGCTATTTAAAATGTCTTCAGACTAGAAACAAGGTAATATTAATAGCTAATTTTTAGATTGTATGAAACGATTTTTTTCCATGTAAATAGCCATTTACTAGATTAAAAATTAATGATTATTTTTAAATACTAATCATTTGCTTTTAACAGCGAAAATTATAAAAAAAAATATTTATGATAGTCTCATAAAAAATAGGTATTTCATAGAATTATGACATTTTCAAAATTACCATTAAATTATATGCAATGAGAATCACCTCGTGCAATACGCTGTTTTGAAGGTTATAATAGTATATTATAGTACGGGTGCAGCATCGTCACCAGGGCGGTTTTAAGGACCCGAGTGCGTAGCGAAGCGGAGCACGAGGTCCTTAAAGAGCCCTGGTGACGTGCTGCACCAGTGCTATATACTATTTTATAGTACGAGTAACCGAAAACACGCATCAAAGATTTGATTTTGAGGTTAGAGTGACCAGGAGTACTATAAAAATTTTTTTACCCATTTTAAACGGGCGATTCATAGATTGAAATCGACCGTAAAATAAAATAATTTTTGATAGCTATTTTTTGGGTATTTTTAATTGAATAAACATAACCTATCGCTTTACTATATTAAAAATAGGAGAAAACTGGCAATTATTACCTTTTTTCTTAGACTCAGTTATTGAATATTTTAACTAACCTTTTTCTAGTTTCAGAGCCATTTTTAATATTCGCAATTCCAACAGGGAAGTGGTTGACACCCCCAACATATATTCTTTGCAAGGTTGCGAGTAGCACCCGAAACTCATCCAAAAAAACCTCACTAAACAGACCAGTGGGAATAGAAATGGGGTCAAATAATTTTGAAAACAACAATGTCGGCTTTTTTTCCCTCTCGCACCTCTGCGAAACAAAAGAAACTGGCCTGCGCCAGCCGGACGAGAAACAAGCTCGTCTTCAGCTGCACATAAAGGGGGGAAGAAGCTGAAAGGCATCGCGCAAACTAGAGACAGACGCGCGCCCCGAGATAAATTGGCTCCTCTCCGGTCCACTTTTACCCCGTCCTCTTCCTTGTCAATTTCCCCCGAATTATATTCAATTGTCGAGTAATTACGAATCCTTTTTTTGTTTTTTTTTTTTGACTCCGTAATCTGCGCGATTATAATTCGAAAAGTAATCAAGTCAATTACCCGACAGCCGAAAGTATTTTAGCCCGGCTCTTCCTTTATATTTTCCAACTTTTACTCTTTTCGTTTTATTCTGACTTCATTTCTCTCCCGGTGGATTTCCCAATGCGCCATTGTTGTCAGACCGCAAGATTATGAATTTTCAAAAGATCCCAACTGACTCGCTACCATTGTTTTTGCTCTCCCAGGGGACGCGAAATTTTTGCCCCTGCTGCCTCGCCCCCCTCGCTCTGTCGTTATTCTTACGTACCGCCGGCAAACTAATTGCAGTGTCTAATTAAAAAAAGGAGTGGAATTAATATTTTCATCTGGATTTATTAGTTGAGATTTGTGCATGTTTAGCAAGTAGTCTTGACCTTTTAAAAATCACTATGAGTATCTGTAAAAAAGTATATGAATTTCGAAATGTTGCACAGTTTTCGCACTATAAACTCTCCTGGTTCCAAGATCATTAAAAACTTTGAAGCTATAATTGATAAACGAACATCGACGTATTTCATTACTGCGAAAATCAAAGACGATCCATCTCTCCCCTAAATAAAAAAAAAGAAAAGAATATATAAGACTATAGTCTTGGGTACACCCACTTGAGCTGGTTTTTCCCTCATCCATCTCCATCGGAGGAAGGAAGAGCCCGTCCATTTTGCGCGTCCACGCAATCTCGGATAAACACGAGTCTTTATTTGTTGAGCTCTGAAAGCCTGCTCTCGGCGGACGGTCATTTATTAAGGTTATTAAAATTGAGTGCGTCGGGCGCGAGCGCGGGAATTTAAATCAAGGCTCGTTAGTATCGCCCCCGATGCTAATTAAATCCGTCGCGATGTTGCTGTTCGGACCGACGAAAGGTTAATCGAGGCCGACTCGGGATCCCTCGCTGCTTTTATGTTTTTCGACTTTTTAAGATTATTCCTGATTCAATGAATCAAACCCTGGGGAAATGATCATTGGGAAAGACTGACAAATTATCAATCTTGGTTATAAAAGTAATCTATAATTTTTTTATTTTGTTTAATCATTGGATTAAATTAGCATAGTTTAGGTTGAAACTTAAGTGATTTTTTTTTTATTTTTATTTTGGTCCCTGCTTTGAATTATTCCATTTCATTTCTTTAGGAAGTCAGCCAAATGTCGTAAGCCCTTAATCCAGATTTTCAAATATATTTTATTCTATGATCAGTTCTTGACTCCATCCTCTGATACATCTCTGCATGGTATTACTCAAAGGTAAACGTAATTCATGCTAGCTTATTTCATCAAAACTCTTTGATTCACCCTGGTTTTCTCAAATTGGTCTTGTCTTTCCATTTAAATTAAATGAATCAAAAAATATCAAGTTTAAATATTTATGCACATCAAAAAATGTCCTGAGTTAAGTACAAGCTGCAACCATCTCTGAACCGTATGCAAAGACGTCTTTTACGTCAAGGAGGTACTTTGACGCGTTCCTAATTCATCAAGGGCCCTCCCGAATTCAAGACCGGCTCTTTCTCCAAGACGATTCAATTAGTAAATTAGGCAGATTGACACGTCCCGGCTCCAAGAGACACCCGATAGGAATCCTCTCTCTCTGTAGGTACACGCGGATATATGAAACCATTAGGTCGGCCCTGAGTGACGAGAAAGGATTGATCTACGGTACACAGCTGCTACGAAGACGATGCGTCACTGTCACCCACCCACTTTTTCCCAACTCCAGAGTTCGCTGGAGGAGGGAAAATGTAATTTGATATCTGGAAAGATTATACCGTAAATATTTTTCCCAAAAGTTGGCTGTATTTTGCTAACACTGCAGTAAAAATCAATTAGAGGCGGGCTGCAGGTGGTGTGGTTAAGCGAGCGCTGCAGTCGGTTACAAAGGCGGGAGATAAACTTCCGGTCGTGCGGGCCCTTTCGGCTTAAATCGCGCGGGTGCTAACGCCCCGACGAGCGTGACGGATTTGCGGGCTGCGAATTCAATCTGTTGTGAGTCGGAATTTTTTTTTTTTTTTTTTTTGTGGCCATTGTTGATGTTGGATTTTAAGCTTTTTCAGACCTGGATAAGTTGAGTATTTTAGGTAGCCTCATGTTGTAGTGAATTTTATTTCTGTGCTGATGAAGTGAGATTGCAAGATGATAAATTTTAGTGGTACTTTGAGTACTGTAAAGTGTCTTTAAGCATTTCTGTTCTAGTCGAATTAATAATATTAACTTTCAAAAATTAAATACTGCTTCTTTGATGTAGCCTACATAATTATCTGATTGTTAGTACTTTTATTACCTAGTCCAGTTTAATATTAATAACTTGGAAGCAGTTGAGTATTACTGAGACATTAATAAGTATTGGTAACTACAATTAGGTACTTCAAAAGTACTTTTGGCAACATCAGCATCATAAGCATAAGTACTTTGTCTATGGTATTAGATAAATTTGTTCGAATATTGAAATCAACATTTTAGTAATTTAACTTATTATATTTACTCCAATCTCAGTAATTTTTTATGTTAGTACAATTGGCAGTACATATTAAGATTACAATTTGCTAATCAGTATTTTGGTAATTTAGTAACACCAACAACTCTATCTGATTTTATAGCGTTAATTTGGGTATAATTTTATTTTCACGACAATTTTCACTTATTAAACTTTTTAGTACTTTGACACTAAGAATTTACATAAAGCAATAACGTAGAACTGTAAAATATTTGTACCTTTCAAAAATTAAAATCTGGATAAGAAAACGTTTACGCCAATAACTCTGAATCAAACGACGCGAATTAAACTTCGGTCATAAAGCAAAAAAAAAAAAAAAAAAATTCAATCCCTATAAAAGTCAACAGCGAAAGAATACCGGTGATAAAATATAACCTTGCCAGCTCGCTCGCTTTGGCCGGCCTCATCCCCTATTGTTTTTAGCACGAAAATCACGACGCGGAACAACAATAGAGAAAAGAATAATAATCGGTCGGTCGGGGGCGCGGAGGTGACGAGACTTCAATGTTTCTCCCGCTCGTATTTTTTCCAGCTCTCGTCCCACGGGAGGAATGTAAATTTTCCTCCGCCCTGGTCATTGTGTGATTTCTGCAAAATTCGATATTCATTATTTATGAGCTTGATGAAAAAAAAACAAATTTTTGATTTACTAACACACAAAAAAAAAAAAAAAATTAAATTTGGGGTGCTACTCTGTAGCTTTATACGGTCATTTACCGCAATAACCTCGATTCAGATTTTTTGGTTTCGAAGCGCCGGAGTTTGCACGGAAATGAAAAGTTCCGGGGCACACTTGTCATCTTCGACCCGATTTTTATCATCGTGGTCGCGGGGAAGAAACCGAAACCGGCGACAAATCAAAGGGGACGAACGGCACATAAAAAGTAACTTGATTAAAAATCCTGATAAAAAGGTAATTTGTTAATTTTATGAAGAATAAAAGGTGGTCAAAAATAAACTACCCCGTAAAATCTGAAATTCCCGTCTGCGCTTCCCTTAAATAGTTTGAATAATTATTAAAGGCTGGATGAATTTCATGTATGAGTGGATCGCACCGTAATTAAAATTTTAACTTTTTAAAATACTTTGAAAGATCTTCTTTTTTTGGTTGTAAAATTTTTCACGTAATTATCGAAGAAAAAAAAAATTACGAGGGGGGGGGGATTTAAGTATATTTCCTTGTTACCCTGAAAAGTTTCAATTTAAGAAGACGCTTCCGCGTGCAGTTAACGCACAAAACTATGAAACACTCGCTCTAACAACTTTAAAAGACATTTTAACCCCTGCATTAACAATAAATCTAAACAACTCCACTTACCCCAGCGCGGCTAGATTATGTACCAGGGGCGCTATTTTGAGAACGAGGAGGTAGAAACTAACTTGAAACGTACTTAAATTTTGACGCTTATTATCCCATAACAATTAATTTTCTTTGTCCTGCGTTTCTTTTTTCCTCCCCCTGGAAACTTAAATTACACCATAAAATCAAATTTAATCCGAATTACGTAATTAAAGTAAACGTTGAATTATTAAATGAATTTCAGGGTACGTACTGCGGCGAAAAAAAGTTTTAAGCTCGGTAAAATTGAAAAAAAAGGGGGGAGGGGAGTGGATCGATGCGGTTAGTTTTGGTTAGTTAGCGGTTATTTTCCGGGGCTTTGCGCAAGCATCTGGGCGCCGGCTAAACACCGTAAATCGTGGAAAATCAGGCAAGCCAACCCCCCAGACCCCCGGCTTTTACGATATTACCGTAATTAAAACGACGCGTTATCTCGTTAGCTGCAGTCAGGTGTCGCTCCGAATTTGGTCAAACGAATAACTTTTTTTTTTTTCAAACTAATGTATGGTTTCAAATATATTTCTCTTTGCTTTGGTGGCAACAGTGTGGGAGATTAAAAACTGTTTAATAAATGAGTAATAAATAAAATTACGAACAATTGGGCTTGTATCTAATAAATAATCTACGATATATAAGTATTTATTTTTTGTCATTGGTATTATACTCTTTGCAAGTGTGAAAATGTTTATAATAAAGTTGGTCCAGTCTGACATCCTGTGATGAGTCTTAATCTAAAAACAAGTAACTAAATAATAATAATAATAATATTTATTATTATTATAATAAGTCATCTAGATATGAGTACAAAGCTGTTTGTTATGTAAATTAAGACGTTTTTAATTTTTAAATGATTTTAGTTATATAATTGTAGTATAATAAATATAGAACATCGAAAAATATAACAATGCATTGTTACAATAAAATATCATCAAATATTGATACTTTTATATGTTATATTACCATAATATCTTGAAAAAATTTTTACAAAATTTAAAAACAGAAAAAGACATCATAGTCAAACTTATGTTACAAAACTTAGCGCTTGTTAAATTATATAAAATTTTATTAAAATTAATACTAGGCTCATTAACGTATGAAATAAAACTTAACGAAAAGTTCCTCTCGAGAATCCAACACCCAATAGCGCGTTAATTGAAAATTCATAAAAAAAAGAAGAAAAGCCTCTCATTAATGTTATGAAAATTCCCTCGCCCCGAATATTATTTTTTCCCCTCTCTTATCACCTGAGCTCATTTTACTCACCCCGTATGCAGGGGCACGCACGGTTACGGTTTTTTTTTTCTGCCGGCTCGGTGTATTTCTTCCGTTTCGCTCTTTATTGCGTTGTCTGGCCCTGTTTTTTTTTTTTTTTTTTTTTTCTCCTTCTTTTTTACTCTGGGATGAAATAGTGCACTCGACATCATGCGGGCAGGGCAAACTTCATACCAGTCCCCCCCACTTTTTTTTTTACCCCGAGTGCACTTCGTAGTTGTCGCGATGATTTCTTTTTTTTTTCGCACTGCGTATGCACATTTTAAAGATTTTCGAAAATTGATGCACTGCTGCGTAATTTCATTTAGGAGCAAACGTGACGCGTTAATAAAATTTTATGATGATGATTTTGCGGAGTACAGGGGTGAATGCCAATCATTATCGTAAGAGAAGCCGATTCATGCCGATGGTAATTTTCAATGAATTGTGTGGGCTCAATGAAAATTTAAGTTTGCAATATTTGCCTTGCAAATTTCGGGGGTTTCGCGAAATTCAACAACGCTTGGGCATACGTAATTTCGTTCCCGGAGTGTTAACGAGGAAAAGAATTTTTTCTTCTTTTTTTACCCCCCCCCCCCCCCCCCCCCCAGAGACTGGCCTTTGTTTCGGGGTGCACTGCATTTGTCAAAATTTGCGTAGCGTGAAT
Organism: Encarsia formosa; assembly: GCA_038277355.1. NCBI lineage: Eukaryota > Metazoa > Arthropoda > Insecta > Hymenoptera > Aphelinidae > Encarsia > Encarsia formosa. Next base: position 24,710,856 of record CM076188.1, on the reverse strand, counting down.
AAAAAAAAAAAATTTTTTTAAAAAAAAAAAAACTAAGGAAGGCACTGTATCTCCAAATTTGAGTACCGCACTATACTTTTATTTTTGCTTTTATTTTAACATGCTTAGTTGTCTTGTTACAATTAGTAATTCGTTGAATTGTTCTCTTGTTAAAAAGTGTTGTAATATATTTTTGACTACAATATTCTGAATGTATTTTACATTATATTACATATGTGTAAGATAAATAAAAATTATTGTATGGTGCTAAGTCTAAAAAATGATTCAAAAGAACAATAATATTTAAAACAGCAACATTTCCGGTTAATAAAAAATTTACTGTTGACATAAGTAGTGCTTTTTCTAATATCATTTGAAGTTTTAAACTGCTGAATGATGTGTATTGTTAATAGTATGATGATAAGGCATTTGTAATACGTACATTATACTTTGGTGTAAGTCTCACGAGCAAAGTGTTTACCACGCTGTATGCTATTTTCAATCACCGAACTAACAAACTCCTTTCCATACACATTAAACTGGGGTATATCGGCTTCTCGGAGCTGCTCATCGCGGGCGCCTAGAATCGTTAACGTTTTACGAGGCTCACATAAATTTTAATTGATTTCGGGGGGATTAATTGAACGACGCGGGGCCGGCGCAAGCGTCGTAATTGAATTTGTCCGAGGCTGTTTTGGCGGCTGACCATCTCGATGACGGGCTTATGGACCAGAATGACGAGCTAACCTTTAACAACGTGTTTAGAATATTTGCACTCTCTTCTCGTGGATGTTTAACACCTTTTTTTTATTCTTTGTTTTTTATTTTTTGACTAATTGGTTTTTTTTTTTGTTTGATTTCAGGTGAGTCCGTTTGTATTTTTATCCAACCGAGACATCTTGTGGACTTTTTAAGGTAAGAAAATCATAAGCAGAAAAAAATCAGAAAAACTGGTTTCTTTTTATCGAAAATAGTTTATACATTTAAAACTTGTATATGATTGTATAGGTTTTAAGTAAATGAAATAGTAAAATTAATATTTTTTATACTTACCAATAATATACTCATAATCGAGCACGCGATAAATCCTGAAACTGACCGCCGGTACCTGAGAAAATATTCCAAAAAAAATCAAAAATTGGAAAAAAATGATTCTCTCAACGGGGAACAAGGCAGAAAAGCTCATTACGGGAAAGAAAGAGTAGTTTCGAGTTTTCCGCATCGGGGCCAAAGGATCCTCCCCCACAAAAGGATCTCGAAGCCGGTGCAACAGCAGTACCGAAAAAGCAGAAAAGTCCAGACGCAAAAGCTGCCTGCGAGGAGCTCGAGAGCCCGGTCGGCCCTTAACTCGGTAACCCATATTTCAGGCCACTCCAGCCTTCCCCTTCTTTATCACAAAGCAGCGCGCGGAGCCGGTTCGTTGCCCTCTGGGTTATTTTCCCCGACTCCACTCGCCTCTTCTCATTATTCTTTTCGAGAACACGCACCACCACGCGGTTTCGGACCCTTTTTTTTTTTTACCTTCAAAGTCTGACCCTACCCGGACACAAACTACTTGATTTTTATTTCTCTGTCCCCCAGATGGAATGAATTTTTATAGTTTGCTGAGCGACTTCGAATCTCGTTAGCGGCTTTGTTATGTTTTCTTTACCGTGGGAAAATAATAAAAAAAAATTTTTTTTCCCTGTGACCCGTCTTTGTAATTACTGTTTTTTCGAGGTTAAAGAACGTTGAAATTAAAAAAGTTTTTTTTCAACCCTCTGCGAGTCGGAGAGATAGGTGGAACTGTTGCTTGCTTTGAGCCTTATTGCAGGGCGCACTTTATGTAAATCATGGACCCCACCGTGCGATATGTGCGAGTGGCTTAATTAAGTGGGACCCACTTTGCACTGCTTATTAATTTAAAATATTATCATCATAAATTTTTTTTTTTTAGTAAAAATAATTGCGGTGACTCAAAGCTTAAAGTTTTGTCCTTGTTTGGGGTTTAAAAAGTACTGTGCCAAGATTTATTGTTACTTTAATTTTTTTCGTCTGAAAAGTTTCTAGCAAGTTTTAAAAACAACGTGGGGGTATTTTTTATTGTAAAAATATATATATAACGATGGTGAAAAAAACGAGTGAAGTGGAGGACTTTTTTAAAAATTCAGTGGCGAGTGAAAATTAAAGTTGATAAAGTCTTCTTTAACGTACTTTCGTGAAAGATAATCTGCTTGCCAACAATTCTGGAATAATAAGGTTTTTAATTAAAATTAGAGCTTTTTTACTGCTCGAACTTCAGTGTAATGTGAGAGTTTTATGATATTCTTCATTCAAACCAATTTCTTTTTTAATTACCTAATTTTCAAAAGCGTACAAAAATTATTCAATGTAATTTCATTGTCTGTAAAAATTTATATTTACTGTATATTATTTATATATGTTTTTGCACGCACAGTTCATTACTTATGTGAATAGTATAAGATTTTGATGTACAAGAACATGACAGTCAGTAACGATGTGTCAAAAAAGTTTGTCAAGTTAACATTACAAACTTAGTAAACTTCAGTACAAACAATAGGAGAGTCGAGAAGTCAGTATAATTCAAAAGCGATAATATACACCCAAACAATTCGAGTGCGTTCGCATGAATCGTCGTTTAATTCCGGGTCGGTATACCAGCCGTGGGCCGTCCGGATATCAAACTCCTCGTAAAATTAGCTTAACTCAGCTGCAAAGCGGCTTTGGAGTAGTCCGGGCCTCGGCCGATATCTAATCCCTTCGTCGCGGTGAAACTTGACTGCGCCAGCCCAAACTGCTGTCGTCGTCCCTCCGTCTCTTTTGAATTCAGGGAGGAGGAGAATTCGAGTGGACTGCACCGTGACCAAACTTTCCAGCCCGAGATGGAGTTTGCCGCGGAAAGAAAAACCACGGTACGTCCTTGTTTATTGTAAAGATTAAGGGCTGGATTATTTTTCCCCGGGCTGTTGTCTCGAGTACGAAGAATTGGTACGTCAAGAGGATTGATGTAACAAGTTTGAGGATTTCAAACCTGAATTCATTGCTAAAATATGAAGAACAATGTCACTTTTTTTTTTAATTTCGCGAGAAAAATTATGATAAAATTCATGTATACCACCGGCGTGAAATTACGGCGCACATGACGCCCGTCTTCCGTCCGTCCGGAGACCCGACAATGGAGCTCGGCGTACTTACCTGTCGTTTAGAGCGGACCCGCTAACGAAGCCATTGTGCGCTCGGTAAATAAAGAGAAAGTGAGGATACGCTAATATTTTCTCCCCCCGCGCTAATAACCCCCGGCAAAAAATAATTATTTTTCCACCAGAAAGAAGCTTTGATCTTTCGGACAGTAAAATCATTTTGGAAGTTTTCGTTAATCTCGTTTCAGCGAGGGTAGTTTATTTATCTTACAAAGCCCATTACGGACTCGATTACTCATTATCGAGTCTCGCGGGTTAACTTTGCTTATTGGCTCCTCGAAGGGCTATTCGTTACGCGGGCAAAGTTACCCGAGATTAAGCTGGCGAGTTCTCGAAACGACTTTGTTTTACATTTATCGAACTCCATAGAAAGTGGTTAAACTTTTTAATTTTAGGTAAGATTAATTGTTGCAGGGTACAGACAGTCCTTTCCACAACTTAAATACAGGAATGCTTGCCTGAATTTTATTTGAAAACAAACATCGTTTTACTTGGTTTTACTTGGCAGTGTTTTTTTCCTCAGTCGTTACTTAAGATTCATGAAAACATGACTTTAAGACGTGTATGTTTTGATGGAGAATAAAAATAACTCAAACCACCTGCATGTAACTCATGAAAGCTACTCCAAAATTTACCATCCGTAATTAATTTCCCAGTCGTGAAAGCACGCCCTAAATATTCAGTTCAAACTTAACTCTCGATAAAGTTTTGACCTTAAGAAACGGGTTCAAAGAAAACTAACCAAATTTGAAAAAACTTATTGCGATTTTTTTCAGAAAGTGTTTTTAAATCTTAAAAGCCCACATAAAAACTTGAAATTCGCTTCATTATCTTCCACGGTCTCGTAACGATTCATGAAAACGCGCCCCAAATTTTCCTCTCAAAATTCACACTCGATACATTAATCTTGGGGAAAATTTTCGACCTTGGGGCGAGGTTTCTCAGACATCAAAGACCGCACTGCTTCTCTCAAAGACGCTGTCGGGTCGGCGTCTTTGGCACAAAGAGGAGATTTGATATGTCGGGGGGGCGCGTAGATGAGTAGATAGACCGCGACCCAGGCTGCCTTTAAGGGTTTGCACGAGGTAATGAGGAAGTTTTTTTCCCGTCATGCAGGGAAATTCGAATTAGTTTCGGGTGGAGAGCGAAATGATTTGACGGTTTTTGTTAAATAGGTGAGTGGGAGGCTTGTTCCGAGTCAAGGGGGAAATTCAAACGAGGAGCTGGAGACCGGGAAAGAAGGGCTCTGTAAATATTTGGCGCGAGATGTCGTGCGAGCTACATCTTTTCAGCAGTTGCCCAAATGAAGTTTTTCGCCTTGTCGAGAATTTTAAATTCAATCTCGCAAAGACGACCATGGCATTACGAGAAAATGTATTTTTTAATCGAGCTTTTATGGGTGTAAAGATTTTTGATGGACATTTTTCAGAAAATTTTTCGTTTAGCAAGCTGATGTATTATAAAAAACGATCGAGAAAAAAACTATTATTTTATGCAGATGAGTTTCGTTTGCACTCGGGGCGGCCGTACCAGGGTTATTATGATTACATCAACGTGCGCACTTTGTAATTTACACTCGCGCGTTCAGAAAATTTTCAAGTACGACGCGGTAAAGTCTTTATTGTCTATCAAGCAGCGTTATTGCACCTTAGAGCCGTTAAATCCGACCGATGTCTTCTTTATAGATTTTCTCATTCGCTACGAGCGCGCACTAACCCCGTAATGAGCGAGAATATAACACCCGCGTTTTTAATCGTAAATTCCATCGAAAATTTTTTTTTTTTTTAATTTTGAAAACCAATCGAACGTAATATTTCTGCAAGCTCGCACTCGAAAATAAACCGAGATAAGTCGGTACGCAGCGGGGATCCAGAGAAAGAGTTAAGTGGAAGCGGCTCGACGTTTTGAGTGCCGCAATCGAGGGTCGGGGGGTTTATTTTCGGCCGAAGCGTGCGTCCGCACCGAGCGCGGCTTATCAGTCCGGGCTTGTTTAGGTTTTATGTGCGATTTTTTAAAAATTCATGGTTCCAATGCGATTAAAAAATTCTGTAGGATTAGTAGCCTTTGAGTACTTTCGATGAATGGGTACTGAACTTAGTCAAAATTCAAATTTCAAACTGAAAAGCATAATTTTACAATCACGTCGTTGAACCTTACAATTTCATATGAAAAGACCAATTATCTTTGAACAATTAATTTAGTTTGCGTTACGCGCTACTCAAAACTCCCTTTCTTATAGTCTTTTACTAATTCTCATGCTGAATTTAGGGAATACATTTAAGATTCTCTGTGCTGATTGAGGTACTCATAATTCAGGGATAAACTGTACAGTTCATGGATGAACGAGAATAGCATAGTAAATCAGAGAGATGTGTTCGTTAAACATCTTATATTATTCCGAAAAAGGCTTCAAAAATTGTCTAAAATTAGTGACATGTACAGCAACGTTTCTCTTGACTTTGAGCTGCTTTCTTTACCGTTTCTAGACTGACAAAATAAATTATTGATCTTACAATTCTTTTTTCAAAATTCAAATTAGAAATTACAAATCATGAGTGTTTCTCTCGCTCGCGATCTCCCAAAACACATCACGCTGTAAGGGCAGAAAAGAATGATCCATCCGCGCAGAGAGGGAGAGGGGGTTGCAAGCTCTCTCTCCGTGCGGCGCAGGCGTCGCCCCTCCCTCGCAGCTTCCCTCCTCCCGCTGGAGCCGGTGGTGGTGCACACGCGAGAGACCGACTAACCTCCAATCGGCGGCGCGCCACCCCGGCCCGCGGACGCGCCAGGTGCTCCTCGTATGTATCAAAAGTATAACAGTGACCGTGGGTGATAAGTGTGATATAATGATTGTTATTATTATGATGTTAGTGTGAAGTTTTAACAATTGTGTTTTAGAAACAATAAAAAAAAGAGGGATAAAAATAAAATAGAAAAAATAAAATAAATCCCTTTGAAGAGATAAGTTCCTCAAGAAAGTTCGCAGCTCGCCTAAATGGGCGAGCCAAAGCCGGACTCGCCGCACACTAACGGCCAGGTCGTAGTCAAGCCGACGACCCTGAACCTAACCTCCGGCACGTCCTTCTATCGCAGCAGCCCAGTTGTAAATGGCAGCCTCCTGAATGATCGTCGTCTACCCGCCAACGGTCCAGGAAGGCCCGACCATATATCCCTCCTCAAGTCCTCTATCCACCTCAATTCCTCAGGCCCCCACCCCGCTCTACCTATACTATCCGGGCTATCAAGCGCTACCAGCTGGACCTGTCTGTCGCCCTCCGGCGATGAAGATCAGCGCGAGTCCCCACCTCCGCCCACTCCGGCCTCGGCTAATCCCCCATCCAGCTCCGCAAAGTCAGCATCATCTTCAGCAGCAGCAGCAGCAGCAGCTGATAACTGCAACGGCCACCACAACGGATTCTCCCTGTACACCCCACCCGCGGCACCAGCCATCACCGGCCCTTCGAAAGTCCGCTCCGTACCAAACGGACTGCCCCAGCCGGCCCCAAGACGTCCTCATAGTATTGCCGCTCCAGCACCGTCCTTCCTCTCGGCCTTCGCCTCAGGACTTCCATCGGTACCATCAAACCACCACTCAAAGCACACCACCCCCACCTCCGGCTCCTCCGCAAACGGGGGGATACCAAATTCCTATTCCTGGTCCACTGGACTCTCAAATGGCGCTCTCGAGGCACGTACACCAGCAGCTCCAGCACCAGCAGTCCCAGGTCCAACAACACCAGGTCCAGGTGTCATTAGGTCCAGCCGGCAGCGTCCAGCGGTCCTTGGTCTACCCGAGCAGCTTAACCGGGACCAGCAGCGACATGAGCCAGCTCCAAGCCTGGCTAAGCCACCACCAGTCCAGCCAACTCGCAGCGCAATACCACCTCAGTCACTTTGGAATGGGCAGCTTTCAAGGCGAGGGCCAGTCCCCCCACCACCTACAGCATCAGCAGCCGCAGCCGCAGCCGCAGCAGCAGCGGTTTCAGCAGCCGAGTCCTCCTCATCCTCATCCATGTCATCGGTATCCTCAGCCGCGTCCAGCGCCGGCCCAGGGTCCGGCTCAGCAGCCAATACTAACCATAAGCCAGCGGGTGCAGCAGCAGCAGCAGCACCAGCAGCAGGCTCAGCTCGCACTCCTGGCGAGCCAATTCAGTGGGGGGCCTCCGGTCTGGTGCTACATCAACCCGTGGCTCGTAGGCCCTACCCCACGACCCTTCCCCACCCAGGCTCCCCCACGCCCACGGCCAAAGGTCCAGCACCACCAGGTCTGAACAGCAACACCTGGGGCTCCTCGGTAAGGGCCTCCAGGCCCCACAGCATAGCCACGACCTCGCCCTCGGACTCCGGGTACCGGTCGTTGCCCTCCGCCTCCAGCGACTACCAGCTCAAGTCGGCGTCCCTCAGGCAGCACCAGCAGGCCAACCCCCAGAGCGCCGCCCGGAGACTGAGCCTGCCCTCGGCCCAGAATCTCCTCAGAGGGCCCAGGCCCAGCCCCACCTTCCACGGCTTCCCCTCGAAGCCCTACACCTGCGGGGTCTCGCCCAACGGGAACCCGATTTTCCTGGGCTGCACGCATCTCCACGGAGCCGCGCCAGGAGCTGGAACGGGAGCCGGAGAAAGGTCGAACAGCACCAGTGGCGGAAGCTCCAGGACGAGCACGCCGGTCACGAGTCCGGCGACGCTGTTCAACACCTACCAGGCCATACAGCAACTGCTCGCACAGCAGAAAAACGGCTTTAAGCTAAGCGACGACAAGTTGAACTTGTTCGTCGATATTCTCGACACGCAAGAGAGGTTTGCACAGGTCGGTTTGCTCAAAGATACCTAGATCTTTTTTTTTTTTTTACTTTGTGTATATCCGTAGACTCGCTGAAAAATTCATTCGGTGTCGTTATTTTTACCGTTTCCACGCGCGCCGCGCGCGGTCGGGAGCTTTTAATGATCGAAAATCAAACAAACCCGCGCTGAGCTTTGAGAGGAGGAAAAAAACAATGGCGTCAAGCCTCCCCGAATAACGACTTTTTCTCTCTGTGCGCTCGCGGGGAGTTTTTTATCGAGTTTCGTCGCCTCCTCGTACCGCATGCGAGCCGAAAAGTAATTATTCTCGGGTTAAAACGAGCCTCGTCAATGTCGCGCCTCGTTGGTCTAGGCCCTCGGGCGGCCAGCACCGCGAAGGGTAAATATTGTGCGACCGATAAATAATACCCCCCCCCCCTGCGTATCGGTGAAACCTGAATTATTGACCGGTATTGGTTTTACGGTGTGAAAGAATCGAAAGTGATCAATTAATGCTGAGGTATACTGGAAAAATTTGGTCCTTTGATTCGGTTAGCATCAACTAGACGCAAAGTCTCTTTTATGTTGCCGACTGGGGGAGTTAAGAAATCAAACTAGGGTTTAATTATAGGCCTCGCCGTAATCATTGCCCGCTTTCTCATTACAATCAACATAAACTCAAACACCGCGAGAATTCATCTAAACTTTGGGTCGCTCAATAGGCTGAGAAAATTCAACAATCGATCTAACTTTCCTCCATCACGCTTTATTTCGATCAGGCCGGGCGGCTTTCCCCCAATTTGCCCAGGAAGGCACGTTTACCGCTCGTCTGGGAGGGTTAAATCGAAATCAATCGTCTTACAAACTGTGAATCATGAATAGATGGTTTTTCATGGGTTAAGTTTCGGGTGGAGAATACGCTGCGAAGAGCGCGTATAAAATATTTATCCGAAATATTGATTCTCTCTCTCTCTCTCTCTCTTGTTTTTCGGCGAGGCAAATGAACTTTGTGCAAGCTTGGCTACTTTAAATGAGTTCGTTCACCTTCTGTTATCAGATCTAATACAGTGGTTGTTCGGTTCAAGATTTTCATTCTTTTTTTACATAATAAATTTTTTAGAAGTGGGGGTTTTGAGGTATCGATCGAGCCGAACTTTTGATAAGTGAGCTTTTTTATTTGATAATGTTTGCAAGTTGAAGAAAAATTTTTACACACTCAATCGCTATGTAAATAAACTATAATTCAAAATACGATGTAAAATATCCAGGGTCTATTGACTAAATAAATGATTTTCGAGTCCAAGAGATGTAATTAATTTTATTGATGATAGTAATTAATTTGGGTTTCATCCGAGACGCGCATGATTGAGTAAACACATCTAATTGCTCGATCAACTAAGTTTTAACTGCGTTGTTATTACCGTTGATAAAGATAAAACACTAGAATTTTAGAACAAACAAAGCACACCATCATCTCTTTTTTCAACGTCTTATTATTTCGATTCTTTATACCCCCCCCACCCCCATTCCTCACTCGATACTTCAATTTTTATTTTTTCTTTCCTCCGTAAGCCATAAACAAGTTACCGTCTCGGAAAATTCTTGTCGTCCGTCCGCTGTTTTTTCGGTAAAAAGGTAAGACACGCATACCATATCGACCCCCTCGGGGCTGGACGCTGGCTATCCATAACCGAGACGCGCGATTATCTCCCCGTGATGTAACGTTATTGGAATTTTTTTTTCTCTCTCGTTCGATTAAAAAATTTTTTCGGGCTGGAGAAAATGTTATTTACAGGATTATTTGCGCCCCAGGGATTGATTGTTTTTGAAAAACAGAAAAAGAAAAAATGTACATATATATAATTCGCGAGGTTTATTGGATTTTTAAATTGACATATTTTTCCGAGGTAATTGGAAAAGCGTTGCCGGGTCGAAATTATTGATTGCCGTGGGGGGGTAATGAACCGAGTATATTTTTTGTTTTGTTTTATTTTTCGATCGAGATTTGGTTTTTCAATTAAGATATTTAAATGTTTTATTAAATTTTCAAATTGACGTTTTAATGAAAGAAAAAAAAAAGCTCAATCGAATTTCGTACTAAAAATCTCCATTTTTTATCTGTTTCAGGTGAGTGTCCCACGTTTATTCTTTTAATTTTCAACTGGTCGTTGAAGGTATCAGGTAAGCCCAACAAGAAAAAAAAAAAAAATTGATTTTCCCGAGGATGTTTTTGTTGAATTTAGCCCTCCAAAGCGGGGCCAAAAAAAAAAAAAAAAAAAAATAAGGGAGCCGCAAGTTTGTTGATAATAATTTACGTACCGCACAATGGCCGAAGATAAGCTTTTAATTTTCGTCGCGCGCCCATCGTACAATGCTTGCACGGGCCGCGGCTTAAATTAAAGGCTCCTCTCTTCGTCGTCCCCGCGGTCCTTTGGCCACCGACTCGATTTATGGGCTGCGTTCGAGCCAAGTAATTGTTTTCTTTTCCCTCTCCAACCGTTTTTTTTTGTGTCTGAAGTAGTAGCCTGTACCTTTTTTTTAAGGACGAGAATCGATTGTAAAATAAATTGCGGTCGCGGAAAAAGTCATGAACTTGATCCCCCCAGGAGTAAGCCCATAAATTTATTACTCCCCGGAATAAGTTTGAAATCAGTGAACTATATGTATACATTTTTTTTTTTTTTTTTTTTTTGGGAAGTGAAAGATGCAACTTTATTCAAAAGAGCTTGGAAAAACTAGGCACCGAGAATACGTCTCAACTTTACCACCCGGAAATCGTGCCAACTTTAGAAATGTTTTTCCATTCGAAAAAAAAAGAGGCACGCCGGAGAAAAAGAGAAAAATATTCACTACGCATTATTACACGTGCCCCGGAAAAACTCGATGCCCAGGCCGCGCTTTTGTACCCGGCCGCAATCTTCCTCGCTGCAGTCCCCCCTACCGACATAATTTTCGACGGTTGATCGTTTCCGATGATTAACGGTAGATTCCGAACCTCTTTTTTTCGGTCGGGAAAAGTTTGCCCTTTCGATTGGTAAAATGGTGTTTGAATTGCAGCATCGAAGAAGAAGCAGCACGTGTGAGCTGGCTCCAAGCCAAAAGATTATTTGCCCTCCCTTTTTTTACGCCGAGTTTACTTCGCTTTAATATTTATCTTTATTTGCTCCGAACTTGGGGCATGAAAATTGCCCGGTTGGTTTTATGCCCGATTTAAAATATTTAGCTGCGTGCAGAGCCTTTTGAATATTTTGTCTTGACTTAGTCTTTTTTTTTTCGAATGTCTGCTAGAAGGGTTATTACTCCCGCTGAGTCGTGCGCCGTTTCGTAATGAGGGACCGTGAAATTCAGTAAACACACCGAAAACCGCAATCAAATTTGAACTGCCAAGGAGTTTCCTAACCTCAAATATTCATTTCTGGCTTCACGCTCAATTTTGAACCCATTGTCGTCGCAATTACTCTTCGAAATTATTAATATCATTCGCGTAATATGTTTCGCTGATTGAGGTATACTTTTGAAAACCACAGTTGTAAAATTTACCATGAGGACAGTTTTAACCTCGAAATTTTATTCAAAACGATGAGTTTCATATAATGAGCCCTTTACGTGACAGTAAACTGTGAAATTGTTCATATTATTTTACGGTTTGTCAAAAAAACGTTAAAAGATGATAAAATTATAAAGTATCATTTTCTAACCTCAAAATAAAATTTTTAATTACTTGCTCGATATTATTTCTATAAAACTAACAGAATTTAATTTACTGATCGAGTTTCATTCAACCCTGGATTACCAAATACTGGTCAACCGAATACCGAGCTACTTTTTCTAACCTTAAAACTTAATTCGACTACCTAACCTCAAAATAATAACTTTAATCGCATTAATTAAACTTATGAAATTCAATGAACTTAGTTAAGCGTCACTTTTAGTAACCCCAAAACTTCACGCTCAATATCAAACTCAATTACCCAGGTAAGGACAATAAAGCGGGAAAAATCAGGGTCGTGACGTTTTCCGCAGAGAGCAAAGGACACGGCCTCGAGCTTTAATATGAATTGCGTATTAATAACGAACTAACCGGCGCGGGGCGCTGCGCACCTGCAGTTATTATTATTTATCGGGGTGATTAATTCCACCGGCAGCGCGATGCGGTGCGGCGAGCACCTGCACCAACGTTAATTTTATCCCCCCCCCTTTTTTTTTATTTCGCGAAAGTTATTATTATTATCAGGTCCTGTTTAACGTTATCGGGAGGGGCTTGATTATGTCGGCGGTTTTTTTAAATATCAGAGTTTATAATGCTCTTGGTAAAGATTTTTAGGGGGAAAAATTGAAGTTCAAGCGGGACAATGTAGGGTGCGCTGGAGTTTAAAAAAACAATAAATGAATAAATTCATAAAGCTACTTTAAAATAAAAAAAAGTTGGCTACAATCCTCTTAAATAAAAGTTATCCAACTTAGTCTTACGAAAAAATTCTCAACTTTTGATTCAGCGCCGAGTGGGAGGGAGAGGAAAAAAAAAAAAAAAAATTGATATTGCTTTGAAAAAGTTCGTAGGCAAAGTATATAACGAGGTCGGTCTCGTTGAATGCGCTGTTATTGGTTTTTCTCACTTCGCTCCCGGTGAATTAAAAAGTCTCTGTGTATTGAAAGAGTGATTTGATCCGATTTATTCCTCAAAAGTAAAAAAAGATTTACTCTCGAATAAAGTGGAATTATGGATTTTATTTTTTACCCCGGCGCGCCGCCGCGTCTCATTCAATATTTCTCAGCCTACATTTTTAATTTTCCTCCTTACTTTTCATATCCATTTTTTTCGCCTTTAAAAAAAAAAAAAAAAAATCGTCTACTCTTTCTTCTAATATTTTTCATTCTTTTAACGATTTCTTTTCTTTTTTTTTTCTTTTTCTTTTTCAACTCTTCGCGTTAATTGTTGTCTCGCTCAAACCGACACTTTTTGTTGGTGAGTGAAACGGATGAGTTTACCTTTGTCGCTCCCCACGCAAAAATGTGATATTTTTACCGAGATTTTTTATTGTTTATAATCTGGATAAATTTTTATCCGCAGTCAAACATTTTTCCATCATATTTGATAAATAAACTGAGAAAACATGCAATAATTAAAACGTATAATTACGGTTAGCTCTTCGTAAAATTGAAATTACATAGTGAAATATGTAACCATACCGTGACAAAAATTATGGCTAATTATATGTTCGAAAATATTATCGTTATTTATAGTCTATCGCATGAATATTTATTTACTTATTAAACGTAAAAGCTTCCAAAATTACAGCGAAGATACCGTACTCAAACTGCAAATTTCAAATTAAATCATGCAATAAACGAAAAAAAAAACATTAACACACTTAACGCGTAAATGGAAAAAGTAAATTAACGAGTGAAGCGAGTTTGTTGTTTGTTTAAATGTACTTCAAAGCGCTTTTCATCGGAAATTCAATGTACTATTTTTCAAGACATTATATACTAAAAGTTTTAATGCGTGTCATAATAAAGCGATAAATACGTGAGTGAACATCGGGACAGTCGGGCGTGAGTTATAATACGGATTTCCCATGAGCCTCGTTTTAGCATAATACGAACGCGAAACAATGTTGACGCCGGGCAATATCACTGAAAAATATCCCGTTATAATTAAATTTTATGATTACTTTTGCCTTCCCCCCTCCCTTACCCTCCACAAATTGATATAAATCCAACTTTTGAAATTTTCATTGAGTAATTGGTGCTGTTAAAAAGTTTTATGAACTGACCGCTTCCCTACAAATGATGTACACCGCAAGTGTTTTAATTAATTTCATTTGGATTGTAAGTTTTTTTTTTTTAAATAAAAATGCTTGTAGATAATAATTGTAGGTGATGTAAGATTTAAAATTTTAGAGACTTTTTAAAAGAAATTTTTTATATCGATACCAAAACTATCTGACATATTACTATGATTGCCGAATTTTTGTTAAAATTTCTTTTTCGTGAGATAATTATTATAAATATTGATTTTTCTCGCTCGACTGTCGACTCTTCTTCTCAGAAAAACTGTGATTGACTACTCAAAATATTTCGGAGTCAAATATTCAAAAATAATCCCACAAAAAAGGCTTGAAAATCAAAAACTTGATTAAATTAAACTCAGCTCGGAAAGATTCAGAAGCCAGATTTACATCGAAAATTCCGTCAGTGAGATTCCTAAGAGCGCGTTTATTAACGCTGACCTCGCGAGGCACCGGAGAAACGCACAAACTGCGCCTCGCGTATCGGCCAAGCGACTGACGTGCAGCCCCCCTTAATGAAATTATTCGTTACCCGTGCCGCGCCAGCAGGAGTTTCAAAAGCTCCGGTCTGCCTTTGTGGGTCGTTGGCCTACGCGAATAAAAGAAGCCCTCAAAGGACTTAAGATTGCCCAACTTTGGCCCTACCTGGACAGCCAAACTTTTTTCATTACACTTATGCCTCATTCTGGCCTTTTTTACCGTTAAACAAATCGAGCCCGACAAAACACCGGTGGAGGAAATTTTTCTTTAAATCGGGAGCGCGCCCGAGTGAAAGAGCTTTTTTCCGGCCTACCCACCGGTGCCTTCTCCTCCTTTTTTTCAAAGCTCCATCAGCTGATTAAAAGCGCAACTTTCGCTTGATGACCCAATAAAGTCTTCAATCGGAAAAGTGGGACGCGCTTGAATGGACGAGAGTCGAACAATGCCCGGGCGATAAGAAGACTGTACTAGCGCTGTTAATGCTGCGCGAAGAATTTTTTAAAAGATTTTGAATGAGCAAAGTTTTTTTTAAGCTTCTGCGAGCTTTTAATTTTTTAATTTACTTTTTACCGAAAAAAAGCTTTGCGCGCCTCTTCACTGTAACGAGCAATCAAAGCGCGAACTTTTCAAGTATTAAACAAGCTCTTTTGGATTTTTGAAACTGGCGCGAGATTTTTTAAGGTAGCTTTTAATTAAACAGAGCTTTTTTTATTCTTAAAATGTTTTTACGCTTCTCCTAAACGCATATAAAAATGTTAAATAAAATCCACTACATTCGTATATTATTTTTGGAATTTAGTACAGTAGCTTTAATATTGACTCAAAAAATAATCGAATCCAAATTTATTCATGCCAATTTTATCAAAGCTCGCAGTCAATCTCGAGGCCGATAATCCCGGTTCTCCCGATAACAAGCCCTCCTCCGCAAAAAAGACGCGCATCATTCTTCCCGGGTAAAATCTCGACGATTAAGACGACCCGACGCGTCTTTCCACCTGGAGGGCAAAAAGCTCGTAACGAACGTGCTAAAGCAGATAGCAGCCGAGACGAATGCGTGAGGTTTTTCTTCTTCCTGAAAAAGTACCCGTAACCCACATTCCCGGTCGCCGAAAATTAAGTTTCGAGAGAGCCCTAATAATTGAGGAATGAAAAATGAAAAAACTCGGTATCGTTCAACTCCCAGAGAATAAAAAGAATAAAATCCTCGAGGATAAAACAAGAGGCAGGTAGGTAGGTAGGGAGGGAAAGAAACGACTCTCGGCTTTTTCTCGGCTCTGGCCTCAAGTACGCTTTTAGCCGACAATGAACGCGAACACAGCAGCCCTAAGAAACTCGCACGCGTGTGTGTTGGTGTGCGCGGGGGAGCCTCTACACTTTTGTCGATACGCCCTGACAATGAAGCCTTTTTTCTTCTTATCGCGGACCCGGCCAGCCCCTTCCCTTTATCGGGGGATTTTTTTATTGCGAACAATTTTTTTTATTGTTGATACGTGGTCGTTGTTAAAAGGTACTTAATGATTAGTTTTACGCCGAATGGGTATCTGAATGTAAAATCTTCTGTGAATTGAGATTTTACTTTCAGACAGTGGTTTTTTTAGTAGATCTTTTGAACTGTAGAAATGTAGACTGTAAAAAGGGGCTATTAAGAATATTATTTTTTTTTTTATACTCTGGTAAAAATTTCTACAAATTTCTCTTATAAATAAAAGATTAAAATAAGTAAAAGCTCGATACTTAGAAACATTAGACTGCTAAACGTTGTATGATTAGAAGTATGTAATATTTTAGTTTGGTCCTACACTTTTTGTCTGAATATCAAAGCTTTTATCCAAGTTACGTTCACTTTGCTCAAACAGGCTTTTACTCTTTTACAGTCCCCGTGAAATCTAAAAACACCCCCAACATTTTCAAAAAAAGCTTAATCAAAAAGACCACACCATAAATCACATCGCTCCTTACTTCCTAATCTTCCTTATCTACTCCTGAGAAAACCCCCCCTAAATCAAAACTACTTTATAAACAACGCACCAAATAAAAACGCATGTGTTTTACAAGGTCGTATATCTCAGCCCCTTGTTTTTAGGAAAGAGCCTTTTTTTAGGGAAGCGTATCGTACACACAAAACCAGGGCGACCCTGTTTTTACCTTTTTTTTTTTTTTTTTACTCGCGGAAGATTGCGGAAGACGGATATTCATGCTCGCGCTACCGTGTATGTTTTTTAGCCCCCAGCCTCGGTGATTACGGATATTGCCGGGTGATGCACGCCGGCTTGATATTATTATGTCTTTGGGGGGATGAGTTATGTACGGTTTTAATGGTTTTAATCTAGTTTTTAAAAAGATCCGGAACGAAG
Source organism: Encarsia formosa (assembly GCA_038277355.1). Taxonomy (NCBI): domain Eukaryota; kingdom Metazoa; phylum Arthropoda; class Insecta; order Hymenoptera; family Aphelinidae; genus Encarsia; species Encarsia formosa. The sequence continues at coordinate 24,694,278 of CM076188.1, read as the reverse complement.
ATTTGATAACTCTTGAGTGCTGCTGCAAGCTTTTGTAACCGGAGGCCTAGAAACGCGGAGTCTTAAACGCTTTCACGGCACGTCCCGGGAACGAAGTCAGTGGGTTTCGTCGCTTTGTTTGCACGACGTTTACTCATCCCCCGAGTTGAGGTCTTGGCTGATTGCGGAAAGGGTGAATGGCACCGGGCGGCGCATCTGGATCAAGGTCTTCGGTCAAAAAGCACGAGACGGATTCTTCCCAGAGCATACGTCTTGATCAAGAAGTTTTGAAACCCTTTTTTTTGGATCCCTAGGGAATTTGACTTCGGTGAGTGAGAGAAAAGTTAGCGAAACTTGACAAATCACGGACCCTGGAATGGCTGCCGGGGGGGCTGAAAATCACACTTAAGGGATGCTAATTTTACGGAAAAAGAAGGGCAGTCGACGATTAAGGATAAATTCGAGTAGTTGTAATTATGAGTGATGTCGAAGAGCTTGCGTCGTAAAAAAGCTCTCGTATCGAGGAAAGATTCAGTAAAATATGTATCTCTTCCGGTGAGCTTCAAAGAGTACAGAAAAATAAAAACGTAGTTGAGTATCAGTGCCAGGAGCTTTTGAATAATCTCAAAGTGAGCAATCGAATGATCGAACCCGAGCTTTCTATTTCGAAACAAGGGTCTCGCTGCCTCGTGAATTATCAAGTGCTTCTATTTTGATCCCCACCGGCTCTGCCTTTTTTCGAGCGCCAGATGTGATAAAGCTGCAGAGATGAGTTCTTCGGAATATTTTTTTATGCATGCGCGTCGAGAGCATCAAACCCGAGTCTCGGTAGCTTAATATCGCCTCGATTGATGCTCGACGCTAACTCTGAAAATAAAATTTTGACGATTCAATTAGTTTTGAAAAAAAAAAAATTGTTATCTGTACAGTTTCCAAAGATAAACATCGAATCCAATTGCGCGCGTAACTTATCGGTATGAAAACAAAAGGTATTTACTTGCCCACCAAACTCACAAAGGTAATATTCGTGCCAAACCGAATTGAACCGACTACATGATAACGAGCCCAAATGTACATTAGAGTTTGTCCAAGTGCATTTAACGCGACGCGTACGTTGGCCCCAACTTAAATCTAATTACGATCAAACCGTGGAATAGTCTCATTAAAAACAGGCTGCGAATAATGTTACGAACCGAAAACACATGGCTTGAATCGCAATCCGGTCGCGTTTATGCGGGTCTCACTCTATATCCACCCGCACCCTCTTCGGATACTTGATATTCAATTCGCCTCCTAACGTCAGTCTGATAAACTTTCTCTATCAAGTTTCCTACCGCAAGAAATCATCATAAATTGGGACTCGGGCACCCGAAATTATTGCCAATAAATTCAACCCTTCGAAGGCTTCTGCCCGGATTTATTTATTTACTTCTCCGCGTCGATTAAATTTATATGGGTATCCGATAATTTTTTACATCTGGATCACCGAGTGCTTATGAAATGTTAGTATGTATAATTTGAAATCATCAAATATTTTTTTGTTTAACTACCGTAGTTGTTATAAGTAAAAATTTAATGTGAAATTCTTTTTATTGATTACCGAATTACAGATTGTTACATTCAAACATGTTAGTTGATTCGATTATTAGTTCATAGATTAAATTTCAATATTTTTTTCTTTACTTTGAGCTACATATTTTAAAATCACCAAAAGAATTGCAGATAGAAATCAATACAATCAATCATATATCAACTTCATTTAGAGTGAAAAATCAACTAAAATTATTATTTTTAATGATATTTCAATGAAAGGTAATTCAGCGATACGAAACACTTGAAATTTCGCAAAAGAATCATCAATGATTTGGAAGTGCGATCAATGACTCTCAGACGAGTATGTACTATTGAATTCTGCGATAATCACTAAAACCGGAATACTTGATTTTTTGAATTCAAAGAATCTAACTCAATTCTGATAATTTTTCAATTCCAATAATCAAAAGGTGATTAATTCATAAGATTCCCTAAAACTCGGACGAATTAATCTAGCCAGGTTCCGTATAATAAAAGGCGTATTAGTCCCTTTTAAAAATCATGCAGAGTACACCGCATTAAAACTTCAGAGTCCCAACCACAAATACCACACCGGATCAATAAGCATTACAATCCCCGGCACCCGAACCGTGGCTATAAACAGCCCGGCGCCCGGTTAAATAATTCAGCCCGAATCCAATCGTCACGACGGCTCGTTTCGCAGTCCTGATGCGAAGCCCCAAGACGACGTCAGACGTGTTCGCTATAATATAAGTCCCTTCCTCCTCCCTCGAGAATCCTGATTAGTGATTTATGATCCTCCCAAATTTCTGACGTGCATCCTATCAAGAGTACTTAGACTGCTCTTTGTGTAATTGCAAGGGTGAGAATTAATACTCTTGCGCCCCCTCCACCACCGTTTCGAGGATGTTGCCATAGAGTGACAATTGGCTGGGTGGTTTAGCGCGCGATGTTTTCTCTCTTTCGCCGCTAAGTCGCGCTAATGAATGGTACGGTGCAACGATCTCTTACGCAGACGATAAGTTCGAAATTATTCTCCCCTGTATATCCTACTACGATAATAAATAAAAAAAAAAAAATAAAATAAAATAAAAAGAAGGCGATTAACACGCGGAATCATTTGGGTAAAAGAAGTTTAATCGCCTCGCAATTAGCGCGTAACGACCGGTATTTAAGCCGAATCCGATAAAAACTTTTAGCATTCAATGGCAGACGATAAAGCAACAGTTTGATGTTTTACCAGCTCGTTTCGGGCCGGGAGAAAATTTGTCACCGGATTCCTTCTGGCGCTGATCCAGATTTTCGGGGCTGCGGGCTTTTCTTTAAGCAGCTGGTAAAACCTGATGGACACGCGGAGTTATTACTCTGAGTGCAGGAGCTATTTCTGTTCGTTAAAAATCGACATATGTGAATGGTTGTTTTGAGGGGACATTTTACGATGATTGACTGACGAGAATAATAGTTGGTGCTTGCAATTACCTCCGAGTCGTAAAATGAGGAATTTATCCGATATAAACAATAGAGTTACACAATTTAAAAAAAATAATAAACTGTAGAGTGAAAACCAGTTTACTTGTATCGTTCGGTTACAGTAATTTTAATTTTAAAGAAAGTGTAAATTGTATCATAAACTGTCATTAACAAAAATTAAAATGTATATTATTTAAATTAAAAAACTTATTAGCTGTAATCAATCACATCTAAAAGAGTCCTCGATTATGGGCAAGACCGCGATCTCTGAACTCTCCGCACGAAGGTCTAATTTACAGTAAATCAGAGCGAGCCAGTCCAGCTGGTGAATCGCAGAGAAGCTGCTTGGCTGGACCCTTTTGGCGTGCGAGACACGTGCGACGGTTTATAAATGGCTTCATTTTCCCTGCGTTTCGACTCGCCACACGCAGCGACCGCTGGCTCCTTTTTTTTTACGGACCTTTGAGCTTTGCTCAACTGGGCGAGGCTCCGTAACTTTGAGATATTTTTGGTACTTCAATAGATCATCCCAAGATGAATTTTTTCAATTTGGTAACGTGTTTTTTTTTCTTTTTTTTGTTTTCTAGGTGAGTGCACAATTTCAATATTCTCAGCCCTACAAGTTCAACTCGAAACTAAAGGTGAGTACTACTAACAATTTCTTTACTAACATATTTTTTATTTGTATGTATGTATTTTAAAATGTGTAAGATAGTATTTTGGAAAAGTTACCGGAATTAATCCTTTATAAAGCCCGCGAACTCGTACAGTTAAACCTTGAACCGAGTTCATACGCGTTTCACGTACCCCAGGCTGATTAAGAGCAAGGGAGATTAGTGGACCGGCCAGATATGGCATTCGACAAAGTTTCGAATGCCCAGCCGCATAATTAAGGGACCAGTTTCGGCGTGTGTCGGAAATTCCAAAGTTTTTAAACTTGACAAAAGACTTCATACCGGAGTTCCTTTTAAAATTTTTCATCAATTTAGACTGTTTGAATTCTGTAACGAACCTTTTTCTCGGTTACTCTCGCGAGAAAATATTTTTCTCACCGATGAACTTTCGAGAGCTTTTGATACCGTAATTGCAAGCTTCAACAGTCCTAAGCTCGTCACGCACTGCTTCTTCTTCGTTTCAAGATAACCTGAACTTGTTTTTTCAACGGCGGGTTCTTCAGTGATAAACAGAGCTTGCTGTTCACAAATCATCCCAACAAAAGTCATCGAGTCTAAAAAAAGTCATGATTTCAAACGGTAATGAAGATTTTGAGGGTGTATTAATCACGATTAGCGCACTAGAAAGTTCTTCCATCGGAAAAGTCACGTGGGACTGCAGGGAGGTAATAAACTCCCCGAAACGCTCCCTGCTAATCGGTCATTCACCGGGCGTCGCTTTTTCCCCTTCCCGCCGGTAACGGTCCCATCTCTGCGGCTGTTTCTCATCTCTCGTTTTAATCTCGGCGCGGAAGCCCAGACATACACGAGTTGGGAAACTTTGCCAGACTATAATGAATGTTTTTGATCCTTTGTACTTATGAAAAATTGTTGCTGAGCTTGGTTTAACTTTAAGACGGGGGCTTATTTATTACCATTGCTGCTTAGATGAGAGATTATTCAACGATTATTATAAGTGAAAGTGCAACGGTCTTTAGATTAGTTCTTTTTTACTTTTGTTTCTGAAACCTCTTGTAATGAGGATGAAATTTAAGATTTTTGAAAATATATATCAATTATACAAATTTGGTAGAGAATTTTTTTGAGCTCAGAAACTTTAATGTGCGAGGGTAAAAATTCTCGTGATTATAATCTTGAAGATTCTTGGCGATTCAACCCTAAATCAACCCTAATTCAATTATAATTTAAATTACTTAATATAATTTTCAAAATCTTCGTCATATATTTCATTTTAAAGTCGAGTAACTCGGTACGTTATTTTTTCCATCATAATAGATGTTTGATTCATCGAGGATTCTATATACAGTAAAAGGCTTTTTCTATGTAGTTTCGAGGAATTAAAAGTTGCAAACTTTTTTGAATCCAAGCGTGCACCCGTAGAAATTCTCGTATCCCGAGTTTCCACATTTTCGAATTCCCAAAAATTCGCTCCGACATTATTTCTTTCAACCGTAGCCGAAGTAAAAAAATTTTTCAAAAAAGATTTTCGAAACAAAAACAGAGCGAATCCGTTGATCCGAGACGACAACACCGTGAGAATGCGAGGGTTTTATTTGGCGAAAGCGATTTATTGTAAACTTGCAGCAACCCGGGCGCGCTCTTACGCATACTTCCCGGGGCAGGAAACCCGCGCCGGCATCGCTGGAATTCCACGGGGAGCAGCTTTCGAGAGTCAACGAACGCAAGCTCGTGTTGCGTGTCTATCTCCCTCCCCCTCCACCGCTGTCATTGAATCGCGCGAGTCCGTTTCTATTCTTGAATCCCGCGTGGCTTTGCGCGTCTGCGTTTTCAAGGTGCCTGATTGTTTCGTTTTCGTCGCCGAGCTTCAAAGACAGGGAAATAGTTTCCTTTCACGGTAAATAAGTAAATTTCGGGCTTAATAAACTTGACTAGTTTTACAAACTTCATCGATAAGAAAGTTTAATGTTGATGGTCTCTTCTACCAGACTAAATCAAGTAAAAATTAAAGCCTAGCATCATTTTTTTCAAATATTTATCTTTCAGTTACATAAATTTAAGATTTTTCCGTACGGCGTTGTCTTAATTTGTTCTAAGCTCACGTTTTGAATATTTTCTCTTCGAGGTACAATCGCGGAAACTCATTGAACATTCATGGGCGAACGAACCCTCCGCAAAAAAAGCAGGTTCGCCACCTATAATCGTAACAATTCGCATATTCATCAGGGTAAAAAAGCCTCAAGACTTTACTCCTTCTTTGCAGTCTTTCAGCTGTCACAGCGGGTCCATGAATATGCGATACCGCGGCGAAAAAAACTTTTTCGGCTGTGTGAAAGGAAGTTTTTCCGCGTCGACGGAATCGATTATAACGGACTTTTCTAGAAATCAGAAATACCAAGTAGTCTGGTCGCTGGTAAGGTTTTCGTGAGATTTTTTCCACCACGGATAAATAAAGGTTTTTTTAACTAATATTGATGTGCTGATCACGAAAATCTAAGTTAAAAAACATAAAAAAGAAGCGTTTAAAAGTTAACAACAATTATACTTTGCCACTGCGGAGTTCGCGTTATTGTACAGCATGGCGCATGCGCAGCAGTCGCAGCTGACAGCTGATCAGTATAGCCGCCCCGTAGGCCCATAGCTGAAAAGTTTAATTGTTGTTAACTTTTAAACGCTTCATTTTTATGCTTTTTTACTTAGATTTTCGTGATCAGCGTATCAATATTTGTTAAAAAAACCCTTGTTTATCCGTGGTGGAAAAAATCTCACGAAAACCTTACCAGCGACCAGACTAAAGTCTTTTCTTACCTTAAAATTAGAGCAACGACATTTTTTTTTTTTTTTTTTTAATTAGAGACGATTTACAAGCTTTTCGTGGGTCTTAATAATTTAATAAGCCCGTCGAAAAAAGAATTGCAGCCAAGATTAAGAGAGACAACTTTTAAACTGCGGATCCATTCTTCGTATAAATTGAGATTTATTGACAGGCTCACAATTTATCCGGTTAAAAGTGTAGGAAAACTCTCGCAGACGTGTTTAAAGTCTCCGCGGCTTCAAATATTTAAGCACTCCGGCCCGGCTCTAATTTTTCTCTACCTCGCCTCGAAACACCTTACCTGACAATTAGGTCAATTACCAACTTTCCACTTTGATTACGAACTTCTCGATAAGTTTTAAAAACCCCCGTTTATTAAATACACATAATCGTGATAAAAAACTTTGGAATTATCCCCATCAGCCGCAAATCAAACCGCATTGTTTCGGTTCGACGCTTGGTAATTCACCTCCGCGCCACGCATTAAATAATTAAAAATTCAAATTCCAACCCGATCAATTCGGAGTGCGATGACACGGCTCGTCTCATGCAATATTCATGAATATCGAAAACGCATAAATAAACTCCTCGTCCTCCAGTGCCTCTTTCGAATCGTCGCTTTAAAAAAGAAACGTAAATAAAGCCTAATTGTAGCTAAATAAGTCTGATTATGGGGGAGCGAGGATGTTTGCCGGGGGGTGTAATCGATAGCCTTGTTTGACTCGAGATGCGTTGTCGTGAGCTTCGGGGGAGATTCGCGTAATCGCTGATTGTATCGGGGGCGAGGGAGAAATTTGATTGGTGCGCTGTTGAGGTTTAGGGCCAAGCAATGTTCGTAGCTTCTTTTGAGGGGATTATCAGCCTCGAGGTGTGATGTCTTGGTGTTGAGGTTAGAAATGCCCTAGTGCGTGAATTAGCACTTTTTCCCATAAAAAAGCATTCATTTATTTTTAGTCACTAAGACTCAATTGCTATTGAAGCTTTTTAGGTCGTTTAAATAAATTTTCTGTAAGAGACTTTAGATAAAGAAACAATTTCAAAAATCTTTAGCTACTCATTACCTAAAGTGTATTGTGGTATGGCATGTAAAATAAAATTTGTATAAGTGGTAGGGTCGGTACTCTAATTAATCGATTTGCATGAAAGAACTGATTATAATCAGTTGAAAACTCAAAAATCATTGAAAAAACAGTTTGAAAACACGACGATTCAGCGTATTTTTAAACCACTCACAAAAAAGATACTCCAGCAGCCTTCTGACTTTAATCCCAACACCTAAAGTCAGCGAAGCCTTCAGAAAAATCTTATTCGCGAAGGGTAGAAAAGTAGAAGAAGAAAAAAAAAATAAATAAAGACGCCGGCCGCGTAGAAACACGCCGGAGATTGAGGTCAGTTTTGCCGGAGCTGCTCCCTGGTGCTGCTGCAGACCCACTCGAAATAATTCAGCGGCCGATCGATGCCGCCGCGGGGGGCCGCTGAAAATAGCGACGCCGAGCCTTTCCCCTCCTGAAGCTGCATCTCTCCTGTTTGTTCCTCTCGCGAGGGTTTAGACCTTTTTTTTCGGACGAATTAGTGACTCTTGAAAATTCCCCTTCAAAATTTATATACCCAGTTGAAGCAAAGAATAACCAACCGTCGGTAAAAAAAGAAGGAAAATGTTTCGAATTGTCTCGTGAACGGGGTAATCGAATGACGTCGTTCGTTTAACCATGAAAATTCCCTTAACTAGCCGTGCAGCCTCATACGTGCGGAGCTCCGAACGATAGAAAAAGAAAGAAAGCCGAGCGTGACGCGAATTCGGGATAAGAAAGTGCACACCGAGCTCTGCTGGATAATACGTTGAATAAAAGAAGTTTAACCGAATTTGAATGGTTAACGGATTGATTTATTTACATCCTCTTGATTTTGAACGATGAAAATTGTCCAGATTACTATCGGCAATCCTTGATCGATCAAAGAAAATTGCTACCGATCGAATGTACTTACATTGAAAAATAATCCCTTGGGAGTAATAAAAGAGGGGAAAAAAAAAATTTACTCCCCCCGGTACAATGGACCGGATGTATAGGCGGCTTGCGAAAGATCAAACGAAAGAAGTTGCGTGCTGAGGGGCGCTTATATTGAGAAACTTTTCATACTAGGGATAGAGGCAATACACCCGATGCGTCCATTATTTCTTGTGAATTATGTTCTTGTTTAATTTATATCTGTACTCGCAGTAATGGATTTATTTTTTCTGGTTCAGTAAAAATAATGTTAACCGGAAAAAATTATTTCATCTTTCTTATAGTTATAATGGGACGCAAGAACCGTTTTTTACCGACCCAAGAATATTTGTAAAAATCGGTTCGGTCCTACAATTTTCGGAGTACACACATTTTTAATCATTATATCTTCTAAATTTCAAAATATTTCTGCTAGGTTGACCCTAGTCTCACCATAAAAAAGTAACTAATAAAAAAAAAACGCTAAAGTATCGACATTTGACGACAACGAGTTATATCTTGCTCTATCAGTAGTCGGGGTCAACGCACGGTCCGACCGGGACGTGAATATCATGACCGATCGCCGCTCTAATAACGCGTCGTCCCCCGGGACCCGGCTAGGCTTGTCGGGTCGGGCGTCCGGGGAATCGGACGAATTAATTGAATAAAAAAACATTATTTAAACTTCGTAGGGTAGGAGGTTAAAAAAAATGGGACGAAAGTTTTCCTCCCGGGAGAGGATAAAAATCATGGGTTATTTTTCAAAGCGTAAAACTTTGCGTCAAAGCGTTTGATGGGGGGAAAGAGAGGAGGAGGTTCTTTTGAATTTTTGCGTGAGGCAAAAAATTTTGGTAAACCGTCTAAGAGAGACGGGCAAACTCTCGTAATGAGACGAATGGAAAAAAAAACACTTTGATATCGTCAAACTTAGAATCCGAAAATATAAAAAAAAATCTATTGTAACCTTGAAAAGGAGCGATAGGTCTTTTCTCGCGGGTAGGAAAATTTCATAAAAGCAAGATTTTTTCTTGTTCCTACTCAAAAAATCCGAGCTAACGATTTGTCGCTTGACCCACTTACCCTTAGCGTAGCAGCGCTCTCGGATTATTTCTACTTTTTAATTATACCCGGGGGGGAGAGGAACGAGAGAATAAAGGTGCGTGTGCGGTCTCTGTTCTTTTTTTCTTTTCTTTTTTTTTTTTTTTTTTTTTTTGTCCTGGGGTAGTTTCGTGTGTTTGTTTAGCGCGAATTTAGACAAACGAAAAAACTAACTTTATTTTCTTCCTGTTTTACCGACCGAGTGGTAATTAATAAATAAAAAAAGTTGTAGTTGTGCAGAATTATTTCACCCAGTTTAGAAAATCCTATTTTTATTTAAAAAAGTCATCTCTGTTTTATTTATTCGGTACAGTCAGACACGCGTGGCGGGCTGGTGTTTATGCTTGAAAATTCACGTAGTAGAGTTACAAACGGCTGAATTTGCGCGCCGCTTCTTCCCTAATTATACGAGGATCTCTTAAAGCAGCTCGCTGCTGCTGCTGCTTCGACATCGCTGCAGCCACTTCGTGCTGCAAACACTTGTTTTGAGAAAGCGAGCACACTTGATACCTGGAACGGGGAAGGGGGCACAATGATGTTATTTTAATTACCCGGAGCTCGGATTTAACACGATCAAAAACACAATTTTTTCTACCCTCTCTCTCACTTTTTTCTTTTTTTTCAAATGGGAAAATTTTGTTAGCCGAGCACAAGGGGAGAATGAAATTAGCCGGCTGTAGTGTTTCCTCTTTCTCGGTTCTTGAAAAAGAGTGTCAAAGGGCCTTTTCTTTCCTGGACGAAAGCTCACGAAAATATTGAAGCTTACGAGGATTCGATTCCATTGAAAATTGATTCGACGTAGAAAATCATCCGCATTTCAGCCTCGAAAAACGTTATTTTGATTTGAATTTAATTTGCAGTTAAGCCGGAAGTCGTGTTTATTGTTAATTCGGGTAAAACCCACCGGCGGTGCTGTAATTGGATTGCATATTGAATTTACTATTGATTACTTAGTACGTCTCTCGAGGATCTTGAGAGTTAGTTATCAGTATGGAAATGACAGCTTTCAAAATATTGTACCTCGAGACGCCCTTTAAAAAAACAACAGTGCTGATTTATTCGTATTTTTTTCTCTGTTTCAGGTGAGTTTTTTGTTTTAAAGTACCGTGAGGTGGGGTGAGTAGAGCACAAGTTTTATCTTCAACAGCCGTGAGAATATCTTAAAAATTAAAATCCCCCCCGAAAAACAGCCAATCCGTACACACTTATCGGGGCTCTTTTTCTCTGCCTTTTTTTTTGAAAGAAACCCGGCTCCTCTCGTATCGTTTCGGCTTGCGCGTCGCATGAATACACAATGTAACGAGATACGAGCAGCGTGAAAATCAGCCCAACGAGGAGAAAACGCAACTGGGAGTTGTTGTTTCTTTTTTTTCGAGCCTTTTGTTTCGGAGCGAGGTTTTCTCGTGAAGGATTGTCAATAGTTTCGGTTTGATCAATTTTACTTGAGATGTAAATTTACTGGATAATTAATACCGACGTCGGGTTACCCGAGCATTACATATTTATCTTCAAAAATTCAGGTCACCCGTTGAATAAAAGTCGATAATCCAATATTTATTGCAATAATTAACCCAGAATATTGTTTCGACCAATCGAAAAAAAAATGAAAAGTCGAGTTTTACTTTTGACTTATCAGTCTCATTGCGTAATACGCTATCGTCGAAATATTGATTCACATCCGTCTGTGCAGTGTATCCATCTTTTTTCGAATAAAAACTCGCGAATCGTGAAGTTTTATTTTACTTTTTCGAAAAAAAAGGTTTAACGCTTCACGCACTGTGTCAGTAGTTAATTGATTTGTTCGTTCTCGATGAGTTATTCGTTTCATCGAGCTCATAAGTCAAGCGTGAAAAATGAAGCCTCGGCACATCTCGTTTTTACTCCCACCTGGGAATAGATTCCCGCGATGAGAATGAATATGTACGACTGAAAAGGAAAAAATTAGAATAATAAAGTTTAATGTTAATGGTGAAAACAATCCAACTCCAAAGTGAAAAACAAGATTCACAACGATAAAGTTCGATAAAAATGTCTTTGAAGTACTTAAAATTATCGTTTGAGGTTATGTTACTTTCAAGGAAACTCTTCATTCGAAAGCTATCAGAAACAATCATGGATACGAAAAACATTTCAAAAATGAAATGGAACGGTAATCGAAATGACAGTTTGAGGTTATGTTTCAGTCGAATTGTATCGAAACTCCCTTTTACGTAAGACGCTTTAACAATCGTGAAAATTGACAAGCCTATCGCTCGCAAAGGTAACGTTTCTCTCGGCCGTGATCCTTCTGTGTTATTTAATCTGTTTATTCACACCCGATGTAGGGAAGAAGTCGGGAGGTAGGAGAAAGAATGGGCGTCGCGAAAATGCAATTTTATGCCTCGCCTCCTTTCCCCATTTTCCGGCTCGACGATATAGAGACACACGCACAAAGAAACGTACGTACGCGGGGAGTCTTACTTCCTCTTTTGTGGAAAATTTCCCTTCTCTTACTGCACGTCACCCGGATTTTTCAATCTTCCATTCGTCGAGTGATTCTTTTTAGCGTATTTTGACGTACGGTTTTATGAGCGGGAGTACAGGGTTTGTTTATAACTTCGACAGAGCGAGGAGTTTCATTTCGGGTGAGAATTTTTCGCGAAATGAGAAGTTGAAGGAGTTTTCTCGAGTTATTTGTTTTTTAGTTTCCCAAGTGTCGGATGATTGCTCGATATTGACTTCTTGTAACTGCCGGAGGGCTGACGCTGGTGCGCGGGCATTATGGGCTCGATGGGAAGTGTTTTTTTTTTTCTAAGATAAACCGGAAAAGAGGGAACAATTTTTTATTGTCGGACCGAGTTTTGTTGTTTGTGCTTTTAATCAATGTGCTTCGAGTCAATATTCAGAAGTCTTGAAAAAACTTTAACCGAAAGCATAAAACTCAAGTTGTAGTTAAAATTTTATAAATTTGATGGATTTTGAAAACGTTGACTCTATTACATTTTCAAGATCTGAACAACCCGGGTTAGGTTGTTTTTGCATAAATCGCTTTTCTGTGATCAGAAAACCTTAATTAGTCAGTCTACCACTCAAAAGTTGTGTGAATAACATTAATCTTCACTGAATAAACAAAATAACTCTGAAAAACGTGTGAAAAAAGGTTGCGCAATTGGATTTTGCTCCACGCAGTCAATCAGCTGATCGGTAGTAATCACTTCAAAACTTTTATGATTTGTCGATTTGATTAAACTATAAATGAAAAAATTTATAAACAATTGTTTTCAAAAAGCCTTAGTTGGCAGTTCATGTAGTTAAATTTAACTTCATAACAATAATTCAAAAGTTTGTTACAAAAAAAATGCCGAAAATGACTAAAAAAGAGAGTTTTGAAGAAAAAATGACAGATAATTGATAATTTTTATGATACTTGTGTTAAAATTAAGTGTTCTTAACAAGTAGAATTATAAACCTTATATTTTTATCTAAAAAAATATAAAAAATATACCTATAATACCCGATCTACGCAAAAACAACCTAACCCGTTTTAGGTATTTTGTGTTAATTAATTGTGTTAATGATGAAAAAAGTGACATTATTTATGGGAATTCTATTCTGAGGTAGTGATACTTTATGTGTATAAACGGATTTTTATTTAAATGGAACTTTAGGTTGTTAAATATTGGTTTTAAATCTTTGAGTCGATTTATCTCAAAACTAAAAATTCAGGGTTAGGTTGTTTTTGCACCCAACGCCTCAATTTAGGTTAGGTTACTACTAGGTATTAAAAAATGAAAAAGAAAATTTGAAGTTAAGAAGAGTTGACCATTAAATTTTCTAAACATCTCATCTTGTGAGTAATCTTGATTTTTATCACTTCACACTAGCATTGTTAAGCAAAATTGGCAACGTCCCATTAGTGACGCTTAATTGAAAAATTCAAGTTATCCAAGTACACAAGTCACATATAAGATTTTCATTTATTCATTCCAGTACGAAGTAACGCCCGAAGAAAAAAAAAAGATTCGAAAAAAAAATGGGAAAAGATTTAAAAAACATAAAGCTTTTCATTCGACAACGCTCGACGTCAGCCACTCAGGAATCCCGGTGCGCTTTACGGTGAAAATTCAGGAGGCGCGCTCGCGCCAGGTGATGGCATTTACCCACCCGGGTTACCACTGTTTTATTACGACGTTGCCTTCGCTTTCATGGGATGGGAAGAAACGTCGTCTTTACGGGGGAAAGCACGAGCCCGTAAAACACGTAAAACGCGCGCTTTATTCGTGAGCTATTTCACTTCCGCGGTGGCCATCTTTTTTCACTCCGCCCTTATTTTTCCCCCAAAGTGGGCTATGAATGTTTAGAGTCATTTTGTCAAAAAAAAGAAACAAGAAACATCGCGTAACGGGAAAAAGTTTTAACTGGGCAATCGTGAAACTCTTGCATGGGAATCAAAGTCTCGCGTACGATCGTTTAGCCCGGGCAGTTCCTTACCTCGGTACCCGGGGGACCGGCGCTGCTCGTTTCGAATTCAAGCTGGGACTTCCTTCCCGCTCGAAGTAAGGAGCGAGTTTCCGGGCTTCTTCTTTTAGTGCATCCTTGCTTATGAATTTTTGATTCGCCTTGAGAGGTAGCTCAGTTTTTGGGGGAGCCTGCAGCGAATGGGATTCCGCGTTATGGATAATTAATCCGGTACGTCTGGTGGCTTGAATTTTTCATACCGCGAAAAACTATCCCGTACCGATGAATTATTATCGTCCTCTTCCTTTAAATAAATTTTAAGATTAGAAAAAAAAAAAAAAAAAAAAAAGGAGCGTCAATAGCTAATTGTCCATTGAGCTCGGTGTCGAGTGCAGACGCACCGCAGGAAATCGATCGACGCAGCTGCACTCGAGCTTCCTTTACCTACCCGCGGCTCCGGTGTCTGCTGCCACTTAACTTCAATTCGTCTCTTGCGCGATACCCCAGACAGCCAAAGAAGCTTTATGGATTCTGCGGCTGTAATCAGAATTTTTTAAGCTGTCTGCGTCACGAATAATGGTCCAAAACAAAACTTGAAAAATTGAAGAAAATTTTTACTTTTTTCTTTATACAATCTTAATATTACCCTGTTCACATAAACTTTTTAAAATGCAACATAACCTTAAATTATTATATCTAATTTAATTCCGAATTGAACAATGGATCATTTAAATCCTAATTCAATGGTTAGTCTTCATTAGGACGGCTTCATAAATTCGTGCCACCGCTAGTGATTTTAACTGCGCTTTTAAAATCTTACCACCAGGGCGTTAGCGCCCGCGTCGGGGTACTTCAAATTCTATTCATTTTCAAAGTTTTTCCGGTGCATCTTTAAAATTTATGTACACCAGGCACATTTACAACTTTTCAAAAAAAATATTCATGGAAAAATATAGTTGTACACGCGGGGGAGATAAAAAGATTGATACGAAAAACTTTTATGGCCTCGCGCGCACGAAACTTTTAACGGCCCATGCGTAAGCTTCCAATCCTGTAAAGGAGTTTTAAATTGGACTCTGCAGATCAAAATTCATGCCTCTTATACCAGAAAAATCAAAACAACTTTTGCATTGATCCCACACCTCGATAATAATAATTTGGCGCACTTTCTTTAAATAACTCGAAAAAAAAAAAAACAGACTTTTACATTGTAAGCTTTTCGTACTGTAATTGAAAAGAAACGTTGAAATTACGACGGGATATAGGAAATTGCGGGATTTTTTCCGTCGCCGTGGGGATTCGCTTAAACGAGGAGAAAATGGCTCCATTTTCCAATGGCGTAAAAAAAATGGCACCGCCGCATACCCGTGGATAAATCAACGGGCCATTTGAAAACAATTTTTTCCTCCACGGCTCGACGATTAATCAAGAAATTGCGAAAACGACGAACAAAAGGGAAAAAGTAATTCGTACCGAATTTCAAAAGACCCCCCAAAGTGGACTTTAATTTGCTCCCTGATTAATGAAAATCCGCCCAAAAGTTTTGACGCCACTTTAAAATTCATTCGAAAGTTCTTTCTTTTTTTTTTTTAATTTATGTCGTATTTATTCATTAGAAAATACCCGAGTTCAAGAATCGCGATATATCCGAAATAAATTTCTCAGCTGTCCGCCGAAACAAATTTTTCGCTGCAACGCGAAGCAGCCGATATTTCATGTATTTTTTTTGCTGTTTTTTAATTTTTCTTTTTTTTTTTAGCCAACAAGCCGCTAACAGTGACCCGTTTGGTCGTAAATTCTCATCGCCGATATCCTCGTTTCGTACGAATAATTAATAGCAAACTGCCCTGGAAAATTTCCACCGGGTGCTACTTTCACACACAAATGTTGCTCTATTTTTCATTATAAAAAAAAAGGGCAGCGGGATGAAAACACGTGTTATTTATAGTGGTGTTGTTCGCCCCGACGTCTATTTGATCGAAAGCGCGGTTTAAAAAAAAAAATAAAAAATCGTACCAAAATTTAAAGTAAAATTTGTGTCTTCGTATCGTATCAACACGAGAAAGCCAGAAGTAAAAGCCAAAGAGAGGATAAAAGAGAGAGGAAGTGCGACCGAGTGAAGAGCGAAAATTGAATTCAACGGAGGAATTAAGGACGCACCTGGTACCCAGCAGCCCGATTATTTTTTCTCGTTTTAATCTTGGTAAAAGTGCGAAGGAGCTCCCTGAAAACTCGTTCATCTCTGAATCAATTCTGATTTTTTCAAGCGTCGTCCCCTGAAAAGCTTTTCGGGTGTATTGTCTTTGCGGAGTGAATTTTCATCTCGTTTAGTGGGATTGAGGCAAAACGCGAAACTGGAAGGGGGGGGGGGGAAGAAGCACCTGATGCGAGGCTATTTTTTCATCGCAAATTGTTTTCAAGAATTTATGCCCCGAGAAAGAGAAGGAGCTTTTTCCTCTGAATAAACTACTGTGCGGTTATGAGAATTTCTTGACGGATGGGACGTGAATTGACCGGTCTCTGTACAATCCTTGAAAATATTAAATCTGAAATTTTTCAATATTGTTGATAATTTTACCGAGCTGAATTTC
Organism: Encarsia formosa; assembly: GCA_038277355.1. Lineage (NCBI taxonomy): Eukaryota > Metazoa > Arthropoda > Insecta > Hymenoptera > Aphelinidae > Encarsia > Encarsia formosa. Next base: position 24,677,717 of record CM076188.1, on the reverse strand, counting down.
AACCAATAGGAACGCCGCACCTTACATTTGGCGGAGGGGTGTGGGTAAAATTATTTCGATAATTTTTCGGTTATTTCCATTTAGTCGCATGGCAACTTGAATTGTTAGACTCATTCAATTCAACTTTTGGGTTAGACCCGAGTCACTATGGTGTATACCTATATATGCTCGTATATATAAGTATACATAGGTATATTCATAGTAAACAAAAAGTAATATAACCGCAAAAATGTAAAATACAGCATTTCTATGGGTTGAAATTCAGCTGGGGAAAATAATTCAGCCAAATACCCCTCGTGTTTCAAAATTTTAGATAATTTTCCTACAGTTTTTTTGCACAGCAACTCGCGGGACAAGTTTGACAAAAAATTTTTAAATTGCCAAACTTGCCCCCCTTGTTGCTGTGTAACAAAACACAGTCGGAAAATTATCGACAATTTTGAAGCACCAGGGGTATTACGGCTGATAATTTTTTGATGATCGATTAAACTAAAAATATATACTATACATTTTTGTCAACTATTGTCAATTTTTTATTCTTTTCTGCGAAGCTTCTGATGATCAGTGTAGTAAAAGAAAGAAAGAAGACCGTTACACTTTTTAGTAACCATTTTTTAGCCCTTCTCGTGTAAATTAAAATCCTCAACGTAACTTCCTTAACTTTTGCTCCCCATTGTCTCCGTAAAGTTTAAGGGTCCTTTTGATTGTTCGCCCTCATATTTTCAGCGGCGCTGTCTTCTCGTAAAGGAGGATACGCCTGCGCGAGCTTGAATATTTAAATTATTACCCGCCTCCTTTAAATTATTACGAGGCCGTAGCCTACCTGACTTTCATAAGACTTTTCGATAACTTTTTATATCAAGATTGTTTTAAGGGACTATTAACCGATCTAAAATATTACTGGTTATAAAAAAAAAAAAGATATTCACATTTTCGATTTCCGAATGGTTGATTTAAATCGAGTGAAAAGATAGACAAGCCTCGATCGTTCTCACTGGCAAAAAGAGACATTCTCACAGAAAATGTTGACCCTTTTTCGTCCCCGAGGAACTCGTGACAGCGCACTTACTTGGGAATTTACGCGTCGAGACTTTTGGTGCCAATCAGTTTTACCCCGCTCGATGGTGTCTGCAAACCACCGCGGGGAATGCTCCCCACGTTATCGGATATCTCCGCGCGATATTCGAACTTCGGTGCGTCTTATAGTTTATGGACGCGTCATTAATTGACAGCTTTTAAAGAATCATTAAATTCTATGAGTTTATTCTGCGCGGATCTTTTTTTCGACCAGCAGGGGTTGCTCGAGTAGCTCCGGTGTAACCGGATACTCCAGTCGGAAGCTTCTCGTCGATTCTGTCACGGTTCGTTTTCGAATTAATTAGTCGACTTCGCTCAACCGTAGATGGGGCTCGATCGATATGGAAGTGCGACATAACCTCAAAATATTTTTTGACATCGGCTGTAACAACGCAGACGTCGAGCGAAATTAAAGGCAAAGTTTGAAAATCAACTCGGCGGGGGCAACGTCGTCGACCAGTTATGGCACCAAGGCAAATACCCCGGGGGACAGTATAAACATTAAATAGTCCCGAGAAAACGGAAGCTTGCCCCCCTTCCTGGTTCTCGAATCTGTTAGTTCGGCATCGCTCCAGCTACTTTCGCGAGGCTTAACAACTTGTTCCGGGAGCTTAAAGCCCATACGCGCGGGAGGCTTTGCAAAATTACCGAGATACTTTGGATTTTCACTCTCCGGGCAAAGCATCGGTGAATAATTCACCGGTAGGAGTTAGAAAAAGTAAATCTCTGGATTTGGTACGATGTGAAAAAAAAAAAAAAAAAAGAGAGAGAAGAAGAAGACTGGAGCCGGGAGTCTTTTACAACGCGAGGAGACGCTTAACGAGCCTGGAAAACTCGCGTAACTGATTTTCAACTTGTTCGAAATCCGCGCGGCGCCCAATGAGAAAGTAACTTATTTGCTCTGTCGGTGGAGGGGACCGAACTTGCTACTTCCGTCTAATTCCTGTAAACTGTCGGTGTGAATATTTACCCTGTTTGCCTAAAAAATCTTTATTCCAGTCGCTAGTTTTTTAACTTTTAGCTTTGATGAATATTTTCGGCGCACATCGTAGTTATCTCAAATATATGTAAGGCTTTTTTAAACATAAACATACTCGGATGTTTGAATTCCAAAGTAAAGACGGACGGAGTGTATCGCGTTTGACGATTCGGCGAGCACTCGAAATCCAAATAAACGCGTTTGATATTGCCGTAGGAAGTAGCTTTTAATAGGCCGGGAAACCCAGGAATCCCTCGAGCTTCCGTGATTTGGTTGTTGCGATGGTAGATAGAACCGAGACTGAAAAAGCGCGCGATGAAAATTAACCGAGCCGAACTCGCCGAGGGAAACTTTATGTCTTTATTTCCATCCAGCCGTAAGGCAATTTTCACCTGTTGCGCTTTATCTCTAAATACCAAACAGTTCGAGTCGACGACATCCGGGTGCTCGAGTTCTCGAAAAAATAAACCAGTTCGTCTGAGGTAATGAAAAAAGAAGATAAAACTCGAGAAAGAATAGCGAGCGCAGGAAAATCCCTTAATTTGTCCTAATTAGCGTAAACCGTCGGCGTTAACGAAGAATCCACTTTTACAAAATTAATTAGGGCGAACTTCTTTAGTTAGCTCTTTCCGTCTCCATAAAGAGAGAAAAAAAAAATGTGTTAATGCGGTTAACTCTTTCGACTAACTTAGAAGTATAAAACCCTTCCCGTGCTGCATCCGACCGCTGCTTCTACGTAAATTTTGTTTCTTTTTTTATTGTTTTTGAATTAATTTTTTTCCAATTTAATCTCAAGTATTTTGAATATACTTTTTCAATTCTGCAAAATTTAATAAATTATTCGAGAATACACTTACAGTTTTCACTTCACTATCCTCAAATTTAAAAAAGCGACAATTTTTTTATAAAAAGTCTCCCCCCTGAGCAGTTAAAAATTAAGGCATATGAAAAAAAATAATCTCGTAAAAACAAACGAAGCAAGACGTAGATAACGAGGCAGAAAGAAAACACCCGCCATATAAGTGCAATGGAGACCGCGAGAGGAGAGAGAAAAAAAAGTAGGAGAGGACGCACTTGGAATAAATTAGAGTCGCGAAGACGAAAGAGTCATGCATTTAGTGAAAACGAGGAGGAGCAGGAGAAGCAAAAAGAAGTAAAAAAAATTTTTTCGAGAGAGAGAGAAAAAGAAGGTACGGTACAAATCTGGGGGTTGGTCGCTGAATATTCATCTATTGTAATAAACCCGGCTGGCGAATATCGCGGCTTAGTCGTCTCGAACGCAAACGTCAGTTTTATTGTTTTATTTAGTTGGGGCCGGCGGATTTAACCCTAGTGTTTCTATACGAAAAGTCGGGAAGGTTTTTTTTGGGAAAAATGATCTCAAAGCTCTACTGTTTCGGCTCATTGTGCGAGGGAAAAAATGACTTAGGCTGGGAAGTTTTTGAAGGCCGAGGGAGCAAGAATAGAAAAGATAGTTCGATCTTTATTCTGGACGGATTACTTCCTTTCTTGGCAGCTTACTTTTTTTCGTTGAAGTTACGTGCCAGATGTGTCGCTCAATTTTTCTTCTCTGAGACTGAATTGACAAAGTTTGAAGCTGACTTCACTTTTCTTACATTTTGAAATACGGCTGATAACCACAGATCGGTAATTACTTTTTTAAATTAACTCGTGAATTATATTTATCTACGGAGGTAAACAGCATATTATTATTACATGTTTATAATAAGGCACGTTTACTCGAGTAGAAATGATGAAAACAGACGCGAGTATCGTGGTACGATTTACTTTATTGAGGTCGAGTGTGCCTTTGAAAATAAATACCGAACGAGTTTTACATTTTCGCTTATTACAAATAAATTTGAAAAGAATATTTGAATCTTATAGAATTAGCTCAGCAGGATAAGCTATGAATGATGAAAAATGGTTTTAAATTTAATATCTATTCATCTTTATTTTACTGTAGATCACTGATAAAATATAATACAAATATTTTGCACAGAAATTTAAGTTTTTTAAATTTTAGAATTAATTAACAAATTTTTTGAAGATCCTTGTAAATTTAGTAGTACTTAACAAATTAAAGTTAGAAATAGTTAAGATAAACAAAATGCGCCTTTGTATGTTTATACTAAGCGTCCCTGTAATTTTCTTGTACAGCTAGAAAAACAGCAAATATAGACGTGCAAGTTTTCATTAGCTGAAAAAAATTAATTAAAAAATTAAGTCATTGAACAGTTCAACCTTTCTTTGACGTTACCTTAATATTGAATTACGATTGAAACTTACTTTTCCAAAAGTGTTCATTGAAAGTACAATCATCTTTACAGCGGTTAGCTTACAAGGCTCTAACGTTCGACACATGATTATAAGAACGTATTTTCGAATTTTAGGTGGCATTAGGTACCAGTCACTAAAGTACCTATTTTTTAAAATAATAAGTTACTTGGGTTTATGGGTTTTAAATGACTACTGACTTCAATACTAGCTAGTGCTTTTCGCGATGATTGAATATATTTCCTATATATTTTTTATTTTATTAAAATTAACAAAAAATGACTATTCACAAATAAGCAAAAGCCAAAAAAAATTATCGTAATAATATTGTATCAAAAATGTATATTTACGCGTTGTTGAAGACCTTTTCACTGCTGTCTATTATTTTTTGACCTACCCAATTAAGATAAAACACCTCCGAAATCGCTATTGTTACCGCTGCCGTTGATTTCAACACTACGTAAATATCTGTACTAATATGAATCTAAAAAAAAAAAAAATTTAATTTAAAAATCTATTTTGAAATTGCCAAATAGTTTTTATCAAATTATTCTAGAAAATTTTTGTCCCTCACAAAATTGAAATTATTTTTTACTATAAATCTGAATAAATCATGAAAATCAAACCCTAAAAAAGTTGACTGAGGGGTTAATTTAGACACTTAAATTTGATTATGGACGCTAATACAATTTTTGAAATGATCGTTACTTACGTAAAAAGTCATTCCAGCAATGCCGACTGCAGCAGTAGTGAATATTATAAGTACAGAGATACTGAAAACTTCTTGTAATAGACGACAACATCTAAATTGTCAATTCAATTATGTAAAGAAAAAATTGATTACTAGTTAAATAAATCAAGTGATATTATATTTTACCTTACGCTTTCATTATGTAACTCAACGATTCCTATTAAATTATTCATAATTACATTCATGTCGTCGGATTTATACATGTTCTTTAACCTGAGACTGTATCAAGAAATAGTTAATAAGAAAAAAAAAAGAAGCAATTTTCAAATCTTACCTTACAATCGCGAATAATCCAGACACGTGCTGGACAAAGCAAAGGTAAATCGTACTTGTTGCGGCATACATGGTATTTGCAAAAATGCAAGCCATGAGAATTTGAAAACATGACGTGTAAAAATAATCAAACTGATCAAAAAATAAATATTCTACTCGAAAAGGAACAAAAAGAGGATACGATCCATTTTCCAATGGAAAAAAAGTCTCAAGCAGTGGAATCAAAAATGGAGTCCCGAAGTAACTGAGAGTCCCGCCCATCATGATAACTATAAAAAATTGTTTTAGTTTTTTCATTAAAACTGGCTTCAATTGTGTCGGTTTGGCTGCTCAATCATGCAATTTCATCTACGTACCTGTTAAAAACAAACTTATCAATCGACATTCTTCCGCAAGTTCATTTAAAATGTTCCGTTCTTCAGGATTAGTAATTTCTTTCCAATCTTTTTCTACTTGATATAGTAAATTTCTAATCTATTTCCAAAAAAAATTATTTAAATTAATACATTGCATGTTTTTCATCGAGTAACAAACCTGTGAACGGCTTGAAAATGTCACAGAATATCTGAGTAGATTAATCAGGCAAAATAATACAGCGACCATATTTTCTGCGAAGATTTCCAGAGTGTAGTCTCTCAGTATTAAAAACAAACTCTAAAATCACAAATTTCTTTTTTATAATAGAGTTGTGGAGTAAATTTAATTTATAAAAAATGATGTTTAGTTGTTTACTATTGGTAGCAAAACAGAACCACAGTTGATGTAATACATTATGTGAGTAATCCATCTTCTGATCGATGTTTGATGAGGCCATAGACCATAAAGTTTTAATAAAAACTTAATTTTTAAGTACTGGGGGTTATTAAGCACGTTCATTTTCTTTGTTCTTCTATTTTTTTTTTTTTTTTTTTTAATTATATCTTTTTTAAACTTGAAAAAATATTAATTTTTTTACCAGTAAAGTTCTTGCGTCTAACAATGAAAACAAAAAATGATTGCAGGAGTTTGAAAAATGTTATAATTGTCTGACCGTGTAAATAAAATAGAAGTGCATAGAATATTCTATGCTAAATTGCTCTATAAAGAAAGTTAGATAATTTTTTTAGGTTTAATATTATTTTTATTTATTTTAATATTGAATTCAGTACAAAAATTTTCTATTTAATTTATTCAGAAACAATAACAATTTACATCGATAACGGTAGAATATTATCATTTGGATAAAAATATGACTTGCAGATATTTTTAGTATTATTGAACTACTTGTGATTAAATTTCAAACGTGAGAATGAAAAATTAAAAATGATTTTTTGTTTAAGTCTTGGTTAACATTTTAAAGAAAATCCACTAGATTTCAGTTTTAAATATGTAAAGCTAATTTTTTTGTGCTTACGTAACGTTCCTGTAATTTCGTTCCATAACTGCAAAAACTGCAAATATAGATGTGCAAGTTTTCATTAGCTGGAAAAAAAAGTTTTGTTATACATTTACGTTTTTTGTATATCTACACTTATTTTTTTATGCCAAATATCTTACTTAACGCTAGAAATAGAGCACCACTAACTTCAAATTACAGTTTTATTTTATTTTTTTATTTTTATATTTATTTATTTTATTATATTATTTAAAATTTTTTTATAAAGCATTCATTGATCCATTAAGACTATGCTAAAATTACGATTTTTATTTCGATTTTCGAATACCATTAATTTTACAACATAATTTTAACTTACTTTTCCAAAAGTATACATAGAAAGTATAATCATCTTTCCAGCAGTAAGCTCTTGAGGTTTTACCGTTCTGCACATGATTAAGACGACCGATTTTACGATTTTCGGGGGCATAAGGTACCAATCACTAAAATATCTAATAATAATAAAATACTTTCAATAGGGTTTAACTTTTGACTAAAATTAGCGAACATCAAAGAGTACTTAAAAATTATACTTACGCGCTATCAACCAATTATAATTGTTTTTATATACATGTGTTTTGGAGCAGAAAACTCTTGAAATAGTTTTTAATATGATAAATATAAATGACTAAAAATGACTAAACTCAAATACTTTTCAACATCTATATATACAAAACTAACGCTTCTTTACACACATAATAAGTTGTTCCAGCAATACCAACTGCTACAAGCCAAAGTTTCAAGAATGTTGAAGTACTGAAAGCATCCTCTAATAACTGATAGCATCTGCAGTATTATTCCAATTTCATTAAAAAAAAAAAAAAAAAAAAAAAAAAAAAACATCAAATTTAGGCTGTTGCAAAGTAAATCATTTTAATATTATACTTTACCTTACACTTTCATTGTACAATTTAACGCTTTTTTCAAAATTATTCATATTTACTTTAATATCGCCAGATTTGAACATATTTTCCAACCTGTGACTGTATCAGTTATATATTATAAAAATATCTTTAAAGTGGTATATAAACATTGATATAATTTTAAATTGTACCTTACGATTGCAAACAACCCAGTAACGTGCTGGATACAGAAAAGGTAAATTGTATCCGTGGCGGCAAACAAACCCGAAAAATATAAGCAACTAATAAACATGTACAAACATGTTGAATAAAAATAATTAAACTGATCAAAAAATAAATACTCTCCACGGAGTGGAACGAGAATAGGATAAGATTCATTTTTTAGTGGAAACAAAATTTCAAGTAATGGTTTTACTAGTGGCGATCCAAAGTACAACAAACAGGCGTTTGTCAAAACAACTAAAAAATAAAAATTTATTGTATCGACATATCCAATCTTTCCATTCAGCTGTTTTACTCGTTTTTATCTACTTACCAATATAGAGCAAAGAAAGCAATCGACTCTCTTTAGCATGGTCCTTTAAAATTTTTAGTTCATGTGGATCTGTGATTTCTTTCCAATGTTTTTTTATTTGAGATAGTAAGAGTCTTAGCTGTGACAAAAAAAAAAAAAAAATATAAATTAAATATATCACACTTTTATCAAATAATAATATGGCAAACCTGCGGAAGACTTATTAATGTTACTGAGTATCTAATAAAGTTAGCCAGTGTAATGGATATAGAGATTATGTTTTCAAAAATCTCTTCAAGAGAAGGATTTCTCAAAATTAAAAAAAGAACCTAAAATAGCAAATAATTAAAAAAAAATTCTGAGTCTTTTGAATTGAAAAAATTTTTTTTTTTCATGTAAATCTTTTTTTCATTTAATGTTTTAAATTTGTATACCAATGGTAGTATATGTGAGCAAGCTATTGCGTGGTAAAAGATTAGACGAATCCATTTTTTGGTTGACGATTGATAAGGCCACAAGCCATAAATTTTTAATAAAAACCTAGTTTCTGTGTAGTATGGACTTTTAAGTATATTCATACTATAATTATTAGTTTTTTAAATTTATTGTATCGCGTCTTTCATTGTTAGAAAATTGTGAAGTTCTATTTGAACAAAATATTAGTTTGAAGAATACGTGTTTTTACTTCTGTTGTCTCGTTTGACCTTGAGCATATGAAATCGAAATTCATGAATATTATAAGTTTTATTTTTCGTACAAATTTAATTGCTTTCAACGGTTAAATAATTCAGGAAATCCCAAGTTTATATAAAAAAATTCATTCTTCAGGTTTACTTTATAAAAATAAAACATAAATTCTAATAAAAATCTAACAGATACAACAATTTTTTCTAAAAAATATTTATTGTAAAATAGTCTCAATTAGTCTACAATACTTAACCTTCATCTGCAACAAAGTTTCTCTTTTCTAATTTTCTTACCACCGCATTGAAAAAAATCTCTAATAACCACAAATCGTACATGAACTTAAAATCAAACGAAGCATGCCCCGATACTCGATCCCAAGCGCATCGGACCGGAAGCTTAATCAACTCCCTTACCTCACAGAGAAATGATTATAATTCTCCTCATTATGGATCCAAAATCGAAGCAAAAAAAAAAAACTCCGAGTGGAGCTTACAATCGATCCAGACGATTATTATCCCCGAGCTCGTTAATTTCCAACGGCAGGAAAAAAGCAGCCCCGGCCGGGGGCTATTGTGGGTGGACGAAAAAAAAGCCGGCCACTGGAACGCGCTAAGTGAAAACAATCCTCGACGCGATAATTGATTTCGAAATGGATTATGCATTCACTAAACTCTTTGCGTAATTCTTCTCTTCAATCGTGAAAATTTTAATTCGGTTACGTGATGGATGCTTAACAAATAATCAGTAACTACGATCTTTTTTCGAAAAGTTGTGTTCCAATATAAAATTGGTACTGAGATTTATTCCCATGTATACACGGAGAAGGAGACACACTATGAAACACAATGCATGCACGGTGTTTCCCAATGTACGCAGTTGACGCATGCTTTTTTCTCGGTTACTCAAGTTCTGCTGAATCTATAACCTCGAAACTTTAAAAGCGTATAAATATTAATATCAAGTTTATAATCATAATTGAAGTTTATAAATTTGTTAGGAAAGATAGCAGGAACATTTCAAAGTAAGAATCGTACACAATTTTAAGAGTAAAACTTTTAAAAACTGTATACATGGGTGTTCTAACCGCCGTCGTCTGCTCTATCAAAATTATCTCTCTAAAAATTTTGCACTGGAAAACACGGTGCATGCACTTGGAAATACGACTGTAACTTGGAATCACGCTGTACCACGCATCGTCTAAAACGGTGGCGCTGTACACCAAGTTTTATGGTGTACCTCCTTCTCCGTGTATGAGGACTTCCAACAATCTTTGATTTTGAGGTTTTTACGAGAAAAAATTAGGATAGTTTTAAGATACTTTTTATTTTTCTAATTTGGTATTCCTGAATGAATCTCAGATATTCCAATTTCAAAATATTCCCAAAAGATGTCGCTGTGAAGTGTAACCAAATTCAAAAATTCCTTTCGCAGTTTAATAGATTGGTGACAATTTGAAAATTTTAAATCGCAATTTTTTAATTTAAATTGAATAGATTTTTTTTGTTATAAATTTGAAAAAATAAAAAATAAAAAATTCTAACCCATATTTTTGTTTTTCTGTTCCAGGTGAGTCCAAAATATGTTCATATCAATGTACCCGCACTACTGGTGAGTAAACCAAATAATTTCATCCCGAAATCGAAACAAAACACTCGATCGAATATCCAGTCGACCCAGAAAAACACGTAATGCATTCATTTCGTCCGCTGCTGCTTGCCGTGCGAGGTCGAACAACAGCCGGTTCCAGCGAATTTTTTTCTTTTTTTTTCCTTCCGCTCGAGCGTTTGGTTAAACAATCGCGGGGATTTTCACGCGCCGCTGTCCACTTTTGTCGGGAATAAAATCAACAAAAGGGCCGCTGAAATTTTCGAGCGCTGCGTAAATTTGAACTGCCTCCTTTTTCTCCCGCCATGACGATTTCACCCCGTAAAATGACCGGTGAATTGTCGGTCAAAATTTTTATTCTCCAGTTTTTAAATTTATGAAAATCTTGTTGAAATTTACGTGACGGTAATTAAAGCCGCCTGCGCGCGTCCTGAAAATCCCATCAATAATCGTCGCGCTAATTACTCCCGAAAGGATGATTCTCCTCATTACCATCGCGGCAAAATTTCCGCTCCAAAAATTGATAGTTATTGTATAACACTCGCGTCCGCTGGAAATAAGAGAGACGGATTGAAAAGACTCGCGGTGTTAAATCCGTGTCACGGATAACAAACTCGTTAATGAGAAAAAAAAAAAAAAAAAGAGTACTCGAGTGAGCCATTTTGATTGAATATAACAGTTACAATCGCACAAATATTAAAAAAATTGACTATTCGAGGTTACAAAAAACATCCCTCGAAAAACTTGAGATTCAGAATCGAGAACAGTTTTTTTTTTTTTTTTAAATAAAGGGTTGAGTGTCGTAGACAATGTAATTGGACTGTGCAAATCAACTCCGTCGTCTAGGCTACACTTTTTTTTTCGTTATTGACAACACTTGGCTCGTTAACGAAATCGGTCAGGTGGGCGTTGATAAAAACGCGAATGTTGACATCAGCGGAGATGTATCACTCTCGTCGATTACAAGCTTCTTACAAATTACAAAGTTCTTCGAGTGATTAATTGACCCCGTTACGCGTAAAGGCTTAATTAACATCCGTGGAAGCGTTTTATGAATTCGCGTTGGCTTCGTGACTTTTGTATGAGCAATTATCAATGTATATGAAAATAGTCTAATGTTCATGAATGCATTTACGCTTGGATAATTCTGAAAATATCACTTTTTAGAGTGTATTGTTTGATTTGTCTTAACCACTTATTCAAAATTACGCTTTAAAAACGATACTAAAGCTGGAAAAATATAATAATTATCATAAATCATGTAACCAAAAACTATAACTTATATTCTAAACATCGAAAAAATGGTAGTAAAACTTTGATTTAATTCATACAATACAAGACTGACTGATGATTGTTTGTAATGTTAAACACTCATAAAAATTCAGATTCATATTTATTATAATAATTTCAAAAAAATTATATTATCTCGTAAACAAAATAAAACTTTAGAAATTTTAATTACATACTATTAAAGACAAAAATAAAAACAACAATTTGATTAATCAAAATAATAATAAATAAATTAAAACAGCAAACAACTCATAATATCCAAAAACAATCAAGAATTAAGCCTATAAACTAAATTAATATTCCCAATAATACTCATATCGAAAACACAATTATCCCACAACTCTCTCGGACAAAACCTCGTGCGCTCGTCCATGAAGGAACTTCACACCGAAAAAGCCTCCTCCCCCGCCGCATTAATAAGCTCCCCTACGAAATCACTTCTCGTTTTCCGGTTCGCAAAACCCCTAACAAGCCCCCCGCTCCTAAAAAAAGGGATCCCCTCGTGCGTGCAACCGCTGCGTTTTTCATATTTTTTTCTTAATCTCCTCGTTAGTATTTTTTTTTGCGTGTACCACACAATTACCATTCCCCGTTCCGAGCTGCAGTCGCGTCCGAGTCGGTCTGGGAGCAAGAGGTGCAGCCTCGCGCTTATTGTCGCGGAGAAGTAAACTATAAGCACGAAAAAAAAAAACAGCTGCGGAGGAGTTGCGTAACATAAAAGCGAGGATGTATTGTCACGACAGGTGAACACGCGAAATTGCCCGCGGTTTCGCTCAGTGTGACAGTGGAGTTAAGTGAAGTGCTGGTGAAGTTTTTAAGTTCAATTGTGGTTGATACGGCATTATCAAAGTCCCCACTGGAATATTGATATTTAAAGTCTGAAACGCTTAAGGTGTATCTTCGGAGGATAATCAATCCTGGGCGTCGTAAAACAAGCTCCTACAAATTGGCCCTGCCCCCCTCAGCCCGACTCGCCCCTGCGTATCGATAATAACCCGGGCAGACGCGATAATAGCCTCGATACATCATACGAGGCCGCAGAACCGACGCGCTCCGACGACTCCTGATTGTCACCCGCGCAACGTCATTCGATTACGAGACGTTAGCATTGTAACTAACCGGTATCTGTGTCTTTTGTCTCGTCTTCGTCAGCTGTTTCGAGTAGACGTGAGTTGTGATGCTTGAATGAAAATTGAACGAATTGGGTTTTTGGTTTCTTAGGTTAGGTTGGCTTGTGTTATAAGGTTTATTTAAGAGGGGTTAAAAAATAGGTCAAAAATTAAAAATTTGTCGAAAAGGTTTTGAATTATGCTGGTTTTATTTATAGGTTATGTTTTTAGTAATTAATTCGCAGTAAAATTTTGTACCGCTATAATAATGACAGCTACACCTTAAAATGTAATTTTTTGCTCCGGTTTTGGTAAAAATTATCAAAATCTACTCAGTCGATACCTACGTGATAATTGTCTCATAAAATCGAATTTTTTTAACATCCGTGATGAACTCGGCAACAGTGCACAAATGATTGATAATCATGGACATTTTACATGACAGCGCATTCATCACGCACGTCGACTAACAATCATCTGTGTCTGTAGCAGATCGCGTATGCTGTCAGTCATATACGAACTGCAGCCTCAATTCTGTAAAAATTTTTAATTAATACGATGCAATATCCTTCATTAATTTCTTTCAAGTCTCTTATAATTACAAAATTTTGAATTACATTCCAAATTAAAGTTTATCACTCATTCAGAGTGCTCCAGCGGAAAATATTAATTCCTATCAGTAGAGTAGTTAGAGATTCCGATACCTAGCAATAAAGTCGTAGATCGAGTGTCTTATCCCTTTTGTCAGATCGGTCGTACGATTTCTCTTTTATCCGGTAGCGAAAGACCGCAAAGGGGCGGTACGAAGTCAATCCACCCTTTCGGTGTAAGCCCCGGGACTCTTTTAAATCGCCCCAAGAATTTTATCGCGATTTCGGGGGTGGCCACCCCCCAAATTGATGCGTTCCGAAACACCCAAACAGCGACAAAGGGGTGAGAAATATCGATCTTTAAAAAAAAAAAAAAAAAAACTGTTCTCGGTGCACACGTGTCGCTCGCACGTGCGCGCGTTAATGAGCCGTAATTACCGCGTCAACCCCTTGCTTACTTTTTTTGTTTCTGCATTCTTTGTTAGCGAAGAGACCGGTCTGCTTTTGAGAGCTGCCGGTCTACTTATTTTTCGGTAAAATTGGTTTTCCCGGGGTTGTTAGGAGACCGGACGGCTTTGAGGCCAGGACTGCAGGCTCTGCGGTAATGGCTGCCGCCGAGGTCGTTAGACGTTCTTTGAGGCCTCTTTTTTTTTTTACTAAATGCGCTTAGCGAATCTTGTTTATTGTTTGGGGGCTTGATCTTGGTTAGTGGTCGATTAAAATGTTAATTTTTAATTTTATTAGTTCTGGTTGGTGAAATTTAAATAAAATACCGTTAAATATGTGCTCGAGTTTGGAATAGAATGTTGAGTTGCTTTGTTTTTTTTTGTTGTTTGAATTTTCAAATATATTTTTAATCCTAAAATTTATTAACTGATTGCTTTTAATTTGAAAAATTAATTGACTAGATTTTTATACAAACTTGTCAATCAATTTTTGGTTCGGTTTTAAATCCTTTGCACTCTCATTTTTTACTAAATTAAAAATACTCTTTCTTAAAAACTTTCTAGTAATTTATTTTATTTGAAAAAGATTCAATTTCGAATAGAACGGGCAGTTCTTATTTTTGAAAAGTTAAATTTCAAAAATTATTGTAATTTAAAAATAAAAATATCGAAGAAAAGTATTTTATTAATCAAATAATTTTTTTCTATATTATCTAACTTGAAAAAAATAAATTAACAACTTTTTAATAAAGAGGATCCCACTGAAACAGAAAATAAAAAAGGTTAAGGTACGTCACCAGCAGTTTAACGGTAAAATAAAGAGTCGGAAAACGACTGAGAGAGTGTTTGCGGGCGATACGCGCTTAGGGTTATTGGCCGTTACCGCGTGAAATTGACGCTTATAACGAGGCGCGGGAAAACTTTTTATTTGACGATTTTTCCGAGCGATATACTCCCAGGACTTACCCCCCCCCCCCCCCCCCCGTAGCCGTCCCACCCACGACGAGCTTTTCAAAATGTTTTAAAGACTTTGCTGCCGCGCGAAACTTTCATAACCGGCGGTGGTGCGGGGAGAGAAAATTTTTCGATAAAAATTAATTAACGGGTAGTGAACGAGCTACCGCCAAATGATAGTCAGGCTAAATCACGCTCGACAAACTTTTTAATTACGGAAAATTTTTTAAACAATTTTTACTTTTTTTTGAAAAGCCCGCTCAAATTACGGTGGTGCCAACAATGCGGTGTTGTTTATCCAATCGGCTGGCTTAAATTTCAATCAAAGTAATCACGGTTTCGCGCAAGCTCCATTGAAACGTACAACGAATTAATCCAGAAAAGATAAAAAAACGAAAGAATTAAATTTAATTTTCCAGCCAAACAGCGGTTTAATGCGACGTGAAAATCCCGGTATCCCGGGAGATGCCGCATCCCCCACTTTTATCCTCCGCAGGGACAGAAGTGATTTTCGCGGGAAGAAGAAGAAGGAGCTTGCGGTGAAAAATTCAATTGTTGATTTTCAATGTCGAGAGAGAACCCACTTGAGCGCCGCGCGTCGGCCGGTACAATGCAATTTTTTTCTTGGATTCTTTCTTTCCTTCTTATTCTTCTTTTTTTTTTTTCTTTATTGATGAGGCAAGAGTGAGAAATGGCGCGTCTTGTTAGGAGCTTATCGATTGGCTGCACTTGGCATTATTTTTCAATTGAGTTAATAATGGAAGGAGTAAATTAGAGGCGGTGTTTTTTATTCTTTGTTTTTTTAGTGTTGCGGAGTTGATACTTTGTAATTGAATTATTATTCCTGTTGGGATTTTTAAACCTAGTTACATTTTTTTTTTTTTTGTCAGTAGATTTGTTCAGTGACTTGGGTTTAAGGTTGTGAAATTAAATTTAAAAAAATAGTTATTGCAGGAAATTATATATTTATTTGTTTTATTTTATAATAATCATCAACTGACAAAAAACTGTCCTTTACTTACATGGAGAATAAATATTATTAATCATGGTAACTCTTTGGTAAAAAATAAAACAAAAAATAACTTATCAAATAAAGAACAATTTCATACAAAAATCTATGCAAATACTAAAGAAAATTATTTACATTTTGACTTAAACAATGATATCCGGTAACAGTTTCATATATTTTATCAAATATTTAATAAAAATATTAAACCAAAGTATTATAAAAAAATATTTAGTTAAAAAATTATTTCTAATTTATTTTTTTACAATTGTATGGTAGATATTAAACAATTTTTATCATTCTCTGTAAGATACAAATTTATTCAAAATTCTATTTGAGAAAATTCGTGATTCGATAATCACAAAGTTCGGGAGATCGAGAATCTGCCTGGAGGCGCAAAGCGCGGGGATAAAAATTTTTTATCTTCCCTTCGTAACCCGGCTCGCATCCTCAAAGGCACGAGAATTTTTTTTTCCCCGCCGTGTAAAACGAAAAATGCCTCAGACAAATTCCAGGGCTTCTTTTCCACTTACCGTTGTTTCTTTTCCGGGGGGATGGAGGGAAAACAATAAAAGCTCCCTGTTTTCAATCATTGAAAGTACTTCAGAGTTTTTAAGAATGTCGTTTATCAACTTACCTCAAAGAATAAAAGATTAAAAACTGAATCATTCGCTGATTGAATTTGTGGCGAAGAAAAAATATAATAATTCCGAAAGTGGATTGATTCGAAAATTATATCATTTAATCAGCGAAAGTATTTTTAAAGCGGTATACGTTATTGAGGTTTGTTCGATTTGTATCAAAAGCTTTCAAAAATTAGCAAAATCCATTCATTGAATTAAAATAAAACCACATGGAGTAAATTTAATTTGTGTTCTTCTTCCGATGAAAAAATAAAAATTCAACACGATAGTTCTGCTAAGCTGCCCAAAGTAAACGACCCTTAAAACACATTAAATAATTCAGGAAGCCCGGTCCAAAAGCAAACAAACAAACAATGCCCCTGTAACAACTTTACTTCCACATTCTTCAAGTAAATCCGTAGCGAAAACAATCGAGCTGCCCCGAAAAATAACCTTTCAACGCTTCGATTGATCGTGCATTTTTTCAACCAGTTTCGTAAAATAATTGAATTCGTAACTGTTAAAAACTCTGGAAAATTCATTCTTTTAACATCTTCAAAATTAAATTTCCAAAGAAAACGAAACAATTTTTTTACCCGTACTTCCCCAGAATTAACATTACGAGAAAACCAAAGAGAGAGAGAGAGAGATTCAAAAAAAAAATCCCATCCCGCGATTTTATTCAACGAGGTGCTTCAACATTTCTATTTAAACATTACTCTAACTGCCGGCTTACAAATGGAAGAGATTAAAATGCAAAAATATGGAGCTGAGAGAATTAGAGTGAATAAAGGGAACGAAAAAAAAAAGTTGCGTAATCTCAATCATTCAAAAAAAAAAAAAAAAAAAAAAAAAAAAAACAATATTTCGCAGGGGTGGAGGAAATCAAGCCGGCGGGGTACAAAAGCGCAAAGGAGATAGCGGGGAGGGATTAAGTATGCGCTTTGTATCGTTACTCGCGAGCGCGAAATGTTTTATGCCCGTCACTGAGTTGATTCCTGGGAGAAATCATGGATTTTTACGCGTATCGGAGTTCTTCATCTGGCGAGATTGTTTTTTGTCTATTTTTTCAAGCTTGAGTTATTTTAATTTGGATTTAATGTTGTTGAAACCGTTGTTATTGATCGTTTAAAATGTGATTGATTGGAAGAAAGGAATTCAAGTTATTTTTAATTCTGAGTGTTAGATCAATAAGATAAATCTGGAGTATGCAGTGCAATAACATACATTTTTGAAATGTCAGTGAAATAACATACTTTATTGGAACACCAAAAGTATCGCAATGCCTACAATGATGATCGATCAAAATAATCATGGCTGAGATTTTTTAGAAATAAATCAAAAATACTTTAAAAATCTATAACACGATTATTTCGATCAAAATATCGTTCTACGACTATTTTTTTCGGTGGACCAATAAGGTATCTTATTGTACCATATAGTCCAGATTTATCTTATTGTTCTAACCCATCGAATTATAAAAACTAAGGTTCCCGTAAGTTCCAGTATTGTTGGAACACTCGCATAGCAACAATTATTTATACATTTTCTTCAACGTTTGACAGAACCAATTTTTTATTTTTTATTTTTTAAATAAAATTTTAAAAATAGTTGCCGCAAAAATAAATTTATCTGAAATACCTTCCATTTAAATAAGTCCAAATTAAAAGAAAATCTTTACTCCTCGGGTGGAACAACTCTAACCCACATCTGCAGCAACAATCGTCCGGGGTAGAAAAAAGAGCCTACCTTAAACACCGTTGCATCCTCCGAAAAAAAGAGCTAAATGAAAAGGCTCGCGCTTCAAAAGCCCGCTGAGTCTATATACCCATCGAGGGGTTAATTACACTCGCTCTTTAATTACACGGATCGATCCGTGCGAATGCGTACTGCGTGTCCTTTGCTATTCCGTTTGGGGGGACCCTTTCTCTCTCTTTTCTGTTGTTGGTGAAAAGCGTCATTTGTTTCGTACGTAACTGGTAAAAACCGTTGTGGAGTTTTACAAAATCTGGATGATTTCAGTCTGTCGTTGATTTTCAGTCCGGGATTTTCTAATTCAGTAGATGACGACGTGCTTGACCGATAGGATCAGAAACGTCGAAATCGCTTTTTCAGTTTCGAGGGTGGATTGCAGGGCTTTTAGTTTTTAAAGTAAACATTTGAGTCTACCACTTTGTGAGAACGACTATGACATTATTTAACATCTAAGTTGTAAGACGTGTAGATTCAATTATTTTGAGTGATAAATAAATCGTACTTGATGTTTCAAGAGCGCGACAAATGACCGACCTTAAATTTCAGTCTCTTGACAACATTGAAAAAAATTCATCTTTAAATTTGAAATAAATCAGTTGAACTTTATTTAAAAAATGCTGAAAGTTTGTATGACAATAACTTATGAGAAAAGTACAAGTTTGAGGTGTGAAATGGCGTCGTGGATAGACATCTCGATTTATCGAGTTTCAAACACCAAGTTTTTATATTTCCAAGCTTGCTTTTTACGAAAGACAAAAATCTTAAAAGCTTCCTATTAGAGTCAATTATATTATCAGATAATTAGAACATCGTTACATCCTTTGTACAAACTTTCATTAATTCATACAAAAGGATCCTGATAAAAAACTTCATAACCCCCAATTAAAAGAAAAATAACAATAATTTAATTTGTCAAAAAGCACAATTGTTTCGCGGTATCAATTTTTCTGCGCCAGTAAATTACATTTGCCCTTTGTACGAAAAAAAAAAAGAGAGAGAGAGAAGAGAGAAAGGTAGAAACGATAAGCGCGTAGAAAAGAACAATTAAAGCCCGGTCGCGATTATCACCGGCACGCTCCAGAAACACAGCTCGTCGCGATAACGTCGAAAAAATTCCATGACTCTTGCGGGAAATGAAAAAAAAAAAAAAAAAAAAAAAAAGAAAAGAAAAGGACCGAGTAATTTTGCCCGGTATCCCCTTTTTATTCGTTCGACTGCACTTTTCGGCACGGCTTTCATCGATAAGGTCAGATTTCCAGCTGAGCTTTTTGTTTTGATTCCCGACGCGCTCTTTTTTTACCTACCTCGCGGAGTTTTGAATGTAATTTCCAGGCTGGATTGGAATTTTTTTTTTTCTTTTTTTTTTTTTTATTCCGGGTGGGGACGACTTTGATTGATGTCGGCGACAATTTGTTTTGGGCTTGAAAAAAGGGTTCGGGTTTTGTGCTTTTAGGTTTGTTATCTTTTGCTTTGAATTTTTTTTTGTGTCTGGAATAATATTACTTCTATGCGAACTTTTGGAAAAATCAAATTTTCAAGTATGGTAAAGTATATTGTTTATCAAGTTAATTTGATATTAAATGTTGTTCATCTCGGATTAAGCTAAGTAATAAAAAAAATTAGTACAATGATGAGCTGACGCTATGTTATTGGCCGGTTCCATTTCAAATCGTACTCTCAAAGTACTCTTCAAATACTCTCGGAACTTTTTCTGAAAATCGCTTGAAAATTTTTCCAGGTTCTTTACAATATTTTAAGAGATATGTGTCTTAGGAATTTTTTTTTAAACCTTTTATTTATTCGTTATAAGTAGCAGATAAAATTTACAGTGTACCGCACTGAAACAGTTTATTGTAGTACGGGTCTATGTCCATAGACGTCCTTCAAATAAGCCTTGGCGACGAGCTACACCAGTGGTATAAACTCTTTTATTGTACGAGTAATCGAAAACGCGAATCAAAGATCTGATTTTGAAGTTAGAGTGATCAGGAGTACTATAAAATATATTGCAAGAATAACTTTAACATTTACTAATTCTCTAAGATTAAATTTTAGTAAATAAACTAGTTTATCTAAGTACCAGAACAGAAAATTTTTTTTTTTTTACACAACTTTCATTTACTATTTTACGTATTTAAGACAAAAAACTGACTGTGTAAATTTTAATTACCGTAATTTTATGATAGTGTCACATCTTGGTACCTTCTAAATTTGTTCGAGTGAAAAGTACGAAAATCCACTCGAATCGAGTTAAAAGTGAGCCACTCTTAGCTTAGAGTGGCTCACTTTTTACTAGGCTTCGAGTGGATTTGAGCTAACCTCACTCTTACAGATTTACCGAGTAGGAAATTTTAAGAGTTTTCAGACTTTCGAGAAAACAAAGCTTCGGTAAAGCTTTCGGTGAAAAAATTTATTTTCCTACGTCGAAACGCTTGTTTTTATCATCGAAAAAGAGGTTGACTTTGATCTCCCGGGTTGTCACCTAAATTTTAGCCGGACAAATAACCACGCGCTTACCTCGTCGACCCACATAAAAAATGGAATACCAACCTCCCCCCCCCTTTTTTTTTCTCGTCTCGTCCGAAGACTTCTCATTCTACTCGACAAAGTTAGAAAAATAAGAGTAAATACTTGGTATTCTCCCGGGACGTGATCGAACGAAAGTAAGTCGGCTCGCGGTTAAATTACCGATCTAATATCTTCGAATTATCAGACAATTTTTTTTTAAATGAAAAATTTTTTCCTTATTTAATCACGCTCCTCCTCCTCGATCCTCAGTTTTTTTTAATCAACGCGCCTTATTATTTTCCTGCCGCGGAGTCTTTTAAAATAATGAAGTCGCGGGAGTTAATAAAGATGAAAAATGCCGGGCCGGACTGGCTGAGTTTAATAATATGCGGGGAGCTTGCCAACCGGAGTATCGGATTGTTTATGACTCTAATGCTGATTTGTGGGGAGTGATTTCGTGACCGCGACTGGATGCAGGATTTAAGTGATCTACGATTTCGCATGTCAAATGTTTGTGTTTTGATGAAATAAAGGATTTATACAACCTCGACATTCGTTGAAACTTCAAGCTTTTTTTCAACCGGGACTCGTGAATGATTAGATATCACAGAAAAATCAGAAAGTAAAAAATTTTTTATTATACTAATTGGATAAATAATTTTTTTTTTTTTAATATTGAATAATGGGAATTTTAGTCTGTTGTTTCACGTTATTATTGCAATCCTTTAATAAACTTAGTTTTTTTAGAAACTTCTGACAGAAATAATACCACAGCCATTTTAATTATTACTAGGTTTAGTTTAAAGATAATCAACTATTATTTCAGTTAATTTAATCTTAAAGTATACCCTTACAGTTTGCACACCAAAACAAACTAAAATTTCAGTAAAAAAATTGGAAATCTGGACAGAAAAATCCTTTGCAGCTAAAAAAAAAAAAAGTTCCCAAGGATCAGCGAAACTCTGTACTTATCCTTCCTCGGCTGCATACTTCATCCCCGAGTCAATAATCCCGTCGACCGCCTGTTATTGACTTTTTTCGTCTGCGTTTCTGGGTATCAGTTTAAATTAGCCTGTTAGTAACGCTTTTCTTCCTCCTAGCCATCCTCTCTCGAATTACCAAATCAAGCCGTAAAATATTTTCAACCGATAAATTGATTTTCTAAATTTTATTCCATTCTGTTTTGCGAGAAAATGTAAAGGTTGCCCGAGGATGTAATAATATTTCCCCGGTAACGACTCAGCAGCAGTACCAGAGCAGACCGAAGAGTGAAACCTTGTCGGGCTGTTAACACACGAGCGGACTGGCCTCTTTTATTTTACTCCCGAGCCGCGGGTGGTTTTTATATACTTATATATAAAAGCTGAACGCAAGAGTTTTTTTCAAAAGTCGCAATTTTGAGGTTAGATTTTCGAGATTCATCAGTTGCTGAATGAAAACTAAGAATTTTCGAGTATAGGATTTTCATGCTTTACATAAAAATGTATTCAGATCCACTTGAAATTTAAGTTTTCAAGAGCTCTAAGCTATAAAAAGAAAAAAAAAAAATTAATGTACAAAAGTCAGGAATGTCGTAAGAACTTTTTTATAAATAAAAGTGCATTCAGATTAATTATATATTTTTGAGGTCAGGTTTTCCATCTGTCATCTATTCACAGATTGCTTATTTATAAATAATTTCAAGTGAAAAGCATTATTTACTTAGCAGATCTTATAAACTATGACCCAATAGCCGAACTTGAAAAGCAAACGCAAAATAATTTTTTCAAATTCTTACTTTTCAACATGCGATAGATGACTCATAGCTTGTTTCTGTCTCTCACAATCGAGTGTGTGCAGAAACAATTTTAAATGAATAAAAACCAATCACGGAACGAGTAAAAATTTACAAGTTTCAAATAAAGACATCCATGTCCACTTTAGATATCCATCCTCATGTACAGTGAAAAAAGGATGACGTATTCAAAACAAACAGCGATAAAAACAAAGCGAATCCAGCATCTCCTGAATATCTCCAGAAATAGAAAGAAAAAAAAAAAAAAAAAACATCATCAATTTTAACGCGGAGCGCCGAGGGGGTACGGTCGCTTTACCGGGTGAGAAATGGATTGGGAAAACGATCATCGCGCGACTCGAATATAAAATGGAAGCGCGCAACGTACAGTCCGAAAGATGAACGAGCCGAATTCCAGATGGATTATTTAGCTTTTTATTGCTGGTGATCGATTGCATTATTCGTCTCTGGCTCGTCATTGATAAAGTTAACGTTTCAATTACCTTCGATTTTTATCAATTCTGTAAGAAAGTTTGAAGAAAAACTTTTTTTTAATTTTTGTATTAAATTTAAGTAGAATAATGATAACTTGATAACACTTAATTAAGATATGTAATTAGTTGAAATACTCAAAGTTTAATTCTTCAAAAAAATTTGTAGTAAAAATTTAAGTTTAATTTTAAAATTCAAAAAATGATGACGGCAACCGATCCAGAGGGAAAAAAGAAGATAAAGACATTCCATTATAGTTTTTTATCAAAATAGTAAGGTAAACATGGGGAAAAAATTGTTTAAACAATAATATTGTTTAAACCATTTCAAAAATTTCACAATTTTGCTCTGTAAAAAATGGTTTCATATTTTTCAGGAAAAACAAAATTAAAAGTGTCCTTAGATATTTTTTATTTAAAGCCTTAGGTTATGTGAGAAAAATCATTGAAATTGAAAAAAGAGTTATTGATCACGGAGCCAGAACGTTCATGATAGTTTCATTTTGCAATAACTTCGCCTGCGAACTAAAAAATAAATTTTTTATTATTGGATCAAGTTAGAAATTACAATAATAAATAGCTGTCAAAATTTCAAAAGTGTGCTCCAATTTTTAATATACTTTTCCGAATTTTTACCGAGTTTAAAAGTTTTTGAGAATTCCCCATATAGCAACCTCTTTTAATAACAAAGAAATATTTGATTCTAAATAAAGTATTGAATGCGTTACGCGTTACATGTTGCCTTTTCAATGAATCGAAGTCGAACCGGTGAAAGAAAAAGTTGACCCAGAGGACCCAAAAAAGTCTCAATTTTAATTATACATAGTATCATAATTTCAAGGTTATTTTGTAAACATCTGGTAATTTCAAAACTGTAGACTATGAGGAAACGTTAGGTTACGTTTGTTTAAAACATAACCTCAAACGTTAGCTTACATTTGCTTAAAACATAACCTCAAAGTTTAAAGTTTCGAGGTTATGTTTTGCTTTTATAACTATCATTTATAATGACTTTATTAAAAGTAATTTGAACAATCAAAACTAAAAAATTTTTAGCTTACTATTAATTTTGAGGTTAACTTTTAAACTGTATTCTAAATTAAACAATCATCAAAATTTTTTTTTTCTAACAAGTGCCGCACAATCAAATCAACTCGTACCAAGTCGAAACTTTCGTACTTCCCCAATCCATTCATAGTTCTACCGTGCTACCATAACATCGGACGTCTCCAAAAACTGCAACTCTCCAACAACTCCGGAAAAAAAGAGTAAGAGGAAGTAGAAGAAGAAGTTGCTCGACGTGAAACTTCCCAAAACCCTTGCAGCAAATTCCGGCCGAATCTTTTTCTTTTTTTTCTCTCTCTCTCTCTCTCGAAGAGTCCAGCTTCTACGGACACGTGTCGCGCCCTGTCTCGCTGTTTTTTGCAGCTAAAACTTTCCGGGCGCCCGGTATTTAAGAAAATTTCACGGAATGCGCCGCCAGGAATTAAGCTCCGGATTCCGGGCGGCGTGAAAAAAGAGCGCGTCTAAGTCAATGACGGAATAATTAAAATAAGCGCTGGTGACCAGCAAAAAAGGACAGTTTTTATTTTTTCAAAATTAGCTCCAGACGTTCCGACAAAAAAGTCCCGATTGAATTCTCGCCAGGGGTAAAAACGTGCACACAAATACCCCCACCGTCGATACGAATCGAATGGTTATAAATTCCCCCCGCTCGATACTTCCCGGTCTAACGAGCTCTCGAAAAAAAGCGTCTGGGGGTAGGGTCGCAGCCAACCTTCCCCTTCCCCCATAAATCGCATTATGCTCAAAGACCGCGTGTGAAGAGTCGTGGGCAAACTGATTATAATTACCGAAGCGTTGACTCGGCGCGTTGTTTCGAGTGCGCGGCCAATCGATTATTTAAATTTGAAGGGGTACGAAATTAATCGACGCTTTTCAAAAAATACCAAATCGAATTTTAGAAGATGTACGCGATTTCTCTAAACATCCGGTTTGCAACAATGTTGTTTTTGGGAAAATATCCGTATTCATGTATGCAAATTTGATATTTCGGGGGGGAGGGGTTATATGGCGCGCATTTTAAAATTCAATTCCAAAGGTCGTTTTCGTTTAAAACGCAAATGATATTCGGGAGGACTACCCCATTATAAATTGATTCGGTAAATTATTTCACGCTAAGCCTCGCCCATAAAGAGCTGCACAAAATTACAAAACTTCATTTTCCGCGTGAAAGATAACGGATAATAATTTTCCCAAAAAAAAAGAAGAAGGTTTTGATAAACAGGATCTATTGATTCTCGATGACTCGGTTATTCTGACTCGATATCTGCCGAGAGGTCGCTCGCCTCATTAAACGGAGAGCTTTTATTCATTTGCACTCGAGCAATCAAAGTCGAGACTTTTCGCTGCAAAAACGACGTTGCATCTGCTCCTCCTTACGCGTCGTTTATCTTCTCTAGGATTGTCAACTTAATGGATCTTTCTTTGCTGCAATATGATTTGAGTGCTCCGGATATCAGTTGAGCAAGAAGTAAAATAGTTTGATCAATTTGTACGATTATTTCAAAACTTAAAAGTGTAGAAAATCATCGAGAAATAAGAAGAAAAATTGATTTCTATTAGCCACCACATTACCCGAAACAGATGAAAAAATCTTTTCTGTTATTTATAAAGACCCGGGCGATCAAGCTAAAAGCCCCGAGGAGATAAACAACGGCCGACCGAATAAAGTTTCCATTTTTCCGGACGATATGTTTGCACTGGACCACGCGTCATTAGGTACGAACACCTTTGCTGATTAAAATTGAGGGGGTCCTGGAGTGTGTGATTCATTTTATCTTGTTGACAAAATGTTGGTTTGTAGGTCACGATATACATCCAATGAGGTGAAAAATTATTATTCTCAGCTACATATTTTTTACAAGTATTTTCATAATTAATGCATGTAATTATTTTTTCGCGGTAAAAAAATATTTTTTATGTAATTAAAACTCAGTTGAGGATTAAATATACAAAAATAAGATTGTTTCAAATTTTTTTAATCGGTTAATAAGATTACAACCAGTAATTTTTAGATTACAACTCTGATTTAACTAAGCCAATAAATTGTAAATGATTTTGAAAAGTGTTACTTAGTGTGGATATATATAATTTTTTTTGTCCGAACAAAAAAAAGCGAAGAAGCCATGAAGAAATAATAGGTCTGCTGGAGTGCGCAAAAATCGGGGAGGAGGCAGAACCGAATAAAAAGGATTTCGGATCGTTGGTCACACACACGGTCAAGTTTTCTTTTTCCGTGAGACGGAAAAAGTGCAGAATTTCATAACTTCGAAGCTTCCGGGTTGGTGCCGATGGGCGTTACTTTAATCGAGAATTTGCCGTATTTTATTCAAATCGCAACCCTTTCGGTTCGCGTCATTCGCCTCCATACTTTACAGCTCTGCGATAAATTTAAGTTTTTTTTCTCTCTCTAATGGTAAAAAAATATTTTTTGATTTTTTAATTTCCTTTTTGCAAAAGATATTAAACTTTGCCCGGTACGAAGCTGTATTAATTTATTTTTTTACTTCGAAATGTAATACTTCCATGAATTACGATTTTTTTCGCTCCCGAGGAGAGTCCCGAGGAGCTGTAACATAAAACAATAATTGCGAATGGGAATCGTAAAAAATACTGCGACTAGGTTCGTGAAGAAAAATTACGGAGTATAAAAAAAAAAAAAAAAAAAAAAAAAACGTACCAGTCGCATTGGGTTTATTGCCGGGAAGTGAAAAGAGATGGTCTTTCATAATTGGATACTTAAGTTATAAGTGTTCAGTTTTAATAAAAATAATTTTCTATTAATTTTTAAATTTGAAACTAAAAAAAAAACTTAATGAACAAAACTGGAGCAGTTGAAATCAGTAATTTAGACCATGAATTAGAAGGAAGCTTAGATGGTTTTTTTTTTTTTCAAAATTTTACGTTCAACCTCTTTTGGGGTCGTGTCTAATTTGTTGCCCCATATTTGAATTTTAAAAGTTTTTAAATTTTTTCTACATCAAATTTTCAAATAATTATTTAATCTAAACTTATTACAAATTAAAACCCAAACCAATTTGAAAATTTTTCATTGAGTAACAATCGTTAAGACCCTGTTGAGTTTACAAGGATTCAAACCAAGAAGTAATCCTTGGAAGCAAAAAAAAAAAAAAAATGCGGAAGCAAAAGGAAAAGCTTTTCCTCGAGTATTTTCCGTAGGTATGTATGTATTTGGTATCGATTTCGACGGAGCCGCAAATGATTACGCTGCGGCCGGCCGCTAACCGTCCAGCAATCCGAGCGTCGAATTTTCGGGCTAACCGAGCGCTGGTTTGTTTGTTTTGGCTTTGATTTTCAAGGTAGTTGCTTTAATTTCTATAATGCGAAATCATATTTATTAGAGCAATCATCTAAAATGTGTTTTACTTTTAAAACAAATACAACACAATATAGTCAAACAAAATCTTATTTGATCTTATTAATAATTGAAGTAAAGGAAGCTTTTTTTGTTGAGAATTATCTTTGTATCTTATTCAAACGAAATTTTTTTGTGGCTAATTGTTTTTTCTGCACAAAAACTGTCTCTTCCGGAATTTTTTAAAATGTCCCACATCAATCAAATTTTTTTTACCTTTAATCTCTTTGAAGTTTGCAACTGTCAATAACCATCAACTACTTATCGAAGCCCGCATTTTTTTTGTCAATATTCCACTAATTGGGAGTGAATTTCAGAGTGATCATTGTACCCTAAAGATACCGATAATTATCGAAAGAATTTAATTAAAAATGTGATTTTTGTCTAGACTTGTTTACCCGGAAGAGAAAATTTTTTCCCCAGTTTATATTATAACGAGAGATGAGAAAATCTGCGAGTAATAATTAAATTCTCCGGACCCTCTGAAACTACTTTTTAAAATCTTTTCCAACAACGAGCTCTTTAATTATACCCTCTTTTTTAAAAATAATTTTAATGAGGTAAATATTTTCTCTTTGTTGCCTACGGAAAATAATCGATTCGGGTTCACCCGCGAAACTTTAATTTTCAGCGTCATGTGTGGAAGCACGATTAGCACAACCGGGGGTCGATTAATTTTTTACGAAAATTTATAGTTGGAAAAAAAAAAATGAATTATCGACCGTAAGCGCGGAATATTACATCAAAGTCTCACTTTGACCCAGGATTTTTGAGTGAATTTCAAACAGCGCTGTTTAATTAAAGCTCGCACAAACATTCAACGGTAAATTTTCAGAGTGATTTTTGCGCCTACTAACATCGCTTAGGTTTTTTATTTTTTTTTGATAAACTTTTACTTTGTGAATATCATCCATAGGCCGAATTTTTTTAATGAATTTTTACCTTTCGTGAATAATTCAGCTGTAAAAAATAAAAAATGGTTACCGCCGGCACTTTTCGAGTCAATGTAGAGCGACAGTTGGTGCGCCCCCTCCTTTTTTTTTTTCAAAACCCGCGCTTTTGGAGGAATATCTTCTTTCGTTGAATTCCGCAAAAACGCAGTTATTTCAATGGAATATTCCCTTGGGTAAAGGAAAAAAAATTATAATCCCTTTAGGCATGACAATATAACTTTTTTTAACCAGTGCTGAATTTGTAAAAAAAAAAAAAAAACTTGAGGTAAAATTTTTCAGAAAAATTTGGGAATTTAATTTCAGTTAACGAGCTGAAATTATTATTTTAATTGCGCAATGACTGGGAAGCTTTGGTAACGAACTCGTGATATGATTGTTATCGTAAAGTACGTTTTTGGAGTAATGAGGTTTTAAAATACGAGTTATTTACTCGTTCGTTTATTATATTCTTTTACGTGTCATTTTTACTTTTTTTTTAAATTGATTGATTGATTTAGAATTTAATGGATTTTAAATAACTGTTAATACATATTTTTTGTTCCAAAAATTAATATAATTGCATTAGATCGTACTTTCTTCGAGGTTATTTTGAAGTAAAATTATCATCATATAAAGCGAGTGAGAATTAAATTTTGAAAATTTTAGCAAATCTCCGGGCTCAAAGGTCAAAGTTGAAGGCAGCTAAACCCTCCCTAATTGAAACGTCTGCGGCCCCCGTAAAACGTCCAGCGACGATAATAACGTAAAAGCATCGGCTGGGCCGTTAATAATTCCCTTAAAACGTCAAATCTCGTCCCCTTTGTGGAACCCTAATTTTTCAAAAATATTAAAATCTAAAGTAATATTTTTGTATAACGAGCGTGAATAATGTCAAAAATTGTATTTTACTCATTACCAGAATGCCCTTCTGAACCTTTGAACTAAAAATTTAAATTGAAAAAAAGAAATTCAATTACCGCGTAATTAGTCAAATGATTAATTCCGGGAGTGTGTGTGTGTCAACACACTGCATTTTTTATTTCGGGTCGTGATTTAATCGCACAAATTTCGTAACGATGCGATAAATCGTCCGAGCTTCCTGCGGTGTAAATTAGAATTTCTGACCCTCTTTGTAGTTTTTTGTCGAGCCCTTTTTTTTTTTTTTTGCACATTTTTTTCATTGTTCTCCGGTACTTTTTATTGTTTTCGGGTGTGACAACTCGACTCTGTCTCGCTTTTTTCTCTCTCTAGTTTTTTTTTTTTTTTTTTTTTTTGTTCAGAGTGGATGTTAATAGCCGTACAAAGTGCATGATGAAGCTTTGGTAAAAACGGGGACATTGTGAAGTCGAGTTAATTGTTTTAGAGGATTATCGCCAGATCCTTTTCGTTGCAATTAACGTTTTTGTCATTGTTTTACACACGAAATCAATCTGATCCACAAACAGCAGTTTAAATTCATTAAATTTTCAATTTTATTTTATTGACCTGCACTAATTTTATCTATTCTTTGACTGATGTGAACCGTGAATTTTCGATTTTCTACAGTTTTCAACAAATTTCAGTTTCTTCTTTGAGATTATGTTTGTTAAATATTCAAACAATTCCAATATTAATTTTTAAGTGAATGCATTTTTTCTTTTGGTGTTTCAACAGAGTAAAGCCATAACCTATAAATAGTAAGTAATAATTTTGAAAAATCAAGACTACCAATCCTAAACTAAAAAAAAGTTTTTTTCATAATTACTATTCATTAAGATATATTTAATTTAATAATAACGTTGAGTATATTTTCTGATCCGTATAAGATTCGTAAAAAACATAACCTCAAAAATTCAACATCTACCAATCCTGCGACAAAAAAAGTTTTTCGGTGCAATAGTCACGATTTTGATTTTAGATTTTATTTACACCTTAGCTACTTATTTATTCTTTTGAAAAAAAAGGAAGGAGTGAGATTAAAAAATACCGGATATGAAGTGCAACTCGGGTCAGTAATTAATCGAGAGCACCAGCTTTTACTGGCCTCGGGTGGTGCGAGTAGATTGAATCGATGGTCTGTAGCGTCGAGGATGATGGATGGCGTTTTTTGCGCCTTTGTTTGTACTCTCTTTTTTTTTTCGTACCCGTTGCAATGGATATATATCGAGGCGCCTTTTATTTCTCCTCTCGATGTGATTTAAGGGGTGTTTTCAAGTGTCGCGTTACCTTTTTCTCTCTCGCTTTTTTTTTTTATCGAAAAACACGATGACCTACCAACGGCTGTTAAATTAATGCACTTTTTAATACGCTTGGATTAATTGTTTATAAATAATTTCTTCTCCGGTTTCCGGGTTTTTTAATTAGTGCTCTAATGAGCAACCCCCCCTGACCCTATCAATTTTCGCGTGTGCCAAGTTTTTTTTCTCTTTCTCGTACAGGGCGTTCTTTGTTCTCGGGTGTTACCTTTTGAAGGGCTGTTCTCTCTCTGGTTTCTCTCTTTCTTTCCTTTTTTTATGACGGTTTAATTCGAGTTATGTCTGGAGGATACTTGTCGGGTCAGTTGTTTCGCTTTTCGGGCGAGGATTAGGTGGAAACTCGAGTGAAGTTTAATTAAAAAGAAATGCCAATCGTTTTGAGGATTTTTCTTTCGCTCTTTTTTTTTTTTTTTGTTTGAAATTTAAGCTCTTTTGTTTGAACAAAAATTCAAAAATTTCAAAGTTGTGCAAGTTTAATTTTTGAGGTTTAAAACAAAAGTCCACATTTTTACAAAAAATGAATATTTCACAGTTTTTAAAATTGACCTAGCTCAAATAGTAAATGAAATAATATATTGTATTACTAACCTCAAATAGTAAACTACTACCAACCTCGAGAGGAAAAAAAATGTCTTATCGTAACTGTCGCACTTATTAGGAAGGAACTATTTGAACAGCTTGAAATATTAAACCCACTAAACCGCAGTGTGGGAAAACACACGCGTATTAAAATACATGCGAAATCCGCATGGCGGTCCTATGCAATGATAAATATTCATGGGTGCACCGCCGCCGCCACCACCGGCAACGCGGCAGAAGCTAAGATCCTTGGCGCTTCGAATTTCCGAAATTCTGGTAGCTACTCGATATTGGAGCAAGGTGGCTTTAGTTTGTTTAGAAGGGCTGCTACTGCTCCGCACTAAGTTTTCGGTGGGTTGTTGGGGAAATGTTATTTGGGTACTAAAACTCCCCTGACGAAGGGTTTATTCGATTAATTAATTCTAGCCTACATCTAATTATCGTGCGGCTTCGGGTATTTTACTGTCTACCGTTATTCAATTTCAAACTTTACAAATTTTTTTTTTTTTTTAAACTTATCTGCGTACGAGTTTGCATTTGATAAATAAGAGTTTCAACATTCAAGTAGTAAGCTCGGGGTACGGTCAGACGCGTAAGATTCCTCGAGTATTTTCCATCTCCTCCGGAATTTTTTTTTTCCCTCCAGATTACACATTTCTTGTTATCTAATCGGGCGCGTACCCGTCAAAATCTAAATTTCCGTCGTCGTAAAAGCCGGGCCTCGATTTGCATGAAAATCGACTGCTCCTCGGACCAGATCGTGAGTCGCGATTCGCAGCCGCGAAGGTAAAACCGAAATTACCCCCGCGGCTTTTTTGCCCGCTCCCAAATGGTACGTCCGTTGTTTTGAATTTTAATATCCCGGATACGCCGCTGAGGGATACAATGTCCAATGTAATCTGATTGGGATACGGCTTTTTTTCCATTCCGGATCGATAATTTGATTTTTTTTTTTTTTTTTTTTTTTTTTACCGCAAATTTAAATCCAAAGGAACATTTATTCGATTCGGCGTGATTGAAAATCTCGTGAAAAAAAGAATGGCGATTTTTTACTTTGCAGATTTAACCAAAGCTTTGAGCTTTGCGAGAATTCCGCGATTGAGACTCGTTACGCATTTACGGCTTTTCGACTCTGCCCCGCGCTGGGCTTTGATTTTTTAATGTGCGGTATGAGGTCTCGTAAGAAGATTTAGATTGGATGGCCCATGAATTTCCCAAAATTTTAATTCCCGGACGCGCTTAATAATTCAGAAAAGCCCCCTGAAAGTTTCAACGTTTCTAAATGTAAATCCATCAACGTCCGACCTTAAAATCTACCCGTTCGATCTTCAAACGTACGTAATACTGGGAGGAAAATTTTCCATCTCAATTCTCATATTTCACGCGAATTAATTCCCAGGGAGAGATTAGTAGGGATACACGCGAATTTTTTCTTTCTCTTTTTATTTCGGAAAACCGTGTCCCTCGTTCCGGAGGCTTTGTCCCGACTAAAGCCTTCAATTAACTCCCTACGGCCCGGGCGTTTTATCGGATGAGGAATCGCCCGCGATTTGATAAGATCCGACAGTTTAAGACGATAATCTGAACGTTTTTAACATTCTTTTTTTTTGGTTGTAAATTCCAGTGACTAAGAATAATTAATCAAAAAAAGTTAAAATTTATGATAATGTTTTTAAATCCCAGGCTTCTTAGTCCTCAAAATTATAGGAATATAATATTAAGCTACCTTAAGTTTAAAATTAAGCCTCTCTAATGGATTTCTTAGCTTTGTTGTAAATTTTTATTTAAACAATTACGATGCACTAGAATCGAGGAAATTCGATTTTGTTTCATCACTTTAGAAAAAAATTGTAATTTTATTTTATTGAGCAGCTGATGTTTATTGAAATTTATTTCATCGTCTAAGTGGTGTAGGCCGTGTAAACAAACGCACCCGTAATTCTCAAATCGAGAGGCTCCTTGACCACCGAATGAACACGCATGCGGAGCGTATAAAACGGTCACGTAACCAAGCCCCAGCCCCGAAATTCGGCGCGACTTTACGGCCTTACGTTCAATGCATACGAGGGTGCATGGACGGTCCGGCGGTGTATCGTAAACAATAAACCGACGACGCGTTCCATTAACCCTCGGGCCAAAATCGATAGGGCCTCGTTGTTCCTAGAAAATTGAAAAACTACCCTCGTTGTTTCTCGAAAGCACGCATTCGCTCACGGAAAAATTCATCTCATTTTCAGCTTTTACGCACTTCTTTACGAGACGCGAGTTTAAAACACTAATTCCATGGGGTTGGAAAAAAAAGGAAGAATAAATCCCCGCACGCGAGTTTAATCAAACTTTTGGGTTATGAAACTCCCCGGGAAAGCCAAATACAACCAACCACAAAAAAGGCATAACTTTAGAATGATTTGCAAACGTAGCGGCGGCGGTGGCGTGAAATTTCAGCGCTTGGATTTTTCGCGGACGTTTAATCGCGAAATATTCCCGGCGCAATAAGTGAGTTATGTCGCCTTTTCAAAGCCGGGCTTGGAAAATTTTAAATTTCAATTTTTGTTTCGGTTCGCGGGAAAAGATTTCGCGACCGCTGAATTGATTGCCCCGTGGGATTTTAAATTTGCATGCGGGGAATGAAAAGAGCATCCGTTTGATTTATCGAGTGGCTACGTTCGTAAGAATGGTTTTTCTTTCAAATTAAAAAAAGAACACTTTTTGTTATTAAATTTACAAACGAATAAAGCGTTTTACCTACTAAAAATATTTTCAATTTTTAAGTTTTATATGTTTTACAAATTAGCTACTTAATTGTTACATTTTTTAATTAATTATATTATCCATTTTATTCATTAAATTTATCAAGAGCCTTATTAACAAGAATCTGTTTTATCGACCGGGTACAAATTATAAATAAATTTTTACTTTATCATCGTTGTATTGTTTTTAAGTCGTGTTTTGTTGTTTACATTTAAAAAAACTGTTTTATCGACCGTGTAGACTTTTTTTTTGTCAACAGACTACAAAAAATTTAACAATGTCAAATTTATAAATTTGTATTAATTGGTACGTTTTATCGAGCGTGCATCATGGAAAAGTCATCTATTTAACCTCCGAAAATCCGGGCGAATTAAATTTTCCACCATAAATCAAAACAGCACGAGGTAGGGGGGGAGAAAAAATACATAATTACAGAGTACGCGCCTGGAGGGGGATAAATTATCATCCCTTCCAGCCGCGCACGCCGCAAACTCTGTTCGCATGGTGGTTTTATGAACTGGAAAATCCTCTTTGCGAAGGAGTGTTCGAGGAGGGGACGCCCGAGGAAATTCCTGGATTTTCGTGAATAAACCCTGCATAAACGCGAGTCTTCATCTCCCCCGGATGGCTGGCGTTGGACATGATATGATAAGCGAGCCCTTTTCGGTTTTTTTTTTTTTTTCTCATGCTTAAGAGCTTTCAGACGTGTAAGGAGGTTTGACGGATCTTTGATGCAAATGCGTAGCTTAGATTTTTCCACTTGTAAGAATTTATTCATGTGACATATAAGCTATTTAATTTTATACCCTTGCATTAGGAATCGAATTCGAGTCTTTGGGATTAAGACTACGGAGCTCAGCTGATCAAACAGTCGTTAGCTAGTTCACAATTTCATAATCTTTAAAAATTATTTCATAAACATTTAATGATAAATTTTACTGTCTTAATACTAATTTAAATTATCACAACTGAATCTAAATCATTTACCAATATTTTAAATAATTTAAATCATGTCTTTATACATTATTAATTGAAACTGGCTGTGATCACTGAATTGTGAATATTTGACTTATATCTGTAATATGTATATGTATTTTTTAGCAAATGTAATTATATTCTACACTGACTCAATGACATTTATTAAAGATATTATTAAATGCCAAGCGCAACTGACTTATTAACTTTAAGCACACGTTAGCAATATACACATACACATATTTTGTACTCCCCTCAGGGGGGAAGTTATCTTATTAAATTAAAATAAATTT
Source organism: Encarsia formosa (assembly GCA_038277355.1). Taxonomy (NCBI): domain Eukaryota; kingdom Metazoa; phylum Arthropoda; class Insecta; order Hymenoptera; family Aphelinidae; genus Encarsia; species Encarsia formosa. Next base: position 24,642,529 of record CM076188.1, on the reverse strand, counting down.
TCAGAAGTAACTTATTTATGTCATAAAACTATAGATAGGATAACAAATCCTTGAAAAAATCGCACATATTTTTGCGTATTAAATTTAAGAAGCAGAGCGCGCAAACACTCGTAAAATACGCTCCGGATTCTCAACAAAATACTCCTCCGAACCTGCAACACGCCCGATTCGCAAGCCCTGTATATACTTTTCATACACCGCCCCAGCGATTTAACGCCGAGGCACTCGTGCGAGCTTCTTTTATGATCTTTTGACTTTCTTAAGATTTTCCACCGAGTATGAAGTTATGTAGCCCATCGAGGGGGTAAAAAAAATTTTATACGTAACTGGCGGTTCATGCCTACCCCGGTATTTCCGCAGACTCGCGGAGCGGAATGATAAAACTGTTGGATTTTCCGTAGCGACCGGTATTTTCCAAAGTATTCGGACTATACTTAGAAAATTTTTGTCTCGTTGAACTCTGAAGGTGTTTCTTTGCACCCGCTAATTAATTCATTTGCTTAATTGGTCGGGTGATTCGCTAGCGATTTAATAACACGTTTGAGCTTTGGATTAGAAACTCGAGCGCGCGCGCTCATCGGTCCGGCGATAACCCCAATTAAGCATTGTTTTGCAGGCGCCCGGGCGCCTCTCTCCGTTGATAATACTAAATTTAATCTCGCAACAATTACACAAGACTCGTGCAATTTTAATTAAATGATCTTGCTGGAATTAATTAAATCCGTACTCCTTCTCGCGTTACACGTTACTTTTTACACCGCCCCATATTTATTATTAAACTTTGCGGTCGTAAATTATTTTACCAGACAGACACAATTGTTCTATGTTCCTAGGGTAACTCTCGGGAGGGCTTTAAGCTCTCTAATCGTCCGCAATCAGCTTACCTTTTATCCCGTCTAATGCTCCTTGTATTGGCTAGTAACATCGCTAATGCGGCGCAAAACTCTCGATACCGAATCGAAAAATCGATGCGTGAACAATTTTATTTTATCTCATTTCTTACAAAACTTGTTACTTATGAAAAATTTTCCCAACCTCAAGGAAATTTTCTTATGTATTAACCCTCAGATAAGAATAACATAGGCTCTCGACAAAGTTTTACAATCTTAGAAAAGGGAAAACATTAAAAGTGGGTAAAAGAAAGATGCAGTTGTTGTTACTTCGTTCAATTATATACATAAAGCCGGGGCTGGGGGAGGGGGAAGGGGCAATGTACACACTCGCAACTGATTAAAGAAAGTTTGCGCACCGAGTTTCCTTCCTGCCGGTCTATAGCAAGCGATTTCCGCTTTAATGAAGGCTTTGCGTGCGAGACGCGTCGTTTGTCTTACTTCATTAGCTATACGGACAAGTATTAAATGTACTTTTGTGTTCGCGCCCATTGAAAATTATGATTTAGCCTTTCTTGTGCCGACGTGGCGACTGTTGTTGGATTATTAATTATTCTGGATGGTCCTTCCTGTTTTCTGAAAATTTATTCATCGGGATGATACAGTGGGGATTTATAATGCCGTATCAAACATTTTTTTAAAATTAAAATTTAATTTCATGAAAATTAAACATGAAAATTCCCATGACGTACGTGTTATCTGTACTTGAAAAAACTTAAGTGTGAAAAAAGATATTAAAAAGAGATATAAAAACCTATCAACTTTAAAGTCCCATTTTACGCTCTTAACCTAAAAAAATGATATAAAAAGACAATTTCAACCTAAAAAAAGTGAAACAGTGGACATGATCGCACCACGAGGATGTTCCTGGGCTGCCTGATCACGCTGGGTCAGGAGCCCGGAGTCGGTGGCACCTGGCCCGGGTTATGGCGTCGTCGTCTGCCGTGCTGCTGGCCGCTCGTCGGTCTCAGCACGACAAGCCACGAGGATGCCCGGTTCCTCTACCTGTCTTACACCCTGATAGCCGAGTTGCGCTACTTCGAGGAGGTAATTAAAAACAAATAAACCAGCCGAGAAGTAAAATTTTTCAATAAACGGGTAGAAAGATCATCCGACCGGAAGTGAAGCAGAGTTATGAGATTTGAGTGTGACTGTAGCCAACCCCCCCGGAAGTCAATAATCGAGTGTAGCAGGTTGTAACGGAGAAAACAAGTGACGCCAATGCGTCTTGTAAAAAAGTGCGTCTCGCTTTTACGACCTTTTTTACGGCTTCTCTTACGCTTTTTAAATTTTATATCGTCGCGCAGTAGAAGAGCCCGAGTACGGTCAGACCCGAACCGTACATATGCAGAATCTGAATTTCCAGGACTGACGAATGATTTTTTTTGTTGTTTCAGGACCTGCAGTCGGAGATTGAGACGCACCACGATGTATACTCGTCGCTGAATGGGACCGGAAGAAAGCTCCTGAGTTCGCTTGCGAGCCAGGATGACGCGGTCATGCTGCAGAGGCGGCTCGACGAGATGAACCAGAGATGGCACCATCTCAAGGCGAAGAGCATGGCAATAAGGTTCGTTTAATTAATTTATTATTTATTATCATTTTTTACATGATTCCAAAAAACAAATCAATTTGATTTTTGAAATTTTGTAAAATATATTTTGATTATTCGAATTTTTAGATTAAATTTCGTCCAATGATGCCTCTTTGAAAACAGAAAGATCCGGCGTGATTGGCTTCTAAATTTAAGGAGCTTAAATTTCTTTCCGTGTAACCGCACTCTGATAAAGTCGTACAAATGTAATTTATAGATTAATCGGACAAAATTTTTCTAACTCACTAATATGAAAATGAAAGTGACAAATAACATTTAATTTTATTTTCCAGATCAATAATTTTTTTAAAGTACTAAAAGTTGTGCGTGTCCACTAAATTTTTAAAAAATCAATGATTATTCAATGACGTTACTTCGAATGTTATATTCCAGATAGTAATTTCAAATCCGATATCGAAGATATAATTCAATTTCCCGCGATCGGATAAAATTACGAGATTCTTTATTGAGAAAGTCGCCCCTGCTAGAAGTTTCAACAGAACGTCTGGGGTGCTCGCCAGATAGTGGGCAGAAAATTCTGTCAAGCTTATTATTTTATGTATATGTCTATATATATACATATATGTATATGTACCTAGATGCGTTGATGAGAGGTTAGTTTACAAATCGGAGCAGCAGCATGCAGCTCCGATGTTACAAAATTGATAAAAAATAATCAAATAATTTTATAGAAATATAATTTTAATTTTTAATCGATGAATTATGCTTGCTGTTTGAAAATCCTAACCTCTCCCTGCTGTATAGCCACACGTACAATGGACTTGAACAAATTTTTTTTCTTTTGCTAAATATTTTAACACCTATGGAGTCAGGGCAGTGACCTAGCGCATAGGATAGCGATTACAACCTGGAGATGATTTCCCCAGGAAGTTTTGACTCCGGAGGGGCCAGGGCAGATACCTGGTGCACCTGGTGATACTTACGCCAGGGAGATGATTTCCCCAGGAAGTTTGGACTCCGGAGGGGTCAGGCTGAACACCTGGTGCACCTGGTGATATTTACGCCTTGGAGATGATTTTCCCAGGAAGTTTCGACTCCGGAGGGGTCAGGGCGGACACCTGGTGCACTTGGTGATACTTACGCCTTGGAGATGATTTCCCTTAAAAGTTTTGACTCCGGAGGGGCCAGGGCGGATACCTGGTGCACCTGGTAATACTTGCGCCTTGGAGATAATTTCCTCAGGAAGTCTGGACCCCGGAGGGGCCAGGGTGGACACCTGGTGCCCCTGGTGATACTTACGCCTTGGAGATGATTTTATCAAGAAATTTTGACCCTGGATGGGCCAGGGAAAATACTTGGTGTACCCGGTAATAACCCAACTCTGAAGATGCTTTCCTAATAGTAAACTTGATGATGTGAACCCACTGGGATCAAAACTTTCTGGGAAAATCATCTCCAAGGCGTAAGTATCACCAGGTGCACCGGGTGTACGCCCTAACCCCTCCGGAGTCCAAACTTCCTGAGGAAATCATCTCCGAGGCGTAAGTATCACCAGGTGCACCAGGTGTTCAGCCTGACCTCTCCGGAGTCCAAACTTCCTGGGGAAATTATCTCCAAGGCGTAAGTATTACCAGGTGCACCAGGTATCCGCCCTGGCCCCTCCGGAGTCCAAACTTCCTGAGGAAATCATCTCCAAGGCGTAAGTATCATCAGGTGCACCAGGTGTCCGCCCTGACCCCCCCGGAGTCCTAACTTCCTGGGGAAATCATCTCCAAGGCGTAATTAATACCAGGTGCACCAGGTGTTCAGCCTGACCCCTTCGGAGTGCAAACTTCCTGGGGAAATCATCTCCAAGGCCTCAGTATAACCAGGTGCACCAGGTATTCGCCCTGGCCCCTCCGGAGTCCAAACTTCCTGGGGAAATCATCTCCAAGGCGTCAATATCACCAGGTGCACCAGGTGTCCGCCCTGGCCCCTCCGGAGTCAAAACTTCCTGGGGAAATCATGTCCAGGTTGTAATCGCTATCCTATGCACTAGGTCTCCGCCCTGACTCCATAGGTGTTAAAATATTTAGAAAAAGAAAAAAAAATTGTTCAAGTCCATTGTACGTGTGGCACACGTATGCCACACGTGTGGCTATACAGCAGGGCTGGTATTGTGTGAATAATATTTTAAAATTACATCAAAATGGATGAGAAAAATGTTCAACATAAGGAAAAAAAAAAAAAGAAAAATTTCAGAGTCAAGTTATGAAACTGAACATATTTTTGTTAGTAATCAATGTTACAATTTAAAATAAAAAGGTTTAGGCTATAGCTCGCCAGAATCCCTATGCGTAAAGCATTGGCCTTCTGTCAAGAATCTGGCGATTAACCCTACTAAATTTCTGCCCAATTTCGCTAAATCTGCCCACTGTCTGGCAATATTCTGGCGGAAATTTCTCGCAGGGGCCATTTTAGTTTAAAAATATGAATCTGCAGGGGGTACGTTGAATCGACATCAAGCGAAAATTGATTTTCCCAAAGAATTGATATGTCGCGCCGCGGCTGGATTTATTGACTCGCAAAATAAAAAAATGAAGTAAGCAGACGTAGTAGGTGGCAAAGACGCAGTGGAATTCAATTCTCTCTGTACCCACACACACGTACGACAGAGTAAATATTTTGATGGTCACGATAAAGCTGAATAATAGCGGGTAAAAACTGTTTTTATAGTATTCGATCAATTTTTTTTTTTTTTAAACTCCATATTCTCGTTTTCGCATGCATTTCAAGTTTTACGCGCTCTCCCTCTCTGCACTATCGACGGAATTTATTTGTAATCTAGACCGGAATTTTTTTTTTTCAATTTCCACGGTGAGCTCGAAAATTTGAATACTTGATATAACGCGTACCGTTTTAAATAGTATTCGTTGAATCTTGATACTTTGTTTCCAAATGAAAAATTCGATTCAAAGTTCGAATAAATAAACAAATGATGGTAAAACCAAAAAAATCATTGAAATTCAGGAAGCCAACTTGATTACCTCGGACGATCGGACAGAGGTCGAATTCCTAGGCTGCCCTTTGAAGTATCCCAGGGGCGCGCCAAACTCGCCGCTCGCGTTGTTTGATGAAACTTCCTACGGAGATTCTTGGCGGATTCTTGGAGCGTGCGAGCGTTTATCCGCGAGCCTCTCGTCTCCCTTTTTTTAAGGGATTCTTTGGGATTGTTTCATTTTTTAATTGCAAGCGTTCTTTACTGGAACTATCGAAAAACCATTGGAGTCGATTTCAATACTATCTTTTTTACTATGTAAAGAAAGTTTATTAAAACAGTAAACTTTGGTATTAAAATAAAATTATTTTATCACTCCTTATTAAGAGACAGTAAAATTTACAGAGTAAATCGAAAAAAATTGTTTGATTTGCATATTTTACAAATTAATTTCTTACCTTTCAGTTTCATACTGCAAAATTAATCATGCGAAATGGTTTTAACGTACAGCCCTATAAAATTAAATTCAGCTAAATTATAAAGAAGGATTTAAAAATTCTACAACAGTAAAAATCGTAAAAACCCTAATTTTAGGAGCAAATTGGGATTTTTAATAATTCTTGTTACGAAAATCTCTGTGGTTCAACGAGTAGAGTCCGAGAAACAAGAGCCAGTCCCTTTTTTACCGCCAACCAAAAGACGTAGGAAAAAGTCTACGCGCTGTGGGTGAAAATGTGCGGCGGTACTAAGTCGCGGATGCGATTATCGAAGAGCTCGTTAGCTGTCTGGCAGACGTCTGAAAGCGCGAAGAAAAAATGCTTGTTAGGGGTGGGATGCTTTTTGCCGGTGTTGTTTGTTTAGGCGATGTGCTTTTGTTTCTTTGAAAGACCGTTGTTTAACAATTCTTCTTCTGCTTTTTTCAACCTGCTGTTCTTTAAATTAAAAAAAAATTTTGTAAATTGTTCTTCTGCCACGGTTAAGTATAAAAAATTATATTTATTATACCTAATTATACTTAAATACAAAAATTAATAAAATTATAATAATTTAATTCAACAAAAGTAATTAATTTATCGTAAAAAATTAAATTTCAGAAATTTTTTTTTTGTTATTTGTAAGAAATATATGGAAAGTTATTGAAAAATAAATAAACAAACAAATTTTTTTTAAATAAACTTGCTTCATACACCACTCAATCAAAAGATACGACGAAACAAAACAATTCCTCGGGTTCTTTTTTCGTCGTAACTCTTTCCGTGACATCTTGAAAGCTTTTTTTCCAAATAAGAAGTCTCCCCGAGAGTAAAAAAAAAAAGCTGAAAATTATCATCCGAAACACCATGACAAGTCAGAAACTGAGGGGAGAGGGTAAAAGCTCCGGGCATAAATAATACACTCCGACGGCTTATCGCGGATCGATGCAGCTCGACAATTTTTACGCGGTGATAGTTTTGAGTGCCACCGCGCCAGCTCCCAGCCTACAGCTTTTATTTCATGGAAAATATACGCGCGACTCGGATTGGTGAATTTCAACTCTGATTGTTTGTTGAATTTACTCACCTATTCGCTCTTGATTTAAATTGAATAATCGTCGTGTGAGTTAAATTTTATTTAGTAGTTAAATCAATCTTTCATAAAACATAATTCAGAATAAAACGCAAAAAATTAAAATACATTTCGACGTCGTTTAAAATTGTACACGTAGTAATTTGTTTGATCAAGTCCGTTCGCAAACCGACTTTGTGATTCTCATCCCGGGTGAGAATTTTTCTCCTCCACTCTTTTTAATTCATCACCGACACATTGACTCACATTTTTCCCTCCGTCTGGTGGCTTTACTTTTGTGTAGGTTGCTGCCTTCCATACCCCCGGGGTCTCGCATCTTTAATTATTCTTCACTCGCGGCCGTCAGTTCTCGCTCTTCCTCTTTGACGAGTTTGAAGAAATTGCTGTTGCAGTTTATGCGAGATTGATTGCGGTTTGTGTGGAGAGAAATATTTTTTTACTACTGAAATATAAATCAAGTTGAACGCTCGACTAATTGATTTTATGAATTAACTCTTGTAATAATCCAGTTAAATTTATTCAATTGTCGTGGCCTTACAACAAATTTCATTAATTTGCCTGGAACGAAGACGTCGGGGTCAGGCCAGGTCATCGTAAATTTTAGATAAATTTATTACGCTTTAAAGAAGATATGTATCTTAATGTAGCTCAGCTCTGAATAGCATAAAATAACGGACCACTCAGACTTGAAAAATGAAAGAGGATGCTGCAGTGCTATTTCACCGAGGGAGCGAGAAACCCGGAAGAGTATCGAGCTTTTACGACTCTTAATGGTACTGGCGATGACGACAATGTCGCTTTTATTACCTTTCATTAAGAGAAAACTCCCGAACGGACCTTAATTTTTCTTCGGACACATTTAAATGAAAATAAAGCGAAAGCGGTTATTCATTTCGGTGCTTCAGTTTTCATTTTTTTAATGCAGTTTTTTACTATCTAAGTATCACCTTCTAATGATAAAAATTTTCTAAATCGTTTTTATTTTGGACATCAACATTTATAAGTTATGTTAGTTTATAAATTTTGTGCATGGTATCAATCAATAGTCAATACAATAATAAATTGGACGGATTTTTTCATAACTCGATGATTTAACAAAGAAATACTTATAAACAGTCACTAATCCCATTACAAATAAAAAAGATAAAAGGAGAGAACCTTCAATTTATAGAATAAACTCGATTGAAAGCAAAGGCGGAGTCTTTTCTTGAGATCCTTGCTGACATTCCACAATACTATTATACCCACGGTTCCGGGTAATAATAGGAGCTCAAGTGCCGATAAGGACGAGCCGAGGTCCGTTCCCCTTTAATCCAGCGCAAATCCATCCGCTCTACTGTTCGAGCGGATCATCCAGGACCATAACCAATATTTGGTCCTAAGGACATATAATATTATTATTATTATTATTATTATTACTATGACTTTATGCAAGCATGAAATTTTGAGGTTAGAAACTTTAATTTGTTGAAAACTAACCTCAAAATTTAATTAACGATCCTATTTTATTATGGCTTTTAGTTGATAATAAAAATTTGAGGCGAGGAATTGAAAATTTTTGACGAGTTCTAATCACAAAATTTAAATTCGTTAAAAACTAGTTAAAACTTGAGTTTAGTTCATAATTATAAAGTTTAAATTAATATTCTTTTGTGCTAGGAAATAAGTAACTTCCGCCGGACAATCAATTCGATCTTGGCAAAATTTACGAAAACTTGATTCTCAAAGAGCCGAAATACTTAAAACTCAAAGTATACTTACGATATTATCTTTGGTGCAGCATTATCTGAACCGCGACTTGAGAACCGGATTAGGGTCAAAGATTATGAATCGTCTCGGTATGAGTTTCAACTTTGAATAAGAAAAGTCATAATTCGGAAAAAAAAATCCATCTCTGCTGCCTTATTCATTCATCTTTTTTACCTTCCCGGTGCACTAAAACACCTCTGAAACTTTTGTAAACACGCTTTCTCTCTCTCTCGCTCGCTGTTTCTCCTGGTTCTTAATAATTGATCGACTCGCAAGCTAGATAGCAGCCAAGGCCGTATGGATTATGGGAAACGCGAATCTTGCATTATGGGCGCGCCAATTTCCAAGAAACTTCCGGGTCGAGGGGTAAAATCGAACTCACCGTGGTGAATTATCAAGTGGATTTACAAAGATTTTTTCCCGAGATGTTAAATTTTTAGCGGGCGTGGGCGAAAGTTGGTACGACTGAATTTTTCATGCGGGTTTTGTTTATTGATTCGAACGGATATTTCAAAAGCGTTCGAACAACGGATTTCCGAATACGATTTTTTTTTATTTATAAAACTTGAAATGCAATCTTTTCGAAAAAGATGACTGCAGTTCATCGTGTCAATAAAGAAAAAGATATTTTCGGCTCCATTTTCGGTTTTTTAAATTTAGGAGGAAAATAGGAGTTTTAGACGATGAATTTTTTTATTAAACTGCAATAATCGTCCGGTAAATTCACTGACTCAATTTAAAAAGATATTAAAAATAAAAAATGAAAACAGATCCAGAAAATTTATAATAATTAATGAATTCAGTTTTAATATAAGCGAAAGAGAGAGAGAGAGAGAGAGAACGAGAGACTCGAAGCGATCAGTCTAAATTTCCCGGACAGAAGCTTTCATCTCGCTGGGTGCCGGAGGAAAAAAATGAACTCTTAAAATTAATGCCGTCGCTCGGCGTCTGAAAGAGGAGGTAAATTTCGCTCGAAGACCTTTTTCACATTAACGTTTGAAATCAAGGAAATTAAATTATATTTCTGCTAAAAAGAGCCCCCCGTTAAAAGTCGGATCTCGATACTCTGATTTTTAAAGCTCCAACCCCCTTCTTTTTTTACCCTTCGACGTTACAAAGTATTTTATCGAGCGTACGGCGTAAACTCCGTTAAACCAAAATAACTCGCCTCTTTCCCGCATAATCCGAATGCCGGTTTTGTGTACACGCCCCCCTGGAAATAATTAAATTTCCTCGATTAGCGACTAATCGAGTTTGAGGAATCCAACACATCGATCTATCGAGCCGCTCCGGCAACTATTGAATAGGTAAACTACTTCGGGCCTGCGGAGTCGCTCGCGAATTAGCGATGCCAGTCTCTACATTTAATCGATTTGTACCTAAAACGTAAACTTCTCTCTCGACAGATTTTCTCAGAGTTAAATGTGTCGTTTTTTAATCGACAATGTCATTCATTCCTTAAAAGTCTTAACATTGTCAATTCATTGCAATTTCAGATAATAATTATATCAAACCATAATATTTCAATTATATATTATGCACTGTAGACTATATCTCGCTTATTGAAATCAATCATACTTTTCTGTACATTTTTCATACCATATTTAATATTTGATAAAATACTAGACGATGATTAATTTTATACTATAGTGTAGAAGCAGTAAATGAAGACTATGATTATCTAAAACATATATTTGCGTGTAACAATCATGGTGGGGCATGTCTATAATTAGATCATCAATAATATTGGTATCCTCAAATTTAGTTACAATAATTGAAAAGATCAATTATTAAATCTTAAACACAAAATATTCATACTTTACTAAATGAAAATTAACAATTTTAACTTATAGAGAGTGATGTAGAACGTACGAACGTATTATATAATAAAAACATGAAAAACTAAGCCAGACACTCTTATCTTCATGTAATTAATTAAGCGATCCGGGCTCATAATAATTAATCTCCAGCAGTCTATTCTGCTAGCTGATATCCCCGGATTATGTTCTCAAACGTCCGGGACTATTGGTTTATCGGATCCCTGTAAAATTAACTTACCCAAGGAGATGTTTTTTTTTTTTTTTTTTTTTTTTTCCTCAATCGATTGCCCGCCCCAACAATATCCTTCATCCACTTTGACTAGGCATTTTAAAGTTTACCGGTACGTCGATAAATTATGGGGACGGTATAACGCGATTACCCCCGGAACTCCACAAGCAACAAAATGTTATCGATTTACCGTCCCGCATCGAGGATGATTCAATTTTCTGAAAAGTTGGTTGGGTAATCGACTCTTACCCTAATCGCGCGGCATAATTCAACTCCGAAACAATAATATAATCGCGCGGTCGAATCGTAACTCGTAAACAAGTCCTCCGCGCTTTCCGTAGTCCAATGGTTTCCCGCTGATATTAACAAACGAAATGAAAAATAAAAGGGGGAGTTTTTTTTTTGAGGTGATGAAAAACACTTTGGTCCAGGTGCAACCGAGTGAGGAGTCGAATATCATAAATCCGGGAGGCACATCTGCTTTCGGCCGTGCAGAAAAATGCGAGGAAAAATGCACGCACGAAGTATTCTGCAAAATCGACGCTTTCCGGCTTCTTCTCGACTCCGGTATTGGAGGATTTTTTTTTACGACGGCGAGGGAGGGAGCGTGAATAAATACTAAAAGCTGTACTTCTTTTTTTCTTTCTGCGAACTTTTTCTTGGAGTAAGATATCAGAGTGCGAATAAAGTATCGTGATCGTTGGTACAATTATTTATGATTAGATTGTCGAGCAGAATATGTAAGAAAGACTGGAACTAAAGTGCGGAAAAAGTTGAAACCATTTTTACAGTGATCTGAAAATGTTATGATTTTCAGTTTTAGAACATTGTAAATTTTAGGTTAATGCTTGGACAGAAATTATAACAATTTTATTACTACTAAAATACTGTCATGTTTAAAGTACTGTAAGGGAAGATGCCGAATTTTCAGTGATATTTTTTTCTGAAAATTCTTGATTTTTTATGAATTATAAGATTTTTTAGATAATTTTTTATCCAATATAACCAGACATAAATTTTTGAATAGTAAGAATTATTGATGTTTGCAATAATTTTTTACATGCTTAGTATATTACCTATTCATACGAATATTTCGGGAACTTTCATGAACTATTCTTCGATTAATTTTTGATACTATTAAATAAAACTAAATAAACTAAACAATTTTTTCTATTCATCCTCTCTATTGCTTTTTAAAATAAGTTTGATGTATACCATCTATACTTACCCTCATAAATAACTAGTCTTGATAAAAACATTCAGCATTAATGTAAATGTTGTTTTCAAAATTTTACAGGAACAGACTGGAGAGCAACACCGAGCACTGGAACGCGCTGCTCTTGTCGCTTCGCGAGCTCATCGAGTGGGTCATACGCAAGGACACCGAGCTCACGGGTCTCGGTCCGGTGTGCGGCGACGTCGCCACCCTGCAGAAGCAGCAGGTACGCACGCCCTTCCACAACTCCTTCCTCTTTTTATCACTGTTTATTCATGGAAACTTGCCCGGTTTATGATGGAGCATCGTAAAAGACAGTTTGATGGATCGCGTTTGCGACCGTTAATATTAAGGGCCCGGGGCTTTATGGATTCTGCTTACTATTTTTTCACCCCCACTCTGATTTACCCGTCTAGACTTTATCACCCAGTTTGCGAAAAAAACCTTCAAAGTGAAACCTTTAATAAATAATAGATCCTCACACGGCCGTTGGGCTAATAAATACGAGGCAGAGTGGATCAATCCGTCGGGCACGCACAAACGTATGCAAATACAAACGGGAATAGACGCGCCCGGTGCCTCGTTTGGAGACCGATTATTTATTTAAAGGGCTCGCAATTGACGAAGACCCGGGGTAAATACAGGTGAGCAACAAATTTACGCGCCGAATTAGTCTGGGTTGGATTCAAACTTTTGTTTGATTTGAGTTTTGAATTTTCATTGTAAATGCATTTACTTCACGAAAGCTTGCAAAAATCACTGGACAGTCTGCTTATGAAATTAAAGGTCGGGTACTAAAATTATTCGAAAAATGCATCAAAGCAGACATAAATCTTCCCTGTCCACTCGTCAAATTTACAATCTTAAAACGTGTACTTTTCCATCAGTTACCAGGGCTAAATCTCATCTTGCAAGTGCATTGAAGGTTACAGCACAATGCGAAGATCCGATGAATGCGCGCTGGCCTCGTACCCAAACCGACGCGCATGTCCGATTATTCGTACAAAACGAGGTAATTGCCTCGGGCTACCAGAAGCGCCCGGTGGCGGGGCGTCAAAGCCGAGTCTAATCCCGATTAGTTCGCGGGCGATACAAGCATCCCCCACCCCCCTACTGACGCACACGAGATAAGGTGCTTGTTTTGAGCCCGGGAGTTTCTTTTGAGCGTGCTGGATTTAGGTTGAGCTGGTTTTAGTTTTTTAATTGGCCGATTAGCAAATCTTCTTTTTTTCAAAGACTTTGTTCGGGCTTTTGATAGTGGGGTTTGAGAAAATTTGGATGCTTCGAAATTCAAAAGGTTTTTGAATTTTCTTAAGATTTAAAGGCTCGCTGAAAGCTTTCGGGCTTTCAAGTAGTTTGGTCTGCTTGGTTCTGATGATATCGAGTAGATAGGAAGTATTGAATATTTTATGAGAATGAAAACTTTGAATTTCCTGTATCATGATAGAAACATTGGTTATAAAACTATGTCAATCTCATTAAAATTTTTATTGTAAAGATAATCAGCGATAATGAAAAACTGTAATGTGAGTCGCAAAAGCTCAGCTTCTCTTTGTTGTCTTCAAAATTGATTCTGGTTTTACAAAGCCAACAAAGGCCTTGTTAATTTTTGTTGTAGCTGCTGAATCATTAGTGCATCAAGTCTGGGTGTAAATTTTATAATTTGGTGAACGAGTTGAGATTCGCTACCTCCAGTGAAAGTTCATTATCAATCCAGCCCTAAATAAACAGTCTCTGGATGAAATAAAGGGAGAGGCAAGAATATCATTTTATTTTATTTTTTCCTCCTCTTGGCCAGAGCAAACAGTGCTCTCCAACTAACCTCGGAATAATAATGCCTTCTCACTTCATTTAAATAATCTTCAACTTTGTAATTAAAACCACGCTTGGAAATTGCGGAGCCCCGCACCGGTGAGTTACGATCGCGCTTACGCGGCACCGAGCGCTCCGGCCAATATAAACGTACTTCGCCACCCGCTGCTTATTCAGATTTACACTCGGAAAACTTTACAGAAATTAAAAAAGGTCGAATTTTCTCGACTACAAAACGACGTCAATCGCTAACCGGCCCCTGTAAATCAGCTCGAGAGAAAATTTTTCCCAATTCGCCGACGTGTGCCTTTTACGAGCCTCACGGTTTATATCGGGCCACCTTATCACCCCGCTTTGGGGGCGTTATTACGAACCCGAACGATCCAATATAAAGGCGTAATGATGTCGTAACCCCCCCGCGGAGATATCTGCTGCAGCAAGCCTTTTTTGTTTTAATTTCTTTCTTTTTTTCCAGCCGAATTTTCCTGGCGAACGGTTATCGCCGACTGTCGTATCGACGATGAATATTGAGTTTTAAGTTTTTCAGTTCTATTGATCACCGTGCCGTTACTGAGCAATAAGTAGTTGCTAGGGTCTTTAGCAGAGGCTGTGTAAATCAAAATTTTAATGTGTTTTAGTAAGGATCTGAAGTAAAGTAAAACATCTTGGACTGAAATGTATACTTGAAATATTGAAACTATAATGATAAACAGTATTAATAATGCATTAGCTTTTCACCTAGGACTTGAATATCGATTAATTGACTAATACTTACGAAATTGCAAGGTTTTTGAATTTTTCTCTCTGCATTTATGTTGGTGTTTTGTAAAACTAGACAAAATTTGAATTGTAGAGGGACTAAATCCAACTTTTTGATAATAATCAGAATCTCAAAGGACCTCACAACCGCAGACGACGAGGTGCATTATACGGCGCTAAATGCATTTTGCTTAGTTAGGATTAGCTGAATTCAATTAGTTCGAAAACACGAAGAGTCTCGGTTGGTTAAGGCAATGTTGCCGCATTAACCGTAAACATACACTGTCAGGAGTAAACTACGCGTTACTCCAACGCAGATTCAAACTGACATTTGAACATAAATATCTTCCCGTAAACACCGTAAAAATTTTTTTATCTCTTTTCAATAATTTAAATCATTGTTTTATTCGTAATGATTGCACGCAATGCGCACCCCAGGATCGGCTTATTTCATAATAACATTTGAATTTTAATCTAATTTGAGAAAACCGCGTATGAGTTTGCAAGATAATAAGGGCACGTTTTCAAAACTAAGCCGCTTAGTTCCCTTGATATCCCCGCAATGTAATATCCAGCAATTAGTGCGAAATAATATTATTCTACCTTTGGAATGATGATGCCGAAAACTTATTAAAATAATTAGCCTTGTGTTTCGCGTCCCCGTTTTGCATTTATACATCCTTCTTTGAATAATCCCCTGGATAACTTATCATTCGATTACACCCCATTTGTTGAAAATCAATGAGCTCAACTTTTTACCTGAAATTCACTTTATCTCCGGGTGGCACCTGGTATATTATCGAGCGATAACCGCGTTGGAGATAAGAAAGATAAAGAAGAAAAAATTATCTCCGCGGGAAAGTCTCCCCCCTTAGACAAAGAACCGGCGCTCTCGTTCCACTCACGGAAAACTCGTGTTGACTCTGCTCGCGGTCGCGCCTCCGCGCACCTGCGTCCCCACCCCCCGCGACTCCGAAATTTATGCCCGCCCGTGTCTCTGCCTGACGCGAGCTGGTACGGCTTCCTGGGTTGTTTCGCCCGGGCTTTTGTCACCGAGTAAGACGCTTGTTTTTAGGGCCGAATGAGCCTCCGTCTTCGTAACTTTAAGCTTACGTCGATACGTTTGAGTAATAAAATCGTAAAAGACGATTTTTTCAATATTTAGTTCATCAAATCGACAGAGAATATTCCGAGGATCTTGAATTTTTAATAATTTCAATTATTTTTCAGTTTAATTCTGTGAATCTTTGTTCAAATGTTACGGTTATAGCAGTTATAGAATTTTTCCATGACACTTTAAAATTTTTATAATTGTGAAAATCTTTTATCAATTCTTGAAATCATAGAAATTATCATTTTGCACTTCTTAAAATTGTGAGAAGTTTCTTTAGTAATTCTCATAATTCTTTTCATAGACATTATTATTAATTCTATTAAGAAAATTCTACACAAATTTCAATTCAAACTTATTAAAAGGTCAGAAATTACTAATTAAAGAGCAAATTATTAATGCAATAAAATTTGAAGAATTTTATTTCCGTATTCAAACGAAATTCCAATTACGGAGAATTTGAGCACACATAGCCTCGCGAAATTCAAGCGTGCCTTTTTGATTAAATACATGTATGCAAATGATGAGCCGCTAAAGATAACACTGTTATGCATATCTAACTGCAGGGGAAGAAAATTTTAATTTTCATCTGGAAAATAATAGCAACTGTATAAGGCTTTCGGGACAGCGGTATCGACTTAGCGAAACAACGTGCGGAAAATTTTCCAAAAGCCATGCAAATTTTCCCCACGTTATCTCGCCAACAATACATTGTGTATTAAATTTTATACGTATTTATTCACACTGCTTACTATGCATGCACAAACTTAGCTTCTTGCGTTTTGTGTTGTTACAATCCCTCTCCCTCTACATTGTTCGAGTTTAAAGTATTCATTCACATGTTAAGCTCAAAACCTTTTATTGAACCTATATGAATGGACTATAAATAATTTACCCGCGCATTGACAGATTTACCTATAAAAAATTTTCACATTTGTTCTAATAGTGCCAATTGATTTGACGCTCATCTTCAATTAATTAATCGACTCCTTTCCAGTCGTAGATATAATAAATCATCGCGCTGAGCTAGTGCATCAAAAATAAGTCAGCATTAAAACGCAGCTTCATTCATTAATTTTTCCTCACAATTACGTAAAAAGCGAAGAATTATCTCTAGTCAAAGGTTATTAATTAATTTTCTCGCGTCCTTCAAACGCGCATTAAAATCGCATTTCACGCTCGACTAAAAAAATTTCTTCGCTCGCGCGCGCCCCCGCGAATTCGGTCAATTGAATAATTCACACCGTAATTTCAGTCCGGTGTAACGCACGGGGAATCTCTCGTGTCGCGAAATTCACTTTACAAATGTGATTATGAAGAAATTCTTGAAATTCTTTCGCCCTTGATTTTGTATGAGTACATTCTACGGGCCGGATTAAAATTTAATATTGAAATGTAAATTCTCCAAAGCCTGTTAACTATTTTCAACGCCGCTGAAAAAAAGTGTGCCTGACAAAACATATTTTTTGTAAGAAAAATTTATCTTTAAAAACGAGTAACCATTCAGAGCGGATTCCAAGGGCCTCTTTTTTTCAAGAGGCTTATTTTAAAATACGTAGCTCCGAGAAAAATTCAAACTTCTTCAAGCTCACTTACCCGCCGTCGGGGGTAAAAAAAAGTCCCTAAAAATCCACCTTAAACGCGATTAATTTTCAGACGACGTTGAAGAAAAAAAGAAAAAAAATTTCTCCACGCGTCTGATAAACCTAAAAACCATGAAAATCCTTCGACATCAAAGCCATTCTCACCTTTCTCGACCCCGGGACGGCCACTTGACACCAAAGTTTGAGCGAGTAAAAAGCTGAGAGGATTGATTTCTCGAGTGCCGCGGCGGGAAATTAGCCCCCGCAGATTCCGGCCTTTTTCACGAGATAAGGCGAGTGGTAATTTATATATATATATTTTTTTTTTACTCGGTGCTCTAGTTTTTTACGCGCTTGTGGCTTTCCGATATATATATTTTTTTTTCGCGAGAGAGAGTGTGCATGTCGTGTGTTACAGGCGTGTCGATAAAATGTGTACGACGGAAGGGATTTTCATCGGGCGAACGTCACGCTTGGATGGAATTTTTCGGTTCGGTGCGATGAGTTTGAAAGAAGCTCGAGATGCACTTTCAAATTAAGAAAAGTCTTTGATAGCATCGCGTACCGGGGGTCGATACTTTTAAAAGAGCCACCACCACTATTCGAAAAGATCTTTTTTTAGGTTAGTTTTTCCGTCACCCAGGCAAGTTTCCATGTTACTTTCAATTCGCAGATTGAAAAACACATTTCAATATCCTCGATAAAACTAAAGAAAAAAAAAAAATTTATGGTGGGTTCGATTGTGTGCTTCCAGGACGATCATCGGGGATTCAGAAGGCAGCTCGAGGACAAGAGACCAATCGTGGAGAACAGTTTGCTCAGCGGCCGACAATACATCGCCAATGAGCCGCCTTTGTCGGACACCTCGGACTCGGAAGGTGAGTTTATGACCTCCTCCCAAGGGAGCGATTTTCAACTGAATTTCACTCTCTCTGGCTGGTGCGCTGGTGTGCATTTTGATAAGATCGGAACTTGAGGTCCACTGGCTGTTACTTCGAATGATCTTGTTGAAGGATGCCCGAAAATATTTAGCGCTTTTTGAGTAGAATATTGCTTTTTAATCGATGTACGTTAATATTATTTTGGATTCCAAGAATTTAGATTTTTGTACAAAAGACCAAGATTCCATAAAATGTGTAAAGTTAGAACTCAGTCGGAGCTTTGATTATTTGATTCTGTATGAAATTTACTTTTATTGATACGATAAATTATTAGAGTGAAATAAAAAAATTTTAAGAATTGAAAGTTTACTTGGACTCCTAATAGCTATTTTTTTTTACTATTAGATTTTTAAAATAAAAATTCAAATAAATTTAGAGTTCTAAAAATTTGCAGCCAACTCCTTTGATTCAAACTTTGAAAATTCTAAGAATTCAGATGTTTTTTTTTTGCTATTTTTAATTTGGTTCATATAAAGTGTATGCTCTGACTGATCAATGATTCAAATAAAATTGCCCGGATACTTTGATACGGCAGAGCCAACGGGCGTAAATTGTCGAAATTCTCTTGAATATAACATAATCCACGCCTATAGGGTGGATTCCAGTTGGTACAAAGCGTGCCATAAATTTCTCCGCGGTTCTGAAATTTATTCTCGGTTTATCAAAAACAAACCTTTGTACTCTATTTCTCTCTCTCTCTTTCTCTCCTGACACTCGGGTCCATCGATTCAAATCCTGGAGTTCTTCTCTCGGAGGTAAAAAAAAAAAAAAAAAAAAAAAAAAATGAAAAACTGGTTTCTTCCCGCAGCTTCATTACGGGCTAGTTAACAAATGAAAACATCGCGATCACGAATTAATCGACCAATGAATCACGCATCGTATCGGCGAGGTGGTTTTTACGCCGGCTGTTTTGGCTTTGATAACGCGCTTCGGAGGGGCTATCTGCGGCCAGCTGTTATGCGCGGCGTTGATTTACAAGCGTCGCGATTTCTCTCTCTCCCTCTGCGGGGGCGAGCATTTCTGGAATTTCGGGGGCCGCCTGATGGGTTAATCTGGAATGATTTGGGCTTTCGAATTTCGGGCTTGATTAAAAGTTGCGGGGGCTAGTTTTGATTAAAATTTCAAACCTAGTGGACCCAAAAAAAAGGGAGGGAATTCGAAATTTTTTAATTTTGTCAAACATAAATCAAGAGAGGTTCGAAGCATCGAAGAAAATTGCAGAGCGCTGCTGGAGTGGTACCTAATGCACCGCGAGGCCGCGATAACGTTAATTAAAACGCATCTTTCACCCAATATCCGAGCGTCAGTCGTCGGACTGGTCGACAGCCCGATATTACAACTGTCCAATCCGTTGGCGCGCAGTTGGATTTTTATTTTTTTTATTATTTTGAGCTAACCGATTTGCGAAACACGTGCGGATAGTCGATTTATCGGTAGCCGGCTTCTTTCGATTTCCATACTTCTTATCTCCGAAACCTTTTTTTAAAATGCTTAACGTGTAATTTATTGGTTCAAGGTTGTTGACTAGCTTATAAAGTGATAAGTCATTCTGAGTAATTAACTTATGCTTAAATAATTTAATGTACTCTCGTGCCAGGAGAATTTTTTTGTAGATTCAACTTATCATTGTTTGAAAATAGATTATTTATCGATATATTTATATAAGTTTTATATCCACATTTCTCTTCGGAAATTGAAAAATTTGATATTCTTTCATACAGCCGGACGCGACCTCGACTTGGACTCGCGCGGGTACAGAAGTGCCGAGGAGCAGGCGCGAGAACTAACCCGGAGCATCAGACGCGAAGTCAACAAGCTGTCGGAGCTCTGGAACGCTCTGATCGAGCGAAGCGACGCCTGGAAACGCAAACTCGACGACACCACAGCGGTAAGTACTAAAATACTTTTTTCAATATAAAATTATACCATTTCATTCGTTCTGGTAA
Organism: Encarsia formosa; assembly: GCA_038277355.1. Taxonomy (NCBI): domain Eukaryota; kingdom Metazoa; phylum Arthropoda; class Insecta; order Hymenoptera; family Aphelinidae; genus Encarsia; species Encarsia formosa. Next base: position 24,622,375 of record CM076188.1, on the reverse strand, counting down.
ATATTATGAACAATTTAATAATTATCATAAATAAATCCACAATAAATTGGAATTTTTTTCGAAGTTTATCAATTACCAGCTCAAAATGAATGGTCTGCTCTAAAATTTTGTTTGTTTGTGCTTCAAATTATCCCATCATTATACTAAAAAAGGTAAGTCAAGATTTTAAAGTAGGACTTCAAGTTTGTTTATTAAAAAAAAAAAAGATGAAGGAAACATTTGATGTAAAATAAGCCCGTTCAGAAAGTTCGTAAAAATTCCAATAGTTTTTCTTTGGCGCAGGTTAAAGTAAGCTCCAAGTTTTTACGGATATATTTTTTTTTTACCAAAAAAATTTTGGCAAGCAAAACCGCATCTCATTGTTGATTTTCTCGGGGCAAAGTTTACGGGAAGCGCTGTTGATTCGCCGGGATTTACCACAAACTCCATATTCCCCCCACTTTTTTTATTTCCACAACTAAAACACGAGAAAATTCGTCATGTTTTTTACGGTACGAAAGTTAGTTAACAAAGTTCTGGAAAAAAGCGTATATTATATCCCCGGCATTAAAATATTTTCCAATATCAACGCTAACTTTAGACCCGATAAAAATGCAGCTTATTCCGTGAAAGTTTTCACAATAAAACGGGGAGCATCAAATCTTATTTTCTCATATAATCTCGTGAGCCATCGGTCACCTTATCCCGCTCGTAAAACTGCGTAATCCGGCAAAAAAAAGTCCATCGTTTCGCGAATGAGGAAGAAACAAAAAGACGCCCCTGGGATACTCATTACACAGCTAAGCATATATACCTTTTCTTTCTCTTTTTTTTATTTTCCGGTACAAATTTTTGTAATCTCCGGACGGACAACGTTACTGTTATTTCCGGTGGCGGGGTTTTTTTTTTTTTTTTTTGTTATTTTTTGAGGATTAACTGACGAAAATATGAGGCGCGTTTTTCAAAAAAATTTTATTATGCAGTGAATCAAATTGATAAATACCCGGCAGAATTATGTACTTAAACTGCGGCTTTTTTAAAATTTTTCATGGTTTATCAGCTTGAGGGAAAATTTTTATAATCCCGTTGTTCGTTGAATAAAATTGCGGTTATGGGGAATTTAAAATTATACAAAAAAAAAAAAAAAAAAAAAAAGCCCGACAGTTTCGGTAACAATTTTGAAAATTACAAATGTCTGGTATTTTGCGAGTATTTTTTCAATAATTTCAAAAATTTTTTTAAATCTATTATCGCTGTTTTTTTAAAAAATACCATAATTTACCGTAAACGAAAACATAAAAATAAGCGTTAACTACTAGACTAATCAGCCGACAATAGAAAAAAAAAAAATCCACGAATTGTCTCAATCGAATCAATTAAAGGCTTGTCAATAAAACGTTTACGATGGAAGCCCACCCGCGATGCAATAAGGGAAACAAATTTCCCAGGTCATCGAAACAATCGCGTCTTCTTCGTTTTATTTTTTACGTCTCCAGAGGGGGGAAAATACCTACTTTCGATGGTATCGCGTCTGTATCTATTTGTCGAAACGACGCCGCGAGACTTCCGGGAAGCTTGGAATTGTCCCTGCAGGGAGCGTTTTAACCGCGTGAGACGATGATTATTATTGGTCAAACTTTTTTTATATCTACGGTTTTTATGTAATTTAATAAAAATTTGGGCTTTTTAAATTCGGATTTAATCCTCTTCTCCAATACAGGCCGCAGGGGAATAAAAATACACCATAAATTTTTATCAGTTTGGTCAGATTTAAATATTTTACTTTTTATTTATGTATAAAGTCTAAAAATTTATAATTTACTATGTAAGATGAAAAAAAATTTATTTTATTTTATTAACAACGGCTTCACAGATATATTAAAATTTGCGAAAAGTTGTGTACTTTAGTCACCACTGACTTTTTCTTTCATTATTATTATTATAATGAAGTATCTTCAAAATCATCTTCCACAAATATTTTTTTATTGATTAGTTTATTCTATCATTTTTTGTGATTGTTGGTGATTCTATAGCCTTTTGAAAATTTTTAATGCTACTTCCAACTCTTTAGCATTAATGTCAATGTAATTATACTGGCAGCTTGTCAGAAATGCGCTAGCGTAATTTTACTTTTTACAATAACAAATATCTCCAAATATCTCTGTACCCACCCTAATTTTTACTTTCAAAACTTTAAATCTGTGAAAAATATTCAATCCTTTTTCCCAATTCCCGCGGGTATCAAAAAATACTCGATAAATTTTTCAATCAAAACCACAGCATTGATAGCCGCGAAAAAAAAGGATCATCCCGGCGTTAATTACGATTCAATCACGGCCCTAATCTGGTATATATAGGCAAGGAATTAATTTTCGATGCGTGCGTGCGGGATAATCGATACGCGAGCAGCCGACTAAAAGTCAAATATATCCCGGAGGCCCGGAAGTTTGATCAACTCAAATGTTTGCCCGAGTCCTTTTCTCTCTTTACGCGATTTTTTAAAAACCAAACTTTGCACGTGTGTGTGTTTTCGCGGACGATGCTGTAAAAATAAGAGGATGAGTGAGAGGAGGATTTACATTGGAAGTGGCCTCCGCGAGAATATCCGTCTTGCTCGAGTGGGGTCCTCGATTCGTAATGAAGTGGCTACTTAATCACCCGATTCCCACTGAGGCTGACCCCTCAATTAGTTAATTAACCAATGAGTTCGCTCTCTCGATTTCCGGGTGCGTACGGCGTTTTTTTCTGGCACTTCGGTTGGTCGTTTAAATTTATTTATGGGGAACTTGATATCTTCATGGTAAAAAGATCTGAATGTTTTTTTTTTTTAATTAATGGAATCGCAATGGAATTGAAATTAATAAATTACCAATTTAAAAGCCTGCGTAGTAATTTTTCTAATTTACTAGGATCATTAAGAGTAATAATATTATTAGTTATTAAATTATTTTAAATAAAATATATTAGTAACGTAATTTACACAATAATAAATTGCAGTACCAGTTACCAATAGGGACTTAATAAAATTATTTCATTATTAACTTTTGCTAATAAATGTTGAATCTTGCAATGATAAGTAGTTTAATCACATTAGAGTTTAATTGTTTAACAAATAATTAAATTTTTCCAAGTTCAACCGGTGCAAATGTAAATTACTAATTTTAAATAAATAATTAATATTTATTTAATTTATTTTCAAGTATAAAAAAATAGAATTATGACAGAGTGGAAAATGAACCGAGAAATATATCGTGAAAAAATTTTGACCGGTTACCGGTTAGAGCTATCATTACTACGAGCATGAAAAATTATAGTGAATAATTATTACTTTTATTGTTTGCAATAAAATAATTATTTAAAGAATCAATAAAAATTGATTTCTTTCATTATTGAAATCGTAGTAGTTGCATAATTCTTACTTTTATTTTGAAAACATTAAAAATTTTATTCAAAATTACAAATTAAATTCAACTAGTCTGTTAAAACACCTTATTTAAGAGAATAAAAAGTTACAACTTGGAATAAAAAATCTGTTTTTTCTCAAAAGTTATCCTCCCTCGAATAAAGTCCTCCCGGTAACTCCCATTCCCAGCCAATTACATAATTGAACGATCTGCTTGGCAAAGTCGGCGTTAGAAACGATAAAAGAGAGAAGTTCGCGGGACTTTTATTACAGAGACTATATAGACAGATCAAATGCAGTTTATCTCGCCCTCGCGGAGGAATGTCCAAAGTGCAAATATTTGCCCGGAATCCTTTTTTTTTTTTATTCCTCTCGATTCGTGCAAACGTTGAGCCCACCTGCTGGGATATTCTTTGTTCGGTTTACGCGTATTTACGTTGTAACTAAAAAAGAGAGTATCAGATGAGAGCTATTTTTCAGAATTGTTTAAACTATGTAAATTATGTATACATACACTATAATAATAAATTATTACTTATTTATGTGTGTAGTAAATTTCTATTTTTTTTACTAGTAAAAAATGATATTAAAATCCGAAAGAAAATCGTCGTAAATCTATCGTAGTAAAAAGTATTAAATAATCGGCACCGGCCGATCCTACTTCCTCTCATTCGCCCACGCTCCTTTAAACTGCACGAGCGCCGGGAGGATACGCGATGTGTCATTATATGCAGCTCTGTCATGTAGATTTCCCATTGAATAGAAGACCTTTTTTTTCGTTTTATTTTATCGGTTGAATCATTTATGAGATTTTGCAAGCCCGTCGATGATTTTGTGTTTTCATTGTCGAAGAAATTCAATGGACTGCACTTTCAAATTAATTTTATTTTATCAATTCCACCGGGATTTTCAATGTTTTTTTTTCTTCCTCGTCAGAGTCAAAATAAATAACTTTGGAACTAGGACGTCTGTGAAATTAATAAAAATTATTTCACCCCACCCACTCGGGGATTTTATCGATGAATTCGCAACCTCGATTCAAATTCCGATAATTTAAACATGTGAAACATACTTTCCACACAATTTTTTTTTTCTCTCTTTCTCCACGAAATTGTTTGAATATTTACCCGAGTATCCGCGATAAATAATGTATCTCGGGCACTTCTCTCGAGTCTCCTCTGGCCGCTCGACAGTTTTTACGAACTTATAAATTTTCTTCCTTCCCACCGAAGCCTGTAAAGAAAATTTTTATACCCTGTGAATCTTGTTCGGATTCTTGTATAGGAGGATTGGGGAAAAATAAAGTTAACTTGTTGTGAACTTTCTAACGTTTTATGAAGTGGTAGTCGGGCCTCTAAAAAACACTTTTTAATTAATTTAAAACTCGTGTAGTAAAAATTATAAACTCGTTTTTTTGATATTCAAACGTATTCATGTAAGTTGTCTTTCAAAAAGTTTACATGATGTGTTTTGAGAAAATTACAAATTTGTAAAAAAAAAAAAAACAAAAATTTTGACAGTGATTTTTTAAACAACGCTAAAAAAGCTCCATTCTAAATTAACTTTTACCTCAACTGAATACTGAAATGAAGTTTATTAAAAGTGAAGAAAACTCTTCAAAAAAGTAGAGTTTTTAACAAAATTCTCGTACTAATTGAAGTGTTTTACATTCATTTTTATTTTCCACAACGTTTTTTTTTTCTACCTTCTAACAAGAGGTGCCTTCACAGTGGCAAGTCTGAGAGTCGTTTGACTTATTATAGCAAGGTACGAGATAGTCAGTTGGATTTTAAAAATTATGTTAAGCAAAAAGTTGAGCAAGCTGAAAATCTTCGGCACACAGTTAAAATGGTTATAAAAATAAGTATGAAAATTTTTGACTATCCAGTGGAGTAAAAAAGGCCGCTGATAATGAAAATGTAAAATTAAATCATCTGCAAAATATGTGTATTGGTGTTGAACTTTTGTTTTGCCCAGTTGTGCTAAAAAAAATTACCTTTTCGGATCAAAAAAATTTTTTATTTTTCAATCTTCTAATCGCTTAACTCTGCTTGAACAGTTTTAGATTTGCTGTGCTTGAAAATTATGGATCTCGGAAAGAAAAAATTAGATCATATCACGGCAGATACAAAAGATCTTGAATAGCCATCATCGATCCGTGTATTAGATATATTATTTTAACCACCCAGATGATTGTCAAAAAAAGTTTATTTTCAAAATATATTTTTCAAGAATTTTTATCCTGAACTAGACAGGAATTTTTGCCTAACCTTGTTTATATATTTGTTTAGCTCTTCCGGGATCTTCTCAGACAATTTTAATAATGCTCAACTATGTCGCGCTGAGCTAGGGCATTTTATTCATTGCTCAAATTCACTTTGCCCTGTTCAAAAAATTTTATTCACCGGTTTGGAAAGTTTAATTTTTGCTTTTTTGGAAAGCTATATTTGGCTCAAACATTTTTTTTGCTCTGCCATGCTCGGAAATTTTTTTTTTTGCTTAGCAATGTTTTGCTTTGCTCGGACATTTTTAATTTGCTCTGCCATGCTCGGAAATTTTTTTTTTTGCTTAGCAATGCTTTGCTTTGCTCGGACATTTTTACTTTGCTCTGCCATGCTCGGAAATTTTTTGCTTTGCTTTGCCTTGCTCGGAAATTTTTTGCTTTGCTCTGCCATGCTCGGAAATTTTTTGCTTTGCTCTGCCCTACTCTGCCATACTGAGAAATTTTTTGCTTTGCTCTGCCATGCTCTGCCATGCTTGAAAACTTTTTACTTTGCTCTACCCTGCTATGCCCTGCTCTTCTCGGATGTTTATTTTTATTATTTGCTTTAAAAAACACTAATTACGCAACAATACATAATAACCCTGTTGAATGTCCACACGTAACATTATTTTCAAGTAGATGATTATAAAAAGGAATCAAATATGGATATAGTTAATTATTTAATGATTTTATAGCCTCTTATGTCATAAATAATCAACAAATTGTTTTTTTTTATTTTTTTTATTTTACGTGCTTTTCTTTAACTCACAATGTTTCGTCGTTGTCGTCGTACGTTCAAAACTGCCAAGCTCTAGAACTTGGAGCTTGTAAGACCTGGAGGTCTGAAATTTTGCAGAGGGTCTAGGTTCGGATGACAATACATGAATCTGTAGTCACTTATCGACCTGAACCTCCAGGTCGCCGATGACGGGGGTACCTGAGGGAGTCATCTCCGAGAATTTGGGCTAAATTTTTCGGGGATGACTTTGAGGAAAGTTCTAGAGTATTTATCGAGGCAATTTGAACCTTAGTACCAAGGTCACCGATGATGGGGGTACCCGGGGTACCTGGGGGTCATCTCCAAGAATTCGGGTCGAATTCTTGGAATATGACTTAGGATAGATTTCGGGGGTGTTTTAGGGCATATGAGAAAGAAGTTTGAACCTGGAGAGCCAGGTCGACGATGACGAATGTACCTAGGGAACCTGGAGGTCATCTTCGAGAGTTAGGGACAATTTCGGCGGAAATGACTTTAAGAGGTAATATAGAATATTTATCGAGCCAATTTGAACATTAGTACCAAGGTCACCGATGATGGGGGTACCTGGGGGTCGTCTCCGAGAATTCGGGTCGAATTCTTGGGATAACGACTTAGGATAGATTTCGGGGATGTTTTAGAGCATATAAGGAAGAAGTTTGAAGCTGGAGAGCCAGGTCGACGGTGACGAATGTACCTAGGGAACCTGGAGGTCATCTTCGAGAGTTAGGGACAATTTCTGCGGAAATGACTTTAAGAGGTAATATAGAATATTTATCGAGCCAATTTAAACATTAGTACCAAGGTCACCGATGATGGGGGTGCCTGGGGTACCTGGGGGTCATCTCCGAGAAGTATAATTTAGTTGAACAAAAATGCAGAACTTTTAAGTCATCTCCGCAGAAATGGGCCCAAACAAGCTCCAAGTTCTAGAGCTTGGCAGTTTTGAACGTACGACGACGACGACGAAACATTGTGAGTTAAAGAAAAGCACGTAAAATAAAAAAAAAAAACAATTTGTTGATTATTTATGACATAAGAGGCTATAAAAACATTAAATAATTAACTATATCCATATTTTATTCCCTTTTATAATCATCGACTTTAAAATAATGTTACGTGTGCCACACGTGTGGCTCACACGTGTGGACATTCAACAGGGAAGTTGACCACAATAATATCAACAGTAATAGTTAAAATTAGTAAAAAAATAATTATTAATCACATTTGAAAAACATGTCACTTTCAACAATGATTAGTTTGTACTTTGTAGTGGTTAATTGCATATAATTAAATAATTTTTATTTTTTCTAGGACTTTATTGTTACTACAGTTTTTTTCAAAAATGTTTAATATGACTTCACAGTAGTAATATGAAAAATTTTAACAAAAATACTAAAAAATAATAGTATAATAAATGTTTTGATAAGGTATCGAGTATGGATTTCACAGAGAAATAATAAATTTGTTCCTTAAATAAAAGTAAATTAACACATCTTAATTTAATTAACATATCTTAATTTTTTTTTTCGAATCACTACATAATGTAACTAAAATAATTTCAGAGCTTTTTACTGGAATAGAATCCTATTTGATTTAAAAAATAATTTTTTGTCTTAGTAGTGGCGAATTTTAGAATAGTTATACGGTAATAATAACAATTATGTATCTAAGATACTAAAAAAAATATGTTCACAGTGGGTAATGAAGTTTTATCTTTGAAATTAGGTGAAAAAAATTATATACTACTGTAAAACGAAAACGATTTGTTTTGATTGGTTAAAACAAACTTAAGTATTATTTTTCTTTCGTACTGAGGGAAGTAATCGTAAAAGCGATTTCTCACTTCCTAGTTTTGATATTTAATTTAGACCAAGAAATAAATTAATTAATATACTGAAAACCTCAAGCTGGACAAAGTAGTCAAAGATTTTTTTTCAAGTATTTGCTTTCGGAGTGACAAAAGTTATTGCAAAACGACTTACTAAAAAAAATATTCAATTTTATCACTCGTAATTATTATTTATGTTTTCAGTTGAAAGTGAAATTAAAAAAGAAGATAACTCATTTGGATTCGATTCTATTATTTTTTTAATACTTTTCGCATTCATAGTGACCTTTTAAATATATTGTAAAATGATCTTGCTCAGTGATAATATTTAATTTTTCTTACATGCTAGTATTGAGTTATGCTCACAGTGAGTAGGAATCACCTTCTTAACTACGAAGGCAAAATAGTATATTAAGTTTGTCTTAATCAATTCAAAAAAAATTGTTTTTGGTTGACAGAAGTGTTTTATTTTTTTCACTTAATTTCAAAGACAAAGCTTCATTACACACTGTGAACATATTTTTTTTAGTATTGTAGATACATAATTGATATCATTACCATAGAACTATTCTGAAATTCGCCACTACGAATACAAAAAATTATTTTCTAAACCGAATGGGACTCTATTCAAGCATGAAGCATTGAAATTATTTTAGCTATATCATGTGATGAGAATTCTTTTGAGTTCAATCTCGATATTCTATTTTGACTTCGTAGTTAGGAAAGTGATTCCTACTACACTATTCTATTATTTTTTTATACTTTTTGCGTCCGTAGTGACCATTTAAATTTATTGTAACATGATTCTTCTCAGTGATAATATTTAATTTTGCTTACATGCTAGTATTGAGTTATGCTCACAGTGAGTAGGAATCACTTTCTTAACTACGAAGGCAAAATTTTGAACATATTTTTATTTAGTATTGTAGATACATAATTGATATTATTACCATAGAACTATTCTGAAATTCGCTATAGTAAGAATACCAAAAATTATTTCCAAAACCGAATAGGACTCTATTCAAGCATAAAGCATCGGAATTATTGTAGCTATATTATGTGATGAGAATTCTTTTGAGTTCAATCTTGATATTCTATTTTGTCTTCGTAGTTAAGAAGGTGATTCCTACTACATGATTCTATTATTTTTTTATACTTTTTTGCGTTCATAGTGACCTTTTAAATCTATTGTAAAATGATCCTTCTTAGTGATAATATTTAATTTTTCTTACATGCTAGTATTGAGTTATGCTCACAGTAAGTAGGAATCACCTTCTTAACTACGAAGACAAAATAGTATATTAAGTTTGTCTTAATCAATTCAAAAAAAATTGTTTTTGGTTTACAGTAGTGTTTTTTTTTTTTTTTTTTTTTCACTTAATTTCAAAGACAAAGCTTCATTACCCACTGTGAACATATTTTTTTTAGTATTGTAGATACATAATTGATATCATTACCATAGAACTATTCTGAAATTCGCCACTACGAATACAAAAAATTATTTTCTAAACCGAATAGGACTCTATTCAAGCATAAAGCATCGGAATTATTGTAGCTATATTATGTGATGAGAATTCTTTTGAGTTCAATCTTGATATTCTATTTTGCCTTCGTAGTTAAGAAGGTGATTCCTACTCACTGTGAGCATAACCCAATACTAGCATGTAAGAAAAATTAAATATTATCACTGAGAAGGATCATTTTACAATAGATTTAAAAGGTCACTATGAACGCAAAAAAGTATAAAAAAATAATAGAATCGTGTAGTAGGAATCACTTTCCTAACTACGAAGGCAAAATAGAATATCAAGATTGAACTCAAAAGAATTCTCATCACATAATATAGCTACAATAATTCCGATGCTTTATGCTTAAATAGAGTCCTATTCGGTTTAGGAAATAATTTTTGGTATTCCTACTATAGCGAATTTCAGAATAGTTCTATGGTAATAATATCAATTATGTATCTACAATACTAAATAAAAATATGTTCACAATTTTGCCTTCGTAGTTAAGAAAGTGATTCCTACTCACTGTGAGCATAACTCAATACTAGCATGTAAGAAAAATTAAATATTATCACTGAGAAGGATCATTTTGCAATAGATTTAAAAGGTCACTATGAACGCAAAAAAGTATAAAAAAATAATAGAATCGTGTAGTAGGAATCACTTTCCTAACTACGAAGGCAGAATAGAATATCAAGATTGAACTCAAAAGAATTCTCATCACATAATATAGCTACAATAATTCCGATGCTTTATGCTCGAATAGAGTCCTATTCGGTTTAGGAAATAATTTTTGGTATTCCTACTATAACGAATTTCAGAATAGTTCTATGGTAATAATATCAATTATGTATCTACAATACTAAATAAAAATATGTTCACAATTTTGCCTTCGTAGTTAAGAAAGAGATTCCTACTCACTGTGAGCATAACTCAATACTAGCATGTAAGAAAAATTAAATATTATCACTGAGAAGGATCATTTTGCAATAGATTTAAAAGGTCACTATGAACGCAAAAAAGTATAAAAAAATAATAGAATCGTGTAGTAGGAATCACTTTCCTAACTACGAAGGCAGAATAGAATATCAAGATTGAACTCAAAAGAATTCTCATCACATGATATAGCTACAATAATTCCGATGCTTTATGCTTGAATAGAGTCCTATTCGGTTTAGGAAATAATTTTTGGTATTCTTAGTATAGCGAATTTTAGAATAGTTCTATGGTAATAATATCAATTATGTATCTACAATACTAAATAAAAATATGTTCACAATTTTGCCTTCGTAGTTAAGAAAGAGATTCCTACTCACTGTGAGCATAACTCAATACTAGCATGTAAGAAAAATTAAATATTATCACTGAGAAGGAATATTTTACAATAGATTTAAAAGGTCACTATGAACGCAAAAAAGTATAAAAAAATAATAGAATCGTGTAGTAGGAATCACTTTCCTAACTACGAAGGCAAAATAGAATATCAAGATTGAACTCAAAAGAATTCTCATCACATAATATAGCTACAATAATTCCGATGCTTTATGCTTGAATAGAGTCCTATTCGGTTTAGGAAATAATTTTTGGTATTCTTAGTATAGCGAATTTTAGAATAGTTCTATGGTAATCATATCAATTATGTATCTACAATACTAAAAAAAAAATGTTCACAGTGGGTCATGAAGCTTTGTCTTTGAAATTAATTGAAAAAAATAAAACACTACTGTCAACCAAAAACAATTTTTTTTTGAATTGATTAAGACAAACTTAATATACTATTTTGCCTTCGTAGTTAAGAAAGTGATTCCTACTCACTGTGAGCATAACTCAATACTAGCATGTAAGAAAAATTAAATATTATCACTGAGAAGGATTATTTTACAATAGATTTAAAAGGTCACTATGAACGCAAAAAAGTATAAAAAAATAATAGAATCGTGTAGTAGGAATCACTTTCCTAACTACGAAGGCAAAATAGAATATCAAGATTGAACTCAAAAGAATTCTCATCACATAATATAGCTACAATAATTCCGATGCTTTATGCTTGAATAGAGTCCTATTCGGTTTAGGAAATAATTTTTGGTATTCCTACTATAGCGAATTTCAGAATAGTTCTATGGTAATAATATCAATTATGTATCTACAATACTAAAAAAAAAATGTTCACAGTGGGTCATGAAGCTTTGTCTTTGAAATTAATTGAAAAAAATAAAACACTACTGTCAACCAAAAACAATTTTTTTTTGAATTGATTAAGACAAACTTAATATACTATTTTGCCTTCGTAGTTAAGAAAGTGATTCCTACTCACTGTGAGCATAACTCAATACTAGCATGTAAGAAAAATTAAATATTATCACTGAGAAGGATTATTTTACAATAGATTTAAAAGGTCACTATGAACGCAAAAAAGTATAAAAAAATAATAGAATCGTGTAGTAGGAATCACTTTCCTAACTACGAAGGCAAAATAGAATATCAAGATTGAACTCAAAAGAATTCTCATCACATAATATAGCTACAATAATTCCGATGCTTTATGCTTGAATAGAGTCCTATTCGGTTTAGGAAATAATTTTTGGTATTCCTACTATAGCGAATTTCAGAATAGTTCTATGGTAATAATATCAATTATGTATCTACAATACTAAATAAAAATATGTTCACAATTTTGCCTTCGTAGTTAAGAAAGTGATTCCTACTCACTGTGAGCATAACTCAATACTAGCATGTAAGCAAAATTAAATATTATCACTGAGAAGGATTATTTTACAATAGATTTAAAAGGTCACTATGAACGCAAAAAGTATAAAAAAATAATAGAATAGTGTAGTAGGAATCACTTTCCTAACTACGAAGTCAAAATAGAATATCGAGATTGAACTCAAAAGAATTCTCATCACATAATATAGCTACAATAATTCCGATGCTTTATGCTTGAATAGAGTCCTATTCGGTTTAGGAAATAATTTTTGGTATTCTTAGTATAGCGAATTTTAGAATAGTTCTATGGTAATCATATCAATTATGTATCTACAATACTAAAAAAAAAATGTTCACAGTGGGTCATGAAGCTTTGTCTTTGAAATTAATTGAAAAAAATAAAACACTACTGTCAACCAAAAACAATTTTTTTTTGAATTGATTAAGACAAACTTAATATACTATTTTGCCTTCGTAGTTAAGAAAGTGATTCCTACTCACTGTGAGCATAACTCAATACTAGCATGTAAGAAAAATTAAATATTATCACTGAGAAGGATTATTTTACAATAGATTTAAAAGGTCACTATGAACGCAAAAAAGTATAAAAAAATAATAGAATCGTGTAGTAGGAATCACTTTCCTAACTACGAAGGCAAAATAGAATATCGAGATTGAACTCAAAAGAATTCTCATCACATGATATAGCTAGAATAATTTCAATGCTACATGCTTGAATAGAGTCCTATTCGGTTTAGAAAATAATTTTTTGTATTCGTAGTGGCGAATTTCAGAATAGTTCTATGGTAATGATATCAATTATGTATCTACAATACTAATAAAAATATGTTCACAGTGGGTAATGAAGCTTTGTCTTTGAAATTAAGTGAAAAAAATAAAACACTTCTGTCAACTAAAAACAATTTTTTTTGAATTGATTAAGACAAACTTAATATACTATTTTGCCTTCGTAGTTAAGAAGGTGATTCCTACTCACTGTGAGCATAACTCAATACTAGCATGTAAGAAAAATTAAATATTATCACTGAGAAGGATTATTTTACAATAGATTTAAAAGGTCACTATGAACGCAAAAAAGTATAAAAAAATAATAGAATCGTGTAGTAGCAATCACTTTCCTAACTACGAAGGCAAAATAGAATATCAAGATTGAACTCAAAAGAATTCTCATCACATAATATAGCTACAATAATTCCGATGCTTTATGCTTGAATAGAGTCCTATTCGGTTTAGGAAATAATTTTTGGTATTCCTACTATAACGAATTTCAGAATAGTTCTATAGTAATAATATCAATTATGTATCTACAATACTAAATAAAAATATGTTCACAATTTTGCCTTCGTAGTTAAGAAAGAGATTCCTACTCACTGTGAGCATAACTCAATACTAGCATGTAAGAAAAATTAAATATTATCACTGAGAAGGATCATTTTGCAATAGATTTAAAAGGTCACTATGAACGCAAAAAAGTATAAAAAAATAATAGAATCGTGTAGTAGGAATCACTTTCCTAACTACGAAGGCAGAATAGAATATCAAGATTGAACTCAAAAGAATTCTCATCACATGATATAGCTACAATAATTCCGATGCTTTATGCTTGAATAGAGTCCTATTCGGTTTAGGAAATAATTTTTGGTATTCTTAGTATAGCGAATTTTAGAATAGTTCTATGGTAATAATATCAATTATGTATCTACAATACTAAATAAAAATATGTTCACAATTTTGCCTTCGTAGTTAAGAAAGAGATTCCTACTCACTGTGAGCATAACTCAATACTAGCATGTAAGAAAAATTAAATATTTTCACTGAGAAGGAATATTTTACAATAGATTTGAAAGGTCACTATGAACGCAAAAAAGTATAAAAAAATAATAGAATCGTGTAGTAGGAATCACTTTCCTAACTACGAAGGCAAAATAGAATATCAAGATTGAACTCAAAAGAATTCTCATCACATAATATAGCTACAATAATTCCGATGCTTTATGCTTGAATAGAGTCCTATTCGGTTTAGGAAATAATTTTTGGTATTCTTAGTATAGCGAATTTTAGAATAGTTCTATGGTAATAATATCAATTATGTATCTACAATACTAAAAAAAAAATGTTCACAGTGGGTCATGAAGCTTTGTCTTTGAAATTAATTGAAAAAAATAAAACACTACTGTCAACCAAAAACAATTTTTTTTTGAATTGATTAAGACAAACTTAATATACTATTTTGCCTTCGTAGTTAAGAAAGTGATTCCTACTCACTGTGAGCATAACTCAATACTAGCATGTAAGAAAAATTAAATATTATCACTGAGAAGGATTATTTTACAATAGATTTAAAAGGTCACTATGAACGCAAAAAAGTATAAAAAAATAATAGAATCGTGTAGTAGGAATCACTTTCCTAACTACGAAGGCAAAATAGAATATCAAGATTGAACTCAAAAGAATTCTCATCACATAATATAGCTACAATAATTCCGATGCTTTATGCTTGAATAGAGTCCTATTCGGTTTAGGAAATAATTTTTGGTATTCCTACTATAGCGAATTTCAGAATAGTTCTATGGTAATAATATCAATTATGTATCTACAATACTAAATAAAAATATGTTCACAATTT
The DNA here is from genome assembly GCA_038277355.1 of Encarsia formosa. Lineage (NCBI taxonomy): Eukaryota > Metazoa > Arthropoda > Insecta > Hymenoptera > Aphelinidae > Encarsia > Encarsia formosa. Next base: position 24,607,281 of record CM076188.1, on the reverse strand, counting down.
TGCCTTCGTAGTTAAGAAAGTGATTCCTACTCACTGTGAGCATAACTCAATACTAGCATGTAAGCAAAATTAAATATTATCACTGAGAAGGATTATTTTACAATAGATTTAAAAGGTCACTATGAACGCAAAAAGTATAAAAAAATAATAGAATAGTGTAGTAGGAATCACTTTCCTAACTACGAAGTCAAAATAGAATATCGAGATTGAACTCAAAAGAATTCTCATCACATGATATAGCTAGAATAATTTCAATGCTACATGCTTGAATAGAGTCCTATTCGGTTTAGAAAATAATTTTTTGTATTCGTAGTGGCGAATTTCAGAATAGTTCTATGGTAATGATATCAATTATGTATCTACAATACTAATAAAAATATGTTCACAGTGGGTAATGAAGCTTTGTCTTTGAAATTAAGTGAAAAAAATAAAACACTTCTGTCAACTAAAAACAATTTTTTTTGAATTGATTAAGACAAACTTAATATACTATTTTGCCTTCGTAGTTAAGAAGGTGATTCCTACTCACTGTGAGCATAACTCAATACTAGCATGTAAGAAAAATTAAATATTATCACTGAGAAGGATTATTTTACAATAGATTTAAAAGGTCACTATGAACGCAAAAAGTATAAAAAAATAATAGAATAGTGTAGTAGGAATCACTTTCCTAACTACGAAGTCAAAATAGAATATCGAGATTGAACTCAAAAGAATTCTCATCACATGATATAGCTAGAATAATTTCAATGCTACATGCTTGAATAGAGTCCTATTCGGTTTAGAAAATAATTTTTTGTATTCGTAGTGGCGAATTTCAGAATAGTTCTATGGTAATGATATCAATTATGTATCTACAATACTAATAAAAATATGTTCACAGTGGGTAATGAAGCTTTGTCTTTGAAATTAAGTGAAAAAAATAAAACACTTCTGTCAACTAAAAACAATTTTTTTTGAATTGATTAAGACAAACTTAATATACTATTTTGCCTTCGTAGTTAAGAAGGTGATTCCTACTCACTGTGAGCATAACTCAATACTAGCATGTAAGAAAAATTAAATATTATCACTGAGCAAGAACATTTTACAATATATTTAAAAGGTCACTATGAACGCGAAAAGTATCTTCTTTTTTAATTTCACTTTCAACTGAAAACATAAATAATAATTACGAGTGATAAAATTGAATATTTTTTTTAGTAAGTCGTTTTGCAATAACTTTTGTCACTCCGAAAGCAAATACTTGAAAAAAAATCTTTGACTACTTTGTCCAGCTTGAGGTTTTCAGTATATTAATTAATTTATTTCTTGGTCTAAATTAAATATCAAAACTAGGAAGTGAGAAATCGCTTTTACGATTACTTCCCTCAGTACAAAAGAAAAATAATACTTAAGTTTGTTTTAACCAATCAAAACAAATCGTTTTCGTTTTACAGTAGTATATAATTTTTTTCACCTAATTTCAAAGATAAAACTTCATTACCCACTGTGAACATATTTTTTTTAGTATCTTAGATACATAATTGTTATTATTACCGTATAACTATTCTAAAATTCGCCACTACTAAGACAAAAAATTATTTTTTAAATCAAATAGGATTCTATTCCAGTAAAAAGCTCCCTAACTCTCGAAGATGACCTCCAGGTTCCCTAGGTACATTCGTCACCGTCGACCTGGCTCTCCAGGTTCAAACTTCTTCCTTATATGCTCTAAAACATCCCCGAAATCTATCCTAAGTCATATCCCAAGAATTCGACCCGAATTCTCGGAGACGACCCCCAGGTACCCCCATCATCGGTGACCTTGGTACTAATGTTCAAATTGGCTCGATAAATATTCTATATTACCTCTTAAAGTCATTTCCGCCGAAATTGTCCCTAACTCTCGAAGATGACCTCCAGGTTCCCTAGGTACATTTGTCATCGTCGACCTGGCTCTCCAGGTTCAAACTTCTTCCTCATATGCTCTAAAACACCCCCGAAATCTATCCTAAGTCATATTCCAAGAATTCGACCCGAATTCTTGGAGATGGCTCCCAGGTACCCCGGGTACCCCCATCATCGGTGACCTTGGTACTAAGGTTCAAATTGCCTCGATAAATACTCTAGAACTTTCCTCAAAGTCATCCCCGAAAAATTTAGCCCAAATTCTCGGAGATGACTCCCTCAGGTACCCCCGTCATCGGCGACCTGGAGGTTCAGGTCGATAAGTGACTACGGATTCATGTATTGTCATCCGAACCTAGACCCTCTGCAAAATTTCAGACCTCCAGGTCTTACAAGCTCCAAGTTCTAGAGCTTGGCAGTTTTGAACGTACGACGACAACGACGAAACATTGTGAGTTAAAGAAAAGCACGTAAAATAAAAAAAATAAAAAAAAACAATTTGTTGATTATTTATGACATAAGAGGCTATAAAATCATTAAATAATTAACTATATCCATATTTGATTCCTTTTTATAATCATCTACTTGAAAATAATGTTACGTGTGGACATTCAACAGGGTTATTATGTATTGTTGCGTAATTAGTGTTTTTTAAAGCAAATAATAAAAATAAACATCCGAGAAGAGCAGGGCATAGCAGGGTAGAGCAAAGTAAAAAGTTTTCAAGCATGGCAGAGCATGGCAGAGCAAAGCAAAAAATTTCTCAGTATGGCAGAGTAGGGCAGAGCAAAGCAAAAAATTTCCGAGCATGGCAGAGCAAAGCAAAAAATTTCCGAGCAAGGCAAAGCAAAGCAAAAAATTTCCGAGCATGGCAGAGCAAAGTAAAAATGTCCGAGCAAAGCAAAGCATTGCTAAGCAAAAAAAAAAATTTCCGAGCATGGCAGAGCAAATTAAAAATGTCCGAGCAAAGCAAAACATTGCTAAGCAAAAAAAAAAATTTCCGAGCATGGCAGAGCAAATTAAAAATGTCCGAGCAAAGCAAAGCATTGCTAAGCAAAAAAAAAAATGTCCGAGCAAAGCAAAATATTGCTAAGCAAAAAAAAAAAAAAAAATTCCGAGCATGGCAGAGCAAAAAAAATGTTTGAGCCAAATATAGCTTTCCAAAAAAGCAAAAATTAAACTTTCCAAACCGGTGAATAAAATTTTTTGAACAGGGCAAAGTGAATTTGAGCAATGAATAAAATGCCCTAGCTCAGCGCGACATAGTTGAGCATTATTAAAATTGTCTGAGAAGATCCCGGAAGAGCTAAACAAATATATAAACAAGGTTAGGCAAAAATTCCTGTCTAGTTCAGGATAAAAATTCTTGAAAAATATATTTTGAAAATAAACTTTTTTTGACAATCATCTGGGTGGTTAAAATAATATATCTAATACACGGATCGATGATGGCTATTCAAGATCTTTTGTATCTGCCGTGATATGATCTAATTTTTTCTTTCCGAGATCCATAATTTTCAAGCACAGCAAATCTAAAACTGTTCGAGCAGAGTTAAGCGATTAGAAGATTGAAAAATAAAAAATTTTTTTGATCCGAAAAGGTAATTTTTCTTAGCACAACTGGGCAAAACAAAAGTTCAACACCAATACACATATTTTGCAGATGATTTAATTTTACATTTTTATTATCAGCGGCCTTTTTTACTCCACTGGATAGTCAAAAATTTTCATACTTATTTTTATAACCATTTTAACTGTGTGACGAAGATTTTCAGCTTGCTCAACTTTTTGCTTAACATAATTTTTAAAATCCAACTGACTATCTCGTACCTTGCTATAATAAGTCAAACGACTCTCAGACTTGCCACTGTGAAGGCACCTAAGATATTTCAAAAGAAAATTTTTCAAATTTTTCTTACGCCCGGGTAAACGAATTTTGACTTGTATAAAAACTCACAACTTTTTTAATGTAAACCGAGTTGTGCAAAAGGACTGGACAAAGTGTTTTACAATTCATAATGTTTAATTACACTTGTACGTTCAAACATCTTTAATCGACATGTGTTATATGAGTTTATTCAATACAAAAAATTTTGCAAAACTTTACTTTTAAATATTTTTTAAAACGAATCTTTTTATTATTAATTTCTAAATAAACTTAACTTTTAAAAAATTTTGTATTAATTTAACAAGAAACTTGAGTTGTGATCTATGTGTAGTGTATATTATAGTTACTGTTTATTACTTATAATAACAATAGCTACAATAATTAAATAACAGTCACAACAATATCCCCGTATACTGTGTCATTTTCCGTTTTTTCAAAAAATGTAATTCAAGCATTTAGTCACGAACCACTTGTACCTGTATTCTTATACAAGTAGTCACTCTCATGGCACTTGGAACAATTTCTGGCTATTTTTTTATTTATCTAACGTTTAGTCATTAGACAATGGTCAGAAATATTCATAATGTAGTCTTCTATCTGCTATGAAATGATACTCCAGTAAAAAATTTATCGATCCGTCAGGTAAAAATAGAACAATCAAGCTAGATCAACACAAAAACAGATCGAATCCAATGACCCCGGCAGCATCCACAAAAAAAAGAGCCGAGAGTCCCGTAACAAAACGAAAACAAAAGGGTCCGGGGGGTGGGGTGAGGTGGGGGGGACTTACATCTCCTTTCTAGCTATATGCAGGGCCCGAGCCGAGCCCAGCCGAGTTCGTCCGAGCGCGACGCGGGTCTTTTCATTCGACCCTTCCCCCACCGCTGCCTCCTTTATAACATCCTCGGGTTTCTTTGTCCCCCACCTTCCCACATGTGGAGTGGTTTGCATGTGCTTCTCTCTCTCTTTTCAGTTTACTCGGGCCGCTCGGTCCGCCTGGACCTGCAAGTACCAAGTGTGAGAGTTTTTTTTTTTTTTTTTTTGTCCCTCTTTGAAAATTGTGCACAGTAGTTGGTTTTAGTGATGGTTTTTTGAGTGTGAAAGCTTCCTGTAAAATCAGAAAATTAAAATAAAAATTTCAAAGTTTTTGAAATACACGTCAAGGTTGATTCAATTGAGGTTTAATTGTTTTTGTACGAGTTCGATACTGTGTTATTAAAATCAAAAGCTGAGACGCTGGTAAAATATATCGATTCACGAAAGATGCGAGGATTCCCTCCCGATGAATCACTCGGCACACCACGTGCGATGATGTCACGGTGTGCGATCCCTCGAAAAAAAGGATGGTTTTAAAAAAAGCCGCGGGTATCGCGCAATTTTATCTCATTCATATTTTGATCGCGAGTACGACGTTTGCGAGAGTGAAATAAAACTGAGATCCTTATTAAGTGGGTAAAATCTGGGAAGCGTTTAGACGTTGAAAATTCGTTTATGAATGTAGTAAGAATCAGTGGAGAACGCTCAATTCTGGAGATATTGAGTTTTTAACTTTTTATAAAATCTTATACGTTAATAAGTAATTCAAATTGTTTTAATTTTATTTAGGAGATTTATTATTATATTATATGTTATTAATTCAAACTATTCTCAAGTAATCAATAGTATTAAAAACTTAGTTAACTAATTGTACATAAAAAAATTACAATTTAACTATAAAAATTTTATTGGAACTATTAAACTCGAAAATCAAAAGAAACAACTGGCCTAAAAATCTAATAAACACCTACAGCAATAAAAACTATCATCCATATAATTTTACCTGCAATTACCCTGGGAAGTTCTAAAAAAGTCCGGTCGTTAGTCGGTTAAAATTTTTGCAAAAATTTTACATTCCGTGGCAATTAGAGGTGGCCTTTAATTTCATGGCTCATCCGATAGCCTTTGATCGCGGGATTTTAATTTTTATCGCGAGATAAAATTTCAATTTTAATAAATGTTAATCTCACAACACATTATTATAATCATCATAATCATCATCCCCCTTAATTGCGCCGTTTAAAATGCCAAAAATTTTACTTTTATTCTTGTCCGCGAGTATGCAGATTACAGAGTTTGTAATTATAACCATGTGCGTTTATAGCGTATAAATATCGTTACTTTTTATTATTATTTTGAAACGAAACTTTAGTTGAATGACACGTAATTTCATGTTGTCTTCATTCACACTTCCTGATTCTCCGGGACGTTGTAAATACAACCCGGCTTGTTTTATTTGCCGTCAGGGAGTCTTCATCGCTCGTAAGATAACAAATTCCTTCCAGAGACTGTGTTTGATTATTTTCTTTCATCTATTTCAATTAAAAATGTTTATGGAGTATGATTATTTTCTAATAATATCCGACTTCCGGACCAGACTTGAATCCTATTGAAAATAATTTTTTAATTTAAATTAACTTTTATTATTTATGTAACGCTAAGTTTAAATAATTAATTTTTAATAATGTAATTTGACTTAATTTTCTGTTATTCAACAAAATCCAAACATTTATTTAAATAAAGTCGACTTGCATATGTTACATATGAACACGTAAAATAAGTTATACAATCAAAATTTGAATAATAAGATTTTTACTGAGTCTTTTAATAAATTCAAGTTTTATTATTATTTTAAACTAAATTACATAATAATTTTTTTGTTAATTTAATATTGACGAGTCCATGATATATAAATTAAGACCGCAACAAAGATTAATATTTCTTAGAAACCTTCAAAATAAATCCAAATTTTATTTAGTAAAATTATAACGGTGCAACTTACTCTTCACCCATAATTTTAAAAAATTAATAAAAATTTTTCCTCAAAACCATTAAAAACCCGATAATTTTTTTTTTTCGCGAAATCAAGTAATCTCCGACGTATTAAAGAAAAAACATCGCGTTATCGATCGCGATTGAAAAGAAAAAAAAAGCGTCGAGGGCCCTCACCGCTCGCGTTTATGGTCATTAATTCGAAGCGATCGCCCCGAGCCGTATTTATACATGCGTGCGTCGGCCGCATGTATATCGCATTACCTGCCTCTTTTTTTCTTTTCCCTCGAAAACTCTTCCTTTTTCGCGCGCTCGCGATGAGTCTATCCGTCCATCAATCGGCGTGGATAATTGGTCGGAAAAAAGCGCGAACTGATTGAAAGAGATTTCCGGCTAATTAGATCGGTAAAGAAAAAATAAATTTGCGCAACTGTTTTTTTAAACAAGCACACGTTTTTTCGCTCCATTTAGCTGGTTGAGCAGAAGGAAGAAAAGATTATAGACTATAAAATTTTTGCTGACGAATTCTTTGCGACGTAAAATACCTCCCTTTTTTTTTTAATTCGATCGCTTGATTTTCATGCAGAGTATAATAGACCAGAATTTTTCTCCGATATTGAATTTCAATATTGACATCAGGAGAGTTTTTTGTTACAAAATTTCGCTTGGTATTTCACAATGGAGCAAATCAAATTTAATTATGACGTGGCCTCGGGTATTATGTCTTTTTTTTCTGCAAAACTTTTCTGAATAAATCAAAAATTTGAAAAAAACGTTCTGACAATTTTACACAAGGGTATTATTCTGGTGTCCAAGAGATAACATTCGGTTCGTAAATTGGTAAAAGTGCGGTTTTAGGTATAACTCAGGTATAGTACAGCTGTTGCAGCCGAAACAACTTTTGTTAAAATTCCGCGGGGTCGGAGATTAAAGTTTAATGGTCCGGGCGCACCTTTTAAATCAAAGCAAAATAATCCTTGTACGTACCTAAAAAATCTAGAGAAATTCGAGCTCGCTTTCGAAAACCGCGTAAGGTATTTCAAGGTGAAAATAATTAGTTATCTGCAGCAGCAGTGCCTTTAATCCAGCTCAAGTTCGAATTTAAAAGTAGCCGGGTTTTATCGTGATTAATTTTCAGAGCGCGAAAGTAAGAAAACTCGCCAACGTATCGTATTTATTGGGCTGAGTTTGTATCTCCGGATCGGGGAGTGTGCTCTTTCGCAACGTATCAATCGGCCCGAATTAATCATCGCTGCTGCATCGGCAGCCGAGGGATCTTATCTCGGTGGAGACCATTTTACTCGACGTCCTCGCGCGACCAATTTTCGGGACGAGAACAAAGCGCCGCTTATTCGGTATCGAGTGCCTTTTGTTCAAAAAAATTGTTTTTTCCCTCCCCCTTTGGTGGGTTTTGAGAATTCAGTTTGGTTTTTATCAATTTACGAATTATTTGCTGAAGTGAGTACAGAATGTACAGTATGAAAAAATTTTATTTATAGAGTTATTGGGTCTTATTTGCTATCTGCAGAAATTAAAGTTTAATTGTATGAACATGTAGAGCATAGTTTGTTATTAACTTCAAACCAGATGAAAATTATTGTACTAGATGCTTACAGCTACAAAATATCATTTTTACATGAAACGGTATTAAGGTACCTGTACCTAGTATGGCGAGAATCTTTAGTTTTTATAATTTTTTAATTTATTTAAGCTTTTCACAATTATTTGAAAACTACATATTTTTGGCTAAGGTTTTTCTTCGCTAAGACGGTCGATATAGTTCACTTACAATCCACATACTATAAACATGCAATCATTGTCATATTACATTACATTCAATCAATGTAATATATTTTTTTTTTCTTTAATTCGAATAAATCTGAACTTACATGTCGCTTCGCACGAAAAATAATATCAAAGGTAGTAGTACAAGACTCGGGCGTCCGCAGCATCGGGGGAAGAGGTACGGTCCGCAAACGGAAGCGGTTTACAGGGGCGTGATGTAAACGCGTGTACACTGGCGCAAGCCTTCTGGATTATGCATGGGCGCGCGACGACACGACATGCGCCTAACGGCGTACTACCAACCGTGTTGCTTGACTTTTTTTAAATCCCTCTTTTTCGGTTATTAAACTACTCGGAGTTTTTCGAAATATCCTTTTAAACTTGCAAACTCAAATTATTCACCAATTAGGCTGTAAAAAAGATCGCTCTTTGTCGCTCGCCCTCATGTTTCATTCATTCGTTTTGTCGCGCGAAAACGCATCCCGAAGTCGGTGACTCGAGTTTAAAGAAGAGGAAGAAAAAGAATCTTCGGCATGCATTATTCAGGGTCCTCGGGTTTATAGATATCAAGGGGCCGATTGACGGACGACGCGTGTTCGACGGTAGGAATGTGTTTACACGCTTTTTTATCTCACAGCGCATAACCGATTGACTCGTTCTCGAATAAGATTTTTTCAATGAATTCAAACGAGAGAGCTTATAAATAGGTATCTCCAGACCGTTAAGTTCAAACAAACTTTAGTGGCCGCGAAAATATGCAGAGCACTTGCAGAGCCCAAACAAGCGTCAAAAACAATCGCGTCCACTGCGTTTCGTCAGGGGTTATTTCGGTCCCAGACTGCTTGGTCTTTTACGCAGAAGTAAAAAAACAGAGACTGGAAATCGTTAATTCGAAGTTAAAGGTCCGTTTGGATGGAGATTTTGAAAAACTAGACTAGACTCGAGACCAAAAGTGCGCGTCCGAGGTAGGACGACGTACACGTATGGTCGCTCCAGCGTGAAATGACTCGTACTTTTCTATGCGCCTATTTTTAGGTCTGCGAGCGAGACACGCATGAGCAGTGCAAAAGTCCGAAGATTTTTCTGCGCCATCGGGAGTGTTTCAACAAAAATTATAATAAGCAAATTCGAGATGCGATCCTGCGACTGACGGATTTACCCATGCAAATGGTATTCCGGAATTCGTTAGGCGGTGCCCGAATCGGGAAAATTTTTTTGAAACAACCGAGATTTAGTAAATTTACATTTACCTGAAAAAATGTATGCAGATCGACCTTTGTAAAATCCCCTCCTCGAAGATCAATAGAGGCGATCGTTGAACTTCTGCAGGGTTATGACCGAGGGAGCCAGCACAAATGGCTCGTGTTTGCGCTCTCGCGGTGGCCTGCGGCACCAGAGATTACATACACCTGCGGATTGCTCATCTACTGGTCATTCATTCGGCCAAATGACCGGATTTGGTCCAAAAGTTTTTTCGTGTCGTATCGATCGTTTTAAAAGGACGCGGTTACACTGCGACTGTTTATCTTCTTGGTATTTAAAGTTTATGTATTTTACATCGTATACGATATAATACATCCACTAGTGGTTTTTTACACGCTACAGTAGAGATATAAGATAATTCTAAAGGATATCTTTTGAATTTTTGTATATCAAAGAGATATATTCTACTGATAAATATTTTGGATTCATCTTGTGTAAAAAAAAAAAAAAAATTATAAAAATACACGACTAACTAGAGTGATGGATAGATTTCTTTTTAGTATATTATAAACAAAATATATGTATAATATCGAGTATAATATGGGGCTATCCATATAAAAAATATTACACATTATTTAATGTTAAAATTAAATGTTTGAATATATTCTTAGAATAATCATTCAAGAAATATTCGCAGTGTCTTGCATATATATTTTCCAAGGATTACGCACTTGGTCCTGTTTGGACAGGACTATGGCGGGACTATCACAGGACTATAAAATAAAAATACTATATCAAGCTCTCGTAGTCCTGTCTTGTTCAAAATAGGCTGGCCAGGACTATTCAGGACTATTCAGGACTAAGTGGGTAGCCCCTTGATATTTTCTCATTATTATTGGAGTACATACATCCTACTTTAGACATAATTTTTGGTATGTCATTTAATATACTCCTCGAATTTATGACATTTTACACAGGAAAAGCATGTAATATCCTTCAAACGGCAGACCGTAATCTGCGTAATCACCCAAGGGCGTATAATTCGACTCAAAGCCCAATTTCATAGCTAATAATTAGCAAACAACCCGAAGCAGGCATTACGATATCGGATTCTCCCAGGTACTGGCAGCGCCGCGGCGGCACCTAATTTGCACGCACTCGGGCCTTAGTTCGGTCTTAGACATCAAACGATATTGGCTCTGATTATTTAGTGCCGGGCTTTATCGAAATCCGCGCTTTGACCCCCTTCCCAGATGTGTGATATCGTTCCGCAATGTTGCCGGAAAGTTTCGATTACTTGGGGGGTCCGCCTCCTAAGTCCCTCTAATACCCAGTGGTTTAACTACTGTTTTAATTGTTTTCAACTTCGAGCTGGTATACACACCGCGAATATAATTTTATCTCTTTTCTGGTGACACACGATGACTCAGTTGTCTGCAGAATGTTTTTTTTTAAAAAAAAGAGGTCGAAAAGTCTGGTCCTCCATCAAAATCTCGAGTCTTATTATAGAAATTGGCCGGTGACGTGCGGGACCGTGACAAATGCTTCCTCGGAATACACCCGAGTCATCCAAGTGAAAGCGTTTTTTTTTCTCGCTAATTAGTTCGCCAGGGTGGAAACGATAACTTTTTCATTCACCAAAGTACCAAGTGTGGGAATGGCCGAAGGAAAATCATTCGGGATCTCAACGTCGAGCTCGGGGCTAGGGGAATGAAGTGCGTGTAATGGAATGAGCAAGAGGTGGATGAATTATTGTTGCTTTTAATCACGGAAGAATTTTTTTAAAACTGTCGTAAGGCTGTTCCCGTATTATCATGTAGTTAAGTTTCAAGACAAACAAAGAGTGTGGATTCGAGGTTTATTATACGACGGTTGTTCGCCGTTATTAACTACAAAGTTCGAGAGTACACACAATGGTAGCCTTTAATGGCTTGTAAAACAATGGGGATTCAAAAATTCAGCAAAACTTCGGGGACGTCGGTGTAATATCATACTTTTATTATAATGCACCCGCGCGTTGTGTTTAAATACATGCTTCCGATATACAAAGAGGATTTTTTTTTTGTTGATGAAATGGTTTATGTTATGTCTGGTCGATTGTCAACTTTAATTAAACTCGTAAACCTTTCATTTATCATTTTGTCCAGTCAAAATAGAGGGAAGTTTGGAAAATTCATGCGGTTTTTTGAATATTTAAATTTAATCAGGTTACGAGAAATTAATCACTCAAGATATAGAGCGCGTCCCGCGGTTTAAAAAAAAAAAAAAAAAAAAAATTATTTTACCGTAATTCAGTTTTCTCCTTCACTTTTTAATTAAATTTTGAAAAATTTCGGTCTAAAAGCAGCCACCGAGTGAAGAATAACTCGGTTGATTAATTAAATCTTGCCAAATTATGACTAATCCATTATCCAATTGTTTCCATTGGCTGTTTTTTTTTTTTCTTTCGGCTGAAAAAAAAGAGCCCGGCAGAAAACTTCAATTAACTTTAATCACCCTCGTAACAATATTTGCTTCTGGCGTTACGTTTATGAAATGCTGTCGTTAAAAATGGCTTAAACCCTTTTTTTTTTTTTTTACTGGAATCTACTTATGAAATCGATCTTTTATTTTTTTGTTTCACACTAATTACCACCAAATAAATGAATAAATAAATAAGTTTTATTTCTTTAAAATTAATTATTGGATAGCTAGGGATTACTAAATGTTGACAACTCAAGAAAATCAAAATTAAATTAAATTAAATTTGTTGAAAAATTATTGTAGTACTATTTTAATGAAAATGTGTAAAATATTTTACGTTTATAGTATTTTAAGGTAGTAGTTCCGCGATATATAGCACATACATGGGAAAACACATGCAAAATGCAAATAACTCAAACACTATCTGAATTTTTAATATGTTGTAAATAAACATCTGATCTTTCAAAATATCACTTAAAAAATACAGGTATCCATGCTTTTTTTCGAGATAATTGAGTTCAAAAAATGTTAAATTTTACAGGTTAGGTATTACTATATATTGTGATTTGGTGAATTTCTAACTCAATTATCTCGGAAAAAAGTATGGATACCTGTATTTTTTAAGTGATATTTAACGTCAGACTATTAAATAGAATATTACGTTACTATGATAGTAAAAAACTAAGATAGTTTGTGATGTATAAATTAAAAAATAAACTAAATTAAATTTATAGTCTGACTAAAATAAAATAAAAATATTTTTTCACTTCAGTAGTGAAAAGTAAACGTAGACAAAAAATTAAATTTAAATCTATCTTGCTGTATTTATTTAGAAAATAAAAATTCCAACTAAATAAAAAATTTTTTCAAATAAAAGAATAAAAACGAAACGTAACCAACGTAAAAAAATTAAAATATGAATGTACATAGTACGTGTGCACGTTGACCCTTCGAACCTCAAAAGAATTTTCCTAAGCCCTCAACCCATTCTCACCACAGAACTCCATAATAAAAAATCAATTTATAACTCGCACAATAAGCACTCCTCCCTCCTCCCCCCCACGTCGAGGTTCTTAGCATGCAGTAGGAGGAGTCGGCTCGGAATGTGTCCCCCGCCGGCGCTGCATCACGCTGCACACGTGTTAGGCTCGCTCGGAAAAGACTACGCCGCGGCGTTCGTTTCACTCTCCTCTCAGTTCACTCTCGCTTGTCAACGCGACCGCTTCTCAGTTCCTCAGTGTGTGTGTGTGTATTTATGCGTTCGTTTTCCATCTTCCCCTGCAGGTGGATTTTCCCCTGGGTGGTCCAAATAATTTACTAATTATTTAACAAACGGCAAACATAGATACAAAATAACAAGACCAGTGCACAGTTTTCGAGTCCCTCTTTCCCACGAGCCAGCAGCTCTCTCCGGCGCCAAAATCTCTCCTTTCAATCTGCCCCGCACGTGTGCGCCGGCACAGCTGATCCTGCAACACCGTAACGACCGAGACTCCCACACTACATATGCCCCGCTTTGTTTTCTCTTTCTTAGCAGTGTGTGTGCCGAGCCGATAAGACGATGAGGACGCGATAACCGTGGGTGATTTTTAAAATGTGATAAGAGTGTTAAGGAAGGAGGAATTAAGTTCAAGGCTGAGGATGAACGGTGGCATCGAGATGCTGTCCAGGAGGAGCGTCGTCGTCGACGGATTCGGACTCGACGACAATGACGACGACGACGCGAGCAAGGACGAGGACGGGGTGTCCCTCAAGATCGACCTGTCCATGGCCGAGCAGTTCTACTACGAGGTCATCGCGAGTTTCCAGAAGGAAGAGGTAGACCAATGATAAAACGACGAAAATATTACTAATTTTAACTTATGAATTGTTAATACGATAAAGTTTGAACTGTTAGACTCAGACTCTCTACACATTATATTTTACGGATAATTTTTTGCTGCATTTGATAGTCTTCATTATGAACTATAATTTTGTTTCCATAGAAAACTTCAAACTCTTGAGAATAGCCAGCAGACTTTAAATATTTTGAGACTACATTGACTTTTTGAATTTATACTCACAAAGTATATACTTTATTTAAGAGCGTTGCGTAGTAATTTTCCCAATGGTACTACCCTCCTCGAAGAGTCTATTTTTTGCCCGCATAAATATTCGCTTTGGGACAAACGCAATAATTTGTAGGGTTTAGGCCCTTTGGCTCGTAATAACTCAAATTCCCCGCGACACATGGCGAGGCTCCGCAGAAAATAAGATCAATGAATTTGAGTGCTTGCTTGGGTTATTTTTAAACAGCTGCACCGCCGCGGCGCCCGACGCAAAACTCGTCGCGGAAATTTATAAACGTCAGTTTCGTTGAGTTTTATTAATCGGGACGGTTGAACTTGCTGGTTTTTCCGAAAAATTTTATGGTTTGAGTTTTTTTTTTTTTTTTTTTTTTTTTTTTCAGGGAAGTGAGGTTGTAAAATAAACCGACTTTCTAAATGTTTAATTTGCCTAGTCACGAAAGGTTATTAAACTATGGGTGGTAAATTGAAAACGTCGGATAGTTTGAGTTTGAATGTACGTGCTGGATTAGCGGTCGTAAATCAGTTACGTACTTTGTTCCAGACATACTTCAATGATAATTCGCTCGGTTTATTTTATGTTTTTAATTTGCATATTTTATTTGGTAAAAAATCTAATGTAAATGAATGAGTAAATCAGTATTTATTTATAGTGCATTTCCATAAACTTATAGTATGCCGCTAGAGGGTTTTAAATAATATATATAGTAATAATATATTGCTGTAGACTTTCATAAAGATTTTCATCAAAAATTTCTAGCTCGGTAACCCAATTAAACCTCCAGCCTCGGGTTGTTCTCGAGTTACTCGAAAAAAATCATCGAAACCGCTAATCAGTCACAACAACAACAACAACGGCAGCAACGGCGCGGCGATCCGAAGACAAAGCCTCCCGCCGGGAGCCAGCGGGTGAAAGCAGACCGCGATACAGATTTAAGGGGAAGTCAGGCGAGTTTCCCACCGTACTTAATCAAAATTGAAGAAAAAAAAAAAAAATTGAGGAGGTAAATCAAAAAAAGGGCTCTGTAGCACCCTAGCGACACTCAAAATGTATCTTTTTAAAAAAAAAACCATCAAAATCGGTTGAAAATTGGCTGAGAAATCTGCCGAACGGTAATTTTTATGAAGTATAGAACTTTTTTTTTTTTTCAATTTTGATTAAGTACGGTGGGAAACTCAAAATTGAGAAAAAAAATTGAGGAGGTAAATTAAAAAAGGGGCTCTGTAGCACCCTAGCGACACTCGAAATGTATCTTTTAAAAAAAAAATTATCAAAATCGGTAGAAAATTGGCTGAGAAATCTGCCGAACGGTAATTTTTATGAAGTATGGAATAGAATTTCTACGAAGAATGGAATATAATTACCGTTCAGCAGATTTCTCAGCCAATTCTCAACCAATTTTGATAATTTTTTTTTTAAAAGATACATTTCGAGTGTCACTAGGGTGCTACAGAGCCCTTTTTTAAATTTACCTCCTCAATTTTTTTTTTTTCAATTTCGATTAAAACAGTGGGAAATTCGTCTGACTTCCCCTTAAAGCGCGACTACCGTGCGTTGAACCGTCCGAACGGTAACACTTACCAAGGCATAGCAAACCTGTTTTGAGACTCCCGCGGGCTCCAGGCTGCACCGAATATCCAGTTAGGTTTTTAGGGTCAAGTGATTGATACGCGAATCTAACTTTCCGAGTTTTTTTTTTTTTCATTTTTCGTTGTAATCGAAAATTGTATACAGATTCTGCTATCTGGGTTGAACAAAAAAAAAATAGAAAAAGAAGTGAGCTCATTGAAAATATTTTTAAAAATTTACTTATTTTTTTATTTTATTCAACTATTGTTTATCATGCTTACATACTACAATGATAAAATGTGTGAAATAAATTATTTTTACAATTTTTTTATTTGCTCTAATTAAGTTTCTGCGATTCACCAGATTTTTAATTCTAAAGTTTATCACTAGTAACAATTAAGTTAATATTTAAAAAATAAATTTTTTTTTTTTTTTATTCAATGTCAATTGAAAATTAAGAAAAAAAAAAATCAGTATTACGATGACACTGTAATTTAAAATCTTCAACTTACTTTTACGTACAGTTCAGATTTTTTTATTAATATAATTGTGAAAATGATCAATCTTCGTAGTTAAACTCCGCAAACCGAATATTCGATCTTCGCGTACAAGCGGCGGCGGTCGTAAAATTTTATTTTGAAGAGACGCGAAATAGATAATCCGCGATAAAACAAATAGGCCCACTCAGACACTTTTGATGCGAGATAAAACATCGCTCGCAGAGATTAAATCCAAACATCTTTTTCGAGTCATGAGTTATGACCGTTGTCTGTTTGATTTGAAAACATTTAATTTTTTATCTTGTACCCAGATGATGTACACGCTGTGTCTCAATCATAACTCAAACTGTTTATTTTTTTCATATCATTTTTCGCGATTATTCAGTCGGACTTTCTACGCAAATCGTGAACTTGTATCTCTTTGCTGCGTGGATTTCACAGCTCAAAAAATCAAACATTTTTTGGTTAAGGTCACGCTAATCTGACTGATTAAATTCTCTCTCGAACTCAACATGTTAGTGGATTTCCGGTTTTCGAGTCGACTTTTTCATCCTAATTTTTGGTCGATTTAAATTCGCAAGACTGGTATTACTCGTTCTCAGGCAAATTTTTATTTTTCCGACTGCACCAAGATGTTATTTTTTTTTTTCAAAATTAGGTTGCCAGAGAAACTTTTTCATACAGTGTGTAACTTGGACGAGTGGTTGAATTAATTGAAGCGCAGACGAAAAAAACGAAATTGTTGTGTCACGTTGCTCGTGTGAAATTCATAGGATGCCGACAATTGTCTCGGGAGACTTTTTATATTAATCTTGATGCAGTTGGTAGAGCTCGAATCTTTGAGTAAAAAATACCGCTGCGCTACGTAATTGCAGTCGTCGAATTGGATGAATTCAAGGTTTATTTTTATGAAAGAAACTTTAATAACTTTTCTAATATTATGATCTCTAAAAATCCTCAATTAGCTTGTAAAATCATCCCCGTCAATCGCTGTAATTAGGAATTCGCGGTCGGTAACAGTAAATCTCAATTCGAGAAACGAATACGCTCGGATTCATCCCTTGTTTTTTTTTATCGCCTCAACATCGCCTGAGTTCCGTCAAATAAATCCAAAAGCTTCCTCTCCAAACTACTTTGGTCTTTTCTCCTCCTCGTAAAAATAAAAGTAAAAAAAAAGTCGCGCGAAGTTGTAAAAGAAGAAAGATAAAAGCCGCATTCATAAAAAACAGAGTGTGTGCGCCCTGGGTATCCGGGGAGGATACAATCGAAGGATTTGTAAGTGACGATCGGAAATGTTTACGGCCGGAAGATACCCCAGCGAATTACTTTTAAGGTTTCGACCTTGCGTGCAGCTGCTTACGAGATTATTACCCTTGGTTTACGCAATAGGGTTTCGGCGGTTCAATGCCAATGACCCTAAAAGTAACTTTTGTTTTCTTAGCTTATTAAAAATTTTTTTCAAAATCTTGCAGCTTTGGGAAAGTGAACCGTTTTCCCCGAGGAAGAAGTCAAATCGTATTTTGAATATATCTGGGTCGGGGGAAAACTTCGTAATGAATTTCAATATCACAAACGATTCAAAACTTCTCCGATACTTTCTTCGTCTATTTTCAGAGCGAAAAATTTTTTTTTTTAAATAAGATTGGACTTTAACTCAAAACTTATATCGACAGTGAATTCAATAAAAATTCAATTCAAAATTCTTCGAACTGTCATATCAAAAATCCAGACTTTTAATAAAATTTTAGCACACTAGAATTTTAAAATTGCACAGAAGACTTAATATTAATTCTACTTCGCACACCATTCCGCAGCCACGGACTCCCCTTTTTTCCCCGAGATTCACGAAAATTACCCGTAATTTAAAGAGCCCCCCCCCCCCCCCCCCCCGGTAAGTACCGAAACAAGAAACACCCGGAAATCGCTTCGCTCTCTTTTTCCCTTCTTCTGTTTTCGGGCTTTCTTTTTTACCTTTTATTCTCCTCTCCTCGCCCAGGCTGGCTAGCGTGACCGGCCTCGCGCTCAAAAGATTCGATATCTCGGGCGTGTGTGCTAACGGGTACTTTCAGCACGAAAAAAACCACCGTTCTCGGTCCATTAAAAAACCGGGGGTTGAAATTTTAAAAGCGCACACTTTCAATATTAATTATAATAATGTAAAAAACAGTGCACCGAGCATTATTTACTGCGTATTATATTTTAAAGCACACAAAAGCGTATTTGTTAAAAAAGCTCTTGCCTGCATCAAAATTCTTTTCCCTCCGCTTCATCTCGTTAGTAAGCGAATCGCAACTTTTTATTTCCTTCGTGATGCAACGTTTCGATACCCAAAACAAGCTCTTTTGAAGATTTTTCCAAGAAAAAAAGTCCAGACAATTAACACCTCGCAAAAGTTGGACCGTAGTGTGGTCGCGACTCATTAGACCCTCAGCCAGCCCCACGGTAATTGGGCGGGTGCGTAATTGTTGCGAGATTAGAGGGGATGGAGTTCGAAGGCCGTGTGTGTCTTGCGAACTTCCCGTGTGTGTCGTCTTCCCTTCTTCATACATACTTTTTTTTTCGTTGCGTTGGCACAGGTGCTGTTGTTTTAAAGTTTTGCCTCGTAAGTTGCGACTTCGATGGCTGAGGTGCTTGAAACTTAACACTTGTTTGAGAATATTGTTGGGTGTTAAGGTTGGCAGACGTGCATTGACATAGACAGTTGTGAAACTTCCTTGTTTACTAATGTTTCTCAAAATCATTATTTTTAGATTGAAATTTATTTAAAAAACATTTTAAAAATTTTTCGAGGACCTTCAAAACATAAAAAGTTCCAAAAACCCTTCACGGCATCATCTTCAGACAAAAACAAAACAAGGCAACAACATGTATACGTAGCTCGAGTCTCAGTTAAGGGGAAGTCAGGCGAGTTTCCCACCGTACTTAATCAAAATTGAAGAAAAAAAAAAAAAAATTGAGGAGGTAAATTAAAAAAAGGGCTCTGTAGCACCCTAGCGACACTCGAAATGTATCTTTTAAAAAAAAAACCATCAAAATCGGTTGAAAATTGGCTGAGAAATCTGCCGAACGGTAATTTTTATGAAGTATGGAATATAATTTCTATGATGAATGGAATATAATTACCGTTCAGCAGATTTCTCAGCCAATTCTCAACCAATTTTGATAATTTTTTTTTTTAAAGATACATTTCGAGTGTCGCTAGGGTGCTACAGAGCCCTTTTTTTAATTTACCTCCTCAATTTTTTTTTTTCAATTTTGATTAACAACAGTGGGAAACTCGTCTGACTTCCCCTTAAAGGCGCGTATAAAAAGCCCCGCGGAAACCCGAGTTGTTTCTTTAATGCCCATAACTTCGCAGCGAAGATTCACGCGTTCGACGAAAATAATAGCGCGCGGCCATAAGCACCTCTACTTTACGCGATCCGAGATAAGACCTCCACTCTGTACTTGCGGCGAGAAAAAGAAGCTCGCACTACTTCATTATTACCTAAAAAAAGTCGCAAGGTAATAATTTTGCGATTTCGTTTAGCGCCTTCGAAATTCGTCCCGATAATTTTCATCGCGTCAGAGATGATACAACAACCGGGTTGCGGGGGGAGGGGGCGTTAATTAAATTTACATTGTGCGCGGGGCCCGATCCTTATTATGACAAAGTGTTAGCATATCATTAGCCGGTGCGTCGGTATGGTATGCATGCATTCAAATTGGGTGAAAATTTATGCATTGGGTTTCGGAACAACGTTACCGTATTTTTTTTTTTCATCCCCCCGCGCATGGGGATTTCAATGGAAATTTCTTCGGTTCAACAACAAAAAGCCATATTGTAATCAGGAGCCGTTGGAATAAACTCGAACGATATCCAGCGCATCAGGCCGATTGCTGTGGCTCTTCCTCGAATCCTCGGCGCGCAGTGCACAGTGCGAGACTCTGTAACGCGAGTTAAAAGGTCACGCGTGAAATCCGAGAAAGGCACAAATGCTCGGCCAAATGTAAATGCGACACGTTTTGCATGCGCGCGGCACTCTACCCCCAGTGCACTGCAGCGCGTACTTCTTTCTCGCTTTTCGGTGACTCTGCAAAAAAAAAATACGTTGGTGCATTTTTTAGAAGCAGGGGGGAGAGTTGGAATCTTTTTTCGAAATTTCGCTGAGTACGATTTGAAAATGGCTTTTTTTTTATGAGTCTTCCTTTTTTTTTAATTTGATGAGTCATGTGGAACGGTTTCGAAAAACATATTTGGAATTCTTGGTTTTGATGATTTGGTGAGGATGACGATGGGAACTGTGGATTTTAATCTAAAAAACTAGTTGTGAATTATTCTAACCTAAAAAATTAATAAACCTAACCTATGAAGTCTTCAAATTCTTTGCAAATTTTACAAAATTTAATCAACTTATCTACGAACCATTTTACTGACAAAGCAAAAACAAAAAATTACAAGTTCCAACTGGAAAATTTTTTATTTATTATTAATTTCAAGCTTCAAAAGCTTTCAATTGCAGTCTTAACCTCAAACTTAACCGTGTCCAACTCTTTGAAAATCTCAACCCCGGAAAAGAGGAAAAAAAAATTAGCTCGCTCTCTATAAAATTCTCGGACAATACAGAAATACATTTCTGCGTCGAATGAACCCTTCAATGCTCTGGATAAAACCTTCCAAGAAGTTTTAACCGCTAGCTCCGGCAGCTTTCAGCGGGACCGAAGCTCGGCTGCGTGACCGGAAGCTCGAATCGTCACGCTCCGAGAGAAGAAAAAAAAAAAAAAAAAAAACTGGATATAACTTATCGTTTATGCTCCCGGCCTTTTATCCTCGCTCACGTGCGCGTATTTAAGGGACCTTTACCGTCTGAATTGATTTTCTTCACCCTTGGTCGAACGGAAATTTTACGACTTAACAATTTATTTTTGTGAAATTTAATCGTTTCGGAACGCGTAATCGAGTCGATAAATTCATAACGAAAATGAAACATTCAGGAGACCTCCGCAGTTAAACTAATGGGATCAAAGCCGAGTCTCGGTTGAGCATACTTAACAACGGTTTCTATTCCGAGCGCGACTCTTACCAAAAATTACCATCTTGTAGTTGTGCAGTCCCGGAAAAAACTCGCCATTTGAATAAAAATTACATCTGTCCGAAGAAAAAGAAGGAAACTCGGTAAATCACACGAGGAATCGAAGTAAAAATTTTTCACCCCCGCTCAGCACTTTTCCTTGCAGCAAGAAAGAGAAAGAGCGAGAGCAAAAAAAAAAATTGGCGCGCAGAAAATGATTATCGCGTCGCTGCTAAAAGTGCATGCAACTGCACAATGCCCCCCGCGTATAAAATGTGTGCACATGCTTGATTTACTTCTGAAGTGCGTTCGCGGAGGGAGGATATATATATATACACTTTTTTTTTCTTCGTTTTTACGGCGTCTGGGATATTACTTTCGAGTTATCGTAACGGTTCCGATTGTATTTTTAACAAAAAAAAAAAATCAAAAAAATTATTTTTTAATCACCAAATATGAGCACTTAAAATTAAAATTCACCTCTTCCCACAAAAAAGTAGAAAAAAAATTCTCAAAGGGTAAAAATCAAAGTTCAGCCGCAGCAGCACAAAGGCATTAATTAAAAAAAAAAAAAAAAAAATCAAACTGCCAACCTAAAAAAAAAGCTTTGCTGTGGCAACGCGACGACGTGGGATTATCAATTCTCGGTTACAAAGGAAACTTCGAATTTACGGTTGTCAGGGAAGGTGACGAGCGAAAGTTTATAAAACAATACGAGCTTAAATCGCCAAAGGTCGACGAACCTTCAGCGCGAATTATGAAAGATCTTTCAGCATGTCTTTGTCTTCCGGACGCAAAGCGTTACTAGCCGACGCGATAAAATCTACCGCGGAAATTGCACTTAGCCGCGGCTTAATTTACAATCGCCGGACGCAGATGCAGCTGTGATTCTTATAGACCGAGCATGCGATGAGATGTAGACTAAACTGTGTTTTCTAGTTTATGTGAGTTATGGCTGCTCAAAAGTCGTAAGAACCATCAGTCTTCATCAGTAAATATTCCTACTTTTTAAATAAAAGTGTAAAACTGACATTTAAAAAAAAAATATCGAAAAATGACATTTACAGAAACAATTTATTTTACCATAGTCAGCGGCGTTATTTCCCTTATAGTGGGTCTGGATTCATCCAGACCCGGGAATTTCCAGGTCTGGAAATCCAGACCCGGGCACGTTCAACCAACCATTGCTCAGTTATCCCTCAAGCCTGAAACCCCCCAAACCCTGGGCGCCAAGTTCGATAAATGATCAATCGGTCATTCCCAAAGCCTTAAACCCCCAAATACCCTGGGCGCCGAGATCAACAAAAAAACTGATCAGCTATCCCCCAAGCTTTAAACCCCCAAATACCCTGGGCACCTGAGTGCAACAAAAAAACTTATCGGTTATCCTCCAAGCTCTAAGCCCTCAAATACCCTGGGCACTCGAGTTCAACAAAAAAACTGATCAGCTATCCCCCAAGCTCTAAACCCCTAAAACCCTGGGGGCCCGAGTTCAACAAAAAAACTGATCGGCTGTCCCCCAAGCTCTAAACCCCCAAATACCCTGGGCGCCCGAGTTCAATAAAAAAACTGATCAGCTATCCCCCAAGCTCTAAACTTCTAAAACCCTGGGCGTCAAGTTCAATGAATAAACTGATCAGCTATCCCCCAAGCTGTAAACCCCCAAATACCCTAGGCACCCGAGTTCAATAAAATACTGATCGGCTACCCCCCAAGCTCTAAACCCCCAAATACCCTGGGCGCACGAGTTCAATAAAAAAACTGATCAGCCATCCCCCAAGCTCTAAACCCCCAAATACCCTGGCCGCACGAGTTCAACAAAAAAACTGATCAGCTATCCCCCAAGCTCTAAACCCCCAAAACCCTGGGCGTCAAGTTCAATGAATAAACTGATCAGCTATCCCCCAGCTCTAAGCCCCCAAATACCCTGGGCGCCCGAGTTCAATAAAAAAACTGATCAGCTGTCCCCCAAGCTCTAAACCCCCAAAACCCTTGGCGTCAAGTTCAATGAATAAACTGATCAGCTATCCCCCAAGCTCTAAACACCCAAATACCCTGGGCGCGCGAGTTCAACCAAAGAACTGATCAGCTATCCCCCAAGCTGTATACCCCCAAATACCCTGGGCGCCTGAGTTCTACAAACAAACTGATCGGCTATCCCCCAAGCTCTAAACCTCCAAAACCCTGGGTGCCCAATTTCAAAAAAAAAAGCTATCAACGAATTTTTTTTTTTTTTTTTTTAACTAGAAAATAAAATCCACAACCTGATTGTGGAACAAAAAAAAAAAAAAAAAAAAAACACTTCTCATGGACTTGATATTCAAATACTATATAAAGTACGCTTAACTTCTAAAATTATTCTACTCGGTAACCAGAGTTTTGGGAGGTTTAGAGCTTGGGGGATAGCTGATCAGTTTTTTCGTTGTCTTAGGGCGCCCAGAGTATTTGGGGGTATACAGCTTGGGGGATAGCTGATCAGTTCTTTGGTTGAACTCGCGCGCCCAGGGTATTTGGGTGTTTAGAGCTTGGGGGATAGCTGATCAGTTTATTCATTGAACTTGACGCCAAGGGTTTTGGGGGTTTAGAGCTTGGGGGACAGCTGATCAGTTTTTTTGTTGAACCCAGGGTTTTGGGGGGTTCAAGGTTTGAGTTTTTTTTTTATAAATTAGGTACTGAACTGTTCAGAGTTGAAAATTATTAAGATTAGTTGGGGGGAGGTGGGGGGGGGGGGTCAAACTTTATCCAGACCCGGGCCCAAAATGTAATAACGCCCCTGACCATAGTAATAAAAAATAAAAAAATAAAAAAATTCACATGTATAATTAATTAAGCAAGTAATAAAATGAATCTTTGTCGGATAGAGCAAGCGAAAACGCGCAAAGGTTAAGGTCCGCCAGCGTATGATTTTCAGACAAGCTGGGCCAAGAAAAACACGTCGAGAGGCCAAGAGCAAAAATGTGCGTGCCGGGGAATCCGGCGTCGAAAAATAGATTCAATTTTCGCGCTCTCTCCCCCGTCCAATTCCCTTGTTCGTCCCAAATTCTTCAATTAGAATTAAGTACATCGGTTGTTTGGGAGCGTTCAAGGCTAATTTTACGAGCCTAATATTAGATATCAATAAAATTTGTTTATTTATTTAATTATTTATTGAAAAATTTTATTTTACAAGAGTAGTAGCATGTAAATTCTTTAATTAATTATCTATCATTACTAATACAAAAAGCTTCTAAACTGAATTTTTCCCCAACAACTCTGATAATTTTTCTAATATCAATTACCTGCAGACTCGGTCTGATTTAGAAGTAAACCGCAGGGAAAAAACGATTCGCGGGGTATAACTGGCCACGTACGAGCGGAGAAAATCCCTCGCGCAACGCGGCCGGAACTTTATATTGTCCGCGGCATTCAATTTCCCGTTATCGGGTCTCTCGTACAAGCGTGCGTGCGGAGGGCAAAAATTGCACGCGAGCTGCAATTCGAATCGTGGGAAGTGGAGGAGCACCACGATTTATTGAATATTCCCGCGGGGGAGGCTCTTTTTTTTTTCTTCCTTTATCCCGGGTATCGCGATTGTCGGAGCATGAGCAAGTTTTTAACTGATAATGGGACGAAGATTTTCTCACTTTTTTCACCGTGATAGATTTTTTTTTTTAAGTTAATCTTTTGGTCTATTTTCTAAATTAATATTAATTACTGTTGAGCTTACAAATTGTTTTTTTACGTGTGTATACGCGTCAACTTTGAAAATATTTTACACTTTTAATCAATTAAATTTTTCATTTTCAAATAATTAGTTACTTTACACATTCATGCAGGTTAATGAATTTTTAATAAATCATTCGTAAATTGTTTTTAAGTATCAGAATTTATGTACGTACACCAAATAAATAATTTATATCTTCAATTAATTATCTTTTACTGCCTTCAAAAATTAATTAATTAATTTTAAATTTTTAGTTAATTGTTTAATTGAATGAACTCTCCTATTTGAGTATAAAACTATATTTAAAAATTAAACTAAATTTCATGCTTATGAAAAAACCGTAATTAGTCGTAAAAAATATTCAACCCATTCAAAAATCGCGACCGATCCGTCAAAGCTTGGAACCAAAAAGCTCGGCCAGCCGCAAGCTCGCGGCGAAAATAACGCTACGCAGCCGTAATAAATACAGGGTAAAGATACATGGTTTCCGCGTAAATTTGAATATTTATGAGGGTCCGACAAAGGCCCGAGCTGGGAAGCTCCTTTCTTCGACGCTGAATCAGTGGGGATAATTTTCGTGGATTAAAGGATTTTTCATTTTTATTCTGTTGATTCATTCACTCGGGTGCAGTGACCGCAAACTCTTTTTTAATTGTCTGGTCGTGATATACATGTATGAATAAAATTTCAAAATATTTTAGATTATAAAATAATTTACGCGAATACAAAACTTTTTTTTGTAGAAAATATATAAATTTTATACAATACTTCATAATTTACCAGTGCATAGAGTTAAAATTGTAATATTTACAAATGAAAATTAAAATAAAATTTACGTAAATTCTTTGTTGAGAACTGTTTGTTAATAAATACGAATATAAATTCTAAATCATTTCTTGTTCCATACATAAATATTTCCGTTTGAGTAGATTCAACGCCATCTGATACATTGAAACCTATTGGTTCTCTAAATATTTTTAATTACTGGAATAAAAAAATGTTTCTCTCTATCGGTCTCGATTCAAACCAAAAAGTATCAAATCTAATAAAATTTCTTTGATTTAACTTGAATTTATCTCGTCTGTAGAAGTGAATTCTTAAAACGTGTTCAACGCAATGAAGTCCCGCTAATTCTTCCTTCCATCGTGAATCTGACACCTTTCTATTTGTTCCCCCCGATGTATGTGAATTTCAAAACGCTCTGCAAAAGCAACAGAGACATTTATATATTCCTCCCACCCCTTTTTTCGGCAAATTTTCGCTCGCACAAACAAAAGTCGCGACGAATGAGGAGAAGAAGCCAGCCAGCCAGCCAGCTCCAGATATTCTGTTTAGATAGTTAAGTGCCTCGGCAAACATTTTCCCTGGGAGAATACCTCCACGGCAAAGGAAAGGATGAAAAAAAAAAAAAAATGAATCCTTATCTGCGTGCAGCAGGCAGTCGTACCTGCACACGGCGTTTCTTTCCTTGGAATTGGATTTTCTCAAAGCCGAGTTTTTCATTTTTCCTCTTCTTTTTTTTTTTTTTTTTTTCTTCTCGTGTGAGAAAAGATTATTGTCGTACTTTCATCAAAATTGTTAAATTCTTGCTGAAAATTATCGACTCCTGGTACCGCAAGTTTATTCAAGCTCGCAAAAAAAAAAAAATTTTCCAAAGGGTGGCAAGCATGAAAGGAAGTGGGGGCAAATCGACGGCTAATTAAGACCTTCCTGAGTTTTTTTTTTTTTTTTTTTTTTTTTTTAACCCTCAATTTAAAGGTGGGATCTAAAAGGGCACTCCGAGTCCTGCACCATGCGGGCTTTTTTCCTCCTCTGCTCCTTTATTATTTCTCGGCCTTTTCTTTGGCCCCGGCAGTCGGGTCTTTTTATTTTTACTTCTCCCCCTTACTTTTTCTTTTCTCGCCTCCATTGTGTTTTGCGCTCGTTACTTCGCGTATGGGAAAAGTGCGATGTAATTGCGTTATCATTAGGGATTATTGGGTTATGGTTTGGCCGATGGATGTTATTACTCTCGAGACTCTGGAAAGTTTAAAAACTGTAATTGGAAAAATTTTCTCTAAACAACGTTGTGGATTTTGTGGCAAACTTTTTTATTCTATACTAAAATTTATTTTTTTTTATTTTTTTTTTTAGAGCCTGTGTGGCAATTGTTAATGTAAACTCTACACTCGAATAAATTTAGTAGTTCAGGATCTTAAATTAATGTCTAACTAATTAATTTTTATTAATTCAAACCCTACCTCCTGGAGAGTTTAGTGCCAGTTATTATTGTAATTATTTTGTAAAGATCTCGTGCGGCTCGTATAATTCATTAAAAAAAACAACAAAATATTAAATAAAAAAATTTTCTTTGAAACTTTGAAAGCTTTTGGTTGGTCCCCGTTGATTACACTACCGATGATAATCAAAAATTATTATAAATTAGCCCACCCGAGCCCCGTCGTTTATCACGGCTGAAGCAGCGTCTTCAAACATTTTTTTTTTCTCCTCCTCCGTCACCGTCTTTCTCCACTTAGCTTTTAATCCCTTTTTCTTTACACGATGCCTTAATCCTTTTTTTTTTTTCTTTCTCTCTCGGAAGTCGCCGATGAAAATCAAGCAAAAAAAACGCCGAGTCCGTCGCTTTCAATGAGAATCCGTCTCGGAAATGGCATTCACGTCTCGGGACTCTTTTCATAGGGCTCAGCCGTGGCCACTTGCGTTTATACCAATCGCACGACTTTCTTTATGCGTGTTTTTTCTTTTTCTTTTTTTTTTCTTAAATGGCAGCTTTAAAAACATAAAGAGATTCATTCGAGTTGAGTGACTTTTTTTTGCACGAATTGAAGAATGAGTTGTTCGCCTTGCTCCTTATTTTTTCAGGGTATTAACGAGGATTACTCGATTTTTGAATTGAAGAAAATTTTTGATCGATCGATTGATTATTATTTGATAACAATTTATCGATTGTAAAAGAATAATTAAAATTGTATGAAGTATATGTTATTTCGAATAATAATTTTTTAGTATTAACATAAGTTTTAATAGTACCAATCATATAAATGATGTATTGTTTTAATTATGTAAAACAGTATACATAAATTAATATGTGTATATATTATAATATTTTAGAATATACTTTATTAATTATGTTCGACTTTATGTGTTATAAAAAATAATTTGGTAACATATAATATTAAACTATGTTAAACCAGAACTCTATCGTTTTTGCTAATCTTTGAAACTTATATCTAATAGTTATCAAGGTTGTTCTACGTACGTTGATTCGTAGAAAGATAAATTATACCTGAAACCGCTGTACATTTTATACCCTAGAAAGTAATCTAATTATCAATGTATGCAAACATAAGATTTCGAAAGTCTTACTTTTGGAGTGTTGGCCACCGTACAGAAGCCACAACTAATAAAAAGCACAAACAACCAAATATGTTTTCTTTTTTCAAATAAATCTCGATATTTGTTTATTAAAAACCCACTAACGATTCACAATTACTTTCCAGAAACTATGCGTGTTCCAAAAATCCCTGGAGGAGCTGTCGTCGCGTTTGGCGGGGGCGGAGGCGATACAGAGCGGCTGGCAGCCGGTCCAGCCGGCCCCGACGACGAACGGTACCGCGCCCACGACAAACGGCGACCTGCACCACCACGGACCCCACGGCGAGCAGCTCGAGCAGCTGCAGAAGTACGGGGAGCGTCTCGCCCCGATACAGAGGCTCCTCGAGGAGGCGAACGACCAGGCGAGCGCCTTCGCCTCGAGCAGCGTCATCGTGTCGCACGCGCTCCTGGCCAAACTCGAGGATCTCAATGCGAGGTTTGTTTTTTAAACTAGTCTTTTAACTATGCTTAAAAGTTTTTAATTAAGTTTATCCGGTCATTAAAATACTTTCTAGTTACTTTAAAGTTTTATTTGAGAGCGACTTCAGTTATATGCAGACTTCAAAACAATTTTTGTCTAATTGCCAGTATTTTTCACTGTAAACTGGTCATTTATTGGTTGTAATGTAGTATCAGTTTAGGTTTCCAAGTTTAGTGTATCTATATGAACCTACAAACTTTATGACTATCAGTTAATTTTGATTCAAATCCATGGAAACAGACATTGATCGTTTAGACTAAATCTACTCTGTTATTGTTACTATACTGACTAAAACAACAGTCAATAAAATTTGATCTATTTTTGTAACTTATATTGAAAACTGTAATTTAAAAATAAAAATTCACGCTACTCATTATAACATAATGACCTTTGACCTTATTATGGTCCTTTGTATTTGTTTACCGTTGTAATGAAAAAGCTCAAACAACGCCAACTAATTTTTCGAAAACTTATTAAAAACTCTCGAATCGCAAACTCATTTTTTAAACAGGCCCTTAAACGAAAAACCAACTTCGGCCACCAACAAAAAAAAAGTTTTCAAAAAAATCTAAACTCCGCACGCACAATGCATCTCGGGGCAGCGTTTATAAATTCATTTTTACCCCGTGCCCCGAAAGTTGGAGTAACGGAAAAACTTTTCTCGTTGCACCGGGGCATTTTTCAGCCTAATGGAAGAGAAAGGAAAAGAAAAAAAAAAAACTGATCTCTTTTCTTTTTTTTTATTTTCAGGTGGAAGGTGCTACAGCTGGCGGTTGACGAGCGATACAAGCAGCTGAGCGGGGCCGGAGGCGGCTTCGGAAAGGACGGGGCGAGCAAACCCGGCAGCCAGGCCTTCCTCGCGAGCAGCGTCGAGCCGCCCTGGGAACGCGCGGTCACGCCCGCCAAAGTGCCTTACTATATCAAGTGAGCTTTTACTTCTGTTTAGTCATTGCTTGTAATACCGTGGATGGAACTTGACGTTTTTTTATTATTTCCACAGCCACCAGTTGGAGACGACGCACTGGGATCACCCGAAGATGATCGAGCTCATGGCGTCTCTTGCCGACCTGAACGAGGTCCGTTTCTCCGCGTACAGAACCGCAATGAAACTACGAACGGTGCAGAAACGCGTATGCAGTGAGTATAAATGAATTTTACGGATAATAATAAACGTCACTCACTCGGAAAAACGATGACGAATTTAATTTTTATCATCGCAGTGGACCTGCTGAGTCTTTCGACCGCGCTCGAGCAGTTCGACACGCACGGTCTGCGCGCCCAAAACGACAAGCTCATCGACATTCCCGACATGGTCACCGTGCTCGCGTCCATTTACGAACACATTGCCGCCGAACATCCCGCCCAGGTGTCGGTACCCCTGTGCATCGATCTAGCCATCAACTGGCTGCTCAACGTCTACGACAGGTACATACAATCTCTTTTTTTTATTCATGTACACTTTGATTGATTTTTATTATTTTTATTTATTGTACGTTTCGATGATTTTTATTTGCAGCCAAAGAACTGGTCAGATTCGAGTTCTTTCCTTCAAGGTCGGACTGGTTTTACTATGCAAGGGACACCTGGAAGAAAAATACAGATGTAAGATGAGAAAATAATATAAATAAATACATGAATTCTAATAAAAATTTTACGTTTATCGAATTAAGAGACCTTATTTCGATAAACTTTCTTTAGAAAAAAATGATCTTGAAAAAAAAAATCAACTAATCTTCAACGATACTTTCAGATTTATTCCGCTTGATAGCCGACCCGAATCGTCTGGTGGACCAGCGCAAGCTCGGACTCCTGCTGCACGACTGCATCCAGGTGCCGCGTCAGCTCGGCGAGGTTGCGGCCTTCGGAGGCTCGAACATCGAGCCCTCGGTCCGCAGCTGCTTCGAGAAAGCTGGCAAGGACAAGAACGAGATCGAGGCCGTGCACTTCCTAAGCTGGCTGCAGCAGGAACCCCAGAGCATGGTCTGGCTCCCGGTCTTGCACCGTCTGTCCGCGGCCGAGAGCGCGAAACACCAGGCCAAGTGCAACATCTGCAAGGAGTACCCCATCGTCGGCTTCAGGTACAGATGTCTTAAGTGCTTCAACTTCGACATGTGCCAGAACTGCTTCTTCTCGGGCAAGAAGGCCAAGAACCACAAGCTCACGCATCCCATGCAAGAGTACTGCACTGCGGTTTGTATTTTTCAAACTTGTTTTATTTTATAAATTCTACTATGAACATTGTTTAAAAATTTTTTTTTTATGGTAAAATATAATTTCAAAAATTTTTAATTTTTTGCATGGAAAATCTATTACACTACCAGGTACGAACCAAAATAATAAAATTTACGTTTTAAATAAACAGACAACATCGGGCGAGGACGTTAGAGACTTCACGCGAGCTCTGCGCAACAAATTCAAGTCGAAGCGCTACTTCAAGAAGCACCCACGGGTCGGCTACCTGCCGGTTCAGACGGTCCTGGAGGGCGACGCCCTGGAGAGCCCGGCCCCGTCGCCCCAACACAGCTCGCTCAGCCAGGACATGCACTCGCGGCTCGAGATATACGCCTCGCGACTCGCCGAGGTCGAGCTATCGCGCACCCGCAGCAACTCCACCCCCGACAGCGACGACGAGCACCAGCTCATCGCCCACTACTGCCAGAGCCTCAACGGTGGCGACGGCGTCAACGTGCCCCGCAGTCCCGTACAGGTGAGAGGATACAATTATAATTATAAAAAACGGTTTTATTAAAGGTTCTTTTTTGAAAAATCGATAGACACTTTTGAAGGAGCACATACATAAAATGCATAATTCACTTATTAATTCAATTTTGTATTTTACAATCTACCCAGTACATGTGAAATAAATTTCATAAAATTCAATACACAAATATGTAAATAAATTGTATAATAAATGAACACAATGTGTCGTATTCAAAATTTATTAAAATACTTTGAAATTTTGGATATTAGAAAAAAAAACCACTCAATTTTATATATTGCTAGCTATTTTTATGGTTATTTTATCGAAAATAGTATCTTCTTTTGTATATTACTTGAAATTTAAAATTAAATAAAAATTTCATAACTTTAAAAAAACTATTCAACTTTCAATGCATAGATATGTTTATCGATGAGCCAACATGTCCAAACAGAAAAAAAATTGAATAAAAATTAATTATAAAAACTGACGAATTAAACAGGTGATGGCGGAGATAGACGCAGAGCAGAGGGAGGAGCTCGAGGCGATGATAAGGGAGCTGGAGGAGGAAAACGCTACCCTGCAGGCCGAATACGAGAAGCTGCGACTTAAGCAGACACCGGGTTCGACGCCCGAAGACGGCTCGCACGGGCGACAACCCGACTGTGATATGATTGCCGAGGCTAAGATGCTGCGCCAGCACAAGGGCCGACTGGAGGCGCGCATGCAGATACTCGAGGACCACAACCGACAACTCGAGGCCCAACTTCAGAGACTGAGACAGCTCCTCGAAGAGGTAATATAAAATTATAATTTTAATTTCAAGTGGTTCTACCGGATAGTAAGAAATTGATAGCTAATAAATTCGAACTAGTTTGAATAATTGAATAATTTTTTTTGTAATTTCTGGAAATAAACTAGAGCAACTATCGGTCTAACAAATTTTTACATATTTTAGTACAAAAATTCATAAATTTTAAAATTTTGAAAGTATTAGAATCTTAATGATCCTATAAATGAAATTCTATAAAAAAAGCATAAGAGGTATGCTAGCATTTAAATTGAAATTTTTTGAAAGATATGTCGAGAACCTCCGTTACCGCATAACTTGCTTCAACAGCAGTAAATTTTTATTTCAATTAATTGAATTGGATGGCATTGTTTGGTCGCGAATGTATTTCTAAGCCTGCGCTATTTTCTATTTTCAGCCTAACGCCGCCTCACCTTCTAAGACTGGAACACTGCAAACGCGAAGCGTCACTGCCTCGCAACTGGCTACCGATTCGCCGGCGAAAATGAACGGACACTCCTACCACGATACCCCAGGTATGATCACTCGAACCTAATTTACCCTGAAATGGTTAATTATTCATTCAATGATTTTTTCATCCACAACTTTTTGATTTGTGGAAATAATACAAAAACATTATCATAACATGGAGTTTTTTTTATTTTCATTACTAACATTTCAGATGTTTTTTTTTTTTTTCTTCATTTAATCACGATTGAAACTGATTGTTTTTTATTTATTTATATTTTTTAAGCAGAGTAAATGTTTGGTCTAACACAATTTTATAAATGATTTTTGATTAACAACTTAACCACTGGATAAAATGAAAATTTTTGAATTTGTTACGGTTACAGTTGTAACCGCCCAAATTCAACTTTCAACATGGACTTCTTTTTTTTTTTTACCGCTGCAAACAAGCCACAACAAAACAAAGTAACCAAAATCACGTGAATTACACTGCGTAAACTCAAACAACTTAAACTCTGAAACAACGAGCTTTAGCTCTGACCAGTGGTTAGCGTACGGGCCAAACATTTACCCTCACAGTATACACGTGTGCACTTTCATTTTCTCTCTCTCTCTCACTCTCGATGTAAACGCGCTTTTCGAATATACATTGGGCTTAGGTGGTGGTGGAGTAGCGGGCGAGGGTCGAGTAAGCAGCTTAGAGAGACCACCCCCGCCGCCTCATACTCACAGCGTGTCTCATAACGTTGGCAACCTCTTACACATGGCAGGTTTGTGGCTGCGTCCTAATCGCTCTCTTATCGTCTTTAGTTATTTTCTTTTTCTTTTTTTTTTCATTCATAACGAATCATCTGCTTTTGCTCTGTCGCAAAATGCTTCGATAGATATGTACAGTTCGTTATCATATACGTACAGTTTAGATGTTTCATGATATCGTAACGACTGGTCGTTCGATTACGACTAGCTAAAGATTTTTATTTTGATAAATTTTAAAATTTTCATGATGTATTCATGATGTTTTTTTATTTTCTTTAAAATTTATTTCAATTATGAACAATTAAAGATTTTTATTGTGTATAATAAGTAATTGTATGATTATAATAATACTTTGTTTATAATTTGTATCAAATTTTACATAAATAGTAACTGAGTAATGAATTTCTTTTTTATAATTATTAAAAAAGTAATTTTTTGTAAATTTTGTTTTATTTTTGTTTATTTTCTTTGAAATTGTAAAAAAAGTTTGTTTATGTTTGTAAATTATTTTGATTATCTGTTTGTTGAACCTTAATCTGCATGTCTAACATTCAAAATATATAAAAAACTTTTCTTCTGTTACTTGCCTTCACTATATAGGATGGATGTAAAAAAGGTGAGCCTATCATAAACTGAAAATTTTACCTTAAAAATAGTTTCATTTCATATATAACGTTAATGTTTGCACCGTCTATAAAATATATTTTCACGATCAATCATCTTCTATCTACAAAATTTTATCCAATTTTTAAGTACAACTTTTTTTGGCGTGGTTCAAGAACTTTCCTTTAACAGTTTTTCCATTTCTTTGCTTTTGCTTTGACCACTGTTACCTATATTTCACCATTTAAAATCCAAGTCATGATTAACTGTAATTTCTATCGTTTCTAATGTAACCACTAAAAAATCAAATGAAAGTTCTAAACTTTGACTAAGAAAATACAAAGCAACTGCACATTTTGTTTTTTAATTTTATTAAATTAATTTTTTATGATTTTTGATATTGCTTGAAATATCTTTTTTTTTTCACCCAAATAAAAAGACATCACGGCTTGAGATCATTTCTATTTATTTCTTCCGGCTCGTAGATTTAGTAAAATATTTATTTTAGAGTGGTTATTTAAAAACTACCTTAAAATAAATTTACCGCTTTGTAATAAAAATCTCTAAAATTACGTTATTTTACAGAGGATTTGAGCAAAGCTGTTGGAGAGTTGGTAACAGTTATGACTGAAGATAAATCAGAAACAAATGGTCAACAACAACAGCAGCAACAACAGGACGAAGAACAGCAACAACGAGCCCCACCTCCGGCATTTAAGCAATGAACATGAAAGAAAAAAAGAAGAAAAAAATTCATTTATACATATTATACATACATAATTAAATAACGAAACGAACAAATACAATTTAAAGTAAAATAATTTGAATCATAAGAAACACAAGCTAGATAAATGCAATCAATCTTTGCGCTTACTCCACTGAATTATAAAAATAAGTTTAGCACAAAAAAATTGTGTGAAAAACCAACTAAAATCATCATAGTAGACGTTGTTATTAGACTCATCATATCGCAAAAAAAAAGTAGTTAATCATCACTTTATATTGTTGACCAACAGCGACAAGTCTGGTTTTATTGCATATCAGAGAAAAAGTAATTTTACTCGCGTACTAAGATATATAAAAAAGAAAATACAATGGAACACACTTTACACAGGGTCAAAAAAGTAAAGAAGGGGACACTTTTTCGATCCATGGTTCGCGATGGTTTTGGGTATTTTATAGATTTTTTGTATAGCTGAGAGCCTCTAATTTCTGAAATGGAGGAAAAAAAAAGTTTTTAAAAAGGAGTTATTTCAAAGCTTCCATCCCTACTATGGTAAATGTAAAGGGAAAAAAAATGATCTTTGGTTACTGCATATTGTGACTCGTCATATCATTGCCAAAAAAAGAAAAAAATAAAAGAAAAAAAAGGTTAAGAAA
The DNA here is from genome assembly GCA_038277355.1 of Encarsia formosa. Lineage (NCBI taxonomy): Eukaryota > Metazoa > Arthropoda > Insecta > Hymenoptera > Aphelinidae > Encarsia > Encarsia formosa. The sequence continues at coordinate 24,571,803 of CM076188.1, read as the reverse complement.
CGCTAGAGTATAAAGAAAAAAAATGTTATGTTATTGTAATAATCAGATTAAAAAAAATAAGCGAATCGTTTGTTATACGCCTGCTATATATCTAAGAAATATATAATAAAATTATTAAACTTAAAAAATTATTAGAAGAGAAAAATGAAAAAATGAAAAAAAAAAAAAAATAATAGTAAATAAACAAACGAAATGCGAAAAAAGGGGATTGAACAAATATAAATGAAAATTATTGCATCGACTTTAAAAAAAAAAAGTTACTCGAACCGAGCAATGCATTCGCAAAAAATATGCAATGTGTGGTTTTGCATACTACTGAATAGTCTGTAGACATGTAATTTACAAAATCTGTAAACCTAAATTCCTCAACTACCCCCTTTTTTCTTTTCGTTCTCATAAACTTTTAAAAAACTGCCCCAATAAACTCTAATCAGAGAATTTGCATATTTAAAAAAAAAAAAAAAAAAAAAAAGTAAATGAAAACACGGTTACACACCATGTAAACTGCGAGGATGAAGTAAAGAATTATTCAAGACCAATAAAAGCTTCTCTTAGCACTTAAACGTATATAGTATATTATATAATCGAGGATGATCTCCTGCGACTTTTTTTAGATTTTTTTAACGAAAAAAAGGAAGAAACCAGCCTGCTTGGTGAATTTAGCTGGTTAGGTTTTCTGACTTTTGTTCTACTAACGAACGAATGTTATGTATATGTTTAAAGATATTAATAAACTATCAACAAAGCAAATTGTAGTCTGTATTCTAACAACCTGCAATAAAATTATCTTAGAATATATTGTCTTGTGTTTTGTGATTATATAATTTTTCCTTAAAAAGTTCAAAATTTTTTTTTTTTCAACCAGTTGTCACTAAGATCATGTAACTAAAAAAAGAAGTACTTAATGCGTCTAAAAATCGCTACTACACTCTATGGATTTAAAACTTCCAAGGTAAGCCACCTACAGGGCGTAATCGCCGTCTTATGTACCAGGTATCCACCCTGACCCGTACGGTCAAAACTTCTCGGAAAAATCATCTCCAGGATCTAATTATCACTTGGTGCACCAGGGGTTCACCCCTCCGGAGTCAAAACTTCCAAGGGAAATCTACAGGGCGTAGTCGCTGCCCGGTTACAATAATAATACAGTTAACATGTATAAATTAAACACAGTAAAATATCCATATATTTTGACACATCTGAGCCACACCCCCTGACAATGGAATTTAGCTGAAGGTAAGCTGAACTTTTCATTGATTTGTACGGACCGAAACTTCAGTAAGCTCAGCTGAAGAATTAGCTAACGTTCTTACTAGAGTACTATCGTGAATAGTAAAGTAACGTTTTTTTATATTTTTCTGAACAAGAACTTTCCTCCATTTTTTTTGCAGAAAATATTTCTATTCAAATTTTAGAAATATTTTGGATGACCACATTAACGCGGTCGGCTTTGAAACTTTTTCTTTAAATTTAATTTATTTATTTTGGATGAACACTTGAAATAAAAAAAAAAATTTAATGAAGAGTCTCATTAGACTAAATAATAAAACAAAAAATTTACGATAAAATAAAATATACTTATAAATGTATTTTTTACAGGAATGCTAATTTCACTTATGCAAGTAAACTCGGTGTAATTTTCTAGAAAGATCTATAAATGAATATTTTATGTTGCATCTATAATTTTTATGAAGAAAAGCATGATATATTTTTCATAAACTAGAAACGCATCTTCTTCGAAAAGTCATAGATAAATCATAATGATCTACACTTATGATTGCAACAAAAAAACTTTTTTTTTTAGCTTAGAGTAGTCTTGACCAATCTCAGTCTAAAAGTTGAGAAACTATTGTGTGGATCAGCGGCCAACGCTGTGGATTCATGGATCGAACTTTCTAAATTATTTAAAACTTAAATTAAATGTATGACATGAATAAATTACCTTTATATTTGGCATAAATTATTTTTTTATTTTTTTATTTTTTTATAATTCACGGTTAAACCAGAATGTTTTCAATGCATTTAATTTCAAATTTTTAGTGTAGTGATGTGAATAAAAACCTTCAAAAAATGAAAATAATAAAAAGTCAGTACTACTCAAAAACAAAATTTTTCTTGAAACTGTATGGTTTATGGCCTTATCAATCTTCAACTGATAGGTGGATTCGTTTTATCGTATTCAACCTCATTAGTTATTTTGGCATGATACCTTTGGTGTTTAAATTAATTACTAAGTAAACTCCAACAAATAAATAGTTATTCTTTAAATTAATATAAAATTGTATATAAAGTATTTTCAAATGAATTGGAGTAACAACAATTTCCGAATTTATATAAAAAAAAGTATATATATATCGTCTTTTTTAGATGTTGGTCATTCCATATATAGTAAAAATTAATCTTCTCGCTAATAGTTTAATAATTATCACATAATTATCGATAAATAATTTTTTTTTAGTTGGTTAAAATTTGTTTGAAGTTGTGCAAATGTCCCTCCAGTCACAATGGAATGACCTATATAAAGTATTCGAAAATTGTATAGTATTAGTCGAAACAAAGTAAATAATTACAACTCTTTTGTATAATTAATTATTTACTTTAAATTTTACTTGTATCATTCAAGGACTATATTTTTGTGTTGATCAATGATTTTTATTACGTATAACTACTTGTTCTGAAGCGAATCAGCTTTTAACTTAAAAATTGACCATGTCTACAAAATATTTTTTCAGATTTTCATCTAATTTTGAAAAACTCTACTTTGGAAATTTTTTTTGCTAACATTGTTTTGATTTCATTAATATTTATGAGCCAGTTGAAAAGCTTATTTACATTTGCAAGTGTTTCACAGGTTCGCTATTAGAATTAGCCCTTTTTATACGCTTTTCAAAAAGTCTGTACGTGATGTGGTATATTTACTAAAAAATTCAAAAACCATTTTTGTTTTATAGTTAAAAATTCTACTGTTTTAAGTAGAAAAAGATTAGAAACAGATTGCAGATCAGAAAGAGTTAAATATTTTAAAAAGACTTGCAGAGGAAAGTCATTTAATAAGTATCTTGTACATGAGTAAGTAGATAGAACTTTTTTTTTTCGATACACAAGCTAGTACACCCCTAGAGGGCATTCAAAGGACCGACTTTTGAACTTTAATCAAAAAATAGTTTATTTAGTTTCAATAAATCTTAAACTAAAAGAAAAATTTCATTTTTCAGATTACATTTTAATTGCTACAGTAGGATGCTCTCTAGGTCCGCTTCTGCCGGAAATACTTCAAATTTTCCTTCCACCAAAAAATGGATCATATACTCGCATAACTCCGACATGCAACGAATTTTTATTTTTCGAACAATCAAATCACTTTTATTTCACATGCTTTCATAATTTGTTCATTGCCATGTGTGTTAATTGCATGTTTGTTGGGTGCGACACAATTTATCTTTTTCTTGTTCAACATGTAGCTGGGTTATTTTTAATTGCCTGGTTTGTTAGATATTTTAAAAATAACAATATTTGTTCTTTCATAGTGGCAAAACAGAGATTTCTATTTTTTAATATTTTTTTCCTCTTACAGTTATAGATTAGAAAATATGTTTAGATGTAATGCTAATGGGAAAGTTAACTTTGATAGCTTAAAAAAAAGTATTGAACTATACAATGAAAGTGCTAAGTACGATAATTTTCAAATCATTAGTGATAAAAATTTTATATTAATTCTTTGATAATCGTATAGGTGCTATCAGTTATTAGAAGATGCTTTTAGTATTTTAATATTCATATTTCTCGTTGCATGCACATTTGGTATTGCTGCTGTGAGTTTTCACTGCTGTGAACTTTCCTACTGCGGATACGATAGATAGATAAACTAGTTGAAAAACTCTTCAGGTGCTTTAAAAATATTATAATTATCTCGTTAAAAAATAAAATATAGATATTTTAGTGAATGGTACCGCACGGCACCTGAAATCCAAAAATTTATAATCATAATCATGTGCCGAACAATGAAACCTCATCAACTTACTGCTGGAAAGATGATCATACCTTGCATGTACACTTTTGGAAAAGTAGGTTTAATTATTATCTATACTTTAATTATTAATATATTGATTAATTCTTTTTTTTAGTTGATGAGAGCTTGTAGTTCAATCTTTGCAGTTTTGGCGGTCTTTGAACGAAAATTAGGATTGGAATGACTTCTCGAATGACAGAAAAAAAATATAGATGCTCGCTTGATTTAAAAAATTTACTATTCTTTTAATTTTGGAAAATCAATTATCAGGAAAAAAATATATTTATAATTTATAATATTTATAATATTGAATTTTTTTAATCTACCTCATCACCTCTTGCACCTCTGAGAAAATGCTTTAAACTGTGCTCCCGCCTTTCAACCTTTATTTCTAATTAATTTAAAGTATAACTTACTTGAGATCAGAAGACTCAATTCTGAGATGAAAAAAATAGGATACATTTTTTTAAAAAATATCTTCAAGTTAGATTATCAACTAACTGCAACTCTTTAAAAATAAACCTGTATATAAAAATCGCAGTGGAAGACACGGGTTTCTGCTACTAAATAAATAAAATACAAAAATATCTAAAAAGTTAATAAATGAGAAAGAAAATAAATAGTAAGGTTAAATTTAATATTTTTCCCATTGTATTGATTTTAGGAAAATTTTTAAAGTGATAAGATAAGATACTCATGATCTGCTAAATTCTTCTGCCAAATACATATTATATTACAAATAAAACAATTGTCTGGACGATCAATAAAAAAAAACTTTCTTTGTTTTTATTAACAATAAAACTCTGAACAGATTTATTCGTCGAAAAATCTGCGGGATTATTAATTTGAATAATAATTAACTAAAGTTGAACACATGTTTAGAGAGTTGACTATTTTTTCAATAATATACTAAAAATAAAAAAAAAAAAAAATTTTAATGTAGAATTAAAGTCAATGCATTTACTTCTTTTATATTATGCTATAGATTCCCACTATTTTATAAATCCAGGTATTTTGAATCGATAGATTATCATAATCTGCAGATCTGAGATAGACAGAAGTTCAGAAACTTCCATATTATTTTTTAGTCCTAAATAAATGGTATTTTTCATGCGTGTTCAGGTAAGGGTTTATTTGGCCTCCGAGAGGTTTGTGACCCGAGCCAAAAGCTAGAGGTGCAACGAGGTGGCTAAAGAACCCTTCTCAACCATGTTTTGAAAAATGTTTTTTCTCATGAGATTAGAATGAGGAAAAATATTTGGTAAAAATATTGACAAATCGGAAATCGACTTCCGGTTCACACGTTTGTTAACCTCGGCTCCTTTGACTAATAGTAAAATTGTAAACTTAGATATTTCTTATTTTTCGTCATGACTCGACACTTGTACTATCACATGAAAATAATGTTAAAAAGAAATATTAGCTACCGGAAGTTAGAAACTCCAATCAAATAAATGACGTAAAATCTGTATGAATGAAAGGATACAAACAAATTCATTGCGTTGTATAATCAAATGCTAAGTAACTTTTTCAATATCATTTTATAATTCGGTGAACTTGACTGAAACAACAAAATTGTGTGTTTGGATCAATTAAACCAATTAGTGACCTTTTGATAACATTTTTATTCTTAAAACAAAATATTTACTTTATCTGTCATCACAAGCAAAAAATAATAATAAGAAAAAGAAGGTAGGATTTTTTTAGTTTGAACAAATTTTAAGAATGACAAAAAATTACAGTTCAGTTGAGTAACTCCAATAAAATTCATTAACATCGTATATAAAAAAAAAAATCTTGAAAATTTTCATCACAATTTTTCACCTCATTAAAAGTTTAAAAAACTTATAACTCGAATTTTTCGTCTATTTTATTTTCAAAATGATTTTGAGAGTAGGAATACTTGTTTCTTATCTAATTTTATCGATTGAAGGACAAAAGGTAACCAATTTGCATTTTCAACTCATTACAATATTGCAGATTGATATGTTTCAGTAATTAAAAAAGTAAAACTTAGATTTGATGATATAAAAAAAAAAACGTTTTTACTCAAGCATATAATTTTATTTACTACATCAGAAATAATAATAATTTTAGCTCCACGAATCCATGACCAAAGATGAAATCCAATCTGTTTTCAATCGGAATCCCGACACAAGTAAGAAGTTTTTAAATTAAGTTTTTCAACCACATTTTAAATAGTTTATAATATTTTATAAAAAAATTTCGTATAAAAACAATTATAATTTTCTAATCTTAGTGCATGAAGTGGATTATGAAGTAGTGCCATTATTTCACAAGAATGGAGGAAACAGAGTTAGAAGATCCATTTCTGATTCAATCCACCTAAGAGCTTTTGATCAAAATTATACATTATACATTGAAGAAAATAATAATGTTTTGGTTGGAAAAGAAACTCCGGTATTTTTAGCCAAACGTTCTTTAGCCAGAAGTGCAAGTAACAATTTAGTTACATTTACGCGCACAAAATTCGTAAGTTCTCTAAAAAAGAATTCTTAACTAGAATTATTTTAACAACCACTGAAATTTGAAACTCTATTACAGCCACTATCTGCTAATTTTAAATTATACCATGACTTAGAAAACCATGCAGCTGTCACTATGTATAGAGATTCCGACAAAAGAGTTCACGTCGTAAGTGATTTAAAATTCTTCATTTAAATAAAAGTCGAAAATAATGACTCAAACTATGAATTACTATCTTTTTTTTAAGAATGGAATTGTCGGGCACAACATAGCAATTCGTTCTTTGCCGCCACGTGTTCACGATTTTATGGAGTACAGCAAGAGTTTTTCAAAATCGGGATTCACATCTGACGATTTTGACTATGAACCATACTTTAGTTCTTCAATTCCAACTCAACACGTTGTTATTAGAACAAAGGGAAATAATTTTGATGACATCGACAAGCAAATAGATTTGAGTATGTACATACCAATCTGATAAATTGAAGTTTGTACTATTTTTAACTTACCCTTTGACCTATAAAATAATTTTTCGTTAAAGGTAAATGGAATTTTAAATCTAACTCACGGGGAGAGACTAAAACCAAGCACGTCATCAAGCATGTAATTAAAAAGAATGGCGTAATTGTCCAGAATATTGAGAAAACTCTTGAGAATTCGGAAGAAAACGATGTTAATAATGTTGATTCCTTCGAAGATTATAGTAGGTTTATCATTGATTGATTCTGTGTTAACTCAGTCATAGCACGAACAATAAGTCAATTTTTTTGTTTTTACAGTAAAAAAATGGAATCTCAAAACTGGATTACCAAAAAAAAATGTCATGGCCAATAACAATATGAATTATTATCCTCAAAAAAGCACCGAATCTCCGAGAGTAAAGGGAAACGATTTGAATCAAATAAAAAAGAAAATTGATGAATGGAGTAAGCTCAATTTTTCCTAAAAAAATTTTTCGTGCATAATTTAAGCTTTGACATGAGATTTTATAAATTAATTAATTTTTTTTTAAGAACCCAAAAGGAACACGAAAAAAAACATAGAATCAATAGAAACCAATGAAATAGAAAAGAGACCGTATTACAAAAATTTGCATAACTCTGACAATCCAAAGCCCAGTCCAGTAACAGATACCGTGTATCCACAAATTTTGGTTGTCGTCGATTACGATACCTTTAAGTAAGTTCATACGATTTGCTAATAATTTAGAGTTAAAATGAAATTCTTACATACCAAGAGTGTCAAATGTAATTTTATTCATTTGATGAAAATGCATTCAAGACTGTCTTTGAGTGATTATTTTCATTATATATTATTATTTTTTTTTTTTAACGTCAGAATCCACAATGAAAATGTGGAATCGCTTTCTCAATACATGATTGCTTTTTGGAACGCCGTGGACTTAAGATACCGCGAGATGAGTAAACCAAATGTTAGACTAAATATTGCCGGTCTCGTAGTTCCTAAGGTTTGTATATTGTATACATTATACTTTTTTTAAACAAATGATCAACTAATACAACTATAATAAAATCTGTTGACAGGACCGTAAGAGTGCGCCTTATTTGGACATGCATGTCTACAACCCTGAAACTATATTGGTTGACGATACATTAACTGAATTAGGAGAATTTTTTTCAAGAAGAAAATCAGATGAGCTTACGGAATACGATTTGATTGTAGCAATGTCATAGTAAGTTACACAACCACAAAAATAGTTATAAAAGTTAAAAAAAAATTTTTTTTTTTTTTGCATCAGCTTAACTTAATTTTTAAATTCAAAAATTTGTTTTTTTACTAATTGTATGTATGTACAATATAACTTAACTATGAAAAATATTTAACTAATACCATGTTTATTGTTACTTTTAGCCGAAATTTAGGATCAATAAATAATGGAGTATTAAACAAAGATACTTCAGGTAAATTCTCATCATAAAAATTATATTTTGTTTAGTTTTTCAAGTTTTTTAATTAAAAATTTTTTTAGGTCTGGCATCTTTTAGAGGAGCATGTAAAGTTGATATTGGTCATGCTGTAGCCATCATCAAAGACACAGGTGGATTCATGGGAATAACCACGGCTGCTCACGAAGTTGCTCACTCGTGAGTTCAATCATAAAAGTTTTATAAATGTGCATCAGCTAATCTTTTTTTTTTTTTTTTAATTTAGGCTGGGAGCTCCACACGACGACCAAACTTCAGCTCGCATACCAGGTGGACCTTGTAATTGGGACGACGGTTACTTAATGAGTTACAATAGAAGAGACGAAAGAGGCCAACACTGGTCTAAATGCAGCATAAGGGCCATGCAAGACTTCATGGCGTATGTGTCAAAAATATATTCACAGATTATTTTGCTCCAGTATTTGTTTAAAGTAGCTTTTTTTTCTTACAGGAAAGATGAAGCTAAATGTTTGAGAAACAAACCAGAAGTTGGTAAATCGTATTCGAAAATTCTACCAGGTAGATTGCTTAGTCGAGACGAGCAGTGTCAAAAATCAATGAATATGGAGTCCTATAAGGTAGGATTCAGAACTATTTACTTTTTAAAATTGAATGATAATTCATAATAAAATTAATTAAAATTTACATTTTTAGGAAGAAGAAAGTAATTGTGCAGTTTTATACTGCGCGAAATACTATGAAGACCGAGTTTTAAGACAAACTGCGCAAAGACCACCTGCAGAAGGAAGTTATTGTGGTGAGAAGCAGGTAATCTTTTTATCTTGAAACTTTTAATATTTTTCCAGGAGCACAAAATTTAAAAGGTTTATTTTTTTATTTTTTTTATTTTTTAGATTTGTCTCGATGCAAAATGCGTCAAAGATCCAGAATTGTAAGAAGAGTAGATAAGAATTTTTGTATATGTAAATAAAGTGTATTTTTAATTTATTGTATAAATTATTAAAATAGATTAATTTTAATAGAAACTCTGTGTAAAATTTTTTTAATGGTTTTGAGTGAGTTAAGCTACTTTATTGACTGTTATTTTATAATTATGTTAGTTACTGTAGTTCATGTATAATTATTTATTTACACCAGTTATTAAGAGCGCAATTGAACTGATTAGCGACCCATTCGATAAAACTTTTATTCTAATTAAATATGTATTTAAACCGTGAAATACAAAATAATAATAATAAAAAAATCGAGCGTTTTTGGATTCAAACAAGATTTTTATGAAAAAGAAAAATTTACAGTTCAATTGAGTATTTCCAATAAAATTCATTAACATTATATCTAAATATAAAAAGAAAATATTACATTTTTTTTATAATTGATGACTTTTAAACTTTTTTCAAAATGATGAAGGAAACGGCGTTTTAAAAACACCGTTGAGACCAGTCGCGGAAGGAAGTTATTGTAATAAAATGAAAATCGGGTAAGTTTTTTACCATGTGCTTATTAAGTATTTTTTTATTAGTAGGTTGTTTCAAAAAAATAATTTTTTTTACTTTTGTCTGTACACAAAAAGTGTCAAAATTACAATTATATAGGCACTTATTATTAATATAATAATATTTTACCCGAAGGATTATAACTAAAATAGTAAATTTCATTTAGAAGAAAATACAAAGTTAATAGAGTTTTCATTGAAAATATACGTAACAACAAATTTTTCTTGATAAAACTATCACACTTTAAAATCCTTAACATTATTTTTAAGAAATAGTATAAATGTTATTTATGATTATCGAGAGCTTTGAATTTGTCAGTAACACTTCATATATTTTTAATCTAGAATAAAACTTTTCAATATCAGTATAATTATTTATCATAAGTAAAATATCTATCAAAATTTCTAAAGTATAATCTAAAATAGCTCTCAAAATATTTGATATTAAAACTATAAATACAGAATTAGTATTAGTAAAAAACATGTAAATTATTAATGACCTTTGGTAAAAAACAGTACAATAAAAATCTTTCTTGTAAAATTTATGACTTAATTGATTTGAAAGACCAATTGAAAATGACTATAATACTGTGATAATATCATTTTTTACAGAATGATTTGTTTCACATAATTATTTTTTCAGTAACTTCCCACTTACAAATAAAGATATTGCAATAGTCGTAAAAATTTAGATTGCAAAAGTATTTATGACCACGTAGCATTGGAGATAAAAAAATTAATAAATTATAGGTAGTAAAAAGTTACATGTATAAAAATTTATAAAAAATTTTGTACAGAACAAAACATAAACTTCTTAAACTAAAAAAATCTATTGAGAATATATATAAGAGACTTTCTCCTTTCACTTTTTTCATTTTTCTAATATTAATTATAAAGTAATTTTGCAGATCTATATAAATAAAGAAAAATAATACTTCACAAAACATGTAAAAATTGCAGATATATTTTTTAATTTTTCGTTAAATTTTAGAAGCGTTTAAAATGTCTCTGAAACTACAAATAAAAAAATTAAGGAGATCTGAGTTAATACTTAAGATGTACATAGGTAACTAAAAAACATTTGATAGATTTTGCCTTAGCAAAAATGAGTTCTATTTTATCTACTAAAAGTTATAATTTAGATCATGAAAAATAGTTCAAACCTCTGAAGAACAAATCTCAATGTAATTATCTAATCTTCTCCCAGTCGTTTATCCATGATTTTGTCAGTAATTTTTGTATAACCCGCTATAAGTATTTCATAATCAATATCACCTTCATTATAAAGTGATTCTCTTTGTACTTTTCCTTTTTCAATGCAGATAATCTGAAAAATAATTTTTTGCTTTGTAATTAAAATTGTTTCGCCCAAAACAAAAGACGTAGTTTTTTATAAAAGCAAAACAGTCTAAATATGCTTACTTGATTAGTTCTTATTATCCTCCTATATTTTGAAGCTTGATCTTCCCAAGCACGACAATTTATTTTCTTGCCATCACCAATTTGAATAAGGAAAGCAAATAACTCCAAATCTTTTTGTCTTTCTTTTGAAAACAACTCCTTACTCCATTTTCTTACAACTCTGCCAGTTAATGTTCTATAAAAAAATTTTCAAAGTCAAAAAGTTTAGATTAATTGTATAAGTGTATAAATTTAAAATCTTTCAACTATATTAGATTAGTAAAAACTTAATTTTTTTTGATTTTTTAATTATAAAATATTCAGATGAAGAAATAAATAAAATAAATCTAGTACAGTTGCTATCATACTTACACAAGGCTGTTTGAATTCATCATATCAACTATTTTGCCATCTGAAAGTGGAATCCTGAAAAAAAGTTTATCTTAATGATTCAATGATGGTGGAAATATTAAATTTTTAATATATTCATTGATGAATTACGTTTTAGCAATTTCTTCTCGGCGCTCTTTTTCGTTTTCAGATAAATCAATAAATGAACAATCACTATCTTCTTCATAATTTGTACTTTCAGAATTGCTTGTGCTTAGTGTGTCGTCAGTTTCACTTTCATAGGTGCTACTGTCAGTCGACTCTTCTTTGTAATTGGGCTCTTCTCGTTGACGCTTACTGGGTGAAGTAAATTGAGGTTTTTTCCTTGGAGACGTTCTACACATTTTTTTCTTACGAGACCCAACAACTCCACTGTCATTGGAAGTGCCTGTAATGAAAAAATTTGATTAGATAATTGATAACTTTTTTAATTTTAAAATTTCCAATTATACGAAATATTTTACTACTTTAAATAAAACTAGAAGAAATTTTATTTTGATATGTGGTGGCAATCAAGTTATTAGTGTTAGCAAGTATCCCGTAATTCATAATCTGTAGATATACTTTTTTTTTTTTTTTTTTTTTTTTTTTTTTGTAAATATTATCTATAAGTTGTTTAAAGCTTGTTAATATTTTTTAGATAATAGATAATATTTTAATTAAAATTTGAGAACATTTTTTTATCATACATACATATTCTACTTTTCAGAGAATGTGTATTTTCTTACTGTTAACATGAATTTATGAATCTTATTGAAAAAAAAAAAGTTATGAACAAATTTTCTTGAGAATTAATTTTTGTATTAAAATCAAAATTTTTATAAATTTGTTAGTAATAAGTTACCAAGTACTTGGATTTACTTAAAAAAAAAATAATTGTTTTTTCATTGAAATAAAAGTGACATTTAAACATTTTTTCTTACACCTGAATATTAAAATTTAGTTCTGAAAAAATTAACTTTTCTCCAGATTCTTTTTAAAATGGCAGAATTAGTAAAAATTTACCTGCTTCATCATGAACTATAATTCTTTTACGTCTCTTTGGTTTTTGCAGTGGTATGGCATCTGAGTCAATGTCACTTTCAATAACATTAGCTTTTCGTTTTGTTGGGCCTAATAAGAATTTTTTTTTTAATTTAACTTTTTGAAAAAATTTATTTTATATTTTAACAGTTAAATTAATATACTTACTGCTTTTTTTGTTTTTACAAACAATTGCATCAATCAATTTTTCATATTTCTTTTCCATTTTGTTGGTATTCTTATAAATCTAATAATTCACAGCATTAATAAATTTTTAGCTTTGGTAAATAAATAAAATAAATGAAATAAGTTTTACCTTGGATTTTTTATCTGGTGTGAATTTTTTACTGTTTTCAAATATAAGACTCATATCTTTCTGGAATTCCTTTAGATTTTTATAGTTTCCACCATCCAGTTGTTCTCTTACTGTACTCAAATCCATAGGGTGAAGTATTATTTTTTCATAATCAGGGTAGTTGATGGGGTCAACAGGATTCCTGCTCAAAAAAATTTTAAAATAAATTAATACCACAATGTAAATTAAAATAGATGCTTCTAAAAATATACATCCTATTTGCTTTTTACAGTCTACAAAATATTGGAATTTTATCATATTATTTTAAATCACCTAAATTCTTTGGAATATTCACATTTCCAGAGAGTATTTACAATTTTTAGGCACTGTTTTTGCCAATCTAACAGTTTTTCTTTTTTATTAACTTCATCAATTGACTGAGATTGGGTTCGTTCTGAAAGTTGTGAGGGTTCATAAACACTTCCCGACTCATTGCCTGATTCCAAGGTTTCTGGAGTTTCCTGATTTAAAAATATGTCAATGTAATATATTATTGTTCATCTTTAAATACAGTTTTGCAAAATTGTAACCAACCGATGTTTGGCTATCATTTTCACCCCATTTAAATGAGGTTATTGGACCTTTTTCTGACACCACATCAGAAAATTGTTCAGAGTTATGATTTTCTAATAAATCCTCTGATTCTTGATCTGTTTCCTGTGTTTGTTGTTGAGCAGGTTCAATTTTTGTTGATTGTGCTCGAAGTTGTGGTTCATTATTTAAACCTAAAAAATATTTGTTTGTAACAAATATTTAAAAATGAAATTTTTTTCATTGAAAGTGATTATTAATTAATAATATTAAAGTATAAAATTTACCTGAAGGTTGACGGGACAAATTATTATCAAAGTTTTTTATGTCGTCAGAAAGTGCATCCAACTTTTCAAGAGCTACGTTAAATAAAGTTTTTATCTCGTTTATCCGTTCCATCCACTAATTTTTAAAAGAATAAAAATATAAGAATTTCATTATTTTTTATCCCTGAAAGTATATATAAAAGTATAAAATATATAAAAGTCTTACCTTTGATTTGTTTTGAGAAGTCATTTTTCTGTACACTCTTATTGTTTCAGTTTGCTTTAAATTAAGATCACATTTAAATAATTTTTTTATATACTCTAAAGCTATTTTCAGAATTCTCATTCAGTTATTTATATACTTTTATAAATTGAACAAGACAGCTCAAATCTCATAAGTAAAGATTATTGTTACGATATACAATCATGCATACTATGACTAATAAAATCAAAAAGTATAATATTTTAAAAGCAAATTTACAGAAAGTTAAATGCTTCAACATCAACGTAAAAAAATATAGTATTTAAGGTATAATTGTTGTATAAAACTTTAATTCCATGCCACTCAACTCAAAAAATTCTAGTTATGTTTATTTAATAATTTACAAAATGTAAATAAGTCATACCAATTTGTAAATTAATCACAATTAAGTACTTGTTACGAATCAGATACCTAACATAACCTACGTCCTGCATTCAGTCACAACAAAACCAAACAAAACGCCACAGCTCTGCAGAATTCCCGCACTGGCGGCATGCCAAGGGCCACCCACGCACGCATTGGTGGAGGGGGATGACGTCACCGATTAGGTATATGTCAACAACACACGGTACTCGGTGTGTTGTTGGCCAAAATTATGGAGCTTAGATATCTAATCTCTATCTAAGCTTCATAGCCAAAACACCACAAAATACTCCGGAGAAAAATGTGAACCCTCGAGTGGTATAGTTTAGGTACCTAGATAAACGCGTACATTTGTATCATCTATATCGATCAGCTGTGATTTTGGTCGATTACTTTAATTTGCTGTCTTCGTAAAGTTGACCGGCAATCGAAGCCTTTTGCAATAAAAAGTTATAGGAACCCTATATAATAGTATTTTTAAAAGAAAAAAAAAATTTCATTATTTGATAAAAATACCTCTACAGAAAACAAGCGAATTAAATTGAAAATTTAAGCTTAATTCAATCAACAAATTCATTGTATACAGTGATAATTTTTACAATAAAAATTATCGATGTTAAAGGAAATTTAAGCTATACCAAATGGTTATTAAAATTGTCAAAGTTGTCAATATTTCGAATAAGTTTACTATCAAAATACTAAGCTGTCCTAGGTTGACCTGAAAAACATTTAAAGACTGGTGCTGATTTACTTCACACACTATTGAAAATTATACAACTTTGACGTCAACAAAGACAATTTATTTTTGATTACTAATTTTTACTAGAAACTTTGTTTTATTATTTAATTGTTGTTTTAAAAATTTGAGTAATCCTTCTTATGTTAAAAATGTTAAAAATTTTAATTTTAAAATTTTTCATGAACTGAACATGTTTCTAAATATTTAGTCTCATTCAACAATCTCGTGTACTTCTTTTTTTCACATTTTTCTAAAAAAACTATAGTCTAGTAAACGTTTGATTTTATTTTGTGAATAAAAAATAACTTTGAGTCAATAGTATTCTACTGAAGGGTTTATTCATTCCCTGAATAATTCCTAGGTAGAAGTGTGTTAGAGAATCGAGAAAAATAAACCAATTGCAAGCAATTATATAAAAAAAAAAAAAAAAACTAAATATAACATAAAAATTTACTCCGCAACTGTAAGATTTATTTTTCTCTTACGCAAACATCTAACCATTCCTATTATAAATGTGCGTATACATAAATAATCAAAAGCCTAGAAAAAAAAAAATTTCAAAAAAACTACCCTAATTGTTTAATGTATATAAAAGCTCATGCGTGTATTTATTTTCAACATTTATTTAGCATGACACATCATTGTTGGGTATTTTAGTGTACATACATCGATTTAGATTCAAATTTAAAAGTCATGCAAACAGTAAATTTTTAACAGCGAACTTTAAAATATAAATTTTTTCAAACCTTACAAAGTTCATATTTATTATAACTTCATTTTGAAAGATAAAAATTTGAAAAGGATACTAGTTAAAAAAGTTCTGAAAAATGAACGTGTTGGAAAGTCAATACTATTCACAAACCAAGCTCTTATTAGAACTCATAGGCTCATGGCCTTACCAGTCTTCAGCAAAGAGGAAAATCATAAAAATTACATGTTTTATTTTGATCTTTTCTGGTGTAATCCCTTTGGTAAAATTTTTTTTATAAAAATCTTTGTATTAATAGTTAAAAAATATGTTGAGGGCCGTTTTATTATTAAATATTTTTCAGGTCTTATTCTTAGTTTTGCGAAACCCTACTCTCGAAATTTTCATCGAAAATTCAACGGGCTTAGCATTTGCATTAATGGGTCTGTCGAGATATCTGTTTGCTCTCTCAAGTATTTCACAGGTTTCCAATCAAATTACGAAAGTCTCAGAAAATATTTCAAATTTTGTTATTAAAACTTTTTTTGTAATAGCTTAGACGCTTACTCAACCAAATAAAAAAGCACTGGAAACAAATCATGGATCAAGAAGAAGTGAAAATTTTAAAAAACCACGCAGAAAAATGTCGGTTGATACTTTTAGTCTATTTAAGTAAGCAGATGCATTACATAATAATTATTTCTAACCACAGAATATTCCCCAAGTCTTGAATCCCCAAAACCCTGGGCGCCCGAGTTCAACAAAAAAAACTGATCAGCTATTCCTCAAGTTCTAAACCCCCCGAACCCTGGGTGCCCGAGTTCAACGAAAAAACTGATCAGTTATCCCCCAAACTCTAAACTCCCAAAACCCTGAGCGCCCGAGTTCAACAAAAAAAATTTTTAGTCAATCCCCCAAGCTCTGAACCCCTCAAAAATCTCGGGAGCCCGAGTTGAATTATTCCAAAAATATGAAAGCATTTTAGTAAACCTACGCATGAAATAAATAATTTTGTAACTATATCTAATTATGCTGCACTGGTGCAATTATATCATAAAGTTGTAAATCTGAAATTTTTAGCTCCAAAATGGCGTGATTGACTAGGAAACCGCTGTAAGTTTTTACTTATTGTTTAACGCTTTGTGTGCAACATTATCAACAATTTTTTTTTTTTTTAACTATAAATTAAATGCTTTTACGAATGAGACACATTTCCAGAGAAGTGTAAAAATTTTCTTTTGTATTGGCTATTAACTTTTTTTATTTAATATTTTTTTTATTATTTTGTAATATTTTTAAGTGATGTAAATAAAAGTACACTAAAAACTTTTTGAGGAACAAAAAAAAAAAAAAAAAAAAAAAAAAACACTTTATTATTGACTTGATATACAAAATAAAGTACGCTCAACTTGTAAAATTATTCCACTCGGTAAGCAGAGTTTTGTGAGATTTAGAGCATGAGGGATAACTGATCAGTTTTTTTTAATTGAACTCGAGCTTCCAGGGTTTTGGGGGTTTAGAGCAGCTCTAGAGCTTGGGGGA
Source organism: Encarsia formosa (assembly GCA_038277355.1). NCBI lineage: Eukaryota > Metazoa > Arthropoda > Insecta > Hymenoptera > Aphelinidae > Encarsia > Encarsia formosa. The sequence goes on along the minus strand of CM076188.1, from coordinate 24,554,348 downwards.
TAGCTGATCAGTTTTTTTGAGGGGGGGGGGTTGAAGCTTGGGGATTTTTTTTTTTTTTTTTTTTTTTTCGGCCCCCCTCTAAAATAGTTTGGAGGAATGCTCCTCAAACAACCTACTGTCACCACACCCCTGTCAGAATAATTAAAAAAAAAAATAATAATAATAATAAACTAACCGGAAACGCAAGTTTTCCTTAACTATCAATAATAATAATGCTGATCAAAGGATTCCTAAGCATACACAAGAATATTATTTACAGCTTATTCATTCAGTGGTGTTTTAGCTGTAGCTGTAACTCCACTTGTGCCCCCGTTGCTTGAATTTTTATATCCTTTAAAGAATGGATCATATCCTCTTGCAGTCACAACGTATTACGAATATTACTTTTTCGATCAGTTCGATCATTTATATGTATCATGCTTTCATTCCTTTTTGGCTGTTTCATGCATTACTTGCATATTTGCTGGATTAGACACACTTTACTTATGCAGTGTGATGCATGTATGTGGATTGTATTCAATTGTCTGGTAAAATATCTCATTACGAGTTTCTCAAATACTGTTGACTGGAAAATAATTTTTTTTACTTTGTTACTCATACCCATAGATTGAAAAAAATATTCAAAACTGATGACATCAATATCCGCATGATTATTTTGAAAAAAACCGTTGATTTGTACAGTGAAACTGCAAGGTAAAATATACTTAGCAACATATGTCTTCGATAAAAATTTATTTAACGATCTTGATTCAACATATTCAGGTGCTGTCAATTGTTAGAATAATGCTTTTTCTATCTGTATATTCATATTACTAATTACATGTACATTTGGTATTTCCGGTATGAGTTTTTGTGTAAGTATCAATTATTTTTCTGTTTAAGTTGTTACATTCGATTAAGATGTGTACAAAAAAGTTCCAAAGTTAATGTCAAATTATTAATAATTGAAATTTTCAAATAAAATGAAATAATTCGTTGTAACCATATAAAGCAGAGAAGTCTTTAGTTTTTCTTCATCGGCATTCCGCACCCTTTCAAATTATTTGTTTACCGACATTCTATAAAAATAAATTACTTTACAAAAAAAATTATTTAATAATATTAATTATGAAAAAGTTTTTTTATTCAATTTCAGATTTATAGAAGTCATGATATTTTTGTGATAATTAAATCAGTTGCAGCTTTGATGTCAATGATTATACAGGTATTCTATGCCAACTGGGTTAGTCAACAAATTGTTGATAATAGCGGAAAAGTATTTAACAGCGCGTAAGTATAAACCGAATAAAAAATGTATTGTAGTTTGAAAAAAAAGAGCATAAGAAAAGTCATAAAAAAATTATATATATTAGATTAAGTTTATCTCGCGATAAAAGTCATTTTTTTAACTGTACAGGTCTAAGCTTTGAAGCTTAAATATATTCCATATACATGAAATTATCATCAAATATTTAACTGCAAAATTTATTTAATTTGAAACAGATACTCTAGTGATTGGTACCTCATGCCACCCAAAATTCGAAAGTCAATTCTTATGATCATGTGTCAAACACTAAAGCCTCAATAGAATTGACTGCGGGAAAGATGATCATACTCTCAATGTATACTTTTGGAAAAGTAAGTTTCAGCTATCATACTATACGATTCAAAATAATTATCTTATCTCTGATTAAACAACCAGATAAATAAAAATCAATGCATAAAAAAAGCAATGACATTATTTAAAAAAAAATTACAAGCAAATAACAGAATATTGTGTTTAATTTATAATTTTATATTGTTATTAATAATAAATGGCTACAATATTGATAACTTTTTTTCAGCTAATGAAAGCTTGTACATCTATTTTTGCTGTTTTTGCAGTAATTGAACGAAACTTCGAGTAAGGATAATGCTTAAGAGCATGAAAGTGTGAATCATCTAATCAAACCAAGTTGAAAAGATTCTGTTAAATTAATTGATAATTGAACTATGTAGCGTGATATAGTTAACAAAAATTATTTCTTTAATTTATTTGAAAACTTGAATTTTGTCTGAAATTTGAATTTTTCTTGAGTAAAATCAAACTAAAAATATATCACGAATTTTGTTATAAAATTTTCTGCTCTCAAGCTCATTGTCATCTTTCAGGGCCAATCTTTGGTCAGCGTTTATTTCAAGGTAATACAATTTTTCCTTCGACGATGGTTTCCATGTTGTGGTGACGACTCTATCATCGGTTTTTGGAGTCGGGTTTCTAAAAAAAAAAAAAATTTTTTTACAGTAACTGCCTAATCTTTATACCAGAGTCAAACTTGTGGGATATCTTACCCAGTGGCTGCAAAATTGTACCACATCTGGATGAATCTCTCCACCACGAGTCTATCCGCAGTGCCTTCTTCTGGAAACCCGAATTCTCCCTCGCTCCTCATGTAGGACAGATAAAACATGTACGAAAGTTCGTCGGCATGCGCAACACCTAAAATTTTTCAGAACTTTACAAAATACTTTTTTCTTTGACATCGAAGCTTTTTTTTTAATTATAGTTTTAGTTCAATAACCTTTGAGTGGTTGTGGTCCATGATCGTACTGGTAAAAAGTCGGCTGTTCTCCGAGGTAAGAGAACATGTAGACGTAAGTCGGAGCTTTAGCGTGGTTGTTCCTCAGGTCAATGATCTTTCGATTGTAGTTTATTCCAAAGACGTCGGTTACGAGTCGTATCAAGTTCCATGCGTTCTCCTTGGTGATCGGCTGATTTTTCAAATAAATATCTCTGATTTCCTTCATTACTTCTGGAAATCTGCTGGGATCCGTCAGGTGTAGAATGCTTCGCATAATCTCCTCGATGTGGTCGTCGTAGAACTTGAAGTGCTCGTCGTTGTCGAACAGTCCTAGGAGGAACAACAAATAAAAAAAAAAAAAAATTATGACTGAAAAATTGTAAATGATGAAAAAATTTGTAACCAGTGCCGGTACCTGTAAAAGCCAAAAGACCCTCGTCCGTGGTGTGACCTATGATTATCGGTATGTCAGCGTCGTTCTTCAACATTTCGACAAAGGATACGGGTATAATTGGATCTTTTGCGTAATCCCCGTCGCACTCGGGTAGAAATTCGTTGAATCCGTTGACTATTCTGTCCTAATAAAGAATAGTCGTTATTATTTCATACATTTGTAATGTAAATAAAAAATTATCTATACATCAACAATTAAGATACCTCTTTTGTCATAAGCTGACCCTCCAACTTGATGATCTGATCGCCTGGCATCGACCTGAGAGCCTCGATTATTTTGACGGGATCGTCGGATTCTATGCCAAGAAGCTTAGCGAGTCTGAAACCATTTTTCAGTGGGTTTTTCTCGTAGTAGTTTATGGCCGTAAACATCGAGCCACTTTGCAAAATAGCTTTGTGAAACAAACCTAAACTCAAGTATGTAAATATTTAAAAAAAAATTCTCCAAGTATATGATGTAAGATTTGTGTACCTTTGACGGTTGGAATAAGGGTGAATAGATGGCAAATCATGGATCCCGAACTGTTACCGAGGATGGTCACGTTGTTCGGATCACCCCCAAAGGCTTTGATATTCTTTTGTACCCATTTAAGACCCATGATGATGTCCCTTATTCCTTGATTTCCCCGTGCCACTTCGTGACCCAGATTCAAGAAACCTGTAAAAATTAAATATATTAGTTTCTGAAAATCACTTTAGTAGCCCTGAGGTTGGAAAATTTTTGATAAAAAAGAGAATTTTATCCGTAAATTTTGACTTGCTTTATTAAGTCCTGATTCGTTTCAGGCCCTTAAAATTATATAAAAGTTTAAATCTTTACCAAAAGAACTAAAATTTTAAAAATAATTTAATTCGAAGTCTAAAATGTGCGCCAAAGGTTGGTGATAACTTTTTATTAAGGCTCAATTTTTCGAGAACTCTTACTTGTTTTTATGAAAATTTTTTCATATTTTTAAAAAACAATAGTTTTGAAGATATCGTATTATCGTTTATGCAAGGGTGAAACATCACTAGTTCTTTTTAAAACTAAAGTGTCAGTGAAATTTAAAGACAAATTTTTCAGCTATTCAGGCATTCTCACCAAGTGCACCGAGCCTGAAGTTTACGCTGACGAGTACGACATCAGTGGTCATGAAATAGTCCTGGTTGTAAATGTACTCGTTGGCCGAGCCCTCGACGAAGCCGCCCCCGTGCACGAAGAACATAACCGGTCGGGATCCACCCATGATCCTCGTGTAGACGTTGAGATACAGGCAGTCTTCCGATCCGATGACCCGAGCAGGAGCGTCGCGAAAGTCAAGGTTCTGCATGGCGATTTTACCACCGTGCTTTGACGCATCGCGAACACCTTCCCACTTCAACGGTGGTTGGGGTTCCTGAATTAAAACAATTATTATAACACCTAATGATCTCAGCAACGAAGAAAAAAAAAATCAATAATTATTGTTAACAAGGCCAGTTGAAAATAGGGACGGTATTAAAAAAAAATTTTTGTTTATGTAAAAAAGTTTATACAATTATTTAAAATTTCGTAAAAAAATTTTTTCAACTTTAAATCAACAACTTGCGGATTATTGTAAATATTTTGAGTTGAATTTGTTAAGTGAAGCAAAATTGAATGTATATATATTTTATTTTCCATGAGCTGTTTAAATACCTAATATTGATTTTGTATTTTTATAAATTTTCATTCATATTCTAAAAATTTGAGTATATACTGAATTAATCTTTAGTTTTATCAGCTGTCCAAATGAATTCATCGATAAAAATTCCAGTGTACTCAGTTGAAAATTCAGCTGCATTTTAAACTCGGAAAAACATAATGCTAATATTTGCTTAATTAAAATTTTACTGAATACCTAGCTCAAATTAAACGGGATTTTCCCCTTGAAATCGAACAAGTTCACTATAGCAGGTTTCTTGAAGCGTTTTTATAAAAATTAACTATAACGATTAGTTATGAATAACTAGTTTATGTTAATTAAAATATTAACAAAAAGGTTGAAATTGATTTTAATTTTAAAAAGTGCTTGATCTTAACGAGCTAAATTAAGAAAACGATGAAAACTTAAGTGAAGTAAATTATACCAAAGAAAAAAGTATGAATTAAAATTTTAATAATACAATCATCGGTAATAATTAATTTGAGTTTTATAAAAGATTCATTTTAAAATTAAAAGTCCAACAAGAATCCAGTTGATTGCAAGTAATTTCTTAGGGCTAAGAAAATCAGGAAAATAAAGTTGAAAAAAAATATTATGGGGTAGTAGCACTCGGTCTGTCAAAATTTTCTGAATCATTTTATTTGAACTAATTTTTTTTTTTTATTTATGCTTGATTTAATTTAATTTGACTTAACTATTGCTGGAATTTTTTGATCGATTTCGGATAACGCATCTGCATCTAATGTGATACGAAAAAGATTGGTACTGTAGAAAATGACATTAATAAAAATAATATTTAAGATACAAAACAGCTATATGTATATTTTATTTATAGGAAATTCTCAATTACATGAAAAAAGTTTAAAATTTTTGGTTCTGTGAATTTAAAAATTTGTAAAATGTTAGAATAAAAGCTTTTGAAAAGTATGTAAAGCACATTGCGACGTCAGTTTTATTTTGAATGCATAAAAAATTTGTTTTTAGAAACCCATTTCATAAATCTATATAATTACCTTGAATCGCAAAGGACCGATTGGTGGTTGAGCGAATGGAATACCTTTGAATGAAAAATAAGTAGGTCCCAAAACACTTCTGGACGTTACACCCTGGATTTTCCCTTCACTTATAGCTATAATTGGCCTCTCATCCATTTTGTAATTTTTTTTTAAAAAGACGTTTTTAAAATGACAACACCAGGGAGGATGAAATAATTATTCGTGAATATTTATTGTATCTTGAATGTTTGATAAAATACGCTATCAATATATCAGTTTCGTTACTTATCTAAATTATCAAGATTACTGTTGCATTTAATTGTTTATCGTTTTTAATTATTTTGGAGTTTTTTTACATAAAGTTGGATTTTTTAGGCAAAGAAAATAAATTTTTTATCATTGAACAGCAAAAAATTGTTTTTAAATCCAATATTTAAAATAAAATTTTTTAAACTTTCAACATAACTTAGAACATTTAAAATTTAAAATCATTTGATGGTTACAAATTTTAATTTTGATTCAATCTAGCTTAATTTAATTGTAGAAATCTTTGAAAATTTATTGTCATTTCATTATAATTTAATGTATGATGAAAAGGTAAAATTAAAAATTTTGATTCAAAAATGTATTCCAAATTACCAGATTTATTAAAAATTACCTAATTAATATACATTTGTGATTGATTTCATGATCGAGACAATTCACAAACGTTTAAATAATTTATCAGCCATTATTGAACAAATGTACACTGTGCATTACAAACTCTTACTGAAGTAAAAATCTTGAATAATATAAAACTGATCCCAATTAATCGTTACAACATGCAACAGATTATTTTCTTTGAGTAAATTTATTGATATCAAATTAAAACAGAAATTAGGTAGAAGACAATTTATTAATAATAAATAATTAACTAATACAATCTCAGTCAAGAAAAAATAAGTTACACAAGATTCGTAAGACGTAAACTAATTTTGTTAAAAAAATAACCATTGCAAATCCATAATTCTTTTTATGATATTTACAACTTCATACTTTCTTAAGCTAATATCACAATGGCTTAAACAGTCAAGACTTGTCAATTGCTCACGCAGCAAATTTTTTTACAACTTCTCATACACTTAAGTTTAAATATTTTTAGTAGAAATAATGAAAAAAATATGTATATTATATATTCATCTTTGAATCACTCAATGGGTTGGAATTTAATCCTTATTTGAAAATATTAAACGACGTTCGTTAATAGAAAGAAAAATACATACCACAAATCAGTAATTTCTTCACAATTTATAGCATTGAATGTTATTCGACGGCAGTAGAGTAAAATTTTATATATTTTTTTGAATCTCATACTTAAAAAAAAATCAGCATTACATTATTGTATTGTATAAAAAGGCACTGCCTTGTATGTATTTCTCAAAATCACTTTTACTCTTAATTATATAAGTACTGTACAATAATTTCAATTTTTATGCATTGATTTCTTTTAGTGGCTTGAAAATTAGAAAGTGTTAAAATTTTATGAAACAAGAAATGACTATCAAATTAGCTCCAAATTCGATGTGAAGAAAATATTTTACTTACATCAAAATTCAATAATTAAATATCATAAAACTATCATTAATCTATAGTAATTTATTAAAACAATTATGAATTGCTCCATTTGTATCAAACTCTGCTAAATATTTTACAGTAGAAAATATTTTTCAAAGAAAAATGCATATCTTTGAACAACTATCTAATTTTTCGAGCACGTTTTTAAGATACATTTTAGAAAATAATTATTTATGATTACTTACTATAACTATGTACAGGCTGAGTACTTGAATTGTACCATGGAATTTTTTATACAATTGTTTATTTTTTAATGTTTAAAACAAAAACAAAAATAAGTCATTATATGCATGAATTTTTTCAAATTCTTAAAAATAAACCTGCATTAAAAATAACTATTTTTGAAGAAATCAAAAGATATTTTCCTAAAATCAATAATAACACAATCAAAAAATTATCATAACATAGTCACAGATATGTTTTTGATAAAAATTTAATCAGTTGACTAATCGATTTATAAAGCATTCATAAATCGCCAGGCTTATTATTTTATTTAATTTTTATAGGCGCTTTCAAAGTGTTTCCACATTTTGAAAGTACAAAATGGTTTAACAATAGCCATAGTTCATACAAACTTTTCTCTCAATTTTTTTTCATAATATAAATTAAATCATATTTTTGTAATCAAAAGACATTTTATTACATTAGGTTGGACGCACATCAATTCAAAAAACTCTTTTATAAGCAAAAGCAATCGTAAAAATCGGTTGGACTCCAAAGATTAACAGAGTTAAAAATCAATTTAGATATTTTTAAAAAATCGGTATAAAAAATGATCTGAGTTTCATCTGAGTTTGATAAACTACTGATTCTGCAAGCAATCGTAAAAAAGTTTATACTTTTTTAACCACTATTTAACAGCAAGAAAAAAAATTGTTTTTTTTTTTTTTTTTTTTTGGCAAAAACTAAACTTGTTGGATGAACCTGGAAGCGATTTATGAATTTCCCCGAATTAACACATTTCATCGTTTTATTTATAAGCGGACCTTGCTCTTTCGGTCATCTTTCTGATTCGACCTCTGCTACTTACACTAATTCCTAAATTTTTGTCACCTTTATTATTCAAATCTCTACTTTCCTCGTCACTAGCTTCATTATAGTACGGTACTTTAGCGGTTCTTCTGCGCGCGTTTCTTGAGCTAGGTGCAGAGACTGAATCCTGACTATTTTCACAGAAGTTTTCTTCATCATCATCGTCATCATCATCGCTGTCTTCGTTGTAGCGTCGCCGCTTGGTTACGGCCCGACGAAGATTATGTTTCACGTTTAAGCTACTGTTACTCTCAGAGTTCTCAGAATCTCTGTACTTTCGTTTAGATTGACGGGCGTAAGAATGAGCATCGAGAATTGAATTATTTTCAGTCGATTCGTTTGTGGACGAGGCGGTCTCGTCGTTGTTCTCGTCATCTTCTTCATAATTTTCTTGAGCCTCAGGCATACCGACCTCGACGTCTTCCAGCTCGTTCTCGTCCTCTTCCTGCGTATCCTCGTTATTTTCTTGAACAAAGTTTTCTTCATCCTCTTCTTCGTCGCTCGTTTCTTGAATAACGTTTCTGGTCGTCGCTCTTTTGGATCGAGCATTACTCACTACTACTTCGTCGTTCTCATCATCATTATCGACCTCTTCTTCTTCCTTTTCGTCCTCAAAATCTTCATCTCCATCTTCATCTTTCTCCTCTTCTTCGTTATCATCTTCGTCGTCATCATCTTCAACGACACACTTTTTTTTCACTGTTCGATGCGGTCTTGTTTTTGTACTATTTTTTGCTCTATTTGTTCTTGTTTGCTTTCCTTTTGGACTCGGCTCGAACGATTCGTCCGAATCGCTATCGTGGCCATTCATCGTAGCGGTTGTTAACCTTCCGGATCTTGTACGCGTCATTGGGGCCTCGTCACTGTCTTCGCTGAATACACTCGAGCTCGCTGTGGCATCATTATCTTCTCCGGTGTCATCTTCGGAGTTGGAGTCCAATTTGCGTTTGGTGGCATTTCGGGACCGAGCTGGACGTTGATTCGCGTTGGCTAGGCGCTTAGAATGCCCGTTGGTTATTGTTGAGGGCCCTAGAATTACAAAATATTTTAAATATTAGAAAAATACTATCACTCAATACATTGTACAGTAATAAAATACCGTGCTTTTGTAATTTTACCTGGTTCGTCAAAGTTGATTTTCCTCGTCACTTTCTTTCGAGGAGTGGAATCTACAGATGAGATGTCATCGTTGTCATTTTCATCATCGCCTGCTTCAACCTCATCATTTTCTGAAGGTACTTCTTCATCATCATCGGAGTCATCATTGTCGCTGATAACTGTTCTTTTTTTGGCAGGACCTTGAGAAAAATGATTTGTTAAAAATTTAATATAATTCTAAAAAAAAAATTTTTAATCAGATATTTTTAGTATAATATTAATCATTGTTACTTTTCTTTGGCGACCCATTTGTCAATTTGCTTCTTGCATTAGCACGCGAACTTTTTTGAGCAGTGTTAGCTTTTTTACTACTGTTCGTAGCTCGAGAAGCCGATCTCCATTTATTAATTACTTGTTTGATTAATTCTTCAAACCTAGAGGACAGGCGGACGGTCATGGCATAAATCTGTAAAAACATTTTATTAAACGATCAAATTTTATCGCAATCACATCAAATTATAATTTAAAAATTAAATGCATTCTTGTTTACCTTTGACCGAGGGTTCGTATTAAAATTCCTGCTGTTCGTGAATATCAACCTGACATCTTTAGCAAAATCGGTAGGTGAGTCGTAGTTACCTCCACGAAGATCTTCTTTCACTGTTTGTAAATCCATTGGCGTGTCGATAACTTGATGATAGTTAGGAATCTCTAAACTATCCACAGGTTCCCTTTTTTTAAAAAGAAAAGTATTATGAAAATTATTTTTTTTTAAAATCATTATAAAACCAAAAAAATTTTTTAATTTTTTTACCTGAATGGAGTAGAATCTTCACACTGCCACAGTTCGTCCAAAATTTGATGACACGCTACTCTCCAGTCTGCACTGATCGTCGGTGTCTTGGCAGGAGTTCTCTTCGTAGCTCTTCGCTTAGGCCTCTGTGAGCTAGTGGAAGGCTGGTCAATGTCAACCTCAACGTCGACATCGACTTCATCTGGTCCCGAGGAATCCGAAGAATGATATGCGTCAACAAGTTCGTGGTACAAAGCAGGAACATCATATTCAATGTTATCCCTTAAAAATAATTAAAAAAATTAATTTTTATTAATTTAAAAATAAAATATTTTTTATTCTACTTTCTCAGAGGAAGAGTTAGTTTATAAATTAAAAGATTTCTGAATTATTCTGATTGATTAAAAAGCGGAGAATATTTTTTTACACTCACCTGATAATTCTTAAACAAATGTCTGTGACCAATCTAGCTTGTTTTACAATTTGACTATGCCTCTCATTAAATTTCTCCGCGTTTGTGGCCAAATATCTGACGTCAAACTGCGCCGATAAAATACGTCTATAAAATCGATTTTCAAAGCGGGATTTTATTGTTGATAAATCGATCGGATATTCTACTGTGTAGGCGTAAGCTGGGTATATGTTGAGATCGACCGGAACGATAAAAGGTTCGGCAATGGCTAAGGTCATGACTTGGTCGAGACCTCGAAGTATACGCCGACATGCTTCGTCCCGATCACCCATAGGCCATTCATCAGGTTGAGGTTGATAAAGAGTCTCTTGAATTTCCTCTGGTAGAACTGGTATCCGTCCACCAACTTCTATTGGCACTCCTGTTAATAAAATTAAAATTTAATTAAAATTTAAATTATTTATAAACAATGTAACTACACTTTTTTTTAAGCATTATAAAAATTACTAACTGGATGCGTCAATAGGTTCAAGATCCCAAGGGCTCATTGGTTCTTGTTCTCCATTGTCCCACTGTATCTTAAAACACATAAAATATGAGTCCGGAAATTCTTCGGATATCGGTTCGAAAGATATGATTTTCCCCATCCACCAGTCATCCTCTATCATGCATCTAAATCGATCACCCTCTGACCAGTCTCGTTGAAGGGCATTTTCATAAGTTTGACGCAATACCAGAAAGTCAAGTACGTTTGGAATATCGTGATATTTAATAGTGAACGATTTTCCTGTCATGTGACCATTTTCATCCATCTGAGCTAATTTTAAACAGCACAACCGAGGGGGGCGTATTTCGTATTTGATACCTATCACTTTAACGAATTCTTGGGCCTAGAAAGTTATTTTTGAATTTAAAACCAGTTAAGATTTATATTAAACAACAGATCTTATCTTCAAACTCACTTTCAGATTTAGTTTGGCCCATGGTTCGCAGGATCTATTAACTTCGTAAATTTTTTGCGATCTTACAGCATCCAAGTATTTTTTATGACCTTGTCGAAAGTATACAATCTCGTCTCCCATTTGTGGATAGTACGGTGCTTTCCTAGGTATGACTTCGCTGAGCCACTCCGGTGGACGGAAAATTTCAGCTACCTCGATTATCTCGTCAGTTTGAGGTGCTGTTTGTGAAGCCTGATTGTAAGTTAAAATTAGAACCATTAGAACGAATTGCAAGAAAGAAAAAATTCAAGTTGAAATAAAAAATGAATAATTTTAAAAACCTTTTTCTTTGGTCGTTGACTTCTCCTTCTATCCGAATCACTAGGAGGAGTCGCAGGTCTTTTTTGTACAGGTTTTCTTTTACTACGTTTAGGGGGTTCTAAAACTTCACCGTGATCTGCTACCCAATCTGAGTACTCACTACTAGTATCATCTGATGAACTGTCTGATGATGGTTCTTCATTTGAAGATGAATCATTGCTAGTCGCAGAACTGTTTGATTCTTCAGGATCCTTTGAAAAAAAAAATTACAAACCAGTTAATAACAAAATCTACTCCTTTAGATCTTAAAGAAACACTATTTCAAACAAAATAAGCTCACTTCAACTTCGTCTTCTTCCTGTTCCTCCTCCCGAGCAGCTCTCGTTCTGTAACCATGCCTTGCTCGGTTTCTCTTGTTCCGAGCCAAATTTTTATTTTGATCTAGCGTGGCTGCAGAACTAATTTGTGGCCTTTTTCGCATTTCACGTTTGTAACATTCTACCTCCATATCAGCCATAGCATCACTATTTACCAAATAAACATTAATTAAAATTTTACAAGAATACATGTAAAAAATAACATTTGATTATAAAATTTTCTTACACTTGTTCTCGCATGGTAACTAATAACGCGGGTTTGAGAGGCCTGACTAATATGGGCTTATTCCACGGCGTCGTGTTATCTCTCTGCCAATTTCCGCTGCTTTGTCTCACGCCTTCAACATCACCGTCCCGTCTAAGTCCAGGTCTAGCGGCTCTCGGGCTCGCCTCTTGACGAGCTGCAGGAGCTGCTTCTTCGTCTTCGTTATCATCGTCAACAACATTGACAACAGGCTCTTCGATGTGCTGTCTCTGAGCTAACTGTTCTATCAATCGGTCGATGTTCGAGCGTGGTTGACCATCATGTTCTGGCTGTGGTATTCCCTCTATAACCTCTTGCTGACCTGTAGTGAAAATATAAAAATTAAAAATATAAAAAATAACTTGATTTGAATTAAAAAAATGACTTACCACTGGCACCAACAGCGATGTTTGGGACTAACTCGTCACCACGACAGTTTTCTCTTCCTGGAACCAGTCTTTGCAAGGCTGGAGGATAGGGATTTCCATCTACATCCACTAGGAACGGTGGTGGCATTAGATGAGGAGCTGTTTGCGTTTGCTCATCTAAGACGTAGTTGTTGGAGTCCCTGATAAGAGGCCGATAGTCAGTGTGAAAGAATAGTTCTTTTGGTATCTGGGAAAAAAAAATAAATTTGCGAATTATTAGCATCTAAAAATAAAAGTTATAACATTTTTTTGAATAAGGATTGGTATTCTATTCAATTTTAAGTAATAAGAACATACAATTTTAAGTTTTTGAACGTTCGATCCAAATCCATACATCATCAGATGACCATGCGAATCCGTGGCAGCCAACATTGTACCGTCCGGCGACCACTTGGCGTCAAAGACCGCACCGTTGCCTTGACCTTCGATAAAATTTTGGAAGCAAGCTAACGGTTTATTGTTAAGTACGTCCCAGACGATGAGCTGTCCGTCGTGACCGGCACTCAAAATTATTCGAGGATCGATTGGATGCGACTCGAGCACAAACACTTCGTCTTTGTGACCACGTAAGATTTTAACAAGTTCCGCGGTTTTAGAGTTCCACACTTTTAACGAATTGTCGTTTACGGCTGTGACAACCCACTCATCGCTCACGTCCCAACAAACCATAGTCACTTTCATTTTCTTGTTTGAATCTTCTTCTGGCTCAACGTCACTAAAATATTGAAGTTACACAGTTTATTTTGTAAAATTATTGATTTCTATTATTTATTTTTTAATTTTTTACTGTTTGTTTCATACGAATCAAAAACTTACCCAGCCAATTTTGTAGTCATTATCAAAATCTTCGACTGCCACTGTTGCTGTTCGAATTTCCAGATATTAGCAGTGCCATCCTTGGATCCTGAAATAAACTTCAGACCACCATGAGCCCACTGGATGCTGTCAACGGTGTCCGAGTGTGCTTCAACTTCTAGTACTCGCTTCGGACCCTCGTCACCGGTCATCATATATACACGCACGTGATGATCGGCTGATCCCGCAGCTACGAAAGCTCCACCCGGACTGAACGAGGCGCAAATCATTTGTGCCTGGCCCGGTCGCATTTTTTCGTGGTACTGGATTGGCTTTGGTCTGTAAAAGCGAAATCAAAATTAATTAAATTTATTTGCTTGTTTAAAACGTGTAAAATAAGTTTCGATTTTTCGGCTACATACTGAAAAACGACTCGTTCGTTTTCTTTTTTTGAGTGAGCCCAAAACGCGACCGAACCATCACTACTCGTGGAAACCAAGTAACTAACGCCGTTGCAATTCACAGGACAGAAATTGACCGAGGTGATCATGCCCGAGTGTCCCGATAAAACGGCAATCTATAAATTAATAAAGTAATTAAAAATTATAAAATTAACAATAACTGTGTTTTAACAAATATTGAATCTCACCGGTGACATTGTCTGAAAACACCAGACCCTCAGAATTTTATCCAGGCTTCCAGCGGCCAACAGAGTGTTGTCGAAGTTGACCGCAATGTCCATGATCTCGGAGGACGCACCGCGAAACGTAGCCAGTAAGCGTCCATCGGTTGAGCTCCATACTTTTACCAGCAGATCGTCAGCTCCGGTGATGATGTACTGGCCCGTTTGATCGTAGAGCACACAGTAGACAGCCGATAAATGACCCAAGGTGTGTCTGTACAACTGTAATTTGCTGTAGAACGACGAGGGTATCACGTCACGTCGGCTTAGAGGACCAGAGTTTTCTCGTCCTTGAAGTATTTTTACTAAAAAGATGAGGATTTGAGTTAATCCGATAATTTTTTGGAAAGCTAATAAATAAAGCCTGTTTAAAGTATTCAAAAAACTACGTACCAAAATTGTGTGGTTTTGTGTAACCAGGGGGATTTAAGAGTGGTTTGCCTCCAAATCTTGTAGAAAATGTCGAGATGTTGCGAAAAAAATGCAGCATATCTGTGATAGAGAAAGAGAATTTTTATTAAGCACGCTTTGAAGCTTTAAAGATTCGATTATTATTTTATGATTATTACCTTCTTTTGTACGCAGTAACGATTGTCGTCCTGCGCCAAGTAGGGAAACAGCCCCCGATACACAGGGCGGCACCTCTTTTTCCAAAACAGGTCCTATTCGCGAACATATTTGGAGTAAGTGTTCTGTCCCTATGTGAGAATACTTTCTTTCCTGAAAGATAAAAAAAAAGGGATTGCATTCGTATTTTATTTTGAATTTGGACTTGAGTATATTTTACACTTAGCAAATCTTCTAACGCAAGAACTTTTTACACAAAATATTTTTTTTAATCTTTGCGCTGATTTTCAAATCTAAAGTATAATATTGTTTCTATCGAATCGACAACACAGATTTAATTCTATAAATACGGTATTTGTGAGCTTGCAACCACGCACGCGCAATCATCGATCACGTCATGAAAACAGCGACATTGGTCGGCTTTCCATATTTTCCGTCCCGGGCTACGAAGCACCATTGGGTAATCATTTACGAAGTGGATGATGCTGTTCTTTTTACACTCGATGACGAGATTTTATATAAGTTTTGTGTATCTAAATTATGAGTTTTGCAGACGTTTTGTTGATTTAGTCACGGGGATCATATTCTCCATTGGACAATTTAAATGCGAGAATCAAAAATAAGTTTTTTCCGAAACATTATTATCAAAAAGTTTATTAATCCAATTACAATTTTTGATTGTATATCATTAAAAAAGGTACATCATATTCAATTTAAAGGTTTCAGAATTGGTATAAAACTCTAATGAACATAATGATTAATAAATACAAATTTAATTAATGAAAGACTACAGAAACTCTTTAATGAAACTCATTTAATCTACTTTATTACTTAAGGCTGCAAAAAGCGTAATATTAAAAAAAAAATTTGTTTAACTATAATTGAGTAATTAAAATAAATAATGTAATAAAAATATCATAAATCAAAAGGGGCCAGGATAGAGAAAACTTGACTCTTTGTCAACCCTCACAGCTCGTGCTTCATCCAACCAACCGGGGGAACGTAACGAGAGAAGGGGAACAGAGTTTGGAGGTAGTGGGGGTAACGTATATTATATCTCTGCCAGGAACGGATAAAGAAGTATCAACTACCAATGAGCAAGACGGAGCTAGTGGAGGGGAGAATCAGTCGCTCGCTCGCTCCGCAACGAGCACTAAAAAAGTCTACCCTTTTCTTGTACCCTACACAGCGCAAGACTTTGAAAAATTTCGAGTGCGCTGCAAAACTACAACAAACTAATTAAAAATTAGTATAAAAAAATTGCTTACCAATTCTTGAAAGCTCTGATTGTGCTCGTTTCCCTGCCAATCGAGTCTCTGCGGCAGGATCTACGAAAAAAAAAAATCAAATTTCATTCAAAAACCTAAAATTTATGTTAAAACAAGCGAAAAAATGAAAAATTTGCAAAAAATTTAAAAAAAAACGTCCGAAAATCTTCGCTTTCCACATGGTGCGCAATACCGTGGTTCCCGAAGATTCCTCGTGGCCACCTATGCACTCGCGATCTGTTTGTTTTGATTTCGCGAGTATAGTGCGCTCGTAAGCACGTGCAAACCATGTGGAAAACGTCAACTTCGGGACAACACAGAGTGCTGCATGCAGCAGTTACACGGCCGCAGCGCACTAACGCTTACCTTGGCCCGCTCCAATTCTGCCTTCAGCACCTGAAACACGAAAAGTACGTTTAGTCACCAATTCGAAAAAAAATCACCTGATTATTACAGTATAAAAAAAATAAACAAACTTACGTCGGCCACTGCGCGACAGGGACCCTCGGACAGAAACTTGGCGATGAGGAAGTAGAGCTCTGCAAAAGTGTACGGTTCACGTTAGTGGGAGCGAGACAGACTTACAGGTAAATTCGCGAGTGCGAGAGAGAGGGCGCGATTACGTGAGAGGATTTTGCTTACCTGGGGCTAGGTTCGACTCCGGCCGAGTCACGTCGACCTCCATGGCTACCGTTGGGCTCTCAGGCTCGGCTGCGTTTGGGTCAGGAAGTCTGGTTCGTCGTCTGCACCAGGTTCAGGCCAGTTTCATAGCGGCTCCGTAGCATCCTCAGAGCAGCAGCGTACCAGATCCATTTTATTGAAAACGGAGCAAGCAGCAAGCTGCTAAGAGCGAGTCTGTTTCTGTCCTTGTTTGGCTGGCGCGAGCTGCGTTACGTGACCGGGAACTTTTAAAGCCACGAACAGAGGTTAGAGGCGCTTTTTTCAAAACTTCTCTCGCAGGGCTTATCTAAATCAACAAACATTTTTTTATGAGCTACGCATAATGTTGATTAATTTTATTCTAATATATTTTTTTGATTTAAATTATCATTCAAATTATATTTTTGTTGGGAAATATTTATTATTATTCAGTTTTGCAGAAAATACTAAAAATTACTTTTTAATGTAAAAGTGATAAAAAAAAAAATAATAATAAAAAAAAAGCATTTCAGACAATTTTTGAAATAAGTATTTTGAAGTATAAGTATTTAAAGTTGCATCAGTTGAAACAGTTAAAATTATTTATTTATTTTTTTAATTAAAAAGTTGAATTAGCAGACTATTATTTTTTGAATGTTAAAACTTTTTGTTTTGTTGATTGACTTTTGTTTGTTTATTTTGTTTTTGTTTTTTGTTCTTTTTTTTTCTAACCAAGATAATTCATTAATAAATATATAAAGCCTGATTTAAAAAACTAACAATTAATCACTTGAATATTTTCTTGAACTTAGATAAAAAATTCTGACTGTTACAGAAAAAAAAATCTTTGAAAAACGTTTTTACAACCAACCTGAACGAAAAAAAAAATTTGTAAATAAAAACACGAAAATCAATAGCTTGTAGTGTTGTTACATTATTGCAACAATCGGCCGATAATACAAAAATTTTCAAACAAATAAAAAAACAAAACAACAGAGATAATTTCCCATGTGTCTCTCGGTTATCTATAGCACCATCGAAATCATTAAAAAATTGTCACTCGTGTGAGAAAATAAGAAAAGTCGAGGAGTTTTATTAAATCTCTTATGATTAACAAATTTTTCGTTGAGTACCAAAAATTTAAGACATCAATATTTACATTATCTTATTTTTTTTACCGTTTATGACCGTCACCCTTGCAGTGGGCCAGCTATTGTGTAGAATTTGCTTTCTCAGCGTCCCGAAAAAATTCTCTATTTGCAAAAATAATCCTTTAACTAGCTTCTAAACAAATCACAAACCACTTCTAGTTCGAAAGAACTTTGGGGAAGATCACTTAAACTCAAAAACTCACTGACCTCATAACCCCAACAAACTGCTCACAAAAGAATCTCTTCCCGTAACCACGCGTACCCGAGACATGGCAAAGTAAACTTCCAAGCTTCCCAATCGACAGGTTTATCGTCCGAGATCAAAAAACACCAGTTGATTCCAATCTGAAGGACCAATTTAATTTTTTTGGCAGAGATGAATCCCGAGCTGATACTACGCTATGCGAACAGCTGAACTAGCGGAAAACACGCGATACAACGGGGTTGTAATGTGACGGTCACGGTACCGCGAGAGGGTCAACGCCGCGCGCGCGAGCTATATCGGATTTCCTCGCACGTTGCAAACCGTTGAAACCCGAACCTTTCTACAGACCTTTTATTTAACAAATGATTTATAAACAACCGAGGGGTAATCAAGAAACGTGTTTTTTCAAATCGTATCCTTAAATTCGAGAGCTTGGAACTAGTGGCTCTAGTCGGGGGATGTTTGAAAATTTTCAGTCATCATTTTGTAAAAAACAGTCCGTTGTTTACAAACTACTCGCACCAGAGGAGGTCATTCATGAGGTACCTATTGCACGGAAAATTAGATGCTGCGGGGTCCGCGATCGCCGTAGCACTGTGCGGCTCACTCCCACAGTCCCACCACACCACAGCACCAAAATCGCGGAGGAGGCGGACACAAAGACGAGGTCGGATGCGCTTGCGCCAACGAGGTATCCTCGGGAATCGGGATATCAGTTGCAGGGGTACTCACCGTTTACCTCCCCTCCTTTCACAATTCTCGCGGATTTGATGCAGCAAAGAGGTAGACACGCACACAACTTTTGACGACTGCGGCTGAAGTTGAGGTTAGGTAGTATCATATGACGAAGCGCTCTGCAGTCCGCAGGTGCAAACTTCAACAGCGCTATCTGTTCGATCGCACAATTCAAAAAAATGAGTTTCAGTATTTTTTTTTAATTGGGAAAAATATTGTGCGTTCAAATCAATTTATCAAAAAAATTTGATTACATGGAAACTATTTTTAAAACTACAAATGATATTTAAAGCTTCACCTGGGTGAATCATATCCTGAAAGTATTAATTTTCAGTTAAAATTTATTGCTTGAACAGAAAACACCGTACAAACAAATTCGATTATTACAATAATTTTCAAATTTCAATTTAATATATTTTGATAATCAATTACTCAAAATGCAAAGGAAATTTTGGAACTATCTATTTATTTTTATGTTACAATAAATATGAATTAGACACGACGAGATAACAAGTCGCGTTGCAGAACTATAATATGAATAACCGAACTAAAATTATAGCATAGTAATAATTTTGTTTTTATATATTCTTTCTACTGTGCACTCGGTTCGGGTTCTAAAAATATTTTTAATTTGTAAGAATGAAGAAGCAAAAAATTAATTTTTATTTCATAACAGATTGAAGGAATATTTAAAAAATGATAGATCACATAAGATCAACTACTTATGTTGTGTTTTTCATCAGCTAGAATTAAAAAAAAAAAAAAAAAAAAAGACATCTACTTATTGTTGGATTATTAGGTAAAACATGTTGTTTAGTGCTTAATGATTGCTGACGCTTTAGATCGCGAGAAGGACAGAATAACTTTTACTATACTTGTCGTAGTGCTATTCGCGAATCGTGCTTTGAAAGTAGCAAGTGGTGGGAGTTCATCTACCGTAAAACCTGGCAAGAGTGAGTCAGTGCTTCTCTGCGGCCCTTGAACCGGTGAAGATTACCAGAGTCAAGCATGTCAAAATAAAAGCAGGATTTAATTGAGAAAATGTCTCCTCAAAGGTGGAAAATCAAATCTTATAACCTCATCCTGGGGCTTTATGGAGGTAAGGATATCGAACTCGAATATCGAGATTTTTTTTATTTTTCTCCATAGGTGCTAATGGTAAAAAAAAAAAAAATTTCGAGATTCGAGTTCGATATCTGTTACCTCCATAAGGCCCCTGCAGCAACACCCATGACGAGGAGTCGTTGATACACGTGACACGCGTCCGCTTATTGTATATACAACACCAGACAGACACCGACAGTTGTCGAGAATATGAGCTGTTTTATGAAAAGTTTTCACACAAGATTCAGCTTTTGGGTTGCTCTCTAGAATTTATACAATACTCTGTGTTGTATTTCAAGGTTTTGACTCTCTAAAAGGTAGAAAACGACCCTATATTCATGCATTCAAAAGATCAGAGAATCAAAATTTTAGGAAGCTAGTCGTCGTTAGCATTAGTCAAGCTGATAAGATAAGCTTAAAGTAGGAAACTTAAACATGTGCTTATTTCACCTGTGGACATGTTAATGAGAGACTAATTCAACTGAGTGATAAAAACTCAAGAAATAAAGTGTTCAAGTTAGTATATTATACTTTGTTAGCTTTAGGAAATGAAAAATTATTTCATTTAATTTTTTTAAACATTGTAAATTCTACACTAATTCTTAAATAATATTAATAAATTTTTAAATTATAAAAATAAACATTTAGTGTTGATAATCTAGCATATTTTGTATTTAGCAGGTTTCATAAATATGTGCTTCCAAGTAGTTGACTGTAGTAAAGAATAAAAATTAATCAAATACTAAAGTAAGAATATTAAAGTAAAAATGTCTTGGATTTCCAAAAATACACTTTCTTGGCTACAAACCTTAGTTATTAAAATAATCAAAACAGGCCAAGTCCCTAAACATGTTGCTTTTATCATGGATGGCAACAGAAGGTATGCTAATAAAACTGGAGTCAAAAAAATTGAAGGACACACAAGAGGGTAAATACTTTTTTCTTTTAAATTTCTTTTAATTTTTAACTGTCAGCAATATTCCATGGATGATTTGATTAGTTTTAACAATAATTATTATTCAAAAAAGTTCTATACTTTCTAAGTTGTCAAAGTTGGTTTTTTATAAATTATTTTTTTACAGATTTGATAAGTTATCTGAAACATTGCAATGGTGTTTAGAGTTTGGCATTCCAGAAGTAACCGTTTACGCTTTTAGTATAGAAAATTTCAAAAGAAGTAAAGAAGAAGTTGATGGTCTCATGGATCTTGCTAAAGAAAAATTCCAAACCTTATTAGATGAAAGGTAATAATGTTACTATTTTTGTACTTTTATTAAAGAATAGTATAAAAAAAAAGTTTGCATTAGATAACATTGTAAATATTATAATTTTCAGGGACAAATTAAAAGAGCATGGTGTATGTGTCAGAGTGATTGGTAATTTATCTTTAGTGAGAGCAGATGTACGTAAAATAATGGCAGAAGCCATGTGGATCACAAAAGATAATAATAAAGCATTTTTGAATGTTGCATTTTCATATACATGTAAGTAGTGAACAAATTTTTTTAATGTATTCTTATGTAAAAATGAATAAATTAAGTATCTTTAAAAATTTTTTGTAGCTCGAGATGAAATAACATGTGCAATTAAAGAAATTGTTCAAGGTGTAAAGAATGGTGACTTATTAATTGATGATATAAATGAAAATCTTTTTTCTAAGTGCCTTTACACTCATGAGTCTAAAGATCCAGATTTACTGATACGAACATCTGGAGAGGTTCGGTTCAGTGATTTTTTGTTGTGGCAAGTAAGTGTCAATTTTTTATTTTTACACAGTTTAATACTGTAAGTTAAATTTTTGAATCATTTTATAATTTTTTAGTCCAGCCATTCATGTATATACTTCACTAATGTTCTGTGGCCAGAATTTAGTGCCTGGGACCTTATCAAAGCAGTGTTTTATTATCAGAGGTGTTATAGTGATATTGTGAAATTCAAGAATCATTGTAATGACGAGGTTTCAGTGTTGAATAATAGAACTAATAATTTTGTCGAAAAATTACATAAAGAAAAACAAATGATGCTAGAAGATATGTCATCCAATAATGTGATTAATTGAAGATGTACTATCAAAAATTATTTTTGCATGAGTAGATGTTTAGTTTTGTGCAAACATTCATAAATTATAAGTAGATGATCTATTTGTTCAATATTTTTGAAGAAGCCTGTATGAGATTGTTTAAATAATTTTAAAGGCTTAAAAAGGAAAAAAAAATCAACTCAGTAAATTATGAAAATTGGTATATTTTTACATTATAAATATGGTACAAGTTAAAAGTTATATATATCTTTGTAAATAATTTTATGGATTTTATATAAATGTCATATATGAGTCATATCTTTTTATGATAAAAAAATACAATTGATTCCAGAAAAATGTATATTCGTATATTGCACTTGAATTGTTGTTCATATTGAATCAACATAATAATTTATATACAAATATATATAATAAATAATCCTAAATTTTCTGCATTTGTATCTTTAAAAATGTTAATATAACATTAAACTAAAACTTATTACATTTGCATTACAATCTGTAAGAGGGCTTTTCTCAAAGCTCAAATACAAACAAAACAGTCCCTTAAAAATTGATAATGTAAATGTACATTTTACATACCTAGGCTAAATAAATACAGGTAAAAATCATCAGAATCGGGAGTAAAAACTTTTCTAACAAAAAATTAATATTCAATACTAAAAACTTCGATCAACATTATTTAAAAAAAAAAAAAATTGCCGATGTTACACTTTTAGAAGTTAAAAATTTTTGTCATGATTCAATAATTTAGCATTAATTCTTTGTTCCTTTGGTTTATATGTTAAGATTATATCATTTTAACTCATATAAAAAATAACAATATAAAAATTATTTGAAATAATCGTTCGGGTGACGCGATTTTTTTTAGTCTAAAATGATGAAAGCAAGCCTTCACAAATTAAAAAATTGATCTTTTGTAAAAGTTATCCGTTAAGATTCGTTTAACTTTTTTAAAAATCGAGATGATTTATGTACAATTTCGTTCGTTGAAAAAATATTTCTCTCACAGGAACAGTCGCGCTGTGATTATTTTACAAACTGTTGAACCTTCTTCCTTCGCCTCACTTCGAGTTATAGGTAGTGTAAATTTTCCTCGGAGTCGGCTGCCTCTGTCTGGCCAAGAAGCTCTGTCCCTGGGCGGAACTGAGGGCGGCAAGTCTCTGATCCACGGCCTCCCGGTGTCTTCCAACCCCATAATGGTAGAATGCCGAGATCATAAGTTTCTCCTCCATTTCCCTCATAATTTTCATTTCCTTGCACGATCGTTCCATTTCCTCGACGGTTTTCCGCTTGTCGCTGGCTCTTGGTAGTCCGAGTTCGGAAGGCGACTGACCCCCGGACGACTGCTGCTGCTTCGGGTCGAGAGCCTTGATCACGCTCTTGGCTTTTTCGACGTACTTCTTGTACCGCTCTTCCAGAGACGAGAGTTCCAGCTCCTTGCGTGAAAGCGACTCCTGCAGAGAGTGGACCTTTTGCTTGGTCGACTGAAGGCTGCTCTCGCGCTCCTCGTTATGTGAGCTCAGCCGCTCGCATTCCAACTGGAGACGACGCAGCTCATCCTGGAGCTGGATAATCTTTGGTTGATCAGATTTCGAATCAGTGGAGTGGCTGCCAGTCAACTCTTCTAATTTGGTTTCTAAAAAAAAAAAAAAATTTCTTTTTAGTAATTTTACACAACTGTTAGCAACAGTCAAGGCTTTCAGGGCCAGAGATAGTACTTCCTAAAATAGGGCAAAAATTATTTTTATAATTTTCATTGATTAACTGTTAATTTGTCTCTGACTTTTTTAGAACAAAATTTAAATTTTTATGACTTTTAATTGAAGAAATTCCCTCTACCAATTTTATATTTAAGAAAAATTTTTACAAGAGAATTTTTTTGAATTTAGACTGGATTACAGTTACCTCTCTGTGGAAAAAAAATCGAAAACTGTAAGATGATTTTTTATTATTTTCGTTGCCCTTAAAGATTTGAGCAAAAACTGAAAAATTAGAAATTTCAAACATCATCCAAAATAAAATTTATTTTTCACAGAAAAATACAAAATTCGAGTTCTTTTTCACGAAATAACGTTTTATTTATTTTCATTATGAGACTAAAATAATTGTTTTTAAATGTTTCCCAACCATAGGTTTTCACTTAAGATTCAATAAATGAAATTCAAAGTTATAAAAGACAATTTTGTACCTAGTTCTATGATTCTCTGATTAGCCTTGCGATTTTGTCCCCTGAGGTTGTTCAACCTCTCTTCGGAATCCTCCAGCAAGGCCTGGAGCGGCAGCTTGTCGTCGCTGCCCTTCTGCTGATTCAACTTGAGCATTTTATTCTCGTGCTGTAGGAGCACAAGTTTCTCCTTAATCGCCGGTGGTATGATTTCTGTATTTACGACGGCCTCGTCGGTACTCAAGTTCGCGACGTTCTCTATCGTGCTAAGTTGAGAACACTTGAGCTCCTCATTGGTCTCCCTGAGGGTGTCTCGTTCCATCACCAGCCGGTCCCGCTCGCGCTGAACTGCGGCTAACTCGGTCTCCAACTTCTTACCGTTGTACTCGAGTTTGTCGCACTTGGTCGTTTGCTCATCGAGTTTGTGGTGCGCCTCGGCAAGTTGTTTCTTGAACTGTTCCAGGTGATACTTGAGTTGGCTCGACTTCTTAACTTCCTCCTCGTAGTCGATCTTGTGCTGAAGATACTCAGTGTTTTTGTCCTCCAAGATTTCCAACTGTCTTCTGAGATCACTGAGATCTTCCATTTTTTTCTTGTACTTCTCGATGGTCGACTCGTACTTTGATACCTTGTCTGCAGTTTCTCTCAAGGCGTCGATTTCATCTTTCAAGTGATTCGCCTCATCCGCCGCTTTTTGAAGATCCGCCTGCTTCGCTTGAAGCTCTGAAACTTCCTTTTCCAAAAGCTCAACTTTCAGCCTGTAGTCGTCTCGAGAAGTCTCCAGTTTGAACATTTCATCCTTAAGAGCTTCAACTTGTTTTCTCAATCCAGAATATTTTATGCTTGAAGGAGCGCCAGATTCCTCTGGGTTCTCAAATTCATCAAGTCTTTCAAGAAGTTTTTTATTTTCAATTTGTAAGGTGTTCCTCTCTTCATGTATAAGTGATAGTTGCTGCTCAAGTTCATGACATTTTTGAGCCATGTTGTCCCTTGCGTCAACTGCTGCTTGAAGCTCAGTTATTAGTCTTTGCTGGGTGCCGTCAGCGACATCAAAAGAATCAAAATTTAAGCTTGCTCCAAGACTAAGTCGAGGCCCATGAGCACTATTTTGCAATTCTTGAATACTTTGCATGATGACCTGGTAAAAAAATATTGATTTGAAACCAATAAGGTAAATTTAAAAAATATATACAAAACTATGAATATTACCTGCTGTACAGATTCTTCCAAGCCCATTATACGAGTGATAAAATACTGTTTTTCATTGCAATTGACAGCACATCCCAGAACAAGCTGCATGAGTCTCTTCAGTTCTTGCTTATCGCAGTGTTCTCCAATTTTTTGAGCATCCGGTTTCACATACCCAGACAGTGGTTGATTCAAACACTCCACATAGTACTCTGTCACAGCTTCAATTATTTTCTTTAAATTACTGACCTTCAGTCTCCAGTTTGAGCCAACTTCAGATTTAATTTTTGAGTTCCAAACAGGGGTGAACCATTCTGGAGCAATCTGAGTAAGTGCTTCAGCAAGAGCTTCTCCGGTGCTTATGTCTTCGGCTGTTGAGTGAGCAGCCTGGAGTTCAAATGTATCCAGCCACTTGATTAAGCTGGTGAGCTGTTGGTCACTCATCTTTGTGGATTAATAATCACGAAAAATAATAAAATAAAATAAAAATTTTTGTATAAATTTTATGGAAATCCTTTTTTGGAGTCAAGGTATTCCACTGGATTTAGTCATGCAGGAAGCATCACTCACAGATACCATTTTACAAAGGTATCGCTCTTGAATTTTACAGAGTTCCGCTGCTGGCTGATTGATCGATATCACGGTCACTCAACGACGATGATAACATTTTTATACGTTACAAAAGCTTGATATGCGTGCAGCAGGTTTCGCGACGTACACACGAAAATATTACAGACGACGATTCCACTCGAGAGTAGCGCAGTGACGTCACTTAATTGTTGAGATAAGTGAAGTGCAGATTTCTCTATTACCCTCGCGTTTCAAATAATAAGCTTTCAAAATTTATTTTTTCAAAGAGTTTGTTCACTGATTGTATTTTTCATTTACTTTAAAATAAAATAATTAAAAATTTTTGTTTGATTTTTATTACAATATAAATTTAAATTAATAACTTTAAGGAACCGTAAAAAAAAACCACAAATTATAAAAATTTATTTACTTATAATTTTCACTATTGGATAGTTTTTAATAGCAAAATAAATTTTTTTTTAAAGTTAAAGTTATTTTGAACCAAAATGAAATAAAATTAAATTTTGATCATGATCGATGCGACAATTTTGGATCGATATATCGAAAGGTACAGAAGAGAAGAGTGCGGTGCGCCGTGCGGGCCACGCGCTCCGAAATCCGATTTCCAAGTTCCAACCGGAAATTTGAAAATATGATCCCCACGTGTTAGTCGACTGCTGCAGTTGCGGAGAATAGATGTGTAAAATTATAAGATTTTAGTAAATAAATAGTGACAGAAAATGGGTAAACCAGGTAAATATTTAAAAAATTGACTTGTGATGATTTCTAATAAATTTTCTTTAATAAATCTAGAAGTACAATCAAATTTAGCCAAGTTAAGAATGCCGCGTTGTTTCCTAACCTAGATAATTTCATGTGTGATAAATTTTGTAAAATTTTTATTTTTATCAATAAAATAACAAGAATTAAATAATTTTTTTAAATGTATTAGTATTTTTTTAAAACATGTAATCAAGTTTTTTTATTAACTGTATTTAAAATATGTTTTACGTTACTTTTCTTTAAAAAAATTCAAAACTAAAACGTGGTCCAAATAGGTTACAATTTTGATAAATTCGAAGTTAATTTTTCAGTTAAATCTTTATAAATTAATACAAAATATTTTTTTATTAATGTGAATTTTTCAATTAATATCATTTACAACTAACTACAGTAATTATTATGTATTATAGAAGGTAAAATTTAATAATTTAATAATATATTAAAAAGTAAGATTTGTGTGCTGTTAAGCTGTTAAATGTGATGTTCTTTTAGTATGTTATGATAATTATTTTGATTCGACTATGAACTTCGGATTTTTTAAATTGAAAGCATTAGTTTAATTATCACAAAATAAAGTTTGTGCCTAGTACAACAATAAAATCTTGTTTATAATTTTCAGAATTCACACCTCGAGGTGGTGGTGGTGGTTTCAGAGGCGGCGGTCGTGGTGGTGGAGGAGGTAGAGGAGGTTTTGGAGGTGGCCGTGGAGGAGGTGGTGGAAGAGGAGGCTTTGGTGGAGGCCGCGGTGGTGGTGGTGGCCGAGGCAGCTTTGGTGGCCGTGGAGGTGGCGGTGGCACACCCCGAGGTCGTGGGGGTGGCCGAGGAGGAGGTGGCAGGGGTGGTAGAGGTGGAGGAGGCGGTGGCTTCAAGGGAGGAAAAACAGTTGTCATTGAGCCCCATCGTCACGAGGGAGTGTTCATTGCCAGAGGAAAAGAGGATGCTCTCGTTACTCTGAACTTGGTTCCTGGATCTGAAGTTTACGGAGAAAAGAGAATTAGTGTTGATGTGAGTATTATTTTTTCTATGTTGCAAGACTAATAAGCATACAGTAGAGCTGGAATGAGCAATTATGTTCCTTTCAGTGGAACAGCTATGCTATATAAACTTGCAGTGAAAGTTTTTTTGTAAAATTTTTCAATTTTATAAATAAATTCATTGCTCACATTCTATTATTGTCAATCAGATAATTACTTACAGATTTGTGTTTACTTTTAGTCAAATTTTTGATTTATCAAAACTTTTTTGCAGGGTGCTAATGGAGAAAAAATTGAATACAGAGTTTGGAATCCCTTCAGATCTAAGTTAGCAGCTGCTATTCTTGGTGGTGTTGATCAAATTTACATGGGCCCTGGTAGTAAAGTTTTATATCTTGGTGCAGCCTCAGGTACTACAGTTTCACATGTTGCAGATATTGTTGGACCGGTAAATTTGAATTTTAACTCCATTTATTATAAAATTAGTTCTATCATTTATTATTACAAAAAGCAGACATTAGAGCCAAGCTGATATATGTTGTCTGTTTGGTGTCGAAGTACTGCAAAATAAACTGCACATTGTTTTTTTTTTTTAGTAAAATTTTGACAATTCATAGTTTACTCTTGATGATGTGCAAACAAATGTTTTATAATTTAAACTATGCTAATTTTTTATTTATTGTTTTTCTAACTTGAAAAATTTTCTTTTGATATTTTAGGAAGGTCTTGTATATGCTGTTGAATTCTCACACAGATCAGGAAGAGATTTGATAAACGTTGCCAAAAAACGAACAAATATAATTCCCATTATCGAAGACGCGCGGCATCCTCACAAATACCGAATGTTAGTCGGTATGGTTGACACAGTTTTTGCAGATGTTGCACAACCAGATCAAGCAAGAATTGTTGGGCTTAATTCACAATACTTCTTGAAAAATGGTGGTCACTTTGTCATTTCTATTAAGGTAAATTTTATTTGTTATTCTTCTTTTCTAAATTTTTTATTCTTTGCATGTGATAATAAAGTATGCATAATGTAGAGCTGGATTGAATATACACATGTTTAATTCAGTGGAACAATTATGCAAAATAAATCTCGCAGTAAAAAATAATTCATAAAGATATAAATTGTGTCTTTACCACTTTTTATTGTGCACAAATTAATAATTAAATTTTTTTAGTTATAAATATTTAGCTTTGATGGGTTGTAACTTAATTGAAAAATTATTTTATTTCAGGCAAGTTGTATAGACTCTACAGCACAACCAGAAGCTGTCTTTGCCGCGGAAGTGAAAAAACTTGTTGCTGACAAATTAAAACCACAGGAACAAATAACGTTAGAACCTTACGAAAGAGATCACGCTGTAGTCGTTGGAATGTTTAGGCCTCCTCCCAAGAAGGCATAAACTTATAAATTTAAGTGTGAATGAGAATGAATTTTTTTGTTTTTATAAACAATATATTTCAAAAATGTGCTGATAATTGTATCAAAACTATTTTTAGAGCATATTTTTATATTGTTGAGTGAATAGAGAGCAGTGTGTGCTAGTATTTATGTAGATTTTTATAAGAATATAATGAAAGCAAAATTGCAATTTTAAGATAAATCCAGTACATCTATCTATTTTTAATACATAAAACCATACTGTTATAAATCAAATATTACTTCACGTAAATTTTCTAATTTTTTATAAATTACATTTATTAAAGTTAAGTTTCATTGTAATTAAAGTGTTGACTTAAGCGGAAAAACTCAAATACGTTTTTGTTATTTGAGCTTAGTAAGAATGTTTTATTTTAAGTTTCATTGACGAATAAACTTAAATTTCATAGTATAATATTATAATAAATTTAAGAATTTATAAAAAAAAACTCTTATCTACTTGTTTTTCATTGAAAAAAAAATGTATTACTACCATTCCTTTTTATCCACAAAATATTTGTTTTATTTTTATCTTGAATTTTTTTAATTTACTTATTGATTGGGGGTAAAAACTAAAATTTTGAAAATAATTTTTTTCATGATTGTAGTTTGACTTACTTTGTTCAAATTCAAAGTTTGAAGATATGTTACTTAACTTGTACTAAAACCGTTTTTGATGTAAAATGAAAAATTGAATACAATTATTGTTCAAGTTGAAAGTTCTAGTCTAATAAAAACAAAATTTTTTTTTTTATAAAAATTTATCTCGCGTCTAAATCCGTTTGTTCAATTTATTTTAAAAAAATGTAGGGATAATATCGTTTTATAAGAGTAGTAGTAATAATATTTGAAAAACGCATTTTTATTCTTTTGTTTTATTTTTATAAAATAAAAAAGTCCGATCGCACAAACAGCCACAATATATGCCCCAAACTTTTTTTATTTTCTAAGGACTTTTTCGTCTTAAAAAAACCAGTTTTGGGTGTCGTTTAAAAAAGGAATTGCTTGTAAAGAGCTTGAAATTTAATTAAAAAAAAAAAAAAAAAAAGAAAAGTTAGAAATATGAACTATTTTTATTTTTACAAGCATTTGAAGTTCGATACGCTGCGACAATTCGCACAAACGTTACCCTTTTTGATAAATTTTGTTTTAGTTCGAGCAGTCGAAGATTACGTGTAAAAGCGCGCCCTCATTCCCCCTCTCCTCGTGCAAGACGGTCTTTTGAGTTTTGTAAGTTTTGTCATCGCAGTGAATAAGTCACAGCTGACAGCAGTTCATAGCAGTCACCACGATGTAAAAAGTCTTTTTACATCGTGGCAGTCACAGTGCAGTGCATCACATCGGTAGGTACATATGCATCACTGCAGAGTGCAGAGTGCAGTCCACACTCCACAGACCACAATCGATCAGTGAAAACAAGATAGGTATGTTCTAATTCGTGTAAACACTAAACGGTGAGCCAATATTAGATCAAAAGTTGTCATTTCAAAAAAATATTAAATGAATCTAGAATAGTAACAATTTTTTTTAAAATTGGGCACTGCTGCCTATTTACAAGATAGTTTAATTACGAACTCGGAATTTACCGGCTTAACCCCACTGCAAACCGTAGTTAATTGAGTATTTATGTTTATAAATACATAGTATATCGGTATGTTGTTATTAATATAATAACCTTCTAACTTTTTTTATACTAATTTTTTAAGTAAATTAAACAGTATTAGTACTTAATTAAACTTTTTTTATGGTATTTCATTAATTTTATGTACTTTTTTAAATACAACAAATGATTTTGTAATAATATTTTAATTTTTTCTATCAATAAATTAATATCCAGCCAAGAACTGACTAATTAACATTTTGATTATTTTAGGACTATTTCAAAAATTGACTCTCACAAAAATGGCAAGCTTAGAGTTTTCTTGTGCTGATACATCTAAAAATGAATCTTCTGATTGCCTTAATGGCACGAAAGAGGTTTCTGAGGCAGGAAATATTGAGGAAATCAACAAAAACACTGTATTAGAAAAAAGTACAAGTTTTAATTTTATACAAAATTCAGAAAATAAACAAGACCATCATTATAATGAAAGAGCTGCTTTCTACAAAAAGCCAATTTCAAAAAATAACCATAAGCTTGAAGTGAATTTTGATGATACACCGCAGGAAATTCGTCGACAGCAATTATTAGAATACCAAAAAAGGTAATTATTTTCAACACACATTAGAGAATAACAAAATAAATTTTCAGCTTCAGATGGTGATAGTTTTTTTTTTTTTTTTTTAAATATAATCATCATTATTTTAGATGCAGAGATGCTATTATTAATGAAAAACGAGGATTGGTGGAGATAATTTTGAATAAAGAAAATGAAGAAAACGAGGATGAAATGGAAGAGGAAGAGATACCAGAAGAAGTAGAAGACATGGAGTGTGAGCAAATTAAGAACAAACGTAAAAAAAAAAATGGTTATTATTCAAAACTGGCAATGTTATCAGAATGGATGTTAGAAGTGCCTCAAGATCTTATTGATAAGTGGATTATGGTTCCTTGTCCAGTGGAAAAGCGATGTTTTTTGATTGCTTCTAGGGTAAGTTACAGGATTTTTATTTTATTTATTTAACTTTAATGCTTACAGCTTACAGCTCAACAATTTGCTTGCAGGGATCTACTAGACTTTACTCAAGAAAAGGCATATTCATAGGCAAGTTTCTATCAGTTTTACCTGGAGGTGGCAAAAACACTAACAAAAGAAATTGCACAATATTGGATTGTTTTTGGTCAAAAGAAACTAAAACCCATTATGTTTTAGATGTTCTTGCCTGGGCAAATCATGAAATGGTTCAATGTGAAGTAAGCACATAAATTAAAGTATTTTTATTAAATTTATCATCTTTTTAATGTTATTTATTTGGTTTATTTTTGCAGGCTGAATTTAGATTTTTTTGGTTGCAAAGTAAACTAAATGAACTTGAAGGATCACGAAGTGGTTACAAATATGTTGCATTACCCACTATACCTTGTTCTGAGGATCTGTATGAGTCGTTAAGTAATCTTCCAGAATCGATGTCATTAGATGGATTAATGTTTTTTCATAAAGAAGGACATTATACACATGGAAAAACTCCATTAGTTACATGGTTAAAACCATACATGCTACCAGAAGTACTGGGTACAAATGTGCCAGAGCGTTTCTGTGCAAAACCAGATAATTACATAGATTTTGAGCATCATGTATTATCTGTTAAAGAACGTGAAAGACAAATTCTTGAAAAGCGGTAAGGAAACATTATTTTAGGATATTATTAAAAAATATAAAATAAAATTAAAAAAATCAATTTACATAGTCAAAACATTTTATTAGAAAAATTTTTCATTTACAATATTTCAATTAAAAATATTAATAATATTAACAACAAATACATAATATTATATCATACATTTTTTTAGCTGGAGTAAACCAGAAAAAGTACAAGAACCTGAACCAGAACCGGAACAAGAAGTTATGGAATAATTCTTTTATCACTTCTGTACATACTGTGAATATTGATATTTTGTACAAATTTATGCCTTACTTAGCTTAATACTATACATAGTTAGTTATTATATTTTTTTAAAAGCCTTAAATGATTTTTTTGTGTCTTGAGACAATTATTTTGTTTAAATTCTTGATAATGTTCACAAAAAGTCGAGATTCGTGTTAATATTTACAATTTTAATAAATTAACTTAAGTTACCAACTAAGAGTCATAAGGAAATAAAGGCTTAACTATTTACACAGAATGGTGAACTCACAACACTAATTTTAAAATACTAGTCTTACTTTGATATACTTAACAATGTCGCATTAACATGTAATAATGACATTGCTTTTTCGTTTAAAAATGTTAAAATTGTATGCATAGCCTCGACGTTCATAACCTTCATCTGCAATCAAATTCCAATTAGAAATTTATCGTTGAATGATAAATATAAACATAAAAGTATACATGTATTAAAATTATGATAATATACCTTAATTTCTGATATTGTGAGTGCAGGGAGATTTATCCTGTGAAGTAGACAAAGCCCAATTTGTATGCTGCTGAACTCTTGCATTTGAGTTTGAAGCACTTCATGAAACTGGTCAACTTCTTCTAAGTCTATTCTATCTTTGTCATGCATTAAGCTGCTCATGAAACAAAATTTAAATTAATTTTTTTACACTTTGACTTAAACATGTACATAGGATGAAAAAATTTTAAATTAATAAAGTAAAATTACTTTAAGCAAAATTTAATCAAAGTTTACTTATTTCTTGCAATAAAATAAAAATTTACCCACCTGTTCCACAAGTTAATAATGTCACTAGCCAAAAACTCCAAGGTGATTGATTCGATTTTGGGTAAGGTGGGAATCATATACTCCAGATGCACCTCGTCATTCTTCTTGGAACTTTCATTTCCACCGTTTGGACTGATGACTATTGGCAGAATCCACCTGAGGTCTTCTGGACTGGCGGGAAGCGATACGATTATGCAGTCAAACATTCGACAGAGAGTCGCGTGAACTGCTCTCATAGTGTTCTGGGTGCCTCGACACAGTAGAAGTGGCAACTGAGTAGAGTTTTTTGTAGGCAAAATCGTGGGTTCGGACTGCCAGGATATGAGGTAGCCTCTGTAAACCATTGTTGTCTTTGCTCTCCCAACAATTGTGGCTACTAGTTGAATCTAATTGAAATAAAATTCACTCAATTTATAAATGCTGCATTCAATGTAGTAATATGCTTGAAATAATTATATTAAAATTAAAGCTGTTTATAGAATAATTTGTAAATTTTTTCTCTAAGGTCGTGGCTAAACAGGAGTATTTGTACACAAAAATTTTTTTTGTGTACAAAAATCTTATGACTTTTATACTGAAAAATTTTATTCACAAATTTTTGTACACAAAAATTTTCTTATGACTCTTTCCACTTGCTGAAAATTTTTGTGTACAAAAAATTTTTTTCTTACTAAATTTTCATTTGATATTTTACTTGCTGGAAAATTTTTGTGTACAAAAATCGAGACAAAAATTTTTTTTGTTTCACAAAATTTTTAATTGAGACATTTTTGTCAACAAATTTTTTTTGGTGTAAATTTTTGTGTAAAAATTTTTTTTTTGTACACAAAACCTGTAAGTAGTTAAAGAACTTTAACATAATTTTTATTTTGTGTGTACAAATTTTCTAGTTTAGAAATTTTTAGATACAAAATGTTTTTCTAATTAAACATTTTCTCAATGAACTAAGCAATTATTTAAAAGTAAGGTTTTTTGCTTTACTTGGATACTAGCTTTTATTATAAATCTAATCACCCATTCCAAATAACCCTTCTAGCTTTACCTAGATACTAGCTTTTATTTTAAATCTAATAACCCATCCCAAAAAATCCTCCTAGCTTTACCAGCATTCTAGCTTTGTCCTCAAATCTAATTACCCATCCCAAAGAACCCTCCTAGCTTTACCTGGATACTAGCTTTTATTTTGAACCCAATAACCCATCCCAAATAACCCTCCTAGCTTTACCTGAAAAAACATTTCGTTTATAAAAATTTCTAAACTAGAAAATTTGTACACACAAAATAAAAATTGTGTAAAAACATAAAAGTTCCTTGATTAAAAAAAATTTTGTACACAATAATTTCTCAAGTAGAAGTTTTGTGTACAAAAAAAATTTTTTGACAAAAATTTCTCAATTAGAAGTTTTGTGAACAAAATTAAAAAAAATTTTGTACAACAAAATTATACTTCCACCAAGGAAAATACCAAACAAAAATTTAGTATTACAAAAATTTTTTGTACACAAAAATTTTCAGCAAGTGGAAAGAGTCATAAGAAAATTTTTGCATACAAAAATTTGTGAATAGTATTTTTCAGTATAAAAGTCACTAGATTTTTTGTGTACAGTTACTCCTGTTTAGCCATGACCTTTCTTGGTCTTTCTCTAAAGATTGGTGTGTATAAAATTTATAAATTTATAATAAAAAATTTATCAGTATTATTACAATAGGGCTTATAAAATTTTAGGTTTTATTTTCTAAAAACTTAATTCAATTCTTCAGACTATACTCTAATTTAATGTAAAGTGTTTTTTCATGTTACGACTAATTTGGAAAATATATTGAATTTAAGTTAAAAAAAATGAACCATAAAAAAGTTCACTTTTTAGAATAGACAAAGAATTTTACAATTTTACCTCTATAACTGGGTGATCGGTTTCCTTTGGCCTTTTCATATCTAGTTTTTGCACTTTGGCATCGTAACTGACATCCTCTTTGGATAATAAGCAGGACACTTCCTCTCTGAGTTTTTTTGCATACTGCTTCAATTGCACTTCGTCTTCAGAATTAAAATTGTAGAGTACAGAAACTGCTAACATATTCCAGGTTTGTTTCAAAAATACTGAAATTAAAAATGAAAAAGTTATTGCTTTCAGTTGGCTTTCAGTTCTATATTTATCAGAGATAAAATTTAGAAAAAGCTTCACAGTAGTAAAATTGTTGCCCAGATCAGTTTAAACACACAAGTTTGTGAAACAAGTAGTATCAAAAACAAAAGTGAATAGCTTTCAAAATTCTTTCCCAAATTTTTTTTGTAGATACGTAATTTTCAAAGGATTCACGACTATTGAAAATAAGAACAAAACTTTTATGCGATACTTTACACATCCCGTCAACTTAAAACCGTTTGTAAACTTCTAGATTAGATCCCACACATAATTTTTTAAACAGTTGTTCAATCAAAAACCACAAAACTAATCTTCGATGCGCTCGGTAAAAAACACTTCAAAACAAAAACCAGTCACACGGTCGAAGAACAAACTAATGAATTAACAACCTTCCAAATCCTGAAGCCATTCATCCTCGGAGTTATCGTCGTTGTCGACAGCTGCAGACCTAAGGTGTGTCAGGTTGAAAAATCTTCTAGACTCCCTGCCGCCGGTGGTCTTGGAAAGGCAAACATTTTCTCGCGATTCTTCAGAGTTCGTAGTTGATCTTGAACTAGACCTCCGGGCGCTCCTTTCCATCGTGAAATCACATCTGCAATTTTTTAATTTAAATAAACTTCACAAAGCCTGTAATTTCACCCGGACAAAATCAACTTCGAAATAAACACATTGTAGAGTAGAGCTTGGGCCAACCCCAGCGGCTTCATCAGTTTCGCGCCAAAGGGAGGCTCGAAAACCTAACCTCGCACTTCATTTCAAAACAGCTGTGGTCCGTTACAGGTTGACGTCACGTTACGAGCACCCATAATGTTGAAGTTTTTCCCCCTCTACTTTCGTTGTACTCGATATCGATGACTTTGGCTAAGTTCTGCAGGGAAAATTTCCTAGTTGTGTGTGGATCAGAAGAGGAGCCATGATCTTACGGTAGTCGTGTTAAAACACACGGAACGAGAAAACAGCAACAAACAGGACAGTAGGTACCACGCAACAGCGTTTTTTCCCTATTTTTTACTGACTGCCGACCTCGAAACCCCCTACTCGAAAACTACGCAGATGATATTTTGACGCTGGATCCCATAATTATTGTAAGTATTGTTGTTTTTTAAAAGTTAACTACCATATAACATAGATGCAATTTGTAACTAAGACTAATTGGTCGCTATCTTGAAACGAAACGAGTTTTTCATTTGCCATTAGTGCAACGTTTCCCTTTCACTTTTTACATAAATATGAAAGATCTAGAGCCAACTGTTTTGTGTACACACTTGTTTAGCTGTGGGATATAATTATATCAATTTGGAGTCTAAAAATAATTTGTTTTGATTAAATTTCAAGTGGCTTTGAAATGAAATTTTATGCAATTTTATAAACTTGATTTCTAAGTTGAGAGAATTCGTGTAGGCTAATACAAAATCAAATCAAAATTGATACATTTTTTTTTTCATTTATTTTTTAGGATCTCATAATAGTATTGAGAAGAATATTTAATTGAAAGTGGAATATTCATTGCCCAGCAGTGAACATGGCGGAGGACATGTTAAGCGCTGACATATGCAGAGTGTGTCGGTCAGAAGGATTAGCTGATCGGCCACTCTTCCATCCTTGCATTTGCACTGGTAGTATCAAATGGATCCATCAAGAATGTCTGGTACAATGGATGAGGTACTCAAGGAAGGAATATTGCGAACTTTGTGGATACAGATTTTCATTTACACCAATCTACAGTCCAGACATGCCAAGGAGATTACCTCTTCGAGATGTTATTGGTGGCTTGTGCTCAAGTGTCATTACAGCTGTCAAGTATTGGTTGCATTACACACTAGTGGCCATTGCTTGGTTGGGAATTGTACCACTTACCGCTTGCAGAACTTACAGAGTTGTGTTCAGTGGCAGCTTAGATCTTGTACGGGTATGAAATTTATTATTGAAAATGATGAAAAAAAGTTTGTAATTTATCTTAACTTTATGGGATTATTTCACTTCAGTCATCTACTTGGACTGGTTTAAAATTGTATTATTTATATAACAAGATAAAGTTATAAACATTTGTAGATTTCATAATTATCATAGTTTTATTTTACTGAAAATTTAATAATTTAAATTAAGTTGAAGTAGCTAATAACATTGAAATGAAAAATTAATGAAAGAATTCAAAAACTAAAATAATTCTTTTTTTTTCAGCTTATGTCATTTCCAGTGGATATGCTGTCAACAGAAAATATATCCTCAGATATTTTTCACGGCTGCTTTGTGATATCTTGTACATTATTTACGTTCCTTGGTTTAGTTTGGCTTAGGGAGCAAATTTTACATGCAGGTGGACCCGACTGGTTAGAAAGAGACAATGTTCAATTGCCACCAGTTGACAATCCAGTGCAGGCTGAGCAAGCTCAAGATCAAGACGCGGCACAGCCCGAAGCCGAGAATAATAACGTTTTTGAAGTGGAATTCGACGTTCCTCAACAGCAGAGACGCGTGCAAGAAGCTAACAATGTTCAACCAGAGGGCAATAATCATGGTAAGCAAAATTCGATCACACTTTCAAGTCCTTTTTTTAGTGTTGTGAATGTACGGGAACTTTTTATTCCTATACAGTGGCTGGAAACCCAGTGGAGCTTCTATTTCGAGCAATGGCTGAGCGTCCGGGTGCGGGAGCCCCTGCGCCCCAGCCTCCACCTGCAGCTGCCGCTGCTCCAGACGCAGCCCCTGCGGTCAACAACGACGTCCCCGCCGAAGCGGATCATCAGAGACAGCAGCAACCGAACGTCGGAGCAGCTCCCATCGAGTGGCGAGATCAGGCTGCACAAGCCGAGGCTGAAGAGGCCAACTGGAACCCTATGGAGTGGGACCGACCCGCCGAGGAACTTACTTGGGAAAGGTTGCTGGGACTTGACGGGAGTTTGTTGTTCCTGGAACATGTGTTCTGGGTCATGTCACTCAACACATTGTT
Source organism: Encarsia formosa (assembly GCA_038277355.1). NCBI lineage: Eukaryota > Metazoa > Arthropoda > Insecta > Hymenoptera > Aphelinidae > Encarsia > Encarsia formosa. The sequence continues at coordinate 24,515,726 of CM076188.1, read as the reverse complement.
TATAATGGTGAGGAAAAATTTAGACCTCGTAGAGATCATACGATGAAACTAAATGAAAATTATATTTATTATTCATCAGGTATTCGCCTTTGTACCTTACCAAGTGGGCTACTACGCAATATCGATGCTCGGTGCCCGGGAACTGGTCGCCGCTTCACACTTCGAAGGTTTGCTAACGACACTTTGTGGATACTGCGTGCTCGGTGTTTTTCTGGTCGTACTCCACGCGCTTGCAGCTCTACTCGGCTTTCAACGTTCCAAACGTATACTTGGCCTTGGCTATGTAATCGTCAAGGTAAAATTTTGAAAAATTAAACCAATCTGCTTTTTTTATTTACTCGAGATTCGTCAATTTATACTTATTCAAGATGAAGAAATGAATATATTGTTAAATGTAAATTCATACCATAAAAAAATTTTGTGTTAGGTTTCTTTGTTGAGCGTCGTGGAAATCGGTGTGTTACCCTTAGTATGCGGCTGGTGGCTGGACATATGTTCTTTGGCGATGTTCGATGCCACTCTTCGGGATCGCGAGTCGTCATTCCGTCTGGCTCCAGGAACCTCGATGTTCATACACTGGCTGGTCGGCATGATTTACGTTTACTACTTCGCCTCGTTCATTCTGTTGCTGCGCGAAGTACTACGACCAGGCGTACTATGGTTCCTCCGAAACCTCAACGACCCGGACTTTTCTCCACTTCAGGAGATGATACATCTACCCATACTCAGACACGCTCGACGATTAGTCGCGTCGGCGGTTATATTCGGCACGGCCATACTGCTGATGCTCTGGTTGCCCGTCAAAATTCTACGATGGATTTGGCCGGGATTTTTACCCTACACCGTTACTGTTCAAACTGAAACTCAGGTAATAATCGTATTCGTTTTTAAAAAGTATGAAAAATTTTCATTTCTCCCTTATCATTTACTTATTTTACAAATTAATATAGTAGCAATAGATAAGCGTAGTTGTCAAAATAATAAATTTTGAGTTCATCACATTTGGTAACATCGAAACTCTTAAATATAATTATTCATAATTATGTTTAAATCTAAAATTTATGATACATCTATTCAATATTTTGAACGAAATTAGTTACTTATAAATAATTCCACCGAACAAATCCATATTGACGAGAAAATCTTACATTTCAGATAAGCGAGTTGTCCTTGGAACTACTACTTCTCCAAGTAATCCTTCCAGCCTTGCTCGAGCAGTCTCACACGCGAACTTGGCTCAAAGCCCTGATCCGCGGTTGGTGCCGCTTGGTAGCGTGGTTTTTGGATCTCCAATCCTACCTCCTGAGGGATCAGATCGACGACCCAGGTCCAGCCGTTATTGAGGAACCTCAGCATCCCGACCTCGGAGCAGTTCATCAAGCGCTCCTGCAGCGCGAGGATCCGATCGGTTTCCAACCGTACGTTAGACCAAAGTGGTTCGCCGCGAGACTCGTGGGTTTGTTACTGTGCGTATGCGCGTCCTTGGTTGTAGCGAGCTTGATTGCCATGACCCTGCCGGTGTGGATTGGAAGAAGAGTCATGGCGCTGTGGATGGTTGGCGCTCCGGCGCCCTCACCACCCGTTCTGCCCCCGGCTATGCCCATTAACAACGGTAAGAACTAGTAATAATAAATCTCGCTTTTAATGTTTTAGTCGAACTACGGGGGTCAATTAGATACAGAGCATGGGTCAGGTACTTCTAAAAATCATATCGTTCAAGCCAAAAACTTTTCATTTACATCGTTAATAATAAGAATTCATCCAAAATTTGCAATGCAGTAAATTCTTGCTATTCAGTTTTAATCACAACTTTACTAGTCAATCTTCTGAATATAAAAGAATCATTATTGTTTCGCATGCTGCTTATAATATTGCAAGATACATAAAATGTTTCATTAAAATTTTTGATAACATAAAAATTAAACAGTCAAATTGAAAGATATGTATACTTTTTTCCCCTGCAGAAGGCGTAGAAGCGTCAGCCCTGTCAGGTCGCGTCCACGAGGTGTACACGATAGCTTGCGGCACGTACGTTTGTTGGGCGGCCGCTCGAGGTCTGGCTCTCGCGGTATCTTGGTTGCCTCGAGGCCGTCGCGCGATTCTCGACCGCGTAAAACACTGGGCCCTCATCGGGGCCAAAGCCTTCGTATCATGCATTCTCCTGGTCGGTGTCATTCCTCTGCTATTTGGACTCCTGCTGGAGCTCGTCGTCGTTGTACCGCTCAGAGTACCTTTGGAACAGAATCCGATTCTCTTCGTATGGCAGGATTGGGCCTTGGGTGAGTTGTTTCTTCAATGTTTAATTTTTACATTTTTAGAAAAAAGTCAGATGGTATATACATTTTTAAATGTTTTAATTATATCGTGGTGGCTAAATTTATTATTTTACTAAACTACAAATCTTGTATAAACAATAACATACAGACCTGGAGCTAGGTAATCGGTTTTAAAATACTATTTTTAGCTTAACTTATGAAATAAAATAACTTCAAATTCAAATTTAATTTTCCCTGTTTTCAAAATCTTTTTTTATTAATTGTATTATATTTTCATATTATATTATATATATTTCTATTAATTTTTTACTTATACATCAATACTATAATGAACAATTTCAAAAATCTCAGGTGTTCTCTACACGAAAATAGCCACAGCGGTGACGATGATGGGACCGGAATGGCGTCTAAAGCTGGCCATAGAGCGCGCCTACAACGACGGAATACGTGAGATGGATTTGAAGTTCATAGTCACGGAACTCGCAGCACCAGTCATTTGCTGCTTCGGTCTGGCCTTGGCTGTTCCGTACGCCGTAGCCTACGGCATAATACCCCTCCTGGTACCCAACGTTCAGACGCAAATACTGATCGCGCGACGCCTGTATCCGTTTTTGCTGCTTGTCAACGGCGTTTGCATAGTCATCAGCATTCAGATAAGACAGTTCAAAAAGCTCTACGAGCACATTAAAAATGACAAGTACCTAGTTGGTCAGAGACTCGTCAACTACGAGCATAGAAATAAACAGCAGCAGCAACAACAGCAGGCGCAACCTGCGAGTTAACGGAGAGAACTCGTACCGAGAAAGAGATAAATCAAGTGATTTGGATTTCTTGGATTGGTTTTCGAATATTGATTTATTTTTAAATATTGTAGAAATTTTTTTTTTTACCAAGTTTTTGAAGGCATATTCAATTGATTAATTAATTCTTATGTTTTTAAAAATATTTTAAGTTTCGAGTAAGTTTTCTAACAAATTTTCTCATCAGGTCTTTTTAGTTTGGTCCGAGAAATTCAGAGCTTGCTTTTTTTTTCAATTGTTTTTTTGAATTTTTCATTATAATTTTATAAATAAATTGTAGTTTTTCTTTCTTTTGAGTATTATAAACAAAAATTTCCGATTCAAATGATTGATAGGATTTGAAATTATATGATTCTCTTCTCACTTTATTTTTCTTTTTAATGTTTTTTTAAATTAATTGATTTATTTAAAATCTTTTGGAAATAAATACTTGATTTTCATTTGAATTTTCAGTAATTCTTTTTTAAAAGAAAGATGCAAACGTTAAATGGTTAATTCAAACAAACAACACTTACTACAATTAATTTTTAAAAATTTAAATAAAGTTATAAGAACTAGCTAAATTTTTAGTTTCTTGCTTTCCAAGATTTCCTATCTTGAAAAAACTTATTTAATCAATATGATAAAAATTGACATCGAAAACTTGAAAATCGTAATGATTTTTTTTAACCAAAATGTATCTTTGATTTAAATGCAATATTTGTGTTAAGTCTAGTTATAAAGAAAATGTTACACAAAAATTTAACGTTATTCGTTCCGTGCACGAACGTTCGCGTCAAAATTACAGAAAAATCCGCGCTGTAAATTTGAGGTGGCGAACGTGTACATAGCGAATACTATACAGCAGCATTAGAGCTCAGTTGTTAATAATTTACACTCTTCTTCTTCTTTTCTTGTTTTTTAATTTTTATTTAATGAATCATCGTAAATATTGCACATTTTTCAGTCATTAGTTTTTAAGTTGGGTCTTTATTCTAATAACGATATTTATGAGAAAAAAAAAAAAAAAAAAGATGGATTAAATCATTTCATCATTAAAAAAAAAAAAAAAATACATGTAATAACTGCCTCTCTAAATATACCAGCAAAATTAAAATGAAAGACCCAATAGAATATTAGACTATCATTATTACCTGAATTTTAGATACTAAAATTTCATAATCAAACTAAAATGAAATTACTTTATACGTCAATTATTTCGAAATATTTTTCACTGCAAATTTTTCATTGCACTTACTTTTGTTTAATCTGCACAAAAAAAAAATAGATAAATAAATAGTTGATAAATAAAATCTGAATCTTAGTAATAGATAAAGAAAGTACAGGTGTGTATATTGTAAAAAGAAGTTAGATGTGAATATGAATGGTATTTTTATATTCTGAATATATGAAAGCTACTTATTCTTTGAAGAAGCATGTGTATGTAGATGTATCAAGATTATCAATATTCAGTTCAAGTTTATTATGGAAAAGTATGTTCATACTGCTTCCTCAATTTTTATGAGTGAGAATGAGAGCGAAAATGTGAATGTATAAAAGACTAAATATAAATAAATTAGTTATTATCATTTTTATTATCTATAAATTGAAAAATAAGAATGAATTACAAAAAAAAAAAAAAAAAAATCAAGTTCTCTGTTGGAAAAAAAGTTTTATTTAAATAAATAATATTTATTTATAATTTAGTTATATCACACTAATACCAGCGGAGCGTTAGAAACTTTGTTCTATGTATTTTAAAATTCACAAAAGTGTAAATTCATTAAATTTTTCTCAATAAAATAAATACATTTTCACGTAAGATATCGAAGTACATTTAATAATATCCCTCTCATGACCAGATAATGTCAATTTAAATACATTCATTTTAAAAATGATACATTCATTAATTAGCAGTATACTTTTTACTTTTCTACAATTATTGATTCTTGCACGTTGACGGGAGGTAAAATTATTCCCTGTAGTCTGAACAACTGCGGGTGTTTTGTTATTTTCAAATGCACTATACTGAACACATTGACAACCTGAAAAATAAATGCATTTGATAATAAAACGAATTTTTATACTCCATCGTTTGAGTTAAAAAAATATATTATTTTTATATTTTGAGCTTAAAAATAGCGGACTATTGCATTCTTATATTTTTATAGGTTTGAAATCCTGTACCAACTCAGGTTACATATTTTAAAATTTTCATCTCTTCAATTTTTATTATGAATAATTTAAAATTTATTGAAAAATAATTTTTTTTTGTAATATTAATCAGAATATTCCAAAATCTAGTTTAAAAAAAAAATAAAATAAAAGGATTCAACTGAAAAAAAATACGCACCTGAACAATTTTTCGTTCGATCCAGGTAATCTTGACGGTCGGCACTTCATCTTGAATGCTAAAGTCCGACTTGGTCTCCTCGCAGGTGTCCGAGAAGTAGATGCGAATCTTCAGGCCGGTTTCGCAGAGCATAGCGTCGGCCGATCGTTCCTTGACGTCCATGACTATAGCGAGGGCGTTCATCGAGCCCATAAGATCGAGCATATAGGTGAAGTAGAGAGCGTTGCTCTGCTCCTGGGCCATCTTCGCTGAGTATTTTTTCGTGTTGCAGTTGGCTGCCACTCTGAAAATTTATTATTTATTTATTAAATCATATAACGGCCAACGCTGTGCTTTTACAATAGTTTGAATAATTAATTTTATTACTTATTAATAAAATTCATATATCTTAGTGTCTAAGATTGACGATAGACTAAAAATTATCTTTTTAAACTCAGTATCATAATCTTTTCTAAGCAATGGTAAAAAATATGTAAAATAGACATTTTATTTTCAAATTATAAATCAAACATGTAGCAGATAACAGAACGCAGAATCTCAATTGAACAGGTATAAGATGAATTTTTTCAAATACTTATTAGACTGAGACATGAAATTTTAGTTTATTTTAATTTTGAATAAAATGTAAGGATTTCATACTTTGAACACAATTCGGAACTCCACTCGGACGGTGGTTCTTTACTGCTGATCGACGCGTGAAGAAGCCTGTGTACAATGCAGTCTGGATATCTTCGAATCGGTGAGGTAAAGTGCGTGTAAAATTCAGCGTTCAGAGCGTAATGCCTCAGAGCGTCTTTCGTCTTGGCCGAGGCCGAACATTTGTAAATAGCCCTCTGCGAAAATAAAAAAAACTCGTAAAAAATAATGCGGTTTTTTGTTATCGCCGATCGACTTACCGTCATTGATTTTGCGCAGAGACTGTTTATGACCATCATGCGGTAGAGAGCGACGTTCGAGCTTTCGGTCGGCTCGTCCGTAGGCTCAACATGGTGCATAAGCAGACTGTTGTACAACGTGCCAGCCGACTCGACATCTAGGAGGACACCGAACTTCACCAGCAAATCACGAGTCTTGCTCAAGATTCGCATCGACGGCTCCGGGTGAGAACGCAGCAACGAGACCTCTGGAAAAGTTTCGTAGAGGTGCTTCGCGACCATCATGTTTGCCGCCAACATGAACTCTTCGATGAGGCTGTACAAAAATATTTTCGTAAAATTAAAAAACAAGTCTTTGATTTTTAATTTTGTGCTTACTTCTAACTGAATCTAATAAAGTAGACACTTAACTTCAACAGTGAAATTGGATAAAAATTTATTTAAAATATGTGCGTAATAAATTGCTACTAAAAATCAGTTAGTGTAGAATTAAATAGAATTAAAATTATAAATAAACTTTAGGAACGTGTAAAACACCAAGTTCAGTTCCAAAACTTTCTCAAAAATTTCAAATGATAGAAAAGCACATGTGAAAAGACTGTATTAATGAAGTTCCAAGAGTTACTTATAAATCGATTAAAAAGCCATACATAGATTACTTTCTGTAACTTAAAATAATATTTCATTTATACCTATTACTCTCCTGTCTCTCCTCCAGTTTGTAAGACACAGGTAACCTAGTTTCCTTGTCCAAGAACACGCGCAACTTTGGCTGATCGATTTTCAAAGCACCACCGTCGAATCTTTTCTTGTTCATGTGTCTCGAAAGCTTGTACAAGTCCCTGACCACCCTGACCAGATCAATGGGTTCGTAGTCTCCCTTGATCTTCAAAGTATCGTCTTTGCTCCAATCGTACATCTCATCGTCGATCATTATTTGCGCTTGCCCGTACGACATCTGGCAGCAGGAGTTCATGACGGTCTTGGCGAAACGGTGCCCTACGACCTCGGCTTCGGGCGTCATCTCCAGAAACACGGAGAACGCGAGCTTGTCCTTGCCCGGCAGCAACGAACACGCCAAACACAACTGGTGAGGGAGCATGTGGTAAACATTGTCGACCATGTAGACCGTAGTAGCACGCTCGGCTACCCTTTTGTCGAGAGGCGAGGAAGCTTTCAGAAAATGCGTCACGTCTGCTATGTGTATACCGACCTGAAGAAAACATAAAATAAAATTTCATTAAATTATAACAAACTCGAGTTGAATTTTTCCATTTCGATTTACCTCGTAATTTCCGTTCTCTAGTTGTTTGCAAGACAACGCGTCGTCTAAGTCCACCGCGGTGGCGGGGTCGATTGTGAAAATGCATGTTTTTCTGAGATCCTCCCGATCCGTCAAATCCGATTCGGTCGGAGTGTAGCCTGGAGGTGGAAGATCTCTCACGAGTTCTTCCTCGAACGGTATCAAGTTCAAGTCGTTCTCCAGTAAAATAGCGTTGGTTTCAACTGACAGGTCACCTTTGACTCCTACAATCTGTTCAATTTCTCTGTAACAATTTAAAATTTGATTAAAATAGTGAATTGAAAATTGGAAAGTACTAGGAACATGAAAAAATTAGTTACCCTTCAGCAAATGCAACTTTTTTCCAATTGACTATGTTGCATAGAAACAGAGTTTCTTTAAAAATCTCAGGATTGTCATAGAAGTTCCTGGGTACAGTTTTTGGATTGACTTTTAAAATGGGTATTCTAGTATCTCGCGGTTGAAGAAACACAAAAACATCCTGCTTCTTTAAAAATCCAACTGCTTTTCTGGGATGAACCTTCTCTAAAATACTTACAACTGTGCCAGTCTTTTGATAAGTATCCTCGGTTAGTTGAAACCACTTTTCTTGAGGATTTATGAGAACAGCTACAAAGTCACCTTCAAGAGCCCTGTTTCGGTCTTTCAAGCCAATGATCAGTATATCTTGATCATTAGCCATAGTAACATAGGCATTTTGATAACATCTGGGATTTATTCTGATACTACCTTCAATTAGATTTAAATTGTTTGGTTCTTGAACAGCAATTATTTTTTTAACCACATCTATTGGCAAGTGTTCACTGAACATTTTTTTGCCTTTTTTTTTCTTTGACTTTGCTTTATCTTTCTCTGACTTATTTTTTTCTAAAGAATTATTCCTTTGAATGTTATCTCTAGTTCTTTTGTCAATGTACCTCGTGTGTACATCTTCTTTTTCTCTTTTTTTTTCATACACTTTTGTTTCAATATTAGATGTAACATCACTGTCATTGTCTTCAATGTATTCAGATCCAACACTTGATATGGTTTTATCAAATTGACTATTTTCATACAGATTTTTATTTCTTTTTCTTGGTTTTCTGGTTCTCTTTCTGACAACTGATTTTTCTGGAGTTACTGGGCTGCTTTCGGACGTAGAGTTCTGCAAGAAATTAAATAGAATAATTAATCAAAGAAAAACTAAGTATGTGGTATTACAAAAATTGTGCAACTTTACAAAATAAGAGGCAACAAAAAATTTATAAAAAATAGTAAGTGATATGGAAATATTTGGCTGGTGCACAAATTAAATTACTAATTCTAAAAAAATCTACTAAAACAAACATCAATGGTAAAAGAATCCTGGCTCAACTGCAACAGTGATAGTTGTTGTTCAGCTTGATCAATTGATTGATCCATCAGAGAAAAATTGGCCACCATTTCTGAACACTGGATGCTGCAGTCTGGTGCGTAGCTTTCTTTACAAACTTCTGTATTTTCTGTCACTTGACTAAATTTTTCACAAGGAACAAACTCCCCATTTGGTAACTTTGGCCTCCGAGGTGGCCTTTTTTTTATAATTATTTTAGGGACCAAAGGATTTTCTACTTCTTTTGGCACAGGCTTTCTTCCTCCCCTTGATCCTCTGCGACTTTTAAAAGCTGATCCACCTTCAGCCATTGTCTTGAGAAAAATAATTTATTGGTTTGATGAAATTGATTCATTATCACAATGTAAACAGGAAGAAGATAACAGAAAACACTCACCTTATGTTATTTCTGTTCTTTTGGATACTTTATATTTGAAATGACACATTGAATTTAATCAGTTTTGAATGGTTGGAATGATTTGTTGGTAAAAACAAATTTTTAAACAAACTAACACTAGTAAAGTTAGGTTACAAGATTGAGCTTCTAACAGTAAAAACTGTAAACTACCTACTACATTACTCGCTTTTGCGAGACTGAGATGAGATTGACTTTTCAAAGTCTCAATGCAATGAAATTACGACGCGGCGGCTCACGGACTACCTATACTGCACTCCGTGCGGTTGGTGCACTGCATAGTGCATACGCAGTGCAGGAATATATATAGGTATAAAGACAACGGTGACCATCGATCTACCCAAGCTAGAAAAGATAGCCTAAATAAAAAAATACTCATCTTTCTCTTTCATATTTACCAAGGAATTTTTAATTTTTTAGAAATAAGTATTACTTAATTTTCTTTCAAAAAATCAATGATTATATTGAGTTTCTTTTTTTTTTTTTTTTTTATAATTTTTAATAATTTTTTATGGTGGGATTTTTACAACGGGAATTCCATGATGGGATTTTTATAATAGGAATTTTACGATCCCTTGAAAAAAATTTATATAAGTACTTATACTTTTGTATGTGATTTCATATGAAATAAATCTCTATCACAAAATTATTATGTGAAATATTATTAAAAAAAAAAAAAAAAAAAAAAAAAAAAAAAAAAAAAAAAAAAAAAAATTATAAATAAAAGTAGTCATAAATAAAAGTAAATTTTTTTTTCAATAAAAAAATAACTTAAATATATTTTTATAAGTATAATATATCTTACAAGTATAAAAATCTTATTAAATAATATTTACAGCAGTCATAAAGTTTTTTCATTAAGATATATTATCCCACCAGGTAAGCAACCCTAACCCAGGTTCGTCTATTGCAGCTTCTAAAGTATATGGTGAAACACTTTCAGTATTTTCAGTAGATTCTTGAGGACCATGAGGATTATTTGGCAATGATTCTGTAAAAGTTTCTTGAACTACTCTAAAACGTATGATTTCTCCAACATCCATAAAAAAATCATGTTTTTCTCCATCAGGAGTTTCATACTCCCATATCCAAACTTGCTCTGTTTGATCGAACCTTGATGGAAACTGCAATTTATTTGGTCTAATAACAATATCCTCAAAGAAACCTAAGGTCACATGGACACCTTCCATATTACAGCTTCTAATTTTTCCAATCAAAATTTCTTCCATAAAGGGTCGAAATATGATATACCGAAAAACAACTTTAGTGTGAGATGATCCATCACCAGGAAAAATATAGGAATCATCCATCTTAATTATATCATGTAAAGCTATGCATAAGCCTAAATTCAAATAAACTTTGTTTGATAATTTTCTGTTCAATTCATCTGTAATTGCATCATTTAGATTTTTCTTGAACTTCCATGGTGGTATTCTGACAGTGTCTTTCATTTCAGCTAGTACATACATTTTTCTGTAAATGAAATTTTTTTTTTTTTTTTTTTAAGTGTCAAATTATGTATTTAATCTTGTTTTTAACTTAAAAAGTAATTTTTAGGTTATAAAAATGTTTTATTTAAATAGCGGAATACTTTTTTAATGAAATTTTTAAAATAAAATTTTTATCACAAGTTTTCAGAATTGCTTTAATTATTGATGAAAGTTTTTTTACTCACCTGTATTTGCTGAAAATTTATTTAATATTAAATACCCTGTTAGTAGGTGAATGTCATTTCAAATGGACATCGAACTTCAGAGCATGCGCCTTATCGACTGTTGTCTGTAAGAACTAAGAAGGGCATGTGCCTGCAGAGTGCAGACTGCAGAGTGCAGGCTTTTTTCCTTCTCATGAAAACGCGCATTAACGCCGAGTTCGTCGAACATTGCATTTGATATTTTGCGAATTTGTGAAAGAGAGCCTATGATCAAGGTTGTAAATCATGTGTGTAATAGACGAATTTGAGAGGTTTAGACTGTTTTTTGAGTACAGAAATTTGAAAAAACCTTCAGTTTAACAGGTAAAAATAAAAGGTACAAGTTTAATCATTGAATGGGACATGGGAATACAAATTTTTTAATTTAATTATCTTTTGGTGCCGCATAGAGATTTGGTATCGGCGGAAAACGAGGTTAGAATTAAGACTTTTAAGCAGTAGTTGCAGCAATTTGTGAGAAATCTGCTTATTTGTTTCGTGCTTTTGGCAAGACACTTAATTTGTAACATCTATCAGGTTCCCTTTTCACCAAGACAAAATGTTTTCTTTTGCTCAACAACATGCAGTTGAGCCTATGCAGGTTGATGCACCTGCTGAAGATAATGATAACACTGAAGAAGAACCATACATTGTTGAAAATCCAACATTGGTTAGTAAAATTTTATAATTCAACTTAACTTTGTCTATTAGTAAAAAATATTTTTTCCATGAAACACTAACATTCAAATGTATGATACTTTAGATAAATGCATTACAAAATTTTATAAAGCATTTTTTACTAAGTTTATGTTATTTATTTTTAAAGAAATTGTTCACAAAATATAAAAATAAAAAAAGAAATGAATAAAAATTGAAACAAAACAAAAATGTATAAAACAAAACACTTGTTAATTTTTTTAAGTTTTTTTTTCTTTTTTTAGATAAAGTCTTGAGAAATATCACATAGATTAAAAAAATTTTCTGAAGTATTCTATGTTGCAATTTTACAACTAAAATTTTATTGTTTCTCACTACAAAATTGTTTTCTTTTCCAGAAATTTAAAAAAAAACATAGAATGAAGTATAGAAAAATAAAAAAAATAGAATAATATTTAAAAAATAAAAAAATGTTTCTTTTTACTAACCTACACTGGTTTTATACAAAGCATTCCCAATTTAATAAAATATAAGCATTAGTAATAATTTGTTGTTTATTGTTGATAAATTTTTTTTTTTTTAAATAAATTTTTTGCAGGATCTTGAAGTTTATGCAAACAGTTATACTGGTCTTGCAAAACTCTACAGACTGATGTATATAGCTGATCATTGTCCTACATTAAGGATTGAAGCTTTAAAAATGGCCATAAATTATGTTATGTCAACTTATAATGTAAATTTATATGTAGTTTTACATAAAAAACTAGCTGCAGCAGTAAGTGCCCCTGGCTTACCAGATGTAGCAGCTCAATCTACATCTCAAGATATTCCAACAGTTGATCAAATGTGGGTAGAGTCTCGATATAAAAAAGGAGCATTGAAACTTGAAAAGCTTGATACTGATCTTAAAAACTATAAAAGCAACTCTATAAAGGAGAGTATAAGAAGAGGCCATGATGATTTGGGAGATCATTACTTGGATACTGGAGATTTAACAAATGCTCTCAAATGTTACTCTAGAGCTCGAGACTATTGCACTAGCGGTAAACATATAGTTAATATGTGCTGGAATGTCTTGAAAGTTTCTATATATCTACAAAATTGGACCCATGTTATTAGTTATGTTACAAAAGCACAAAACACACCTGACTTTCCAGATGTTCATGGAAAGGACAACAATCAGGGTGTAGTAACCAAGTTAAAAATTGCAGCAGGATTGGCTGAACTTGCCACAAGAAAGTATATGGCTGCAGCTAAGCTATTTTTGCAAGCTTCACTTGATCATTGCGATTTTCCTGAAATACTTTCACCTGGAAATGTAGCTCTTTATGGTGGACTTTGTGCTTTAGCTACTTTTGATAGGTAAGTTTCTTTCTTCTAAATTATAATTGAAAAAATTGATTTATTAAAACATTCTTTAAAAAGAAATTTTTAAATCCTTAAATATTAGGCACGAATTACAAAAACAAGTGATATTCAGCAGTTCTTTCAAACTTTTCTTGGAATTGGAACCTCAACTAAGGGATATAATATTTAAATTCTACGAGTCAAAATATGCATCATGTTTGAAGTTACTTGATGAGATTAAAGATAATATTTTACTAGATATGTATATTGCGCCTCACGTCAATGCGCTATACACTCAAATACGTAATAGAGCTTTAATACAATACTTTAGTCCATACTTGAGTGCTGACATGAAGCGTATGGCAACGGCATTCAATAGAACCGTTCCTGCCTTAGAAGATGAACTCATGCAACTTATTCTCGATGGGCAAATCCAAGCTCGCATCGACTCCCATAACAAGGTATTTTTAGTTAATTTTCTAAAATATGCTCATAGTTAAAATTTTTACTAATGGAGCTATTGTTATTATTCTTTATATTATATAGATTTTATACGCCAAAGATGTAGATCAGCGTAGTACGACGTTTGGAAAATCAATAAATCTTGGAAAAGAATATAGAAGACGTACGCGAATGCTCATTTTAAGAGCTGCAATTTTGAAGCATTCTATTCAAGTAAAGGTAAGGATAAATCTGATCTATTACCACTATTAAATAATTCTCACAAAGATTTTTTTGAATCATTTATTGAACTATATTCATTCAAATAATAAAAACATACATTGAATTTGAATAAATTGGGTTATTAAGTTATAAAATTTTTGTGTCTGCTTAGAGGAAACTTGACTACATAAAAATGTTGTTTTCAGAGTCCTCGAGATAATACACAAGGAGGAGAAATGCCAGTAGCTCCAGGAAACACAAGTCAAACTCCAAGAAACTAATTTAAATATTTTAATTTAATTTAACTTTTATAAATTTAATTTAATGATAAATCACCAACTGATGTAAAATTCTACTAAGTATTTTGTTAAAACATAAAGAAGGAGAAGAATTTTTTATAAACGTTTCTTCTTTGTAAATAAAAAAAAAAATAAAAAAAAAAAAATAATAATAATAAAGGAAAAGATTGAAAATCTTAAAAGTTTACGCTCTTCTTAAGCGCGATTGATGACCGATAAAATATCAGTATACAGCTTACTAACTTTGTACTAAGTATTTGTTAGTTTTGAGAATTGGTATCACAGATAGTACCTCCTTTTTTATATAACTTTGTATCATTACTGTTTCTTAAATAATTCAACCAGCATGAAATTCATTTAAATAGCTAGATAAAAAAATTTTATTTATGTATCCATTGTTTAATTTCACTGAAAATGAAATAAATATTAAAAAATAAAATAAAATTACATGTCTTTTATAGTATGCACTATAGTTATTATTTTGAAAACGAAAAAAAAATAATAATAACCGGTTTTCTTATAGAAATTTGTACCAATTTCTTTTTACAACTGTAAAGTATTCGATTTTTGTATATTACCAGGTTCTACTAAACTTTTTTCATAATTTACTGGCTCCACTAAAAGAACTCTTAGTTTTTACAAATAAAGTTTTGAAATTTAAATAAACAAGGTAATTAACATAAGGATTAATAAAAATTCAGAATCACTTTTCAAAAAGTCACTATAATTAGAAATTTTACATCTGATTTTTCAAATGCAGGGTTAATTGTTTTAAATTCATCTATTAGTCTTTAAAATTTCTGCAAATTAAAAATTTATGCTTAATAACTTTATTAAAAATAATTAATTTTTTCAAGAAGTACAGTTAAATTAGAAAAATAAAAATGAAAGTATAATTTTTATTCAATAATAATTTTCGAATAAAATTTAATATTGTTAAATATAAAATAAAAGCATGATGAATTTAACATTAAAATAATTTGTTTTTTGTACTGAAGTAAAAATTACCTTTACATGATGTATGTAATTAAATTGTTACCTAAACCTAAGTGTAGTGTTTGTGGTTGATGTGTTTCTATGTTGTCAAGGAATTAGCTTCAATAATTACTGGTTGAAAAACTAATCATACAATGAAACCGTTAACAATTTAGCATTGAACCAGTAATATTTACTAAACAGTAAACTCATTGTTAATCTCGTAAACAACGAGTTCTCGGCTGTAGAGCAACATTATTTTTAACATAAATAAAAAAATTCCGCTAATATTTAAAATTATTCACCATATGAATTTTGAAAAGTACCATGAAAATCAGCAATTCTCAGCATATACTTCCAGGCCTTATCAGTCGCGTAAAAATTCAAACCTGGCGCGCTTTGACTCTATAGCGTTAGGTTGCAGCGTATGCGCGCGCACTTGTTAAATCGCAAAGTGCGTGTTTTTCTGCTGCTGGTCTGCTTGCTTTCCCCCTCCTCGGTCGCAGCAGCAGAGCATCGAGTAGTCCGTGATCTCGTCGTGTGTCGTAGTCGCGATTTTCGCGGCCCCGATATAATCCCGAGCCCTGAAAAGTTAAACCTCTGAAAAAAGGTTGATTTAATAAAAGAACAGTCGCGTAACCCGCGATCCTCCCCCACCCGTAAATATAATCGCGTCGCAGTAAAACGACGACAACAACAAACCCGTGCGGTAGTGCGTGCGTGATAAGAGTGAAAAGAAGAAGAAGAAGAGGAACTTCGAGTAGGCTGGACTCGCACCAAAACAATAAAAAGAGAGAATAGCCGAGGAGCCTGCCTGCACACGCCGTCCAGCACGCTGGGCGTGTGAGGAGGATTATTGAACCAAGTCCAGGACGATCAAGAGGAAGATGTTCTCGGGACTAACGAACCAGGTGTCCAATTGGATGGGCAAGAAGCCCGAGGACGGGGATAACACCGAGGGCGGCGCACCGACCGATCCCGAGGCCGCCGCCGCCGCCGCCACCGCTGCCCCCCCGACCGCCGATCCCAACCTCGACCCCGAAGCCGCCGCTGCTGCTGGAGGTGGCAGGTATATATCAAAACCTTTTTTTTACCCGAGACTACGATCATAGTTGAGTAGTGGGGTAAACTTTTAAAAGATGGCGCGAGATCGCCCAGAGTGCCGCAATCAATACTCACTCTACTCTGCAGCAGGGAACCTCGTCTGGAGGAGCTTTCGAGAGGGTGGCACTTTTTTTTTATCGAGCTTAACCACCAGAAATTATAATTTAACATTTTTATCCTTAGGCTACTGTTAAATGATCAATTTTTTATTAACAAAGTATTTCACTGGTTACTGATTAAGGATTAATGTTATTTAATTTTGGACTGTACGTACCAAAAAAGTAAAAAATTCAATGTATGATACTAGTGAAAATTAAGACAGCTATTCAAATATTCAATTGATCTGAAGTCGACATTCGAAAAATCTTACTCCTAATTATTTTGGAGTTTAGTTTTTTTACCCCAAGAGTTTTATTTTTTATTTCGATGAAAAAAAATAGACAAAGTTTTTTTTTTCAAATGAGCCCAGGAATCTCGGTGGACGGAAAAACTTTTCCGATTAAAGCTTCTCGCTGCATGCACCGCGTACGTGGTTCGCCCTTCTCGTGTGTGACTTTCTCGCGCCGAGTAAAAATCGATATCACTCCGTGTAACGAACGTGCCGTTCTTTTTTTTTTTCTTTCCTTCTTATTCCTTCGCTCTGATGATGCAGCTTTTTTTTTTCTTTTGTATGTAGTAAAAGCTTTTTTGGAAAATATAAATGGCAGTGACCGCAAATGGATTAATGAATCTATACACTTTTATTACGATGTAGAATTTCGAAATTGGGTTCTAAAATTGCCCTTTTAGAGCACGAAAAATTAAAATATGTAACTTTTCATTGAATAGAAACCTTGGAAGTTATGAACAATAAATATTTGTTGAAAGGAGTATCACCATAAATATTGAGATGAATCAACATCTTCGAAACCAAATCAATTTTCCAAATTGTAAAAAATAAATTTTACTGTCAAATTGTAAATTATTTTCATTATTCAGAAAATTTAACAAACTATTTTTATACATAAACTTCAAAGTACGACTTCGAAAATTCGGAGCGCCCTTTGTCGAAATTAGTATTGAAAGAAACACATTTTTGTAATTATCATCCGAAGAGAAAAGCTGTGTGGGCGCAGTTAATCCGATCTCTTTTAAAATGTTTATCGATCGTGAAGGATGTTAATTATCGTAATTGGGCGTGAAATTAGTCGGACGGGCGTCGATCACTCGAAGTTTATTGGTTTTTCTTACCCTGGAAGAATTCGACACCCACTCGATTATTTGTTTTGAATTATGTAGTATTGCCATCGTTCAAGTGCACTTTTGAATTGGTAATTTTTTTCTCGTTATCGCGCTACGATAAAACATTCTTTATATAAATAGTTTAAAGCGAGGTTTAAAGTTATTCGTAGTGCAGACGCGATGTTGACTCATTTATTTTTCATTTGCGATCGGGCATTAATGAATTGTTAAACTTTGTTCGTTCGTTTTCCATTTAGCCTATCCAATTCAAAAGTCCAATCTTTTGATAAATCGATAAAAATTTTATTTTTCTGCAGTACAACTTCTTCAATAAATAATTTTTAACACATTTAAATATATAAATAATATATTACTTACAATACAATATATGTAAATTTTCACTACGAGTAAGTTAACGTGCCTCGATTAAAGAGGTTTTCATATAATTGATGATGTCAACAAAAAGTATTTTGTGTAAAAGCATAATTGAGGTTGGCAAACCCTGGATCTCTAAACTTTTTGTCAAACCATATCAGTTGGATCTGTTAAATTTTAACCTACCCATTAAGTCGAGTGCTTTACTTTTGCAGTGCAGCAATAAAATGCATCTACGAGTAGAATCGTTTAATCGAGACCCAAGAATAAAAGCTCAGATGCATTCAAGTGGTATCAGAGTTTGATCGGTCGGACGAGGAGGAGGCGAGGCTCGTTTAGTAGTAGGGATAAAGCACCCACGGTGCGGCGTGACACTCCGTATAGGCCTTAACTCCTCCTCCTCTTCATCCCGCCGCGGAGCCAGCTGCACCACCGATCGATCGATTCTCGCCTTGACTGTTTTACGCGGCCGCGTGTTCCTTTCGTAAAGTACTGCTTGGATTTTTCAAAATCTAGAGATCCGTTATTGAATGATTACAAAGTCTCCATCTTTTAACGTACTTGTCATGATCTTGCAGTAAATTCTCGAGGATATTATTTTAATTTTTTGTACTAGGTTCGTATATTTTATTAATGATACTATGGATTTATTTTATTATTATTATAAATTACTAGTCTTTCTGCAAAAGCTTATAATTTCTAATACTTTATCTAGAATAAAAATAAGTTTAAATACCCTTATGAAAACTATATATACAAAAAAATGAATTTTTTGTTTATTGGAACTATTTTATATTTTTAATTTCGTTCCTGAACCAATCTCTGGCATTCTTTTGTGGTTCTCTCTTTCGTATACAGAGAATTTTAATTACATATTTACACAAATTACGTAGGTAAAGAGTAGTTAACAATATGACCGAAAAAATTTCAATTTTTTAAAACTCATACAACATTTTTTTTTCCCTTTGGTTTAATTAAAAATTTTTTTTTTTCTACGAAAAGTGACCGAGATAAAATTTGTCGTTTTACCAAATGTACATTTGACGTAAAAGCTTTGAAAGAGAATAAAAACAAAAGAGTTTTTAATCAATTCAAACGTGTTTGATACTTTTTTTATTTTTGAATCTTTCGAGCTCGGCACAAAAACATATGTGAAGCTAATAACACCGCCTGTAAAATCGTTATTTACTTTTTTATGAAACTGAAAATTTTCGCTGGTAAAAATAGCTGGAGGAATTATACCCACAAATAAAAATTTCGAAAATTTACATAAATTTATTGTTTGTACGACAAATGAGTACTTCATTAAATTAGTACTTTCACATTTTCATATTATATTGGTTGAAAAGGAAAAAAAAAATTTTTTAATAACTTGAGTTAATCAGAGTTAATCTCAGTTAATCAATAATGTAGATTACCAAATGCTCTACCTAATTTAGTTTTAAATGCAATTAAAATCTCTGACTATGTACGATAAATTGCCAAACTTGAACGAGTTGCAAATCAGTTATAATTTCTGAGAATTATAATCATAGAGTTCACAAAAAATTAAGGTTCAACTTTTGTAACTAATTTTACCAATTTATTGAGTATGTTTGATTATTTCGAATGAAAATTCTAAAAAAAAGTTTTATAATTTAAAAACATGTAAATTTTATGATTTTTTCGTGTGAAAATAATGGTTTCAAAAGTTTTTAATTCCGAGCATCGCTTGATTAAAACTTTTTACGAATTCGAGAATGTGAAATAGCTTTGACTTTGCAATTCCCACAGCTGTCGAAATAATTTCAATAAAATGATGATTTTTCAAAATTTTTTTCATTCGTAAAGTTGCCAAATACTACTAAATACAAAAAAAAATCGCTATAAACAAACCATGACAGTATTTAATCATTAATAATTAACTATTATGTAAAAAAAAATTGTTGTAAATTTTAAGTGAGCAAAAAAAAAAAAAAAAAATACTCAGTCAAAATCATGACAAAAGCGGTGCATCGTACTCGAAGACAATGTCGCCGACGCGCGGGGAGTTGGCATCGGTGAACTTTAAATTAGACTCATCCGCCCGATAATTCATCCGCATCGTACACAGTAATACGAAAAACTTCCGGAGCGTTGTTTGTTTTCCGATCCTGCCGTACGCTTAATTAATTCGAGTGCCTCCCCCTCAACAGTTTAACGCTTACAGCTTTCCATTCGCTGATTTTTATATTTTTCCTCGATCGGTCGTTACCGGACCTTTTAACTCGATTACCAGGTTTGATTACAAGCTAATGCTACTATCGAGTCGACTGGCTACTTTTGATGTTTCTTTGATTCTTGACTTTTAGTTTTAACAAAATAAATCATCGCAGCAAAAAAATTTTTTTCGTTTTTATTTGATTTGGTACTGAAGTTGCAGCGTAAATTATGTTTTTATACAAAATATTATTCCATCCATCGTGGAAACCTCGGTGGAAACTGCAAGTAATTATTAATTAAATGAAAATTACTCTTTTCACTCATTTGCTTACTTTTCATTTGAATACCTGAAACGCTAGTTGATGAATTATTCACGATGTTGAAAATGAAATTGAATCTTAATATTTTAATTTAAAAAAATTTTTTAATAATACTTGAATCTGATTTCCTATTGGTTGTAAATAGAAATATTAAAATCAGATTATAGAGCGTTGCTTTTACCGAGCGAGCTAACTAATTATACGGTAAAACTTTACGGCCCTATATTTCACAGTGTAATAATTTTAAGTGAGCTTGTTTATCATTTAATCAAAACTTATATTAATATTATGTTATAATTAATTAATTAATTATGCTACACTGAAGTTAAAAAAAAATGAAGTAAATATATCATAATATCAAGCAAACCGAAAAAATAGAAAGTTTCTCTCGAAGTTTCTCATCAGTTATATTATCTTTTTGGTCTACGTCTAAGAATGACATTCATTTTAGCTTTTCAAAATTTTTTTACATTGACTCAGAAATTTTTAACGTGCAAGCATAGTTATGAATTAATCGAAAAAAAATATGGTTTTAATTATTCTTGTAAAATATGTTCAACGTGATACAATATCAAATTTGTAACATTACATATATACATAATATTACAATTCGTGATATCTCTCGACTCAGAGGCGGAAATAGCAGCAAAATTAAAAATTTATGTACGGAAAGATTAATTTAACTAACGTTTAATTAAATAAAACAAATTTAATTAAAAATTTCTATTCTGTAATACTTGCAAGCTGTTTTCATTCATACCTCGATGTACACTAAAACGTCCTGGACAAAATTAAATTCTGTCTTCACGATGATTTGTTTCAAAAAATAAAGATAAAGTTTATTTTTTGAAAAAATTGAAAAAAATGACAGTAACACAATATTAAAGAATGTTTGTTTGTTTGTTTGTTTACAGCCCAACGAAAGGGGGCAGCAAGCTGGAGATGCTCGCGGGTCTGAAGTCCCAGGTGGGCTCGTCCATGAGCGGAGTCAGCGGCTGGCTGAGCAGCGGCATACCGAGCATGCCCAGCATGCCGAGTATGCCCAGTATGCCCGCGATGCCAAGCATGCCGACGATACCTGGACTAAACCGAGGTGGCGGCGGGGCCGCTGCGGCCGAGGGCGCCGAGGGTGCCGACCTCGCGGCCGAGCAGACAACGACGGGCCCGGCGAGCACAGAAAACGTAAAAGACGATGACGCTAGCAGGTGGGTCGAAGGGTACGTGACTACGATACTGCGGCCGTACGATGGTGATGATGGGGACCAACTTCGTCGAACCACCGCGTGATTTTTAATCAACAACCTTCTTTCTTTTTTTCCTTTTTATCTATTCTTTTATTTATTTATTTATTTTTTTTTTTTTTTCAACTCACGATTTTTTTTTATCTCTCTTGTGCTTGAAGTTCGAACCCTCTTGTACTCGTCTCAGGCTTAGCAGCTCATTTTTGAATGATGATAAAAAGGATTCTTATATGAAGTCTATTGGAATAGAAAAAAGTATAACATTTATTTACAGTGAGTAGTAGTGTATAGAATAACTCAATTATAGATTTAAAAAAATGGTTTTTAAGTTTAGGATCATGAGTAAGAGCAAATTTTATTTGGCTTTACAATCTTAGAGAAGTTATAATTTTTATTGAGTAAGAACAATCTAGTAAAATAAAATAAAAAATACAACGATCTCCTTAATTTGTGATACTAATTTTTTCTAATAAATTACTTATCTGAAAACACATCTTTTAAAAATGGGCTGTTTTGAAAATATAATCAAAAATACATTATCAAAACTATTTTTACTCAAGATGGTTTTTAAAATTATTATTAACTTTTATAGTTAGGGAAAAAAAATTTTTAATCATTTTTGACATGAATGCAAGGAAGTTATTGGGCGAGTACAAGATGAAGTGAACTTGATCTTTTTTTTCGAGCAAAAATTCTTTTTAGTCATTGAAATCTTTCCAATATTAAAGAGTACCCTAAAAGATGATTTTATTTTTAGAACTGAAAGAAATTTTAAATATATGATATTAGCAAGCTATACAGCTGTCTCTTTGTACAGATATCAATTTTTTTCTAAACAAGATGGTTCATCAAATATCTTTTTTTGCTTCAGTCAATAATAAAAAATTACATTATAAAAAAAGTATTCATTTTTTGTACAATGTAAATATTCACAAAAAATAACGTACTGTGCTTTTACTATTTTACCTTTGAAGTTGACTTTTTTGCTTAACGCAGTGTTTCAAAAACTTTCTACCATGTTGCAAATTTTATATATTCCATGATATTTATTTTTACCCAGTTTTCACTGAAACTTTTCCTCGTCCTTTGAATTTCATGAAGTAGAGTATGGAGGTAACTCAATTTTCAGTTGTTACCTCGGAAAAAAAGAAAGACAAACGTTGATTCATTATTTGACGGCGTAAACCTCCGTCCGTCACGTTAGTTATTAGAATTTAGTCCAAAAGATAAAATCAAATCATTTTTATGCATATTATACTTTTGCTACGTTCAAACTAGCTTGATTAGTCAATTGAATGATTGCATGGAGTGACAACCTTACTTCATCAACATTTGACATCAGCAAAAAAAATAATCTTTGACTAAAAAACTTTTCACACTCATTAAAAAGACAAGCGCGTTTATTTAGTGCTGCTATCTATTTTCTTTGTTTTATTTTATTTTTATTTTTATTATTTTTTATTTTTTCAAATAAAACGGGTGCTTTTAATTGAATTTTGAACGATTCTCTTTTTGAACAAAAAGTCTTATCTCGAACCATTCCAAGATCCTTCATCAACGCGGGGTGCCTGCCTTTGTCCTCTTCTTCCTCACGCTCGTTTAGCTTCACGGTAGCGTCGGTAAGGGTGAAATTCGGTCGACGATAAAAGGATACAAAGACCTCCTTTGTCTTTGGCCGGGCGTGCGTTAACATTTTTTTTTTACCTCTCCTATAAATTAATGAATAAAGTTTAGCACCGGGAATTTTGAACTTTCGCGTACGGGCCAAGAAGAAGTTATAAGTTGA
This sequence comes from Encarsia formosa, assembly GCA_038277355.1. Lineage (NCBI taxonomy): Eukaryota > Metazoa > Arthropoda > Insecta > Hymenoptera > Aphelinidae > Encarsia > Encarsia formosa. The sequence continues at coordinate 24,492,512 of CM076188.1, read as the reverse complement.
GTGAAATAGGTGGAGAGAACTTTGATCGAATTGATTATTAACGGCGAATTCAAATAGTGAAACTATCGTGCACAGGGAACTTCGAACTATCATTAACTATCACTATTTTTTTTCAAACTATCCTGTAAGTTTATAAAAGTTGTCAAGATGAAACTTTTTTTTCTTATATTTTAAAACTTAAACACATGCTAAATATAAATTAGTAATGTGTTAATACTTATACTTGTAATTAATAAATATTAGAACATTGTATATTGTATATAACAGATTATATAATATATTGCTGTGTATTGATCGTTTGCTTATAATAACAATTACATCAATCGGAAAAAAAAGTTTCACGCTTACTTCAACTAACGCTTAGTGAGAAACCGGCTTTTTCATCTTATATTCAAGCATAGTCGCTTATTTTATCTCCACTTAATCACGATAATACTGTAAATAAATATCTCTCACTCGCATTGACTGATAGATAAGCGCACAACTATATATATTCCCCCGAACGAGCTTCGATGAAAACTAATTGGTGGTTGATGATTACAGCGCGACCGGGGGAGCTGACAGCGGACCAGGAAGCCTCGGGGGCACACCGACCGAAGAGCAGCAGGCCTTTGGAGCAGGTACGTTTTCAACTTTGACCTTTCGCTTTGCTTTTGCAGCTCACGCCAATAATCAGCTGGAATAAGTAATTTAAAAAAATTTTTAGACTTGGGAAGTCTCTTGTTTTAACATGATTAAAAAAATTCTTTAAAACTCAAAATTAAGTGTATCTAGGAAAAATTGCTTTTCTGCTTGAAGCTTCAATGAAAATCTCTATTTTGATTTTAAACAGAAATATTTTTTTAGGAGGTAAGGATTAAAAATAATTAGAAGTATATTTACAAGAAAAACGTAAGTTTTAGTTCGGTTTACGATTGGGTAAGTTAAAAGTCATGTTAATTCGCTTACATTTCCAAGATTAATGATCCGAATGGGTTTTATGTTATTTTATTTTTCTCTGAAGCGAGAGTTTATTTCATCAGGCCGGCTTTGATTAATTTGATTTACTTTACTTTGGAAGAGATCTAATGTACTTAGCTCTCGATTGATTGAGTTTGAGAACCTTAACTTTTAGGTTGATTTTGATATAAATTAAGCACTTCTACGATCGATCAATCAGTTATTTTGATAAAAGTTTCAAGAATTTTTAGATTTTATGTATGTACATTATTATAAATATTAGTATACAGATGAATTTTGCAGTTGTCGTTTGATTAAAAAATTATCTTTTGATTCTTCTTCAATTTTTACTCAATTTTTAAAAAAGCAAACTCAAATTTTCAATTTTTTAATCATCATTAAAAAAAAAGTGGAATAATTATCCCTCAATTTGTTTACAGTGTCAACGAAGGCGCTCGCGGGTGCCAAGAGTCTCGGTGGATTTTTGTACAGCGCCGTAAACAAAGCCGGCAAGTCCGTGGTCGAGGCTAGCGTTAAAATCAAGAAGACCGTCGAGGAAAACGTGAGTAAACAAAGCACTCTGTTTTTTTTTTTTTTTTTTTTTTTTCATTCTCTATTTCGCCCCTTCTCCTTGGAGTAAAGAAAGAAAAGAAAAAGAAAAAAATTGTTCGTCGAGGAATCCTCATCCCGGTGGTATAATAATGAAGTCTGAATTATTTATGAGCCCGAGAACTTACTTTTTTTTTTCTGGAAGGCGAAAATTGTCATTGGAAATTGGGTTGGGGGATTTGAATTGCCGATTCGATTCATTAACGCGACGATTTTATTAGCGGTTCATTCGCGAAAGATAGCTATTAAATGCTCGAATTCGCGATGAGGAGATCGTTATTCATGCGGTGTTCATACTGCATTATAGAAATTTTTATTAATTTTTATAAATATTGTTTGAGGTGTGAACGTTTTAGCTGGTAAAGAAATTGAATTAATTAAATAAGATATGATGTAAATCAGTAAAGTTCTATTTCAACATCTCTCAGGCTTTAAACATGATTTTTGAGATTCAGCTATTACGAAAATTAATTCCAATTATAGCATTTTCAATATTGTTGAAAATAGACTTTGTTAGTTAGTTGTTTTATTTTATAATCAGTTAAAGTTGTCATTTGATACAAAATATAAAAGGTTTTAAAATTGGTACAATCTTTCTGCTCGAAAAGTGACTTTTTACATGGGAGTTATCGAATCGTGATTTTTCTCATAGGATTAAAAAATTATGCCAAGTATTCGGTAAAATACTTTACTTCTTCTTCAACCTTTTTGATCTTGGAAAATTCTAGGCCACCCCGAAAGATGCATTGTGGGAGAATTTCAAAAACGTAGTCATTTTTTGAATGATATTCCGCGGATTAGAAATCTTTTTATAGCGACACCAACAAAAAAAAAAAGAGAGCGAGTCGCAATCAATTCCTTTGACAACCAGCCGGGCCACGAAGGCATAATCCCAGCAAGTATTGAGCTCGTCTCTTCTCCGTCGTGGAAAAAATCGATCCGGACTTGGCTTTCAATATCCTGAGGTCGCTCCGAAAAAAATCATCGAGGGTCGTTGTACCTGAAGAGCAGCTCCGAGATGACATTTTTCTGTGAACATGATTTTCAATCTCCTTCGGTAACTGAATAAAAGTAATTGAATACTCGTCGACGCTGAAATCAATTACAAACTTTAGTGCTTTTAAAATGTACGACGAGCCCTTGTAATTCGATTGAGTGTATCCGAATCGAGTTTTTTTTTTCGCTTTTCGTTCGAAAGGCAATCGAGCGATCGTTAAAAGTTTTCAAAAGAAAACCTCTTTTGAATATCGAGCTCGAATTATTTTAAAGGTTTTCGAAACTTTTAATAAGTTTCTCTTTACGAATAAAATTATGTACGAGTTTCATTTTATTTTTTTTTATCGAGTTACCGAATGGAACGATGCCAGGAGGCATAATCACATTAAGATCAAAATCGATGATGAAAATTCGGACTTTTTTTTTAACTAGATAAAATTTCATAACCTTTTTCCCACAATGGATCTAAAAATAACCGTTGCATTATGTTTTTAACGTTTTAATCTAACTGACCCCATTTTCAAATTAAGTCGTTGCCAAATTATTAAATTTTCACAGCGTGGCCTGTGTCCTAAAAACTGTAGCGAAAACTTATAAAGCGAGTTAAAGGGTCCGTTTTTATTTGATTTTCACCGCTGATGATGTACAACGACCGTAAAGGTCGACGTGTAGTTATTAAATTTTTTTACGCTCGCGTAAACCCTTTTTTTGTTCGTAAAAAAAATAATGCTCGAACAAGGTGTCTGGAAAAGAGTCGGGATAAAAATTACCAAGCTCGAGGATAAAAAAAACGTGATAGCGTCGGTCTGAAGCTTGAAAAATTAGGATTTTCTTTACTACTACGGCTGAATAATAAAATTTGACGTCTTGTACTTTGAACAGTTTAACAGTTTAAAGTTAAAAAAACTGACTTTTCTAACATCAAAGTTTTTATGTTATTTATAAAATATTAATTCACTAATGTTAGTCAGCTACTAATAATTCATTACGTTGAAAGAAGTTCTTTGACTAAGTTGAAAAAAGCCAAAGTAAAATTCGTTTTACATTCCAACGAGACGTTTGCATATTCATGCATACGTCTTTTTTACGTGATCTTTAAACTTGAAACAAGAAACTTCGTTCAAATCCCCGGATAAAAACAAGACGGTTGTCAGTAGTAAAACCAAGGATATGGTCAGACATAAAAAGTGTATTTGCGTTTTTGTATGTTACGTATGTTTTGCAAAGAAAAAAAAAAACTTATTTCACGCTAATCAAAATTATAGGTTGAGTTTTCATTTATAACTACATACTTTTGAAAACCTTAACTGGAAAGTTTTTGAAAAATTTTTATCTTGACGAATGGGATTTTAATTACTACCTACTTTATGTTTTTCCGCGTTGAGGTTGCTCATTAATACTTTTTAAATAGATTTTCAAAAACCATTAACCAGTGCCGATGTATATATAATTTGAGAAGACGTTTGGATAAAATATTTACCAGTTCTTTAGCACGCGACACTGCCGGTTTAGATTTTTATCTGTTAATTGATTTTACGCTCGTTTTGTTTTAAATGTCCACTCAACGATTTTCGACGCTGATAGCTTTAATTATTTCGTATTTTTGTTTTTCTCTCCATAAAATTTGTGACATCAAATTTTTCTTTTTTATTCTCAGTAATATCAAGTGACTTATACTTACTTAAACCAATCATAACATTAAAATACATTTTTTTACATTTTACCTCATAAATGAATGCCGAAGAACAAAACGTTATCAGCTTAAACCTAGCCAAAAATAAAATTTTATAATTATTATTTTAATTTTATTATTTGATTGGATATTAATTAAATGTAAGATAAATATATTTGATCGATCTTGTACTCGAACGGACACTAATGCCCTAAAAAAAGTAACAACTGTAGCTAGCTTAAAAATTTCTAGCCTCTTAAAAAAAAAATTTTTTTTTCTTCATTTTTTCTATATCTCAATTAGCAGCTGTTGTGAAAAAAGGTCTTATGCAACTCAGCTGGTAATTATAAGCACTCGAGAGACTTCACTGGATCGATGCGGCTAAATATCAGCACCTCGTTGACTCCAACAAGAAGGATTTAAAACTTTGGCAGTGACGATACAGACCCGGATCAGTGATAGTTTTGGATTTAACCAAATTTAGGTAGCTCGTGTGGTAATGAAATTTCGTAGCTGTTTGTTTTTGAATATCGATTCCACGAACTTTCCTACCGTAGAATTTGATCGTAAATTTAATTTTGGGTTATAAATTATCCGGGTTTTAGGTTACAGCCTCGGGAGTTTTATAGTTTTGAATATCGCAAAGTACCTTTATTCATGAATTCTCGGGATGCTTATAGTTTCTGCGCTGTTACGTAATGATTTTTTACCCTAACTTGGATTAACAAGTTCATGGAAACTTTGCCTTTGTACAATATGAAATATTTGATTCAAAGATTTTACTGTACTGAATGGTAAATCCTTTTCTTTGTAGCTTTCAGCAAAAAAAGGTTTGTTTTTGACAATGTCATAGACTCAGTCCACTAAATGGCCAGAAACAAGTCATTTCATGCTCAACCACTGATTCCCATCCCTGACTATGATGTTTTTTCTACTTTCTACTTTTTACTATTTCTATACCTTACACAATATTTTATTGTTAACGAGATTCTCTGTTTGTTCCCTCAAACAACGTTCTTTTCTAAATTACAAACAAACCACCAAAAAAAATCTTGCCTCGGGCGAAAATTAAAAAAATCAGCTCCCCCTTAAGCCCGTCAATTTGTCACGAAGAAAAAAAAAAGCTTGCTGCGTAGGTCAGCCAGCGAGGGGTGAGAGAGGGAGAAAAATGAGGTCTAGTTCATCGTCCAAGAGTCGGTGCAGCAGCTATCGCAGCCCACCCCCTCCGAAGAATAGGGACAGTTTCGTATTGATCGCGAGCGGAGAGGCGCGCAAGCAGCACTTTTGTCGCACGCTCCCTCCCTTCTATCTTTCTTTTTTTCTTCTTATTTTTGTCTAGAAGATGGATGGATGTTTCTTCATAATTTCACTGATGGAACCCTGAATTATGAGTTGAGGTTGAGACTATCACCCAGCCTTGGATTATTGCTTTGATACCAGCTGAACTTTAACCTGCCGTAGGGTGTGTAGATTTTTCATAGGACTAATGACGCATTTTTATCCTCTTGTAACTCCGAATTTCCAATCGATTTCCTAATAAATCACCGAATCGAACTGCTTCAATAAATTACTCTTTAATGCCTAATTTTCGAATCGTGATTTTTTAGCTACTGCAAAATGTATGAGTTTATACACGATTGTCTATTAAATGCTGGTAATAAACTCAAAACAATATAATCAGAAAACAATTTTGGATGTCCAAGTAATAAATCGTTCAAATAAAATTTAAATTATCAATCCAACACATGTAAAAAAATTCTTGCTTTAATACCATAATCTTTGATTTATTCCGATTAATCTTCGAATGACCGAGTTCCTTTAAGCCGTACATCAAACAAAGTGGTAGAGTCGTAATTTTATATACACATCTTCAGAGTAAGCAAAACCGAAGGACTCTTAGCATAGTTTACAGCAGAACTCGGGACAATGGTTTAATAATGATTTTGGTAATCACACGGATGCTCAAGTCGTAAGAGTAAAATCTCTTTTGCTTGGTAAAATTTTGACTTTGCCCGGCTTCCTCGTGGTTTGCGTCAATTTTCAGCTCGAACTACCCCGGATAATATTAAGCACAAGACGGTCTATCTACGACTTCCAAGGTTCCAGGAAAGATTATTGAGCCCCCTCGCGACCCGAGATCTGGGTCACTATGATATTAAGGATCTTTGCAATTGACTTTTTGATTGGGATTTTGGATTATAACAACGTACTTTAATTTTCATAGACCATTCATGATTCTCTTTGTTTCTTGAACTGTGGAGTGTCTTCGGACTGTGGTATCGGTACTGTCGTCAATTAAACCCTTTCTTCGCAGACAATAAATTGACACGACGAAAGGCGATGAATAATGGCTGTCCTTCCCGCAAATCCTTTGGTCGTAACACTTGAGCCAATATTGATTTTGTGTTAATTATATTGGCTCAAATTAACACGGACAATTAATTTTACTCGAGTGAATAATTATACGTACGTTTTACTCAAAACTTTAAATTCAAGCACACAAACAAGAGAAGTACGTGATACCTTTGAGGTCCCGGCAATTACTTAAGGACAAAGCGACGACTGCAGTTTGTAATCCAGAGCGAAGAATCCTTGTACAGTTCAAAGCCTTTGTTGTCATCCAAATAGTTTCTACGATAATACCTTCGGGGTATACAAAGCCATTAAAAAAAAAAAAAAAAAAAAAAAAAAAAAAAAAAATAGAATCATCATTCCAATTTAAAACAATTACACGCATTTTGAACATTAATGAACCGACATGAATGTAATATCAAAAATCAACCTTCAATATTGACATACTTCACTAACTTTAATTGAACTGTGCTGCAGTTAAAAACAAAATGTAAGCGGTTGTTTATTTAAAACTACCCAGTTTAGCTTCTCTTCAAAACAATCTTATCAAGATTTGTTACAACTGCCCTTAAACTGTTTCCTCGTCTAAAAATAGTTTCCAAAAGGGCATCGTTAAGTTTAAAAAAGGCCCTTTAAGCCGTACTTTTTTTCTCTTTTAGCTTGGTCCTAATTAGGCCGCCGGAGCGGCGCAAACGGCAGGCAGGCATCGTTGCCAAGATCTTTTTGCCCAGGCGCAAGCGCGAAATCGATGAGCGCACCTTGTCCCTTGACCTTTCAAGGACAGTATCGGGTGGGATGGTGTACGCGCGTGGGGTTTAACGTCTCGTTTTACCGGCACGTGAGGAGAAAATTGTGTGAGCTTGAATTGATAAACCTTCGGTCGAAGCGATTCATAAGCTTCGACGTAAAAAAGAGTTATAAATGAAGTCAATGAGGCTGCTGCAGAGCAGAATTTAAATTTTCTAGTTTTAAATTTACGTACTATGATTTAGGTATAGAAGTGAGGGTAAAACATTTTTTCTACAAACGCTTGAAAAAGCACATTATGAATGAAAAAATTATCATTTATATGACTAATTTGACAACATAATTTTGGTGCTTAAAGAAATTAGTTTATCAAAAAAGTAAAGTTAACACTCAAACGTTCACATTATTTTTATAAAATTATTGATTTGTTTGGAAATAAATTAAGAAAACCTGTTCGTAAGGTAACTCGATAAGGAAACTTTTGCTCGTAGCGAAAAAAAAAGAGCTTTGAAATCGAATACCCTTTGAATACGATCCCGTCGGGATACAACAAATTTACTATGTACATACGTATGAAACTACCCCTCGCGAGTACACACTAGCCTCTCCCTGGCGCGGCGTACATCGAATTAACGTGTATAGAAAGAAGTGTATCCTTGTGTATAGGTGCCAAAATCGATACCCGCCACTTTACCCCCTTCCCCTCATTTTTTCTTTTTTTTTTTTTTTTGCTCAGCTGCTGCATTCTCGCGAGGCTCGTAAACGAAAAATCACTCCGGCTGCGTGTCAATTTTTCGGAGGATCCATAAATAATAGACGTTTGATAATAAGCAAGGCTAAATTTTTAAAGTTTTCTAGCTTGTGTGATAAGATACATTTACTATTTCATTGTTTATAAATATTAATTAAGTTTTTTAGCTATTTTATAGTACATAAGTATTATATGTATGTTTTAGTTGTTTGTATATTGTACATAATACATTGTTGCTAATAAATTTAACATTATCAACAATATATACTTGAGTACTGATACAATAATCTACAGGTGGTAAAATAATCCGTACCTACTATTAATTATGTTCATAATAAATGATACAAATTATAAGTATAATCAACATATAGATTTAAAAACTTTGCATATTATCTAAGATTGAAACTTAAAAAAAATTCTAATGGAGTTATTATCATGTGAATGTTAAGTGAAACTTTAATTGAAAAACTTAAGTTCACTTCGGTAACTAAAAAACTTCAATTAACATTCATGATACGCCCGCGCCTTCTCGATTATACATCAAAGTAGAGCTAAGAGGATGTAGTCGGACGTCTATTCATAAATTCCATAAATACCGTATTTGCATCGCCCTCCAAGTCAATCTACTTAACTCACAAATTAATTTAATTTTACCTTCTCTTTTGAAAGATAACCAACCCATATAAATTTTATTAACATAAATAAAAAAAAAAAAATTTTCTTTACTAATCGAGTAAAATTTTTTTCTCTCTATTTCATGCACTCGTACACACAATTCGATGCGCATAATACACCTTAAACGTACACCAGGTCCAAACTCAGGTAAATCTTGGTTTCAGCCAAACAGCCGAAAGCATTATAGGTACCTGCGCCTTTCAAATTTTCCTCTTGCATTTTTTATCTCGCTTTCGCTTGCACGCAACTCGCGTGGAAAAGCTCGACTCGCGAGTTGAATTAAAATAAGGGTTTTTATATGGAGCTTTATACTTAAAACGAATTTTTTTAAATTTAATTTATTCTGAGCTTTTTTTTGAATAAATTTTAACTGTACGTTCTTTTTTCTACAATTACACTTCTTTTCTTAAGCTGATTTTTATGAATTTATCCTCTTTGCACTCGGTAAATAAACTATCTTACAGTTAAAATAAAAGCTAGGGGAATTAGTATTTTTTTTTCAAAAACATGTAAAAACCATTATTCCCACATGTAATCCAAAATGAAAATCTACTCGTAGTTTTGAAATGCAATGAAAAATATATTTACTTTTTCCGTTATCGTCTAACGTTTTTTTTTTTTTTTTTTTTTGCTCTGCTTATGGTCTTTCTGCGCGTGTCTTCTCGCGTGGTTTACGAGCGTGAAGGATCAGAAAGCTTTTAATAGGAAAAAAAGTTTGCTCCAGGGGTTTCTGTTTGACGCATTTTTATACGGTTCTTGTATTACTGCTGCCAGTCAGCTTTTTTTCTTTTACGTTTTGATTGATTTTTATTTGAAATTTTTTTTTCATCACAGTTGAATCAATTTCACAGTTTTGATTGATTATTTATAAATTTTTGTTGCGATTTATTTGTTTTTTTAAAATAAAATAATATACAACAAATTTAACTGAATTTTTATTAGTACAAATGGTATAAGAAATTTTTTTGAATATATTTGCTTAAGTTGATGCATCATGGTAATAATTTCTTACTTCAGAGATCTTTATCATTCTTTAACGTTCCAATTTGCAAAAAGCTTTTAATTAATTAATCCGCGCATGCAGATTTTAAACTAAGCTTTCTATTTATAATATGTATAATGTTTGTGTAAATGCGCGTGAAAATTACATTCTCAATATAAAATAAGCATGACAATGGGTGAAGGAAAGTGCACGACAGGAAATGTTTTCAAAAGAATAATAAAAGAAAAAGGAGAGAGAGAGAAAGAAGCAAAGGAAAAAACCTTGCACACATCTTTTCAATCTAGATCCCTACTTTAGAACTTTCAGAAACCAGCATTCGTGAATAATGGCTCTTTATTTTTCAAAATCAAGTACTTTCTTTCTTGTTTCAACCCATGTTGAGCAGAGGTTTTTTTTTGTAAAAAGTACAATTTTTTGAAACTTTTTTCTTTTGACTAGCGGACGAGAAAATTTTTTACCGCTGTGATCATCTTTTATTACTCAATCACTCGGAAAATAAAAATCAAAAGGTTAATTACCAGGGAGTTTTTCATTACTCAGCGCAAATCGATAAATCAAGACTATCCTGTAAAAACTAAAAGCTCAAGGATTGTAAATAAAAGCCGAGAAATTGTAGCCTCGAGGCTGATATTCCCAGCTGGTCGAGGAAAGATACAATAAATACCTCCATCAACTTTCTAAGCGTTCAAGATAAAACTTTTTTTTCTCTCTTTGAGGAATTACTAAGACTCGTCAAGTCTCAAACTTAAGTTGAAACTTTTTCTTATCTTTTGTTTTTATATTTTAAACAAGAAATATTTGTTTATTTAAAAAATGTATTTTATGGTTTTATTAGACTTGTTTACAATGACTTTGATGAGATTTTTTAAATTAAATATTCTACGAAAGAATTATAAATATAAATTATAATAATGTTAATTCTTACAAAAATCTTCACTATTATTATATACAATATCTTAGAGTAACGTACAAATGTTCCAGACTAAAATAAATTTTTAATTATAATTTTTGATGTTCGAAATAAACACTTTGACTTAAAAAAATGGAAATGTAAATTTCAATTTCGATTAACCGTAGTTTACTCTACCAACTAATTAATTTTTACTTAAAATCCCGGCTTGATAAATTTTCAGTGGAAAATTTCATATCTTTTCAATGAAAGGAATGAGTTAAAAACTATTTTTGAAAAATTCAGCGATCGTTTTCAACAACTGCCAGTAAAATTCATTGTATTTTTACACTGCTGAAGTACTCCCCAACTAAACGCCAGGAAAATAGCTTTTTTAGATTCTTGTAAAAAATGCTCCGGTGCTGTGAAATGAATTTTGTTGAAAAACTCTGGGTGAAAAAGAAAAAAAACTCGAATTTCATTTTTCCCCGGTAAAATAAGACATCTGGTTTAATCCGAAACAATATAGCTCGAATTACAGAAAATTAAAAACGATAGTCTGGGGAACATAGAAACGGTGTATCTGGCGTATAAAAATATAAATGATTCAATTTTTCACTGAAGATTAAATTTAAAAAAGTTTTACCAGTGTTCTCTGCTCGGTTCTCTGGCTTCGTGGAAAACAATTTTCGCGACAATAAATTTCTAAGAAACTTAACAATAAAACTTTTCGCTTCTTTGTTTGCCCCCCCGGAAAATAATAATTAATTCGGTGAGAAGCAACCACTTTCGACGCGTACAGAAATTCACTCTCCCTCTGGAAATTACATCTCGTCTTAATACTTCGTCGAGGTTAATCGCTCGAGGAGCTGAGTTTTCTTATCCCTCCGCAACAAGTACTAATCAAGCTTCGCGGGGGTTAACTTTATCTTGGCTGATGAGAAAACCCTCAGTTTTCACGTCGTATCAAGTTTACGTGAATGCTCAATTTTTGTCCTAAAAAATTCAAGTATTTCAGCTTTTTGTTTTCAATTCGAGAACAATGTCAGGTTTAATTTTATGTAAACTACGGGAGTTTTCAGTTTTAATGGATTCATACAAATTTGCAAGTTGAAACTTTCGTACATTCAGCAAATTCAATTAACTCGCTGTTTTTACATAAATTATTACTGTTTATTTATGTAAAACCGACTTTCTACAATTCTTAGAGCAAAGTTTCCTCACCTTATCTGAGACTTTGAAAAACAGAAACGGAAAATAAATTTTGATTATTTACTCAAAAGCGAAATGTGCTTTGACGGTGAGTGGGTTTTTAGAGCATTTTATTCGAATTTTTACCAAGTCATCGTGTAATTTCATTCAAAGAGAGTACCACAGTAACTTTAGGAGGCAAAATTTGCTGTCACTAATCAAAATTCAGCACTGCATTAATACGCTTTGCTCAGTGTACACAGTTAATTTACGCCGCATTAGGATGGGTAAATTTGAATATTCGGGGCTGCAACAACCTCCCGAAAAAAACCAATTCTTCAAAGTCAAAAACCCGCAGTCTCTGACTTAGCAGTTTACCTTCTTTGGCACGATTGCGTGCGAACCAATAACCTCCTGCAAATCAAGCCCCCTCCCCCGAAAAAAAAAGGTACAAGCAGCGGCAGGGGCGTCGATAAAACTACTTCGTGACGTCACCCACCAAAGGCCGTCGTCGTCGTCGTGGTGGTGGTGGTCGTCTCATGTAGGTCAGGACGACTCGCGGTGCAGGCGACCTACTTCGGGCCGCCCAAACCTAGGGAGGGAGAATATTACGGCACTGCGTGTGCGCGCCCCCCCCCCCTCCCCCCGGCTTTCTCGATTCAAAAAAGATCAATGAGCTTTCGCGGAGTAGTGGGGGATGAATTTTGTTGGTGCGTGCGAGTTCAATGTCACGGTATGTGTGGCTGCACGCCCCCAAAAATAGACGCGCCGAGTGGGGATAGATGGATAATCTTCTCCTAATTGCTCTAAAAATATGACAGACTTTTTTTTTGAGGCATTTAAGAACGAACGGTTTGTGTAACATAGTCGATAGAAGAAAAAATTTTGATGTTCTAGGTAGCGGAGTTCGTCGATGTGTCTTGCATTACGGTTTGAGATTGTAAAAAGTTTTTAGTCAAGTATGTAGATTAAACGGAATCTATCTAAATTATTCATGCTCCGTTGGAACGTAAATTTTTATATTCACCAGGGTACTCTAATTTTATCTGCATAGTATCAACATAGTATCTTAAAAACGTTTATCTCAGAGTTGAATTTTAGCCCCGAAAAAATAATAATCATGAAAATCATAAGATATATATACATAAAAAAAAAGTTGTATGAATGTTTTTGAAAATCAGATATTTTACTTTTTACAGCTAGTAAAGTTTGATATGATACTCTACTGTTTACGTGTGTACAGTTTATGCACAAAGTTGTTTCAGCAGTTATATGAGTACCGTTAGTAAATCTGAGTCAGTATCTTTAGTATCTATCTTATCTCAAGACTGTTGCTTTCTGTTTTTTAAAGTACCTCGTGAACTCTATTTCAAAATAGACAATCTAAGAACTCTCACAGAAATAATAGGTTCATATAATTCCTATCATTATATATATATCTCCCTATATTATAATCCCTATATTATATATTTTACAAAAATATTATTTCTGCGCATATTTTGGCTGCAGTCTACTTACTCAAAACCTTTTGAAATATATATATATTTTTTAAGAGACATTTCTGTATGGAGATTAAAGGCGAGATTAAAAGTAAAACTCTGAAAGTAGTTTAATAGCAACATTACGCACCGTTCGACAAAAACTAAAGTTTCTAATTATACTCGAACTATGGTCTTTTTATGTAATATTGTATACTCAGAAAGTTTCAGAAGTTGTTAAAGCTACTACTGTTTGCTATCGTGCTTTACTTCTAAGCTAGATAAAGTTATTTTAACATTCGTCTGAATATCATTACCAAATCTAAGTTACTATCTTTAGCACCTGTTTGATCAAAGACTGTTGAAATAAAATTGGAAACAGTACTACCGAAATACTTTCACAGAAATTTAAGACAATGTACAATTTATGATTATCGTATCTCTAAAAATTTTCGACATTCTCTGTTTCTAACCACACCTGGGCTTTTTTCAAAACGTAACTCTAAAAAAAGGAAACTGGTTTTCCCGATAAACCCGGGACATCCAACGTATCAACTATAAATCGTGATCACCCTATCACATCTTTCGCAATTTCGCGTTATCAATTTACGATAGAAGTGCAATGAGTTTCAATTTCAGATATATAATTTCGCTATAACTCTTGGCGAGCTGCAAGCCGATACCGCGCGTCTTGGGTCCTCGGGGACGGCGATACATATCCCGGAGCAGCCGCGGCGGACCGAAGCACACCTGTGGCTCGAAACTTAATTGGACCGTTGATGGAAAAGTCCCATTTGTACTGCTAAAATTTCAATTCGCAAGGCAATCATCTGATCTTCTTTTTTTATCTCGCTGCGCGAACACATAAAAGCGTGCTTCGGAGTCACCGTGGCACTTAGGTACAGTGTAATGTACCTTCAAAGTGGCCCTTTTGGCTTATCTAAACTGCTGCTTCCCGTTGAACCCCTTGCAAAATGTCTTCTCTTTATCCTTTGATTACTTTGAGCAAATTTCTGGAAGAACTTATTTTTTTTGGAGCAACAAAGATTTATTGTTCCTTTAAGCTAGGAATACTTTAGCAGTGTAGGTTTTTTTTTTTTTATTCGGGGCATAAATTTTCTTCCGGAGTTGACTTTCGATTGAAAATAAAATCCATTCAGAGCTTTTTTTTCCTACCCTCGATCTAGCTCTTATCCTCGATAGTAGAATTTTCGAGCTTATTCAACCGTATAAGCTGCGGTATAAAAGTGAAAAATATTTTATGGTCCTAAAGTAATTTTCTACCCGAAGATTGGGTGCTTATTTTCGAGTGAACTCTTTAAAATTCATTTTATACATAATAGTTTTAAACTAGCTTTGAAAGTACAAAGTTTTTAAGAGGCGACAAAATCAATTTTTTTTAATCAACCGCAGACTTTTTTTAAATTAGTTTTAAGAAGTTATACCACTATTATATGTTAAATAAAGGAACATTTTTTTTATACTAATTACGTGGACGCTGTTTATGTACTGTTTATTTGTTAATTTTCTCGTTAATTCTCTATGGTTTAAAATACAAATTTATTCTTTCATCATCCCAGTCCATCACGATAAAAAATCAATTTCAGTTTTTCCGTCAGACCATAATAAAGTGTATCGCGCAAGCTTATTGCGTCGAGCTTACGAGCTTTATAGACGACGAAGCGGTGATATTGAGCACGGGACGGATTTTATTCTTTTGTCGTTTGAAAATTACTCTTAAGCGCGAGTTGATCAGTTTCAACCGAATGCAATCAGTAAGTTAGAGGAAAACTTGCGAGAATGGATTTTAAGAAAATTAGATCAGAAAACTTTTTTTTTCTAATTCATTGACGATAGTGAGGTCGGAGAAACGTTTCTCTTTAAGTTATAGAATTTTTTATCTTATTGATGAAAAATAAAATTTAGAAATATTTCCTGCTGATAAAGTTGAAACGTTCTTGACGTGAATTCTTTTATTTTTCCAACGCACGGGACACATTTTGTGAAATCGGATTTTTATATTTAAACGAATGCTGGTTTTAAATTTAACTGTCAGATGAATATTATTTTCCTCTCCCTCTTTACAGTTATAAAATAAAACGTCACGCGCAATTTATTCTCATTTTTTTTTTTTTTCTTCGCCAGGATATATTTTATGTTATGATTTACCTCCTCCAGCGTTGAATACATCTTTTTTTTTTTTCATCCCATCAATACTGTATTTTAAACTCTTGGTTGAAAAAGAAAAAAAAAAAAACGGCACTCTCCGATCAATCGTTGAACCAAAAAAGCTCCGCCCTCATTCATATATACGATTTTCTTGATAAAAGTAAAAAAAAGGAGAACGTAATAAGTTACGCCAATCATGGATCGCATAAAGAACCCGCCCCCTCATTAGCATAGCCCGGGCGTAAATAAAAAGAAAAAAAAAACGTTTCGGCCGATACGTGATATGAATGAAAAAAAGAGAACTTTTACGATTTCGAGTGCCCTGCTTATGAAATACACGTCTGACCGATTCCAGGCCTGTTCCACTTAAATTTTTCCTCTCGCTCGTCTGATGAACGCAGTCGAGATTTTTTCTTTTATTTAATTAATGATGGAATTAGGAACAGACTTGAGTGGTTGCAACAGCTACGTTGGATTGGATTTCAAATATTTTCATATTCAATAATTTAATGAAAAACATTTGTTGTATTGCTTAAATATTGAGGTACTGGTTCGTACCTACTACTATTCTAAAAATACTCAACATCAAGCTTTCGCTTGAAAATTGACTAGGAAATTTAATTAATTATCTGAGCGGAACTTTTATAAAGAAGATTGACGAGTTTAATTTTGATAATGTTATTTTTTCAATTAATTGAACCTAAAATAAAATCGTACTAACTCTCGTTATAAATTTGGACATCGTTTATATTATTATTCATAAAATTGACTTAACTTATTGGCATTTAAACAATTTTCTACATTAGTTTTTTCACACACGGTCTAGAAATAGTTTAATTCAAAAAATAAACCATCTACTACAGAAAAAAAAATTAATTGGTCTCCTCCCTGGTAAGAGCTCTCCAATGGCGAACCTTTTCTTTTTAAACTAATTTATTTGATTAAAAAGAAAAAAAAAAAAGAGGGGGGGGGATAAAAAATTGAGAGGAATTAAATTACATGAGCCGGCGAGCCAGGCAATTATCACCCAATTTAGTAAAGCTCGCGGCGTCATCAAGTTTTCCGCCCAATAATCTTGGCTGGTGGCTACGGTGTGACCCGGCGAAACCTTGTTTTTCCCTCGAGCGCGCCCTCGAAACAAGGAAACTCGGCATCCGTCATCCAATAATGTTCATCAGGAGCGTGTAAATGAAATCTCTCCGTGCAAATAAGCAATGTCTCTCTCTCTCTCTCTCTTCTTGAGCAAAGTGCTGATTGAAGGGCCGGAAGTGTAAAAAAAGAAGTTTTTTTACCTGTTTCGCGGAGGATTGGGTGTATTTGAAGTTTGTTGAGAAATGATAACTAAATAAAAGCGTTGTTTGGAATTTTTTTCAAATTCCTAATTACAGTTTTGGTATACATAATTAGTTAGTTTAGAAGCTTTCTCATGAAATTTTTGTTGTTAAACTATTTCAACGCTTCAGAGCTGCTGCTGTTTTTTTGTGGATCTGTATTTAAATAATTTCATTTTATTAGTTTTATAAAAATAACTAAATTATAAAATATTATGGAATTTTTTAAATTTAATAGAAACCGAGGGGCTACGCAGTCCAGAATCACTGATGATTCTTTTGATTCTTTTTGATTCTTTTTGATTTTTTTTTATTCTTTCGTGATTCTTTCGTGATTCTTTTGGCAAATTTAAAGAGTTTAGAGCCTTGGATCCAATTTCAATTAATATTTTGTTAAAAATATTATTTTTTGAAGATTTTTACTTGAAATGAAATCGATATTTTATTGATTATATTGATTATTATGTCTGATTCTTTTTGTGATTCTGGAGTGCGTAGCCCCTCGATAGAAACTCGTGTTGCACTTGAGTTAAAGAATAAGAACCTGTTAATGACTCGAATCATATTATGTTATTTTAAAGTATGATTGTCCTTCTGATGGCAGATTTTATAAAAAACTCAAATTTAGATTTTGCAGACGGTTTTATAAAAAAAGTTTCATAAAATAGAATAAAAAAGCCAATTTTTTGTAACTTAAAAAATGTTATTTTTCCAATAAAAAAACAATAATATAACAAGTAATAACTAAGTTAGCCATTGACAATAAATCATTACCAGGTCGTTGAAAACTTTTAATTAAAATAAAAGTGCTTGCTGCACGCATTTTTCCATCATGAGTGTTTTTCACATAAACTTTTGTAAGCTTGAAGCTTATCCCGGCTATTCCATCTTAACCTCGTTCCCGCGTAATAAACAATATTTTCTGTCCTCGCCACGCTCCGGTGCCGTCATCCGCAGATCCAAATGGAAGAGGACATACGTCAGGTGAGCGATGTCGATCAGCAGCCACTTCAATTTTTTTTTTCTCTCTCTCTCGCTCTCTCAACCCTTACTAGTTCTGACGATTTTGTTGGAAAATTTCGATGATTCGTACAGTTTTAGTTCAAAAGATGAAAGTTAGAAGTTTACTTTGGGAAGAAAAATTTTCTATCGAGCTTGATTGAAAGAAAATTGGACAAAACTTTGATTTGTTCACGTAAAAGTTGGATGAAAAAAATTAACTAGTCAATTTTTAAAGACCTTTTTTTTTTTTTTTTAGACATCTCGTTATAAAGTTTTGCGAGACTGTTAGAGACACGTCCGACAAAGTTCAAGCGCACGAGCGGAGTTTGAAAAAACTTAGCTTAGAAACGCGAAACAGGAGATACAAAAGGAAAC
Organism: Encarsia formosa; assembly: GCA_038277355.1. Lineage (NCBI taxonomy): Eukaryota > Metazoa > Arthropoda > Insecta > Hymenoptera > Aphelinidae > Encarsia > Encarsia formosa. The sequence continues at coordinate 24,474,333 of CM076188.1, read as the reverse complement.
TAAGGACACAATGCGACTCGACGATACACCGCAATTTATCTATAGCAAGCGTGCATTCGAACCATCTACTTTTTTTTTTTTTTAAAACATCAACTTTTGTCTTGGTTTTCATTTATAAGCGTAGAATAAAAATCAGAACAAATTTTTTTTTTCTCTATCTCTCACAAAAGAAATTCTTCCTTCTTTCTTTTTGCTGTTGGGAATTTCAACCCGTATTTATAACCTTTACCAATTGACAGTGTGCCGTCGTGGTTTTCGGGGAAAAATAAAAATCGAACAGTGTGTTTCTTTTCTCTAACAAACCAAACACAATCAACAAATCATCAACCATATACAATTACAGAAGAGATTGCGATTCCCGATAAAATTTCCAGTCTCCAATCGACCAATTACCGACCGAAACAATTTTCACGCTTTCGACTGGTGCACTTTAGTTTCTCTGTTTTCAATCGTATGTCTGTACACAATAATGACATATTTTCAATTAAAAATAAATCTAAATTTGTTTTTTCAATCTATTTAAAGGAAAATCTAATTGAAAATTTTTGACAAATATAGTACTTTTTTTATTTCAATTAAAATCTATGGAATGATCTGCTGAAAAATTCGTTTCCAAATTAATTGTTGTAAACAGTAAATTGTCTTTTTTAAAAATTTTTTATTGCCTACAACAACTTTTTTTTATTTTAATTTTCAAACGTTTTCATTAATTAAATTCAAAATTTAGAGTAACATCGAGAAATTTTCAGATAAAGATATTTTTTTAAACTGCTTTTTTGATAAATCTAGAATTTCTTGATTTCTCAAGTGTTACATATTAAAACTGTAACTTTTTTTTCTTGCTCTTTTTCGCATTACGAGAATTTATTCTTGAGAAGGCACCGAGATAAATCCTAATTATTCTTGACTTTTATTACGTGCTCTGCATGAAAAAATGTAGGGTATAGGCGACGAGTTATCCTAGTGGTGAATTCAAAAGAGATCAAGAAGATTTCAGAAATTTTTAACCACACTGTCTGATTTTACATGTCAATAAAAATATTTATTCTTGTGAATAACTGCAGTTTTTTGAAACTCCATTTTATTAAAGTATAAAGTTTTCATTGCAGCTTCGCGTGTATTTTTCTTAGAACGACACACGTTGAACGCTGCTTCGATATTGGATTCTCTCTGCTTGCCAATATCTACCGAATTGAATTCTCGAGAGACCAAAACAAACTGATGTTGTAGGGATATAAATAATTACGTTGGAACTCACTCTAAATTAGACTTAATTTCATAGAAATTACCTGTAAGATTTTTATCAGACTTTTTTTTTTTTTTTTTTTTTTTTTTTTGCAAAAAATGAAATCACAAAACATTACAAATGAAATTTAGTAATCTCAAGTATATCCATTTGATTAGTTTTCGTTTCGGATATCTCTACAAAATAAAACTGTCGACCGATATCTACATGATACTTTTTCTTTACTCCAGGGAAAACCAAAGAAAATAAAATCTGTTAAAAAAAATAAACGAAGACAAAAAAGCTAATGAAAAATTTTGATTTCCAGAGATTGATAGCGGATCTGAATAAAGAGCAGGAGGCCTTCATAGCGGGTAAGCCGGGCGAGAAGGGCGAACCCGTTGCACCCTGGATCGGTGCGCCCAACGAAGATGCCCTGCGCGAGGAGTGCCTGGCTCTCTCCACTGTGAGTCCTCAATAATTGATCAAAACTTATTTTAATTTTTTTGTTTATTTTCACGTTAACTTCTTATACTGGGCAAATACATAAATCGAATGATGTAAGAAACCAGTACTGTATCATGATAACTACGTATGTCATTTTTTCAAAGTCTGTACTCTTTACTCAACAATTACAGCTCTTTGCTTTGTCATTTCACCCTTTACTCCCACGCTTTCCCCCCTTTAACCAAGCAAAGAGCTGTAAATCAAGTTACCAAGTTCGAGCTTCCATCGATTGTCGTGGTAATAAACAAAGTTAACCCGAGCCCGTTTTGCTTTTATCGACTCGCAGGACCGACGTAACTTCGTGAGAGCGCCGCCACCGGGAGTCGACTTCGCATGGGACTTTGACGCCATACAGCCCGTGGCCCAAGCCACACTTGCCTTAGATCCTAATCTAGAGACCATGAGGTTCGAACTGGTCCCCAAAGTGTAAGTTAAATAATACTCTATGCTTGTTTTTTTTTACCTTTATCTTTATCTTTACTGTTACTGTCATTGTTCCAATAACCACGTTGAAAACATCGGAAGTAAACTTTTATTTAATCTTAATGTCCGGTAAAAAATGTAACCTCACCCGAGGGGCTTTAGCGCCTTGCAGTTTTTATTCCTCTCGATTATACGTATGAAACGTCATTTTTCTTGTTAGTTACGCGTGCGGTAAAACTTTGAACAGCGAGTGAACGTAAAATCATGAAGCGTGAAGTATGAGATTATAAAGGGGAGATAAATTCTTTCTCGAGAGTCGTTTCATATCTGAAATTTCATGGATTAAAAAAAACTGAGCCGCATAAAATTTTATAACGCTCTCGTGTTTATATTTTTGTTCTCTTTAGAGTTTTTATTCGCTTGGTCGGTATCATACTTTAATTTTCAGCAAACAAATAAAAGAATTCTTTTCCTAGATTTACAATAACCCCAACGAACTAAAATATACTAATCCTTTTTTTTATCTTTACATTTTTAAGCAAATTTTATAGATACACAAAAAAATGATTATTAAATTGAAATTTAAATATTTAGTACTTCTAATGAACATATCATTTAAATACACATTATAATAATGACATCACATGTGAACGAGCGCGATAAATAAATGTGAGTGAAATAAAGTTTATATAGTTTAATAATTTTCAATAAAACTACAATCTGAATATTAAATTTTTTCTGTACATCGCTTAGTGAATCTGTACATTGTTAACATAATCAGCGAAAATACAAAGTAACTTTTTCTGAAACAATACAAAATTAACTTCAAAATAGCTCAATTAGTTTCAACATCCTTTTTATACAGCTTATGTCTTGCATATATGAATATGAGACCAATTAGAGCTATGCATTGTTATATTGATATCAATGACGCTTGTTAGTAGTTGTATGAGATCTGAGTGGAACTAGAATTCTAACTTCAATTGTATTAACAACCGCAGAATATCCGAGGAGAACTTCTGGCGCAACTACTTCTACCGAGTTTCACTGCTGCGCCAGAGCCACGAGATGAACGCGATGGCCAACGAGTCGACGGAAAGCAACACCGCGCTCGCATCGAGCGACAGTGTAGACCAGACCCAAGGTAAACTCTAAAACTGAAAAAAAAATATATATAAATAAACATAAATAATAAATCAAATCAATTCAACTCACTCACGCACATCACGAAAGATAATGAAATTTATGAATCACCATGTATAGTTACCATCACTTGGTATATTTTGATACGTCATGCCAGTGAATGCCGTTACCACAGAGCTTTTTATTTGTATTTCAAACACAAACAAACGGTGCTGAGAAATTTTAGGGATACACACAAAAGAGTATCTTTGTCATAGTGTTTATCCGAATGAGTAAAAAATTTAGTGAAATGTATATCCCCAATATTTCAAAGCACCAAATCAAATACAAATAAACAAATTATTCTCTCAAAAAACTACTATGTATATTCCCAAAGTAAATAGACACAAAAAATACACTCACTGTATAGGCATGTACATCCGAATATAGCTTTGTGTTTGATGACTTCGTTTAGACTGGAAATTCAATTTATGACCCATATTTCACACAAACATACGTCTGTACATAGACAAATTAATGAGTGTGTGTACGCGTCTAATTGCACTGCCGTACGTAGTTTTAATTACGTGCGTACACACGCCACAGTCCTCCCCAAAATGCGTACATAAAGAGGTGTCAAGTCATGATTTTAAAAAACACATTCAATAAACTGGAGTATAAATAATAAGTACTCAATTTTTTTTTTTCAGCATTATACAATGGTAATAAATTATGAATTCAATGCAAATTTTATAACAATCTCGTTATGGCCATACTTATTGATCATAAAAGCTTTCGATAATGGTTATGCACAATCAGATAGTGCTGACTAATTTACCATTTAATAACAATTACTTAATAAATTTTGCATAATGAACGAACACATTACAAAATAATACAATAAATAATTGAACATAACTAAGTTTTTAAAAAAATGACTTTTGACACCGTCAACCACAAACAAACAAACAGACAGACAAACAAACGAACACGCATGACGGATATGAGCACCACCACCCCGTAGTTTAGTGCTAGATAAGTGTTGTACTGAATTACTCGAACCAGATCGCTCGGAACCCGGAGAGGCGAGAAAAGGATCAGGCTCGGATAAAGATGAGTCCAGCCCGAAGGTCGCCGACACGAACGCGGTGCAAGAGGTCAAGGAGGGCGTGAACAAGCTCGGCCTGCAGACGGACAAAGGTTAGTACGTACGTCGTACTTACGAAAAAACAAACAAAGTAACGGCCCTTCCCGAATCCCCGGAGGACCGATGAATTTATCTGCCGATATATTCCGTTGCAAAGTTTGTTTGTTTTCTTTTTGATGGCGGGAAGAATTTTTTTTTTCTCTTGCAGAGTGTTGTAGATTTGGTAGTTTTTCACGCCATTTTAAAAGAGTAAATAAACTTTTGGTAATGTTTCACCGGCAGATAGACGCTTTGTACTTAGTTACTTTCAATGGCATTTTCTTTTGATTTTCCTTGATGGTATTACGAGCTTGGGTTAAAATTGTGACTATTATGAATAATGATACTGTTTGCAGTATTTTTCTTTAGAGTCTTCAAAATGAAAATAGTACATTTATAACTATGTGTTTGCACTTTAGTAATATCAAAATTTTAACTCGGGCTTAATATACTTTTTTATTTTTCCTTAGTAACTGCTTTTTAAGTTTCGGTGAAACATTCCAAAAATAAATAATTTATTTTGATAATATCAACATTAAATACTCTGCTGTATCGTTGAAAACAAAGCAATAATGATCATTTTAATAACTGAAACTCTGTTATAGTTATTAACAATAATTTATTAAGTTAACATATATAAGAGAATGAAAGAAAATGCTTGAAAACAAAAGTAATAAGATAATAGTAATAATTATTAAAAAAAATAATCAGACACTTGAACTGAACGGCCTGCAGCAACAATCGCTTGTGAGTAATAAACACACATACACACGCACCTACTCAAAGTAAGCATACATAAACCCTTGATTAAAAATTGATGTTCCTATATTATATGGTCCACGTTAATTTTACTGAACCAACCCAAAGTGTCGTTGTCTTGTTTACCTAGTTTTTAAAATTTAATTTTCCAACAACAAAAAAATTTACATGACATTTTGTACATATACTTTATATTAATATTATATTTACGTTATGTTATTGCTTTGAAAATTCTATGCCTAGACGCTTTTTCATTCATTGCACCTTAGCGGAAATGATGTAATTAGTTCTTTTCATACAAGCGAATGTCGATATTTATTATATATCATGAAAATCAAACAGAACTTAACTGTGTTTCTGTTGTTTTTTAATTGATCAACACAAAAGCATTACTCTCTCTATCTATCTATTTCTCTACTTTTTTTTCTAAGAGTTGAGCATTCTGTTAGTAAAAACTTGCCGCATCTTCATCAAATGAATTTTTCATGCTCATATCTAAAAAAAAAAAAAACTAATTAAATAAAAAAAAAAAATAAACCTTACATCTATCGTAAATCATCTTCAACAAAAGACCATATAAAAACGATATATCTTTTTTTTTCCTTTCTATTTTTGTCAACAGCCTAGAAGAAGAGGAGAATGCGATAAACCCGTGTTACCAATAACCCAGAGCACTAGCACAGTTCCCCCTTCTTACATATTTCTGTTAAAATATAATTATGAATAAAATATATTAATATTATTCAAGATAGAACAAAAAAAAAAAATATTCAAAAATTATATGAGAATCGATGAAGAAAAATAGAACAAAGCGAGACATAATTTAAACTAGGAAAAATATAACAATAAAATTATAATGATATAACTATATGAAAAGAAAGCCGACAGTGTCTCTATATACAGCCGACCTCCGCATCAAAACATCTTCTATTTTTCACTTTTACTTTCTGTTCTTTTTTTTTCTCTTTCATTCACTATATTACATCCAACTCGATTTTCATGATTTTTATCTCGGTAGAAATTGTCAGTGTGTTCATACTGTTGCATTTAAAGTGGCAATTTGAGTAAAAACAAATACTTATATAAATTTTAAATCAAAGTATATATAAAAGAATATATAATAAATATATACGTAACGCGAAGTTTTGTCGGTCGAAGGAGGGTGATTGTTTCGTTTGTTAAAGCTTTATTCGACTTAAAATTTTTATTTGTATTAAAATTAAAAATAAATAATTTTTCTTTTCATCATTACTGAAAAAATTTTTGAATAATGATTATCAAACGTTAAAAAAAAAAAAATAATAATAATAAATAAATAATTGAAAATAAAAAATACTTTTCTATTGTTATTATTGAGCATATTACGAAAAAATGCTAGGTTGTTGTTTGCTGAACTTATAAGTAACGGTTAAAATTAATATAAAAATAAAAAATTAGCCTGAAAAATATAATTGTCCGAATAATCGTTTACTCGCGCTGAATAATTTAGTGCTATATGATATGTAAATACACGTTTACATTTACAAAGAAACGATCTTAAAATCGTTCATGAAATTCACGCATTGTATAGCACTGCCGATCTATAAAAATCTTGCCGTTAAAAAAAAACAGAAGAAAAGAAAAAAAGTGAATTTTTTTACAACTTAAATTCTTGCTTGAGCGCGATTTTGTCGATTTTCCGTACAATTAAAAATTCAATGGTTTGAATAAAGTAATTCGGAAAATGGTTAAATTGAATATTTTAAAATTAATACTGATGTAATCTAACTGATACTCAACTAATGTCTGTCTGTCTGTCTGTCTGTCTGTCTTTATCATTCGATAGAAGCTACGCTAAATAAAAATATTTAAAAAAAACTTACACCTCGTCACTATACTAAATAATTAAAATTCTCTTCATGTTATTAAACTTGTAAAAAAAAAAATAAAAGATAAAAAAAAATTTTAAAAACGTCGCAAAAAATAGTTAAATTATCGCATCTTTGAGCTACATCGTTTTAGATAAAAAAAAAAAGGAGGCAAACAACACACAATTTAAAGTAACTGTTGAATAAAATAATGAATAAAACTGGAAACCCAAGATCAACATCTAAAAATGAAATAAAAAAAGTAAAAATAAATAAATATATAAATCTAACTTTAAGTACATCTACTAAAGTTAAATTATAATCAAGAAAAAAAAAAATTTATTGAATGACAATACATGTGTTTTACGGAGTAATTTTATCGTTGTAATAATGAAAGGACTTGTAAAGGTTTTTTTTCTTATTCGATTATAATAAAAACGGAAAAATTAAAAAAAAAAAAAAAAGTGAAAAGTTTGGTGATAAAGGTACTATAAAAAATTAAATTTCATACGAAAGTTGTAGTTGTTGAAAAAATCTCCTCGAACGTTAGATTCTTTTATCTTTAGTAATTAATTGCAAACACTGCACTTTTTTTTCGTTAGATTTACAAAATCGTTTTTACCGTGAACGCGACCTAAGAGTGCATCGTTAAAGAAAGTAAACTGAATTATCAATAAAAATTTTTGTTAGATTATTTAAAATAGAAAAACAATGGCCATTCGAAAAACACCAGTAAGAAACGATTTTAAAACGACAAGTAGAAAATGAAACCTCGCGATAAATAACTTTTTCTATAGGTATACTTTAATCAAACTGTCAATTACAATTAATTAGAAGTTTCGAGATCCTTGGAGATCTTAAGGGTAGAAGTATATTATTATGCTCAAAAGTAATAGCAAAATTAAAAAAAAAAAAAAAAAAAAAATTAAATTAAATATATAAATACATAACTAAATACGACTGCTTACATACAGGAAAAGATTTAAAAAAAAAAAATGAGTATTCTCCAAGTCATAATAATATAAATCTAAGTAGATTTTTTCATATTCTACAATGACGTGTTTTAAGAAAGGGGTGTACTAAAACGCGAGGCGCAATGATGGAAAATCTCTGGTTAGAGCTAGTAATTTATTTGTTTATTTATTGATTTTTTTTTCGAATTATAGTCTTCATGTACATGTGCATAAAAAAAGTATATTCATTTTTTTGATCATATGTCATTTGTGTTTATTTTATACTTTTTGTTTTATCATTTGCCAACAAGACACCAACACTGACAAATTTATTTATATATCTATAAATAGATAATGAAACACAGACACGCCTTGTGTACATGTATTAGCAATTGCATTGGGAATAAAAAAAAGCTAAAAGTGCAAATAAATAAATTGTAATGTACACTGCAATAAAAAAAAAAAAAAAAAAAAAAAGTTTGTCAGAACCGTAAACTGATGTAGTTTATATTTGTAATGGTGCGTGCAGTGATGTGATTGTGTACTTTAAATAACATAATATTAATACGCAGTGCATTTTTAATAGCAGCAATAAAACTTTGCTTGTTTAGTCATTATGAAAAAAGTTTCATTGGTTTTTCGAAAAAGAAAAAAAAAAACTTTTGACAATGCAGCTTTGTTCATTCGTAAAAAGTGTCCATCATGATAAAAAAAAGTAATAATAATTATAAAAAAATACATGTGTTTTGTAAAGTAACACTTGAAAAAGACACACACTCGCCCACCCGAATAATCACAAATGTGTCATTATCGAATCACTGAACTCAACACCGTGATTTTGAAAAATAACACGTTTGTGATGTTAACACACTCACACTAAATCCCCGCGAACGCGTGTTAAAAAAGCTTTCCAAATCCCACTTTGAAAGAAAAAAAAAAAAAAAAACAGTCCACGTCACACTTTATTACCCGCAGAAGAAGATTGGGAGCGCGAGTTGGACGCCGAGCTCAAGGATTACGAGGTCGTACCTGGCCAGAACAGATCCAAGGACGACTGGGACGACGGACAGATCGACGAGCTGCTCAAGGACGACGAGGACCTCAAGTGAATCGTCTAAATCTCGATTTACCTTTTTCATTATCATAATTTATAGTTTTACACTTTACTATAAACTCACGATTTAAATAAAAACTTTGCTTGTACACCTTTTTCGTGTAGATACGGCTTTGCGGTGATGGATTTTTTTTTTTTTAACCTGAGCGAGATTTTGTAAAATCCGATTTTAATCCTTTTATATGACTCTTTGAGAATTTTGTTTTAATATATATTGCAAAAACTGACGATAAATTAAAAAATTTGTATCGTACTTATGTCTAAGATCATAATATTGATTTGTGTAATTATAATTTTATGAAAAATTTTAATGAATTTTTCAACATTTATGTTTGATTAAAATACTTAAGATTTTTTTATTTTTAATCACTCAAAGAGTGCAGCGAAGCGAATGAATCGAACGATATCAATTTTGCATTTCACTTTGTCCTTAGCGCTGAAAAAACCAAGCAGAGTTAATCAATAAGATTCATTTTGAACTTGTATGTACATAGAACCTTTTTTTTTCCTTCACGGGGACATTCAATGAGCAAAAAATAATAAAAGCGAAGTAAAGTAACCGTCTTATGAAAAGTCAGTATAATAAATCGATACATGTAACCGCACAAGTTTCAACAGGCCTTTTTCATAACAGAAAAAAAAAAAAAAAAAAAAACATAAAATGAAACTGAAAAAATGCAGTAAATAATAAAAAAAAAAATCTAAAGAATAAATTAAATTATGATGAAGGCTGCTTTTCCGGCTACTTATTAATAGCTATCGCGCGCTTTTCTGAATTAAGCTTCATGTAATTTTAATAAATAAAAGTGTATTTATGAATGGGAGTCGCGAATGAAAATTAAGAAGGTGCTGGATACCGATGAAAAACATTTTTTCTCAACATTCGTACTGTTCATTTCAAATAGTATCGATGAATTTTTTTCTTTGAAAAATGGTTTGTAAACAACAAAAAAACTCAAAAGGAAAAAGTAATTGGTAATGTTTGAGTTCTAAAAAGTAGAGTATGTCAGCGTATCGTCAGACAAATGCTCTTTAACTATGTAAATTCAACGATACAATTTAAAATTAGAAAATAAAAATATTTGTTCAAGTTTCCATGTACTTTTAACTGTAGTCGATGAATTTATTATTAACTATTTATTGATATGGATGATTATATTTAATGTATGATTGTAAAAACGTAAAATTTTAGTCTGTAATTATTTATATTAAATTTATTATTTCACATTGTTTATTGGTCAGTTTCTTTTTCATGTTCGAATTAAATAACGAAAATTATTTATTTAACTGACATATTGAAAAAAAATTAGTACAACAAGCTTTACAAAAAATTATAACTCCCTTTATGATTCATAAAATAAATTTCAACTAAAAAATTAAGCGCAAGGAAAATTTTCGTATTTCCATGACTGCTTCAATCTAGTATAGTTTTTGTTAAAAATCATTTGATTGTAATAACAAACAAACATAATTGACAACATGAACTTATTAATATTGAAACTGTCTGAAAAATTTGAAAATAAATTATGACAAATCTAAAAATACATGTTGAGTTGCATGATAGAATACGTGAGCAAAGCATAAACAAAGATAATAAGAATGTACGAAACTAAATATAGAGATAAATTTTTAACTATCTTGTCTTATGAAATAAAAAAAAAACTGCGACCCACCGCTGCGCTTAACAAATGTTTATATGATCGTGGTTTTGTATGGTTTTAAAAAACACAAACAATTGCAAGATGATATTTAACTGTTTTTTTATAACAATTAAATCAATTAATTATTGTCTTTTCAATTTTCTTTAAAGTATTTAGTTAATTCGTCTGTTCGCTTATCTCATAAAATAATATTTTAATCATAGCGAGAAAGAGAAAATTTGACCGTAAACATAGTGTTTTTTTTCTACATATCATGTTCTTATAGAAAATCTCATTTCCAAACTAGTTTTAATGTGATTATAATTTTCATCAAATCTTACTAAAAACTAAAAACATTTGGTTTATATTAAGTTATTATTTACAGATCTTTTTGATTCATCATCAATTGTTTAATTAAAGATGTAACTTGCATCTATATAATTTTTCTCATTACAATTTACTAAAAAATACAAAATAATAACTACCCGTGAGTCGAAGTACAGCCGTAAAAATGATGGTAGTAAGCATTTGTACATTATGTTGTTGTTCGTTAGAATTATAATGTACACATATAAAATAAAAAAAAAGAAGTAAAAATATGAATACTCTCACTTAATTAATTATTAAAAGCGCTCTTTGAGAATAAAGGAAACTTTTTATTTTATCCAATCGTAAAATTCTAACGCGTAATAAAAAGTTATGGATAAATAAATGAGTGGAATTTCCTATCTTTGATTGAAAAAAAAATACGATAACCCATGAAAACACGCAAAACTTGCCAAATTTGATTTTGAGGAATCGAATTGTTAGTCTCAAAAATTTTTTAAATATCAAGCATCATTTTATATTTCAAACATCCCGCAAGATTTTCGGGATTCTATGACAAACGCTGGACAGAAAATAGAATAAAAAAATTAAAAAATACTAATGATGATTTAAATGCCCACAAATAATTTTGCTTCATTTGCAATTATTTTTAAAAATACTTCGTATTAAATTAAAATTGCATTATATACATAAAAAAAAGAAAAAAAAAAAGGATATACATACTAATGTATTCTTAAAACTTTGCGTCATTCTTTAATTGGGCCTAATTCCCTCGGAAAACTAGTCACCGAGTGCATTAGCAGATAATTTTCGATTAATTGTGTATAACATTCCTTACCAGTAAGTGATAATGTTTAGTAAGTAAATTCATTTTTTTGCGCCAGCTGTAAAAGCGAGCGGTGTTATGAAAAAATTAGAAATTAATTATAATTATCGTATGAATTAAGGTTTAAAAAAAAAAAAAAAAAAAAAAAAAAAATCATGAGAAAGAAACAAAAAAGAGGCGATGAAAAATTATACGATACTTATGTATACATATATTATCAAATAAATATATATATGTTGTTGACTCCATTGAAAGTATGATAATTCATATACATATGTACCTAATGATAACAAAAAATATATAAATATATATTCAAGATACGCGCGATTCAGCAGCGGATAAGTTTAACTAGATGCAGATTGGAGTGCAGCTGTTACAACTGAGAGTAGAAGTAAAGGAATTTGATCGAGGAGAGTTACGAGATATACCTATTGTAAACAATGCCAACTCGTGTACCTTGTGAATAATAAAAGTCGAGTACACCTCTGATGCATTTTATTTATTCATTTTTTATTGTCAGTTTTGATTGGTTTTTTTAAAATCAGCTAAAAATACAGTTTTGAAATTCAGACAGAAAGATTTTACTGATTTAAAAATTAATTTTTATGATTATCATAAATAGTGAATTAAAATTCTTCGCTTAACTACGATATTAGTCATTTAAATTACCTATCAATCTTCATAATTATTGAAAAAAAAAAAACTCAAAACTTTAAAATATTTTTAAATAAAGTTTCAACGTTTGATACGACCTATAGACTTTAACTTTAAAATTTAAAGTCTCATTGCCTTACACTCTCAATCCAAACTTCTGAAACTTGAAGTCGTCGTTCACCTGCTGCTCGAATCGTATATGGCAAAGTCGCTCCAAGAGGAAGATGAACGTAGACAGGGCGACGCCAACGACGTAGATGGTCAGCAGAGGAGCCACGCTCTCGATACCGATGGGCGAGTTGACGACTTCCTTGGGTGTCTCGGTGCCGCGGAAGTACCAGTTCTTCAACTTTTTCACCACGCCGTTGTCCTCCAGCTTTCTCAGACTAAAATTCAATTTTGAAATACATTTTAATCGCTTGAGAGGTAAGATCGATATAAAATTACGTCGTATGACAGTAATTGAATTGACCAATGTAGGAAATGGAATTTTTTTTAAAACTCACTTGAAATTTAAAGATGTTATGTAGGGACTTCGTTTGGCCAGGGCGATAGTCAGACACTCGAACTGACCGGTCTCGATGAACGTCAGGGTGCAGGGTATGTAGTCGCTGACGCCCCGAAAAACCGCGTCGCTAGTGTAAAATCCAACATTTTCCTCGCACACCTGTCTTAAAATAATTTAGTGTTTGGAATAACATTAGTAAATCATAAGCACTTATTTATATATTAAAAATAACTTGAGATTTTTAAAAACTACTTTCAAAACTGTATGGGAAGAGTATTCTATTTCAACACACAATGTCAAGGTAAGTAATTAGTTAAAAATAAAGAAAACACGTCGTTTTAAGATCATTTACTCGCGGATTACTTTTTTTGAAAGTCACATTGGATGCTAAAATTGAGTGGAGCAAGTATAAATTTCACTACGCAAGCATGAAACAGTTGACCTGTTGAAAACCAGTGAACGGATCGGTCGGCAAGTTCCAAGGGTGCTTGAGCAGGGGCTGGAAGTACTTGAGCACTGGATCTCGTCCAGACTAAAGTGGACCAATAAACGTAATTAAAAATTAATCTTAAAATATTTTTTCGGTGGAAAAAAGTTACCAGTATGTAGCCGTAGTCGCTGCTGTTCTGGAGTACGATGAGCTTGTAGGATCCGTCCTTGGCGAAGCCCTTGGGATCGGAGAACGGCAGACTCGGGGTGAGCACGGTTATGTAGCTGGTGATCGAGGCCGAGTACACTGCCCAGACGATCAGGGCCAGAAGTATGGTGCTGAAATAGGCTACCCTCAACGGTGTCGCCACAGGAAACTCTTAAATTAACGTTTTTCAATCAAAATTTTTTTTTTAGGAATTGCAGTTTGAGAGAAATTTGAGTTTTTTTAGATTTATTTAGATTTTTTTAGAAGAAACATTATTTTGAAAATTGAAATTTACAAACTTATAATTCTTGTAATTTCCTCAAAAATTTAAAAAATGTCTTACTACAAATTTAAAAAGCTTACCAGGAAGTCCCTGTTGACAGAGTATACCCAGGACGTGGACAAAGTGCTCTATAACGTAGTTCGAGGTGGATTTTAGTAAAACTGACTCGTTTATAGAAAGTCTGATGAACGATATGGACAGCGAAGACAGTATTAGCACCACAGCCAGGACGGCCCAACAGTTCAATGAGAATGCCTGAAATTAAACGAAGTCAAATCCGAAGTTACAGCTTAACACGGGCTATTTAGTTTAAACTTATAATTAAAAATATTTTTCGGAAACTAAGCAAATTTTTAGCTTGAATTTTTTTTTAATTATTGGTACTTATGTAAAATATACGTTAAATTCATGCAAAACTAAAGCGTATAAAAATTTGTTTTTACAAAAATATTTTAATTGTAAGAAGAAGACGCTTGATTTTTTCATAATTTAACTATTTACAAGATGTGTACTTGAGACATATTTTTGATGATTTTTACTTGTACATACATATCTGCTTTATTAACCACTACTCGTCGAAACAAACAAATGAATAAATTAATTTGTAAAGAAAGTTGTCAAAATTAAAAATGTAAGCTCTCAAGTTTGCAACTGGACTTTGGTAAATTTACCCTGAAGTACGCGGTCCACTGAACGTGAACGTTGTCCGGCTGCTTGAAATATACGCGGTTTCTGGACAGCAGCAGCGGTTTCATGAATTCTACATAGTCGAGCCGAAATTCCGACAGAGTCATTGGAGCCACGACCACGTCGACCTCGCCCTCGGTCAGGAAGCCGATGAGGCCCATCCACTTCCCGGTGTCCTCGTTCCATTTTCCAAAGGCATCCTCTTGCTTTACCCTGGACACCGTAAAATTAGTCGAGTTTCTGAGCTCCTCGAACAAGTCCTCCAGGAAACCTGTCATTTTTTTGTTCCTCTCCGATGTTAGATTCGTGTGCTGAAATCATATTTTTCCATGTTGCAACTTTTAAATCGAATTTTGAAAGGTTTAAGAAAATTATTTTTTTTTTTTTTAAGATGAGCACAGTTTTTAAGTCCGAATCCGAGTTCTAGAATTTATAAAAAAGACTCACGAGTTTAAGAGACTTAACACCGAGACTCGTAATTTTAGGAACTCGAACTTGAAAATTTCGAGTCTGAATCTTTTAAATACATAGAATATTTTTGAAATGTAATTTAAAAAAAAAATTTGTTTGTTTCCGGGCTTACGTGAGTACAATTACCTAGTTACTCACCGTGGCAACCCTGATGTTCTTCCCCAGCAAGTCGAACCGTTTCTCGTGGTGACTCTCCTTCTTGTAAACCATCCCGGACTTAAGTCCCCAGTACCCGAAGGTCAGAGTCTCGGTGCGGTTGTCGAAGACCGAGTACCACTTATTGAGCTTCCTGGTGCCGTAGCACTTGACGATAATCCTCGAGTTGAAGACCAAATGGAAAGGATTGCCCCCGGTCGGGTCGTGGCAGGTCTCGTTCACGTCCTTGCTGATGAACTTGGTGAACACGACAAGCCACACGTGGAAGGACATGTCGTGCTCGGCCGTCGCCGCTCCGAAGTTCAAGAAGTTCGTGCGAGATGTTATGAAGACCACGAAAAGCGACTGCATCTTCAAGGAAAGGCTCAGGCTCGACTTTTTCTTTATCCTGGAGTATTGTATCGCCTGCGTTCTTATGCAACGACCCGAGAAACCTCTCATGAAGACTGCTATGTTGTACGGGGTTGAGAAGGCTGGGTGATTTGCGGAATCAATTTTTTTTTGTACTTTGTTGTTCATTACATGACTTTAAAAATTTTGATAATAATAATAATTTAAAGTAAAATCATGAGAGTGAAAAATGTAATAATAATTTCATTGGGTAATTTGTTATTATTATTTAATTTAAATTCACTGTATGGAGTCATTATTGTCAAAAAATCTAATATTGTGTTTAAAAACTTCCATTCTTGTGCATAGAAATTTTTTTCCATATGTTTAATTATGTGAAACAAGGCTAAAGACAATTTGTATTAAACAGAAGGCATATTTTCAGAAATTTAATTGGTTGTAATGTTCGAAACTATAAATATGAACATTCTTTAAAATAAAAACTTGAAAATATTTTTTAAATCTACTATTAGTCCATAAAATATTTTGGCAACTTTCAAAAAAACACATCGATTTAAAAGTACTTAGTCTTCGGAAAGCCTATTACTCGAAATGCTTACTCTCAGAGTTATCGTCGTAAAGGAGGTAAATTCCAGTCGACCTGAAGTACTTTCTCACGTCTGCTAAAAATGAAACGTAAACGTCGGTGTCGATCTCGATGCCCCTGTGCCCGAGTGACCAAACCAAGACGACCTGACAAAAAATCACGGCGAGCAACATTTCGTTTACTCCCATTGAAAAACTATTTTCAAACCGTTTTGCAGGTGAAAAAATCCCACTCGATTAACTTCATAGTGATTTTTCATAACACGAAACGTTACCTTCGTCAAATATGCAGTAATGTACTTTTCACACTGAAGTTTATCCTAATCTGCGATCAATGATTTATTAAACTGCTTGATAAGGCTGTTGGATAAAATTATTGAAGTTCGAGAGAAAATTTACGTCAAATAGTAAAAGGTGTGATTTTTTTATTCCTGTACTTAGGAAAAATAAAAAAATTCATTCATTACTGATTTAATTCCGATCAAATTTTTTTTATTCATTCATAAAATAAGCAAAGTTAAATTAAAAAGTTAATATTCTAATTAAAATTTTTTGTTTAAAATTATGTCTGTAAAAATAAAAAATTTGCCAATAGTTACTACAAAATATTTTTTTTATTCCCTCGTTAGAGATTTATGTATGTTTTATCTGAATGATAAATAAAAAAAAAAAAAAAACAACATAATTTACAGTTAAAAAATAATTTATTTTATTTCTTTTTTATGATTCATGTTTATATTACAAGCATAGTTGAACAATAATAATTGAACTAAACAAATTTTCTTCATACACTTATGAAAAAATTTTGGAATAAAAATAATGAAAACAAATTAATAAAATTTAAACTCAAGTTTACATGATTGAAACTATGACAATGAAAATAGGAAAATTAACTTTATACATAGGTGGTTTATTCCCTTGGCATGTGTGCACTACTTGAATTACAGATAAATAACAAAGTATATTTAAAAAATAATTATTGCTTTGGAAGTTTGTACAATCCACCCGAGTAGAGTAGCTGGTGTTCCCTGACCTTTTTGTCAAGAAAGTGCCTGAGCTCAGGCAGTCCACACTCAACAGCTCCGGAGCCCTGGGACGCAAACATCTTGAGCATCTGGTGAATTCGCTCGAGTGGCATGGAATCCAGATTAGTGAGCATACCAACGATGTAAGACCAAAAGACCTGCAGCTCCTCTTCCCTTTGGTCGCTCGCCGAAGCCATAACGCTCTCCAGTTCCTCGTCGTCGATGATTTCCAGCGCTGCTCCGCTCAAGTTGTCGTTCTTCGGGCTGCTTGAGCTGCACTCCTCCTGCAGGGTAAACGTACCTCGACTCGTCTCCAGGAGCAGAGCCTGCGATACCCAATAGCCTATTTTACGGCGCAATACCGTTGTGGGCACGTGCATAACTTCGCTGAGTTGATCCAGGCTCCACTCGCTCTTATCCTGAAAGTGCAGAATTATGGTCGCGTGGATCGGCGATACGTTTAGATTGAGTTTACGGTCCTGCGTCTCAATGTCGATGTTTACGTTTCCCAAGTGTGACTTCCAACAGAGCGTTCTACTGCCTTTGAGAGTCTCAAAAGCTTTAACGTACTTTTTCAACTGCTGCTGCACTAGATTTGGAAGTTCGAGTTTCCAGTCTTCCTTGAACGGAGGCCAAAACTGAGCTGATAATATCAAGGCAGAGGTAGAAAAAATTGCAGCTTCTGATTTGTAATTATTGTCATCTTTGTGGATGAGGTCATTGATTTTTTTAGAATCACATATGTCCTTGATCATGACCTCACAATAATGTAACTGTTGATCACCAAAACGTCTCTTAAGCAGTTCCAAATAACGCTGCTCGCGCTCTGTCTGATAGTTTAGCTGTGTCAGCAGCCTATCGGCAAGTAAAGTTCGATACTCATTCACAAATAAGTCCTGACTTCCATATATATTTACAAGCATGGATATAATGTCAGAGTCACGACGAAGACTCTTGGAGGTTGTGGCAACTTCACTTGGATCTGCATCTACTGGATCCGGAGACCAACTTTCCCAATCTTCTTTATCATTTTTTTGAAAAGAGCAATCATTGTGGAGTTTTATGATTCCTTCACCTTTCACTAACTCGTCAGCTAATTCACTAGTGCTAGATTCATCAAGTAATCCACTGACTACGCACCTTACAGTATCTTCTCTGCCTCTTAAATAAACTTTTATAGGTTCAGTTATAGTTTCCAATAACACACCAGTTGGATCCAGCTGCCTCAAAGCCTTTATAGCTGCAATGTAAGCTGTTAATATATCCGGTGTACTAACTCCAGGATGTAACAATCGTGTTTTTAAAGCTTTTCTTAAAGACAGCATTAGATGTTTCCTAAGATTTGTACGCTCCAAACATTTACGCAGATCATCTATAGCAGGTTTTGAGTCTGGAAAATCTATAACAATATTAAAAAGTTGGTCAATTCTAATTCTTGTATAAGTTTCATACAAAAAATAACAAAGTTTTTGCTTGAATGTGTTGATGGCGTTCTGAATTTTAAAATCCAGAGACATTGATTTTGAAGATCCTCCAGAATAAATTCTTGTAAGCCAATTTACAACCACAGTTTCTAACCAATTTTTCAAAGGTTCTATTTGAGATCTGTCAAATGCTTTATTACAAATATTGCTAACATGACTTTCAATTCTAATATGTATTAAAGACGTCAGTATACTACCTACTAACCTTTCAAGTAAACCTAGTTCAATTAATTTTTTATTTGTTTCATGAAAAATATCAACAATAGTTTGACATTGACAATTATTTTGCTCTTGACCACAACCTTCACAAAATTCTGAGAAAGTATTTTGCGAATCATCAGCTGTTGCTGAAGCTTCAATATTGCAGAATACATTGAATGCAGTCTTGTAAAAGTGTTCAACAATAACGGAATGATACAAGGGAATCTGTCCTAATAAAGAACTTTTTATGAGAAGCTTAAAATAATCAACAGTTGATGTCCTGCTGTGCATACAATTTACATTTTTACAATGCCCATTGATATCTAATTTTCTAAAAATTGGTAACAACATGCTTGATTCAATATACAGTTGATCGACAGCAACCTTGAAATTCTGAAATCCATGTTTTTCATCATGGTCATTAGCATCTATAAATTTGGACCAAAATTTTGGAGCAACACTTCTTCTCATGTACTCCTCTATCTTAGGAATGATGATACTTTGAATGCAACAGTTTGATGAACATGCCTTCAAACTTTCTTGTAAATTTGTTATTACATTACTTTGATCTAACTGAACTCGATTGTGAGCACTCAAATTAAGATCTAACCATTGTTCCAATACACTTAGATTATGAATAATTTTTGACTGCTCGTCCATCATGAAGTTTGATTTACTGAAAATAAAATTAATAAACAAATAACTCTTAAGTAAAGGTAAATTTTTGAAATATTTTTGTTTGTATTTTTTGCGTGTATAAGGTTATGATGACCTGTGTACAGAGTACAGACTTACCATAATAATTAGTGCCAAAAAATTTTTAATTATCAGTGTTACCATCAGTAAAACAATTAAAAATTTATCTTAAAAAACTTTTAAAAAGTATGTACCATAGTTTATATACTGAAAACATTCGAAAATAAAGCGCCGGTGTTTGCCTTTTTACTTTGGAAGTTTGGACTGTCGGCTGCTCTCAGCTCACGCTGCCGCCCTGCCGGTTTCTCCTCGGATCTTTTGATTGGCTGACAAACATTTAAAACAACGATCATATTTTTCAAAAATATTGTTTGTATAAAATTAATAAAAAAACTCATCAGAGTTTAAAATTTTTGAAATTATGAAAAAGTTTTTTATATGCATTTAATGTAATTAATAATCATAAAAAAAAATTCTTTGAAAATCAGTATAATTAATTGCTTTTCTTCTCTGCGTTTTAAGTTTTTCTACTATTCAATGTCATCTACAAAATGTCATGAAAAATATTCTGAAAGTATCTATCTAAACATTCCTCAGAGAAAATCGAGACGAGGAGAGCTACTCGGTTCTATTACAAAGCTTTCGCTTTGAATTCATTGAGTTTCATTCCATGAAGAATTAGGTATCTCATAGGGGTTCCAATGAAGGACCGGTCCCCTCAACTTAACTAGTACGCTGCAGATTTAGGGTGCATTTTTCAAAAGTTAATACATTCCAAAGAGCAGAAAGGGGGAGAGTCTCTGCGGCGGTACACAACGGCCAACGGCAGCTGCACTATGGTCATCGACCGTTGAATTTTGAAATAATCGTCGGGTAAAACTCCATTCAAAATTCTGGATACTGTTTTTTTTCGTAAGATTCAACGATTATTTCGAACTCGATTTCGAAATTCAAGCATTGTAACAAAGTGGTATTTACTACGTCTAAGAACACAAAAAAGTAGAAGTTTGAAAATGAACAACTGTTATAACTAGAGCGTGTATAAATTATTTAACTTTGTTTAATAAGATTTTATAAATCTGTTCATTTATAAACCTACTGTCCTTTGGGATCATCATATCAATTTGAAACGTATTCATTTTATCAAACAAAATTATATACAAATTCAACGAAAACAATTTATTCGCAAGCGTGCATGTGCCTAAGAAAATATAAAACTACCTTATACCTTACCCTCAAAAATTTTTCAGAGAACGAATGAAATTTATTGTTGAAAAATAGTAGAATAAAACTATAGGTACATAAGATATTTACGTAATTTATAATTCTAATTTTTAATTTTTCGGATTCATAATTAGCAATCGAATCATCATATATTTGCGGGCTTAATTAGAATCAGAGGAGTAAAGTATTAAATATCTAAGTCATAATTAAAAAAAAAAAAATTTTCTTTCATATAAACATACTAAATTTGTTTAAACGTTTGAAATATTTGTTGGCCCTTAGAAGGGCCGGGTGTTTGAATAAATAATTGGATGTTGAAAATTTAAGCACGTTCTCCACGGATACGACGGGCCAGCTGGATGTCCTTGGGCATGATGGTCACACGCTTGGCGTGGATGGCGCACAAGTTGGTGTCTTCGAAGAGACCGACGAGGTAAGCCTCGCTAGCCTCCTGGAGGGCCATCACAGCCGAGCTCTGGAAACGCAGATCGGTCTTGAAGTCCTGGGCGATCTCACGAACCAGACGCTGGAAGGGCAGTTTGCGGATGAGGAGTTCGGTGCTCTTCTGGTAACGACGGATCTCACGAAGGGCGACGGTTCCTGGCCTGTAACGGTGGGGCTTCTTTACTCCTCCGGTGGCTGGTGCACTTTTACGTGCAGCCTTGGTGGCCAGCTGCTTCCTGGGGGCCTTGCCTCCGGTCGATTTACGAGCGGTCTGCTTGGTACGAGCCATTTCGAATGAGTCTTCTGCTGCGGACGCGAGTCTGACAGAAAATATTTTTCGGAGCACGAAACACGAGTATTTATAAACACGAGCAGAAGAGATTCCAGCGTTTCGGAGCATGCTCAGCTGATCGAGGGTGGGGGAAGCACAACTCACCAATAGGGCATAAAAGCGGTCGCTTTGATCGTTTTCGGCATCATTCGAGTCTTTGGTCTCGCTTAGTTATTCTCAGTATTCAACATGACTGGTCGTGGAAAGGGAGGAAAGGGATTGGGAAAAGGAGGCGCCAAGCGTCACAGGAAGGTGTTGCGTGATAACATCCAGGGTATCACCAAGCCCGCCATCCGTCGTCTGGCTCGCCGTGGTGGAGTCAAGCGTATCTCCGGACTTATCTACGAGGAAACTCGTGGTGTCCTGAAGGTGTTCCTTGAGAACGTAATCCGTGACGCCGTCACCTACACCGAGCACGCCAAGAGAAAGACCGTCACCGCTATGGACGTCGTATACGCCCTCAAGCGTCAAGGCCGTACCCTCTACGGTTTTGGCGGTTAAATAACATCTTAATATTTTTATTTATCAACATCAATTTATTATAAACACCCCGGCCCTTCTGAGGGCCAACAACTATTATCAAAACGTTATGAATAAATCTATGTACCAAATAATAATTACATGCAATGTGCATTCTTCCACGTAAATTATTTTAATTTTGCTCGTTTAATCTAAACTGGGATTTTAAACAAGAAACATTGTTTTTGTAGTCTTGAGCATTCACGTTAGCTCCTAAAAAATGTTATGAAAATAATGAAACGCCCCTCTTACAATATTTGGCGTTTTTTGCATTAGCATCAGCTCCTCGATTAACTCTTAATTTTGCATTAGAATAAGCTCCTCGATTAACTCTTAATTTTGCATTAGTATCAGCTCCACGATTAACTCTTAATTTTGCATTAGTATCAGCTCCTCGATCAGCTCTTAAATAACGTGGCATATACAAATTATTTAATGTATCGTGTGGTAAACGCTTATTATGATACATTTTTTTAGAAAATAAATTCCGTTGAAACTTGATAGTAGTTTAATTCATGGGAAATTTTGTTATATTTCCAGCTTGAGCGAAACAGTAAAAAAAACTTTTCAATCAAGAATACGTGTTCCTAATACCTAGTTACAAATATTTTAAGTCTTGTATTTGTAAAAAATTAATCTGGTTTTAATGTTAATTCCAGTACAAATAATATTTATCTAGTTTCAATTTTTTTTCTTGGCTTGATTGTAAATATCAATAAAATAATTGATTTTTCTTTAAAAGGTGTCTAAATATTTAAAAAAAAAAGGATTCAATTGAAAAATAATAATTAGACCAAAATTTTATGTATGTGCTATATTATTGAACTTTATTAAATCTGTTTACCTTCTTTTTTTGATAATTTTGTACATTAATAAAAGCACCATCATTCAATGGATAGCAAAATAGTATTTGAAAAAATATTGTATGTAACAATAGCAAATTAGTCGAATATTGATTAAATTGATAATTTTGTCCATTAAAATAAGCACCACACTTGAATCATATCGACGATCTTAGCGAAACATCCTACAATTCAAATCATATTATTATCTCATGTTACACCATTAGTGTTAAATAAATAATTTGTCAAATACGTTTCTTAACTATTATATTGAATAAAACTATCTAAGTTTGATAATATCTAGAGCAGGTTTTTATTGTTTTATCCATTGATGTTGACACCTAGCTTGAAATGAGTATAATTTCACGTCATACAGAAGTAATATCATGTCGGGATTATAACAAACAATTTGTTGAATACGTTTTAATTTTTTTGTTGGCCCTCAAAAGGGCCGGGTTGATGGTTATTTAAACAAAATTGAGGAATTTATTTGGAGCTGGTGTACTTGGTGACAGCCTTGGTGCCTTCACTGACGGCGTGCTTGGCGAGCTCACCAGGAAGCAGAAGCCTGACGGCGGTCTGGATCTCCCGGGAGGTGATGGTAGACCTCTTGTTGTAGTGGGCCAACCTGGAGGACTCGGCGGCGATGCGCTCGAAGATGTCGTTCACGAAGGAGTTCATGATCGACATAGCCTTGCTCGAGACTCCGGTGTCGGGGTGCACCTGCTTCAACACCTTGTAGATGTAGATAGCGTAACTTTCCTTCCTCTTCTTGTTACGCTTCTTCTTGTCTCCCTTGGAGATGTTCTTGACGGCTTTGCCAGCCTTCTTGACTGCCTTTCCGCTGGTTTTGGGTGCCATGGCGAAGTTTGGTATTCGGATGCAACGAAACGAATGATGGTGTCCCAAAGTTCGGTCCCCTTATTTATTTCAGAAACGTCGTCTGCTGCTAGCCAACCAGCGTTGGCGTCTGCTAGATTGGAGCAGCTGATTGGGGCGGCGTCAGCTGGCTGCAGCAGCTGATTGGTGCGGTGTCAGCTGGGTGGAGCCAATATAAAAGAGCAACTTAACCGCTCAAAACATCAGTTTGTTTTCGTTCGTCTTACCGTAAACACACCAAACTAAACCAAGATGTCTGGACGTGGCAAAGGTGGTGGCAAGGTCAAGGGAAAGTCAAAGACCAGGTCGACCCGTGCTGGACTTCAGTTCCCAGTCGGACGTATCCACCGTCTGCTGAGGAAGGGCAACTACGCCGAGCGCGTCGGTGCCGGAGCCCCTGTCTACCTTGCAGCCGTCATGGAATACTTGGCCGCTGAAGTCTTGGAGTTGGCTGGTAACGCCGCCCGCGACAACAAGAAGACCAGAATCATCCCCCGTCACTTGCAATTGGCCATCCGTAACGACGAGGAGCTGAACAAATTGTTGTCTGGAGTGACCATCGCCCAGGGTGGTGTCCTCCCCAACATCCAAGCCGTCCTCCTCCCCAAGAAGACCGAAAAGAAGGCTTAATTTTTCAATTTTTTTTTTTTTACCATCAACCCGGCCCTTTTGAGGGCCAACATATATTTCAAAACGTATAAAGAAAGTATTTATTTGCACTTGTAGTTATGAATATAATTTTTTTCTTTTTACTACTTTGGTAGTATACTTTTGTATACAAAAAATTATTTGTACAAAAAAGATCTAGTGACTTTTGTAGAATATTTATAACCAGGAAAAATTTTGTACAAAAATTTTTTCAGCACATTGTGTAAAAATAATTGTTGATTAAAAAAAAAAAAAAAAAAAAAATTTTGTACAAAAAAAAATACTTTTCTGCCTTAATTGAAAATATTTTTTGTAAAAAAAGTTATATGTATAAAGTGATTATTTCTGCCTGTATTCAATTGAAAATTTTTATACAAAAAACAATACACATACTATTCTTTACTTTGAATCCAATAACTCCCCTAGCTTTACTTGGATCTTTTCACCCTCATTCCAATAACCCATGCCAAATAACCCTCCTAGGTTTAGTTGGATCTAGCTGTAAATTAAATCCAATAACCCTCCTAGCTTTTACCCTCATTCCAATAACCCTTCTAGATTCATTTAATTATTGCTTTTACCTTAAATCGCTTTTTTAATTTTACTTCGATACTACCTTTTACCTTAAATCCCATGCCCATCCCAAGTAACCCTTGGTTTTTTTATCTAAACACTGTCTTTTATTTTTCAATTAGTTACTAATCGGAAAGGAAAAAGTTATAAGATTTTTGGTTAAATTAAAAGCTAGATCCAAGTAAACCTAGGAG
Organism: Encarsia formosa; assembly: GCA_038277355.1. Classification (NCBI taxonomy): domain Eukaryota; kingdom Metazoa; phylum Arthropoda; class Insecta; order Hymenoptera; family Aphelinidae; genus Encarsia; species Encarsia formosa. Next base: position 24,449,012 of record CM076188.1, on the reverse strand, counting down.
GGTTATTTGGGTTGGATTATTGGATTTAAGATTAAAGCTAGATCCAAGTAAACCTAGAAAGGTTATTTGGTTTGGGTTATTGGATTTAAGGTAAAAGCTAGATCCAAGTAAACCTAGAAGTGTTATTAGGTTTGGGTTATTATTGGGTAAAAGCTAGAACCAAGTAGACCTAGGAGGGTTATTTGGGATGGATTATATCATTATTGTTTTTTTGTACAAAAACTGTTTTTGTCCAAAAATTTTTCCTGGTGATAAATATTCTACAAAAGTCACTAGATCTTTTTTGTACAAAAAAGTTTTTGTATACAAAATCACCTGTTTAGCCACGTCCTAAATATAATCTTTTATTAAATTCTGAAGTTTACTGAAAATAAATTTCTCATATTTATTTTAGAAAAAAAAAAAAATTATGTAAGTAGGTATGTGATCAAGAAAATAAGTATATTTTTGAGAATATGTTCTGAATTTTTATGTTTACCTAATTTTGAACATATTTTTTCTTTGATTCAAATTACTTAATTCAGCAGCTGTTTAGAAAATATATTTTCAGTAAATTATGAAGTAAATAATTATAAAATTACCTGATATAAAGTAAATTCATTTTCTAACAGTCTATAACATATATACAGCAGTATTCAATGGCTTCAATATATGGCCACTTTTTATCAAAAATATATTTAAGAACTTTTTTCAAGTTTGTCTAGTTTATTTACAGCATTCTAAATCCTGGTATTGAATGCTTACTATTATAATCAATCACAAATAGTCATGATTTGAAATAATTTTTATTTTTTCATGAGTCCTATGGAGTATAAATTTAATTGTAACAGTTTAGAATATTTTTTTTTTGTACTAAATTTATTATTGTTAGTTTTTTGCTTCAAACGTTGAAAATCTGGTTTCTTTTATAAAATAAATGTATTTTTAAATCCTGAAAATTTTTCAAGTTTTTTAATCTTATCTAAGACCTAATCTTATCCAAAATGTCATTGTTATGAATCTGTTAGAAAACTTTCGATTCTATTTTAAAATTTAACACACATGAGATCTTATTTGTTCTAGGAGATTATTCAATTGAGACCAGATAAATTTAATTTAATAATGCAAGTTGAAAGAATTACAAAGCATGACACTTGTAGCGTAAATTCAAAAATTTTTTAAAGTAGACATCTCAAGTTCCAATTTGAAGTATTCCATTATTCCTACATGACCAAGAAATTTTAACTTAGTTTAGAAACACCCATTTCAAATATTCTTTTCAATATAAAAATTTTATAGGAGAAATTTTATTTGAAATGTATTAGATAACACAAAACTTATCACATTTTTTGACAAATATTTTTCACTGAAAAAAAAAAAATTATAAAAATTCTGTATTTTACTTTAGTTGAATTTAAAATAAGACGAATTATTACCTATTACACTATATCTATTACAAAAATATTGTTTGTTCTCAATCTTTTTTAACTTGTTTCTTATTTTAATCTTACGGAAACTATTCAATTGGTTGTGATACATAATCTCTATGATATATGACATACTTGTAAAATTCAGAATTTTTGTTAGTTTTTATTTTTAAAACAAAAATCAATCATTAATTATAACAGCATAAACTTACAATTAGGGTGAGTATATCTATCCATGTACAAGATCACCAAGATCACTATATATGGAGCCCGAGGTTTTCAAAGAAGCCCATGGTAACGTGGTGCACCAGTGTATAAGGTATTTTCACGCATGAAAACCGAAAATAAGGAACAAAATTCCGATTTCTGTATTCCAGCCGGGAAGTAGCATTTCCTGGCCGCTGCGCGCCCCGGCCTTTGCTACTTCCCGGCTTCGTCGTGCAGAAAAATAGTATACACACCTTGTCCACGAATAAGAAATGTCTCAAATCACATGTTTCTCGACCTTGGCTACGCCTCGGCCGAAAAATACATGTGATTAATTGAGACATTTTTTACTCTCGTGGCCTAGGTATGTAATCTACTAATTTTCAGGTTAGAATGCGTGGGGAAAATATTTTTTCAACATTTTGCAAGTGCGAGCATATGTAAAACTGTAATTTTAATATCAGCTTTTCATGTATGTAGTCTGTGTGTGAATATCAAATTTGTGAAAAGTTCGTAGTATAAAATATGTACATAATCATGACAAAAATTCATATTAATAATTTAGACGGCATCAAAACTCACCATATTCCAGCTTCAAAGTTTCGGCACCGAATTTGCTTTTTTACGATGCGCAGTCGACACCCGCGGACGGGGCCCCAGTCCCCACCGCCCCCAATGAAGATTTGTTTTAGCCAATCGTAAAGTTACCTCATTCGTGAAGTTAAGTGTCTTCGAATGCGTCATGCTCGAAGAAGTTATGGTATTATAAGGAGTGCGTGTTAATTAATCAACCTTTTTTTTTCATTGTGTATAGTTGATTAATTAAGAAATTCAAAGAATTAGCTTACACCAGCTTACACTGTTCAAGGTTTGTTTGAATCAAGTATCAATGTGGTATTTTAGGGTTCAGGCACGTCAAGTTACCAGCTTGACGGGCGGTTGAATTTGACTTAGGCGTGTTCTATATCAGTGAGTGAGAAAAGGGATTGATAAATAATAAAAGCACTTGCTAGGTTAACTGTAGTTTAATGATAAAATGAAAATTAATGTTGACTGATTACAAGTTAAGAATGTATTTAGTTTAAGTGAATATAAAGATTATTTTGACCAAGCTACTCGGTTGAGCGTGGCTTGGGCTCTGCACGGCGTGCGTGGCGGTGCAAGACTGACTAGGGGGGCCCCCTGCGAACAGGGACGCTCAGGCCCAAAAGGGCCGCCTTGCTGCATCGGTGTTGGTGTGTGCGCTGTCCATGAGCGCCGCACAGTACACAGCGCGCGGTGCCAGGTTCTGCTTGCGCGGTTGCCGCTGTGCTTGTTGTGGCGGGTTTCCACGGGTCGCCACAGCTACCCCCTCTCCAGAGAGCTTCGCAGGACGAAGGAGCGAAGGGAGCGAAAAATGAACTTTCCGTGGTGGCTTTTGCTGTTGCTGAGGAGCTTGTTGTTGTTGCTGTTGCTGCTGAGGAACTGAAAAGAGTTGTTGAAGTTCGTGGCCAAGGTTCCACTGGAAAGGTTCTTGCTGAGATGACGAAGGAGTAGATGTTTGTTGTGGCTCAGACTCCGCGCTTGGTTGTTGTTGTCGATGAGGGGTAGTTTGATGCTGTGTCTTAGATTGTTTTGTTTGTTTTTGTTGAGGAGCAGCTTGTTGCCGTGGCTCAGACTCGTTGTTGCCCTGGGTTGAGGTTGAGGGCTGAGGTTCAGGATTTTGGCTGTGCTCCACCTGTGGTAACCTGACATGATCCAGACGTTCCAGGTATGCAGGCTTAAGTTGGTCAGTGGAGACAGTTTTTTCTGCACCATCCTGGTCGATGACGTAGCGTTTTTCGTCTAACCTCCGAATGACCTTATGTGGTCCTGTGTACGGAGGTGTCAGCATGGGCTTGACTCCGTCGACACGACGAAAAACGTGTGTGCTGGTGGCCAAGTCCTTGAAGACGAACTGCTTGTCCGGCTTTATGTGATGTGCCGAGGGTACAGGCTGCAAGGCTTGGAAATGTGCACGGATTTTCTGCAAGAAAGTGACTGGGTTTACTGGTAAGTCACGAGTGATAAAAAACTCACCAGGAATGCGGATGGTTGCTCCATATAGCATTTCAGCTGGTGACGCGCCGAGGTCCGGCTTGTAAGATGTTCGTAGACCAAGCAGAACTGTCGGAAGGATCTGGGTCCACGGGAATTTGTCAGAGTGACACATGAGGGCGGCTTTCAGTGTCCTGTGCATCCGCTCACACATGCCATTTGATTGTGGGTGCCAAGAAGTCGTTCTGATTTTGTTGGAAAGTCCCACTAGACGGCCAAGGGACTTGAAAAGATCTGACTCGAACTGACTTCCTTGATCTGATGTTATGGTGATGGGGGTACCGTATTGACAGATCCAGTGTCGGTACAGCTCCCAGGCGACTGTTTCGGCCAGCATGTCCTTCATGGGTACTGCTTGTGGCCATCTGGTGAAGCGATCCACGATGGTGAGACAGTATTTGTAACCGTCGGCGGGTGGTTGCAGAATAATGTCGATGTGGATGTGGTTGAATCTCGTGCCAGGAACAAGGATGTGTTGTGGTGTTGTCCTGTTGTGCCGAGATATTTTTGATTTTTGGCATGGAACGCATTCGCGCGACCATCGGATGGCGTCTTTGCGAATACCAGGCCAGACGAATTTTTGTGTCAGCGCTCGAGCTGTCACTCGACCGCTGGGATGAGCTTGACCGTGGATGACGTCGAATGCAACCCTGCGCAAAGATGCGGGCAGGTAGGGTCGCACGACGCCAGTGGAGACGTCACAAATGACGGGGTTGTCCTCCAGGTCCAGTAGTTGCAGGTTCAGCGAAGTTTGTCCGATCACTTGCTCCAACTCGTTGTCCAGTTGCTGTGCTGCACGGATGGTGGCGGCGTCGAGTAAGGTGGGCATCGTGATTGCATTGATGCGGGAGAGAGTATCCGCTGGAACGTTGTCCTCACCTTTGATGTGTTCAAGCTTGGTGTTGAACTGCGATATGAAGTCGAGCTGGTGCAGGACTCTTGGTGACAAGTCTTCGCTGGGTCGTCTGTGGCTGTTTTGTACCAGTGGTTTGTGGTCGGTCCGGGTTCGGAACTCACGACCGTCAAGTATGTGTCTAAAGAACTTGATGGCAGCGAAAACTGCAAGTAGTTCTCTATCGTAAGGGCTGTACTTCTTCTCTGTGCTCGTGAGTTTGCGAGAGAAGAAACCCAACGGCTGGATGATGTTGCCTTCGTGTTGCTCAAGTGTTCCACCGATGGCGACGTCTGAAGCATCTGTTGTTAGCACCAGCTGTCCAGTTGGTGAAATATAAGCGAGTTTTGTGGCTGTGATGAGTGCTTGCTTGCACTGTTCAAAGGCTTCAAGTGTTTGCGGAGTGTGAATGATGCGTTTCATGTCACGTTTCTTGGTGGAGCCTTTGAGACAGTCATTGAGGACGGCTTGGTGCTGTGCTGCATGCGGCATGCTCGATCTGAAATAATTTATGGTGCCTAGGAAGGCGCGCATGGCATGACAAGTTTCAGGCAAGGGAAAATTTTTTATTATTTCAACCTTGGCATCTGGGGCTGAGTAGCCAGTGCTAGTGATCTTATGACCTAGGAATATTACCTCTTCTTGACCGAAAGAGCACTTACTGGCGTTCATTGTCAGACCGTATTTTGCTAGTCTCTCGAAGATGATTCGCAGGTGTTCGAGGTGTTCTTCGTGCGTCTTTGACATTACCATAATGTCATCTATATACCAGACGACGAAGTCCAGGTCTTGAAAAATTAAGTCTGCGAAACGTTGAAAGGTCTGGGTGGCGTTTTTGAGACCTGGTGGCATTCTCAAGAAGACCCAGTTCCCGAAGGGCGTCGAGACGGCTGTCTTTGGTACGTCCTCTGGCGCCACAAGGATCTGGTAGAAGGCTTTCTCGAGATCGATGACGCTGAAAATTTTGTTACCGTGAACTTTAGTGGCAAGCAGGTCTTCGATCCGAGGAATGCTGTATTTGTCCGGTATGGTCTGGTTGTTGAGCCATCGGTAGTCTCCGGTTATGCGCCAAGAACCATTTTTTTTCTGCACCAGGTGGATGGGGCTGGCGTATGGACTGTTGCAGCGCCTGATGATGCCGTGGTGTTCAAGTAGCTTGAACTCTCGCTTCGCAGCTTCCAGTTTTTCGCCAGTCAGTCGCCGGGCTCGTTGAAAAACTGGTGGTCCCTTAGTTTCAATGTGGTGCATGGTGTCCGAGTTGAAAGCCATGTTGGGTGCTGCTCTGGGAAGAGAAAGGTGTTCGAATTCCCTGAGAAGGCTGTGGTACTGCTTGGGTGCGTCCGTAACGTAGGAAGCTGCAACCACTGAGAATCCGTGGAGGTTAGTTGGTTTTGTGAAGCCTCCAGACGAAACCGTGGTTTCTGGGTCCTGTAGTCGTTGTTGTTTCAGATCTATGACCAGACCGTAGTGGGTCAGTAGATCTGCGCCAATGATGGGTCTGTCAACGTCAGCAACGGTGAAGGCCCACCTGATCGGCCTTCGGATGCCCAGGTTAAGCTCCAGGTACTGCTGACCGTAGGTGTTGATGGTGGTCCCGTTTGCGGCGTGCAGCTTGAGACCAGCGGGCTGTGGAGTGTCTTTTAGAGCTGTAACAGGTAATATAGATAAAACTGAGCCGGAATCCACTAAGAAGGTGTTGTTTGAGTTCCGGTCCCAGATGAAGAGGCGGCTTTCTTGAGGTGTTTTAACTGGTTGCCTGTCGTCTACCGCCGAAACAGACGACAGTGGCCTTAGTTTTCCCTCTGCTGCAGAGGCTGGCCGTTATTGAAGTTGCAGGGCTGCAGGCATCTGTTGGCAGCCGAGCCAAATTTTGAATGGTAAAAGCATACTCCCGGTATGCCAGGTCCAGGGCTGTGAGGACGGCTGCGGCTGCGGCTGCGGCCACGTGGTGCACCACCGTTGTTGTTGAAGTTGTTGTTGTGGCGCTGCTGACCTGCAACCAGCGCGCGTACCTCAGCTAAAAGTTGAAGATTTGCAGCAAGCATTTGACCCATTGTATTGGCGATGGCGTTAAGCTGGCTGTTGTCCTGGTGACTTGCTGCAGCTACAGAAGAGCCTCGAGGAAGTTGTGGCTCAGGCTGGACGGCGAAAACTCCCGCTGAGGGGCTGCTGCGGATGAGTACCAGTAGTTCATCGGCCGCCTCGGTGAGCTCGTCTATGCTGCTTTTTTTAAGTGGCTGAAGTATCATCTGAGCCTTGCTTGGGAGGGCCTTGAACCACTTCACTCGTAGCGCCTTGTCGTCCAATGTACCCTGAGCTAATTCCCTCATACGTTTCATCAGAGTGGACGGTTTGTCATCTCCAAGGGTGAGGTCACCAAAAAGTTTTTCCAGTTTTTGGTCAGGAGGATCTGAAAAGTTTGCGATTAATTTCTCCTTCAAATTTTTATACTTATCCTGGGTTGGTGGGTTCGCCAGGATGTCGGAAACCTCCATCAATGCTTTCGGGTCAATGTGTGTCAGCACTGCGTTATAAAGTTCTAAGTCATCGGTGATGCCAGCGGCCGACAGGATGGCTTCGACCGTTTTGAACCAGATTTCTGGCATCGCGGATATGAATTGAGGCAGTTTGACGTCTTTGTTCGTTGACATTTTGAGATTGGTTCGTGGAGACAGAACGTTGTCGAGGACGTGCAGCTCCAAGCCAGAAGAAGAGTCTGTGGGCGACTGCTCAGAAAAGTTTGGCGATGATGGAGGTGACGCTGGAGGAGAGATTGACTCCACCGTGTCGTTGGTAGCAGGGAAGTCGTCGTCTGGAGTAGGAGTGACAGCGTCAACGGCCACAAAAAAGGTAGTAGATTTCTTACTGGTTGTTTGTACGGCAAGCTCTTCCTCTGGAGCAGGTGGAGGCGTACCGGCTGGTTGTTCTCCCTGCAGCTCGCTGGTGTCACGGTGTTCCTCTTCCACTTGGCGCTTAGCAGCAGCACGTGTTTGTCGGGGTGTATGGTACATGACACATCATGTGCCACATTTATGCAACCAAAACCCAAAGTTATTTTTAAAAAATGTACAGCACAGTTAAAATTTTGCACTGTTTGTTAAATGTTCACGCGCGTACTTCAGTAAGCGTAGCCAAGCCACTTTGAGCGCGTCGGTGCAGTGGCGGGAAACTGAAGTGGGGGCGGTAGCGTCTTGTGGGGGAGGGAGAGAGACGCTCTAATGGCGTGGAAAATTCCAGAAAACCGACGCCGTAATGGCGGCAACTGACGCGGCGTCACTTTCAATTTCGAATTTTCACAAAGTTTATTGTTTTTTAAAATCACGCTTTTTTCACTCACAAAATGTTTCAAAACTCGGGGTCACCAATGTGGTATTTTAGGGTTCAGGCACGTCAAGTTACCAGCTTGACGGGCGGTTGAATTTGACTTAGGCGTGTTCTATATCAGTGAGTGAGAAAAGGGATTGATAAATAATAAAAGCACTTGCTAGGTTAACTGTAGTTTAATGATAAAATGAAAATTAATGTTGACTGATTACAAGTTAAGAATGTATTTAGTTTAAGTGAATATAAAGATTATTTTGACCAAGCTACTCGGTTGAGCGTGGCTTGGGCTCTGCACGGCGTGCGTGGCGGTGCAAGACTGACTAGGGGGGCCCCCTGCGAACAGGGACGCTCAGGCCCAAAAGGGCCGCCTTGCTGCATCGGTGTTGGTGTGTGCGCTGTCCATGAGCGCCGCACAGTACACAGCGCGCGGTGCCAGGTTCTGCTTGCGCGGTTGCCGCTGTGCTTGTTGTGGCGGGTTTCCACGGGTCGCCACATCAACTCACAATTCTGAGAACTGTCCGCAGGGCGCTGTCTGCATCCTCCATTTTTTTTTTCAAAAAAATTGCTGCAGCAATTCTGTCATGACGATGGTTAATTTGGGTTAATTGATTCATGGTGTAATTGATTTGATTGGCGACAGTCGTACTTAAATGTAAGTAAATTCAGTGACTTCCTGCCTATCTTATACTTCTTATGTAGAATAATTATCATCATTTTACGTCAAATAATCAAACAGGTCTAGAGTTATTTTTAATCAGTAAATTTTTGGAAATGTGTAACATAACCTCTTAAAATTGTCAAAAAGAAAGTTTGGTCTCAAGTTTTACTTTTTTTAGTGTGTATAGTAAATAGTAGATATTTTTACCAACAAAAAACTCTGGGAATCAAATAGTTTCATTTCTATTGCAGATTTAATAATTTATTCCCTTTGGCTAATATAAGTTTTAAATTTTCCATGGTCCATTAATTAATCAATAAAATCTAGTTTTTTTTATAAAATTTAATTGTGTACGTATACTCTACATCAGGATTCAATGATCTTTTCATGATAGCACTCAACTTTTTAATTTCTATTAAAAAAAAAAAAAAAAAAAAAACTATAAAATGTGCTAGGTCAAATACTATAAAATTTAATATCATCTTTTTTGGACACAGCTAGATATGTATATGTACTTTTTATCAGAACTATATTATAAGTTTATTGGAACGGGGTCTAACTGTCTATGATTACAATCTGAGTATTTTGTACCTGCTCCAAACAAAACAGCTTCTAAATCAACTCCAAAATTCAAACATAAAAGCAGCTTGTAATGACAAGAATTTAATTTATCAACTACTGCTATAAATATTGAAAAAATTCATAATTTTTCTAAACTAAAAAAAAAGCTAATTTTAACGGTTTAAAATTTAAAGGTGATGTATGAAAAAAAATGTTCAATTGTTAACTTTTTTCAAAATTAAATAAGCTATAAGTAATTTAATTTTACCTCAAAGTTTTTTTTTTACAGTTTATAAAGCAGTTGTTTTGACCAGCTTGTTAACCTACTGGTTTGGTGTTTATAATTTTGGATCTGGTTTTTTGAGACTGAATAATATATAAATCTTATAAGATGAATAATAAGATTATAGGCAAAAATATAAGCGTTGTACTATGATCAGAAAATATTTTAGAAAATGAATTAATTTGGTTCCTTAATTAATTTTAATTTTCCATCAAAAAAAGTTTATTTTCTATGTAATGTATGTACACCATGTTTGAAAAATTAACACAATTAATATTTAAATAAAGTATTACGGATCTATTACTAGAAATACAATTGTAGGCTTGCATAATCTTCAAATTTTTAAAGCTCAAATCTCATTTCATAAATATTGTTGAATCTTGATTTTGATTTTATTATAATTAAAGAGTGTAAAGAAATTTTTTACTTTTGCCATTTAGAAAAAACATAGCTCACCTCACAAAGTGCAGTATTTTTTTTTTTTTCATTTAAAATTATTTCAAGGTAACTCTTGGAACAAAATTTGTAAAAAAAAAAATTTATAAAATTTATTTATGGTAGAAGTTTTATAAGAAATTAGGAAATTAAGTTTGAAAGTGAAGTCTGAAAAACCTAGTTTTTAAAATAATTTTCTAAGTATTATCAATGAAAACTTTAGGAAAGTTTTTAGAGTAGTAACTATTAAGGTAACAAAGTGCGAAAATGTCCAAAATATAAAACTTTTTTAAGATTTAAAAAACAAATAAGGTAACAAAGTGCGAAAATGTCTTAGAATATAAAACTTTTTTAAGATTTAAAAAACTTTAGTAAATTACATTAGAACTCCGTAAATTCAAAGGTTTCGATAATTCTAAGTCAAGAGCCAACATTCGAAATGAAAATTTAAAAGAAGTACATAGTCTTATGGGTATCAAATTTTTCGGGTTTTTAATTCGAAGTCATGAAGTCAAACTGCTTTTCTAAAACATTTTAATTGATATTTTAAATTAAAGCGAACAGCTGTATAAGTGCTACGAACTCTTTACGTGGTCGCTTAACTTTACTGTACTCTCTTTATTTGTTTATAATCTCCATAATGTATCATATATATAATAGGGTTGGTAACCCTATTACTTTGAAAATATTTTTTTTAATGATTTTTATTGAATTTTTATATCGAAATTCATTAAGAAAAAAATAAGAAAACTTTTTAAAATTACGGTACGATGACATCGAATTTAAGCAAACTTTAGATATAAAGTATCTTGTCACTGACGAATATGTCGGATGAGTACAAATGGTCCGTCACTAACATTTGAGGAGGATTGGTTTAATACTTTATGTTTCTATAGACTTCATGTGTGTACGACCTATGGGACCTGTTTGAATTCTGTTTAGATTTTATTTTATGCTAGTTTATGCTAATTATAACTTTTTTTTCGTCCCTCTGACCTCAAAATCGGAACTTCGCCCCTTGTTTTCGGTTAGAAGGACGAAAAATAGTATATTTCCCTTAGGCTCGAGGGTTCGATTTAGCCTCCTCGTTGCAACCCTCGCCTTCGGCTCGGGTCGCAAACCTGTCGGAGGCCATATCGAACCAACTCGCCTGCGGGAATAATATACTATTTTTTTTACTCCCTCTTTTGTTACTATTTGCGATATTATAGCGATGTACCAGTTGAGCAAATCGAGCTCAACAATTTGTAATGGGTCTTTACCCCTAGGCAAATTGATAATAAATAATAATAATAATAATAATAGATATAAAGTATCTTAAAGAATAATTATATAAAATGACTCGTAAAATGACAGATGTTGACAACAACGAAATTAGTATTTTTTTAATTCAAACGTGAATTTTGTGAAATTAGCTAAAAAGGCTTTTTAACAAGCAGACGACGTCAATTAAGCGGGATGTAGGTAATTATATTTTATAGTTTTATTTAATTTTATAAACTTTTTAACTAAATCTATTTCATTTTGAAATCTTATTAATTATTATGTAATTCTGGATACTTTACTGAAGTAAAATTTATTTTTTTCTTACTTTAAACCCGATGCAAAAAAAAGACTATTTCTTCATCCGATGGTCGAAAGTACGTACATTCCTCTTCGATTTCTCAGTCGAAAGTTCGACATTGCCGCGTTGGTAGGTAAACACGTGAGCCCACCATACACGCAAAAAACTCGGCGGAAAGAAACGGCTGGTAAGGCATACCAAGAAAAAAGTCGGGTGAAGTTACGCCCGAAAAATCGGCGGAAGGTTTCTGATTTTTTCCAAAGCCTATATAGGTATATGCCGCGGCCGAGTGCTGCCAGCTGGGCTGTAGCGCTGGAGCTTGATGCAGGCAGATCCATCCGCTTTTTCAAAAACGCTGTCAATTTTTATTTGTTTGAACAATTTCTTTCAAACTTTTCAGAAATGTTTGAAAGAAATTGTTCAAACAAATAAAAATTGACAGCATTTTTGAAAAAGCGGATGGATCTGCCAGATCTCCAGCGCTACAGCCCAGCTGGCAGCACTCGGCCGCGGCATATACCTATATAGGCTTTGGAAAAAATCAGAAACCTTCCGCCGATTTTTCGGGCGTAACTTCACCCGACTTTTTTCTTGGTATGCCTTACCGGCCGTTTCTTTCCGCCGAGTTTTTTGCGTGTAGCAACGGGATGAAAAAAATCTCGAACTCCCTGCATGCGGCGCGTGAACAGCTGCAATACTATGTCTGACGCATCTATCAGAGGCTAGTTCCCAAATCTTGCATAAAATAACTCAAATCGTTATAAAGAGACAGAATAAGGTTTTTCGGATAATTATTGGAATTTTTTTTACATGAAATCTCAGATAAAAAAATTTATAAAAAAGTGTAATCAATAATATTAAAAATTTATGAAAATAAATAAAAATTGTTATTGGAATAATAAGCTTAATTTATTTTTTTTTGTTTTTACTCAATCGGTTACAAAATTTCAAAAAAAAAAAAAAAAAAAAAAAAAAAAAAAAAAAAAAAAAAAAAGTTTAAAACATTTCATAGCATAATACTTTGTTTAAGGCGTAGTCATACGTGAGTTTCAGAATTTGCGTAAAAAATCAGTTGAAATTAAACTAAAACGAAAATGAAAAAAAGAGCTCTGTAGCGCCCAAGCTACTACCTTAAGCTATCTTTTAAGCCCAATCCCATCAAAATCGGATCAAAATTAACGTCAGAATATGGGAAACAGTTTTGTACATTTTTGTATCTTAATAACATTTGCTATATATCTATAGATATTTAATTTTTAGGAAGGATTTCCCAGATTCTGCCGTTAATTTTGATCCGATTTTTATGGGGTTGGGCTTAAAAGATAGATTAAGGTAGTAGCTTAGGCGCTACAGAGCCCTTTTCTCCATTTTAATTTTTAATTTTACTGAATCTTCAATTTGTTGTAAAAATGACCCCTTATGACTTCGCCTTAAAGCCACTTAAATACTATAAGTAATACTCATTTTTATGAAATCAAATACGATATTTAACATTGTCCAACATACATTAATTAATTAGTTTCAGAATCATTAGAATAACAATAAAAATTATTGATAATGTTTCCGTGGAAAACACAATTTTCATACTTGATACCAGAAGCGTTTCGGGAATTTAATTCAACGTTATTATTTTTTTCTGATGAATTAGATTGCGTTACCATGGCCTGTTTAACAGGATAAGTGGTTTTTTTTTCATCACCATTCATTTTTCTCTTTCCAAGAGATGCTGTAGCTTTTTTTTTTTTTTTTTTTTTTTTTTGAAGGGACGAGGAGGGGAAATCTTCTGAAAGTCACCCGGATGGTAACCCGGGTAGTGTCGGATTCGCTGCTCACCAAGTGAGCCAGCGCCTACCGACTAAAACCACCTCCTCGTAGGTTATCAGCCTGACGGGGCTCTAAACCATTGTCATTGCCACAAATCCAAGTCCAGGGTCACTCGCAGGTATTTGGCCGCTTTGCCCCAGGGGATTGGGACAGAGTTGACCATCACCTTTTTGGGAAGGCGGTTTCTACGGGAGAAAAAAACGGCTTCCGATTTAGATTCATTAATACAGAACCGCCACTTCGTGTACCAGGCCATGAGCACTAGTAGGAAGCGGTTAAGGGGGCCTGTCGCGCCTTTGATAGTGCCTGAGGAGAATATAGGCCACATCGTCGGCGTACTGAGCCATCAGTATCCTGAGGAGAGTCGGTATGTCGTGGCAGTAGATGTTGAATAAGGTAGTCTTGTAAATTGTACTTATAAAAATAAGAAAAAATACTAACTTTTGAAGCTAAGTAGATTGAATCGGGAGCATCGTCGAGAAATTTAATGATGTTGTCCCAAGTAAAAATTAAAGCTTTTGTTGGTTTATAACCTTTTGAATTTTTTTTGACCAAACTTTTTAAATGTTGAAATTGACTGATATCAATATTGTTTTTGGCATTCAAAGTTTTTTTCAACATTGACCAAATACACCAAATATAAGAAGCTTTATATTTTTTTATTTCAATCAACTCTTTGAAGTAGACAATCAGATTATTCTCTTCAGAAGCTGACAAAGAGTTTTGATGAGAAATTTTCCACTTTTGATACGAGTCGTACACTAAAACATAGCGATTGCCAGACTTTTTTGGGAGTGTGTCATTTTGTACAATACCGAGAGCTTCCTCGTCAAAGTTTCGGAAAACTTCTTCTTCGTCCCCAGTTTCAATGTGCGAGGATTCAGGTGGATTCATTTTAAAATGACACATGTCTGACAACTTCGAAAGAAAGCATATAGTGATTTGGTTATGTTTTGATAGCAGCACCCTGCCGTCAAACTCGGCTTCGCCTCGGGCATATATCGCGCAGCGCGGCAATGTTCAACTTTCCTCCCTTGTAATGCAATATATTATTGTATTTCCCGCATTCTTACTCTCACTTTAAAGTCATATACATTGTTCAGACTTTTAAACTATATGTATTTATTTATTATCCCTTTATAAAAGAGAGCTATCGCCATCTTGCGTAAACAATTTATTCGTGAGCTGATTGGTGAAGACGAAGTTTTTAAAATATTCGAAAAGTGCATCTGAGGTAACTATTAACTATTTTTGTTTTTTTCCTATGCGCGCTTAAAAACTGATTGAAGAATGAAGTTAGAATTTTTTATTTCACATATTTAACAAAAATTTCTTTTGCAAAAGCAATAAATAAGGGTCCGTGCGCGCTTGCGCGCTGAGTAATTTCTAGTTTCTTAAATATCGTCAACAGAAATTGATGTCCTTTACATAAATATAACAAAAATATTAAAGGCATTTATTAAAATGAAATAACAATTAGTAAGACATTATAAGATTTACAATAATATATTACAAGGTAGTCCCAGAAATAGGCGGCTCATATAAACATGCATACATGTATTTTTTTTTTTTTATCCAAAATAACCCTTTTACATCCTCCTAAAGTAATAATCATCCCTTTCGCTCTGCTAAGGCAATAATCCTCCTTCCAATCCCCCTCTAGAACCAAAATAACCTATTTTACGCCCCCCCTCCCCCAAACCCAAAATAACCCTTTTTACGTCCTTCTAAAGTAATAATCCTTCCTCCAACCCTTATCTAAACTAAAAATACCTCTTTTTTATCCATATAACCCTTAGATATTCCAAAAAAACCCATTTTTATAAAAGTTTCTGCAGCAGCAAATTTCTTAAACCAACAAAAACCGCAATTTTTTATCAGCAAGTAACAGGTTACGGAAAATCGTCTGCTTATTAAAAAATTTTACTAGCAGAGTAGCTCGAATCTAGCTGGGTCGAATCTCTTGGTTCTAACGATTAGTAACGCATCGTATGTCTCGATAAAAAAAATTTCTGCAGTTAAAATATTTATAAGCATGTTAGACTGTTCAGAACTTTTTTTTTAATTTTCTCCTCTACATACAGAATCAAAATTTGTAGAGCAGATATTTTTTTTATTTAGACATATGGAATTTTAGTGGAATGTACAAACCGAGAGAGACTTGGTCTTACAAAAAGCCACCTATAGGTACGGGTATATACATGACAGAGGTTATCCTAAGGGTACCGAAAGTATCAAACGGGTAGTTTGATACTTAAGAAAACAAATGCTCATTCGAATATTATTGGAGTTAAAATATAAAAGAAAAATATTGTCTGAAAATGTAATTAAGTTGAGAGGAGCGCTACCTACTCTTTGTGACCTGCCCCTTACCATTCTACTCGTAGCATATAAGGCGAAGAAAAGGCAGGCCAAAAGTTTTGAAAAGTAGGAAGCACATTGTAAAATATTGTATTTTTATTGAGCTTTTGACGTGCTTACGATAGTTACCTACAGTTTATACTACAAAAAATTGATTTTCTTAAAAAATCTGTGTAACTCGGCCCAGAAGTAGATTTTTGTATTCTTTTTATGTTGGACTTTTGCAGATACCCCCAAGCGGTACTAAATTTTAAGATATTGTACTCCCAACTTACTAAGATGTCCATTAGGGTGTCCCTTATTTCCCAAATTGCTCCGATGCTTGCTCCCCCCCCCTTCACTTTTTTGTTTATGATAAAAAAGAAGCTTTGGCAAAAAAAAAAAAAATTCTCCTTTTTTAATATTGCCGCAAGAGCCTCGAAGTCTTATGAAAATGACAATTTAAAATTAATATAATTACAAGGTAAAGTTGAGTGGGATATGGAGGGTTCGATCGGAACCCTTACATAATATATACCATTCGAAAGATCTTTCAAAAAGGAAGCTCTCTGCCAAATTTTAGATCTCTATCATCAAATTTGAGGTCATGGCATCAAAAAAACTTTTTTACCCTTTTTTTTACTATATTTTCAAGTACTTTTCGACCTTTTTTTCGTTGTAACTTTTTTATTATGCATTTTCAACAAAATCGGCCAAGAAATTATAACTTTGTCTTGAATCAAAGAATCGAAATATCCTTAGTGTTATTTTTTTTTCCCCTGTTTTTAAATACTTTTAGAGCGCTTTAAATCCGTTATGACGAAAAAAAACGTTATTTTTTTTTAACTATTGCGAGACATGTAGGTTTCAATAATCAAAATTCAATCGGGATCTTGTAAAAAAATTTATGACTCAATACATCATCAAAAAACAAAGCTCTCGATGAAATTTCAGGTTTCCATCATCAAATCTCAGGTCGTGGCATAAAAAAAAAAAACCATTTTTCACTCTTTCTTTTGACTATATTGCGAGATGTCTGGGACGTGATATTCAAGATTCATTCAAAATCTCACAAGCAAGTTTATTTTTCAAAAAATCATTGATAAATAAATCTCTTGGCTGAGATTCAGACCTCTATTATCGAATTTTTAGCCGTCACTCAAAAGAAAACGCATTTTTTTATCCTTTTTTTGTACAATCAAATTTATTCATCTTCTTTGCTCTTCAATTTTTTAGAATTCATCTACTACAATCTAAGTTTATAATAAATTTTAAAAAGTACCTGAAACTATTTAAGAACTAACTACGTAATGGCGTCTGGTATTAGGAATTTTTTATTTAGGTATCAAAAATTTGCAGTACAAAAGAAAATTCATTTTATGAATTCAAGATACTAACAAAGAGAGCACCAGACATTTGGGTCATGGATTTGGCTAAAACTTGATATATGGACTCCAAATATGCCAAAAAAAAATCTCCAAGCGTCAATTTCTCTGAATGGGCCTTTTAAGGGAGGGGTCTAGGTTAAGCGTTTTCAAAAAATATGCGACAGAAAAAACAAGCAATGATGGATGAAAAAATAGCTGAAGGCAACATCCTTTATGGGGCTGGCATTAATGATTCAGTGTAAGTTAAAAAATAAAAAAGTTTTCTATGATTTTTCCTCTTTTCAAACTTTAGACGCGTTTTTTTCGAAATTATACTTTTTAAAACCGGTGGAAACTGTAACTTGAAAAATAATTAACCGATCTTTTTGCGATTTGGTACACTTTTTTTCTATATATTTCTTAAGTGTGCAACGGTTTTTTTCTGTGTTTTTTTTTTTTTTTTTTTTTTTACCACTAAAAAGTGGCCGATTTTTAGTCAAAATTTTTTTTTGAACTTTTGTCTGTCAAAACCGCAATAAAAAAAAAAAAAAACAGCCATAAGCACTAGGTATTGCCCTCAGCTAAAGAAATCCGTCTCATTTTTTGATTTTAGATAAAGCTAACAGCTCCAATGTCCACCACAGAGGCTTCTTTTCAAAGCACTTCAAGCAACGTCAGCAGTTTGTTTATTGATATTTTTCAACGAAAAAATTATGAATTATAGTTTAAACTTTACTTTATTATGTGCAGAAAAAATAAATACCATAACTCTTACTGGATCTTCAAAAAAAATCCACAAAAAATCACTTTTTTTTACCTCTTACCCTAGACCCCTCCCTTAAAGTCATGTTCCCTATACACCCCATGTTAAAAAATCAGCATTTTAGCAGATTTTTTCAATAAAAAGCTGTTTTTGACCTGATTTTCAAAAACATATTGCTCAGACCCTATTACACTTACAGAATTCCGGAGCCTGGCATTTTTTCGTCTTTCCAAGTACTTTCTGGAAAAAATTATTTGAGATTTTCTTTTATGTATTAGACAATGTAAAATTGAGATATTTAAAATGAAAAAATGACGAAAAACATCTGCATTTTACATGGTCTAATACAAAAAAAATCTCAAATAATTTTTTCCAGAAAGTACTTGGAAAGACAAAAAAAAATGCCAGGTTCCAGAATTCTGTAAGTGTAATAGGGTCTAAGCAATATTTTTTTGAAAATCAGGTCAAAAACAGCTTCTTATTCGGGTGTAGAGGGAACATGACTTTTACAGGCTCATTCAGAGAAACTGACGCTTGGAGATTTCTTTTTGGCATATTTGGAGCTCATATATCAAGTTTTAGCCAAATCCATGACCCAAATGTCTGGTCCTCTCCTTGTAAGTCTTTTTCACAAACCCTTAATTTTTTTTACAATCGTCTTTTTAGTATTATCTTAATTTTTTTACTATAATTTTTCGGTTGATAATGGCTAAAAATTCGATATTAGAGGTCTGAATCTCAGCCAAGAGATTTATTTATCAATGATTTTTTGAAAAATAAACTTGCTTGTGAGATTTTGAATGAATCTTGAATATCACGTCCCAGATATCTCGCAATATAGTCAAAAGAAAGAGTGAAAAATGGTTTTTTTTTTTTTATGCCACGACCTGAGATTTGATGATGGAAACCTGAAATTTCATCGAGAGCTTTGTTTTTTGATGATGTATTGAGTCATAAATTTTTTTACAAGATCCCGATTGAATTTTGATTATTGAAACCTACATGTCTCGCAATAGTTAAAAAAAAATAACGTTTTTTTTCGTCATAACGGATTTAAAGCGCTCTAAAAGTATTTAAAAACAGGGGAAAAAAAAAATAACACTAAGGATATTTCGATTCTTTGATTCAAGACAAAGTTATAATTTCTTGGCCGATTTTGTTGAAAATGCATAATAAAAAAGTTACAACGAAAAAAAGGTCGAAAAGTACTTGAAAATATAGTAAAAAAAAAGGGTAAAAAAGTTTTTTTGATGCCATGACCTCAAATTTGATGATAGAGATCTAAAATTTGGCAGAGAGCTTCCTTTTTGAAAGATCTTTCGAATGGTATATATTATGTAAGGGTTCCGATCGAACCCTCCATATCCCACTCAACTTTACCTTGTAATTATATTAATTTTAAATTGTCATTTTCATAAGACTTCGAGGCTCTTGCGGCAATATTAAAAAAGGAGAAATTTTTTTTTTTTTGCCAAAGCTTCTTTTTTATCATAAACAAAAAAGTGAAGGGGGGGGGGGGAGCAAGCATCGGAGCAATTTGGGAAATAAGGGACACCCTAATGTCCATTGCCCCTGTGTTAAACTTAACATTTTTGAGACCACATATCTCAAAATTTAGTACTGCTTGTGGGTATCTGCAAATGTCCAACGTAAAAAGAATACAAAAATCTACTTCTGGGCCGAGTTACAAAGATTTTTTAAGAAAATCAATTTTTTGTAGTATAAACTATAGGTTAGCATAGAAATAAATTTTTCTATTTTTAAACTGGATTTTTTTTATTTACGAATTTTTTAGCTCATCAATACCGATTACCTTTTTTTTTAGCTCATTCAAATGTTCGGGCACTTAGATACAAAATCTCTAGGATAACCTGTAATACATGATGATAACATAAGCATTGCAAATCTGAAATTTTGTTAAACGTTTTGAAATATATGTTGGCCCTTAAAAGGGCCGGGTTGATGGTAAAAAAAAAAAAAATTGAAAAATTAAGCCTTCTTTTCGGTCTTCTTGGGGAGGAGGACGGCTTGGATGTTGGGGAGGACACCACCCTGGGCGATGGTCACTCCGGACAACAATTTGTTCAGCTCCTCGTCGTTACGGATGGCCAATTGCAAGTGACGGGGGATGATTCTGGTCTTCTTGTTGTCGCGGGCGGCGTTACCAGCCAACTCCAAGACTTCAGCGGCCAAGTATTCCATGACGGCTGCAAGGTAGACAGGGGCTCCGGCACCGACGCGCTCGGCGTAGTTGCCCTTCCTCAGCAGCCGGTGGATACGTCCGACTGGGAATTGAAGTCCAGCACGGGTCGACCTGGTCTTTGACTTTCCCTTGACCTTGCCACCACCTTTGCCACGTCCAGACATCTTGGTTTAGTTTGGTGTGTTTACGGTAAGACGAACGAAAACAAACTGATGTTTTGAGCGGTTAAGTTGCTCTTTTATATTGGCTCCACCCAGCTGACACCGCACGAATCAGCTGCTGCAGCCAGCTGACGCCGCCCCAATCAGCTGCTCCAATCTAGCAGACGCCAACGCTGGTTGGCTAGCAGCAGACGACGTTTCTGAAATAAATAAGGGGACCGAACTTTGGGACACCATCATTCGTTTCGTTGCATCCGAATACCAAACTTCGCCATGGCACCCAAAACCAGCGGAAAGGCAGTCAAGAAGGCTGGCAAAGCCGTCAAGAACATCTCCAAGGGAGACAAGAAGAAGCGTAACAAGAAGAGGAAGGAAAGTTACGCTATCTACATCTACAAGGTGTTGAAGCAGGTGCACCCCGACACCGGAGTCTCGAGCAAGGCTATGTCGATCATGAACTCCTTCGTGAACGACATCTTCGAGCGCATCGCCGCCGAGTCCTCCAGGTTGGCCCACTACAACAAGAGGTCTACCATCACCTCCCGGGAGATCCAGACCGCCGTCAGGCTTCTGCTTCCTGGTGAGCTCGCCAAGCACGCCGTCAGTGAAGGCACCAAGGCTGTCACCAAGTACACCAGCTCCAAATAAATTCCTCAATTTTGTTTAAATAACCATCAACCCGGCCCTTTTGAGGGCCAACAAAAAAATTAAAACGTATTCAACAAATTGTTTGTTGTAAAAATGATATTTACTTCTGTGTGACGTGAGATTATACACTTTTTGAGTATTAGGTGCCAACATCAATGGATAAAACAATAAAAAACTGCTCTATGGAGCTTGGTAGATATTATCAACCCAGATAGTTTCAATATAATATTTAAAAAACGTATTCGACAAAATATTAATTTTACATTAAGGCGAAGTCAAAGGAATCATTTTAACAAAAAATTGAAGATTCAGTAAAATTAAAAATGAAAAAAGGGCTTTGTAGCGCTCAAGCTACTATTTTAAGCCTAATCCCATCAAAATTGGATTAAAATTAACGTCAGAATATGGGAAATCCTTCCTAAAAATTCAATATATATAGATATAATATAGTAGATAGTAAATGGTAGATAGTATATAGTAAATGTTATTAAATAATAGATAGTCAATGTTATTAAGATACAATAATGTAGATAACTGTTTCCCATATTCTGACGTTAATTTTGATCTGATTTTGATGCGATAAGGCTTAAAAGAATTTTTTGGAAGACTTTTTAAGTAATAAAAAACATTTATAATACTATAAACATGAGATCATAGTATCAAAGTATGGTGCTCACATTAATGGAAAAAATCATCAAATCATAACGTATTCGACAAATTTATTATTGTTACATACACACGGACAGAAAAAAAACAGGAATTTACTGTGGTAAGCTAACACGTAAATTTTCTGCGAGCGCCACACATAAAAATCGTGTGTTAGCTTTACGCAGAAAAAATCTTAAGCGGCACTGTAGCGGAACCAATCAGGTGCGACCTGAGTGATTTTGATTGGCTCCAATACAGTGCGCTTAAGATTTTTTCTGCGTAAAGCTAACACACGATTTTTATGTGTGGCGCTCGCAGAAAATTTACGTGCTTTAGCAGCACACAAGTTTCTCGTGTCCTCCACAGTAAATTTCTGTATTTTTTCTGTCCGTGCAATAGTTTTTCAAATACTATTTTGCTATCCATTGAATGATGGTAAAAAAATAGAAAAAGAAGAAGGTAAACAGCTTTTATAAAGTTGAATAATATAGTACATTGTTACACACAATATTTTTCAAATACTATCTTGCTATCTATTGAATGTAGTTGTTTTGGGCGATTTTAAATAATTTCAAATATTTATGATTTTATTCTAATGGTGTAAATGTGCAATGTGAGATTAAATTATACGTGTCTTTATTTTTATCATAAAATGATGGTGCTTTTATTAATGAACAAAATTATCAAAAACAGAAGGTGTAAACAGCTTTTATAAAGTTAAATCATTTTGTATGAAATTCTGGTCTCATTTAACATACATATATTTAACAGATTTAAAAAAATACTCAATTGAGAAAAATAAAAACTGCAACATTTCCACTGTACCATAAATTAAAAAACCCTTATCCAATGTCATGAAACTTGGGAAAGACATGACAGAAAAAATACAAACCACGAAATGTATTTATGAACTTAATTGCAAACAATGTCCAGTACAATATGTAGGAAAAACAAAAAGAAGATGAACACGTTAATTTTAAAGAGCTAGATTCAGTAGTATCTTTACCTCCGTATAAATGAGAGACATGAATTTGTTAGGAAAAATGTGAGAATCCTAGACCGTGGCAATGACTTTTTCAAGAATAAAATTCCTAAATTTTATTCATTAATTCTAACGAAAAGAATTTAAATAAAAAGGAAGAAGTTAAAGATCTTACAAGGAGAGGATACACCGTGCGGGTCACCTATCTTAACGAAACTTTGGGGATCGGTTTCTAATTTCAAAAAATGAAGAAATCCATCAATAATACCGTCCAATGGGCCTTTGATGTTGATTCGCTATGTAGCTCATATGGCGGTTTTTGTACTTTTTTGGTTTTTTAGCTAACTTTTCAAACATTCCTGTTCAAAACCTATTGCACTTACAAAATTCTGCAACCTCGCATTCTCTTTATTTTTCCTTGTTAGTCCTATCTACAAAAATATCTATGAACTCTTGGACGAAAAACTTCCTGGAAAACCTTTAATTGAATTTAGTCTCTACTATAGATCATTAACCCACAGTCGAATAAGTAGAGTCATATTCAAATCACCATCTTAAATACATTCTAATCCGATTGTTTTAATGTTACGCTAGTTAAGTCATTCAGTATTAAAATGATCTTTCAACTTGACACTGTGATTTTCTAGTCACTGTTGTATTAAACTTCAATTATAATAATGTCCTGAACCTGAAGAATATTTTAACTCTTGTCAGTAATTAATATATTCAATGAAAGAAAAAACTTTGAAAAAGTGTAACTATATTTGTATTAATTTTATAATTTTGTATATTTTTAATAAAGCTCTTGAAGAGGTCAGCAAAACAAGCTAACAAAACGTCGAGATCAACTCAACAAAAATTGTTTTTTATTTTTTATAAAAAAACATACTATTAGACTTCTACTGATCCCTTCTTTACCAATCAATTTTGAAATATGGAAGATAATTTAAATTCGAATTATATTTCTCTCATAAGTACACTATGCAAAAAATAAGTTTAAATAGTTTTACGTGAGAAAATGCACATTGCATGTAATTATTTGGTTATCTGTTAGTTTTAACACTAACTTCGAATACATAGATTTATTCATAACGTTTTGATAATAGTTGTTGGCCCTCAGAAGGGCCGGGGTGTTTATAATAAATTGATGTTGATAAATAAAAATATTAAGATGTTATTTAACCGCCAAAACCGTAGAGGGTACGGCCTTGACGCTTGAGGGCGTATACGACGTCCATAGCGGTGACGGTCTTTCTCTTGGCGTGCTCGGTGTAGGTGACGGCGTCACGGATTACGTTCTCAAGGAACACCTTCAGGACACCACGAGTTTCCTCGTAGATAAGTCCGGAGATACGCTTGACTCCACCACGGCGAGCCAGACGACGGATGGCGGGCTTGGTGATACCCTGGATGTTATCACGCAACACCTTCCTGTGACGCTTGGCGCCTCCTTTTCCCAATCCCTTTCCTCCCTTTCCACGACCAGTCATGTTGAATACTGAGAATAACTAAGCGAGACCAAAGACTCGAATGATGCCGAAAACGATCAAAGCGGCCGCTTTTATGCCCTATTAGTGAGTTGTGCTTCCCCCACCCTCGATCAGCTGAGCATGCTCCGAAACGCTGGAATCTCTTCTGCTCGTGTTTATAAATACTCGTGTTTCGTGCTCCGAAAAATATTTTCTGTCAGACTCGCGTTCGCAGCAGAAGACTCATTCGAAATGGCTCGTACCAAGCAGACCGCTCGTAAATCGACCGGAGGCAAGGCCCCCAGGAAGCAGCTGGCCACCAAGGCTGCACGTAAAAGTGCACCAGCCACCGGAGGAGTAAAGAAGCCCCACCGTTACAGGCCAGGAACCGTCGCCCTTCGTGAGATCCGTCGTTACCAGAAGAGCACCGAACTCCTCATCCGCAAACTGCCCTTCCAGCGTCTGGTTCGTGAGATCGCCCAGGACTTCAAGACCGATCTGCGTTTCCAGAGCTCGGCTGTGATGGCCCTCCAGGAGGCTAGCGAGGCTTACCTCGTCGGTCTCTTCGAAGACACCAACTTGTGCGCCATCCACGCCAAGCGTGTGACCATCATGCCCAAGGACATCCAGCTGGCCCGTCGTATCCGTGGAGAACGTGCTTAAATTTTCAACATCCAATTATTTATTCAAACACCCGGCCCTTCTAAGGGCCAACAAATATTTCAAACGTTTAAACAAATTTAATATGTTATATTATAGAAAATTTTATCATTTTTTTTTCATTTATCATTTAGGTATTAATTGTTTCATGCTCTTCTCTAATTTTAAGCTCATATATTATGTGATTTGATTGCTAATTTTAAATCCTAAAAATTAAAAATAAAAATTTTGTAAATATTTTTCGATTTTCGCTAGTTATTGAAAACGGATTTTTCATTTATTCAAAAATT
This sequence comes from Encarsia formosa, assembly GCA_038277355.1. NCBI lineage: Eukaryota > Metazoa > Arthropoda > Insecta > Hymenoptera > Aphelinidae > Encarsia > Encarsia formosa. The sequence continues at coordinate 24,424,251 of CM076188.1, read as the reverse complement.
GATTCTATTGTAACTGGTGGAACACTTGGTCACATTTTTAATGAATGCAAACTGATGCCCCGTCTACACCGGCGGTTTAACCGCGTCTCAGCTTAACTTTGTTTAAAGAATTTTACAATGATCCCGCATGGTTAAAGGATTAATTTGTACTTTAAAAATAGGAAATAATTTATAAGATTAAGATGGTTACATCTTGAACTTCGATTCGAATGGCAACATTGCAAAATTCTTTAAACAAAGTTAAGCCGAGAGGCGGTTTAACCGCCAGTGTAGACGAGGCATGAGTAAAATTTTTTTTCAATTCAAGTAATAATTAGAGAAATGGTGATTTTATCGAAGATTTTATTGTACAGACTTATGAACTATTCCAAATTTTCAGAGAAATATTCCAACTAGAAGCTGCAACTTTTGGAATACGAAAAAGAACTGACTTTTATTTTGCTATCAAAGATCAAAAAATCTTAAATTCAAATCAAAGCCTAAAAATCAAATTAAAAATTGATCTTCAATACCTGTTAATTGCTTTATTTATTTTTTTTTTTTTTTATAACTTTTAAGAAAAATGTCACAAGCCGAAAAAAATTCGAAAAGTTGAAAAGATTAAATAATGTGTCCAACTTTTTCAGCTTGAGATACAAAAATAATTTCAACTTGAGCTTCAAAAAAAGAACAAAATGATTTTTTCTTCATGAAAGTGTCTAGGATTACATGGTAATTAATAATAATCCAAAATAATGAGTGAATCAAGTTAAAAAGTTCAAAAAATTAAATAAAACCATAAAATATTGTTTCGTGTACCCCCCGGTAAATTGATCGTCTGCTTGTTAAAAATCCTTATAAGTATCAATTATAAATTTGAATAGTTTGAGTACGTTCAATGTATTTGTTAGCCCTGAAAAGGGCTGTGTTTCATAGTTAAAAGCAATTTGTAATCCTGAAAAAAGATTTTTTAAGTCTTTACTTCTTGGCGGGTTTGGGTGCTGCGGCTTTTTTGGTCTTGGGCGCCTTGGGCTTGGCAGTTGGGGCCTTACCGGCTTTCTTGGCCTTAGCGGGCGATTTGGGCTTGGCGGCCTTCGCCACTTTCGGTTTTTTGGCGGCTGCTGGTTTTTTGGCTGCAGCGGGTTTCTTGGCAGCTGCTGCTTTTGGTTTTTTGGCGGCAGCGGGCTTTTTGGCGACGGTTTTCTTGGCACCTGCGGGTTTCTTAGCTGCGACCTTCTTGGGCTTGGCGGCCTTCTCAGTGGCTCCTGCCTTGGGGGCGAGTTTGAAGGATCCAGCGGCACCAGCTCCCTTGGTTTGGACGAGCTTCTTCTTCTCGACGGCGGACTTCAGGAACTTCCTGATGAAGATGGCTTGCTTTTCGACGTCACACTTGTAGTGTCCGGCGATGTACTTCTTGATTGACTGAAGGGAAGATCCTTTTTTGTCAGCCAGAGCCTTGATGGCGGCGACAACCATGTCACCCGCTGGAGGATGAGCGCGGGGCTTGGCAGCCGCGGGTTTTTTTGCGGTCTTCTTGGCTGCGCCCTTCTTTGGGGAGGCGGCCGCTGGTGCGGGAGTAGCTGCTGCAATATCTGCCATTGTAGATTTAAGGTTTTTTACGTAGATTTATACGAATATTTAAAAGTTTTATACAATCGAAATCGTAATGTAAATTGCTTCTTTGTTTGCTCCGTTTTAAGCTAGAAGCACGGACCTCGGAGAGAAACCAGCAGTCGTCTGCTCTGAGGTAACTGTGTGACTTCACTAAGAATGTTACTCAATCGGTTAAATTAATCAAATTTTAACTAGCTTTGAGTGTTTTTTAAGTAATCATTTTTGTTTTAATAGTTAAAAGAGATCTTAAACTTTCAAATTTTATGTAAACAATGACCTTTATCTTCAATTAATAGTTAGAATTACATTGCTGATGCAAGCAGTCTTAATTCGCGAGTACAGTTTATTCATGAATAATCAATTATTTTAAGGTTTATTTATACTTGAATATATATTAACAGTTATTATAACATATATGAGAACTTATACATTGTCTCAACTTGGAATTTTTATTGTATTTAACTTTTACAGTTCTAAAAAATCAATTTAAGTTGAGCAGTTGAAATGAGTCATGTTGTACATTTTGAAGGGTTAATCTTCTTGTACACTTCATGTGAAATATTTTTGAAAATATTAAATTTTTGTTAATTTCGTGATTTATTATCAATATTTGTTAGTAATGAATTACTTTTTATTTATTTACTCATTGAGAATTAATCTTATGATTTTTTATTATCATAATTATTTCAAGCTCAAATCAAGAAATGTCTAAAGCTACTAAAGACTACTAAGGATCTGTCTTGGTTTGAGGATGTATGAGTGCATCTGGAGTGGTTAAACTACATGTAATATGCATATAATAGAAGGTATCATGACTGCTACAGTATACTCAGATATTTTGAAAAAAAAATCTCTGTCCAAGTGCACAAAAACTTGGATTTCAAAATAATTACTGGTTTCAACAATTACAAAGACCCGAAGCATACTGCGAACAAATCTCGAGAATGGTTACTGTATAATATAGCATTTCAACTTAAAACACCACCCCACTCACCAGATATGAATCCAATAGAACATTTCGACGCTCGAGTTCTAAAAGCTGACAACTCAAAATTTTTTTTAAAAACATGACATCTCTCTAAAGGAAAGCTCTGAGATGTCATGTTATTAAAAAAAATTTTGAGTTGTCAGCTTTTAGAACTCGAGCGTCGATTTATGGAAAATTTTTAATGATGCAGTCAGAAAACGCCCGACTTCAAATCGAAAATAGTTTTTTAAGGTTTTTCAAGAAGAATGGGATGAGATTTCACCCAAAATAACAAAAAAATTAGTGCAATCAATGCCCAGAAGACTCGAAGCTGTTCTCAAAGGCCAAGGGATATCCTACTAAATATTAAATTCAAGTTTGTTGGATTTTAATGAAAAGTTTATTGACATTTTTACTAATATTGTCCTTTTTTGTTGTTAAATCATTTGTACAGTTTACAGATTCAGTTGAAATTTCAAGTCCGAAATAAGTACTTGAGACTGGAATAATTTAAGGATTGCTATGACTTCCCTTGTAACGGATTAATTTAGAATTTTTATTTTTGCGTTCTTATGTTGAATGACTAAATCATTATTTTTAGCAGTACGGTCACTGTGCATCATAGAATTGCTTTTTATTTTTGCAGATTCAATAAAAACTTCAATTGCAGAAGCACATTCTTCAGACATATTAAAAGTGGAGTATTTCTGAAAATACTTGTATATTCACTATTGTTAATCAATTGAGGATATACATTGATGCAGACTTTTATTTGAATGACATTATCCTTGAATATCTGTTAACAACCTTGATTTTTATTTACAAGTTCTGCACTTGTACCTAGTTCCTAAATGTAGACCACCATTCGGTAATTCAAGAATACTTAGTACAGTAGTCGCCAATAATATTTTGATTCTTTCTAAGAGATTACATCGATTAAACGAATCACTACTGAAGTGATTACTAGGTATACATACCGTTGCCGCTTTTGGTACGGATCGTTTGCCGATTGCGTTTAACCACTTTTGTTTTACGTACGCCATATCATCTTTTGGAAATATGTTTCAAAATAATAATAATAATAATAATAATAACAATAATAATAATAATAATAAGCAGCTTATCTCTGCCCTCTTCACTAAACGAGAAAATTTTGGGACCATAAAAATGTGCGTGTGTGTAGACTGCATCTGACTATCTGACCATGCATCTGCATCTGACTATCTGACTATCTAACCAACAATTATTAAAATTTTTTTTTAGTAATTAGTTTAAGAATTGCTTATGAGAGTCGACAAAACACGTCTTAACAGATAATGATTATTTTAGATCAATTTTGAGATAAATTAGTAGCGTCAAAATAAATAGTTACCACTTTTTCGTACCCTATTAAAACAATGCACATAAAATTGCATCTGCACAAGTCTCCATTTGTGAAATGCAAAATTGCACATACTTTCTGTAAATACAAAAAAAAACTTTCTTAAACTGTCCGTCGGAATAATTTATCTTAAAACCGGGGTATCCGGGTAGTTGGGTAGCCCAAAAATCGGAGCCTACTTCAAAGCACGAGTCAAAGCATGTAGCTTCCAATGAAATGAAAAAATTAATTACAAAATTTAAATCTTCAAATCAATTTCAAATATTAGATGCCTGATTTTAAAAATTTATAAGCAATAACATCTTGTACCACATAGCGATACCTGAAAACAAAGTTTCCAAACCACAAAAGTTTGCAGCAGATGGTAAGGTAGATCATCTGTCAAACAGTAAATAAAACATTATATTTGAAAGCTATAGTTTTATTTATGAAAAGTAATAATATTTCTTCAAATGTATTTAACTGTAGTGCTTTGAAAATTTGTTTTAAAAATTACAGAAAAAAGTCATTTGTTTAAAATATAATAAGAAATTTTTTTGTAGCGATAAACCACAAACACTATACTGATTTAACATTAAAATAAAAACCACTAGTAATTCAAAAGAGAAAAATATTTCACTTTATTTAATTCAAAATACTTAAAAACTACATAAAATTGTGAACTAATGCATAAAAACAGTTGATGAAATCGTGATTACAAGTTACAAGTTTGCAAGCGTTTATTTTCAATTATTTTTCTACGTTAAAATTGACGATGTAAAATAATGAGATACAACAAAAAGTATCTCCTTTTTATTAAATTTAATAACTTACAATAATTGTCGTTGATATTTTTTCGTTGCAATGTGTCTCATTTTACATTTGATATTTTATTTAACGAACAATCATCCGAAAAATTTTAACTCTATTAATTTGATAAACTTATCTCCAACATTTGAATATGTCTATAAACGTATACTCAAGACAATTTTGTACTCAAGTAATTGCATTTATTGATATGAATAATTTAGTGCTTCAGTCGATGCAAATTCATTCAAATTAATTAAAAATTACTTAATCATATCGGATTTATATTTAAGAATGTTTCTATTCAAGCTGCTCAAAATGGCTATGTAAAGTAGTTAAAATATTTAAAAAATCGCACTCTATAAAAAAATTATTTTTTCCACTAACAAGTTCATAGTTTTTAACAATGTATATATATTATATGTGTGTATATAGCTTTTAGCTTATTCTACAGGATGTTTCTTTTATAGTTCCGCATTTTTTATATAAATTGTAAAATATTTCTAATGGAAAATTTTATATTTTAAAAATTTATAAATAGTGTTTCATACAAAAGATTCTATCGGTGCATAATAAAAATTACTCTTTATTGATAAAATCTAAACCATTTTCGGCGAAATCACATTTCGGAAATTTCCAAATTTGGGTTAAAAATGTTTTTTTTTTTTCTTTCTTTCTTATCAAGGAACCATCATTGTTTCATCATCCTTTTTATATCATAACTGATTTTTCACTACTTCGTTATAAATTTTAATTTAAAAAAAAAACTGAAAATTATTGTATTGTAATTTTTTGCTTAGAAAATAAGCTTGTGATGCAATTTAAGTTACTCCGAAAAAATCTTTTTAACTCTAAAAACTTAAATTTGCTTACTATAAAGTGAGATAAGCAAGCTTTAAAGTTCTGTTGCTAAATTATGACAGCTGTCAAAATTACAACCGTTTTAAAAATTTATTTTTATTTAATAAAAAATATTTGAAATTCCTTCTACACATAGTCTACAATCATTTCACACCTCCTAAACATTAAACCCTAAAACATCAAGCCTATTTTAATTATTGTTCCAGCTCGTGGCAAAGCTCTCCGTATCTTCATTCAAGTATTGTCTGCTTTTTTTTTATTAATTTTTTTCTTTAAGTTAACATTGCCCAAATCATATCGCGTCGTGTAAACCGCCAACTTGTAAAGTTGAGAAATAAAAATTTGTTTAATTCTGATGATTAAAATAAAATTGTAATAAATGACTATCTCAAAAAAAAAAATTTTATATCATCTTCGTACCTTATAAAATTTTACTTTTAGTTTCACATATAAAAAGTCTTTCACTTGAATCTCAAAGTTTATAAAATAAACTCAAACTTAATTTTATTTTAAATCTCATGTGTAACTTTGCAGATAAAGAATCTACATGATATCAACGAAATAAACGCTTGTTTAGAACAAAAATTCCTTACTCTTTAAACTTCAAAGTTTAAGCTCACGGTTTGCACCTGCGATTTGCGGGGTACTGTTTGAGCAAGCGACGCGTGACAGTTTGATAGACACGTGCGTTCTGTCGCTCGTCGACTCGCTGTCCCTCGTCGCTCGCGGGCTTGCGCTTTATTCCAGGACGGTGGACCAGGAAGGCTCCGTCCAGTATAATTAGACGGTAGTTCATTAGGCACATCTCGAACATCTGTAATTATTAATAAAAAAAATTCGCATGTTTCTTTTTTCAAAAGTTCCGCTTAAAATTTTTAGCACCAGGGACTTGAAAAAAAATAAAAAAAAGTTGTAAACTTCTAATTGGATAAAAGTTAGTTTGCTCAAAGCAGACTTTAGTTCAAACTAAATCTAATTATTCCCTTCGGTATCCTACTACTCGGAGTGTAAACAAGTTAATTAGGATAGTAATTGAATTTCAACCTCGTACCTGAGTCATTTTATCTTGTCGGCCTTCCCAGGACATTTCCTCGGTGTAAAGTGGATCGCGCTTAGTGCCGATGAATATCGGCTCCCATCTGTTGTGGGGGTACTCGCGCCTCGTTATTATCAGCGGCTTCACTCGACCCGGATCTGGTCTCAGCACCCAACGAGTTAGTCCAGGAAATCTTTGGCAGTGCGGGCAAGAAAACCTGGTTGAAAAGTAGTCATTATCGTACTGAATTTTTTTAACGCAGATCTTATAATTTTTTAATGCAAAGATTGTTGAATCAGTTTGTTGGTTTATTTTTCTCGAGAATTTTACCAAGTCTAGTTCGAATTTTTTTAAAAGTTTGAATATTCGAATGTTCAACTAGCTTGTTTCTAATAAACTGTTTTTAATAAACTCTTTTATAAAGGGATTTGTTTATTCGTTTCATATACTTCTTAGATTCCTTATAAATGTATATTTGCGAACAACTAAAATAAAGAAATTCTATTTTATTATAATGTTTATACTTTACATAAATGTAATGAATAAAATTAAAAACATTTTTATTAGATAAAAATAAAACTCAATCATATAAAATAATTAAAAAAAAGATTTATTTAATTTTTTCAAGATATATTTACATAGCGTAGCAACGAAAAATGATAAATATCACTTGTGTAATACATATTTATGCGTTTTTCAGGCATATATAAAAAATTAGAACCACTTATTTTAGTTTTATCTAACAACATTCAAACGTTTGCACACGATAAGATAAGCGATTTTTACGCATTTTTATGTTTTCAGCTTAATCAAGTTTTCGGTAGCTTTAAAAAAAGCAAATAGTTTTTTTCTCGCAAATAAGAATGCGGTCGTCACTGTTTTTTCAAAAGTTTTATTTAAACTCTGAAGATTCAGGAACCTTTCCACGCAAAAAGCAACCATGCAACCAGAATAGCAAACCCCCAAAATGACTAAAAGCTGTCGAGAAAAATTTTCGCCAGTGGTCTGAAGCTGATCTTCGATGATTTCGGTAGTGTTATTGAAGTTCTTGGTAAAATCAGCAGGTCTCCAGATTTTGGCTTCTATGATCCTCTGAAAAAGAACTTTGAACCTGTGAGCAAAAGGCGAACCGTCGGCCAGGACAAAAGCTACCCGGTCGCATGAGAAAACAGGCTTTGCGATCTTCAGGTTACCGAACCTACGAAGAAACCTTTCGGCCTCCCTGAAAGTTGAGACACACAAGACCTTTTTGGTCGACCGCAGCTGGTCGACGCACTCCTGGGTGGTGTTGACCTCCCGAGTCCTCAAAGACAACTTATTGACTTCAGGGTTTTCCTGGTTGTCGAAGGCGTTGAGATAATTTACATGGTGAGACAGCAACTGTAGGTTGGAGTTATACAGGTCCTCAAAAGTATCCAAAGGCAGTTCTTCCCTGATCATGTTGACGTTGAGGATCTCACCGTAAAGCTCGTTTGTGTAGGTTATAGACATTAAGAGTATGCTGAATATTATCAACCTGTCGGATGACCTTTTCACCTGATTTACCTGTTCAATGAGTACATAATGAAGTTTGAGTTCTAAATTGCGAGTGAAAAAAATTAGATTAAAAAATTTTGAGATATTAACTACGTTTTTAATTATTTTAAAACTTTTTTTTTGACGCATGAATCCAAATAGATCAATGATGATTTTACCAAGTTAACCACCGGAATGCCCAGAAGGATCCTGAGAATCTTCGAGCAGCTCCAGCTACCAGATATCAACTTCATAAATTGTGCCATCCAAACGATGCAGATGGTTACGGTTGGAATGACCAGTGCGCTAACAAATATTTTCGGCGGCACGTTCAGAGTGGAGATCTTAATGATTGGTGCGATTGCTACGTACTTTCGACAATCTTCGTTTATCTCTACCGTCAAATGATTCTTGACCAGTCTCAAACTTTCAGGCACCGCAATCAGTTCTATCTCGTCGTTTGCAAGCAAATCCAGACTTTTGTTTATTATTTTTGAGAAAGAATGGTCCTCCTTCAGCTTTACGTAGTCTAGAGTGAAGTTCATGTTCTTTATGATCAGTGCAAACAAAGGCAAGTAGATTCCCATAAGCAGCGTATTGTTATTTCGCGTTTGGTAGTCCAGGTATGGCGGATCGTGGTATATGGGAAGTCTGATGCGATGTCCGTTGACGTTTTGGAGTTTTTGGGGAAAAATTTTTATCGATTGCGAAAGCTCAGTTTGGACACAGGTCTCAAAGAATGGATTCCAATCATTTATTGTAATATTTCTTCTAAATACTTCTATGATGGAAAAATCCAAATATTTCTTGGACCAGGCATAAGAGATGATTTTTTTGGGATCTCCATTGGTTAGTCCAGAGCAGTTGGATTTGAAAAAAATGATCAAACATTTTGGTCTAACAGAGTTTGGGGATAGTCTTATCAGAAAATCTAAAAACTTTTCTACCTCATCTAAGTTGCTGGTTAACATGATATGCAAAGAACTGATTTTTAAATTGGTGATCTGAAAACTTTGAGTACTTGAACTATTAATTGTTTCTACATCAAACACAGTACTTGGGATTGTTGTGATAAAATTGCAAATGACCCCATTGGTGTCAGTTTTGTCAGTGAAAATTGTCACTTTATGAGGGTTTTCTTCTTGCAAAATTTTGGAAGCGAGATTACGAAATGTTTCATGATCAGCCAGAACCGTGGTTGATAAATTAATAAAAATTAACAATCTTAAGAGATATTTGAATCTTAACATTATATTAATAAACAATTTTACTAGAGCTGAAAAAGTATGCAGATGCTGGCTGCAAGGAAAGTGACTACTGACAGCGAAGGAAACAGTAGGATATCTTATATAAGCTAAAAACTAATTGCGTAGTTGTAATAAGCAAGTCATAATGAAAATTTATTTTACTACCACTGCATTCAACAATCTTTTATCTGTAAAATTTAAGGACATCTGAAAAAGCGATCGATTTCACATGTTTGGAATACACTTAGCATTGAAACGAATATACTTTCTTCGTGTGTTTACCGAACATAATTATGAGGTTGATAGCATCAATAGCTAAAAGTTACGACTTTTATTAGCACTTTTTTCATGACAAATTTATAACTGAAAAAACTGTTAAAGCAGAATTTTTTTTTCATTATTTAGTAGATATTAATATAATCCAAAATCCATAATAATAATTTATTTTTAGTTTCTAAATTGATTGTACTACCTACAAACTTATAATTTTTAAAACTTAAAAAAAAAAGTTTCCAATTTAATTTTTTTTTTCTTTTCTTCCTGTCGTTGACAGTAAAAAAGAAAAAATTCTAGTATAATTTGTAAAATAAACTGAACTCTAAATTTTTTTTTCTTAAACCCACAAAAATATCTCAAAAATTGTTCAACGACAAACCTGTGGAAATAAACAGCCTGGCCGGACCTCAGGGCGGCCAATAGTTGGGCCTTGTTGTCGGGGGGCCTGAGTCCGAGCTCGACCTCGAAGACAGGGAGCACGAAAGCGATGGGCCGCTTGGTCGTGCGGCCCTTCATCATGGCCACGAAGCGCGAGGCGAGGCGCTCGCTGGGCAGAAGCTCGACGTCGGACACCAGGACTCTCTGGGTCGGCGCCAGGGCCCTAGCCACGTTTCGGGCCACGTTTATAGGGTAGGACAGTCCCAGACGACGGCGCTCGGTGCCGTTCGAGGACGACGTAGACCGCTGGAGCTCGCTGGCCGTACAGTTTGCCGGGGAAGACGTGGGGTGCGAGGATAGGCTCGGTGGATGGTGACGGGGGAATATCAGGTGGACGGAGACCTGGAAAAAAAATGTTAAAATTTATTAGCTTTTGGATTTTTACTCCGTGAAAAGAGTACTTTTACACAGTTATTTTGTTACTGTCCAAAAATATCTGTGAGAAAAAAAAATACACAAAATTTAAACCGTTTCTTTTATTGATAATTTTTATATTAAACACTCTTTACCCTTTCTACTGAAGAAAGAGGAGGGGGTAAAACGCATTAAAAGGGCATACGATTCTACTTTTTTTTTTTTTTTTTTTTTAATTAATTAAATTCATTTTATCAATACACAATTTTATTGAAACCAGATTCGAGAATTCTTTGATTGATTTCTGAAAATCTCTTCAGATATGAAGAATGGTGGTGATGAATACTCAAACCGAAACAACAAATCATCACAGAAGAATGGAGACTGAGCTTTTTTTAGAAAAGTCGATTTATCTTTTATTGAAGTTTTTTTTACGAATGACAGTGTATCGGACCCCCATTCAATGCAAACATCACTTCTGAGTATTTTTTGTATATGCATGAGTCCAATTTCTTTCGATTTTGTATCGATTGGCTATTAGTTTCGAAGTAGATGAAGAGTGAACTGAAGACAGCAATTTTTATGTTGATACTGAATTTTAGTTTCTGTGTAAATTTGATACCAAAAATGCATCGACCCACAAATTATGATTATTAGCAATTACAGAAAAGTCATGTTATATTTTTAGACGTATACACTTTTTTTAGATTTTTCGAATGCTTTCTTTTTATACCGAGCCTAACTTACAAGTTGAAAAGTAGGATTCGCAGTGACAGAGATCTGAATGGCGTTTGATGAGCAGAAAAGTGTTTTCGGCTGTGAGTTCAGCTTTCACGAGTGCACTTTCGGAGCCTAAGTCATGCGCGCACCCTTTTTTTCTGCTTCTACGCTCCTAAACTATTCACGTGAACATGAGATTCCAGCTTTTACCCTTTGAAAAAAATCAATTGTTTCAGATTTCAAACTGAAATTTTTTTTGGAAAATTGATTATGAAACTTTTTTTGTGCTAACTGTACGAATATAAGGAGAAAAGAATTCTCGTTATTTGATCCGGTTTTAATGAAACTTGCTCTTTTTCTGACTGATATTCAAATGCAAAACCCAATTTGCATTATAAAAAAAAAAAGTATAGAGAAGAGTAAAAAATTATATTTATAAATGATAAACGGGACGATTAAAGACTTTGAGTTTTGTGAACAGACCCACAAAAAAGTATTTAATTATAAATATCAAAATTACAAAAATGTATCTCAAAGTCAAAATAATTGAAAGCTAGTAAATACTTAATTTTCAATTTTTTGATTCAAAATTTGATCAAAGAGTTTTTTTTTTTTTTTTTCTTTAATTACTCAGAAATGTTACCGGACGTACAACTTTTATCTCTCCGACGGTGAGGTTTTACTGAATTAAACAAAACTTTGTCTGGAAAGATGATTCCGTGTTCTACTAGAGTACTTTTAATGGAAAAAAGTGTACTTTTTTTATTCAAACGGTAGAATAAAAAAAAAGAAGATGCCGCGAAAACTTTTTTCTTGAAATTAAACTTTTTAAGGTGTTGTATAAAAAATGATGTTTGTTTCGTTTGTTTATTTGATTACTTTTTTTTTTACTAATTTATTTATTTCATTAGAATGTACTATTACTCAGATATAAGAAAATTATCAAAAAAATCAATTAGTTGTTTCGTCATATGAATTAACAAAAAAAAGAAGGAAATCACACTTTCCAATTTATCAATTTTTTTACTATTAATAAAGTCATTGCTCGAACATGGAAATGCAATTAATAACTTATTGATTTTTGTTACTATTTTCTTCTTTAAAAATTGTTTCAAGGAACTTGCGTCAAAAAAATTACATATAGCAGATAAGTCTAGATAAAATTTGTATCTTTTTTGCGGCTATCTGCAATCCATAAATTGATTTTTTTTTTTATTATTGAATACTGGTTAATAGGATTTGCTGGGATATTGCATTATACGTTCATGCAATTTTAATTGGATTCCAATTCATGGGTAAAAAGTATTAAACTTTAAATTTCAATATTCAGATGAAATGAAATTATGTTTGGATTAAAAAAACAAAAAAAAGATTTTGATGAATTTTTATCTATTTTTTATGCACGAATAATAAATTTTAAGAACATAATTAAGCTCATCAGCATGAGCCCGAATCGATAATCGATAAATGACTAGTCACTGCGTAAAAAAAAGCATTACAACACTTGAACACTTATAGACCGTCAAAAGCTTTTTTTTTAAAACAAGCGAAACTCGCACGCTTTAAAAGAGAATTCGTAGCGAGAGAGATTTGAATGGCCTTTGATGAGCAGTAAAGAGTTTTCGGCTGAGAGTTCAGTCATTACGAGTGCTCTCTGAGACATGCATGCGCCCCTTTTTTTTCTGCTTCCACGCTCCTAAACTATGCACGTGAGCTTTTACCGTTTAAAAAAAAAAAAAAAACTAAACTGTTTTCAAATTTTGCATCGAAAGTTTTTCAATCTCTTAAATTTGTAAAGAAAATTCATTAAGAACTCTTGTTTTTTTTTGTTATCTGCAGGAATAATAACGAGAAAAGAATTCTCGTTATCTGATCTGGTTTTAATGAAACTGCCTCTGTTTCCGGGAGAGATAAGTCGAGTTTAAAAAGTAGCAGAAGTTTAAAAATTAACCTGCATTGTAGGAAAAAGAAGAAAAAAAGCGTTGCGAGATATATAAAAAAAAAATTACATTTGTAAGAGGGAGAACTTTTATTCCGAAATCTGTTCGCGAGCTGAATAAAGCATGCGGGCCCTGAATGAAGGAGTTTGTAAACACAACCGGATTCAAGCATAAACTTTAATTTTTGATCGTACAGAAACGAAAGCCCCGATACAATTTGTCTAGTGCAACAGCTTTTACCGAGTGGGGGATCGATAAAACCCTTTGAGCCCCGAATAAAGCCAGCTCTTTTATGCAGAGAATCAAATGAAATACAGCAATGCATTTAATTTTGTTCAGAAAAAAATATAATATGATAAAATTTTAATCTGCGAGGCGTTTATGTATATGAAAAAAAAAATGTACTTTTTACAAAGGTTTTTAATTCAAAGTGGATTTATTCGCAAAGCCTCTTATCAAAAGACTGAAAAATGGTAGGAATTCATTGTTTGCTATTGCATGAGATGAGTTTTTAAATTTTTACCGTTCCCATTTTGTTTCCATAAACAACATAAACTGAGGTAATATTTTTTTTTTTTTCTACTTTTTTATTTATACGTACCGAGATAAAAAGCTTTTATAGAGTTACTACTGTATTTTTTATGAACGCGCTTTTAAGGCTTTCGAGTCTTGTCTTTTTTATTATACTTTTTCTCCAGTGATTTATATGAGACACAAAAAAAGATTTCGTAAATTTTATACTTCTGCTAAAGCTTCATAATTCTATTTTGTTTCGTAGCTTTTTTTTTTTTTTTATAAAAGGAGCTTATGAATAATTAGACCACGGAGACAGCGATTAAAATTAAATGAGATATTTTATTTTTCCAAGAGATTTTTCATTCATTTAATTTCAGCCCCTCATTTTCGCTTGACATACGTATATATTTTTTAAAAGAAAAAGACTTTGCCGTCAGACATGAATTAAATCTAATCAAGTGTATGTACTACCCTCTAAAAAATCAAATTGACTACAAGAATATATCAAAGAGAATATCTAATTCATCAACAAAAATTTTTGTTTGTTTAGGTGTTGGTAGATAAACTTTCAATTTTTAAAAATTGAAGTTAGGGTTTACTAAGTTCTGTTATAGAAATACCTAAATTAAATTTATAGCGAAGTTCAAGAAAAATTTTTTTTACTAACCAAGTTTATTGTAAATGCCTTGCATTTAATATTTGGGATTTATTTAATTTAAATTCAATAAATATTTTTATCGAATAATATTTTTATCGGTCTTATGGTCATATCGCAATCTCAAATTTACATGTCAAAGATTTTATTTTTTCCACTCAGAAACTGCATCTGTAAATTGAGGAAAAATCCTATAACTAATTGAAAATTCCATATAAATAAAATAAATTTACTCAGAAAAATCGAATCGATGAATTTACGAAAGAAACAAATTTATCGTCTTTAACCGCGATTTTAACTTGGGAGCTCTTGATCATGCGGCAATAGTTCTACCAATGAGCTACCGAGCTATATCTTTTTTTTTTTTATCGATTTCCAGTATGTAGCCTCTGACTGATTTTTCAATTCCATGCATACTAAATAGACTTTTTTCAAGTTAAATAAAAATTTTCATTTGATTATCACCAAAAAGCTGCTCTAGTCGCGAGATGGCGCACCGTAATCTACAAGCAAAGCGATCACTTACTTTAGCCATGTTGGGCTCGCAGTGGCAGGCGAGATCTAGGAAGTCGAGGGCGAGTCCTGCGTCAGGCCCGGGCGCGAATACGGCCAGGCCCAGGGGACCCTCCCAGCGCCGGACGAGCTCCACCACCCCGTAGACCTGGTCGGCGGTCGCGTGGGTGCACAGCGTAACCTCGGGCAGGCTCGGGTCCGTCGAGCCCCGCATCAAGTAGGGAAGGACCCGGTAGGGGCTGTCCACCGACGACTGCGGGCTCAGGATCAGCTGCTGCTCGACGTACGAAAGGCGCTCCGGCAGGCCGTACTGCCATCTGCGAAAGAAATCAATTTTCATTAGCTGAAAGCCGCGTGGTGCTTTTATTTCAAAATCAATCCACGAGTGCTGGTTTTAGGCTGTAATTTTCAAAGCCCGCGTTATCGGCGCGATGAAAAATTCATAGCCACGTGCCACATTTAGCAGATTGTAAAAGAAAAAAAAAAAAAAAAATCCACTTTTTCTGAAAACAATAACTAAATAATTCATGCTCGCGTCAATTACGACCCTTCGAAAATGCTTTTTTTTTTTTTCTTTAAATCCTTGAAACTAATTAAAAACCCTTGCATTTGCAAAAAAAACTCGAAAGAAAAAAGAAAAAGTAAAAGCAAGCCCGAAAAGGAAAATATTGGCACGCGAGCTAGTCGGGCCGCTGCGTCAGCCACCCGTCTTGTACACACGTAGCGGCTCCTACAACTGATTAAAATCAAGATTTAAGTCACGAACCGGGGGTGGGCTTCTCATCCCCTCGCGAAAATTATCTGACCTAAAACAGCAGTAGACCTAAAATCAATCCCCGCACCTGCAGTAGGAGAGGTTGGCCGGCCTCCTATCGGCGAGGTAGGTCCCGGCGAGCTGTCCGTCGGCGCCTCCCCACCGCTCGAGCTCGTCGTTGTACCCCGGCTGGTCGAGCTCGTCCAGGGTGTCGTCGACCAGGGTGAGCTCGGAGGGCTCGCCGGTCGTGCTCGCGAGCAGGAGGAGTCGGAGGGCCAGCGGTAGGGAGCAACACGCCGCGAGGCCCAGGCCCGCGTACCTCCGCCATCGGCGCATCCAGACGAAGCGTCCGTGCTGAGCCGCGGCCCGTGCCGCACTGAGGACGCGCCGCGGTGGCGTTATTACACAACTGCGCCGACGGGGATGCGCCTAGCCGAGACGAGACGGGGCTGGGGTAGGGGGAGGCCGGCGAGCCTCGCGTGCTGGGCTTTGATTTCATCATTTCGGGGGATGCGATTTTTTCGGGGAGGATTACAAGCCGTGGCCTTCACCCGGCTTCCCCCAGGGAGAGGCTTTGTTTATTGTTCCTGGTTTTGGATTAAAGTTTATTTTAGGGAGTCTTGTTTGGATTTACTGCCTTTACACTTACTCGATTCGCCGACGATGGCTTGTCTTTTTTTTTTTTATTTGCTTATTGAGTGGGCAAAGTACCTTGTTGGAAATTTAAGTAAACGTATAGAATTAAAATACAACTAAAGTTATTCAACAGTATCGGTTACAAATAATTTATATTTTTTGCCACAAATAAACTTGTACCGATTTAAAAAACATTAAATTTTTTTTTTTTTTTTCTTAAGAAAATAATACTAAGCTTATTAAACCGCTGAATACATAATTGAAAAAGCATCAAAATTTAAACCTCTTTTATGAGTTTAATTTTAAATTTCATTGTATACGCCTCTGCGAAATAAATATGTCCAAAAATTACGGATTATGTTAAGTGAAAATGATGGGAAAAAATGATAATTAAAAAATAAGTTTTTCATTCTAGGATTTTACAGTAAATGCTTAGATACATACATCAAATGTTGATTCACTACTGTTGTTTATTTTTACTGTTTCATGTAAAAAAAAAAAAAAAAAAAACAAAAACAAATGATTTATTTATAAATAAATGATAAAAGTTTTTTAATCATTTATTCAACCAGTAAAAAGGTAAAGCGAAAACAACTTCAGCTACTGTAATAAATTTATATCCACGTTAAAATGCTACAAAGTTACATCAGTGCAGAGAACTGGTCAGTTTTAAAACAAAGTTATGTACGATATTTACTTTATAACTC
Organism: Encarsia formosa; assembly: GCA_038277355.1. Taxonomy (NCBI): domain Eukaryota; kingdom Metazoa; phylum Arthropoda; class Insecta; order Hymenoptera; family Aphelinidae; genus Encarsia; species Encarsia formosa. Next base: position 24,407,356 of record CM076188.1, on the reverse strand, counting down.
TAGAGTATGCTCAGATATATTAAATTTTCAGAAAGTTCACAAACGTTGGAAACGCAATAGAACTTATGTAACACATATTATAAAATTTTATATAGTTTTAATTTTTTTTTTTTTTTTTTTTTTGCAAAGAACTGCAGTAAACAAGTTAAATCACTTCTATTTCATATTTTTGTTGATTTTGTTTTCAGAATCGTCAAAGTGACTAGAGTTACATTCTAGACTTTCCAAAAAAAGATTTTAATATGGTTAATTAGTAATTGTTTCAAAAAAATTATACTGTTACTTTAACAGTTAATAATTTTGATATGTTGGGTAGCGAGCTTAAATTTTAGCCTCTTTAACGTGGAAAAATTTCTGAAAATTCTCGAAATTTTTCCTGAATAACTCCACACAGTAAAGAATGATAAATAAAATTTCTGCAATTCCTAAACTCCATTTTACTTCGTTCAAACTCTAAAAATTTTCCCAAAAATATTCTTTCCAAAGCTATAAAGTACGAAACGCGATAAAAAGGTAATGCATCAAATCATCGACATATTTCATCCCAATAAATAAATCAAAAATATCCCCCCCCCCCCTCATCCCCGCACTTCGGTAAACCCCAAAGCCGCAGAAGTACGATAAAGTATGAAACGGTCTCGAATGTGCGACCGCAATTGATAAAAAATTTAACCCCCCCGCGTACCCGTGGTTGGAAGCTGAATTTCGGAAATGAGCACACTTAACCCAGAAAGATATTAGAGGTGGATCTCGGATCCCGGAGAAAATTCTCTTTTCAGAGAGAGTAAACGAGGCGTGTTTGTTGGGAGGGTTAAGAGTTTCGCGACATCCTCGATCGGGGATTCATCGATAAATCGATCTCCCCCTAAATTATTCAAAGCCGCGCTTAATGCGACGATTAGGTACCCATCGATTGCACCCGTGAATAATTCAATTTTCCAAAATAATAGACTCCATTAGGCCGCCCCCCTGGTGCTTATATTTTATTGAGCGTCCGCGTGCGCGCTAATACAAATTTTATGTAAATCCCTTGTACCGACCTCGCGCGGAGGCACGATTTTCTCGTAAATATGAGGAGGAAGGAAGCGCACTGCTTTCGGGGAGGACGAAAGGGAATCCAATATCGTCGATATCTGCGGGACACACGTTTCAAGCTCGAGTCCAAGATGCACCCGTTTCGCGCGAAAACCCGAGCTGTCGCCCTCAAAGCTTCGCAATAAAACATGGACAGATACACTCGAGCCGCCAGCGGCGCCACGGTAAGTGAGAAAACTTATCAGATAGGGGGGAACTACGAGATAAATGTTTTTTCGGAAATTGCCTTCGATGTCAATATTGTACTCCAACGTTTTTGTTATTTACTGAAAAAAAAATTGTTTGCGCACAATGTATCGATTCAGCGTTTGTGAAATTTTCAATTTTTAAAAGAATAATATTGAAAAATTACATAATTTTCACGGTATATTGTTGTGAATAAAAATTCAAAGTATTTTTAAAAATTAACTGTGAGCTACGTACAAAAATGAAGTTGATCATTGTGTGAGCAGTTTCAAACAGTTTTGTGGTTTTTAAAAAAAAATTTACCGGAAAATCAAATATCAAAGTATACACTGAGGTTTCTTTTCTTTTTAATCAATGCTATGCATAATTATTAAACTTCCAATATTGAGTATCAATCAAAGATCTATAAAAAAAATCAGTTCTAAAAAATTATACACAATAATGAATTCATGAAAGACGATAATTAAAGTGTACTCGTTAATTTATTGCATTTTATTAGTTAAATTAGTTTGTTAAAATATTTTAATCTAACTAAAAAATTTGAGAAAATCCAATTCAACGCTATTAAAATCAAAGATGATTAATTTACATATTCACAATCAATTTACAAATATTTCTAATGAAACTCATTAGTTTAGGGTTTCACAATAGTGCAATATTAGTATTGATATTGTATTGTATTAGTGATCAATATCAATACAATATCAAAGACAACTATTGAGTTTCAATATCAATAGTAGTGTCTCAATATTATTGAATTCATGTACTATTGACATCTTTTTTCAAAAAATTTGAAAACAACTTGTCTTCAAAGTATAAAAAACAAATACTCGTTTAAACTTTGTTAAAACTAATTTTCAGCAGGCCTATTAAACATCATCTCGTATTTAAAGTTTTAAAGAGACGAGGTAAAAATCACTTAATCAAGACGTTGTTTTCGGGTCGATCCTCACGGCGCCGCGAGAGCGGAAGTTAGGCCGAGCCGAGCCGAAAATAATATCCCGCAAGTAGTAAGTTCTGGCTTGGGTCAGACGCTATGCGCCGCGGCGATGAACCTCGGCGCTGCAGTAAGTTTCTTTATTAAACTCTGCAACATTCAGCCCCTCCAAGTTTCCTCGGGATAAACGAGATGATCAAAACTTTACCCATTTATATTTCGTTTGTGCCATCTTCAGAAGCATTTCGTATACCCCAAAACTACCGAAATATCAGACTGGGAAAGTAAAAATCTCAAACTTTTTCGGAAAAATTAAATTTCAAACTCTCTGACTTTACCCGGAATCGTTGTAAGTGCTTCGCAATACTTGCAGTGGTAAATGCATTTTTGTGTCAGTGTGGTATATATGCGCAACTAGCTACAATAAAGATAAATTTCATTCCCAGCATAATTTTTTCATTACTAAAGTATGTATACATTCAATATTGTGGCAGCCTTTATTGCATGAAAATGATTCAACTTAAATCGATTGCGTTTTTAAAGTAAAAATATTGTGATCCATTTTTTCAAGCTCTAGTTAATGCCTCAGTGTCACGTAAGTATTGAAGATTAAAAGTAATGGAAAGTTACTGTTTCACTTTTTAGTATTGAATTTTTTAAAATCACACCTTTATTCAAAGTTTTAATAATTTAATTTAACTTATTCATGAAAAAAAAAATTTTTTCACCATAGCGACCTTTTTAAAAACAGTTTCACATGCATATTCAGCCTTTAAACATGTCTAAAAGTGCAGGAATAACAATAATTTACCTTACAATGATTTTTCCTTGTAGATCTACTTTCTTACCAAAAAATTATTCAATTGACACAGTAATCGAAAAAATTCTAGAACCAAGTCCATCTCAAGTCACTATTTTCAAAAATGAAGATACCTTGTAATTGGGTGTATTTTTAGTATCCTAACTTTTTACTTCGAACTCATTTCATGGTTCAAATAAAATTGAGTTTTCGGATTTTATTCGTTCCAAGCTTTCACAAGTATCAAATAAAGTTTTTATTGTGCACCTATAATACTATTTAAATCAATAATTGTTTGTAGCTTAAAAATTTTCAAAATTGAACCTTTTATAATCAATATTTACAAAAATGTAGATTTTAATACTTGACCCATAAAAACCGTTTCTTTACATTTGACGACATATTATTGTGATCAAATACAGTAAATTTATGCTACATTACAATTATTTAAGAAATTATTAATCATTCGCTTGAGCAACCAAGTTTTAAATAATGTCTGAAGGCAGATATTGCCTAAGTACTTTAGCGAGCGCTAACCGAATTTTGGTCAGTACAATAGAATTAATTATTGTTCTTGGTTTCAGTTGTGGAATGCAAGCAATGCCGCTCAAATAGATTAAAATGATATTCATCTGAGAAACAATGCTCTCAGTGCAGTGAGTCTGAGGTAAATACTTCATCAAATAGTTTTTTATAGTTTCTCAAATATTTGATAACTCATTTGGACCTCGTTTATTTTATAAATTAAAAAAAAATCAACATAAAAAAGTTCAATTATCTACACCAGAAGATAAAATGAAATAAAACCAATTTTTGGTAATAGTTTGAATGAAAATTTCAATTGAAATTCAGATGGGCACGAAAAGCTTGCGAAATAGAGCTGAAATGGAAAACATCTGTTGAGGAAATTATGACGATGTCCGTCTTGAATTTTCAAGTGAACGTACCTCGAGTTGGGCGCCAAGTGCTATAGTTAATGAAACATTAGGTAGTCAATTAAATTACTGCGTTTTCTTTGTTGACAGCTTTAAAGCTTACAATACTGTATTTTTCATAAATTTGTATTAAAATTAATTTCAAACAGGTTTAATACAGGCTGTATAATGAAATCTTAAATGTACAAAAATATTAGTATTATAGTTGCTCTCAGAAAATTTTTAATTTTTTTTTTAAATAAAAATTTTACTCATTGTAGACATTACTACAAAAAGTGTTTAGACAGTTGTCAAAATATTTATTTCAAAGAACATGAAAAACATTTTATTTTATTTACGGTATAGTTTTATCGATTACAATCAATTCCATTGAAGTTTGTACACGTGGTAAGTTGTAAGTGGTGTACTCTATCGTATTAAAAAAGTTATAAATCTTTTATTCAAGTACTTTTATACAAGTACCTAAATTTTTATAATCTTAGTCCCAGGCTCGGCCTTTAGTTTACGTAATTATAATTAAAAACTTATTCTCATATTTAATACAATTACAACCCATGTCCAAAAATAACCTCTCAACCTAATTTTCTCTCCATTCAACAATGAATTTAAATAATCTCCCCAAAACAATCCCTGGAGAGCATAAACAAACCAGTAACACCTCGAAGTGAAAAAAAAAAAATATAATCGAGGCTTCGCCCGAGGAGGTGTTGGATCGATGCTCCCTCGTCGGGTCTTCCGCTTTTGTTCGACGTCGCGGTGCATAACCCACCCACCCGCCACCCACTAACTCACACCGGTGCGGCGGCGTTCTTTCATCTCGGGACTTGCCTGATGGACTGCGCGATTCTTTTCAGGCACTCTTTTATTCTCTCTTCTTCTCGGGGTGATGCATATACCTGCAGGCTCCTCCCTAGCGGGTGCTGCGTTACTTACCCTCTTGGATTTGTTTACCCTGAGATCGCGAGTAATGCTCGGGTTTCTTGAATGTGTTATATTAGATTGCGTAACTTGGGTTTTTTATTTGAGGGAGAAATGTTTAATCTTTATTTATTTATGAGAGCGGTGCTTCTGTACACGGAAGTGCGATGAATGTTGAATAGAGTGTAAAAATAAAATGCAGCGGGGATATTAATTATTAACTGTTGATGTAAAATAGTTTGAACTTGGAGAGTTACGCAAATATCAAACAAGCATAAAATTTCTCTACGGTATTTTAAAACTGAATTTTATTTTAAAATTATATAGACTCCGTGAGCTATTAATAATATGTACAAAATAAAATTTTTCTTCGTATAGGATGAATTTTATGCTGATGTAATTAAAATATCAAACAATTATAAATTTTTTACTAAAGCTTACATCTCATTTAAAAAAATTTTTGAAACTTTGAAATTATGAATTACGATTCATACATTAGTTATTGTAAACTTTGCTGATGACTTTCGATTTAATTAAGTTTATAAACATTATTTATATACTTAAAAATAATAATTAAAATTGAATGATAAAAAATGCTAAATTTAGTTTTTTGAAAAAAAAAAAAACTGCGAACTAAATAAACTAAAAATGATAAATTCAGTTTTTTTATTTAAATTTTCAAAAAAGTTTCCATTAAAAATAAAAATAAAAATTAGTTAAAACCTTACACAAAATAAAAAAGTTTATTGTACGAAAAATTTAGGCCAAGTAATGGATTAACAAGATAATGTTGATGAACGAGATCACAGAGGAAACGTCCACTCGTAAACTTACAAAGAAACTTTTTCAAGAAGTACTTTACCATTGTTTTGCGGAAGTTTCAATTCTGTTACCTTTGTGTAATGAAACAACATCTTTCAAGACAAAGTTAGCAAAAAATTTTACCCTTTTTTTAATTATCTTCAAAAACAAGTTCTCAAAATAGAGAAAACAGTACTAACAAAAAAGATGCTTTGAAAGTTCATTTGAAAACACTTGGACAGTCTTAAAATTTTTTTATTTTATTTTATCTTTAGGATTACTTTGTTTGTGAATGTAAAAAGTATAAAATTTGACGACATAATTAAATACCTATAAAATTTTGTAAGCAATTAAAAAACAATTTAGTTTTTCATTCAAATAAATTATTTATTCTTTTTTTTTTTAAATAATCAATTTAACAGTTAATTATTTAAAATTCTACTGTTTCTAAATTTAAATTTTGCCCGTTTAAAAAAAATTTCACGGAAACATTTCAAAATGGAGATCCAAAAACAAAATTCAATTATTTAAAACGAAAACTCGGTAATTGAGCTCGAAAACCTTTCTAATTTACTTCGTACCCAATTTCACAATACTCACACAAACAAAAAAAAAAGGATTCTCAAACAGTATGCGGAGCATGAAACATACGACAAAAGTGTTTAACAAGTAGCTGCAGCCCGCGCGTTATGAAAAAGTCATAAGTCACTTTGCGCTTGATTCACCGTGCAATCGATAAAGAGAAAAAAGCCGTGGCGTAAGGTAAAGGACCCAATTGTGGACCCCAAAAATCACAACTTTCGGGGTTTTTGAATTTTATAGAAAAAACCAAGCAAGTGAGGTTAATTTTTTTTGTACATACTTAATTTTAGTGGTCTTAAGAATCAAAATAAATTTTTTTTATTAAAAAATTTTATTTATTTACAGAGTAATTAATGTTTAAAGTAGAGACCTTTTGGACCGTATTTTTGAAACTGTGTGTCAAAGTACCCCGATTAATGGACCTTTTTTACATGCGATATCCCCTTAACATTTTTCTTACCCCAATTAATGGACCCTGTGATTTTATTTCTAACTATTGACTTTTGAGGTTACGATTTTTGTTGACATTGAAGTTAAAAGTAGTTACAGTTTTCATTGACAAAAGTAATTTAACCACATTAGAAGATTTATAAAGCTGATATTTTAGTGTATAAAACTCGGTATGAAAGCCAAAACTAACGTCCCATTAATTGGGGTACTCGGGGTTTCATTTAAAGGTTCGTATTAATGGACCGCTGCTCTTCAGGACCATTAATTGGGGTACCTTGAGACTAGGGCCCAATTATGAGAACTGCATTATTTATTTAAAAATTTATATTTCTAACTTACAAAATTGATACTATACTAATTTTTGAAGTCTAAGCTTTTCATTGATGAGTGATACATTGCGTAAATAAATAAAGTATGCCTAGAAATTCAAGTTTGAAAGTTGCTTGATTCGCTGCAACGAGAACACCAACCTAACCCTCGAGTCAACCAACACTGTGACTTTCAAAATAAAACGGAATTATTAACGTAAACTTGAAAAAAAAATTTCGAAATATTCTTTGATAACATAAGTTTATTTTAAAATAGTTTTATGCCGATATTTGCATTAAAAAAATATTTAAAAATGATTTTTGCTGAAGGGGACCATTAATTGGGGTAAGGGGTCCACAATTGGGTCCTTTACCTTACACCAACACACAGAGCGGGTCTTTAACCGCTTTGGCTCGCCAATTACATCGATCGAATCATCGCGGGAGCCGAATAACGTCCGTCAACCTGTTTTCCGAACCCCCGAAAAACTTTTCAAAAACGCATATCAACCCCCCCAGAAACATTGATTGACTCCTCGAGCTTCCTAAAAATCAGGTCGTCTCGTCAAAACCGAGGGAATTTTAAATTTTACCCAACGAGTTGATCAATCGCTCGGGCGATCGAAGAGTTAAGTGTAAGGTCTGTTGGTTCAATACGCGCTGGTGTGACATTGCTAAAATGATTTTTTTTTTTTTTTTTTTTTTTATTCCACGTGGCGCGTGTTTATAGGGTGAAAAGTCGTCGATAAACAAAAGCTGGGATTTTTAATTTACGAGCTGAGTTTTTAAGTGCGTCCAGGCCGCGCGTTGAGGGCAAATTTTCTCTCGAGGGGCGCTTACTTGGATGCAAATTTTTTACCATATTTCACGAGGGGGCATGAAAAACTGTGCCCCGAGCAGAGCAAGCACAAAGACCGAGTGTATTAAAATTCAATATGCTCAAGCTCATTTGAAATTCGTGGCTGGCAGTTTTTCCTCTTTTTTTTTTTTTTTTTTTATACCCTTGTACATGAGATTAATATTCTTGAAACCCATAAAAAAGATCTGAATTTTCTGGTTCAAATTTGAAATAGAAAAAAGATACATGATTTTCGGGTGAAAACTATCTTTATTACTTAGAGTGGTTTATTTTTATAATAGGTCTGCGCATAAAAATATACATAATAAAAAAGGGAAAATAAAATATTTTATAATTAAAATTGAAGCACTTATTTTTATAACAGGTCTGCGCATAAAAATATACATAATAAAAAAGGGAAAATAAAATATTTTATAATTAAAATTGAAGCACTTATTTTAAAACATATTTACTTCATAATATTAAATTATTTTGAAGTATAATTTAATGCTCAATTTTTTCAGCAGAGAAGAAAAAAGATCTTACATTTCAAAAACAAGTCATAAATTTCCGCCAAATGAGGTGAAAAATTATTTAATCGAATAAGTTGAGAAGTAACTTTTCTCAAATCTTATTTGAAAATTTTACTAAAATCCCAATCCATTAGAGCAAAAAGTTTTTAATTTGAAAGATTTTCAGGATGAAAAGTCTTTCTAAAGAAATGACTTTACCCTAATTTGAAAAAAAACCGCTATTTGGAAATACGCTTGAACTTAAACAATTTGATATTGAAGATTTCGGATTTGATTTTTAACTATGAATGGTTGGATGGAAAAGCCAAAGTAGAAAAAGGATCAGCTTGGAAATATCGAGTTACCAAAGCAGCTGTATTTTCTTATGACTTCGTAAAGTTTTTAATTCAAGATTCAAAACAAATATTGTTTTTATAACTTGATAATCAAACTTATAAAGGTCAATAAATTATCTTACAATTAATATAAAATTGTTTTTCCATTTCAGCTTTACCAAAATGAAAGATAATCTTTTTTATTTTAGATGTGGTAAGAAGCTGTAATCTTTTGCAGAATAACAAAATACATTTTACGTTCAGCATTGTACATCCGTTTTTGTGTATAAGTTTTCAAAAAAAAGTTTTTTTTTATGTTCAAATATACGTAATTGTAACCATTACCCAAAAAGTTTTTTGACGTTAAAAAAATTCATCGAAAAACTTTTTTTGACACTTTTAAACAGTGCAAAAATAAAAAATATATCGTCTAGTCTTTGAGCTGATCATATTGCGTATTTGAAAACGTACCTATCATAGAGCTTGGCTGCCGCATGCACCAACGAAAAAATATTATTTTTTGAAAGCTTCATAATTCAAGCCAACACGCATCAACCCCGAACCCAATTTCCCAAACAAAGGGTCCAGCAACAAGTACCTTTGTTTTCGAAGCACCCAATCAAAAAAAAAAAAAAAAAAAAAGAAGGGCTTAGCTCAGGCTGATCTGCGATGCAAATGTAAGGTATGCAAGGGGGTCAGGGGAGAAAAATCGCGGAGGTTCTCTCATTTGAGAAACGTCTCGTCGAGCGAGAAGACGTTTCGTTCGGGCTCCGCCGGCTCCGACATCGATTACCGCCAGGCGCTAATTATAGTACCCCCACTCGCGCTTCTGGCTAAAATTTTCGCGGCGTTTCGATGCACTGGCGCGCAGCGGCGCGTCTTCATTCTCTCAGCCCGCGCCGATCGGTCGAGTGTTGTTGTACCCGGCGAGGATGTGACTCTAACAGGTTTGTGTGCAAAGACCGATAAGAAAATTTTTTTTTTTTTTTCTTTTAAAGTGAGCGAGAGTTTTATGGGTCGAGTCGTAAATTATAATTTTTACTTTTTTTGAGATTAGCTGTGTGTTTTATGAAAAGTTTAAAATTTTATGGCTTTTAAAATTATTTTAACTATTGTTCGTGCTTATACTGTTTGAAAAAAAAATTTCTTAAAGGTTTGGAGACGAATTAAAAAAATTTTATTTTAACTTTTTCATTTGTAGTATTTTATTATGAAAGCTATTTATGAATACGATGATGATGGTTTCTGTAAACACATTAAAATGAAAACCATAGTGGTGACAAAGTGACAATAATTGAAAATTTTTGAAAATTTCATCTTCAAGTGAGTAAATATTACAAAAAAAAAAAAAAATTTGATGGGCAATTTATCTCAGTAATGAAATAATGTTTAGTAATTTTATATCTTGAGGTACTGTTTATTACGTATGTTAAAACCTAAATAAAAGTTTTTCAAAAAAAAAGTTATAAAATTACAAATTTGTGGTTGTTTTCGTAGAGGATTTTTTAAATAAAATTTTTAAATTACCCCTGAAACTTAGTTCACAATTGAACGGTTTTCCTCAGTACTTTTCAGTTTTATAAAATATTTACTCATTATTTCATTTTATTTTTTAAACAATTTGTTGCCAATAAAATAATTTTTTTTATTATTCTACATAAAAAAACTTCAATCCACCCAATTTTTAAAACTGAAAAAAAAAAAAAATTTTTATATAAATATTAATATTTAGTATCAACAGTATCATAGGTAAAACATTTTTACAAGAGAAGTAATGACCAAAATTAGTTAATTTTTTATTAAAAAATAATTTATTCACTTTATAATGTACAGAAAACAGATTATACAATCTCAAAATTTTACATTATCGAAAAATAAATTTAATCAGCGTCCCCTCACAATTTTACCAGAAAAAATTTTAAGTGTAACGGAAAGTCAAAAATAATTTATCTCGTCATAATTAAGGCGCATCGGTGAAGACATGGCCGTACAACATGTTACAAACGGTGATTATAATTAACGGCTGACATTTCGCGCCCGCACGAAAATAAAGCCGACTGCGTCACCGTACCATAACGTGTCGTTTCTACTGGAGTCTGCCCGGTAGTTTTTTTCTCGCGCTCTGACCGTGAATTCTTCTTAGTTTCAAATTGAAGGAAGTTTATACAGCTGGCTTTTTCAAAATAGTGCAGTCAATAATGTTTATAGTAAAGCATTATAGTTTAAAACTTTTTTACAGTCGTGTACGTCATTGAATGGAATTCAACTTTCTTCAAGTACTATTTATCTTGTGGTTACAATATTTTATTTTAGATAAAAAAAAAATGTTGTGACGACTAATAATTGAAACTTTCATTGAATTCTACAAATTTTTATTCAATACTCTCGTCAATACTTAAAAATTAAAAAAATAAAATAAAATTATCTAAAGAAAATAAAAAAATGTTTGCACTATATTATGATGGAAATGTCAGCTCTAAATATTAAAGTAAAAAATATAATATTTAAAATGTTTTAAAAGACTTTCGATTCAGAACGTATATGGTCAAAAGTCAAAAAGTCGGCCACGTTTGTAAAGTCATGTCATGTAATTCCGCACAAGAAAAGGGTACTTAGAAATGAGATATCATTACAAAAATTTGATAGCTTTCTGATCCCATTAAAAAATAGATGCTGTCAAATTTTTGTAATGATATTTCATTTCTAAGTGCCTTTTTTTTGTGCGGAATTACATGACATGACTTCACAAACGTGGCCGACTTTTTGACTTTTGACCATATGAAGTTAAAATGCAAAAATTATGATCAATAATACAATTAAAATATTTATTGAATTATTAAATGAATCACTATCAAGTTATAAAATAAGAATATAAAATGATTAATTTTTTTATAGCTTGGTTGATTAATAATGAATCAATGAATTTGAATTTATTGTAATTTAACTCCTATATAAAGTATTGATTAATTAATTAAATAAAAATGAAATAACAAAACAAAAAAAGTATAAATGTGAAAAAATTAAAAACAATAAAAAAAATTTCTGTTTGGTCAAAGTGAAAATCAATAAAAATAAATTTTAAGGATTTGATGAGTTAAATCCTTTGAATAAACTAAATTAAACTAAAGTAAACTATTGGGTGGTAAAACTATTCAAGAGTCAACTTTTTACACAAATAAAATTGAGAAGAAAAATGATTATCCTACAATTATTTACCACTTACCAGATCGATATTATTATTATTTATAACTAGAGAAAAAATAATTTACGTTTAATTATAAATAATACTTATATAGAGATATAAACCAGTAAATAGGCCAGAAGTAGCCGTGACGTTTCATCAATTTAAACTGTTTACAAATATTTTAATTTTCACTATAGTAAAAAAATAGTATACATATACTCAAGAGTAGGTTATTATAAAATTTGACTTCTAAAAAACGAGGTATTAATATAAAAAAAAATTTCATTTACATTAAAAATTCAGTTGCAAACTTGCAAAGCTAAATCAATGAACCATCCTCTGGTAAAAACTTCAATCAATTCGAAGTCGAAACCGGATTTGTTTTCGCCCAGTTCCCAGCTTTATAAGTAAAAATAAGATAAAACTGGAGCAATCTCGTCGTACCATCTTCTTTGGCCCCGGCCCCCCCCGCGGGGCAAACTTTGCCGGCGAGTAATATGATTAGCTCTTGACAATCCGGCCCGTCAAACAACACAAGTTTCTTGAGTCAGACACAAAGGCTAATTCGTGCGATCGAACGGGGATGGGAAGGGAAGGGTGGCCGAGGGGGGAGGAGAAGGCATAGTTATACATAGCCACTCGGGTGCACCTGCAGTGCATACCCACGCGGCTCGCGGTTCGCGTGGCCCAAAGTAATGGGGACGAAGACGAAGTGCGCCGCGATTATCTTCCCCTCCGCGCGGACTTGAGTTATGCGTTTTGTGATCCCTGAAACGGAGTTATTGGGTGAGGCTTTTTTTCGGATAACTCGATGATCTTACGGAGCTAGCTGTGAGGACGGGCTATTGGAGAGTTTTTTTTTTTATCTAAATTAGAATCGCATTTGTTGGAGAATATTAGATAGTGGATCTACGTAATGAAGATAAATTGTTGTTCGTTCAAGTGCGAGTGGGTAATCCGAGGGAGTTTACCGACCATCATATTATTTTGTTTGTTAAGCGTAAGCAGTTTTTTTACCTTTGATCAGAATTAAAAAATCGGCCTCAAAGTGTCTGGGTTAATGATAACTGAGATTAGGTAAACCAATCACGATTTTATCAACACTAATTTCATCTTTTTTGCATCGTGATTTTTTTTAAATAACTCACTTTTTTTTATTAATTTAAGTTTATTTTTGACTCTGAAAAATGGACCATTAAAATTTTTCTTACACTATAGACACTATGAAAACGAATATTTTTCAATGAAATTTTATTTTTATTTTTTAATTCACTTCAATTTATATCAATTATATTACTTTACTTTTAACTTTCTGCAACAAAAAAGCATCGTAACCAAAGATAAAAGTGTTTAAAAAAACTTGAGTATAAAGCTCGAAACTAGGCTTTTTTGCACCAAAGTAGCGTCTAATTATACGACAAGCATTGGTGGTTAAAAGTTTTTTTATTAATGTGAAATAACTAAAATGCCTCAAAAGAAAAATAAATTACATCGATCACATGACCTTTCCAGCTCAAGACCTTGACTATGAAAAAAAAATGTACAGATATACTATTTAATATTTAATTCACCTGCTAGAGACTCGCTTTGCTTTTTTGTCTTGAGTTAAATGTCAAGAACGGCAAATATTTCTGCACGAAATTCAAGGGAAATTTATACAGCGTCAGAATTTTTTTTTTTCTTTCTTTTTTTTAATTTTGTTTATTTATTTATTCATAACACTAAAATATGTGCGATGAACAAATCAATCTATCCTTGAAAACAAAAAGAAATATTTTAAGTGCAACCTCACCTATGACTTATGTTTCATTTTGAATCGATTCCTAATGCCTGCCTTTTAAATAATCTATCGATGCATAAAAAATTAAATAGATCTTAAATAATTGTCCTAAATCCATTATCTCATTTAAATAAAATATCTTTCATTTTTCATCAGCCAAAAATTAATTGAATTTCCTAGCTTTAATTCACTTTGGAACAAGATTTAAAATAATTTCATCAATGCTTAATTTAGAATTATTATAGGTATATTCGTTTTGAATATTTTTCAGCGTAGGGAATATAGGTAAAAAAGAAATTTTATTTGTAAGTTACTTCACTAAGCATTATATAGAATATTATACAATCGAGGAATTTCATTTCGATTGAACTAAATCTTTACATGTCCAATGTATGTACTATTAACTTGTTGCGCAGTGATTTCTTTACATACAGCTTTACAATAAGAATCAAACGATCAAATCAACACAGTTTCTAGTGTCTAATTTAGAAATAAACATCCAACATTATGTGGGCGGGAAAAATAAATTTCTTTTTAACTTTCACAATTTGTAATTAAAAACCACCATCGAGTAACCAAACGTCAGAAACGATTATTATGTGACAAGTTCAACAAGCAATAAGTTGTGATTTTCTAAAACTAAAATTCTTTTAAAATTTATCGTTGAACTTCGTATGTTAACCTTAGTAAAATAATCAATACATCTATCAAGAATTAAAATTGCTAGGGGAACTAATATTTTAGTATAAACATGCAGTTAGTTGTGTTCAAACAATTTTCCTTTGTACTTTTCAGAATATCAAGCATTTTGAAATAAAATGACATTAGTTTATTCGTTGATATTTATCCAATAATTTTTTGTTGATACAAACCCTTTCAAGTCACTATTTTCATCTCAGAATTTTCATCAAACAGAATAAAAAGGAAAATTATTTTAAGATTCGCGTGAAAAAAAAAAAAAAAATGCTAGACAAAATGCTGGAAACTATATTACTCGGCATTTATTTTCTGTAATTATCATGCTTTTAAGACTCGCCCTGCAAGTAGTTATTGCTTTTAGCAAAATAATCAATACATTTGTTTAGAATAAAAAAATGTTATGGAACTTCTGATTTCAGTATTAACTTTCAGTTGGTTGTGAGATCTAGTTTCACTACTTTTTAAAAGTAAAATGAAATTGGCTTATTGGATTCTAATTAAATTAGTTATTAAGAAAATGGTATCGACGGAATGTGTTCAATTGGAACCGTTTGTACTAAATATTCTAGAAGATATCAAACCTTATCAAGCCTTTATTTTTGTCTCTGAATTTTCGTTAAACAACTATATGAATCGAGAAATGAATTTGTTAAAAGAGTTTCCTAATATTGTATATCGTCTGGATGATATTGGCACTAAAAATCTGTCTTTATCATTGAAAAAATCCAACCTAGACTCGTCTTTGGTTTTTCTGTACACAGAACAATTAAATGATACAAAATTGTTAACCGACTTATTGGTTCATCATGTACCGCTGAATCCTCGACCAAAATGTTTAATTATATCATCCTCCAATAGCAACAGAATAGAAGATATTCTAAGATACTCTTGGGAGAAAAAAATACTAGATCTCACTGTAGTGATAATCAATGGAAACAAAAGTCCAGTCAGATTTTACAATTACAATCCATTTCAAAAATCCTTCAGCACTCAGAAATTAAACACTGGTTTTGAAATTTTTCCAAACAAATTAAAAAATTTAAATCATCATCCACTTAAGGTAACACTAGTTAGAACAATTAATAGCAGCTTGAAAAACTTGATCGGTTACAATTTCGTACTCGCCCAACATCATGTTTTAATAAATTTTCTGATTAAAATCATGAATTTTCGGTTGGAGTTAGTTGACATCAGCCCAGAAGACAGGAAAAAATATTACCGTCCTGAAAACAAGCACTTGTGGTTCGATCATACCGATGCAAATTTATTGGGCGAACTGACAGTCGTGACCTACAGTTCGAAAAGGTTGGTTGTGTCTCATTCGGGTAAAAACTGCCGACCAGTCGTAGCCGTGTATCCCAAACTTTTCAAGTCAAACTCATACATTTCCTTTGAGATACTCTTTTTGTCATTTTTGATACCTTCGGGAATGGTTTTGTGTTTGATTCAAGGGATGAAGATTATGAAAGTCACGGATAATTTTTTTGGATTTTATTACACCATTCGAATTTTATTAGCTCAGACGGTCAAAAAATTACCAAGAAGAACAAGCAACAGGATAATTTATCTAACAATTGTGATTTTGTCAAACATAATTTTGAACGATTTTTACTCGGGAATTATTAACACAAGATTGGGCCAGGAAGAAATTGAATATAATAGTTATGAGGATTTGGACGAGTCAGGAATGCTTCTGTACAGTCCTATAAAAAACATTGATTACATTTATTTTGGGGAAGAACGGCAAGCCATCAAAAATATAAAGAAAAAAACCCTTTATATGGAAAACTGCATGCAAGAATTGCAAAAAACTAGACAACACTTTTGCATAGAATGGGGTTACGAGGCCAAAAATTATTTTAAAATACATCGAATGGAAGAAGATTCAACTTTGATGAAAGTCGCTGAAGCTCCAATTTTATGTGACGACTTGTTCTTTAGATTTGAGTACGCATCACCTTACATGAAAAGATTTTCACAAATTAATCGAAGAGTCCTTGAATCTGGAATTATGAAAATCGAGTATCTCAAGAATAATATCATCCATATGGATAAAGTTGAAGTTAATCAGATGATTGATGAAATAAAAATTACGAAGCAGCTTTTGTTTATTTTGTCGTTTGAGTTTACACTTGCAATTTTGATATTTATATCAGAATTTTTGTATAAACCACTGAAGTTTATAATTAGACTCTTTATTTAATATATATGAGTGACTATGTAACTATTGTATTGTTATAAAAGTGTTCTTAGTTTGTAAAATTTATAAATAATACTATTAATAACATTTTCAATCAAGTTGGATTAGTCAATTGTATTAGTAAAAATGTATTTTCGTTTCTTAGTAGTATAATAAATAAATGCTTTTAAAAAAAAGTAAATGTTGGGTTTTTATTTAATTCAATTAAACTTCAGTTCTTATATTTATTAACCAAAAAAAAATGGCTTAACAAATCTCAAATTACGAAAAGTAAACTTTTTTGATCCATCTCCTAAGCAAAAAACTTGAATCGGGTTTTTATGGACATGAACTTTAAACACTATTTGAAATTATCATATTAAAAATGAAAATTAACGTCAGTCATCAAATTAGATCGATAAATTGAAAATTGAAGAATCCTCTCTTGTGATCGTATAAACTTGACTCTTCAGTCCTAGACATAAAATCGTCAGAATAATTTATGACAAATTCATACATTCACGGTAATTATTGTCTATTTTGATGTACTTCATAAAAGGCAGAACAGCACCTCACTTTGTATTTAAAACATTATTTATACGACCAATTGTGGCAAAGCAGGGAAACAGGGTCTAAAATTTATAGAAAGGAGTAAGTTTTTTGTGAGCGGCTCCAAAGTTCTCACCTGAATTCGTACTTGTGATTAATTATTATCATACGTTAGTTGACCAAACGGGTGATTCATCATTGCATCTTTCATAATTAGTTCGCCATTAGAATAAATACGTAAGTAAAAAGAAAATTTTTTAAACGTTCGAAACCTTGCAGAATTAGAATGGACGTACCGCGGTTTCCAGCTCCGCCGGTGAGCCTGGCGCCTCGTTCGGTGTCCCTGGACTACAACAACGAAGAGGACCAGGAACACTCCAGGCATCACCAGCGGTCCAAGGATCACCGACTTCCTCGCAGACCCAGGTCGGCGAGCTGGGTGGTGGCGAGGAAGCAGTCGCGACGGAACCGCAGGCCCAACCACGTACAGCCCCTGGCCGCGTTGCAACCCAAGTTCCTCCAGAGCGCCGGTCCGAACTTCAGGATGAGCACCGAGCTCAAGCTAACGTTGTCCGAGAAGCGCGATGACCAGGAGCTCGACGACGAGCCGGATAACGTCCAGAAGAGGATACGGTGAGCCCGATTAAGTTAGATTTTGGGGAGGTTAATTTTTTTGAGGAAATCTTGTTATGCGGGATCTATTTGAGGATGATTTTTGAACACTTGCAATCTATTCACTTAAAAATACTAGTTGATAGTTTTGAAAAATAAATCTCAAAACATATTTATTTTCAGTCGTAAATGTTATGTTAATTTTCTGATACAATTTGTTATTTACAAAATCTATCGATTTCAATATCGATCAGTTTCCTATAAAAAAATTTCAAAGTAAACTTGAACATAAAAGCATTGGAATATCTGCATACTAATTTGGTTTTGACCTTTATAATGTTCATTAAATCTTGACATCGTTAGTTAAAAAAAGTAATGATTTTGAAAAAATTAAAATTTTTTAAAGTATTTATCATTAATTTAAACATTTTTCATGTTCAAAGTGTCCGTTATATTTTCATAATTTTAACATTATTCAACTTTTTGTGGAAAATGCAGAGTTAAAATAATTTTTTTTTAGCAATGAATACTTACATCGATTTTTATTGCTTTAAATTTATTTTGCGCATTAAAAAATTTAACTTGAAATGTAAAAATTGAGTAAACAAGTAAATCTTACATAGTTTCACACAAAAAGTTTAAATTAAACATTCAGAACATAGTAAACTTTCATAGATAAAACCGGCAGCAATGTTAGAAAGTTTACGAAAGAACTACAAGAGAGCTCGATAAAAAAAAGTAATGTAACCATTGACAAGTATTATACTCACATACAACACTTTTTCTTTCGATTAGTTGAAATGAGCTGATAAATCGACCGAAAAACTAATTTATTCAAACGATAAATTATGTCTGGCGCTTTCAGGGAGACGAAATTGGTCGAGCCGAGGAAGGAGGAGTACCACCACCATCGACGCGGGCGACGACGGATCGACGAGACGAGCGTCATATGTTACCCGGTGAATCGCGAAGGTATGAGTTTTTGTTTATCTCTGGCGCTTGCACCTGTTGAGCACGTTTTCTAAGCTGCATGTGTTTTAAACAAATAAATGTAACTCACGATTGGCGGGAGATAACTGGGTTACGTAAAATTGCACCGAGATAGATTTTCGAAAAAAAAATTTTTATTTTCCAAGCTTTAGACGTTGTGAAATAGCACATGTAGTGTTGAATCTGACACTTCACGCATGACTGAAAATAAATTTAATATTTGAATAAATTGATAAATATTATTTTAAGCGATTAGTTATATGAAATTTATTGAGCTACAATTAATTACCATTGAAAGGTATTTTCAATGCTTTTCATTCCAAAATAAGTATAATGGAAATAATATTTTTAGAAAATTTAAAAAAAAACCGTTTCATAAACATCTGCATAATTTAAAAATAAATTTAAATAATTCTTAAAAATAAATTTCTTTTTAAAATAACTGTCTGTTGTTGAATAATCAATACTAATTTAAATAGGTACTTAAATTGAAATAGGTATAAATAACATGCGGCTGAAAAAAAAATTTTGTTGATTTAAAAAATTAATTAATCATAAAAATAAAATAGTGATGCAGTTATCGTCTTAAAATTAACTTTAACTAATTTAATAAAAAAAATATATTTCGAATGAATTGTTAAAAATTGATCTAATAAACTACATAATAAGAAAATGCATTATTTTTATGACATGCGCGATGAAAAAAAAGTTACAATTGAAATTTAATATTAATTGAAAAGTAATAATAACAATAAATAACACCGAAGAATCGTGAATTAAAATAATGATGCAATTCATGAAATTAGAGTTGCTAAACTCTCGCATAACCGCGTGCACGAAAGAAAGATAGATATAAAATTATGGAAAAAGGAGCTCGCTCGCGCCTGTTCGACGAACCGTAATAAACACGATTCGAGCAGCAGCAAGCGCGGGTATAATCACACAATTCGTAATTTCGCCTCTTTTCATTTCTATTGCCGGATATTGTGGCTACTTTAGACCGTATACTTTTTAAAGAATCCCCCGACTTTTCATTCAACGTACTTTCAATTAAATCATCGGTTGCACAAAACTCGCTCGCGTAACTAATTACTTTTTTTCACTTTTGATTTTGAAAGTTAATTTTTGCCTTTCATGGGTACGATTGACACTCAAACCCTACCACCTCCCAGACGTATACCAAACCCCCAAAACTTAATAAGAAAAAGAAAAAAAAAAAAAAAAAAAAAAAAGAAGTTTTCCCCTTCCATCGGGGTAGGCCGCAACGAAGTGTACTGCAGCAGTCGGCGAGGCGAGCAATAATCGAGCGTCAGTTTTAACTTCTCGTGCGTTACAAGTGGACGTGGCTGAATCGAATTTTCACTGCAAAGTTCAACCTTTAATTATAGTGTGCAGTGTGGTGGTAATGTAAATAATTGTTTATTTAAAAGTTTTTATTAGAGTGTTTATAATTTGAATACAGTATATTTTTGGTTTTGAGTCCCACAATCAAACGTGTTTTTAACAAAATTTTTAAATATAATTTAAAATTAATTTTAATAGTGATTGCGAACGACCGTAGAAAAAATCAAGCTATGCCAATGACTGCTTTTATTTTACGTAACGATAATAATCCGAGAGGTAAAATGAGTAATTCTGATACAATGGCTTGATCAACGTAATTTTGCAGCAAAATTTTATTGACCATTATTGTTATACTGCCTCACATTTTTTTCTAAACATTCCTTCATTGAAAATGCATCTACTACATTCGTCATTGTTAAATTTTACGTTGCATATTTTTTTTAAAATTTACATTACGGAAATAGAAACTTTTCTATTACATTACAGTTTATAAAATGGATCAATTTTTTCTTTGTTTTAAAATTATTTTTTTCTTTATGTAAACATATAGTATATTTTACTCAAATTATTTATCTAAAAGATTTCAGTATAGTTCATTTATATAAATTTATAAATAATTCACTTATAAGATTTCATACTTAATTAAAAAGTTCATTTTAAAATGCCAATTTCAACAACTAATTGAAATTCACGTTATTATTATTATTATTATTTGAATATTTCTTAAATAAATATAATGATATTTCTTGACCTATTATTATTATTATTATTTGAATATTCCTTAAATAAATATAATGATATTTCTTGACCTATTATTTACTTTACCTGTAAAATAAATTTTCTCTTTGCATGAATAAATAAATAATACATCTCAATATTGTACACATAAGTACATACACTTTAAAGATCCATATTGTGTATACTTAATGTAAAAAATTATCCACAAAACACTAATAAATAGTTTGTTTTAAAAATCTATATATATTTTATTTGCTGACAAATAATTGATAAAAAACTTGATAAACAAAAATATTAAGAATTAGTAAAAAATAATAAATTATGAAGCTTCGAGTAGTTAGAAATAAAAAAAAGTAGTTACCACCAACACCTCTCTTCTTATTTTTCTCGGTGAAAATCAATTTATTTAATGCTTTACCAATAAAACAATATGCACCCGATTAAATAATAATTAATAAGCTCTATTCCTTAGACTTCCACCTTTCGAACTCGTTTTTATTTTTCAGAAAACTCATTTATTATATCCTTTAATTTGAATTTTATACTCGGTATTTTAGTACTAAATGATTGGAATGGTTTGGGTACTCAAATTAATGTAAAATTTGTTTCATGAATTTAACGTTTGTTTACTTTATTTTACTCCAAAAAAATTTTCAACTAGTTGAAAGTATTTAGTCATAGAGCTTTCGTCTTATCCGTTAATTTTTAGTAAAAATTATTCCAGAGCCTAAGATGAATTAATAGATCAAAATAAAATTCATAGCCGATGAGGTAGCAACATTAGGTACACCAATATTTGGTGTCTGAAAAAACTACGTTTTAGTGAATAAACTGGCATTTTAACCCAGCTTATCATAATCGAACGTGTAAGATCTTGTTTTAAATATTTTGGATAGCTAGAAAGAGATCTTACTTGTTAAAAAATATGAATTTGGTGGGCTGCACTTTCCATTCGCGCTTGGCATGTCCACATTAAGTACACCTACCTTATTAAGGTGCACACTATTCGACACCGAAGCAAATCACTTATTGAATTCAACACCTCTACCGCACACTAAAACTTAAAAAGACTAAAAAAAAAAACAAAAACTCTGAAAAAAATTTGTCAGCGGTGAACAAAAATTCGTACCAGCAGCAGTCGACGCCCACGGTAACAACATCGACGACCTCGGATCGTCTCTCCCCGATTCGGACCGTCGACGAGCGGGTCCTCCGTAATCGAGTCCAGGCGATGACGCTGCACCATCGATCCTACAAGTCAACGGCCTCTCAGACGACCGATGCGATACTCTACCGACTCAGGGTCTTCCCGACCCTCAAGGACATCGTCAACGAGGAGGCCAAGCCACCCGATCCCGGTATACTGCCGAGGTTCATGAGGTTTTTTCGGTTTCTCGGGAGACTCGCACTTTGTCAGTTTGGTGAGTTTGATCTTTTTTTTTTTTTTTTCTTCTTTTTTTTATAGCGAGATAAAATTTCTGATTCATTACTATTAATTAAATAAAAAAAAAGAAATATTAAATTTTTAAAGTATTTAGTCATTTAAGTACAAGAGTAGATTGAAGATTAACAAGTTTCTTTTAAAATGTAATAAATGCGGTCGTTTCTAGTTTTTTCTTGTACGGAAGTAGACACATGGTACGTTCAGGCGAGACTCTTTCTGCTCTATTACGGTAACAGCCGTTGAAAAATTAAGTACCGTGAAAAACTTTTGATCTTATAGAATTTTTTTTTTTTTTTTTTTTTTTTTTTTTTTTTTTTTTTTTTTTTTTTATCGGTCGAAATAAACTCAGCTGGTTGACCTGGAACGATTAAAAACTATACTCGATCTGCATGAGCGATCGAAAAACATGAACAATAGGTAAAACGGTTGACGTAGTATTTTTAAACATAGCAATCATTCATAAAAACTAATAACACAAACTCTTGAGAAATCAATGTTTGACGTATTAAACGAAACTAATTACCTTGAAATTGTTTTTAATTTGAAAATGGAGCTAGATTAAAAATAAATAATGTTGTTAGGAAAACTTGTGGCTTCGATTAAAATAAAATAAATAAAGTTATGACGAAAGTCTATACCTCGAGTTTGACTAAACTTTGCTGGACTTTAGTGAACAAATCAAGAGTATAAAACAATTTTGAAAGTTTTTTAAATACATCGTTAACAATAATTTTTATTAAGTTTGATACTTAAAAAAGTCAATATCATATAGGTAAATTATAAAATATGGAGATTTTAAGTAAATTTAACCGAGAACAGGAAAGAAGATGATTTTTATAAAAATTTACGAAAATTTTTTTATTGAAAAAAATAATAATAGTAACTAAGACGTAAATTTAAAAAAAAGTAATTTTAAGTCATCGCCATAAGATTAAGGTCACTAATCAATCAGTTCCGTATCGGAATAGCCGTAGAGAAAATTTAAAAAACTCATTACTTCAAATGAATAAAATTATTGTTCGAAATTCTTATGTTTGATAAACATACGAATATAAAAGCATGGACGTCCAATTTTTCTTCAATAATTGAATAAAATTTTAAACAAATTTATCACAAAAAAAAAATTAATAAATAGATCAATAACCACTGGATCTACGAGTGTAAAACACTAAAAAAATTTTAAACCCAGCTGTTATTTTTAGTTTAGGTATCCAGTTACTTGCAATCAACCACAAATTTATATTTTCAGGTCTCGCGTGGCTTCTGGTTTTATGGGCGCTGCTCGGTGCCTGCGCCTTTTACGTGACCGAGGGTCCTCGGGAGCGTCAACAGGTAAAAAAATAACGTTAGTTAACAAAACACATAGTATTTTCTGTCTTAAACAGCAATTAGTGATGAAAAAAAATCCATAAAACTTTATTTAATTTGCAAGTCTCAAAATGAAGAACCAGAGAGCAATATTCATTTTGTTTTTTACAGGTGGTCGAGCTCAAGGACATGCAACGCGACCTCGCCGTGGGCCTGGCCACCGAGCTCCGGCAGCTCCGTGCCGAGGACAAGGACGTCCAGCCCCTGTGGAGTAAAAAGGTCCAGCAGTACGTAGTACGACACGAGAAGGTCCTGCTGAACGCCGTTAACGCCGGTTACGGGGAGTCTGGCAACAACGGACAGCTGTGGACGTTTCCCGGATGCGTACTCTTCGCAATTTCCGTACTCACGACTCTTGGTGAGTTTATTTTTCTTTTAGAGAAAATTCTTATTCAAATTTAGTTTTTGCGGCTTTAAGAAAACTACCCCAAAGTTCCATTAAAATCTGTAACCCGAACAACTCTTGAGTAGAAACCGCCGTACGGTCAGAAAAAAAATCTATTAACTTGTAATTTACTATCAGGTTTTGGTGCGCCGGTCCCACGTACGAGTGCCGGTCGTTCGGTAGCCGCGGTGTTCGCCGCCATCGGCATTCCGGCCCACTTCCTGCTAGTCCTGAACCTCGGCCTACTGTTTGCAGTCAAGCTCAGGCGGTACGGGATACTCAAACGGTACCCCGAGTGCCGCGAACACGAGGTCCTGGACTCCGTGCCCATGCCCATGTGGGTCAAGGTCGTGCCCTTTCTAGCGATCGGTGAGCCTTGAAGATTTCCGAGAAGTATTTTTGAATCAAAAATTGACGGGAAGTGTGTTTGTTTTCCAGGTGTTTACTACATCGTGGGAATCTTCTGTTTCGGGGTGGCCAGGCTGCAGCCCTTCACCGACGCTCTGCTGTTCCCCTTGGACTTCACGGCAGCCGGCGGACTTTCGAACATCGCCGGTTACGTGAGGGTTCTCTACGGGCTCTTCCTCGAGGGCGCCGTCTTACTGACTGCCTTCGCGGTCGCGGTACTCAAGGTCTCTGCCAACCAGAGTCTGACCAATATCGGCCTCAAGTACGGATTGCTCACACCAGCGTGATTCAGAGACTACTTGTTCATTGTGAAATCTGATTAGCTCGTAAGACTGTCAACAAATAAACGTTCATGAAGCAATCTTTTCTTTTGACCATTGCCGTACGAAAAATAATTTTGTTTGTAGTGGCAAAAATCATTGTATATATAGTGAAAATTCATAATTCAACAATTTTTAACGACTTGTACAAAATATTAAGATTTTAAAACTCTTTGCAACGTTTTAATTTTTTTTAATTGGGTTATAGAGCACGAAGCTTGAAGTCTGTTTATATTAATACCAAAGTATTAGATGAATTTGTGTACAAAGTTTGGAAAAATTGTTTTTGTTTGTTTTACGACGTGTGTTCATATCGAGTCTTGAACTTACGTAAGTTTTTTCTATTGAAAAAAAAAAAAAAATATGATAAAAATTAACAATTGCTTTTACTTGCAATAAAAACTATGAGATGTTAAATCTTAGAATATGAAAGAAAAGTTTCTAGAAAAAAATTTAGTTTTAAAAAGTTTGATATTATCTTACATGTCTAAAAATTTTGTAAAGAAAAGAAAATTCAAAGGTAATTGTAAAATTATTTAATATATTATAATTAACACTACTATTACGATACATTTCAATATTTTAATAGACGATCGAACCAATTACTGTAATTAATAAACAAAGTGTACATATGAAATAACATTAAATTGCTCTTTATAAAGTATGCATACAAAAAAAGAAAAAAAAGATAAATATCGTTTATTTTTTTCATTTTCTTAATTTTTATTCAAATTCATAGGCACCTAATCAATGGCTTTTATAACATGTAACAGGCAAAGTATCTTTTTTGATACTTAAATTATTTTTAAGAAAAAAACAGCCATTTAAGAAGATTTTTGACGAGTAAAAAAATTTACTATTCTAAAATTGAAAACCAAAACTAGTGAATGAATAAATATTTGTTTAAAATTTACTGAAAACACTTTTTATATTTCATAAATTGAGTTAAATCGCACTTTTCAATCAATGATAAAAAAATTAAAACGTCAAAAGTTTTTTTAAATATAAAATTTTTATTTTCATCACAAACTAGTCATAGTTTTCGAATCAATTAAATTGTTAAGAAAAAAATATTAAATGGCTACTTTAATCTTCTTTTCAAGTTGATATTTTCTCCACAACTTTGAAAATAAAAATATTGTACAACTTAACAAAGTTCTTTGGAGGCTCCTATTTTTCAATTAATACACATTTATGTATTTTACGATAGTGTGAACATTTTGCGCGTATCGAAAAAAAATTTATAAATTCCCTATAACCATAATTTACGGCATTTTCTGTCGTTCGATTTTGTCTTCGTCGTCTGAAAGATCTTGAGACTTGTCAGACGGGTCGTTTGGGGTCGAGGATTTTGTTGTCTTTACTTCAGTCGTTGAGTCCGGATTCAATGCTTTTCGAATAGAATCCATTAGATCCACAGGCTCTTCATAACACTGTTTTGTACCTAAGATATAGAGTTAGTTTTTAGACTGAAAAATTATTAGTAAGATCTGAATTCTCTCAGCATGTTAAAAAAAATTTAAGCTTGCATGCAAGGTAACAATTGAATAAAAGTAAGTAAGATTCAATTCAATTACAACTTTTGAAAGTTATTGGAAAAAAATGAAAAATACACGAGTTAAGCTGCCATTGTCGCACAAACTGGAAAATGAAATGTTTTCAAGTTTAGTTCTTAAAAAATTATTATGTTAAAAAATCTGGCGTTAAGACCTTTTTTCAACAACAACGTACATACATTCAACAGTGAAAGAAAAAAAATTATAATGTACAAGTTTCTGAATTCGTTGGTTCAAAATGAAATATTGATTAAAAATTCGGTACAAAATAAATGTTATAAACAATCAAAATTTTTTTTTAATGAAAAGAAAAAAATTTTATGCTACGAAGGCACTCACCTAACGATAATACTCTACCCAAAAATTGCTTTCTTGACTCTATCAAGCAAACCCTCACTTCGATTCGATTGAGTGTCTTCGTTCGCTTGAGTTTTCTCCGACGTGCCTAGAAAAAGCAATCGGGTTCGTCAATTCATTTTATTTTTGAATTCAAATTGAAAAGTAAAATAAAAAATACCAAGAATCATAAAAACTTTTACAACGATTAAAAAAATACACGTGTGCATCTCAAATTTTACCGAAAAAAAAACAGAGAATTTTTAACAATATGTTTACTGAAATAACTGAGTTTTATAACAGTTACTTTTAGGAAACAAAACTTTATTAAAATTACTGAAACAATACATACCTTTCGAATCATTAATTAAACAGTTTAATTTGTCCGAAGTTTCATGAGCACTTTTGAAAGAACAATATTTTTTAATTACATATCATTTCAACTTACTTTTTTATGCACTTTAATATCAGTTTATGGTTTTTTTTTCAAAAGCACTAATGTTTTTCAAACACGTTAAAATCCTTATTTTCAAAATTGCATTAAATAAATTAAAACATAAAAATTCTCTGCATTATAAAAAAACAATCGAGTTACTATAACAAACGTACTTTCATTTTTTCCAAACAGACTTTATTTACAAAGCTATAATCTACAATAGTAAAATTTTACGCGTACACGTGGAAAAACTCAAGCGACATAGTTCAACTTACAAATCTTAATAATCTCATATATTCTAATTCCAGTAACTATCGCGAATACACGAAAATCTTGAAAGCGATAGCCATTTATAAAACTAGTCTAACAATTTATCAGCTGTTCTGCTTTTTTTCCTTACCATCCTTTTTCGAAGCTAATCCGTGTATCGTTCCAGGCGTGTCGTCTTCCAATTCTGCGTATGCTTGTATTAATGCTTTCTGCTGTTTGTTCAGTCCCGTCGGAATCTTTATCTTGATATGAACGTAGTGATCTCCGTATCCCGACGTATTTACCTTCTTCATACCTTTACCGTTAAGTCGTATGAGCGTGTGAGATGAGGTGCCAGCTCGAATTTGTAACGTTAACATTTCATAAACCCCTTCAACACGCGTTACACCACCAAGAATAGCTTGAGCAACGCTTATTTCAGCATCCGTGTGAACGTCTGGGCCATCGCGCCGGAAGTACTTTGATTTCTCAACGCGGAATGTTATGAAGATTTCCTTATTACCCACGGCCATCCGAACTGTTTGGCCGTCCTCAACACCTGCTGGTACCGGAACGGTGACCCTTTTACGTTGAACCTATAAAGAAAGTTAGCAAAGGTAAATAAACTTCCATCATTACTTTTACATTAAAATATCAAATTTTTTTGACTTATTTAATTTAATAGTCTGAATTAAGCCATCAAACTTACACATTGCCCTTTTCCCTCACACTCCAGACAAGGATGCTTTATGTACACTCTGGTTCCATGACATTGCCTACAGGTCGAACGCATAACAAATGGTCCGGTACTAATAGTTTCCATTCCAGTTCCATTACAAAAATGACATTTAATGGCTTTGTAACCTAACTCACAACGAGACCCTTGACATTTGGGGCATGTATCAACAACGTTTACATCTATATCTTTATTTACACCTCTTGCAGCTTGTGAAAATGTCAGATTCATGATTATCTGAAAAGATAAAATAGCAAATTAATGTATTTTCATATAATCAATAAGAGTAATGTAAAAAGAATGTAAACTAAAAAAAAAATTACCTCTTGGGCAGCTCCAAACCCATATCTTGATTCTGCAAAGTCTTCAAAATCTGAAAAACCAGAGCTTTTGAAACCAGCTTCACCAAATATTTTTCTAAACAATTCTTCAGGGTTAATATTTGATTTGAAATTCCAGTTAAAGTCTCTAGTATCTTGATTTCTTCCTCCTGGTGATGCACCCATTCCCATCTGCTCTGAGGTGGCACCCCATGTATCATATTCTTTTCTTTTACCTTCATCACTAAGAACCTCATAAGCTTCTGAAACTTCTTGAAATTTTTTGCTGGCATTTGGATCACCTTTGTTGGTATCGGGATGATATTTTTTTGCCAATTGATAGTAAGCCTTTTTTATATCTTTAGATGATGAATTTCTAGATATGCCTAATATTTCATAGTAGTCTCTTTTTGCAAGTTGCGCACTTGACAAGTGAATTTTTCTATGACTTTGTAATCCTCCAATAGAATCTAAACAATAAAAACTTTGAGTTAGAACACAAAAATTATAACTACTTCATATACATATATATCAGATTATTTTCAGTCTCAAGAACAATTTTAAATTTTAAAAAAATTATATTTATTAACTGCAGTTTTTTTTGGTAATCTTAACTAATAAAACAAGATTATTTATACTTAAAAAGTTTTTTTTTTTGAGTTTAAAAAGTTTGTATTAAAAATTGTAAGTATAGCTAAAGTTTATCATATTCATAATGCAAACTTTAATTACATAAATGAGTATCATATATACACATAGAGTATACCAAATCATTTGTATTTAATAAGAATACATTTATTTATAAAAAATTAAGTAAAATAAAAATTTAAAGTAAATAAAAAAACATGACTACTATTTTTAATTTACTAAATTTTTATTTTATATTTCAAAGCTACTTCAGTTGATTGAATTAATAAAAAATTTTTAATAATTGAGAAAAAAAATTAAATAAACCAAAATAATCCATAAGTAATTGTGTAAGTTCTAGATTCTATAGATATATCAATGTGTTTTTTTACAAAAAATGCCAATAATAGCACAATTTATAGTACCGTCATTGACAAAACAATGATATAATAAAATAAATTAAATAAATCATAATCATCCACAATACTTATATTGTGCAAGTTCTAGATGCTAGGCATGTCAATGTATTGTTTATATAAAAAATGCCAATAATAGCCCAATCTGTAGTATAGTCATTGACAAAACAATGAACTAGGAACAACGATGATAAAATCAATAACAACCCTCCTAATTAAAACAAAAAATACCCCAAAAAACCACAGTCAACAATGATACATGAGCAAACGTTCACTCTCGTTTCGAAGATAAGACAATCACATGTTAATACTTTTTAGGTTATGTCGTTGAACCCGAAGCTACATTCGATTAGAAAAACTAAATTTTTCGAAAAAAATTTTCTCCGCTCTTACTTCAAGCACTAAGCTACATCATAGACTATTTGCGAACTTCAATCAAACTCTTATAAATTCCCTGGAAAGGTCCGAACATCCCTCGACAAATGATGTAATAAGACGTCAGTGGGGACTCACACTTTTGGACTTTGGAGCGGCACCAGGCGTCGACAGCCAACGGAGCCGTGACAAAACGTCGCCGATGTTGTCCACATTGCGGCAGAGTCGAGTTCTGGACCGACTGGGCCTTCGCGTGACCGATGATACTCAAGTTCCTGGGCCGTAAAATAGCCGCGAGGCCCTTGCCGGTGGCCATGTTGACTGAGAGACGCATGGCTGCGAGCAGCGAGACCAACCGAGAGTCTGCTACTCCGAGATGCGAGACGGCTGAGGAAATATTGGAGTTGCAGTAAAAAAATTAAAAATTAGATTCTTTTATTACGTACATTTTTTTAATGTTCAATTACTTTCAGACAAAGATTAATATATTCATCTAGTTGTACTTTGCACAGATTAATAGAGTTTTTTTATCGTTAATTTCTGTAAATAAAAAATGTCTCTTATATTTTAAACATCGAAACTCGCTTTATAAAACCCTGTCGCTAAAAGTAATAATTTTTCTAAAATAAAAACTCTTGATAATAAAAAAAAAAATAATTTTTTAATAAACCACTGTCGTTTGATAACTTGCTTTTTTATCAATCGTTGCATAAAAAAAATGAAAAAACAAACAAGTCAAGCCCATTTTGCATTACAAAAAAACCGCATTTTCTTTTGGCGCGATTCAGTAAACTGCACATGCGCACTTAATTAGGTACAGTTTGCCGCGGCTGTCGGGCTGTGCGTTTGCTGCGCAGTGGGCATATTTTGGAAAAATTTAGTTCGTTCGGAGGCGTGCATGTGTGTTTTACTGTTTTTCTCATTGTTACATATAATATTGTAATCTACTTTAAATAAGTAAATGATGTATCATAAGTAAGTAAGTTAACAATACTCCGATATTAAGTATCAGACGAGGTTTTTCCTAACTAGCTTTGAACTTTATCTCCGCAGATAAACAACGAGCAGTCACAACCTCAATATACCGGAACGCTGCGCTTGAAAGTGCTGAGTGAAGCATCATGTTCGGCCAGACGAACAACACATCCTTCGGGAGCGGTTTTGCACCAGCTCAGAGCACCCCTTTTGGGCAGTCTGCTTTTGGAACAACAAGGCCATCGACGAATTTTGGCACCAGTGCCCCACCTGTCTTTGGCAATACCTCGCTGTTCAGCGCAAAACCCACAGGTTCGACTCCTGGCAGTTTATTTGGCAACACTACCACAACCTCGACCTTTGGAGCCAGCACGGCTAATCAGACCACAGGATTTGGTGGATTTGGTGCCACGCAACAGGCTGCTCCTCTGTTCGGTCAGCAGCAAAATGCCAACACCAATCTTTTTGGCGCAGCCAACACCAGCAATGCTTTTGGCCAGGCTAATAAGCCTGCTGCTTTTGCTTTTGGTCAAACCACTGGAACTAGTCTCTTTGGACAGCCTCAGCAACCTGCTGCACAACAGGCTGCTCCTTTTGGACAAACTGCTGCTACTGGCACCACTGGGATGTTTGGAGCATCTACAGGTTTTGGCGCTACAAATACAATTGGAGGTATGAGTGGCACAGTGATCAAATTTAATCCTGTTACTGGCTCAGACACAATGATAAAAAATGGAGTGACCACTACCATTTCAACAAGGCATCATTGTATAACATGCATGAAAGAATATGAAAATAAGTCACTTGAAGAGTTGCGTTTGGAGGATTATACTGCAGGACGTAAAGGTGTTTAAAAATTTTTGTTTATCACTTTATTAACTGAGACTAATTATTGCATGATCATGTTTTATTTCATTCATTCACTTTTTTATTTTAAATTTTTTGACTCAGTTTCTCTTTTGATATTTTGCTTTTGCTTAGATTTTTATTAAAAAATTTGTTTGTTTTTATCTTTATTCACCAATACTTTTGTACAATTTAATAACAAAAGAATTTCTGCTCAATTTTGCATGCATTTTATGTTTGTAATGCTAAGCTCTGTTGTTCACAT
Source organism: Encarsia formosa (assembly GCA_038277355.1). Classification (NCBI taxonomy): domain Eukaryota; kingdom Metazoa; phylum Arthropoda; class Insecta; order Hymenoptera; family Aphelinidae; genus Encarsia; species Encarsia formosa. The sequence continues at coordinate 24,375,523 of CM076188.1, read as the reverse complement.
CAGTTATATCAATGGTATGTCACCAAAAAAATAAACCTAAAATTAGTGTTGCTCAACAATTTAAAGAATAATTTTTTATTCTCAGGTGCTGCACAAGGGCAAACCTCAACAATGTTTGGCCAACAAAATTCTCCCTTTGGTACAGCAGTGGCATCCACCAGCAATACTACAAACACAGGTTTTGGTTCTATCACAAGTGGCTTTGGCAATACTCAAGCTACAGGCTCTGGTCTTTTTTCCAAGCCGCTTACAGGTTTTGGAGCACCAGCCACCACTTCAAGTGCTTTTGCTTTCAACCCCTCAACTTCTTCAAATCTTTTTAATGCACAATCAAAGCCCTTTGGGGCTGCAGCTCCAGCTCCTATGTTTGGAGCCACAAATCCAGCATCCACTGCGGGAAGTGCCTTTGGAAGCATAAACACTCAGAGTACTGGATTTGCTGGTTTCAATTCAGCAGCGCCCAATCAAAGCATTGGGTTGTTTAATCAAAGCAAGCCGACGTTTAGTATGCCAACCGCAACCTCTGCACCAACGTTTGGTGGGTTTGGTCAAGCAGCGACAACCACAAACACTAACAGTTTGTTTGGGGCGAAACCACTGGGGCAAACAGGTTTTGGTACCACTGGATTTGGCACTGGAGCCACTTCTACGTTTCAAAGTGGAAATACTGGGTTCGGAACGGTTCAGAATAACAACTCTACATTGTTCAACAGTAGCTTCAAGCCCGTTGGACAAACCAGTGGTTTTTCATTTGGTAACACAACTAATCCCACTACCGCAATGCCTGGTGCAACCGGTAGCTCTCTGTTCAACACTGCGGCAAAACCAAATCTTTTTGGTACCACTGGCAACTCTACTTTCAATCCTTCAGGTTCGTTTGGATCGATGCCTGGATTTGGAACTAACACTGGTTCTTTATCAGGCATGGGTACGAATTTATTTGGGTCTGGAATGCCGGCAAATAATGTTCAACAAAATACAAGTTCGGTTCCAGTACACCAGCAGATTTTGGCGTTAGTTTCAGCGCCTTTTGGGGACTCACCATTGTTGAAAAATCTTTTACCAGCTTCCGGCAAAACCGATCAGTTTTTGAAACCTTCAACTGCAAGTCCAAAACTGTTAAACACCCAGCACAAAGTCAACACTAGTGGTGGTTCAGTTAAACTGAAGCCCAAAGTTGTTTCGGCAACTTCTTTATCGAAAAAATCACTTTTCGATGGCTTAGAGGAAGAAGACCCTCTGTTTGAAGCTTTTCAACCCAGGCCAAACGCGAAGCGTTTGGTGCTCAGACCAAAATCCAATACCTCCAATGAACTTAACGACAGAACTCCAGTCAATGAAACTCTTGTGACAGATACAATTCAGCCTTTGGATAAAGAAAACGAATTCGTAAATGACCCAGATCGCAGAAGATCTTCAAATTCATGGCTGAAATCGAGTCTTCCAAAGAAAAATCAGTATATTGGAGAACAGAATTTTAATCAGTCCAACGAAATTTCAGAATCTTGCGAGGCACCAACTTCAGTGGAACTGGAGAACACAGTTGCAGAACTGAGATCGCCAGTTTCTCCCGAGTCACAGATAAACACATCGGCAAATGACACTTCTACAAAAGAAATATCAGAGTTGTACAGTTTATCGGAAAAGAGTGGTATGAACTCTAGTTTGTTTGAAGGCAAATCTTCGGACTTGGATGATATTTCTTTGTCGTTGCATCAACAATCGGAAGAAGTTCCTAATCCAGCCAATGTGAAACTCACTCGTCACGGATACTACACTATTCCATCTCTGGATCAGCTCTACAAATACGTAAAGGAACAAACCTGTATTGTTCCTAATTTCACCATAGGTCGTAAGGGTTACGGTAATGTGTACTTTCCAGACTCCTTCGACATCTATGGTCTGAATTTGGATGAAACAGTTCACTTCAGACATAAAGAGGTCATTATCTACCCAGACGACAGCGTCAAGCCAACAGTGGGGCAAGGCTTGAACCGCAAAGCACAGGTCACCTTAGATCGAGTTTGGCCTCTTGATAAATCTACCCACGAGCCGATTTGCGATCCTAAACGCCTGCTGGACATGGACTACGAAGGTAAACTGCGAAGAGTTTCAGCGAAACACGACACGCGGTTCTTGGAGTACCGTCCGGAAACCGGATCGTGGGTATTCAAAGTTGATCACTTCTCGAAGTACGGTCTGAGTGATTCCGACGACGAGGACACGGTGAGCAACGCGATAAAAGAACTCAAGAAAAAAACCAACATTCGCAAGCAAAACATTGACGAAGAACCCATGGAGGAAGGAGTACCGTCTGAAAATATGCGAAACTTGGAGTCGTGTTTGCCAGCTCTCAACGAAGACGTCATTTCGCAATTCAATTTGAAGTCGAAGTCGGCAGAGTACCACAAAAGACACTCCATCATCAGTCCGACTTCGATCCACGCTCGGCTTGTCGGGACCGAGAGTCACACTTTGCAACTCATGAAAGCTAGTTTTTTCGAGGACATCGCCAGTGACTACTTCAATCAAACCGAACTGGAAAAGTCGAAAGAGTACTTTGCCCAAAGAGATAAGAAGAGTATACTCACCAAAACTTTGGAAAGTTCTTTTGAGCAGTCGCTTTTCGACGAGTCAGCTCAGTGGCTCAGTACCAATCAACAAAAGCTCAAAGAAATAATGAAAAACAAAGAGCCCGTGGTTGAAAAACCAAGCGAAGCTCCAAAGGTTTCAAAGGAAAGAAAGGCGCTGTGTCCACCTATCATTCGTCCTAAAGTAGCTGTTTTGAAAATGAAAACCAGAGTAGCCCCGTTTGATCATCCGATAATGAAAGGTTTCAATCGATTCAAGTGCATAGCCGATATGGGCATTCAAATGGGTAAAATTTTCAGACCCACATGGGGCCCACAGATGACACTCATGTCATTAAACTCGCATCAACGTAACGTAACTAATATTTCCGTGTTCGACTCAATCAATCAGTTTGGAAGTTGTTTTGCCGATCGTGAATTCGATGAAATGCCGTCTTCCAGTGTGGTACAGAGACTCCAAGTATTGGGCTCTACAAATTTGGAAAATGACTATATTGCAAATTTCAAAGCGACCGTGGAAGGCCACTTGAATATTCAACTCATGTATTCGAAGATTGAATTAAATCAAGACTGCCCTTTAATGAAAGCTTTGACTGGGGAATCTAGCGTGGCTGCTTTGACCGCCCACAAAGATCACTCGACCGAGATTGCCTCTAATTTCAGCGGCGACCCATTCATGACGTACTTCAGCGACGTCTGGAAACTGTGCGAATCGCTTTGGGGTCAGCTACCTTTGTCTCAAGCTTCAAACGACGACAATGGACACGAAACCATAGTACTCAGAAAGGAAGCCCTGACTGAATGGTTGAAACTGGTTACAACCGAAAGTGCTCAGCGTGAAATAGCAACTATGGATGAAAACGATCAGATAATATACTCGCTCATAACTACAAATAAATTGGAAGAAGCTTGCAACAGGGCTCTTAAATCCGGCGACTATAGTCTGGCTCTTTTGTTGTCTCAGCTAGGTGGCAACGTATCTACAAAAGAACTGATAAAACAGCAGATAAAACTTTGGCAGGACACAGAGTCCGACAAAATTATCTCCATCAACAAACTGAAATTATTCATGCTTATTGCGGGAATCCCACTCGTAACCACCAACAATGAGCTAACCATCAATTTGTGTCATAGCTTGGATTGGAAGCGCGCGTTTGCTCTACACCTGTGGTACCTGTCCTCGCCAATGGCCTCTATTCCAGACGCTTTAGAGCTTTACGAAACTTCATTTTCGGGAGAACCCACGGAAATCTACTCACCGGTTCCGCAACCAGAATACTTCAAAGACGACTTCCAGACAGAAATCAACAATGGAAAGAGTACATATGACTTGTGTTACCACCTGCTAAAACTCTACTCCACAGGAAACTATCCTTTGGAAATAGTTTTGAATCCTCAAACTTACACCTACGATCCACTGGATTACAGGCTGAGCTGGATGCTGATGCAAGTTTTAAACACTCTGGGGTATTCTCATTTGTCAAGGCACGTAAATGATTTGACCCACGCAAACTTCGCAGCTCAGCTGGAAACGTTTGATCTCTGGCAATGGGCCATTTTTGTAGTTTTACATTTCCAAGACTCTCATAAGAGACAAAAAGCAGTGAATGATTTGCTGCTGCGTCACGTAGAGTTAGATAAAACGCAGGATTACATCGAACGAGAAAAGTTCTTAAAGGATGATCTTAAAATACCTCTGAAGTGGATAAATGAAGCTAAAGCCATCAAAGCTTGTTCAAACAAAAGATATGGAGAAGCTGCTTGGTATTACATTCACGCTCAAGAATGGAACAAAGCACACGAGATCATTATGGAACATTTGGCCGCTGATGCCATCATCAATGAAGATCACAATTACCTGAAATCATTGTTGAGCTTGTTCGATCAGAGAACTTGCTCTACTACAGTCAGTGGGTGGATGCATCAAGGTCAACTAATTTGGGATTTTATAAAAGTAACAACAGAAATAAAAAATTTGATTGATAATCAACATAATTGTACAAATGTCGAGTATCAACTGGAAATGTTAAGGCCTCAGTTAATATCGCTTTGTTCCAAGTTGAATATTTTTCCGTGCCCGACGACCAAGCACAGAGTTTGTCAGGCTGAAATGGCCAAACACACAATGCAATTGGCAAGAAGTTTGTTTATGCTACAGCAACGGGATAATGCAAGTGATTGTCTTGTTCAATTAATCTCTCAGTTGCCTCTTCCTGAGGATTATGCCCAGCAAGAATTGCGACCAATTATAAATTTATGTATTAATGATATTGTTAAGCAATGAGAGTTATTTTTGATTAAAGAATTTTTGAATGATGTAAGGAGTTTTATAGAACTTTGAATTTAGTCTAATGATTGTAATAAATTAATTTTTGTTAAGTTAAATTGAAAAAAAAAAGAAAGTTTTTTATGTGTATTTTAATAGTTTGTTTTTTTCAATAAGCTAAATAGCTTTTTTACGAAATTTACATGATAAATAATCATCAAGTTATCAGTTTAGCTTCAAATTATATTTAAAGTGTAAATAAAAAATAAAGTTTTAATAATGAATAAAATAAATGATAATTTAAATATAAATTCAAAAAATGTTTCTGACTCAAATTTTTCCCGCATTATCCCCACCCTTTTTCAATAAAAAGAAAATTTTAACCTAACCTTGAAAAAGTAAAAAGGGATTGTCTGCTTACTCACAAGTCACAATTTACAGGTGTGCGTTGGACAGTGGACTCCGTAAACACGAAAGTTCTTGTTGAAAGACTTATAATTTACTTATCATTTCTTTATTAAACAATGGCGTAAGTAGAAAGTAAATTATTTTTATTAGAAAAATCAAATTAAATAAGTAATTTTTTTGTTTGAAAATTAAATACTAGACTTTTTCAGTCTCGTTTTCTCATTTGTAACATATGTTAGTAATGTACAGAGTTTTTTATTGTAAATTATCAAACAAAGTTTTTTAGTTTGATTTAAAATTTATTTCAGTTGAATCAAATTATTATCATATAATTTCTGCATGTTTGTTTTCAGATCCAGCACTAAAGTCACTTTTAAAATTACACTCACGTCGGACCCAAAGTTACCATATAAAGTGTAGGTTATACCCATACTATTTTTTTTTACAAAGAAGATTTTTTGTCAAGACATGATTATTAATTTTTTTTTTTTTTCAATATTGAACAAACATTGATTACGTTTCTGAAATTATACTTAAATACCGCATCAAACTAGATTAATTTTTTTCCAAATTTAAGATGAATCAGCAAATCGAAAAAATTTTAAAAATTGTTGAAATTTATTTAGAAGTTGTTGAAAATCCTCAAGTTTTAGAAAAAATAGACATAGATCTTATGAAAAGAACATTTGAAACTTGTGTTTATATTGAAGATGTAATCAGCAAAGTTGAAGAAGAAAAAAAAGAAACTGAATTTGACAGCCACTTAAATGCATGTTTCGCCAAGAAGAACAAGGCTATTGTTTACAAATGTTCTGATTTAAAAAATGTTTGTGACAAAATGTTGGAAAGATTTTTGATCAATGAACAAATTTCAGTTGAAATTATTGATGAACTTTTAAAAATTTATGTTCAGCAATGTGGAAATGTTAGATTAGAATCAGCAATAAATCACATTTTAAGTAACTCAATGCAATCCAATTCTATTTTACAATTTTTTCAAAAAACCGAAGTTAATATTGAAGACCAAGTACTTATTGCTTCCTGGGAACAAGAAATGAAAACTGGTAACAAGAAAAAAGTCATACAATATTTGATAGATATGTTCGACAAAGAGTTAATACCAAAGTTAATCAGATTAGCGTATGAAGCAGAAAAAACTAATCCTGTAAATACATTGATTTTAAATTTTTTTGCAAAAAAATTAGAGGATAATCACGAGGAATTGTATACAGAATTAAAAAATTCTCAAAGAAAAGTTCTTTTAAAACTTTTGATGGATAGTTCGAAATTTCAAATAAGTTTTATTGATACAACTTTTTACTTAGGAAGAACAATGGAACTTAATGATGACGAAGAGTGGACTACTGATACTGGATTTTCCTATGAAGATTTAAAAAATGTGATTAATGTTCTTTTAGATGGACCAGAAGATATTTATAAATTAGTTGTTGACAGGATAAAATTAGCTAAAGAATTAGATGTAGTATGGGAAGCTGTTGAACAAGACTGCATTTTATAGGAAAAATTTTTTTTTTTGTTTTTACAAACTTATTTTTGTAAATTTTTATAAAAGCAATGTAAATAGTGAAGTGTGATCATGCTAAGAAATAAATATTTTTTTTACTGAAACAAATAGAAACTTTTTTATTTTAAAGCATGTATTAACTAAAATTTCCATTATATTCCAGATTGAGTGTTCCGGATAATACTCCCTTTACCGCTGTACTCAAGTTTGCAGCTGAGGAATTTAGAGTTCCACCAGCCACTTCTGCTATAATTACGGATGATGGTGTTGGCATTAACCCACAGCAAACTGCCGGTACTTTTAAGCTCAAAAAAAATTTTTTCTCTTTATTCTTAGTATTAAATTTAAATTTAAATTAATTCATTTTGTAGGAAACATTTTTCTGAAACATGGTGCTGAGCTGAGGTTAATTCCAAGAGACAGGGTTGGACATAGAAGTTGACTTGGAGAATTTTTTTTTTATCAATGTGCATGAATGTTTAACAAAAGTATATTTAATTACTGTCATATTTTTATATTATTATACTATTTCATTATGGTTTTATTGTTAAGACAATTAGTTATGAGATGATATAAAAATAAATATAAAAAATATTTGAATCATGATGTAAACACTTAAAAAAAATATTCTTCAAAATATAACAAATAACCGAGCAAATAACTTAGGAATAAACAGTATTGGTTGAATTAAAAAAATTATTAACTTATTATTTGGTCATTTTTAAATTTTTCCATAAACTTTCAAAAACTAAAAATAAAAAACTTTTTTTGGATTAATAAAATTCATTAATTCAAAAACTTAAGGAATATAATATGTGTGTATATTAATAAAATATAATGAAAACACTTGAAGTAATAGAGTAGAAATATTCTTTATAAGAAAATTACATTTAAGATATAAGATTATTACAAAAACTAACTACATAATCTCAATATTATTTCGCATAGCAGTTAATTATTAAAAACTGCATTCTATGTTTAGTATAAAAGCACTTGCGCTACAAAAGTACGAATTTCTTTTCTTTCTTTATACAAATACAAAATAATTTTTAGTAAAAAATTTATTAATTCACTATATAAAAAGATAATACCCAGTTATTTTTTTTTGTTTTCTAAAAGAATGTTTGAATAAAAATAAATTGAAGATTTTACTGGTCGAGTACATTTGTTTCTCAATTAAGTTGAATTTTTCCAAAGTAGAATTTACAATCCAAAAACTTTTTTTTGTTCAGAAAAGTGTAACCTTCCTTCAAAAATCAGTAAGTAACTGTCTGAAGCAATTTTAATCACTTTCAATTCTCATATGGCACTAATACATAAGGTAACTACTATTTTCGTGGCTATTATCAATTTATTAATGATTCCCGTGTAAAAAGTTATATTTCTACATACATTCTTATAATATTATTAGTGAAATACTCTGTAGCAAAATGTGCCAAAACAGCAATAAAATAGATTTTGATCGTAGCTATTTGTTTCACTTTTTTTTAATTTCATTAAAATTTTTTTTTAATTATTTGTGTCAAATCAATTTAATATAAAAATCTTGGTTTTAAAATATATTTTTTTCAATTAAAATTTCATTAAATAATTCTGTACTTTGAAATTCTTTGAAAAACAGTATAAAGTCCTGATACAATATTACAATAACTAAATGCATAATTTTTAATCATAAAACGTTCTTTCTGCAACTCTCAGATATACATTTTCTCGTAATACTTTCCTAAATTGTGCGTTTGGGCTCAAAAAAAAAAAAAAAAAAAAAAAAAAAAAAAAAAAATTATCATCTATCTTGTAACGCTAGTACTCATTACATATTACTTACAATATATTCCACGTTTCCTACAACGTTCTACTAAAGTTTTGATATAAATTTTTTATGGATTCCTTTTTGTTTTTATTTTCATGTTTTTTTGTTTGTTTGTTTTTTTTTCCGCTGTTACATGATATTTTTTAGTATTTAATAAAAAATCTTCATCAATATAGAAAAAAGATTCAACTTAATTAATAGCGCATTTTCCCTGCGACTATCAAACAATATACTTAGAATTCCAGTTCGATTTTTTTGATATTTTTATTATTTTTTTTATTAATATTACTTCTTAATAATCATTAAAACATATTAGCCCTTGATATAGTAATACTATTCAGTATTAAATTAGGCATTTATAGAAAAATTCTATAAAACGCAATCCCAGACTAGAACTATCATCACGATTACTTCCTTCATTTGTAGGATACTCTGCTTTTAACACCTCTACACATTTCAATTCATTTTTTTTTTTTTTTTTTTAATCTTTTTTTTTTAAAGCACAAATAAAAACTGGCACCTTATATAATTACTCAATAAAATTCGCACAAAAAACGAATCTTCGTCACTCAACATACAAATATAAATAGATCACTTTTGCATCAAAATTAATTTCCGCAATAAAAAACTTTACGAACATATAGCGCAAAAAATATTACAAGAATAAAGATCAGCTAAATTATGTATATATTTAAATTGATAAATAGGAAATATGCTTATGGAATAATGAGCAAATATTGATGTAACTTTGGACAATTCCATATTTTTGCACAAAAAACCTCCTGCACGTAAAAAATCTTTCTTGCAGTACAAAAAATGTTTTCTTTCAAAGCCATTATCTGATATATTTATTTAATCATCCTGAAAAAAAAAAAAAATTTTAATTAGAAATTTTTTTTTTAACTATATAATGTAAACAACTCTATAAAAAGCTGCGTCAATATTCGTCAATAACATATCGTCACTTAAAAAAAAAAATGGAATTTTTTTTATATGTGGATAAAAAGATACTCCCGTCTGTAACTAGCATCTTTAAAGGTCATAGGTTGCTCTAAATAAATTACAATAGTTCCCAAAACTATAATTTTAAAAATGAAAATAAAAATGTTTATACCTCATAATGATGTAGAAGAAGAAATGGAAGAAAAACTAATGGTAGAAGAAAAAATAGAAGAGGAGGAGAAAGCTAAAGATAAATAGTAATCGAATAAATACATTATTTTCATAAATAAAAATGATAAATTGTTTTAAAAAATTGGTTTCCATTTAATACAGATAAAATTGTAAAAACATAACAGGCAAAAAGTTTTACTATAGAAAAATGTATGAAATGAAACGTGGAAACGGGAAGCCATTAATGTTTCTTTAAAATCTTTTCCAAATTACCAAAATACTTGGTGTATTAAAATTAATTTTGTAAAATCAAAATTGAAAAAAATGTACTGTGTAAAACAAGTTATAGTTCTTAAATAACGATATATTACAAAAATTAGGACACTTATATCATATAAAATCATTATTAAAATTTTTAAAATAACGATATGAATGATTAAGGCGTACCCATTCGTGTTCTTCCACGCCATCCATTAGATCCTGTTCCAGTGGACAAGTAATCACCTCGCCAACGAGATCGCTTAGAGTTTTTTGCAGCTACATGCACAACATCAAAAAATCACAATCAGCAACAGTATAACATTTTGAAAAATAAAATAAAAATTCAGTTTAATCCAATTGTTTTTCGACAAATCAAATTTATTTAAATATTCGAGGTTTAAAACAAACGTTTCAGAAATTATTAAGATGTCTATTTATTTTTATCAATTTTTTATCAAAGCACCGTAAAGAATTCTGAATCATTGATAAATAAAGAAAAAAGTCAGTAAAACATCTGACCATATGATCTTTGTCACCAATAATTACATAACATAGATTAAATATTTTTCCTAGATTTGGAAAAATAAGTTAAATAGTAAATATATTGAAAAAAACTCACATCAATTGGTTTTGGTACATATCCCGTATGTCTATTGTTAAAAGGTTGAGCTACAGGTGCAGTTGCCGAATTTTGCTTTGCTGAAACTGGAGCAGTTACCACAGCTTGACCTTGACTTTCCGTCACTAGAAATAATTCAACGAATATTTGTAAGATATATTTTTCAAATTAATTGATTTTATAAAATATTTACAATTGTCCATTCCCGGAGGCTTCAAACTTATTCTTAAAGCTTGTTTGTTTGCTCCACCAAACCAGTCTCTAGAGGACATAGATGGTTTCCACGTTACTTTTGTAGGAGGGAATAAATCATCTTGGAAAAGTTTGCTCTGCAGAGGAAAATTATAAATCAATTCAAGCGTCTGTTAGAAAAGAAGTAGCGATGATAACGTTTGTTCACATGCTTACTTTAATTCTTGGTACAGTAAAACTCAAAGGTTCTATTGTATTGTTTGTTAATCTCAAAGCGGAAGCAAACTCAACGCTTGCAACATCACATTTATTTTTAGGTAAAAATGACAATCCTTGATGTAAAGATGCGCAACGGTGATGACTTAATGGACAAATAAACGGAGCTTCTTCAGTTACCTCAAAAGCGTAAATTGTCGTGTCGCCCTAATAAATTTATAAAAAGAATTTAAAAAATGTTGATGGTTAAAATAATAACAAAAAATGTTTTTAAACTCACTCGACCAGTTAAAAATAGCGTAGAACTATCTTCGTCGTAAAATGGCATCAAAATTGCTGGTGAAACATCTAAGCCGACTGTGTTCAATGGAGCTTGCAGATTATCAGCTTTGAATACAAGTATTTGCCTTTCTGAAACCCTGAAAAATATACAAATATTTTTTCATTAATGTTTTGATGACAGTAATCAAAAAATTAAGGTGAATTAAAATCTAGCACACTTTTATAAAGATTTATCTTCAATTTAAAAAAAATTAATAATTATCGTATAATGTAAATTTATTTGTCTTAAAATTTTCATTGACCAAGTCGAAAAGCTTATAACTATTGATCACATTTTTTCCGAGTAAACAGGTTGCATTGTCTATTGAGAGGCTAATAGGATTAGTTACAATCTAAAAGCAAATTGGATTTGCTGTCAGACCCAATGAACTTCAGGAAGTATTAGAACAGTTCGAGGTATCGTTAAATTTATTTTTTACAACGGTCACGATTTTAAGCTGAATTAAGTTTAAAAAAAAAAATGCTCACTTGTCAAATCCCATTACGACTAAATATCGCCCGTCGAGTGCCCACACAACTCGAGCGCCTCTAGTACCAACGGGACCTTTTCCTTCTCTGATGGGCGTGTTACTGCTTCTCGGTTTGTAAATTCTGAGCTTTCCAGCTTTGCAAGCGGTAGCGAGATACTGGCCGCAGGGCGACCACGCCAAACTGAAGATCTGATCCGTATGTCCAGTGAGGACAATCTGACTCTTGATCGATTCGCCGGATCTCAGAGGCTCCAAATCCCATATCTTGACGGTCATGTCGTAAGAAGCAGAAGCAAGGACGTCCGATGCAAGAGGGTGGAATTTTATGAGGTAAATTTTGTCTGCGTGCGCTTCGATGGTATAGTTCGGTTCGTTCGTTGGTTCTGATAAACCTGAGCTCGGAATTTCCCATAGACGTATCATTCCGTCGTCGCAAGCTGAATAAACGAATTTTGATTTTAATTTTCGAGTGATTTATGTTTTACATAAGGGAATGCTTATAACTTACCAACTGCCAAGTGTTGATTATTGAATGGGTCCCACTGAAAGTCCATGATGGTTGTTCCGTGCACCAGAGCTGGCATAACGCCATCAGGCAATCTTCCAGTTTTTTTCAATTCTAACACAGCTATTTTACCGCCAGGTCCGCTCAAAGGTACTGCCACTCTATCGGAATTCGCTGGAGAAAAAAATTACTCTCAAAATACTAAAACTTTTACTAGAGCTTCTTATTGAATTAAAATTTTTTACCGTGAAAGCCATCGCATTCTCCTGAGATTTGTCGGCTGATGTTTTTGATATTCTCAATGTGCGTTGATTTATGACCAGGTGTGCCTTTGAGATGTCTAAACTTGGATACTCTTCCTGAAATAGAAAATTTTCTTCAAAAAATGAATTTGATATAAGAAAAAAAATAATAAATAAATAAATTGATTAAAAAAAAACTTGCCAAAGACGGTGGAAGTTCGCTTCGGTGTTGGGGTGGAAATAGGCTCTGGTTTTTCCAAACGAGGATCCATGCTCTGCTGACGCATCATTGGTACGATTTTCTTAGCCTCTTCGTCTTTGATAAGCTCGCTTTTGGTCTTAAAAGAATCTCTTCTTCTGATGGAAGTAGGCGAACCCATTGCTTTTTCCGCTAAGTTTCCATCTGTCACTGCGTTAGACTTGTTTTCATACAGCCTTCTTCTTTCGGCGATGGAGTTTCTGTGCGAGTTACCGCGTTCAAAGTTTCCCGAATCTTCGTTCTCTGGCGACTCATCTTTCACCTGAAAATTTAAAAAACAAGTTACATTAACGGTCCTAATTTTCAGCTGTCAAATCTTTTTTTATTCTCACCTTGACCTCAAACAACTTGCGTCTTTCAGCAGTGCTCGGTGTCTTTGGTTTGTATCCTGAGTCGCTGGAGTTTGCATCCTCCTCGATCGAGCTGGAATCGCTTTTAGCGTTCTCTAATTCCTTACGTTCAGTTTCGTAAACTGGTGACTTATCAACATCGTCGGTCATTCCATTTTTACCGTCGTTTGCATAGCCGTTACCGTTTCCAACATGTCCATTACTCTCGGCCGTCGGCACCTGAGGCACAGAAAAGACCTTGTCGAAAGAAAACTCCTGACTCGCAGATTTAGCTTGGAAGGGCTTTGGACCCAAGCGAGGCTGTGGACACAAGGAAAAAAAAAACCAAAAAATGAATGTAAGTCGAGAAAAATTAAGATGATGAACAGAATTTGATATCTAACGAGAATGAAACAGGCTTGAGCATTTTTTTAGAAAAAAAAACTTCTTTAGCTAAAATTTCTGTTAAATAATTAAATAAGTTAGTTTTGTCAAGTTGAAGCAGACTTATTCAATGCGAAATGGCAAAGTACACAAATTCAATTTTTCTACTGGATGAAGTTACTGCTTTAACTTTCAATAACTTTATATAATATTTAGTAATACTTAAAATAAGTATGAAATTTTTTAAATACATTCACGCTTTCAAACACACACAAACAAATAAAACCTAAAATAAAAAATTAATTAATGGATTAATGATTAATATATAAATTAGTTCATCTAAACAAAAAAATAAAGAATCCCACAATCATCATCAAACGCATCAAACCTTGTATCCTCCAATGACGTTCGGATTGACCGAGGTCACGACAGCTCCAGGGCTGGGAGTAGTTCTTGGCCGAGCTACCGGTTTCGGATCTTCCTTCGAGCCTTCGTCCGACAGGCTGTTGGCCCTGGAAGATCTCGGTAGGGGTTTCGGTGGTACGTTTTGATTACCGTTTTGGAATTTAGATTTTTCGTCCTCCATTCGATCTAACTCAGCTTTCTTGTACTCTTCTTTATCTTCGTTATAGTCGGTCTTTTCGGGTATTTCGTCCTTGTCCATTATGATGTAGGACTGTTGTACCTTTGAGAATCCTTTCGGCGTCGACATGGCTATAGCTTTTTGCTGGCGTACTTCCAGCTTCAACTCTTGACTGTTCTTCAATGTTGTTAGATTTCCTCTATGTACCTAGAGGCCCGAAAATTTTTTTACTTTTCTCATTCATTTTGGTTATAATTTTTTTTTAATTAAGATCACGATCTACCATCGATGCTCCGTACTAACTACACAGTGCGGTGAGAGTTAAATTTTGAGGTCTACAATTATTTTACAGATCTAACTAAACAATGTTTACATTCATTATTTTAAAAGTGAAATTAATTGACGAAATTTTTTTCAAATTTTTTCAAACCCGGTACAAAAAATGTGCCCGTGATAAGAAGTAATGTTTAATAATAAGTAGACTTCATCTTTATATTAAAACAAGTATCCTCCAAAAAGTGCAATAAAAATTTTAACATGTATGATTTGAAGGTATCAATTTACTTACACAAAAAACTTAAAACTACTGATCATCAGTGCCAGGTTTCTCAATTCAGGGATAAATAAATAAACTAAAAAAAACTATAATGGACATCTGAAAAAGTGAAAGACGTAAACAATAAATAACAACGTATACAATGCTATTGTGCCAAATCGTACGCTCCAAAAATCAACGCCAACCAAAAGATATTTTTTCAAAACTAAATGTAAAAGCTATGCTTAAAGTATAAATAAATGAAAAAAAATAATAATGAAGTGCATGTAACATTTATGTTAATGATATAATATGAAATCTGAAGTTCACTGCAAAAAAATACAAAGTACAAAGTAAAATACAAAATGATAAAAACAACAACACATACATACATTCACACAAACTTAAAATAATAATAATAATGATCAAAATAAAAATAAATGTTCAAATGATATTACAGTACAAATGAGTACAAAAAATAAACAAACTATTAGTCAATTAATAAAAATAAAATTTTCCTACCGTGATTGGTTCTTCTCCTTTGCTTCTCTTGGCAGGATCTAAAGATATTTTTGGCACTTGCAAATCATTTCCTTGGATCCAGGCTGCGGCAGTGTTTTGAGCGACGTAACCAGCCGTATCAGGATAAATGTCAGCATGAAAATCTCGATATGTCTAAAATATAATGATCCAGTATTATTTATTTGAAAAAAAAAAAAAAAAAAAGAGTTTATCATTAGAAATGTTAATTGAAAATTTACCTTTCGGGGAACTTGGTACATGATAGGAATAACCATGGATGAGGTCAACTGAAGCACTCTGTTAACTTCAGCTTGCATTACAGTCAATGCTCTTTTAGGTACCAAACAAACTCCTTTAGTTTGTTCTCCACTGTGTCTGATTCCCTCAACTAAATGTGGATCTTTGTCCATGACTTCCATATACATAATAGTAGTGTCACCTTTACCAGCAAGGAAAAGCATGTTTGTGTCAGGATCAAATAATGGCATTAGAATGCTAGAAAATTTGAAAGAGAAATTTTTTAATGTATAAATTGATGATTTAAAATAGAATTTCAAAAATATTTTTTATTAATTACCCAGTACTGCAATCAAGTTCCAATGTTTTTACTGGATCACTCAAGTTTCTTAAATCACGGATGTATACTTGTCTAAGACGGGCCGCATCAAAACCGGTTGTCAAAAGTCTGTTACTATTTCCAAGCCAAACGATTCTTGAATCTTTGATACTTTGGTGACTAGGGGCTGTTTGAACAATATTTTTTGTCGTGCGAGGATCAATTACTCGGACTTGCTTATCTTTACAAGTCGTTGCAAGTAGTGTACCATCTTGTTTCCAGCTGACAGATTGGATAACTTCTTTGTGTTCGTTATTAGCTATATCAAATAATTATTGAAAAAAATTAGATAAAAGCTCATAAAAAGTTAAAAGTGGTCAACTATAGAAAAATGCATACAAAATAGTTCTTTTTGCGACAAAACATCCCACAGAGATAGATTTGTGTATGAAATAGTTGTTAAAAGGTGTTCTGCAGTTGGGTGCCAGCGAACAACTTCAACTCTTCTTTGACGATGAGAAAAAGTACACTCAGGATTGCATAAAGACTCTTCTAATCCATTTTCTGGGATATGCCATAATTTTACCTGAAATAAAACATTTGGTACAATTTAAATTATATACAATTCAATACCAAATACAGCTTCTGTAAAAAATTATTTTACTTCAATTATTAAAAACTTGATTTGATCATTTTTTTTTGTTTTAGTTTTAAAATTTAAAAATAAAAAAAAAATTGTAAAAATTTATTTGGGAATTTGAAAAAATAATAGTTTAACTCTAAATATAAATCATATTATTATTTTTTATTAGTACACTTTATTGATGAGAAAATTTTTATAATAAAGTTTGACCATATATTTAATTAAAAAAAAAAATAATAAAATAAAATAAATAAGTACCAAACAGTCTTGGGACCCAGTAGCAAGGATCCCATCATGAAAAGGTGAAAAATCCATGTCAGTTACAGTATCTGCATGAGCATGAAGTAAAGGCATTGTTTTGCTCTTTCTCCCACAGTCTTCCAATGGTAAAACAGCCAGACTAGAACCTAAAATTAGGAATGATTGTTCAAATTGAATAAATGTATGTACAAATTTTGTTGAAATTAAAAAAGTATATACATGTTAAAAATAAATCATTATATAAAGATTAACTTAAGCTGCTAGTTTGAATCAATACAATAGAATGTTACTTCTAAGGCTTTTATGATAATAGATTATTGATTTTTTTTAAATTGTGTACAACATATTGTTCATGTTTAAATAGAAAAAAAAAAATTAATTAATCAATGGAAATTAATAAATAAAAATAAATTTCTATTACCATTGTGATCAACATTAAATGCCATAAATGCAGCGGATGCTGCAATATTGTTCCCATAAGTTTGGTAAGATCCGACACAAATATCACGGATGCAGGCTTCAGGCTTAGGTACAATTGGTGTAGCATTTTTGTATTTTGATGCCTTGAATCTCCATGCCATGATGATGTCTCTTTAATACTTTTGTTTTCTTGATAACTAGTGACTCATGTAATCTAAAATAAAATTATAGTACATGAGTTAACAATTTATTGGCTTTCAAGGCTTTATATTGTTAGTTAGATTGAAAATTTATGTAATGTTTACTATATTGCCAGAGCCTTAGATAAGTATTTATTGCAACTACCTACACTATGTAAATGTTGATGATCAAACATTTACTAATTAAATATTTGAGTTATCATTATTTATCAATGCAACAAGCTATTACAATTGATTTATTTTGGTAATAAAACTACTGATAGCTAGAATTTGACAAAAGCCTTAAATAAAAGCTTGTCAATATTTAATTAAAAAAACCAAAACAGTTTAATGTTACTTTGATGTCACTGAATGAGTATATTCAGACTTTCTTTAATTAATGTCAATACCCAAATAAACGTTTAAAAGTACATATCCGATTGAAATACCAAAGCTAATTGAGAAACTGGCCAGAACAAAACTGGACACACCAAGGATAAGTTAATCTCCTTATATTAACGATTAGCTCTTGTAAGTATTCTTCCGCGAGACCTTGGATGAGAAATGAGCTCAAAGCCTCACTTTCACACACAAATCCTAATTAAAAATAGCTTTTCTCTGATCAAAACAAAGAAAAAAACTGAGTAAAACATACTTATTGGTAAAATACACTTCTGGAAACACTCTGGGCATTTAAAGGGCAGCCGCTTACATAAAAGGATCCACGCAACGCCCCGCTGAACGTGCACGAACTAAGGAAGCCAGCGAAATCGCGTGTCGGGAAAAGTTGTCTCTCTCTCGATCTCACTCCGTCTTCCCGTTACATGACTAACATGCAGCTCACGAAAACCACCCTACAGTGGGGGAGGTATAAAAGAACTCCAGCCCCCGCCCGGCACCCGGCTTTAAAACAAAAGACGCGCCCGCCCGGTGTATGGCAACAAAACTACCTATCTACCTAGGTACTCTTCGGGGCATTGGCTTTTAAATAACAGCGCATTATACCTACAGGACACACACTCACCGTCGTCTCGGACGACACCCAAACTAAACTACCCGCAGAGTTGGCTGGCAGGCGGCAGCGGACACTGTACACACAACGCGAACACGGTGATATGATGATATTTTATCCGACAGTAGCGGAAACGAATGCTACCGAAGGTATCTCCCCCTCGTTCGCCTCGGTGGGTTTTTTATTTGCTTCTCTCCTCGCTCTCTCGCTCCAACTTCTCTTTTGTTTTGCCGTCTCGCTTTGTTTGCGTTTGTTGTTGTAGTTTTGCGGCATCGGCGGTGCGTCGCCGCGGGGGAGGGGATGTCGATGTACAAGTACCGTGACCGTCAGTTCGTGTGTTCAAACTTTGATAAGCCCAAAATTTTGGCAGTCATTGAAAAACTATGCACCTTGTACAATTTCAATACCATTGTTTGATACATTAATAGTTAATAATAAAAAAACTTTTTGCAATTTTTAGGATTATTATAAAACATGTTTATAATTAATACTCATGAGGCTCTATTTCTCCCATTCTGAAACTTAATTATTAGCAAACTATGTTAATTTTAATTGACAGAATATATATTTTATAAATAAAATGAGCAGTAGTGTAAAAAAAGGTTTCGTGACATCATCGAAACTCGGACGGACAAACGACGGAACCTACCCTGGGGGGGGCGTCGCACTATGTCTCGTCCTTGTCTAGCCATTACATTACCCACACAAGCACACACGGATAAGCGGTGGGGTGACTCGTCCACCGGCCGGAAAATGTATCACCGACGCTCGAGGCTTTGCGGGGGGGATCAGGCAGCGCAGGCCGCCCCCCGTGGAAATTTTCCCACTTTCAGGGGTCCCTCGAGACTAATCGTGGAGGCTCCTTGCGCCTTTCATCCCCCCTTACCGTCGAGACACTTTTTTTTTAATTTTTCACGCACAGATTTCGCGAAATTTTTTTTGTACTATTCTAGAGTGAGTCTAATTATCAAGGGTTGAGGATCTTATCAATCATTGGGGCTCTTAAAGAGAGTTACTTAATTTTGCAATAATTTATAGAATTTACTTCCTGGTCGTGAATTTTAAACAGGATTCGATCAAATAATGTAAGATGTTAAAAAACTTACCATTACATCTGAACTGCTGAAATAAAAAAAATTCGAAAAATTCCTTATTTCGAGTAGCATGAATCGGACGGACGTGACAATCACTATTTCCAGTATCTTGAATTCGGGTTTTTAATAATCACTAAAAAAAAGTATAATTTTAACTGAACTAAAAAAAATATTTTATGAGGAAGTTTGGGATAAGAATTTCGAATAGTAATAAAAACCAGTTTGGGTCAATATAAAAAAGGATTTATTTCTTTCTTTATTTGTATAATTCAACAATATATAAGATCGCAATGTACATACAATAAAATAGAAATAGCATTTCGATAAAAAGTGTAAAAATTTTATAATATAAAAAAATGACAATGTTTTTTTTAAATTCGTCCTCACGATCGAGGTAATGAAGAAAAAAATAATAATTTTATCATTTTATTTTAACTCTTTACAGCTAAGTTATTGCATTTTAATTTTATTTCAGATCATAGAAAAAAGTTTTCCTAAAAGTGGACGGTATGAAAAAATACTTAAAAAGAGTAAAAAAAATCGTCAATTATCTTACTCTAAATTAATACTAAGGTATTTTCAAAAATATTGAAATACATACTCATCATGAGAATGTATGATAAAAAGTCTTAAAATACATTTATTTTATTTACATTACATGTTTTGGACGGAAAGTTTGAGATTCTTAAATTTTTTTCACTAGTTTTTTTGTTATAAGTGAAGTTAGTAAAGGCATTAAGATTTTAATTAAATTTATGCTGAAAGATAATTTTTGTGCAATATCAAGCATTAAAATATAAACTTTGTTTCCCTAGTGACATGTTTTGAAAATATTTTTATGTAAGATATGTACTATTTTATTTATTTTACTATTGAAATAAATAATTTAATGTCAACAAATCTTATTACGAATCTAGATAATAAACAATTATCTAACAATTCTCTTTTTATTAAGAAATAATGCACAGAACTGTCCAGCATATTCACAAAATCTTATATCACTAATTTACTTAGAAATATTTTCTTTAACTGATATCTGAACCCTTGAAGAGTTTTTTTTTTAAATTTTTTATTTATAATTTTATTTTACTATATTTTATTTTTTTTAGAAAAATATCTTACAGCTGATTCAGTGTATGGTAGTTTGAAATGTATTAATTTTTCTCATTTAACTATTTTTTTGTTTTAAGTGAACAGAATTGTAAAAATGTCATTCTAAGATATTTGAACTTTCATGTTACATTTTTAGGATATTTTATTCTTTTTCCTAATAAAAGGAGTACAACTTTGTCACAAAGATGTATCATGACAACGTTGTCATTTAAGGCTTTTTATAATTAAATTTTAAAAAAATTCAAATTTGTTGCGCGTTATTGTAAAGTTTAGGCAGTTATTAGTAAAGCTAAGTTGTGAATTCTTTTTTTTTTTTTTTTTTTTTCATTAATACCTAATATTGATTATATTCTTTAGATCTTGTATTTAAAAGATCTGTTAAAAAGGCAGTCAATTTGATAAAAAAATGTCATTGCTTATACCGAATTATCATAAAAAATATTGACGCACACTTTTCAAAATATTTTTTGTTTTATATTTGAATAAATTTGTTAAAATCGTATTTTTTTTTTTTTTTTATAAAACGAATACAAAAATTAAAAATTTTTTGTAAAAAGAAAATTTATATACTTATACTAAAAACTGTTTTATTATAAAAAAGAACGCGTAAAATCAAATATTGCATATTTGTAGTAAACGCGTAAATCTTGATTTTGATTAAAGTCAAAGTCCTATTTTATTTACTATTTTGACTGATAAAAAAATTTATAAAAAAAAAAAAAATTTTTTTACATCTATTAAAGAGCAGATCAAACCTAAATACTTAAAACTTTTCTAAGATAATAACATTAAACTGGCGAGTCATACCTGTAACTGGTGTAATCCTTCAAAATTTCATATAAATTTGAATACGTTTAAAAACATAAGCATAACAATGATCAAAGTGGCGTTTACTATTTTCTTCGGTGCACTGTTCCCAAAATCTGAAGCGTCTCCCATTTTAAATCTGTGGGCTGGACTCGACATTCTTCCGTCTCCACCCTTGCTGAACGCGAGAACACGAAGGAAGTATTCTTTGCCGACTCCGAGATTATCGATGATGGCTTCATCGACGGACGTCGAGGCATCTAATGGCACAAAGGTGTCAGTGGCAGTGGCCATGTCTTGATCAGTTTCCCATACTCGAATCTTAAATCCGACGACTGGTTCTTCGTCGACGCGATTTTGTACGTAACGCCAAGTGACGCGAACAGATGTTGGGTTGCGACCGAAAACGTGCACGGACGAAGGTGGATTTTGAGGGGCTTTACGGTAAGTTCTCTGCTTGTACCGTTCGCTCTCGGGGCCTTCACCAGCTGTATTGTAAGCCATGACCTGAAATTAACGTTAAATTTACACATACAGTTAAGTACAGAGTGGATAACGTAAAAAAAAAAAAGTAAAATATTATGAGGCCTACACATACCTTGACGTAGTAGTAAGTGTCGGGCTGAAGACCGACGACGAGCGCCCAGGGACGAGTTGTACGCGACAAATAGTAAACAGAGTCAGCTTCGGTATTGTCCTCCCTCCAATACTTAATACGGTGTCCGATAAGCTTGCCGCGAATTCTCTCACGACTCATTTCAATCGGCTGCCAGGTGACATTTAAAGCTGTGCTGTTGTAAGAGTCAGCGTACACCAATTGCGGCGCGACTTGAGGCATATCCTCTGCGCTGTATATCACGTGAATATCAGATTTTGGACCGTAGCCCATGTCGTTGGCTGCCTGAACTTGAACTTCGTACTCAGTGAAGTAGAATTTCGACTGCACAGGTACGACTGCGGTGCCGACGTTGCCGAGACCCTTGAGTATCTGTGTCTGGAACTCAATTTCCGCACCCTTCCTGCGCCAAAATACTTTGTAGAATATTCCTGGTCCACCTTGGTCGGCACCCTTTAGCGGTTCCCACTTTATCGTAAGATCGCCGATTTTTCCTAAAATCATAGTGGAAAAAAATTAAATAACAATTATTTAAAAACAGTATTTGTAAAATAAAATGTCATTACCTCCTCCGCCTCTAATATTCTTAGGGGCTCTGTAGGGCTTATCATTGTCGGTGTTGATCTGAGGCGACGACGAAGAAGGCGGCCCGTATCCATGCTCGTTGGCTGCCTGCATTTTGAATTCGTATTGAGTGTAAGGACGCAATATATTTTCAAGGAATGCTTTCCTCCGCCCGGTGTATCTGTCTTCGGCTTCGGTATCAGAATACTGAAATTCTGTAAACAAATATAATCAGTTAAAAATTTATTTGTGATTAGTACATTTAATTTTTACATATTAAATTGATTTTTACCTGTTGTGAGATTGACCCAGGTGCTATTCCAGTTGTTCCTTGCGCTGATGGCGTACTTGAGAATGGGTTTACCGTTGAAAGCTCCGTCATTCCAGAGTAGAGTGACTGAATTTTTGCTACCTTTGACTACTCTAATGGCACCTGGAGGGCCTGGAGGACCCTCAACGACGACGGTCGTTCTCGAGGAGATCCGACCGACAGCACTTTTAACGATGCACTCGTAGTCTCCGGCCTCTGCAAAGGTCGCGTTAATGATGTGGAGGTATCCACCTTCGATGGCAATGTGAGGATTTGCTTTGAGATCCTTGTCGCGGATTCGCATTTCATTGTGCATCCAAATGTAGGCAACGTCCAACATCTCATCGGTACTAGCGGAGCAGTACAGCGTGTGATTATAGTTCACAGCCGTCGTGATACGAGGAGGAAGCTTCTGTTCGAATCTTGGTCCACCTGTAAAAACAAAAGTTTTTGAGTATGGTTCAGGGTATGCCTTTGATTAAGCATTCAAAGTACTAACTTAAAATGATCAGACGACCACGCGACTCGTCACTGCCGTACTGATTTGAAGCTGAGCAAACGTAAGTTCCCTCATCGTCTCTCGAGACTGGCCTGATGGTAAGAGTTCCTGTGTCGAGAATAGTCCTTCTGCCTCCGGTTCCTAAGACATTGCCATCTTTTTTCCAGGTGAATTTAGGTCTGGGTGCTGCCTCTGGATTACAAAGAATGGTTACGTTACCACCCTCGGCGGCATATGTCTCTGGTTCAAGAGGTCGTTTTTTAAACGACGGTTTCAGAGCTGCAAAAAATGAAAAGATAAGTATCGTATTTTAATTTTTTAAATAGTATTATAACTATACCGTGACAGATTTACTACTCACACAAAACTCTCAATTGAGCCGACGAGTACTTGGTCCTGAGTTGATTTTTGGCCTCGCACTGGTACATGGCTTCATCCCTTTCGGGTTTCAGTCCCTTGATGGTCAGAACATTGTCCTGTACGTAGTATCTGCCCTTGTCTTCGGCCGGCAGAGTGTACTCGTCGATGAGTTCTCCGTTCCTATACCAGTGGTAAGTCACATCGGGTATGCCAAAAGCTTCGCAAATCCACTTAAGCTCGCCGTCGTAGTCCATGTGTTTGTCCGTGAGTGGAACAGTGAAGTTCGGAGCTGCCTGGACCGACAAGTAGACCGAGTGCTCGGCGTATGTCTTTTCGTTGCGAGCTCGGCAGGTGTAATTTCCTTGATCCTCGATGCGCACCTTTGGAATTATCAAAACTCGGTTGTGTTTCATCAGGTAGGAGCCTCGCGGTAGTTCACCTCCGACTCGAGTCCAGTTATACGATGGGACGGGACTGTTAAAAAAAAATTGTGATAAATATTTAAAGATAATAATATTGTTGATGTATTAAAAAATATCAAAAGTAATCTGAGGCACCAAATAAAATACAATTTTAAAAAAAACTACTCACTATCCAAAAGCTATACACTCCATTCTGACTTCTCCTCCGACAATGGGAGCTTCAGGGAATATTTTAGGGAAGTTGTTTGGGAATTTCAATTGTTGCGGCGTCACTAAAAAATATAATATAAGTAATTAAATTTTTCTCCCTTTAAATTTAGATTTAATGAAAATGAGTACTCACAGTGCGATTTAACATGTAAAGGGAAGTAAGGCCCGACACGCCCCGTATTGGATGCATTACTTTGAACGTTGCAGGAATAATTTCCCTCGTCAAGTTTTTCCAAAGCCGAAAAATACAAAGAACCGTCGTAGGATGTGAACACTCTTTCGTTGTCATCGTCAACAAACAGTGGGAACACATCACGGGTCCAGTAGTATTTAACTTCCGGGAAATGCTGGGGAGGATCACAGTACAGTACTTTTCCCCAGTGCTCGTCACCTCGTTCTTCCGGTCGTTTTTGATTGAATTCCAAAATGTAGCCAAATGACAGTTCAACACTTTCTGATTTGATGGTACCAAATTTATTTGAGGCCTTGCAGTGATATGTGCCCCGGTCTTCAGTCTTAACGAGAAGAATACAATATTTTTATAAAATTAGTAAAATTAAAATTTCTAAAATGTAGTTTAAAAAAAGATATATGAAAAAATTTACCTGATTTGGTGCAAAAATAATCAGAGTTCCTCCACTGATTGTGTATCTACTGTTGGATAGTGGATCAATTTTATGTGGAATCACTCTGTCGTTGACAAAATCTTCCTTAAACCATTCATATGTTGGCGCAGGGTACCCACTAGCCAAACAACTTAAAGAAACATCATTATTGTCTTCACTTCTTTTCATAATGTCAAAAACAGTTTTAACTGGCTGTTTAACAAAATATGGACCTCTGGGAATTTTTAATGGATCTTGAATTTCAATACCATACTGGTAAGTACGGTCATTGTCAATCAAAAGATACTGCAAGTTGCTAGCAGGAGCTTCACAAACATAGTAGTGATGGTCCTGTGGATGAACCCACTCAAATCCCCAACGATTAACTTGAGGACTGTAGGCATAAACTAGGGCATCCCTTCCATATTTGTCCTCGTATCTGTCTTCATATCTTTCAGGCAAAAAGGCATTTTCCATATTGACTAATTGAGTTCCATCATCATTTGATGCATAACCACCTTGCATTCTCACACCTGTGAACCATTTTCTGTGCTGTGGATCTTGCTGTACAAGTTCTCTTAAGATGTGTCCGTGCTCATCAAGAGAATTTATTGATAATAAATGACTCTCATATGCTCTACAGTTATTTTGTGCATCATCTCTTGATCTTGAACTCTTTATAAACCGGTAACAAGAATCTTGAAAAGAAACCCATCCCTTTGGGCATCTGTATTCAAACTCATTGAGATATAAAGTCTGAGACACAACAGTAGTTATTGTTATTGTCAGGAATGTTAAGGTGATGGATGATAAAGACATTGTACTGCCTGTAAAATAAATTTTTGCATCAGTGCTGCTACGTAAGTTTAATATATTGTTACTGTTTATTAATTTAATTATAACTGTAAAAACAACTGTAGCTTAGAGTTAATAATAGTGTAGTTAACGGTTTTCAATAAAAGTAAACTTATTACATCGGACCCCGAAAATTTTCTTGGACATTAAAAAAAAATACTACTCCATCTTATTCAATCAAAAAATTAATTTGTGAACTCGAGTAAAAATGATTTTACAACGAATTACTCATATGCACGAGTATGTGATGGGCTCAACAGTCATGATCGGGGAGGGGACGATTCAGGGAGTGGCTTTTACCTGCACTCGCGTTTTACCTATACAAACTTCCAATACTTCACGGTACTGAATTAATACTAGTAATGAAACCGAGATTTGAGAAAAAGTTTTTTTGAGTTACCTTTGGTTTAATTGCAGCATAGGGTGGTGTTATTGTTTAAAAAAACAGCGTCCCTCCTCACAACACACACTACACGCGTCCACCATTCATTCCCGACGCCACGGGTGCGATTTGATTTGTCAGAAAAAAAAGTGGGGAACTATCAACTACGATTGTACCTATATATATAGATGGCGTCAAGCATCAACTAAAAAAAAAATGTTTTTTTTAAATATTTTTTATAGTAAGTAGTTTTAGCAATAAAAAAAATAGAATTTGATTATTTGGTTTTTTAAAATAATAAAAAAAGAGTTAAAAATAAAAATATAATTGAGTTAAGTATTTGGTTTATTTAAATAATAAAAAGAGAATTGGGCTATTTGGTTTATTTAAATTATAAAAAGAGAAGTTGGTTATTTGTAATTTTTTAGAGTTTAATTTTTTAGAATTTTTTAAAAATAGAATTGGGTTATTTAGTTTATTTAAATAATAAAAGAAAATTGATCGAGTTATTTCAAGGTATACGATGACGATGTAGACGCATTATTTATCTTATATCTCGCGCGCACTCGGTTGATCCGCTCCCTCCGAAAGCTCTAGGAAACCGGCAACCGAATTGCAATTTTTTACAATTTTTTTTTGGCTAAATCGATTTTGCTTGCAAAAACGAAGAAGAATCCTCGCAAAAAACAATCAAGCGTATTTTACGCGTCGAAAAGTACCCATTACGGCCCACTATACTTACAGAGCGCTGCAAGTGCAGAGCCTTTTATAGTTATTTTTTAACACATTGTTTATCTTTGAGCACTCAGTGTAAAAATGAAAACTTCGTGAAAAAAAAAAAAAATTACTTTTTATATTTTTAGCCAAAATAAATTATGATTACTAAGTGATAAATTTACAAGTGATATTGGTGTTGAAGAAGGCTGTTATGATCATGGAGGTACTACTCTTGTGGTTATGATACAATTTCGGCGATGAAGATGAAAATCCGTCGAAGTACCATTTTCATTTGCTTGAATTCGCAGATTTTCGCATCCATTCTATATCAAAGTTGCTGATAAGGAAAGATGTTTCTTCAATTGCAGCATACCAAAACTCCAGGTTTTGCAAATTTTCGCAGAATCAAATCAAAGTTGCTAACAAGAAAAGTTGTTTCTTTAATTGCACCATACCCAAATTCCAAGTTTTATTCCAGAAATCTTATCTTATCTCTAGGTAATTATTTAATTCTAATTAGTAAGTAAATATATATTTTATTTTACTAACTAGGGTATTTGTTGCAGTGGAGAGTCAAAACAATCAATCAACATAAGGATTATGCACTTCATTTATTTCAAAGTTAAAGTATATATTTGTAAAACTTATTGTATGCATATTTGATCACTTCTTAGTTTTTCCTTTGAACAATAATTAAAAAGCAAATATGTTTGAAACACAAGAATCATCAAAAAATCATTTTCTGCTACAAGCTAAGGCTGCAAGAGAAGAACGTGCAATAGAAAAAGACAGGGAATTAGCAAGTTGTCGAATTCAAAGATATTTCAGAAGATGGCTCAGTCGCAAAAATCTTACTTTTGAAATTTTGAAAAAATTTGATCATTACTTTCCCAAAGATTTTAAAAGTGATGAAAATATAGTCTTGAAACCGGCAACAGAAATATATGAGTTTCTTTTTACATTTTTAATTATTTATAACAAAGATAGAGACAAAGAACGGATGGAAAGTTTATACAAGTATTTGATAAAGACTCTTGATTCTGAGTCTCCCACATTATCTTATGTAGGAGTTGCTTTATCAAAGAACTGCTCTTTATTTTGGATATCTCAAGTAAAAAAAGTATTACGTTTTTGTTTACAAGAGTTAAAAGATTTATGTCCACAGCAACAAACAGATTATGCATCCATTCTTTTAAGACTGCACATGTTAATAAGCTTTACTTCAACTGGAACATGGGCAATAATGAGAAATTCAGAGAGGGAAAAACTCAAAGCTGGAATGAATCAGCTGTGTGCCAATGTTACAGGATACTTGGTTAATTATAACTTTTATCCAATCATGCAGACACTTCTTATTGACGGATTGTGCAAGAATAACTTGCAGTTACAACCTGTTGCTTTAACAGCAATAACCACACTAACAATGAGACCTTTAATTCTGTCTAAAATGTCTGATAAGCTAATGCTTGAGTATTTAACCAATGTATTTAGTATTCCAGGTTTGGTGCATCACATCAACCATAAAGATCAGACTTCAAGTTTTTCACTATGGAAAAAAAACAATTTATTTTTAACAACCATTAATTTTTTAAGCTCCGATCAAAATATGGCAAATATTTTTGCAAACTTAAATGGAAACTATATTCTTTGCTTGTTGGCTAATTTGTTAGAACTAGCAAATGGAGAAATAGAATCACTACGAGAAACTGAAACTGATAATTTTACTATGGTAATCACAAAACTACTAGAGTTTTGCCAGCAATATGCAGCAACTAAGGAAGGTCACACATCATACTGGCACCCAATACTGGGTTGGTTTGATCAGACTGAAGATTACTCTATACGAGAAGTAATACCAATCATAAAAACCCAGCTTTCTTACCTTTGGATGGGAAACATTATCGTTGAACTGATGAGCAAACCGCTAAACTCTCTGCTGAAAAAAGAGAATCAAAATTTCAATGGTCAGAGTAGCTGTTCCAACAACCCTAACATTTTTCAGAGAAAGTTTTTGGAAGTAACCAAAAGAAACAACAAGAAAAAGTATTATCAGCTGGGCAGCGAGGAAACGACAAAAATCGCCGCCGTGTGTTCTTTGTACCAAACCGCACTTTCCACACTGAGAGAAATGAAGTTCGTAATTCTGACCGGTCTGTGTTACAACAACGAGAAAATATTAGTCTCCTTGTGGCTGTTCATACAGAACCTCGGTCCCTGCTGTGGTCTCAAGTCGTTTCTGGATCACCTCGTACTGGACACGAGCTGCTCGAGCCCCGAGTTCCAGATGCTGATTCTGTTCTGTGACTGCATGCAGCACTACATAACCATCCTGGACGACATCGAGATGTACGAGCAGCAAGATCCCTTCAAGCTATCCGACTTCATGACCATGTCTTACTTTCTGAACCAGTTTCTCTTCAAATCGGTCTACAACAATCTTCTGGACGTAAACGCACCGTCGCACAAACGGCTCTTCTACTCCCTCCACTCCTTCTTCGTGACAATTTATCGTCGCGACTGCCACAAGTCTTTTTGCCCTGCCGATCACTGGTTGATTAAGGACGTCAAAGTTCCAAGTTTCATGGCCGATCTTCAGAAGAACAAGCACAACGCACCGTTTTTCTTGTCCAAAATGCCTCACATCTTGCCCCACGACGAGAGAGTTTCACTCTTCCGCAAGTACATCGCCGAGGAGAAGGCGTCCCTGGGTTTGACGGACAACACCAGCAACATTTCGTCAACCATGATCACGGTACACAGGTCCAAAATAGTCGAGGATGGATATAGACAGCTCTCGGTGATACCTGCCCAGGCTCTGAAAGGCTTGATCAGGGTAAGATTCATCAACGAGCAGGGCCTGGACGAGGCCGGAATTGACCAGGATGGGGTGTTCAAGGAGTTCCTTGAGGAGACCATTAAGAGGGTGTTCGACCCGTCCCTGAACCTGTTCAAGGTGACTAGCGAAAACCGTCTGTACCCGTCCTCCACCTCGTCTCTGCAAGAAAATCACCTCCTTCTGTTCGAGTTCGTCGGAAGGATGCTGGGTAAGGCTGTCTACGAGGGCATAGTCGTCGACGTGCCCTTTGCGTCCTTCTTTGTATCCCAGTTCTGCGGACAGACCGGGGGAGTAATGTACAGTTGGCTCGACGAGCTTGCGTCCTTCGATCCCGACTTATACCGGAGTTTGACCATGGTCAAAAGGTTCGAGGGCGACGTGTCCCAGCTAGAACTGACCTTCTCCTTCGACGAGAACGTCATGGGCAAGATAATAACCCACGAACTCAAGCCCGGGGGCCGGGTCATACCTGTGACCAACGAGAACAAGATAAACTATATTCACCTTATGGCACGCTTCAGAATGTACGTGCAGATAAAGGACCAGATATCGGCCTTCACAAGGGGATTCAGGTCCCTGATAAATCCAACCTGGCTCTCCTTGTTCTCCTCGCCTGAGTGGCAGAGGCTCATCTCGGGGGACAACGTACCCCTGGACATACGCGACCTCAGGAAGCATACCCAGTACTACGGAGGCTTCCACGACAAGCACCGGGTTATATGCTGGCTCTGGGACATTCTCGAGAAGGATTTCAGTGAGAACGAGAAAGCCCTGTTCTTGAAGTTCGTCACCAGCTGCTCTAAGTCGCCCCTGCTGGGGTTTGCCCACCTGGAGCCGCCTTTCTCGATCAGGTGTGTCGAGGTCGGTGACGACGAGGACACCGGGGACACCATTGGCAGCGTGATACGGGGCTTCTTCACCATTCGCAAGAAGGACCCCCAGAACCGGCTGCCCACCTCGTCCACCTGCTTCAACCTCCTGAAACTGCCCAACTACCGTAAGAAGAGCATTCTCAGAGAAAAACTCAGATACGCCGTCGCCAGCAACACCGGTTTCGAACTATCATAAGATTACGACCGACGTTTTTTTAAATGTATTGCATACTATTTGTATTTATTGTAACTCTGTATATATGTAAGGGACGCGAAATGACAATAGTAGAAAAAAAAAAAAAAAAAAAAAAAAAGAAATGATGTTTGTATATTATATTATTGAGCGATGTAAAGATTGTTTAAAGGATAATCAAAATATTGTTAACTATTATTAAAACTATATATTATTGATTTAATTTTACTATTTACATGACGATGTCTTATTTATTTTGACCACACAATGATTATTGTACAAAATTAAACATAATAATTTTTCAACAATAATTTTTCATTTTTAAACAGAATGCAGCATTGACCAGTGAAGTCAATCTTTCTTTGGTGTAAACAATAGTCGCCGACGCTGAATTTCAAATTTAGATAGTTTTTTTCAAAAGTTCAATCACAGCAGTGTTCAGTCTTTCAGGAGGCTCAGTTGCAGCAAAGGCATTACCTTAAGCGATGACAAATCAGCTAACACAGCCTGAAAAATTTTAAAAATTAATACCGTAATTCCCGGCGTATGAGACGCACTTTTTGGTCTGAAAGTATACTTCGAAAACTAGAGTGCGTTTTGTACGCCGATAATAACAAATAAAAAAAACTTTTTCAAAAATATCGTTTTATTTAAGTAATTAAAAAATGGGGCTTTAAAAAAATTTTTTTTACCCATTGGCAATATTTAAGAATAAAAACGAAAACTTACTTCAACGTTTTGCAAGTTGTTGACCTGCATGAGATTCTCCTTGCGGAAGCTCAGTATTGTAACGGCCAGCAGCGGAATGATTTCCAGAGAGTCGTAACCGAGTACTAGATCCCAAAGGTAGAGCAGCTGTTCTGGCGGCAGGTGTCCGCTGAACCCTCGCATCAGCCACTTGAACACAAGTTTAATCCTTGAAAAGAAAATTATTTATTTCATTATAGAACAGGCTACGATAGTTGATTTTATTTTTAATGAAAAAAAAAAAATGAATCTCTAAAAAAAGCACGGTTGATATTTTATTAACTAAAAGTTTTTCCCTCGCAAACATTAATAAACACATGATACAAGAGATAAATTTCTGCGTGTGTTGAAAAAAGTTTGAAATAACTAACGGTTGGATGTGCATGTTTCGAAAGTGAGCCCACAGCTGGGGCTCGTGGCACTGGAGTAGTCTCTCGAAGAGGAGGCAAAGGGCGACGATGCCCTGCTCGTGGCTCGACACCGTGTGAAGACGAAACCAGTACCGCAAGTAGAACGCCCGGAAGGTGAAGTACATGGCGCAGGGATCATCGTACAGGTAGCAGAACGGAGTTGCTGGAAAAAATTCGGTTCAGTCTCTATGATCGGATCCAAAGATAAAATAATATTATTGTATCTCTAAATCCTTTCAGAATATTTAAAAAAAAAATGTGCACCGTACCATACATGGTAAAACCGTGAAAGGGAATGACGCCACTGGGGGGGAATACCAGGGTGTTCTCGAGGTTAGCGGGTCTGCCCTGGAGGACGGCGTGTATGACCTGGCTGCCGGCGCTCTTGTCCGTCGTCACCGGAGCGAGAACCTCGGAGTCGCGGGAAAAGCTCAGCATCGTTTTGTAAAGAACGTCCTCGAACACGAAGTACTGGTCATCGTTGCTGGCGGTCAACTGCACGTCCTTCAAGAGCAGTAACACACGATTAAAATTTAAAAAATTAAATGACTTTTGAACGAACCTTTATGATGAGCTTGTCTACCATAATGTCGTACTGGAGTACCATGTTCTTGAGCTCTTCGTAGTATTCGACGTCCTGAAATCAAAGCTGAGCTTTTGAACTTTTGACCCTTACACTACGGGAATTCAAATTATCACATCAAATTATTCACCTACTGACGCTTAAACTGTAATTTCTATTATACTCGGAGCTTTCAAATGCTATATGAAATTATTAAATTGTGGACTTTTACTCTTTTTTTTTAAAACTACATTTCATAGTGGGCTAAAAATACCAGATTTTGTATCAATTTATATCACTCATGGCACACTTACGCATTCCTTGATTCCGGAACCCAGTACGAGGGACCAAAGTTTGCCCCTGAGGGATCTCGGGGAGCCGCGTTTGAGGAACTCCTGGGCAATCGGTGCGTGGTTGGACGCCAGGACCTTCTCCCCCAGGTGGGTGCGCTCGGCTTCCAGGTTCGCGTGGTTACTGCTCGAGGGGATGTTGCCGTTTACCCCGAGCAGAGGCACGCCCTGCGCCAGCTCCTTGTACATCTCCCTCTGAAATTTTAATTACCTTTAAACGTGGGATTTTTATTAACCGAATCTATAAAAACTATAAAAGAAAATATTTTCAAAGTAAATACTGGACATAAGGTTAATAAATGCAATTACCAGTTCCGGCAAAGTTTTCACGCGGATTTGGATATGACTGAACTCCCAGTTGGGCTCATGCCTGGAATGTAAATTTTTAGTTTTTCAAATTAGGGTTTTTCGATCAAGTCTTAGTCCCACAGTTCGAATTTTTTTTTAACACGCACATTTGTTTTTTGAATGCTGGATCTCGAACTGAGAACAAAACTTCCAGAAAGTCTTTGGGCGCGTACAGCGGTCGGTACTGGGATAAATCCGCTCCTGAAACAAGAAAATTTTACTAATAACGTTAACGCTTTTCTGTAAGCGAGGACGCGACTTGAGTAACTGTAAAGACTTAAACAAGTGAAATACATAATATTTGTTACTAGTCTATAAAAAAATTAAAATACTAGAATAATAAATTTATGATCACCGAATAAAAAAAAAAAAAAAAAAAAAAAAAAAAAAAAAAAAATGTATAAAAGTACCAAAATCACATGTGCTTAATTCATTCCACTTTTCTGAGAGATCTTCTCTGTCTGAAACTGCCCGAATTTTGGCCAGGGGTACGTTGAGTTCATTGCACATGGAGTTCAGAGACTTCTGTATTCTTCTTTCCCACTGAATTTGGGCCTTCATTAAGTAACTCAAGTCCGCTTGAAACGCATCTTTTTCTTTCGGCGGCTCGTTTAATCTCTGCAATAAAATTTTTGGATAATTATTCAAAAAATAATTTTTTTAAAGCTTTGGGTGCACAAACTCACTTGCGATCTCTTCCAGTGGAAAACGGTGTTCCTGAGTTCGGTTTCTAAGCCCTCCTTTTTCAAAGCCTCAAAGAGGGTGTTTTTGAAGTCATCCTTCTTTACCGATGAAGACGCGACGAGCCTCTAAGATGAAGAAATTTATATACTTATTCTGAATTTTTTAATTTAAAAATTTTTACTTATAAAATTTGATTATAGTACTTGCAAAACTGTATTTTGGTTTAATTATGTAATTTGTAAAAAAATAAAATAAAATAGATTTTATATGAGATTTCATATAAATGATTTTCAAGTGAACTGACAGTAGAATATATTTTATTTCTTAAAACAGTCACCTGTATTTCGTTGTACAAGTTTTTGTAATTCGTCATACTTTGAATTTCGTCGGTCAACTTGACAGCGGTCTCCTGCAGCTCGTCCTTTTCATCGTTTTTTTTATCCTTGTTTTCTGTCATTTTTATCAATTTTTAACACTGCTCAAAATTTCATCACTGTATTTCGGAGCAAACGTGATTTTCCGCCATTTGTAAACAAACTTGCAGAAAGCCGCGCGCGTTCTTCTTTAAAGTCAATAAAGATTCTTCATTTAGATCCTGAATTATCTGAGAAATTACAGAAACTGTGTACGACAAATAATTGTTTTCTTCTTAAACTAAGATTTTTTAAATTTTACAATTAGAAAAGTCATTTACACAAATTCGAAACTATAAATTTTTTTTTTTAATGGTATTAAAGTTTTTTTCAACAATTACTATACTTCTTAAATTATTATAAAATCGTCTGTCTGTTACGTAACAATAAACCGAAAAAATTTAAACCGCGAATGCCCGCCAAAATGAAGTTGCGCGTGCATCCCAATAAAGCTTAAAGTTTTTAAAAATGACACAAATTTTAACTATCGTGCTGCCAAATAAGTACTATTTGTAAAACTTCATTCTTCTAAGCTTAGCCACGTGCTTTGGCAATAAAAAAGGGGTAGCTTGCTAAAATACAGAAATAAGATACCTTCTCCGAAAGGTGCCGCGTGGCTCGTTCAACCTTTCTCTCACTTTTAGCGCTTTTTTTTCCAAACTGAAAAAAAAAAAAAAAAAAAAAAACACGCCGGCAGTATAGGTAGCAGGCTCTAGGCAGAAGATCTATTCGTGCGAGTGGTTGTAAACGCGCGCTCCGCTAGAAAAAATTCACCCGCTCCGATTGAAAAAACGCGAGCTACCTAGTCGGAGCCGAGGTACGTCTCCAGGTGTCAACGTTGGGTGGGCCGCCCTGATCTTGGCTACCCGAGCCCCTGAATGAATAATCGTCATCAGAAGCAACGCGCGAGGAATGCGAACAACGGAGTAGTTCAGCCGCGCGAGAAAAAGAATCGATGCAAGACGCCGTCGACCTGGAGTACTAGAACGTATGAGAAGTAGTGCAACATCTCCCGCTGGGAGCTGCCTGACCATATAATTTTTAACATGGCGACGCCGTACTGATAGTAACATCTACGTGAACCTTCTCCGTACCCTGGGGAGGTAAATCCGGTCGAGGAAGTCACCGAGATTACCCGGAACGTCATCATGGACATATCTTCGATGCTCGAGGTCGAGGTCCAGGAGGTGGCCGACAGCAAAGAGAACGGTGAGCGATTTACAGACTTGGAGTGAGAGCATAACCTCAAAATTCCTGCTCCTTTTTTGAGTGTTTTGTTTTTTATTTTACAAACAATAGATATTTTTATTATTATTGATTTTTGAATTTTGGTATGAGTTACTTAAAATTTAGTGATTATTTTTTATGATAAAGTTTTTATTTCAGATTTCTAGTTTTCAATTAAAGTTGGTACAATTTTTACTTGCTTTCAAGCTATTTTTTTATTTGGCTTTCAGATTTATACATTTTTCAAAAATGATACATTTTTAAAATATTTAAAATGTGTCCTTAAAAGTTTTAAATTTTATTTGTCAATGGCAATTTTCATACTGTTACAGCCTCATTTAAGTTCAATTAATAAACCTTTTCATTGTATGTAGTTAATGTTAGCACCAATAACTAGATTGGTTTTTTTTTTTCTATGTGAGCCAGATTACATAGTTTCAAGTGTTTTTCTTCATTTTTTCTTTTCTGTTTAATATTTCATTTTTGCTAATTATTTTTGTTTTCAAAATCCATGTAAAGAGTTTTTATTTTTTCCTTTGTATATTATAACTAAATATTTAAATCTTAAATTTTTTGTCTTATCCTTACAATCATCAATTCAACAATACATACTTTTTTCCAATTAATTGAAAAAATTATATATTATTAACTAATAATTTCTTGAATTTTATTTGTTTTAGTGACTCCAACTATTAAACCACAAACGTTTAATTGTCAAACATTTTCTAATGAAGAAAATGATTTTTACAAACTAACGTATGGAGCTGGTAGGTTTTTAAATATTCATGAATCTTATTTTTTAATGTAATTATTAATTATTTTTGCTGCTTCTTTTGATTAGATGTTGCCAGTGTTCGTTTTCTCCGGCTTCATTGTACAATGTGCAATGAACACATTGGTTCTGCACCTGCAGAGGCACACAATATGCATGAACATCCAGTGTTAAGAACTTTATTGTGTGCTAAGTGTCGTGAATTTTATGGATCGGGTACTTTTGAACAAGGTATAAAAAATTTTAATAAAAGATAATTTTGGCATGAATACTAATTAATAAAATTAATTTTATGTATTTTTTTTATTACAGGAAATGATAACACTGACATGTACTGCAGATGGTGTGCTAATGGTGGAAACCTATATTGCTGCTCTTACTGCAGCAATACATTTTGCAGTAAGTGCATAAAAAGAAATTTTGATGCAACACTTGTTAAAGCGATAGAAGAAGATGAAAATTGGAAGTGTTTTGTATGTGATCCAAAAGATTTATTTCCCTTGAGATCAATTGCAAGAGCTCTTAAGACTCACATAGAAACTGTTACCAAGTAAATATATACTTTTTTTTAATTTAAATTCTTAACTATAAATTAAAATACACATATAAACAGAGGTGATTCAATTAATTTCCAGTTTTAATAACTTTCACCATTTAATAACTTTCAGACTTCTAGAAAACGATAAGCTAACAAATCCCAAAGAAATCGAGGAGAAGATGCACCTTGATGAAACCAAGTGCTGCTCACGTAAACGCAAACGACGAAAACGATTAAGTCAGTCTGAAGATGACGAGGATGTCAACTATGAGCCCTCGCTCGATCGAACTTATACACCACCAGCGAAAAAGCGTCGATCACGTTGTAATACGGTGCGCAACATATTTAACAGCATGGTTAACGGGCATGCGGACCATGAGTATCACGCGCAAAAAAAGGTAACAAAAACAGAGACTGAATCGGAGCAAGATACTTACCCTGATCCTGCAGATTTGTTGATACCATGTGAACAAACGATGATTGAGGGTGATACAATCTTAAATTCTAATATAACTGACTCAACAACTCCAGTGGCTTCTTCTGTTGCGGTAAGAACAAATTTTATTCAAAATCAGTATTTCAACTTCTACTAAGCAAAAGTTTAAACTGTTTGTTCCTAAATTACGTTTGATTAATTGTGTAATAATAAAAGTTGCTTATATTTTTTGTTACAGAACAAAAATTCTTTACAAGGAACGCCTGTTAGAATTATTAACAGAGCTCCACCTAATTACATGCATCAAAGAATGACGCCGAACATGGCCATTAATCCTGTACCATTAGCAAATTTACTTCAAAAAGCAGTGGTAGCAAACGCCACAAAGAAAATTAGAATAATGCATTCAAACAAGAGATTGGTCGCAGTGCCTCTTCCAAGCAATGTAACTTTAATTAGGCCTCCAGGCGGGAAGCTCATTATGTCCAAAAATTTGCAGCCAATGGGGGTATCTAGACCCACATATGTACAAATCCCAGCATCAAAACTTCCAATGGCAAATTCATCTCAGAGCGTGATTGACCTAGACAGCGATGAGGAGCCCGTTGTCGTTGAGAAAAACAGAACAGAGAACAGAAAAAGCACTGATTCGGCTGTAAGTGACAGAAATGTTGACGTGAATGTCGTCGTGGCTGAACCGGTATTTTTATGCTTTTTCTCTTTTTTTTTTCTTTTTTTTAAACATAGCATTTGACACACTTAGTCTGTAGCTTTTTAAAAATTTTTTTGTTTGATTTTATTACTGGACTGGCTTAGCAAGTGCTTCGGAAATTTTTAGTTTATAAAAAATTTAGTTCCACAGTAGTTTATGTCAGAATTTTGCATTTTTTCAATTAAAAAATTAACACATGCTTTACTAATCTACGTAAGGTTAAATGTTTTTGTAGTTTTTAGCTGCTAGTCTAAAAGTTTAGTAATTTTCAGTACTAAATTGATGCATAAAATGATATGAAAAAAACTGTTGAAGAAGTAAAATTTATTTTTAAGCTTATTAGGAGGCACAGATGAAATTAAAAAATTTTCTAAGCTTAAAAGTTTAGTTTATTATACTACTGATGTATTAAAAATGCTAAAAAGTTTATTTTTTTGCATATAATTAAAAATCCAGATCAACAAGAAAATGAAGCAATTCTCAGCCCCTTCCATATTGGTTGTATTTAACCCATTAAGTCCCAGGAATTTGAAATTTTTTTTCTGCGTTTGAGTTGGAAAATCTTAAAGAAAACGCTAGAAAACCTATATGAAAATACCCCCCTATTTACAAGTATGCCCTACACGATGAGATAGTTTAAAAGACTCAAAAATTTTATTTTCAATTGTTTATTTACAAATAAAAACAAAAAACCAAGATTTTTTCTGCAATTTTTTTTTTTAAATCAAGAAAAACAGTGAGGAAAATTTTTTTCCACACCTGAAATCATGATGAACGGTGAACATTTTGTTTGAAGTTTTCAAAACTTTTTGAATTTTTGATCTGCGATTTTTTGAAACAAAATGGCGGCCCAAAAACTACGTCATAAATAACTGCACAGAAGCGTAAGGCGAAATCAACAACGAAAAATGAGTCTCGCCTAAAACTACTTAACGCCGAGCCACAAAAAGTCCGTAATAAATACATTGTTTACATTTTTATCATAAAAATAGCGAAATTCCAACTATTAGGCCCAATACCATGGGGCCCCAAAAGCAAAAATAGAGTTATTGAAAAAAAAAAAATACCACTATTTTTTACGCAAAATTTAAAGAATAAATTATACTTTCAGTTTTTTCAATTGGATGCAACGTTTTTGCATAAAAATTCATTAAATTTGGGTCAACTGTGGTGAACTATTGCGATTCATTTCTCCGTACCTGTAGCGAAGTTATCAAATATTTAGGATGAAAAATAATACAAGTAGGATTTTTTTGATGATTGATCTTATTTTTATTAAAAAAAAATTGCGATCCAATAGTTGCAATATTGTTAGATTTTTCACGAGAAAGCGTTGGGTAAAAAAAAAAAGACTATATTCGTGTTCAAAGATCCCAAAACTCTACGTTGATATCATTGTGCAACATAAATAATTGTTGAGTTTTTTTCTAATACGAGAAAATGAATTGCAGTAGTTTTATTATAATAGGCCCAACTTCAATGAATTTTTATTTGAAACCGATGCTTTCAATTGAAAAAACTAGAAGTATAATTTATTCTTAAAATTTTGCGCAAAACATAGTGGTATTTTTTATTTTTTCAATAACTCCATTTTTGTTTTTGGGTCCCCATGGCATTGGGTCCAATATTTCTAATATCGCAGCTGACCTCAAATTCATGATAAACGACACAAAAAAATCCTACTTGTACTATTTTCCATCCTAAATATTTGATAACTTCGCTACAGGTACGGAGAAATGAATCGCAATAGTTCACCACAGTTGACCCAAATTTAATGAATTTTTATGCAAAAACGGTGCATCCAATTGAAAAAACTGAAAGTATAATTTATTCTTTAAATTTTGCGTAAAAAATAGTGGTATTTTTTTTTTTTCAATAACTCTATTTTTGCTTTTGGGGCTCCATGGTATTGGGCCTAATAGTTGGAATTTCGCTATTTTTATGACTAAAAATGTAAACAATGTATTTATTACGGACTTTTTGTGGCTCGGCGATAAGTAGTTTTAGGCGAGATTCATTTTTCGTTGTTGATTTCGCCTTACGATTCTGTGCAGTTATTTATGACGTAGTTTTTGGGCCGCCATTTTGTTTCAAAAAATCGCAGATCAAAAATTCAAAAAGTTTTGAAAACTTCAAACAAAATGTTCACCGTTCATCATGATTTCAGGTGTGGAAAAAAAATTTTCCTCACTGTTTTTCTTCATTTAAAAAAAAAATTGCAGAAAAAATCTTGATTTTTTGTTTTTATTTGTAAATAAACAATTGAAAATAAAATTTTTGAGTCTTTTAAACTATCTCATCGTGTAGGGCATACTTGAAAATAGGGGGGTATGGTATTTTCATATAAGTTTTCTAGCGTTTTCTTTAAGATTTTCCAACTCAAACGCAGAAAAAAAATTTCAAATTCCTGGGACTTAATGGGTTAATTAAAATTAAAATATTTTAAATTATTCCAATGATAAGCTCTGTAGCTACATGTAAGAAAGTAAAATTTTGCCCTTCTTTTTTTTTTTTTTTTTTTTTTTTTTTTTTTTTTTTTTTTTGTTTAGTTTAATAATTTTTAAACTTTAGTAATTTTTTAAAGTAATTTTCAAAAAATCTAATTATGTCTTCATTAACAGTTTTTATTTGTATTTAAATTTATTTTAAACAATTT
Source organism: Encarsia formosa (assembly GCA_038277355.1). NCBI lineage: Eukaryota > Metazoa > Arthropoda > Insecta > Hymenoptera > Aphelinidae > Encarsia > Encarsia formosa. The sequence continues at coordinate 24,334,970 of CM076188.1, read as the reverse complement.
TACCAAAAATTTTCTTTTTAATTTACGTGAATCATGGTAATTCACTATTGACAGAACCTTGCGCGCACAGAAAGGTTCACGCAGGTTCACGGCATGTTCCGTACTTACTCATACAAATCTCTATTAGTGTGCAAGCCGCCTTTCTCTTTTACTTACAATGCTGCTAAATAATTAAATTGATTTTGCCTAAAAATGTAGTGTGTGGTCTTTAAAAATAGTTATCATCGCTGTGTAATGTAAGTATCGGCTTATATGTTTTGTATAAAAGTAATTTACACAGAATACAAATATCAGCTGGGCAAAAGCTAACCTCCAAAGTAACGTCCGGCTTTTAACTGTTTGTTGTCAATTTTAAATAGTATCGTCCGAGTGTAGTTGTTTTTATGAATTTTCATATGTTTTTTTATTTATGTTGAGAGAAAATATTAAAAAATTATTGTCATTTTTTAATTATTGACAGACACATATAAAACTGATTACTTACATACTTGCCATTGTTATTGTCAAGTTTGTAGGAAGGAAACACCGTTTCTTTTTACATTGATTGTTTAATTATTTACTAGCTATTTTTGCCGCTTGATTTTTATTATTATATCGAAAAAATTAGCAATAATAAATAAATAATTTATTTATAATCGAAATTGTAATGAATTTAAATTTTTTTCAAAAAATAGTCAAAGAATTTCAAAGAAATTAAGAAAACTCGAAATAGGAAAACTTATTATTTTTTGTGTTTTATTCTCTTCAACACGTTTTTTCGTAGATATACAAAACATTTTTAAAAAATTTCGCAACGGAAATTTAAACTATGTGTGTCATACTCTGTTGATAAAATTCCAGTTCCAACAAGATTAGGAGGTGCGAGATTCTTAACTAATATGACCATCTCATAATCTGCTTTGCTTAAAAAAGTTGCTTGATGATCAATACCAACATTTTTTTCAACTACACTTGCATTTTTTGATAAATGCTATGCTTTTTTTTTGTTTTTAGATTGAAGAACTGAACGCCGAAGTCCTGTCCACACCCACAGACACCATGAATTCCACGCGCACGAGGTTGTTTTCCACCAATGGAGCCGGCACCGCTGATGAACCTGTGACCATAACCGATCACGTAGTTCCGTTGAAAATTCAGAAGCGAGACCAGCAGTTCAAACAAATGCTAAAACTGCAGAGCCAAGAAATTGACAGCACCATGGTCGAGCTCAAAACGAAAGTGTTCAAGATCATACAGACATCCTACACTAGACCACTGCAAGAAGAAGACATGCTGAGCTCTGCTCTGACTTACACAAAAAGATTTCACAGGGCACTGAAAAAAACCATGGTCGAACTGTCCCACATCAACGACAGAGTGGTCAGGGATTATATACACTGGAAAAAGAAAATGGATGGACAGATTAGTGTTGAGAAAAAGGAAGAAGAAAAAACAAATGAGTCCTCTAGGTAAAAAATTCAAAATTATTATAATAAGTTTACTTATTATTGTTTTAATAAGACTTCAAGAAGTAGTAGCAAAAAGTAGTTTCAGTTTGCAGATGAAATATAAAATCCAGTTCATCTTGTTTATTTTAAAAAACACTCATATAATAGTATGTAACAGAATTATATTTTTATCTCATGTAAATAATTTTTATTATAAACTTGTTTTTAGTGATTTACCGCTTGAAATGGTCTGTGAACGAGAGTCCGAGACCGAGGATGACGACGATGACGATGACATTCCTTCCATGAAGGAAGAATACTCAATTGAAGCCAGCAACGTGCCTGCGGACTTCAGTAGCATGCTCGATCATCTTTCGATTTTCAAACGCAAGCTTACTGGAGTCAAGGCTGTAGGGGACAGTTCTGTACTAACAGAAGAAAAAGCCTGCCAAGCTTATGACGTTCCTTGGAAGGACTACGAAAAGTGCATAGGATACTCTTTAGTTAAGAAAGACGATTGTGATGACGAAAAATTACAAGAAGAACAGTTGCAGCCTGATGAAAATTTTGGGAAGTATCAAGAACAATTCCTTTTTTACCTTCAGCACATTGAAGACTTTGGAATTGAAACTGATGATTTGAAGGTTTGCTAAAGTTTATCATTTTTTTTTTTTAATAAATATTATGATAAGTTGTTTCATTTTCAACAATTCTTTGTTTCAGGGTTTACCCGATCCAAATCACATTCCCTTGAAAGATCTCATTGATGGCACTTCTCCATTTATAATGGACATGCTGGAAAGATTAAGTCCTGTTGCTCTTTCAAATGGCTGTACCTCACCAAACCAAGGCAATCTCGAAAACTCCACTACTTTTACTGAGGAATCATCCTCTGTTCCTGAACCGATGGAAACTAACGAAGAGCCGAAAAGTTTGGAATCGGAAACGACAGCTCCTGAAAATCAAGAATCAAACAAATTGGAAGAAAATGACGTTCCAACTTCCAAAGCTGTCCAAGAACTCGTCAAGATGGTGACTAAGCTATCTGAAGATTTGTGTACGGAAGATCCTGCCAAAAGAAAAGAGGTCGAAGAAGCTACAATCGACGACGAGACCTTCAAAGTGGTCCAGTCAATACTTGATGCTAATCATGAGGAGCAGACACAAGTCAACGACGAAATCATGGACATATGTACAGTTTCTAGCAACGAGTGCGTAACTCTGGACTAAAAGCATAAGATTAGTTTATTTTTTATGTGTTTTGTTTTGGTGTAAAAAAAAAAAGGTTAAGAACATATTTTAACCTTTTTTAACGACAGTGATTGCTATGTTCAGAGAAAATAATTATAAAAATATGTTTATTAATATTTGGATAAGAAATCAATGATTCCAAAAGTGAACAATTTTAAAAATTAATCAAAACAAAACTTTTTTTTTTTTATGTTTAAATTGGGAAGTTTAATTTAAAATTCTCAACTAAAAATTGTTTCTCAATGTGCGATATCTCTTTTAATTAGTTTTACAAGATTTTGTATATTCAATTAATTCAGGTCTCTTTCATCTGAAAAATGTACATAGGTATGATTGATGCAAGGTTCATGAAAAGTTCTCATTGAAGATTTTTTAAAGCGAATAAAAAAAATCTTGAATGTTTCAATTAAGAAGTGCTTTGTGTTATTTCAAGACAACAAATTGTCTCGAAAAGTAAAATTATAAATAATAGTTTGGAAAAAGGATTCTTTAATTATCAAAATAAAAGTATGGAAAACTTAATTTTGCGACACTATAATGTGATATCAACTTTCAAATTGATTTTAGTTGATAATAATACTGAAAAAAAAAATTTAATTTTTTTTAAGGGTTAGTTACAAACTAAAATTCATTTAATAATAATAAATGTACAAATCAGTAAATTTAAATGATCTAAAATATATTTTATTCAATACAAGTACCACTATTTTTTACTTTTGTAACGCGGGCGTTTCCTTTTATGATCTTGTATCATAAAGAGCTGGAGTGAAGAGTTTGTCTTGAAGTCTTTTCTTGTAAATAGTAGTAATAATGCGTTACCCTATTCCAAATGATATTTAACAATTGTGAATTTTTTAAAAAAATTCAAACGATTATAAATAGAAAACAAAAGAATAAAAGACGAAATAGTTAAAGTATCTTCGTAAAATTGTGAAAACTTTAAGTAGTTATAAAAAAAAATTGTAATTTACTACTATAAATATGTAACTTTATAATTTAAGTATTTTTAAAATACAAATCGATAACTGTGTAGCTCAAAGAAATATAATTTTTTTATAAAGTCATCTAATTACTTTGTACATTTTCTTTTCAAAAAAGTAAACTAGAGCAAAACTTTTTTTTTTTGGTTCATATTGTGATTTTACATGCAATAAATTTGATAATAATAGCTATAAAAAGACTTCATTATTTTATTAACAAAATTTCAGTTTATTTATCTTCTTAAACATACCCTAATTTTTACATTAATAATACATCGATTTAAGAAAAAAATTAATATAAACATCGCTAGGCACTATTTATTTTAATGTACGAAAAAAATATGATAATCAAATTTGATTGTATAAAAAAATAATTTTTCGCGTGTTTAATGCAAAGCGTTAATCCAAATATTCTGTGTGAGTGTTTTAGTATCGGAACTCTCCTTTTTGTCCTGATCCGTTTTGATAAACTCTCAAGGGTGTGTAGTTTCCATTGCCGTTCATAGCTGCGAATTAAAATAATAATTCGTTAAAAAACCGTTGGAAAATAAATAAAAATTGTTTGTAATATTTACCTTGCACGATGCTAGGCGGTTGGCGGTGCCCGTTTTGAACGGTCTGGGCGTGACACCTGGGCTTGAGCACAGCGTGATACAGCAAAAAGTACAGGGTTGCTATCGTGGCTGCGGCTATAGCAGAGTAGAAGTAAACGTTGCGCATCGATTCGATCTCATTTTCAGACTTTTTGAAATTATCCACGTATGCACCCAACACTGCTCCTATCGTTCGACCTTAGAGAACAATTTCGTTTATTACTTTTAGTCGACAAATTATAATTTTAATTTATAAAACAATATTTTTATGTTCACGAATATTTTGATGATTGCTTGCACTCTAAATAGGGGTTTAAGTTTGCGTGCAATGTAATCAACTATAGCAGTTGATCAATTTTTAATTTTCAAGCTGATAAGGAACTCACAATAAAAAAAAATTCATTTGATTTTTTAAGAATTCATGTTATAATAGTTATTAAACTTTATTTGAGCAAAGAAAAGCAAAAGTATCATAATCAGAGTTTTCCGTTGATCAAAATTGAGTAATTTAGATTTTTTTTAGAGAACAAAATAAAATTTGCAAATAAGAATTTCAAATTAATTTTTAAATGAAAAATTTTTCTTTTGCAGTTTTAGTTTGTTTTTATTAAAATTATTAACACTAAAGCCCAAATAATGCTAATTCAGCTTTAACTTTGATAAGTCAAAGTCAAAATTGATTTCGGTACTTCGGCCACCTCTGCTATTTTTTAAATCTTTCACACTCAAATTTGATAGTTTATGTAAATTAACGTAAATCGATGTTTTGACGGCTCATTGTAACTTTTCAAGAACAAGTCAGTAACCGTTACGATAAATTAAATTAGCTTGGTTAATCAAGCCGTCACATACCGATGCAGAAGTGAGCTACGACGGGAAGTGCTTGACCGGTCGCCGTCATTTGTCGGGGCATCAAATGCCGGAAGTACAGTACGGCTGTAACCCACATAATCTCGAGGGTGAAGAGCTCGAGGGCCCCCGGGATCAAGGCCCACCATACGGTTTCCACAAGGCACAGACCCGTGAACCTGAAATTCAAATAAATATTAATTAACCCTTTTCAAACGTCACGAACTCCCTCAACTTTAACATCTGTTTTTTTCACTTCCTTCTAAAAATCACAATAAAAAGTTCAGGCTATTTATTTATTTTACCATAAAAAAGAATACAGATTTATCTCAGTTATTCAAAATCTTCAATATTTCAAAGTTGAAACCTCGATAATTGAGTTATACTTGTGTACTATTAAACAGTACATTAGAAATTCTAAAAGTACTTAGCCCCAGAAAATTCTTTAAAAAAATTTGAAAAATTAAAAAATTTTAGCCGGTTTCTTTGTCTAAAACAGCAAGCTTCCGGCTATATAGGAGTAAGTACTGGATTATTTGAAGTACGACTTGCCTGAGAATGTACATAATGAAGGCAGTGATGAGAAGATTGCTGTGGCCGCAGTAATCGACTAGGTGCTCGGACTTGAACAGGAAGAGAACCGCGGGCAGCGCGCCCACCGTTAGTGCCACCCCGATCGACATCTCGTCCGCCTTCAGGCCATTCAGGTGACTGAAAATTACAATAAACAAACCATTTTTCATACAATCTTGAATTTTTCAAGTTCGTGCATAAATTAGTTTGGATTTTTCTATGGGGCGAAAATTTATGCATCGCCAAACAGGCCACTATTGCAAATAACGTTTCGAGTAAGAAGTATAAATTTTTATAAAAAATATTGATTACACGGCTTCAAACTTACATCGGAAGGTAGCTGTCGATGACGCTCCAGAATCCACCCAGGAGCACGAGGACGAGGACGAGGGCGAGTGTCTCCCCTCCGTACCTCCTAGACGCTCCGACTGGTCCTCGGGTATGCCACCACCACTCGGGCGGGCCCAGGGGCATTGAGTTGGCAGACAGGGCGATGCACGCCGCGACGAACATGAGGACCGCATGCAGGAGTATCGGGGCGTAGATGGACATCGTGCCCAGGACCGGGGTTTCTCGGATTAGGGTCACCAGGTACCCCGACAGCGGACCGAAAAGGGCTATCCCGAGGGACCCGAAGGCCAGTTGGCGGCCCACGTCTCCGCGGCCCGTTGACGTTTCCCGGGTGGCGATGACGATGGCCGCGTCCACCAGAGCTAGGGCCGCCGTGGGGAAGACGTCCGCCAGGCACCGGATACCTAGGTACATCCAGAAGGTCAGCTGCTCGTTTCCTATGACCTTGTTGCACTGGCTCTCGGCCAGCATATTCTCTTTGGCTGTTTTACAATTACAGTTTATTGAATCAGAGAAGTTTTCGAATTGACTAAGAAATAACAGTTTTAGGATGATTTTTAGAAATTTTGAATCAAGAATTAAAATCTTTAAATATGATTTTTATTAAAAAATTTAAAAAAAATACTTTTTTTTACTGATTGAACAAAAGTTTACTCAATTTTAAAATTGTTTCCAGAACAAATGACTTCACGTATGCACTTACCGTAAGGATGCTCGATCTGGCACTCGACCAAGCAGTGGACCCGGGAGTGTAAATCCCGCGGAACCTGACACGAGAACTTCTGGGCCACTGGGTAGGCACACCAGTCGTCGGTGTCGTCCGGGTTAATAGCCTGCAGCAGGCTCGCGTTTACATTCTGTCCGGTTCCGTACTCCTCGAAGTAGTGGCAGACCTTCTCGCCGTGTGCATCCAGGTAGCACACCCGTGGCTGTTCGGTCCATCGAGAATTTTCTGAAAAATTGCGGTACGGTTGATTCTCATAATAACATTCTCGGGTCTTTCGGCTCGAATACACGCTGCAAGTCGGGACTTAAAAAAATCTCCTAAACTTAAAAATTTCGATTCCAATTTCCTAAAACTAAAAACTGTTTAGCTTTTCGAAGTTTGTTAAAAACCTTTTTTACGAGTCTAAGTACTCACCACCAGCTCGTGGGTCCCTGGGTATGGGAAGTTCCGTGGTGGGCGACGTGGTCGTAGTCCGGTCGCTCTCGAGGGGTATGACCCCCAAGTTCTCGCCGCTGCTCTCGTCGTCGACGGCAGCTTCGTCCTCTAGAATCGGCTCCGAGCTGGTAGCCTCCGCGCTAAACGCTGGCGAGTCTGCCTGGGCTGGCGGATACTTTCCCCGGCGACGCTTTTCGTCCAGGGGGTAGCACGCGGAACGGCATCGCTGCAGGTGCAGCTGGCCCACAAAGTCCTCGTCCGACCACCTGTGACAACCTATCGTGTCACGACACCTATAAATTAAATTTCACCCTATTCAATACACTTGAAGAATAATAAGTATAGAAATTCACTATAATGTGAAAAAGAAATAATTGAGGTAACATGAGTAATAATAATATTTTGCACCCTAAAGACAAAAAAAACTCTAAGCAGGTAGTCAACAATGAAGATGCACAAAAAAAACTAGAGCGAAAAATGAAAACAATTAATTTTCATCTTTACCTCTCTTGGTGGACCACGGCCCCGTCATTGTCGCAGGAGAACTTGACGCTGGGCCTGAGCTCCTGGGGCAGCTCGATCCTCTCGACGACGGGCACTACGAGAAGCAGTGAGTAGAACAGGGCGGAGAACACGAGACAAACGGCTATCATGACCCTCAGGTAGCGGCCGTTGCCTACGTTCTGGGAGTTTGGGCTGCTGCAGGCCTGCAGCTTTTCGCTGTTGAGCTTACGACGGGCCACCCGGTCGGCCAGCGGACCCGCCACCAGGGGTCCGAGGATCGCAACCAGGGGGGACACTATGGATATCGTGCGGATCTCCTCCGTAGTCAGGCCTACCGCCACCATGTGAAGTGGGAGAAACGGCAGGAGACATCCTATACCTGTTAAAGAAAAAATTACAATCGTTTTCAAGTGTGCCATGCAAAAAATTTTAGAACCTTATGTGATAAATAAATGGAAAATAGTTTAAATAAATAATGCGGAATTATATTGCACGCGAAGTTGGGAAGTTGATTATTTTTGCACAGCTGAGTTGTAAGAGCGAATTTAACGTCAAAGCTTGCAAGCTCAGGCACTCGTTAATTTCTCTGAAGTGAATTAATACCAAGGGAAGAAAGTTGTATCATTTTCTGTCAAGTAATGTATTTTCACTCTCATTTTACTGGATCGAGGAAAGAAAATTATAATTTTATTTTAAAAATGTATGAGAAAAGTTAAAAAATCAATTCGATTAGATAGTTTTGATTTAATAAATAAATTTAAACAGTGTTTTTTCATATATTATTCATCCCAGCTTTAAATAAGTTTTTTGCAAAAAAAATTAATAAAAAATATATTTTTCAATTAAAGCTGTACAGATAAAATTAATCTTTTAAATTGTTGTTTCCTCATAAAAGACCACGTTAAATAAAATATTAATCATTTTAATATTCATACGCAAGTCGGCTGATCGAGTTCTGATATAATCAACTTGGGGTTAATAAATCTTACCCCTTCCCCCAACCGCGCTCTTTTAAATTCAAAAGATAAGACACTAAAAGGTGCAGGTAAATAACTTACCTCCGAAGAAGAAAAATAGCAGGCACTTTAGTGAGATCAGACTGGTGTTGACAAAGCCGCGGTGGGTTCCCGCAAGCCCGGCCTTGGCGTCCCCGTTGGCGCCGATCGGCTCGGTCGTAGTCGAGCTGCTCATCTTGCCTCGCTGCACCACCTGCTCGATTTCATGCGATTTTTTAACAAACAGCTCCTGTACTCTTCCGAAAACAACGCGGGGCGCTCAATCGACTTGTCGTCTCCTCATCGCGTCCGAGGCCGACGGGACTCCTGATTCTTCCCCTCCGCTCTCCCTTGCATATTTTTATCTTCGTTCCTGCAAAAGATATGAATTTTATGGTGAATATTGGATTTCTGCGTTTTCTTGTTGGGCTTTTTTAATTGATGCGAATTCTTATTTTTAAATGTTGGATTTCTTGGTCGGTAGAATTGGGAAATATGAAAATATTATATAAAATAATATTTTTTTAAATAATTTTAATTTCGTTGTGGAAAACGCAACCCTTTTGAGCAATGAGAAAAGAACTAAAATAAAATTTTTGTATTAAATAATTTTTTTTTTTTTCCTTTCCAGAATAAACAAACGAAATTGTAAAGTTTATACCCGCAAGTCAATAAAATTAATTTTTATCATGTCCTCAGATTATTTTTTTACAAAAATTTCTCATAAAAACTACTTTTTCATTCATTTTCGATAATTAATTCGATTATAGATATGCTCACTGGTTTAATTTTTTTTTTTTAACTCTAAACTAAATCTTTTAATTTTTTTTTTTTTCAGTCGTTAAAATAACGACTTGGAGTTAACGGCGAGAACTTGTTTTTATTTTTCAGGCTTTTAGATAAAAGTTTGGATAACTCCTGGTAAAGACCAAAGAAATATGGCTTAGCAAAAATAAAAACACATAAAAAAACCCTTCTGTGAAAAAAAATTTTCCTTTAGAGAAGTTTTGGGATGCTTCGTAGGTATTCGACAAAAATATCCTGAGTTTAGCAAAAAAATTTACAGTTAAAATCGAGCCATTGACATACTGAATCCGCTGCAAACTTTCTCAAAATTAACTGTACCATCGATATAAATATCAATAGCTCCCGGCCTACTGTATTCCAGTTTAAAAAACTTAGAAAGTGCATGATAAATTTACAACAAGCGAGCAAAGATAAAAAAAAAATTACCCTCCCCAAACGTCTAATCCAGCCTACGTGAGAAAATTCTCGTATCGCTCGTACGATTACAGAAAAATCTCATCAGCTTTAAATTAACCGTACCAGATGCAAGAAAGTAAAAAATCATAAAATTACCAGCCCCGTACGCACACACGCGAGATATATGGTCTCCTAAGTATAGCGTTTATGCAAAAGTGATACGGAATTACAAGTCCCCGGCGGGATGGAATTCATCAGGACTTTTTTTTCATGTGTTAAATTACTTTTTTTTTTATATTCTCGAGCGTGATAATACAAGATTCTTTTATGAAAAAAAAAGTGGTAATCGTCACCTCTGATCGTGGACGTATAAAAGAAAAAAAAAAATTGTCGATCCTTGAGTGAAGTACCGCAACGGCTTTTCATTAATCTTGCTCAATTTTTGTTTACGCGGCACTTGATTACCGACTCCTCGAGCTATGTAATTTCACATCCGCGCGGTAACAATGCGTATTACGCGGTGGCGTGTCAAGGACTCTGGTATTCAGATAGATTCGTGTTTAGGAGAGTGAGTAAAAAAAGGTTTTGAAAGGTCCAGAATTTTTATGATTTTAGGTATGAAAAATTGGTTTGAGAGCAGTATCTGATTTGTGAGTCATGCGATAGATCGAAAGATAAATACGTGGGGAAATTGCGGATGTAAATCGCGTTTATGTAGTTTTTTACAATGAAATTTGAATTTTTATGTGTCCAAAATAAGACTGAGTAATGTAATAACTAAAAAAAACTAAGTTTTTTTTTTATTTTATGTACAGATTTTAGTGCAGATAATTCACATATTGTACAAAAAGAAAGAAACTATATTTTATTATGTTCGAAATTTGTTTCTTAAAAACCACATTCTCATAACTGCTATAGATCTCTGTTCCTTTCACGAATCCAAAAAAAATTTCAAACCATCCTAGTACGCTGATTACTTTACATTCTCGGGACCGGTTACACCGTGGTCTATAATTAAAAAGTTGTTAGCTCGTTGTGAACTAATAAGATTCATTCATTCCTCTGTATGAAACCGCAGCATAATGATCCGATTCGAGCGACTAATTGAGCGGTGTTTACCCACCGCTGGCACCTTTACATTTGCTTCTATAAAACCACAATGTTAATTCCATGAGTCATCTCCCTGCGGCCGCACTAAGTACTCGAGCTCCACCTCCCTCCGATGCAGCTCTTTGTTGCGTAATGAATAAGTACATTGTGCACCAGTCTCTTATCACTTAATTGCCCTTCTCCATTTATCCATCCGTTAATTTACTTTATTTTTTTTTTTTTTTAAACCACCGTGGAATTGGATCGCGGAAAAAAAACGGTTGATATCGGGCGTCCCACCACCCGCACGACTTCGACCGTAAACAATGTCCCGCATACAGCGGTGTAACGGATAAAAACAAAACTAGGCTGATGGACGTATAATTCGGTTTGTCGACGGAAAGCCGATTTCCGTGTCGACGTCTTCGTTGTCATTTACTTTTTCGTGTTTTAGGCGATTGTCGAGCAGCAGCGTTGTTTTTTTAATGAGCAGGGGGAAGTGCTTTTTTGGATTGTTTCCGTTGTAGCGAGCAAAGTTTTTCGAATACCGTTTTTTAAATTACTTACAAAGTCGGATACTGACGCAGCGGTGGAGATAAAAAAAATTGTTCCAGTTTTCTACAAATGGAAAACTAAATTGAAATATAAAATATACTCCTGTACTAGAATAAATTGAAAACTAAAACTGAAATTTCTAGACTAATATTTAGTATTAATTAATAATAATTTTAATTTTCAGAATCACACTCATTATTTTTTTAAGGAGGTATTATAACAAAAAATTAATTTTTCCAGACTAAAAGTTAACAAGAGCAAAAATTTTATTTTTCAATTAAGTATTTAAAAAAAAAAAACTATACTCTAATGAAATTTCAAAAAGATTTTTTTGCATTTTTGTTAAAACTAAATTTTCTTCTAAAATTTAGTTTTAATAAATTCTCAGAAATGATTAAACTGACGAATAATAATTATTTGAGCACAAAACTGACGAGATCTCAACAACATTGCACCTTAGCCCACATACCCGGGGGACAAATCATCGCTGATCGTAACTAAAATTAAAAACGAGTAAAGCTAGATTCAGATAAAAATTCCTGCGACTAACGAAGCTCATCGTTCCCGGTATACGAGTTCCCAGCGAAGAGGCGGTGACATGTGCCACTCTGGTGCAACTAGGTACGTACACCACAACGGGATCCGCGCACATTTATTTATCATTTCCTTCTCCTCCCACGCCTCCCTTTTGTTCGCGGAATGTCGTCGGGGGGTTTATTATTTCGCGCGATCGCGGGATTCCTGACGGCGCTTCGGGATGGGACTACACCGGCCGATAAACATATTCGTGAGAGTTTCCGAGCCTTGTTCTTTTAGATTTATGGGCTGTTGATCGAGCAACTTTTTTTTTTTTGCTACTTCGCTGTGTTGTTGAGCAATTTGTAAAAATTTTTTTTCATCGAGAGAAGAAAATATTAATAATCTACAGGGAAATATTATAATTTATTATGAATATTTAAGATACTTTACAAATTTTTTTATTTAAATATGTCAGAGAAATATATTATTTGAGGGGTGTATGTAGATGAGTAAAGAAATTTCAAAAAATTTTAACTCGTAAAATATTTATTTATTCAAACCAACTAAAAATTCTGAACTTTAATTTAAAATTTGGAAAGGTATTTCCTCAACGATCTGGAGTCACTGCACTTATAAAAATTCAAGAGCATCAAAACAAACAGAAGTAAAAAAAAATGTTTTTTGTAAATAATTTTATAAGTTTCTTTTTTTTAACTAACTGTAATTTTGTTCAATGAATTGAAATTTTAAAACATGTTTCTCCGAAAAATTACGAACTGGCTGGGAATTAAATCCAGAGCTTTAAAAATCAGAACTGTTGCTCAAGCCATAATCGAGTGTGCCATTTCTTATTTACGTAGATCACAAGAGCTTATGACTCTCGAACTAGAAAATCAATTTAAAACCCAGAAAACTCGTAAAAAATAAAGAAGTACAAAACTTGTCTCTAAACTTGTTGCGTCAGCATTAGGCAGTTGTATTTTGAAGTCAGGGTTTCTTCAAAGGTATTAAGCACACACGATCTTTATTTAAACATCGAAACTGTAGTCAAATAAGAAATTTCCTGAAAATTGAAAATTTTCATTTACAAAAAAAATTCAACAACAACCAGCAGTAAACAATCATCTCTCGGTAGCAAAATTTCGCGTAAAATCAATTACCCAAAAAAACATGCAGGAGCCGCGCCGGGATCATTACGAGGCAATCTGCAGCTGCACCCCCTTATTACAATAAAACTTAGCATGCAAACCCAAGCGCCCTAAAAAGAGAGAAAGAAAAAGAAACTGCAACCAAGTTAAACTTCCGGTACCAGTTAATGCTGGTATCACGCGAGTCGCGCACGTGCGCGGCCATAAAACTTCGCCGCCCCGAGCTAAGAAGGGGTTAACTGGGTTAACCGTACCGTACCGTCTCTTTCTGTGCGCACCGCGGCCGTCTTTGACGGTTTTCAATGCGAACACGTGTGTAGGAAATATTAAAATCGTTCGATTGTTCATTGTTCCACCGAGGTACGGACGAGATATCCTTTTTTGGAGGAGTAGATTTTCATAATTTTCATGTTTTTATGTACTGAAAAAATTCTGTGAATATGAATTTTTATTTTTTGATCTTATCTGGTATATTAGGCAATAAATTATAAAAATTGAGATAAAAGTTTATGAAATAAGATATTTAGGTTTAGTAAAATTGATTCGAGTACTTTATCATAAATCTTTGAAATTTAACATTTTTTTGTTTTTTGAAGTATGTGTGATTTATGAACTTAATACCGATTATATCAGAACCTCAGAAAAATTTTATGCTGACCAAAATATGATGATTAATTATCCAAAAATCTTACTTTTGGTCTATTAAAAGAGTGTTTGGGTACAAATTTTATTATAAAATTTAATATTAATATTTATAACAACTATAGGTTGTATATTATATAAAAACTATATTGATTACTTATATATACATAAATAAGTTCTTAGAGTACTAAGTACAATCAATCATAGTTCATTATTATTGATCATTTATTTATTTGATGTATTCAAAAGTCTAAATAAAAGTTTTTCCATTAAGAGAAGAAGAATCGTTATTTCGATTCAATTTGAAGCTTCAAAACACAGCAGAACAAAAAAAAGTACATCATAATGAAAAACCATGACGAACGATGATTGATTTTTCCTCCAATAAATATTTCCCTAAAAATTGAATATTTTTTTTTTCTATGCATCGCGTCGACAGCGGCCGCACGTTTGTCAACTGCACATCGGCCATCACTCGGTGTAAAAAAAGCTTTGTATTTGATTGATGCCCCCCGGTTTATTTTTCCCCAGAGTAACTTTTCTTACAGCAAGGCCGTGTTTGCCTGATTTGCGGTTCGCGGACTTTTAGTATCGAGTGTCATAGTAATTCTAAAAGGCACGAAAGCGTGTGTGCGCTCGCGTTTTTATATACACCCGGTGAAAATTTATGAGGCGTGATAGGGCATAAAAAAAAGGAGTGAAATTGGTATGAAAAAAAAAAAAAAAAAACAAAGAGGCTCGTTGTTGTTTTTGTTTTTTACTACGTATATGTACGCACGCCGGTGTTCCATTTGCAGCGTTATTATGTAATCATAGGGCGAGGAGGAAAAAGAGTCACGCGAACGTCTTCTTCTTCTCCTTCTCTGGGGAACAGCGAGTTTTTACTGTTGGTGTTTCTAGGTCGGTTCTCATGAGGGAATACCGTATGTTGGAGAAATGATTTGAATTTCATCGATGTTTTACAAGCTTTTTTTAAAAACAATAATTGCTTTTATTTAAATATTTGAAAATTGTTTTATAAAGTTACTGTTTATTTAAATTTGTTTAAAAAATTTGTCTAAAAAACTTGAAATATTGTTCAGCTTAATAACTTTGAGTTGCAATTTCAAATAATTTGATCAAAAAAGATTGGCCTATTTTTTAATTTTTATAGAGAGTACTTTTGTATATTTTTAATTGAATAATTTACTATTGCTAATCAATTATGTGTATAGATGAAGATAATCTATCATCTACTAGATTTCTCTCGTATCTCTCATAAAAACTAGTTTGGTTTGTCATTATAAACGGTAATTATTTTAATCAATTTAAAAATTCATTAACATTATCTTAGATGTGGTTTTTTTAATATTTAAATGCATACAAAGAAACTGTGAAAATTTCTTTCTAATGTAATTGACATTGTTTATTTATTATTATTTATTCATACACATTGTTTATTTTAGACTCTAGTTCCAAAATAATTTTAGAATTTATAATTTAAATCAAATAAATCTGGTTTAATTGTTAATAATATTTTAAAAAATAATGAAAGAATCGATTTTTTTGCACATTTCTAGTAACATTTAGTTCGTTGATTCGGTTTACTACCCTATCAAAGTTTCTGTATCATAAATGTGATTTAAACTTACATCAAAATTTTGAAAATTTGAAAAAGATACGTAATCTTACCTCGAAAAATATCCCGACTCATCAGACACTTCTATCATAATCAATCATTAATCCATTAAGAGTAAATAACCCACTCGGTCTCACGCAACAGTAATCAACGGCACGCAAAAAAAATAAAGTAAGAACACGCCCAAGTCGTAACTGTCAAGGGTAAAAAAAAGCCAGCCGAAATCACGGGCGCCGTATCCCAAAATCTATAATAACGCTAGCCTCGCTCGGCCTTCGTTTTTATTAATTCACCAAACAAAATTTCAAAAGCGCGCCGTGTTGGAATGGTGTTTATGCACGGCTCTAAAAATACCTCGGTTACGTTATTGTTACTGGGAATATGTTTTGGGTTATTAGCTGCAGATGTGCGGTTTTAGACGTATGTAAGAGGTTGCTCTTATTGTAGCTGGTTTTGAAATTCATTACTTGCATGTGCTCTTTTTTCCATTTTAAGTATGTACATCAAAGATGATTTTATTTTATTTTAATCGTCTTTAGAAAATATGGTTTAAATCTGATGTGTGTTGACGATGTTTCTTGTTTCAGAGGGAAATAGAAATGAAAAAACAAAATGTCACATAAAGTTGAATTTAGGGCTGTTCGAGACTCGAGACTTTTCTCGGTCTCGGTCTCGGTATCGGTAGAGACCGAGACCGATACCGAGACGAGACTGAGCAGCCGAGAGTCTCGGTCTCGGTTAGTAATATCGGTTTTAATAAGAACCTTTTTCAACACATCAACATTCGTTCTTAGAAATATTATCAGAAACAATATCACTTTCGGTCGAATGTCCTCGATTTATGATCGATGTGAATGGTCGTAAATGTTCCAAATTTGAATAACTGTTAAAATTGAAATGTTGAATACTTTGTTATTAAGAATTTTTTTGCCATCGTTTTTTGGATAATTGATTTAATAAATAGATAAAATTTCTTTGTAGAATTCTATAAAATAAAATGAGAGTTCTAACAAAAAAAAAATATCGAACAGAACTTAGTTCCAGGTTGCAAAAAATATGTGATGAATTAAGTGTTGTTATTATTTATGTACAGGTTAATTGCAATTAAAATTTTCAGAGCATTTTCTCATTTACCTTCCTTTTTTTTGAAACTAAAAATAAAAATTATTGTTTATTTATTTTCAGGATTAAAAATTTGATGGCTCTTATTAAAAATTCAGCACTTGCATGCCACTTGAGACTAGTTTGATAAAAACAGTTATTTATTTATTTATTTATTTAAACAATTTTTTAATTTAGCTTTCAGATTAATAAAATTATCACGACCGATACCGAGACTATACCGAGACCGAGACCGGTAAAATTTTTCGAGAAAAGTCTCGTATCGTCTCGTCTCGAACAGCCCTAGTTGAATTGAATATTATGTGGTTCAATAATTCATTCTCGTTGAATATAAATAATAATCTGAAATAATATTATACATCCAAAACAAAATAAAATAAACATTTTGAAATTTTTCTTAAAATCAGGTTCGATTGGTTTCTTTTTTCTGATGGATTGGTATTGGTAATACCGCTAATTATTTATGAGATGCTGCACTGGATATAAGAGCAAAAAAAAGTAAATCGTCAGTGATGCATCGAACGACTTAATTATAGAGAGCAAACTACTAAGAAGGAAACGAGATAAGATTCAGTTAATAAATGAGCCAAAATATTCGAAAATTCATGAGGCTTATCTGGAAAAATAAATAATTTTCCGATTTTAAAGTTTCAAATTTGTTTTTTTTTTCTGTTGGATAATACGTATTCTGTAATTAAACCTAAACCAACAAGTCTGATTCCAATAAATAAGGTTGCACAATTGCAAAGTCAGACTGTGTTTACTCTTGTGGCGCTCTAAATATTGTTTCCACATAATGGGAAGTCGCTCATAAAAATCTAGTTTAATGGATTACAAACACAGAATTTTTCAAAAAGATAGCGCAGTTTTGGTCTGTTGAATCTTGGTGTTATTGACCCTCCACATAGACGAAAGAAAGCTGAATAATGGACTGGGTGCAACAACGCACACAAAAGCTCGACCATTTACTTCCGAAACAGTTTACGCGATTCCATCTGGATTCATTTTCTATTCTATTTATTTCCCGATATCGCGATCTCTTCCTAAAATCAATCTTTTGTCCGCTTAAACAGCCATTTACACGTTTTTTTTTTTTTTTTTTACTTTCCACGCATAACGTTTATGAATTCAACAACTCAATTAACTAATGTATCCACGCGGGAGAGTGAAAAACGCTCGCAATTAACCCGCAGACGGTAATTAAAAGCGCCCCTAATTAGCTCAATCTTTTCCTGCAGAAGAAGGAGAAAAAAAAATACAGAGAGGGAAACTTGTAACCAAGTTCCGTGGGATATTCGAGCGATAAGCTTTTCATACGGAAAATTTCGCGAGGTTTTTCCATGGTTATTCATGGCGGCAGATTTTTTGAATGAATATTTATCCGTGACCATTGAGAGTGGTTCCCTTTCATACCATAAAATTTATCTTTATTCAAAAAGAATATTTTTTTCAACAAAATGAAAATATTGAATGGTTGAGAAGTATGTTATGGTCCTAAATTTTGTTCTTTTATTTTCATTGACTTACTTTCATAGTAAAATTAACTGTACAAAACTTTTAAATAGTATTTTTAGAATATGTATTCAATATTTAGTATCGATAAGATTCTTTTTTTTTTTTAAACTAATCTCGACTGTAATTGAATAAAACTAATGTTGATTAAATTTTTTTCATTCAATAAGAAAAACTAGAGTTTTGATGTGAAAAAATGAACCCAGTTTATAGGAAAACTTCAATTTAAAATTTCGTTCAAAAATGTTTAGTTTTGGTTACTCGATTGTTATGATTTAATTTTTTCAATGTACGTAAGCGCAATTCCAGTGAAAGACACCAGATCAAGAAACGTTTGAGTTTCCTTTGGCATTTCACCGGAAACCCATTGAAAATCATCCAGGTAAATAATCCCGAGCAGCATCTGCGGTGCTTTTCACGAGGACCAACACATTGTGCAGATGCGAGAGTAATCCGCGCGCGCGCCCTCATTGTGTATCTCTCTTTTTTCGTCGGACATTTTTTTTTCTTTTGAATTTCGTGCCCATGCTGAGTCTACTACTTACAGGCAGTCTCTTATTCGGCTGAGTTTACCTTTTTCTCTCTCGGTTCAAAGTAAAATATGATTTTTGAATTTAGAGAGCTGCTTTATGAGGAGGAAGACAGCTGGGGAGTTCGTGCGTATCGTCTTTCGCATCTGCATGCTGAAGTTTTGAATGGGGGATTTTGACCTTTGCTCTCTTGGTTTACATAATTGAATTATATGTGTCTATTGGTTGTGGTTTGATGCACAGTTTATTAATGACATGGTCAACATTGTGTTTTTGTTTAGCTACAATGTAATATTTTACATCAATTTGGACAAATTTGTCATATTATGACGCTGTATGACATTATGAATTTGTTGAAAAATTATATATCTTGTAATGATAAATAATGTATATAGCAGAAAGTTTATAATTTTATACGCAGCTTATTTATATAATTTTTAACATTGTTAATTATAGTTTACTAATATTCTACGAGTGTACATGTGAACATCTTGACCAATGAAAATTATCGTCAATGCATCATTATCGACCGGCAGTAAAATATTCAAACAAAAAGAAGATCTTCAGATGCCACACGCGACTCGACCATTCTCATTCTGTATTTTATTGAAAGAAGGACATAAATCAACTCCCCCCGACGCCTGTAAAAATATGTTCAAGAACCCCGCGGGAGATGCACAATGCGCGAGATCCGCCCACGAGTAAACAAAGTCAACATCATCATAGCGAAAAAAAAAACGAGGAGAAGAATGAAAACGACACTGTTGCGGAGCGAGTAACGGTACGGGGAGGAGGAGAAAGGCCGATCTTTTGCGCGAGCGTTATTAGCACCGGGCTCTGATTGGACTTCATTGGAGCCAATTGAACCTGGAATTCTCTCCTTTTTTTTTTTATTTACCCATTGGGATTCATTAGAGGATTGATTTGCAATAAAATACCCGAGCGACTTTACACCTTTGAAAGGATAGCTTTGAAGGGTGATTCTCCATAGAGTTTGCTCTGAGCGTGTATTTGATGTAGACAAATTTCTTCAATTTTTTGGATGTGTTTAGTTTTAAAAGTAATGATTTGACAGTAGCAACACTGAAATTTAACTAAAATTAATTAGTTTTAAACTTTGAAAGTACCCAACAGACATTTTTTAAATACTCAAACTATTTTGTTGTTATGACTACTTCTACTACACAAATCTTAATTAAAATTTTATCAAATCATCTACAAAGATAACATTAATTACATACAAATGGGCTCAAATATTGCACTTTCCATTGTGCAGTATTGTAAATACAACTGTTAATATATGTATGAATAAATGAAACAGCATGCATTATTATACTTAGACTAATAGTAATAAAAGATAAAAAATAATTTCTGGGGGAACTCACAGTTACTAAGAAATTATTAACACTCTCGAAAGTCTGTACTCAGGTATGGCTACGTTACGGGGGTACCCAGAGGCATTTTGAAATATCGAACAAGTGAAACTTCCCTTACATAAAAATGACACTGTAACGTCGCGCATTCGATGTACCCACCCGCGAGTTCTTCGAAAAGCGCGTAACAATAATCATCAATCTGAGGAAGCGCTGATTTACGAATTACACGACTACGGGCGTGCAGGGAAAAAAAAAACATTCGGAATCCCGGTGGGGTAACACGAGCCTTGTCTTGCTGCCATGCCAGGATGTAAATCCAGGGGGAGATGCGGCTCCGATAAGTCGCGTGCGTTAAATTGCGAGGGAAGAACGAGAAGAAGAAGAAGGGGCAGAGGGAACCGACCCGAGGTGATGATCCGCACGACTCGGGTTGTCTACTTCTTCGCTTTGATGACCGATGACGATACATCATCATCATCATCGCGTACCGTTGAAAGCTTAATTTTTCTCTCGTTTTACGCGACTTCCTTAAATTATAGGTATTTTCGTTGGGATGCACGCTTATTTTCGAGTCAAATTTGACAGGATATTTGGCGGTAGTAAGATTTTTTTTTAAGCTCGTGTTTGCAATTGAAAATTTAATGCCTGATTAGACTTTTTTATTTAGGTTTAAAAAGCTCAGTTTGAAAATGTTGGTCACAATTTTTTTTATCTAATTACAATATTTGTATTTTCGATACTTACGTAAACTTATCTTTCCATAAGAATTCAATAAATAAAATTAATTATCGAATGTCCCAGTTAAATATACGTTCGAATTTGAATATTTGGCGGCAAATAGAATCTATTTTTGAATACTGAATCAAAAAAAAAAAAAAAAAAAAAAAACACTAAAGTTGATTGTAATCTTTTCATTAAACGAAAAAAAAACTTTGTTTTAAATTACCCAACAACCTGTGCACGAATGCAATATTCTCTGATCCTTTACCGCGAAGCGAAAAAAAAAAGAAAGAAAGGGTGGGGGAACTCGGCCGTAAAACAGGATCCCACTTCCTCTGCCGCCTTAGAAACAAAAAAAACGATGAAGAGCCTCGACGCATCCTCTCGCTTAAAAATTAAAAGCTGTATCCTCGGCTTCGACACTCCGCAAATGAGAATCGGAGAAAAGTTCGAGCTAAAAAAGATAAGAGTGCATCCGGCGAATTTTTTACGTGGGAAAGTTAAACACTCCAAGTTCTTTAATTTTTCGCAACTGCGTACTTATGTAAGTAGTAAGGTACCTTAGTAGAATTGAAAAAAATAAAATTGATCGAACTATAATGTTGATCTTATTTTAATGGTTTCAACATTGAGCGGCCAAACTATCTAGACTAATGACTATCACGAAGTTAATTTATATTCAAACACCGGCAGCCGTAACTCACAGCTACTCGTTCATAAATTATAAATCGTCGTTTAGCTTGAGAAACGATGACTATTCAATTCGTCTTTAATGACCGCCCTGTTCGCATATGCAACCGTAACATTAAATTTAATTTCATATCCAATATTTTTTTTTCGAATGAGTGAGTCGCATAAAGTACTTTTTTTTTTTTTTCTATTTGCTCGCTAATGCGAACTTTACTTGGAAGCAAAGTAGTATTTTTATTTTTTGCTTTTCTATCGGTTTGTTTTATCTAAATTGACCTTAAAAAAAACTGTTCATAAAATTAGCTATCGAAGAATAGTAAAATTTATTCTACAAACAATATGGTGGTAAAATCTAAAAATAGCTAGGGTGTATGTAAAGGTTTTTGAATATTTTTTATTTTCTCATATCTGAAATGATTTTGCAATCAAGGTAACATTAAATTGTTTGATTCAGATAAATATTAATTCTTTTTTTTCAAGTCTGAAACCACTTTTAACTTTAACAGTTTTGATCCCGTTTTGAGAACACCTGAAAAAGTCTAGTTATTCAATAATAAAATAAATTAAATTAAATTGCGATAGTAGAGTAAACAATATTTAATAATCTAATTCACGCAGAGAAGGAAAACGAACTATGTATTATACAGTCATTATAAATAAATTAAATTTATAATTTATAATTTAAAATAAACTAATAAAATAAAATGGTTTTTACACCAGTCAGATGAATCTACTTAAATAAAAAGTCTCAGTGTCAAAACGAGGGTTCTCATCGCAAAATAAAAGGTCAATCAACCAGCCCCCGCGCGCGTAATCGCAAACGTCCGCGCTTAAAAGACAAAATTACGTCACAGCTAGAAGTAAATAATGGGTAGGACGGGAGGAGTAAGGAAATTTCAATAACACTTGAGGGGCTTTTACAGCAAGAGTGTGTCCGACAAATAAAGAGATCCTCAATGCTTTGAGTAAACGAAAATTGCGTAATTGTTGTATCCCAGGGGGTTCTCTTTCTTTTTTCTCTCTCTTTCGCAGCTCAATGGAGTAATTAGTTTTTCGCTCTAAAGAATAAAAATAGTATCGTCTGGTGTCTCGTTACAATCTGTCCCAACGGGTAGCTACACAATCTATATAAACTATCGAGAATAGATCTGATCGCTACGCTTTAATTCGATTCGATGGGTTACTTCTTAATAGCCTTTTTATTTCATAAGCTTTCATTTATTTTTTACTGAATCATTTATAATTCTATAAGGGTCAATTAAATAATAATTGTTTTTGTTTCTCGTAGAAAACTGAATCTTAAATAAAAATTATAAACATCTCTGGGTAGCAGCTTTCTTTTTTTTTTTTTTTTTTTTTTTTTAAATAAAATTATAAAATACATAAAATTATTAGTTTGTTTTAGCGATCATCGTTACAAATAGTGTTAAATTTCTAAAAAAAATTCATTTGCGTACTGGGAATCAATGAATTCGTTATTGATTCATTAATGTTCATGATTTGTCATTTCTGTTTTTTTTTAAAACTTCTATGAATGAATTTAAATCTTATTTTAATAATTTATCTTTTTTCAAGACTTTTACTCTGTTTTATAGATAATTTTGATAAACACATAATTCATAGTTACTTTTCAATAGTATTAAACAGTATAAAAATATTCAGGACAAAAGTCACCATTCTTGCTTCAAATTTAACTCACCCGTTATTTTTACACCGGTTATTCATTCACAATAATAAAGGAACTCTTAAAAAAATCACAAAGCTAAGAGGGAACTTACTTTTGCACTTTTAACGAATCCCCGAATAAAATTTCCATAAAATTCGACATGTAAATCGCTGCATCCACAAACAGCCGGTGAATTTTTGAAATAACTTTCACGTGTTTGCACGGCTTTCCCTGGAGCGAATAAAAAAAAAAACTCGGCATAATAAACCCCCCCGCCCGGTCTATTTCACTCGGGCGGCATTGGAAGGAAAAAAAATTGTAATCTCATCGCGAGCTCGTTGCAGCGGCGACAAAAGAGAGAGAAAGAAAAAAAAAAGTAGCGTAAAAAAAGATCCTGGCCGCAAGGTTCTTTGCCCTTTAGACACACTTACGGAGAAAGTATATAGGCACAATGAAAAGGGAGTAAGTACTTATCAATCATGGAAATTCGGGGGGAGAGAAAAGTGTGGGAAATTCGAGATTAAGAGATTTGCGGTGCGAAAGTTTTTGCGGTCTCGCGGTAGCTACCAGTGTTGCTTTTACTAAAAATAATCGGTTTACATGTGTTTTTTTCATATGTTTAATTAGGATCGTGTCATGAAAAATTTAATTCATGCTTTTAGGCCAAAGGTGTAAAGAAAAAAAAAAAGTACTGCCGAGATGACGGATAACTTGCGAGTTGTACGTACTTTGATAGCCGAGCTCGTTTCCTACATTTTTATCTCGACTTCGTAATTTTCTTTTTCTTTTTTAAACTCGAGAAAAACCTTATTGTTTCAAGATATCCAACCAGCAAGCATTTTCTCGAAGAAAATTAAAAATTTTTTTATAAATGTGGATCAGATTTTATTTGAATAAAAAGCATACATTTTTTGTAATCTCCCAAGATTATTGTTTATGGCTTTGATCATTAAAAACAACAAATGGATGTTTGTTAAACTAAAACAACTTGTTTTTTAGATTGAATTTTTTCTCGAGCAAACGTACAACGATAAATCCTCATTAGTCGGCGAGCCGAACGATTGAAAAATTAAGAGCGGCGTCAAACAAGACAGTTTGTTTTACTCTCGCGAAATACGATTCTCGCGCGCTAAATTTGACGACGCAAAGTATTACATTTAAACGCTCGCATAATTTTACACTGTCCTTTTACGACCCAGACTGAATTTTCTCGTGTGTGAGAAATAATTCGCGCGACTAAAAAATGTCAGGCTGGTCTATTCACTTGATTCATCCGGTCGATGATTACAGCTCACGGGTATTGTGAAAAAAAATGTTTTAGTTAAATTTACGGCCCGCTGTCAACTTGACAAACTAGACGATAATCGCACGATATTGGTCGGATAAAGACATCGGAAACGAAAGAATTTTAAATTGCGGTACCGACCGACGCTGCTGTAATTACAAAGCACCGGCTCTTGTGACGGGATTCGATTTTTTAATTGGGGTGGAGAAATGTTTTTTTCACGCATTTTAATTATCGGTTTTCAGACGTCGGAGAAAAAAGTTGTGAACTAGATTTCAAAATGTTTCGAAACGTAGCATGAGGTTCATAACAAAAATGACCTTTCGAAAATTTAAAAACAAAATGGAATTTGAACAGTTTGTTAAATAATTCTTAGGAGCAGTGAACAACAAATAAGTTCCGAGTGAAGATTGATATTTTTACGTTTCAGTAACTATATTTAAATATTCGATGATTTGTTTAAAAATAAAATTAAAACAAACTTTAAAATGAATTTAAGTTTTATTTGACAAGTTGATCAAAAATTTTATTCTTAGATAAAAATCTAAAGAACATCATTTAGCAGTAATAAAATCTTACTCGCATTAAAAAATATTTATGGGAAAAAAAATGAAATTCTGCTTGAGCCTAGTTAAAATTAATTAAGAATATGAGAGTAAAAGATCATAGTTGTATTGAAAAATGTATCAATAATTTTCATCTTACGAGAAAAACTAAAATTCTGAGTACGAAACATTCAAGGGTGGAGTTAAAAAAAAATCATATTTTGTTGAAAAAAATTTTTCATGAATACTAAAATTCTTAAATAAAGCTATTTATATAAAAAAATTATTTTTTCAATATAAACAATCCCAATGATACGATTTTTGTTTAACTCTTGGAAAAATAAATAAATCTCTGAATATTTTTATAGAAAATGGTTCCATGATAAAGATCAGATTCAGGTACAACATAAAATCAATCCAACGTTCAAAACAGCCAACCCAGCACCTAAAAATCGGTAAAAAAACTCACCCCAAAATCCTTCAGCTCTCAAATTCGGGCTCCTCCAGCACTGCACCAAACAAACACTCGTGCACAATTATTTTTATTATAAAAAAAAAACCAAAGGGCACACACACTTGGGTACGCGTCGCGGCGCGTCTCTACGGTTCGGTCGCTTCTTTCTCTCTGGCGCGCCGGCACGGCTCGGCTCGGTTCGCGGTGCTTGTTTCTCTCTTTCTTCGCCCGCGCCGCCGCTGCTGCATCAGGTCGTTCCCCTCCCTCCTCCTCTCGCAGTGATGCTCACCTGGGACCATCCGCGACTCGATCCTCCTCTTATTTGCTAAATGTTTTTTGCGTACTGTCTTATCTCCCGGAGCGAGGGCGCGGCGATTTTTAGAGTCCTTCGTATTTTCAAGCTCTTTCTTCGAGAATTTCGGATTATTTTCAAAAATTCTCGGTTGGAGTGGTTGAGAGCTGAAATAAAAGAAGATTTGTAAAATTTACAAGTCACAAGTGCATATACACATTTTTAACAAGCAAATAAATTGTCTTATTAAAAATTTTAAAAGAGACAGCATTTTATGTATCAATTGTTTAATTATGAGATTTGCAGCTCGTTGAATTTAAATTATATAACTTTAATGTTTTTACTGTCATAAAAATTATGAAAACAATATCTGATGGGATCCGAAAATTCAAAGTCAATAAAAATTATAATAGCTTGTGGTTTATAAATTAAACGAAAAGAATTGAACTATAAAATTTATAATTACTTAATTGATGGCTTAATAGTTGATTAATTAACAATTTTTCAAAGAAAAAAATCTTATATCTGTATTAAAGTAAACACTGGATAACATATACCATAGTTTTTTAAAATTACTGCTTGGTTAATCTTGTAAGTTTTCGTTTACAATCGTAATATTTTGAGTTGAAAATTTTTCCATCTCTTTATATTGTACAAGATCACGACGATAGGTTCAAAAAAATGGTTATCATCTTTTATAATGCTGTAATTCAACTTCTTACGTCACCCTCAAGCGTAATTTGATAGTTATTTTTTTATATTCTGCTGATCGGTGTTTAACCAAAGAACATCCAGCACATATTGTAAACATAAAAAATTCCTTTAAATTTTCCATTACTTTAGGAACACTCAGGACACTCGGAGACGAAAAGTTCCATCGCTCGTCCCCGACGTAGTACATTTGGGGCTCATCTCTCCCCTAATTGCGCAAAACTAGAGGCCATCACGTAGGTAGGGAGCCACCGAGGAGGAAGAAGAAGAGAAGAAAAAGAATAAAAAAAAGGCTCGACGTTGGTGACCCCGAAAACGTGTGTCTCGTCTAGTCCATTCGAGCTTCCTCCCCTCGCGAATCTCTCTCCCCGCGTATACGTGTAACGGACTTTAGAATTCGGGGTACAGGCCAGCCTGCCCGGGGTGATGTTTATCGCTCGGGTTCCCCCCCTGCACACAGGTGAGCCGAAGGGGGATTCTCGGTCTCATTATTAACAATGCGGGGAACACGAGAGTTTGACAAAATTAAGCCGAGGGGATTTTATATTAATCGGATTTTTTATTTAAATTAACGGGTTGAGCGTGTGGGGGAAGTTAGGGTTCGATGAAATAGTCATTTTTGTTGTAGAGAAGATATGGTATGTTGGGTAAACTGACAGACTTTTAAAAGTACAAACTTTTCTGTTTATACTTATATCTGCAAAATTCTCTTGTTTTATTTCAGTTTTTATAGAATTCTGCAATTCGGCTTTTCTTGCAAGCATTTAATAAATGAAATTTTTTTCTGTCATCATTTCTAAACTTCAATTTTACTAAAAATATGTTGGAATTAAAAAAACTGTCTCATTCGATAAAAAATAAGTGATATCTTAAATCTCGACTATTCAAAATTGCTCTTAAATCTCAATTTGGCAATCATAGTGATGGAGTATGGAAAAATTTTATTATCTTATGTGTCAATGCCTCTTATCTTGTGTGTGAATGAATAGGATTTTCGGATGAGTTGAGAGGTCAAAGATACAAACTCTTATGAGAACAGAAAAAGAAGCAACTTACATGAAAGAATGTCACGCAAAGAGGCAAATAAAAAATACTTTGTAAATTGAATTTAAACTAAATAAAATATATTTTATGAGTGTTATTATGAATAATTATTAATATTTTTAATTTTTCTACATCAAACAGTTGTGTAGTTTCACTTTATCTGCTGTATCAAGGTAATAGGATGGATCCATAGGGCCACGGAAACTCAGGTTCTAAGATACTTCAGAGCCGTACTCGCATTTTATTTATTAAAAAAAAAAAAAAAAAAAGATTGAATATATAGCTTAACTGATCTAAAGTGCATTAGATAAACATACAAAATATGGAAAAAAAAATTTTTAACCGCCATTTACGTCGCATTTTTCCATACTTTGGTTTCGAAAATTTTACTTTCTAAAAAATATTACCATGAAGTTTATTTGGTAAAAAAAAATTTCCAAACCAAAATATATAAAAATGCATGAAAAATGAAAACTAAAAAAACTTTTTTGAAGTACATTGTACGCTTATCTAGTGCACTTTAGCTAAATTAAGCTGAATTCAGTTATTTATTTATTTTTTTTTTAAATTGATAAGATACGACAGGAGCCCCGGTAACTTAGAATCTGAGTTTCTCTGGCCGGATCATTAAGTATGAAAGGAAAAAATCACTATAAATAAAAAAAAAGAAACTCAGCATAGTGTACCTTAATGAATATCTTACTTTTCTAGAAAATGAAATGCCCGTATGTAGTATATTTTTCGATAAAAAAAACTCAAAAAATTTAAACATTTTATAATATTGAAAAAAATCATAAAACTATCACTTCCGTGAAGCAGAGCTATGGAAACGGATTAGATTGATGAAACTCGAACGATAATTGAATCACACGCACTATTAACTCAAGAGCCGGTCACCCACATTAATAAAGTTATTTTCATCGCTCGTTGTATGTGTGTACTGCATAATCAACGAGCGTCCAGCCGAATAAACGATCTCAGTGTATCGAGTTACGAAACTCCTGCATTTACGAGTACGCTCACCTCCTTTTTTATTTAACTTCACGCTTGTTTGACCGATCAAATATTACATCTTCCTTTATTTTTGGCCGAGGTGATGCTATGCCTTGTTTCAGCGGTCATGTGGGATTTTTTTGCAGAAGTTCGTGTCTTAACACGGAGCAGCTGAGGTAGATTTCGGAAAAATTTTTGAACTGCATTGTTATTGGTTTCTATTTTATTATCCTTACACATCTTCTTGAGTTTAATAATTTTTTTTTTTAATTTTCTGTTTTTAAAAAATAAAAATACCAAGATTGATGAAGTAATTTTAGTCTATGATTTGTAAAATTTATTATTCTTTTCATTTTTCCAACAAAAATTTAAACGAAGGAATTTTTTAGCGATCTTTCATTTTCCCGTGCTCCTTTGTCGCAATTTTATTTCGTCTTGCCAAATGCACTTTCGTTGTTAAAATTTAAAAATAAAATTACATAAAGAAAATTCCGTATCATTCTGTCAGTCTAAACTTCTTGGTCCCATTATTTCTTGTTTGTTTTAAACGCCTGAGTATTTAAATTTTGAAAATTATGTACAAAACTAAATTAAAAATCAAAATATTTTAGACCCAAGGAAATTTTTTACTTCTTCATCTATCCGAAATCATCTGTTACCATTTTTTTGTGTTAC
Source organism: Encarsia formosa (assembly GCA_038277355.1). NCBI lineage: Eukaryota > Metazoa > Arthropoda > Insecta > Hymenoptera > Aphelinidae > Encarsia > Encarsia formosa. The sequence continues at coordinate 24,305,896 of CM076188.1, read as the reverse complement.
AAGTTGTTGATTAAACAAATTTTTTCACTCGTCTTTCCTCAATTTTTTTAAATTGAGGAAAGACGAGTGAAAAGAAAATTTAACTATTTCATCTGAAACTTTTTCAAGCTCGTTTCGAGCGAGCTTACTTTGGAAGTTCTACTTTAAAGAAATTTCGTGCCCGTCCATCTGTCTGGCCTGCGCTTTTCTTTCACCATTTTTTTTCGTCTTACCAGTAGTTATTCAAAGATTTTTTTTCCTTGTGTTTTTTAAATAAAATGTTTAATATTGTACTGCTGAATATATTTAAAAAATTATTCATTCAAACGATTATACTGAAAAATTTATGAATTGGAAAGAATACAATAATTCCATTTTTTTTAATATTGACACTATTAATGAAAAGAAACCAATAAATAAATAGGCAATAATTCAAAATTTTTAGTTCTGTTTATTATTATTCACTTTAAAAATACTGCTCAGAGCTAAACTCTTTGATTTCAAATCTATTTTAAGAATTTAGTTTGGAAAAATTACTAAAAAAAAAATAATTTCACTGCTTTTAAAAAATTTTCACTAATTTTGTGTAATTGCAATGTTTGGAAAGAATTGTTTCAATAGAAAAAACAATTTCATCAAATTAAAAAAATAGATTAATTTTTATATTCATTAGGGAACTTAATCTATGAAATTTTTTTTTTTTAATACTTGAAAGAATAAATCAAAAAAAGTATTTTTTCTCTACTTATAAAAAAACCAACTAATATAAAATAACGAGTACTGCGTTTTATCTAAACTTGAAAAGTTCATTTCGATTAAACAAAGAAGCCGAAAATAAAATGCAAAGTTAAGCTTGTAAAGCTTTTGTGTCGAGTTGGCTCCGAACTGTACCAATAAACTATCACTGTCGCTCGTTTTAAACCACCAATTTAAAAAGCTTGACGCACTCTTTAATATTAATCCTACAAAACATTTTTCAGAACAAAACTTTTTAAATTTTTTCCTCAGAAAACTTTTTTATGAAGCATTTTTTTTCGAGTCAAGTTTAACGAACTTCGATGACTGCTGAAAAATCAAACGAAAGCTCGATCGATTTCACAAAAGTGTAATTACCTATAGTCCTTTTTCCGAAACGCAACGACGCGTGCGACTTCTATGGCGCGCGCACAACAACAATTAAATACCCTTTGCGCGCCCCGCAGCCGGCGAGATACACATCAAAGCTCCCCTCGATTCAATTAGCATTTATTACGTGAACCTTTTTTTTTTTTTTCTTCATCAAGGTGTTACTTTTATTTGAGGCGCGGGGGAGGTGCATTTTAATCATGATTTTTTATGTTTTATGGGGCCGGGAAATGAGGGTTAGTAAGGGAGGGGTTTTTAACTAAGTGGGTTTACGATTAGCGTGGGAAAAGTAATGTACTGGACTACGTTTAGATAGATTTTCTAAAACATGCAAACTTGTATTTACAAAAAAAATTCATCGCTTATAGCTGGAAGCTTCAAATAATTTTTGATTATTATGAAAAAAATAAGTTATGAAAATTATTTATAATTTCTCCTCAAATGCTTTTCAAATGCAGCACGAAGTACAGACATTTTATGAGCTCTCTTGGTCTTGAATACATTTCCCAAATAACAAATAATAGTTTTTCAAGGTTGTAATCTTCCGCGGAAAGAACAAACTGAACGATTAAATCAATTATATTATCAGGTTAATTCCACATTTTGCAAATGTTGAAGGTTCAGACATTAGCTTTTATTTTATATTTAAGATTGTATATATGTGCATGCATGAGTAATTGTTGAATCCGGTATTTTTACCCAAAGAAATCCTAAAGGGCGGTAGCCCTTTATTTAACATTCTTTGAATAAAAAAAATGTTTTTAAACTTTTTCACCAAACAAGTTCACTACAATAAATTTGGTGATTTAGAAGTTTAAGTTAGAAGGCAACATCGGAAATTTCAAAACCTTTCCGCGCAAGTAGGTGACGCCACCGTCCGGGTGTCTCGCGGTTATCAACAATCGGTTAAACAGCAACCGTATTTTTCACGACCAAATTAGCATAAAGTTTACACGGCTCATCGACGATTAAATTTAATCGCAGTTGCAGCGGATTCGCGATTCCGGCAACGAAACCATCGGCAGTGTGTACCGCTAGCGAAACCAAATTTGACATTCATCGCTGGAGCTCGAACACCATTGGTAGCAGCGTTCTTCTATTATTTTGAGTTCTTTTCGGCTTCAGGTGAGCGAGTTTAGTAATCATACATTTATTGCATAAATTTTTGTTTTTATCGTGAATTTTTATTTGTTTTTTAATGATTTTTGTGCTGGAGAAGTCATGATGGGTGGGGTCATTTAAAAAAAGCGTAGACATTTAAAAATTTAACCATCTAAGGCAACTTTATGACTCATCAAATGTCTAATGTTGACACCCGGGTTCATATATTGACGTTTTCACCGGTTCATTTTCGGAACAGTAAAGAATGATTTTTTATATATTATAATATAATAATATAAAATTTATTAGAAATATGTAGAATAATAAAAAATCATCTTCATTATATACATACATAATGGCCGGTTACCGAATATCATTTTATATTTAATAATTATCGCAACGGTGACGATAGCAATTTTTAATTGCCGCATGATTATGCAAAAAATTACTCCGTAATATTAACATGATGTCACCCTGAACGAAAATATTTGATAGATTTTCGAGCCTCGATTTATTTTTAGTATTTATGAGAATCGGATACGAATGTTCTCCAGGCAGTTGCAATGATATCATATTTGACTTTCTAGAGCTATTTTTAAACTCGTATTTTTAAGATTTAAACCGTGTAAAATGCATCGACTGGCTAATCTAAATATTTTATTTGCGCGAATTTAATCACGAGTAATAAATATTTACATCAATTCAAAGTCAACTTACAATTACAACGATTTATACATACTTATTATGTTTGTATGTATTTTAAGTCATGAAATTTTTACTAAAATCACCAAAAATGATATTAAATTTAACTCATGGATTGGATCAATAGAAAAGGATGCATACTACTAGAGTTTTAAGGTTCTTATGCTTTTTTTTTATTGAATTTCAAAACATTTTTTGGATTTAAAATTATATTTTATTTATAAAGTCTCATGGGAATTTGTTTTCTGAAGAGTTTAATGAAGCTAAAAATTATTTCAGGATGGTGGCTGATCGATTGGATATTGTAATATTTGGTGCAACTGGTTTCACTGGTCAATATACTGTCAAGGAAGCTGAACGCCTAGCCAAAATCAAGCCATTCACTTGGGGAGTTGCAGGTCGAAGAAAAGAAGCCTTAGAATCGGTGCTCAAGAAATTTGCTCCTGAATCAGGTTAATCTTTCAGCTAGATCAAGTACCATTTCAAAAATGATAAACATTCAATGACTAAACAATTTTTATTTCAGAAAACGTCAAAATTATTGTAGCAGATTTGAAAGATGAGGAGTCTATCAAAAAAATGGTTGAACAAGCCAAAATAATTGTCAACTGCTGTGGTCCATACAGATTTTATGGTGAGCCTGTTGTCAAAGCATGTATTGCTGCTAAGACTCACCATGTTGATGTTAGTGGAGAGCCACAAGTAAGGATTACCTATTTTTTAAAACAATGAACTGTTTCTTTACCTTATAATTTTTAATGTACAAAAATTTTAGTTTGGAATATCATACATCTATTTTTTTACAAGATTTACAATATTGAATTTTTGTTTGTTTGCAGTACATGGAAAGAATGCAGTTAGAATACAATAAGCCTGCCCAGGATGCTGGAGTTTACATTGTAAGTGCTTGTGGCTTTGACAGCATTCCATGCGATCTTGGTGTTATTTTCACTCAAAATAAGTATGGGGACGGTGAAGTCAATACAATTGAAACTTATTTGAATGCTTGGGAAACCAAGAAGGTTGGAGGAGCGGGTATTCATTATGGAACATGGGAATCTGCAGTGTATGGATTGGCCCATGCAAATGAACTTAGTGGACTTCGCAAAAAATTATATCCAGAGAGATTGCCAGAACTCAAGCCAAAGCTGAAACCAAGGTAAGGCCATCATAAATTTAATAAAAAGTTTCTCATTTTTTCAAGATCTTTAATGACAGTAACCAATAAATTAATAATGAATATTTTTAATTTGTTTTAGGGGCTTTTGTCATTCAACTGCACTCTCAAATGGTTGGTCTTTCATTTTTCCAGGCTCTGACCGCTCTGTAGCCCTCAGAACACAAAGATTTTTGTATGAGAAATACAAACAAAGACCCGCTCAAATTCAAACATACATTACATTCAAGTATGTTTTCATTCATTTATTTTATTCATTATTATAACTTTGCTTTTGATGTAGTATATTACACACCAGGCGCTGAAATAGTATTAGCTAGCCCTAGCAAATCCAACTTGACCCCCGAGCCAAAGGTGAGGTTTGCTAAGGGTTAGATCATACTTTTCCAGCGTCGTGTGTAATGTTTTTTTCAACACAAGGCAAGGAAAGTTCAAACTCCCTGTTTGGGACAAATCAGAAAGTTTGAACTTTCTGCGCCGTGTTGTGAAAAATTATTATATGTTTCCTAAAATTCTGAATTTATATATATTTTTTACATTATGTAAAATTTTTATCTTTAGATCATTAATAGCGGCAATACTCACAGCAATAATTGGTGGAGTATTTTCAATTATGGTGAGATTTGAAATCGGTCGCAGTTTATTATTAAAGGTATTTGAATTTTTCACTACTATTAATTAGAGTTTTTTTCATAACAATAATAACTATTTTTACGATCAGTATCCGTCATTTTTCTCTGGGGGATTCATTAGCCATGAAGGTCCAAAACCTGAGAAAATGGAAAATACACACTTTTCAATCACATTTGTTGCCAAAGGATGGACTGACAGATTAGAAAATTTGAGTGAACACCACACACTTCCTCCACATAAAGAAGTTATCACAAAAGTTATTGGTAAGAATCCAGGATATGGTGCTACATGCACAGCACTTATGATCAGTGCTCTCACAATTTTGAATGAGTCTGACAAAATGCCTGATAAGTAAGTAAATTAAAATAATGTTTTACTTAAATAACTATTTCTTCAATTTTTTACTTTTTTATTTTAGCGGTGGTGTTTTACCTCCTGGAGCAGCTTTTGGAAAAACATCAATGATTGACGAATTGAATAAGAACGGATTAAAGTTTGAAGTTATTTCTGAAATCCAGTAGTAAGGAATTTTTAATGCAAACTATTTGATTAATTTATAAACTTGAGCCAATGATTATTTTATAATTCTCCTTAAACTCGCGTCCCCTGTGTGCAAAAAAGTAATAATTCTAATAAGTAATGTTAATTCTTTAAAATTATTGAACTATAATAGTTTTAATTTTGAAGGTGCTTAACATCAATAACAAAATAGATACTGATTTAATCAGTAAAACATATTAATTCTAAGTCATCTCTTTCTTGCACCAAGGTATTAACTGCATTTACTTTGATATTTAATTTCTCAATAATTTTAACTTTACACTTCACATAGTCCTATACTTGTATCAGCAAATCTTTATTCACTATAATATTTAATCAAAAATTTTATTGACTTTATTTTTTTATTTTGAAAACAACTTTTAATGGTTGTATGTCTTCAAAGAGTTATAATTAAGAATCAAGTAATATTCAAATAAGATTTTTACTTAATATAAAAGTACTCAAGAAGAATAAGTTGTCAAGGAAGAAATTTAGACAAAGGTGCTTTGTAATTGACAGATTAATATATTTTCAGCGATAAAACGGAAGGAAATACTAAAGTTTTTTCCAAATTGTGATATCATCAAAATACTTGTTCTACTCTACAGCTACAAAAATCTTTTTATGCAGTAGCTCTAAAACTGGATTAATATTTGCACCAACAAATTGTATATTTCTATGTAAAAATTCGGGTCTTGGCATTGAATGCACTGAATTCATATACATACTTTATTACTTATTGATTGTTAAATTTGTAAGATATTTTCGTTTCGTTTGAAAATATCTGTTAGAGCCATTAATTTTCTTGGTTTATTGTATGTACGGAAAAATATTAGAAAGTATTTTCAATTTTTTCAAAAATCTTATTATAATTATTTAAATAAACAGGTTTAATGTATTACGAACTTAAAACAATCAAGCTTAGTTGGTATTTATGTAATATTGCTGCGGTGCAGTGATAGGTTGGCATGACTAGAAATACTACTTAATATTTACACTTGGTATTAAATGTAAAACTTGTGTTTTTTTTATATATATGCTATTTTAATAAAAAAATATTTTACCTAGTAAACCATTTGAGTAGTTGAAAATAATTGATGTTACAATTTCCTCATCCTTTGATAGAAAATAAAGGATTTAATTCTTTAAACCAATATAAATACTTATTTTCATCAAACTAAATTTCCGTTTCAATTTTATAATTATGACTTACTTTATGAAAAAAAAGTATACATATATGAAGAAGAATTATTTATTTTAACTGTTTCATTTAATAAATATTGTCATAAAGATATTAAAATATTAAAAAAAAACTTTTCACACAACAGATTTTAAGGATTTTGTATAATGAGTAGTTTATAAAAAATTTGATTAAATTCTTGTAGTTTTTTATCGTGTTAGAAAATTATTCTTGAAATCTGTTTTATTGATCGATTTATGAATATTTTTATTTAACTGCAATGATTATGTAAGGCGTCAAATTCCAGCATAAAATTTATCTGAAATAATCGACTTTTTTAATGTAGCCTTTCATTGACAATACAATTTTTTGTATCTCCTTAAAGGTCATATATGGTTTCTAAACAGATTTTATGTATTCGTAGCGTACGAAAATTAAAAAGTCAATTACGCAGGTGGAACAATTATGAAATGTTTTTTCCAACATGCTGGTTACACACCAAGTCTTAGCGTGGATAATTTTTTTACTTAATCCAGCCTTGTGATCTTAGCGTGATCCTAGTGCACGAGGTTACAACATGCAACTTGGTTCGACCTACTTTGTATGTTTTACAACTCCACAATGAACGAGATTAGTCATCCTTAAAAATCCGATGTGTATTTTATGAAATCAATTTTTATGTAACTGTAATTTTCATAGTCTATTTCAATTTTGCTTCAGACTATCCGGATTTTGAGGTATGCACTACATTGTGGGTGTAACGAATGATGAAAAAATAATAATAAAGGAAAATGCAAAATTAGTGGTGCAAAAAAAGAATTGAACGACAAGGTTGCGGTAGCAAAAAATGTTTAGAAATTTTTTTTTTCTACGAACACATGAATTAAAGATTATATGGACTTCCTGAAAGTCTTAAATACTCTAATTGCAAGTTTATAAAATTTGAACTTAATTTTATAAAAAATTAAGAATTATTAGTGTAGGGTAGTAAACACAGTAATAATATTGAAAAAATAAATTAATTAATGCATAAAAACGCTTATCCGGTCGCTTGGACAAAAATCAAACATGATTTATCAATTTGTCGATATCTTATGTAAAGACCGCATTATTCTTTCAAATGCAAATTTCAATTCAAATGATTAGAGTACCTCGTGAATATTCGAAATTTTCAAATTTTTTTTTCCAGAGATATGCAGAAAAACCATTAACCACGGTGATGAAAAAAATTTAATAAAACTGTTACAAAAAAATTTATTCGGTAAAGCGTAAATTTTTTGTCGCTATCCAACCACATGATTACGTTCGCAACCGTATAGCGTAATTCTTATTGTCACGATAACTGAATGTCATTAAAAAATAGTAATTAATCGATCTTTTTAGATAGTTTATCCCCGTGACGCGGATTAAAAATCGACGATACCGCTTAATTATTCATGGCTCTCAAGATTGTCCATAAATTTTAAAATTTCGCGTTCGATTTCATTATGATTATTTGCACAAACACGCGAATTTAATTAATTTTTCTTTACAAAACGTACTGAAAGCAGGAAAAGGAGGCTTTGAGATTCCTTGAACGAATCTGGATTTCACACACGTGTGCGTCACAGAAGAATCTGGGAATCCTTAGACGTAAAGCTTTTTAATTTTAATTTTTCCGGCTAATATTAAAAAAGATTACAAGTTGTTAAACTTTTTTGTGCTATTTTTAAGCGAGGCTTCGAATTGAGCGTCATACTTTAGTCATTTGAACCTGAATCTCATCGCACAAGAAAGGGAGTTCCCGTTTCTTCTGCTATACAACTAACACTTAATTTTCTCAAACGATGATAATAAAAAAAATTATATTAAAATAACGAAAGAATATAATATTTGAAAATACTTAAAATAATTGTGTATAGAAAATGCTTACAATAAATTTTTTGTTCCCAAGAAATTTTTCATGTCTCATTTAGAAGACTTTCCTTCGAAAATAAATAATTTTGACTGCAAAAATTTAATATTACGAATTGCCTTCGATTTCTCAGGGTTCCCCGTAATCCAAAACCAAAATCGAAGGCGCTCGGTAAAAGTGTATTTTCATAAGCACAATAGTTTTTTTTTCTCACCTTCATATTTTCTTATCAGTATTTCAGCCTTCACCTTTCTAACCAGACTCGGACCAGACTAAAAACGAGTTTGTTTTTCCGACTAAAAAATCATCGATAGATCAAGTTATGTACCCAAGGATATGTTTTTTTAAAAAAAAATTTTTCGACCTCAATGAAGGTGGCTTGTGTAGTTTGTTCTATTTTTGCGAATTATGATATTGCGTAACGAATATTTATATAATGTCGGTTATAAATATGCCGATTTTTTGCGAAGTGTCATTGAAAGGAATTGGATATCGAAGAGTGTACTTTTACTTCGCTGATAATTCTTACTTCGTCGCTTTAGTGGGGAAAGACATCTCAGGATTACACGTTAGAAACGTATCATCTCGGAGCTAATTTATTTCCTCAAAAAATTTGTTCATAATAAATTGAAAACAAATTTGATAAAAAGTTTTTAAACATATAAATTATGGTTATTGATATGCTTATCAGTTTCTAATCCAATATTCTGAGATGTTGTCTTTCCACACTAAATCGTCGACTTGAAGTTTTTCGTGCGCTTCTTTAACTTCTTGATCAATGTTATCATTTTGATTTACAATTTAACAAATGCAATTTTTAAATTATTTTTTATATTATTATTGTCAATTAATGGGTAATCTCGCCCTTTGTTTGTGTAACCAGTTGAATAACTGAATTTCCTGTATTAGCTTTAAGAAGCTGGATTATAACTTTATATAAAATGATTATTTGTTAAGATTAAAATAATAAAAATTAATTGTCGTCCTTTGGCTACCCTTACTCTCATCAATGAAAACAATCAAGAAATAAAAAAAAAAAAAAAAACATGTCGAATTCTAAGTTTGAACAGTTATAAAATCCGCTTTATTAATATAATTTCATTTTATTTTATTGTTTTCTTTATGATGCAATAGGATTTTTTCAGGAGAATAGCTGTAATTTGAAAATTAAAAAACATGACGAAAACACTTAACAGCGATTAGATTCTTTTCTTTCAAAAGATTGAATTCTGATGAAAAGGTGATTCTGCTTTCATAAGACTATTAATGAATAATAGCTTAGTAGATCGAGCTCTGATGAAAAAATGATTCTACTTTCATAAGATTGGTTTCAAAAAAGGATATTTTTTAGATGTTCGGATGAAAATAAAATAAAAAATGCTATTCTTTAAAAAGTTGTAGATAAATAAAAAATTTAAAATTTGAAAAATTACTCCTTAAAAAAAAGCTTTTGTTTGGTAAAAATTTTATAAAATGAAAATTTAAGCAAGTTTTCAATAGTTGCCTTAAATAATTCATAAAATCTAACTTTTGGCGTATAAGAATTCATAACAATTTTTTTATTTCACGTATGTTTAAATACTTTTTCAGTGTATAAAAAATCTCATTAACGATATTGTGGTCAATAATTCCGAATAAAAAATAAAATATCGAGTAAAATATTTTATGATTTCTTATCAAGTATAAAAATAGTAACAAAAATAAATAAAATAATGACGTACATCCCTGATAAAAAGTAGAATACCTTGAGTAATTACATGCAAGATTTTAGAACAAAAATAAGACGCAAGTGCAGTTTCCTCGCTTTGGACTTATATTTCCTGAAAACTAATTAAGGTTATAAAAGTCGTTAAAAATGAATCGTGCGGTGCGGTCCAGCAACGAGAACATTGGAATCTATACAATCTGTATCTAAATTGCAAGAGCTGATCGATTCAAATTTATTTTTTGACCCTAGTGCAATAAGCAAATTTATTCTAAGCTCCATAAACATCGTATAAAGCAGCCATTTTTAAAGAAAAAAGTTTGAAAGCTCTTCTAAACTGTCTAGTTTTAATTTATACAATCATCCATGGTTATCAACTTCAGTGTAAACCAGAATTAACCAGAATCTTGGTCAACCAGAACAGCTTCGATTTAATCTGATAACTTTAGTAAAATAATACATTGAAAATCCATAAGATCGAATACTTGCAAAAAAAAAAAAAAATCCCAAATATATAAATCATAGTTTTCTTGTTTCGAACGTAGCTGTAAAATTTTGACTTTTGCCAAAAATTAAAATCTTTGTATTCAACAAAACACTTCTTATTTCGTAGCCAAAAATTAATTAAAAAAAAAAGGTGCTTTCGGCGTTCGAAAAAGCACCGTTAGAGCGCATTGGTCCCTCCGCAAGCTCGTTGGCGCTATGCGTAACGCGAAGAAGAAGAAGAAGAATAATCAATCAAAGATGAAGAAAAAAATCCAAGCGGCGCTCGTCTGATAAGAAGCCGCCGTGGTCGCCGCGGCGGGACAGTGCAGAGGTTGCGCGCCGCGAGTAAGTGGGGGTAAAAGTCACAGTGCGGCCAGCTGATTCGCGGCGTTTAGTTGGTGGGCCGCGTCGGCAGCTGCAGCGCGACTCGGGGCTTCCGCTTAAATATAAAATCTCGCTCGGTCAAACCACGCGACCCAGGACGATATCCGTGATCGAGCGGTAAACAACAACATTACAACTGTGACACTACTCGGGGACCAGGACTTCCAAGTGCTATTATCATGAAGACCGAACAGCAGAAGCAGCAGGAGAAGAACGGGGCAGCCGAGAACGGACAGCTCGTCGAGGCCAAGAATGGAAAAGGTTCGGTCGTTTACCAAAATAGTGAACTTTATTTTTCAAATAGCCCGCGGGATTGTGAAAAAAGGGCGCTCTCGTAATCCCGGCGGTTTACCCGGGGTCGGCTTACCCGCGGGGTAACGGATAGTACGGGGGATTTAATATTCGCGATTGGATTACCGCAGCGCACGCTTCGGTGACCAAGTGGATTATGAACTATTGCGTGAGATCGGGGTGAGCCGGACTTTTTTTTTTCGTCTTCGCCGAGATCGTTCACTCGACACCCGGAGCGCGTTTTTCTCTCGAGTAAGCTGTCAAACGATTCTATGGATTAAGAGTGTTGGCTTTACAATCAAGTACCTGAATCGGATACATACAGTTCTAAATTTCGACACACGCCTTGGCGCGTTTAGATTGAATTACTGTCGAGTCCAGACTGATTAGTGCCAACATTAATGCACACCCAAACATGAAATTTTTTTAACGCCACAGATTTTTTTTTTAAAGAATACAAAGTCTTACCGATCGTCCATAGTAATGTGACAAAGCTCTAAATCATTTTATTCAAATATTTGTAACGATCCAGGAAAAAAAATTTTTTTTTTGGTTTACTGGGTGATCGTTAGTTAAAAAAATATACATTTTTTCCACAAAAATAAATTTAATTACACGGATTACACGAGTTTCTGCTATTCTTATCAGCGATTGGAGGGAAATAAAAACAAACGCGCGGCAAGTCTGCCGGTTATAACGCTGAACCTTTTGAGAAGCCGTCACTTGCAAAACATTTGAACGCGGATAAATTTAATCAATCAAACGATTGGACGCTGTTTATTTGGTTAGTTTTTCGAGAGATAAGACACGAAAAAAAAATCGTTGTGCATTAATTACATAGCTTTCGTTCTTTTTTCACATCTCCCTATAATCATCGACCCGAAGTTAACGTCCGGCGATAAATTCGACGTTTGTCATCATGGCTCATTGATCGTTATCTGTTTTTTACTTGTATCCAAATTTTTTTCTTTGGACAACCAATCTAAGCTTTGACCTTTCTTAGTGTGCTTGAAAAAAAAAATTTCAATAATGATTTTCTATTATTTTATTTATTTACATGGGAAATTCAGAAATCTTAAAATTTTTGAACTGATGCAATAATAGAATTTAAATTAGATGAAATTACTCAACAGAGATATCTTATCAATGAGTAGTTACGAGTAATAATAGATAAAATAATAGGTAGATTTGCAGAACATTTTAAAAATCGGAAAACATTGTTTTGAGTTATGAAGTGGTTCATATCTAAATATTCTTGATAAAAATAAAAAACTCTTCTCGAATATTGATCAGGATACCGATTTTTTTTAACTCATTAAACTTAGCTTCCTGGTATCACTTATCGAGATAGTCAAGATTTGTAAAATCAATTTGTAATTTTATAAAATAATGTTTCATCTCTTGGTAAATACAAATTTTTCTTTTTTAAAATCGTTATCGACCAGCAATCACTATAATTTGTCGCTAATCCACAGAAGTTGAAAATAATTTTTCTGCGACAGCCGAACTGAACTTTGACCTTTCTCAGGCTACAAAAAGGCAAAAAAAAAATAAAATAAAAATATTAAAACAGTACTCTCCTAGCGGTAGTAAATCCAGGTGCGTTGCGGTAATCCGCGGGGTAATCCACAGCTCGTATATCGTGTGTATGTCACGTGACACCGGTCGGCATTCTCGCAGATCTTTTTTTCATTCTTCTTTTATTTCGATTCATCGATGATTTAAGCGTATTGATTGCCTTAGTTGTTGATCCCGTATCGATTTACCCGCACGGCAACGCGATGACCGTGTGAGATGTCCGACTTCTTTTTCTCACTGTACTTACCCTATACGCGCACCCCGCACGAGTTTTCCCAATCTGTCCGCGCAATTTTCCAGACCGATGTTTATGGACATCATGCGGTTGTTTGCCGTCTTGGTACGAATAAAATTTCACCCTTGTTAGAGTCGTCTTCCAGTACTAAAAGAGTTGGACAGATTCATACTAAAGTCATGTTATCGTACTCGAATTTACTGGAAGAAATTTTTCTATTAACAACCCTTGTGGTATTGGTTTTACTTTACGATACGGAAGATAATTTTCCGATAAAAAAAAAACAACATTTTTTTGTTATAATTTTTTTTTTGCAAAAGTTTTTAAAGTACTTGTTTTATGAAAGAAGTAATCTCTAAGATAACGTTTATTTATATTATTTTTGGTAAGAGGCTAAGCTTTAGTTTTTAATCTTTTATCATCATGCACCAAAAAAGAGATTTCAAAACTTTATTAGTTCATGTTTTCAGCCGCAGCTTATTGATCAGGTTTTTATAGTCTTTTGGCTAGGAAAAATTAGTTCTTAATTAAAAAAGCAGGGTAGTTTACTTTATGGTATAAGCTAACTTAATAAATTTAAAGAAAATTCTTTAACAAAAAATGTTTAAAAATTTCTGAAACTTTTAATTTTTAAAGACGCATGAAAACTTGGTTTTCACTTTTCAAGCGTTCAAGCACACTGATGTTTGCAACCTTTTATAACTTGAAGAATAAAAGTAACTATATAATAGTCTAATAAATGTGGGAAATTTTTCAAAAAATTTAGGTAAACGTCAACAGTTTTGGGATTTTTATAGAAAATTTGTTTCAAAAATCAAGTTTTTTTCATAGTATGCGTAAAGTCTTCTTTTATGCATTGATTTTAGTAGCTTTAGCTCCGCAGCGCCTACGACACTTCGAGCAGCCCAATCAGCTTTAAAACTACTATTTTTTACATTTGTTAATTTTTCCTCAGTGTTCGTCAAGCGATCTTTCAACACACTAAAATCGTTACGTAAAAGATGACTGTTCGCAAACTATAAAAAAAAAATTATGTTCGTATCGCGTGCATAACGTCTCGTGTGATCGGCAACCCTCGGGCCGGCTTCGTCGACCCTCGGGCGCCACGATCACACTCGAGCGTAAAGAAGCATTTTACGCTCTAGATACGAAAAATACTATTAGTCTTTAAAATTTCCTTAAAATACTGCAGGCCCCAGAGAATTAATCAATAGAAAACGCATTATTTAGTTTTATTATTTTTCTTATCGGCTGCTTCGCAGTCAGAAAATTTAATTGCAAAGATACTGAAATGAATCTTTATCACTAAAAGGTTAAAATAAAATAAAAGAATTAGTGATTAATTTTTAACAATCGAACTGAAGATATTTTCATGATGAATTTATTTCCCGAGTAACCATTTCAAATAACTTAATCATAAAGTTTTTTATAAAATCAATTGTTTAAAGTTGAGCGACTTTCATCTGACAAATGTATAAATTTTAAAAATAAATAATTTCTTTTTTTTTTTTTTTAACCTTTTGATGTTAAACTAATTTATAAGTTTTTATAAGTATTTTTCATTAGATTGTAGTTGAAGCAGCTATTAAGAAAATTTAAAATATTCATAAAGTTCAATCGTTACACAACGGTCCAGTCGAGAAAAAAAATACGCACGTGAGAGATTCTTTACAAAGATCGATCACATTTAGCATGAATATTGTACATCTTACATAAGGTCGTTCGCACGTGAACTTTGAATTTGAATTTGTGTCTACCATATATGTTAATTTGTCAGCGGGAGAACTTTTAATTGCACGATTCGCGAATAATTATTGAAAAACAATTTTTTTTTCTCTTCCTTTTTTCAATTTAAATTCGATCATAAACGAGGAGGAATTGTATAACGCGCGCGTAAGTATGTAAATAAAAATAACATTGTTGAGGTATGCCGCGCGGTATTTGCTTTGGTTTAATTGAATACGCGTTTTAATCTCGAACTTGTCATCTCATCTTAATTAATCGTCAAGTTCAACGTGTTAAAACGGACTTTTATTATTATTAATTTTTTTTTTTTTTTTTTTTTTTTTTCTTTACTCCCAGCAGAGGTGAAAAATTGTTGGTCTCAGCTCGATAAATCTTCATTTGAATTATTTGTTTATATAATCGTAGTCACGTAATGATTAATATTCAAATATTGTTTTTTCAATGAAGATCTTGCAAATTCCTTTATGCTCTCGTGAAGATATAACACTGATATTTAAAATTTTAATAAGATGGTTACTCGGTATTGCGCTAAGAAATTTGATTTTTTGCATTTTTCAAATACTTTGAAAAATTTGCAGGTGCATTAGCTTCAATTTTAAAACATACAACGATTTATTGAGAGTTATAATTTCAAAGGAAATATTTTAAAGTATAAAAATAAAGTAAATATTTTCAAAATTAAATCAAATTTATAATTGTTATTACAAAAAATTCATTTTGAATCATGAGCGTTGAACAATAATTTTTTTTTGATTATCAGCTTACACCTGTGTCCTTTACGAAGAGAACGACCATTTTAATAATATTTTGAGTGTACTTGGTAATCAAATATTAAATTACACTGCATATCCAAGATGTTGTAAATAAACTTGAAAATTGATGAAAAATCAAGCACTAAAAACAAATATTTTAATAAACTAGACACAGTGATGATGAAATCAAGAAATATTATTTAGTACTAGATGACCTAATTGTACAAAAAATAAAATAAAGCTTTGAAGAGTTAAAATTTTTTAACTCATACTTGAGTACGAACCGCGCTTGAGAAGTTTGAGTTTCACAATATTTCGGAATAAAAAAGACGTCAACTCAACACCTCTCGCTTGAGAAAATAAAGAAAATAACGATGATAACGAACAGGAAAAAAAAACCTTTTTACGGTGTTTTAAATTGGGTCGAATTTTTTTTCCCTCCATCTCCACGCACTTTTATCCTGACTTTTTTCACATTCCTTCCTTGGTTGGCTTAACATTGAATTGAAAAAGTGAACTTGACATTCTTAGCTACCATTGATCGCCGTCGGTCTAGCGATCTCGTTCTTTTTTTTTTTTATTTGAGATAATTCGCTGATTTCGAATGTTTGGATCAAGGTTGATAGGGATTTGTTTCATTCCGGTACATTACAGAAAGATTAGATAAAATTTTTTGTCTACTGCAGACATTTGTTTAATAAAATAATAATACCAATAATAACAATAACTTCGGGCAAATAAACTTTCCGTTTTTTGTGACCTGAGTTTCGTCAAAATAAAGTCTCAGGTGTATATTTGTTATCTCTGCTTAACTTTCTTCGAAAACATTTTGAACGGGCACGTGCTGCGATGGCAGTGAAAAGTTAATGTTCACTCTGGCGCTTGAAGTTTGGAGTAACTGTGAATGAAGTCAAGATAAAAAATCAATACAATAAATATTTTCTACTTTTTTTCATTAATCTTCATTTCGCTAAGTGGATTCTATTAAAAAGATTATATTTTTTCAACCACAAACCACAGTCACGTAACAGCTAACGGTCGAACAACCTATCCCATTTTCAAAACAAAACTTCAATCCCATATTTTATTGATTGAAGTTCATTTAAAAACATGCACGAAACCGGTCCTCCCACTTAAAAAACTCAGCTGCGCGTAATCGAATAAAAAACGCACGGGACGATGCGTTCCTGGGCTGGGGGATGCGTTGCGTAAAACGCTGGCTCCTTGGGGTGATAACAAATTCGAAACTAGATCTCAGGGGGTTTTTTTTTTATCGTAATTCATCCTCTTATGTAAAAGCTCCCGTACTTCACGTGGCTGAAG
Source organism: Encarsia formosa (assembly GCA_038277355.1). Classification (NCBI taxonomy): domain Eukaryota; kingdom Metazoa; phylum Arthropoda; class Insecta; order Hymenoptera; family Aphelinidae; genus Encarsia; species Encarsia formosa. The sequence goes on along the minus strand of CM076188.1, from coordinate 24,289,065 downwards.
TTCGCGTGAAGATTAGCAATCGATTTCGTCAAGCTTTATGTAACCTTTATAGGATGCATTCTCGTTTTCACGAGTAATTAATATTTTCAATGAATAAACATTCTTACATGTTCGTAATCATAAATATTTTCAAATTTATATTTTTCTTTACCCATGACTTTGAGCAATTAATATGTATGAAGTTATGAACTTAATGCGTTCTTGAAGTATTTTAGCGTTGTTATCTAATTGCACTTTAACGAGAAAATCAGTTCAAAAAACATTAATTTGTCATGTTCAAGATGGTAATTAGATGGAAATAAGTTAGTGCTGAATACCAATATGTTTATTTCATTTTTTTTATCTACGCAAAATTGATTGTATTTTAAGAATGCAGTAGAACCAGATTTCTGACTTTGAAATAAAAATAAAGTTCAAGCATTGATCTCTCACAGTGAAATACAATACAAATCTTCAAAGCCATTATAAGTGAAAACTTCTCAGTATCAGTAAAGTGCATTTTTAAATATAGTCAAGGTAAATTTTAAATTTTTATTACAGCAGTATAAGAAATAAAAAATATCTATTGTTAGTATAATGAATAAAATTATGACTGTTATTCATAGTTAGTACCATTAAAAATTTTAGTCAACAATTATACTGTAAACATTGTATTGTTTAACCGGCATATAATTCTAACATATTAATAATTTCGAACCTTTCATCGACACTTACGAAATTTTCAATCATAAACTGAAAATTTTTAATAATTAAAAAAAAAAATTTTTTTTAATGGCTATTAGTCATTGCTAATTGTGTGACAATTCTTTACAGCTATTATACCGATTTAGTTATAAACTATACAAGGAAATATTAATTGTAACATAGCTTGCATAGGACTTTTACAATAAATTAAAAACGGAAAAATCCAGAACCAAGTAGTTCTATATGAAGGGTCACTCGGAATAAAAAAAATTAAAATTTTTCAGTGCCCTTAAAAGTACTCAATGTAATTGACGTCAATTGAAAAAACAAAACTTCGGATCTCATGAATGAAGAGAAAAGCGGTGCAATCTCTCGCACCCCGCTGGAAAAGTCTCGCGCATGTGCAGTGGGGGAAAGAGAGAAAAGCGTAGGACCTTACGGGGGGTATGGATCTCTGCTCTCGTGCAGGCTGCAGGTGCAGTACCCCCGCGGTCAGTCGAGGTGCGTCACTCCCGCGAGAGACATCGCCGTTCCTACACCACCGTCGTTTTTTTTTATCCACCCGCACCTCTCGCACTATTTTTATTTTTTTTGCAGGTGATTTGTTTTTTTACTTTGGGATTTTGAGAATTTTACGGGGAGGATACTATGATTTACTTCTTCGGGAGATTCGCGCTCGAGAGTCTGATCGATTTGGTCCGCGAGTACTTCGACGCGGATCGAATTGATGGAGAGCTTTGATTTTGACGGCTCGCGGGGTTTCGGACAGGTACGCTTGTTGAGGTTCGAACGATTGAAATAATAATTTTATTTAAAAAGTTTTTGAATTTTAAGATTTTCTTCGAAATTAGTCATTCCCGTCAGTTTAGTCGGTTTGTTTGAGTTTTGAAACAGGTATTAGAAGTTTCGAGTCACAATCAGAACAAAAATTAATAGGTTTTAACTATTTTTTTGTATAAATAGTAATGTTTATTAATTTTTGATGGTTGGTTCTGGGTTGGTCAGTTTAACGTTTTAAAAATTTCAAAATTTAAAAAAATTGAAAGTTTCTGTATAAATTTTTATGATTCACACCTTTTTATCCGGTTTTAAAAAGTAAGAATTAGAGTTTATTGGAAAAACTATTAAGTTTGAGTAAAAAATTATCGAAGCGGATGTAAGTCTAACAATCAGGTTTTTTACAAGGAACAATAAAAAATTTAAGATTCTCGGTACACAATTGTTAATTGTCGATCAGAAAGCCGCGTAATCGTATGAACAGCGTGAAATTACTTTTCATCCGGAAGCTTGGATTTAAAAATCAGGTCTATGAATATTCATTCCGGTTATATAGTAAATCCTCCCGTAAAATTCATCCCAACGTACGTGAGAGATTAATAATTTTTCAAGACGATAATTAAGTGTTACTTTGACAGTACAGTAGTAAATTTCGTTGAATAAACACTCAGTGCCAAACTAATAAAGAACAATGAACGGAATTGTCGAGGACGAGACGAAGACGAAGGGCTCGGAGGGCCAGGTGAAGAAGCCCTGCCCGCTCCGTAGCGTGTCCTGGGGCGAGAACGCCGCAGCTGGCTCGGACAATGAAGTCCCGGGCACCCCGAGAACACCCAGGACTTCCATTACCTCAGGTATCATGGGTTTTTATCATGTATTGAATTTTGTTTTTCGTCAAGACTAACAAAGCCTATTCTGACAAGTGTAGGCAACTTCTTTTACTTTTCAATTTGGTAAATTCTAAAAAGAAGTTTTTGTATAGTATTTCAATGATATTTTTTATTTACTTCGTCATTGATTGACTATGAAAGTTATTGTTCTATTCCACTTTACAGAGTGCAATAACTTGATAAATAAATATCTTTTACCGTCTGGATTCCGTAAGCATATCAAATTCGGATTTATGTACAAGATAATTATTTTCCACTTAAAAAAAAAAATTTACTTTTTGATCAAATAATTCATTGACGAGACAAATTTAGTGAAAGATGGGTACAAAATACATGATAAAGGATTTTTTTTTTTTTTTTATTCGAGTACAGTTAATAAATTTTAAATACCGCAAATTAATAAAATTGTTTTTACCTTTTTCCGTATTTTTCAATACCGAAAAAATTTTGCCTTGCACTTGGGTTGATTTATGTTTATGAGTCAAAATAAAATTGATTGAAAAAATCGTTGATTGTTGAAAAATATGCACTTTGCTGACCCACATTTTTTTGTTAACCGGAAATCTTGTTTTTTTTTTTTTTTCTCCCTCAATTTCTGTCACAAAAATTTGAGAAAAGGCAGATATAATCGCCAGGTTCTACTAGAATGAACTTATTTTCGTATTATTATAAAATAAAAAAAGTGAAAAACACAAGTAAAGAACGAATAATTTTATTAATAGCTATTTAAATTAAATAAATTTTTTAAATACCTTTAGTGTTTAAGTATTTCTAGTCCAAGAAAAAGCAAAAAAATGTAAGTCTAGTTAAATTATCCTAAGCTTATTGTTTGCTGATAATAGACTGATAATAGCAGTAAATTCTTAGATTTATTTACTGATGTAATTACTACGGGTTATTAAATATCTATTAAAAGTTTGCTGAGTTTTAACGTTATTCAATATTCATGTATACATTAGAAAAAGCGCGAAAAAGATAATTCGAATCAGTTCGACAGACGTTAATATTCTTATCGTTTAAAACACTTAGTCCATGTGTGGTAAATGCAAATTTATCGTTTCATCTAAACTGATTCGATCGATAAATTCATTCATCTTTGTGTAATTGCACATTGTAAAAAATCGTGTAAAATTCTCTTAACGATTATCTGTTTTCACACTTTACGAGCTTATAATTATTTTTTGATCTTTTTTTAAGATTGAAATTTTTTTATCTCTTTTTTGAATGAATAAACTCTATAAATAACATACAAAATAATTATAAAAAAATGTACTCTTCAAGATGCATCGAGCAAATTTAATCAGCTCGAGTTGATAAAATTAATAAAAAAAATTTTTTGACGATTATATAAAGGTGAAATTACGATTTATGTATAACAAATGAGATCGGAAAAGTACACGGTAATTCCTAAAAATTTTTTCAATGGAAATCTCGATGGAAATGGGTTGTTAAACGCAACAAGTAGGTGTATATTAATATTATTTATCTACTTAGTGGGATTTTTTGTTTTATAACACCTTACGATTGTTACATAAAAGTGATGCTTTAATATAAGTCAGGGTGAAATACCGGACATTTTGATATTCATATTATATTTGCATAAGTATCAGTATTAAATTTCGAAATCATTTACTGGTAGTAAAATAATAAAATTACTTTCAACTCATCTTAGTAATCTCATGTAATTAGATCAAGTTGAGGGTCGAAAAATTGCACAGATTATAATATAACTCGAATCGAAAAGCTGTAGATGAAACTTATTTTAAAAAACTGAAATTTTCAAAGGGCAGAACCTCCTTTTCACATTATAAGGTCAAATAATATTTAAGTATAAATAGTTTGAATCCTTGAACTAAACACAATGCAACAAAGTATGCCGTTGACAGATTCGTCAGGTCCTTTTTTAAAAATAATAAAAAACTTAGTTGAGAAAACCCTTGATAAAATTCGTAGTTATTTTTATAAAGGTTGGAATTCATTGCTGCGTCAGACTACCAGTGTTCACTGGCATTCTTAAAAATTTTAACACTTAAAATATTTCAAAACGTGATTTTTTATTTTTCATATAATTCAGAGAGTTTTACAATATGTTTATTAGTAAAATTGATAACTTAATTTAATGATTTTTTACGAGATTTTTTACACGGGTACATAGATTATACGTTTTATTACATAAGATCCAAGCAAGTTTTTTCAAAAAATCATTCCATAAGCTACTGCGAACGATAAATTACAATTATTCCGAACTCACTTTGAACATATCTGTCAGGGTTATTCAAACAATTACCACCATTATCAACTATTAAAAACTCCGCTGCGAATAAATAAACTTACACAACGCGAAGGCGAACAGCTCCCACGCGAAGATCCTCTTATCCGTTCCATAAAACCAGTGTCGTCGAGAGCGAGCGTTAATTGTAGGTAATTTTAATTTTTCCAGGACACGAGAAGTGCACCTTCCACCACGACATGGAGCTGGACCACAGGCCGCCGACGAGGGAGGCCCTCCTGCCCCAGATGTCCCACAGCTACAAGCTCCTGCTCCAGGCCCTGGGCGAGAACGTCGAGAGACAGGGTCTGCTCAAGACCCCCGAGCGGGCTGCCAAAGCCATGCTCTTCTTCACCAAGGGATACGATCAGAGCTTGGAGGGTGAGTTTCTTAATTCTTTTACCTATGGATCGTACACAGATTTTTTTTTTATTTCTGAGTAATAGATTTGAAAAAAAAAAGCTTTGGAGCTTTTTTAATTGTTTGGAAGTGGTACATTTTTTAATTATTTCAAAACCAGGCTAGCAGAATAAGAATAAGGTCTAGTTTTTTCACTGACTACAAAAAATTTTATATGTTAAAAATTAAATTTATCAACATTAAATACATAATTTTTAATTATTATTTGGAAAAAAATTTTATTGTCAACTTTACGATAAAAATGACTGGAACTATTTTCTTACACAACAACTTTTTACAGGATTAAAAAATTGTTTGTTCACACTGACATTACGGAAATTGTTGTTCTTTTGAAAATAACTTTGTTTGTCAAAACCAGAATTTGTAATTTTTAAAACATTGACGACATCAATTATTTCAATCAAGGCTGTTATTAAAACTAGGATATATAGCACATATTTTATCTCATCGTTGATTCATTGAAAAAAAAAACTACTTCTCTTCTAGTGGTTTTTAACATTAACTTCCTCGAAAGCTCTATAAATGAAATCAAAACAAAGCAGGTTGTAGGAATTCTAGTCCCTTCAATTAAGAAGATTGGCTTCGAGATCGCACTTGCAATTCAAGCAGTTCCCCCGGCACTCAAGGCACGCCTCGTGAATTCCAACCAGACGCCCGAGCTAATTCATCCGTCGTCCTTTATTTCAAGTGAAATATAAGAGGGAGGGATTTTATCCTCTCGTATCACACTTCGCACTCCGACTCTTATTTGATTTTAAATCGGCTTATTTATCCCCGAATCATCTATATTTTCTGTACTTCCACCTGTTGAGCCAGCAATGAATTTTATATAGAGTGTAAAGTCAATTCCAGTAGTTTTAAAAGTTTCCGACGTGGGCGGCCGGCTATCCCTTGACGTAAAACGCCCGGCGGTTTCTTCCAGCGTCATTCGCGTTGCAACTTTTTGAAGCTGCTCTAAATCATCGACTTAATCCTAAATACGTGCTCGTAATTTTTTATCCCCCTATAGTGGGCATAAATCCATTCGCTTTTTAAAAAATGACCTTTTTTCTTTTTATCATGATTTCAAATAATAAATAAAGTTTCTGTACTCACAGGTCAACGTAAATAGTAGTCAGTTTTCTGATAAATATCTTGGGCTAATGTTGTTTCTATCAGTTATTTATTATTCAGTTTAAAATTTCATGGTTCTGAAGTATTCATCTTGCTGTTATAAAATAAACAGCGTTTTTAATGTTTTGACTGTTTTATTCACAATCAACTAAATTGTAAAAAATGATTATCTTCACAACCAATGATGATCCTAATAAAATAACTTGTTGCTTATACACACCCACACATTAACGTATTTAAATAATTAAAAATAAACAATCAAGATAATGAAAAATCTACCAAGTGACAGTTTAATGCGACATAAAAGATAAATTCACTTCCCACCGATAAGAGAAAAGAAGATAAAGAATCGAAATTTGCCGGGTGCGATCGATCACCCGCAGACAAGAGAGAGAGAGCGCGTGGCGAAAATCAGTTGAATCGCAGGTAGTTTAACTACGGCGAGTAGTAAAGAGGAGAGGGCGAGAAGTGCAAGAGTCAAAAGGTTGCCCCTGGCAACGAACCGGGAGCGTTGAAGTAGGTCAATACCGAGTAAATCACGGGTGGTCCACCCCCGCCCCCTTATTGTCACGGGACATTTTTTCTTCCCTCTTATACTTTCTTTTTTTTTTTTCTCCTTCCGGAGTGAGCAGGGACTTAGACTGAATTGTTCCTTGATGAAGTATCAACTAAGTCCGGGGGTTACTTAGTGAATGGAAGGAAAATTAATTTCGCCAATTTATGGGGGGGGGGGGGGGAGTGGAGGGACAGAGCTTAGTATGAGTAATTAAATTTGTCTTGAAGGATTTCATAAAATTTTTTGAAAATTAGGGTTTTTAAAACACTGTAAAAAAGTACCTTTCTTTTTAAGTGTAAAATTTTAGTTTTAAAATTAACAATTCTTGCGCAACTTTGTTTCGTCAAACTTTTTCAAACTTTATCAACGCTGTTTAAAAATGTGCCACGTCCAAATCTCAAAACATCTTTTAAAGTTTCATGAGAAAAAAAAAAATCTTTTTTTAAAATCCGGTGCGTTGACCTGGAAAGAGAAGCGACGGCGAAAAATTGACCTGTTGCACGTCACCGCTCGCTTTTTTTTCTTTCATCTCCCGGCTCTTACGCCAAGTGATAATCCCAAATTAATGACTCCGTTTTAAAATTCAAAAGATATAATAAACGACGCCATATTCGACGAGGACCACGACGAGATGGTCGTGGTCAAGGACATCGAGATGTTCTCCATGTGCGAGCACCATCTGGTCCCGTTCTACGGCAAGGTCTCCATCGGCTACCTGCCCTGCAAGAAGATCATCGGTCTCAGCAAACTCGCTAGGTACGACTAATAATTATCATTAGTAAAGTATTGTAAATTAGGACGATTTTGGTCACTTTTTCAAAATAGTGACAAATAAATCCACATTAAAAAATTCAAAAAATTTTTATCTCTTTTTACAGAATGTGAGTTTTTAAATTTGGTTTCATTTGTTAGTTTACGATACTTTGGTTCGTAAAGAATGATTATTTGACAAAATTTTTTATCGGTTGCAGAATCGTGGAGATTTACAGCCGAAGAATGCAGGTCCAGGAACGTCTGACGAAGCAGATAGCCGAGGCTGTCACCAAAGCTGTGCAGCCAGCGGGAGTCGCTGTGGTCGTCGAGGGAGTGTGAGTAACATCTTCTTTTTTTTCGCTAAATATGACATTTTTATCGGCCTAGGGCGATAAATTCTAGTTTACCCCCTAGTTACATAAAATGAACTTTTCATTAATGAGTATGAAGTATGAGGCAAAAGTCTAGAGCGTAATCTCTTTAGTTAAAATAGTCTCTTTAACCTGAAATAGAAATCAGATTTAGTAGTTGATTGTAAAAATTTATATCAATTTAGATAAAAAACTCGAACCGTCACTTTATGAAACTTAAGATCAAACCGTTTAAAGAATATTTAAATCGCGCCAGATTGAAACGTAACAGGTCGCCCTTCAGAGTTTCACAGCTGTTTTGCTCTCTCGCGTAATCGCCAATAACCTCCTCGGATTTTTCCTCGACGATCTTTTTCACTTACGTTACAATTAAATTATTCTTTTTTTTTTGTTTCGTCGTCTTAGGCTGTGCGCTCTCGTTTCGCTCTCTCACCTTGTGCCAGTAAGTTACGCGAGAAAGATTTTTGCATTTACCTGCTACGCTAGATATCGATTTTCTTCCTTGACCACGGCTGAAGAGTCAAATTTTATGAAACTAAATTGACTGCGAGCAGAAAAAGAGAGAGAGAGAGAGAGAGGAAAAAATATTGTTCTATTTTTGGCGCGTAATTGATCTAGTGTTTTGTAACTGTCTCTATTTTTTTTTCATTATCCAACAAATTTCTCGTTCATTGGGTATTGTGCAAGCAGCGTGATGCAATTGATTGTTTGGTGCATAACAAAAATTTGTGGTGTTTTGAAGAAATTTTTTAAGCAGCTTTTGATGAGGGTATGCGGAAAAAATGAACGATGATGGCAAAAATTAAGTTATTCGGTATCACCGTTACGAGGATCCGCCAGTTTTTTTTTAGTTTACTGATAAAAAATTACAAATTATTTTGCGTAAGTAGGCCGTTTAAACTGAAGACAAAATAAACCGTTTATGAATTTTCATTCGTAGTTTCATGTGACGTACGTGATCGATTGTATAAGCAATTTTCAATTAGTAATCAATTAGTTTTAACTAACAAGTTGCATAAAGATGCAATTGTTCGTCGAAGTTAATATTATTTATCGATAATTCATAATGGTTATTTAAATCAATAAGTAACGGCTTGGTTATTTTAGACAGTTGATTGATGATAATTTTTTGAATCTTTTAACTCTGTATTTCAAGAATAAGAAAAAAAGTTATTTTAAGCAGAAACTAGTTTCGTAAAAAAATGTATTAACATAATCTCAGTTTCTGTTTTTCATTATAATTTGTTTTTCATATGTTGATTATCAAGTCTATAGTTTAACCGTTAGTTCGTTGATCCATTGAGAGAAAACAATTTTTTCAGAATTAATCAATGCAATTCGTAATGTTACACGATTATTTTAGTAGAACTACCATGTAAGTTATGAGCAATTACAATAAAAATTTTTGTTTCTTTGAAATTGCAGGCACATGTGCATGGTGATGCGTGGAGTCCAGAAGATAAACTCCAAGACAATAACGTCGACCATGTTGGGCGTTTTCCGCGACGACTCCAAGACTCGCGAGGAGTTCCTGAACCTGGTCCACAATAAGTAGAGGAGCTGCACCCGAGAGCCGCTCCTGTAAGACGCGTGAAAAACACTCGACTGGATTTGCCTTAATAAATTAATCGAACCTTGGCTGGCCAACGATACTGCCTGCGACTATATGATTTTACAACGATTTTTTTTTGCTACAGCCAAGGCGACCTGTGGTGAAAAATTTTATTTTTTTACATACGAAAGAAAAAAAAAAAAAAAAAAAAAAAAACACTATATATTTTTGTGAGGTTCATTTTTTTCGTGTGAGCGCACTAAATTTAGATGTAAGCGGAGCTATACAAATATTTTTGTAAAATCAAATTTATTATGAATCAAACAGCAAAAACAAAAAAAAAAAAGACGATGCAAGAGAACGATTTTTGTGTGTATCGTGTAAGTGGTTTTACTCCCGCAACCGCGCCTGCAGCCATGGGCGCGAGTTGCGAAAATTTTGCTCTGCGAATTTTCCCAGTCTCTCGGAGGATTTTTTTTTTTATATAAAATTTTATCAACCGTGAAAAAGAATTTTGGTCGAAACTATCGAAAAAGTGCGTCTGAGCTTTGGGAAAATTCGTTGACTCTACGTGTGGTCATGCATTGTTACATAAATACGTTATCTTTGGTGAAAAGTTCAAAGATGACGCGTTTGTGCTTCCACTTTGTAAGACTCACAACACGTCGTGTACTGTATTATGACGTGTACTTTTCAAATATTTTTTTTCGAAAAAATTTTTTTTTACTTATCTAAATGAATACCAGTGGCGATAAAAAAAAAACCGAAATTTTTCTAAATTCAGTACCTTTTGTTTCAAAGATAGAAATGAAAGGTACTCGTTAAATACCATTCTCGTTGAAAAAAATTATTACATAAATAAATAAATAAAAAATGTTAAGGTCAGAAGTTGCGGTGTTTCATGTTGAAAATTTGTTGTAACCAAAACAAAAAAGAGTCTGTTGTTAATGAATATTCGATATAAGCATCGTTCATGGCAAGATCTTGACGAAAAATATTACGTAAATTCTATATTAAAATTGAAAAAAAAAAAAAAAAAAAAAAAAAAAAAAAAAAAAAAAGTTTGGCGTTTGGTACTTAAGTGTACAATTTAATCTTGTTAAAATTAAATTTGAATTATTTTATCAAGATAAAAATTGAAAGTTTTATTGTTGGTAAAAATTACCATTATCATAACTGAAGTAAGAAAATTTTTTGATAACGTGCGGCCTTCCCCCAAATTTCATGCAAGAAAAAAAAGAAAAAAAAAAGAAATTTCTTTTTCTTTTTTTTTTTTTGCAGCAATCTCACTCTGCAGAAGGCCACACTTTATCGATTCTTTTTTCTTCTCAATGCGCCTCCGCAAAATAGCATTCCATTTAGTATCAATAAAAAAAGCAGCGCATTGCATAACAAACGTAGTAGTGAAAAAATAGAAAAAAAAAAGAAGAGCTATGAAGAGTAAGAAGGAGAAAAAGAAAAAGTCGCGTAGCTTGTGTATTTTCTTTGTAAACGAACATTTAAAAATGTGCGGCTGAACGCGCAGTAATACAGCCCTTACTGTGCCTTGCCAATAACGATAATAATGTTAACTTATATTATACATGTGTGATTGTATTTGTGCAATCAATGGTCCAATGAGTTGAAGTGCGGAGCGTTATTTCTAAAACGCGTTAAACGCTCGGAGGTAATTTTAAGAAATCTTATTTTCTTTGGCATATATATGATTTTTTTCGTTAACGATCAAAAGTATGAAAAAGTATGAAAAAAGCAATCAATTAATAAATTTTTTTTTCCGGTAACTTGTACAATTACGTAATGATTTACATTTCGTTATGAAAAATGAGAGTATTTCAATGTCAAGTTTGATTGTCAACTTTGTTTTGTCATGAAACTGCAGAAAAATTAAAATATTTATGATATGTCTTTTGGATGATCAATATTTAGTTAATCTTGTAATAGACCTAATTAACGATTTTTGTGCTGCTTTTCTTACAATGGGTTTTAATATGTTTCGCTTAACACTTAAACATGTAAACTAAACATAGTTTAAATTATGTATCCCGTTTCTTTTGAAACTACGATATCATTTTAACTACAGTAGTTTATTCTCTAACGAATGTAAATAGCCAAATGGACAACTTATATGCATTTTTGTTCAGTAGATGTTGTTTTTTCTTTATAGTGTTCTTAGATTTGTTAATGCACGTCGTTTCGGCCTCGTTCTGTCTTCTTCTGATAAGAATTAACAAGAATTCTGTAAAGAAGAAGACAGTGGGCTGACTTACGACTGCATGATTATTCTGCCATTAATTTAATAAACATATTTATATTTCTTGATTATTTTTAACATTATTATACCCGACTGCGAGACTCGTTAACAATGTGATGGTAAAGCCTTTTTTTCCAGAGCTGTAAAAAAATGAAAAATCCCTGGAGATTTGACATTTTCATTTTTCGCAAGTTTGTAACAACAATCCAATGTTAAAAATATTTTTTTGAATATTATATAAAATTTTATTATATTTTGAAAAAAAAGCATTGAACGAGTTTTTATTTAATTACCAAAACATGTTTGATATTTTATTTGATTGTACGGAAAAGTTTTAAGCCAAATCGGACAAGGTTTTCATTTAATTTTCGAAACATATTAGATAATTGATTGAAATAAACACAAATTTTGGGTCGAATCGGACAAGTTTTGGTGAAATTTGAACTAACACATGTTGTTGTTGTTATGTTTGCTTCCTCTTCCGCAGCCTCCACCGCCGCAGACGTTGGTCTTCTTGGTTCCCTGGCTTTGGTTATCTAAACAAAAAAAATTTTCGTCATTAAGAAGTTTACAATGTAATTTCAGGATAAATATGAAAAAAAAAAAAAAAATTTTGGATACTTCGAATTATACCTTCAGTTATAATAAGAATAAGTATTTCGGACTCCTAAAATATAAGCATTTCATGCAGTGGAGTAAAATTAGAAAAAAATTTTGCTTGCGCTTATAAGCTCGAAAATAAAAATTTTTACATATAAGAAAATTTATTTACATTCAATAGACACGTCATTTTGGCAACTTTTTAGCATTTATGAAAATAATGTTGATATTTATTAAAATCTTCAATTTTTAATATAACTTTTTTAAGTTTGAAGAGATAAAAGTTAAAAATTACCAATCCGGTAAAAATAAATAAAACATAAAAATTCCAAGAATTATAAAAAAAATATTGTTTATCTTTGTAAGAAGCGCTGTAATCATAGAAATATGAATGATGCCTATAGAGAATGTCCTTAAAAATAAATCTAATTCAGCTATAAGATATTAGGCGAGTGATACTAATCAACCATTTTAATTTTGATATTTAGAATATTTATAAAAAAAAAAATAAAATAAAATAAATCCCTACCACAACCAGTCTGGATCCCGAAGTTTTCAGCGTCCTTTTGGTGCAGCAGAAGCAGCATGTTGTTGTCCTTGTTCTTCTTGGACCGACGCTCCCCGTGAGCGCTCGCAGGGCAAGGGTTCTTGGCGCTCGCGCCTCGCCCGTTGCCCCCGTTGTAGGAATTGTTTCCTCCACATGTAGCACCTCCGGACGGACTCTGCGGCTTACTTTGACCGCCTCCTCCGCATCCGCCGTTGCTCTTTACTGGCTCACTGCAGAATTTTAAAAATAAAGTTTGGTCAACTAATCAAATAAATAGAAATAAAAAAAATCCAATGAAATTGTGCAGGTTTTGACAGAATTTAAATTTTTATAGCTAATTTAAAAAATTTTTTTATTTCGTTTGTGCAAGTTTATAATTCTTCATTTAAATCTTCATTATCTGTTTGATGTTCTCAAAAGTTTTTAAGTAACTGAACAATTTTAATTTTAATTTCTTACAGGTAAGTTTGAATTATTATAAAATCGTTAAGCATGACTTTACGATGTAATTCACGCATTTAATTAATAGCCCTTCAGACTCCATTCAACAGACATAGGCTTAAAAAACTTTGTATAGAAAAAACTGTTAAAATTTTTTCTTATCTAAAAAGTGCTTTTTATATCATTCTTAGAATTTTCAAAGAATGGCACGAAATCAATATTTTTTAATTGTTTACAAGCTCGGGAGTTAACGTAGAAAAATGTTGCCAAAAAAACTTTTAAAATAAGCGTAGTTGTTGAATTAACTCATAAAAATAAAAAAAAAAACTCGGAACTATGAAAAATAATAATTCCAACGAAACGTTTAAACTAAATCATGTATACGTACATATCAGATGGACAGGGTGGGCAGCAGGTAGGCATGGGAGTGCACCTGAGGACCTTGAGGGCCTCGACGTTGAGCGAGGATACGCCCTTGAGCAGCGCCCGCTGTATGGCGTTCTCGTACTCGGCGCGTTCCTTGACGATCCTCTGGTTCTCCTTCCTGAGCTCGAGGACCTCGTTCTCCAGCTCGGCGCAGCACGCCACGAGGTCATCCTGTTGCTCCCTCAGGGTCGCTATCTCCGGGGACATGTTCGTCTGGGACTGTCCGCACTTGGTGCGGGTGTCGCTGCGAGACTTCATGCACTGCTCCATAATGGGTCCGAGCTGGACGCTGCGGGCCTGGGACGGGACCTTGCCCAGAGCTTGCCCTCCTTTGCCACCCAGAGTATCCGCGAGGGACTTCTGGGCGAGGTTCTTGGCTTGCTCGGCACCCTTGAGCTGTTCCATGAGGATCTGAGAGTCCCTTCGTAACTCGGCTACCGTCGCGATCTTTGACTCTATCTCCTTGTGCAGGCCTAGGATGTCGCGACGAGCCCACTCGATCTTGCCCTCGACCCCGCCCATCCACTTCCTCATGCGGCCCATCAGCTCCACCAAGAAGAGCTTTTTTAAGGATGATGATGTTTTCAGAAATTATAATTTTTTTAATTTGTAAAAAAATAGATGATTAAACAAATTTTTTTCAAACATCTTTTTATTTAAAAATGTAAAAAAAAAAAAAAAAACAAAAAAAAACAAAACGTTGAGTCGTTGAAAATTAGATTGGTACTGAAGGTTCCACCTTATTATTAATCTTAAGTTCTTATTTTACATTTTTAAATAAAAGGGTTTTTAAAAAGATTAAGGTTCATTTACGACTAACTTCCTATAGGTCCATTCACTCGGTCAGACAGATAAACTCACACAGTAAGTTAAAAAGAAGGGTATGAAAAAAAATTTTTAAGATTGAGATTCGTGTTCCTCATCATTAAGTGCCATGGATAAATAAATAAATAAAATTGTTTGTTTTTAACAGTAATTATGCCAAGGAAAAAAAAAAGAATAAAAGACTGATTTAATTGTAACTTAATAACAAAAAACTAGAAATTTGAAGTAATGAAATGACAAAATGACTAAACTTTTGCTATCTCCGGATCATTGATTATAAATAAAAAAATTATTGGATGATATATGTGAAAGTTCCTGATTCAAGATAAACCTTTTTTTTTTCATTAAAATCAGCTCATCTTCAAATAGAAACATAAAAAAATTTATTTAAAAAGGGGTAAAGTTTGAATCAGGTTCTTTGAGAGGTCCAATTACTGACAAAATAACAAAATTCAGTTTAAGAAGACAAACATCTTTATTCAACGATTCACCTCACAAGACATTCGACAATCGATAAAGACTTAAAAGTAAAAAAAACACTCCAATTACTAAGAATAAACAGTAATTGGACCCCTAAAAAAAGAGCCTTATTAGTCATGCTTCTTGGATCTACGACCGAACGAGGATCCACCGCGGTGCGCGAGCGAGTGAGCTCTGGCCGAGCCGATCTTGACCGCGAGCAGCTCGACTCGCGGGTCAAGTCCGCTCTCATCCTCGTCATCTACCTTCATCTCGTGCTCCAGGTTCTCTCCCAGGGACGCCAGAGCCTTCCCGGCCTCCTCCAGGTTTGTCAGCGCGCATTCGAACATCTCGTCGACCCGAGGATCGCTGCAATAACAAGTAACATACTTACTGCTTGGTTTGTAATTTATTAATTATTACATAATAAAATTTATTTTCATTAAAAAATCTTGAGACAAAAATTTTATTTCTAAGTTTTTAACTAAACTTTGAATAATTTTATTTTTCACCAATTAATTTGATTTTTATAAATATTTAATTTATCATACCCAGTGGATTTGAGTGGTTCGCTATCTTCGGTAAGGGCCACGACGGACTTGCTGGGAGCAGCGCTGATCGTGCTCTTCGCAGCCATGGTGCGCGTGGTCTTGGTGTCCGGATCACCTTCTTCTTCGTTATCATTTTGAACATTTTGACCATTTTGATCGTTTTCCGCGGTCTCTTGGGGTTCGTCACCACCGCCGCTCAGACGCTTCTTGCCCGCGGAAAAACTGATTTTTTTAAAAATAAATTTTGATGATTACAAGTGGTTCGTATATAAAAAGTTGTATAGTTACTACCGCATTCGGTTCTTTTTGGATGATTTCCTACGCTCTTTTCGACGCTTGGATAAATCCGTCGCCGCTGCTTGCGAATCGGAACCATCGCTGCCCACATCTGAATTATAAAGTAAAATAGTTTTGTTGAATCAAGTTAAGTCAGAGACGCTTACGATTTTAACCTTTTGCTGTGCTAGGTCCATCTTGGAACAGGCTCATATTTTTTTGTTTTATTTTTAAATTGTTAACCAAACTTTATGAAATTTAAGACACTATTGTTTATACTAATGCTAAAAATAACTAAATTACTCTGCAGTTTTAACGGTCATTTTAATTTTGAAATTGTGAAATCACTTGTCAATTTTGAAAATAGTATGTTCCCATGTTAGTTACTTTCAACAAAACTGTCAACATGAAAGCTGTATGAAATTAGTGAAAAAGGAACGAAAATAATTTGGCAATTGTTTTTTCAACAGAATACTTTGATTTTCAAAGAATTCTCAATTTTATTTATTATGATCATGATTCAATGAAAAAAACATTTTTACTTAAAATTAAATTATACTTAAATTTATATTATAGCTCAGGTAAAAATATAATTTAGTTCTTATCACAATAAAACTTAACATTTAATTACTTAAGCTTATATAAATTATTTACATTGTTTTATTTTTATTTATTTTTCAGAGATCAGAGGGAAAAAATTCCCATTCTGAAAGTACTTAGATCTTACTTTTACTAACAATTCAAAACATTTTGTAGAAAAAATAATTATTCATCATTTTTTGATGCTTTGAAAATATTTTTGGTCGGTATATGGTTTGAGAATAAAAGCCAAAAATTAAAGAATTATTTTCATTCGTTTTTTAAGTTAAAAAAAATTTCAAATTTATGTCTTCTTGGGAGGAGGCCTAAACACTCCTACGACTACCGCATGATCTCTTTCATAAGGCTCCAAAGTTATTTGTTCTTGTGGTTTCAGCTTATCCGCGACAAGTTTTTTCACTTCTGCAGCAAAAACTGCTTCGGGTTGGGCCGTGGAATCTATGCAACTGGCCTAATGAAATTTTCAAGTTAGTATCTGCTTGTGCATTTTATTTTATTTTATTTTTTATAACGATAAATTTTTTTAAATAAGAGAAAATTTACCTTTATTGAGATAACAAAGTGGCCACTGTTTTTCAAAAAGTACTGTGCATTAAGCCCAACAATTCTCGCTTGATCAGGTTGAGCGACATCAGCAAAAATTGTGTCGACCATACCAACTAACATTCTGTACTTATGAGGATGTCTCGCATCTTCAATTATAGGGATGATATTTGTTCGTTTTTTGGCAACATTTATTAAATCTCTTCCTGATCTGTGCGAGAATTCGACTGCATATACAAGACCTTCCTATAATATTAAAACAAATTTTTCTTGTTAGGAGTATTCAAATAAATTAAATCGCAAAGTTTAAAATATAAAGTGCTTTTCGTTAGGAGTAAACTATGAACAATCAAAAATTTACCAAAAAAAAAAGGATAAGCAGTTAATTTTGCAGTACTTCGACACCAAGCAGACAAAATACATCAGCTTGGCTCTAATGCCTGCTTATAACAATATAGATATCAGCATTCATCTAAACATATGCAGAATGAAAATGAATGCTTACCGGCCCAACTATGTCTGCAACATGTGAAACAGTAGTGCCTGAGGCTGCACCGAGATACAAAACTTTACTTCCTGGAGGCATGTAAATTTGATCAACACCACCAAGAATAGCAGCTGCAAGCTTTGATCTGAAGGGGTTCCAAACTCTGTACTCAATTTTTTCTCCATTTGTCCCCTGTAAAAAAATTTTATTGGAATATGAAAAAGATAGTTTTCTATCAAATATTATAAACTAATACAATTTATTTATATTAGTCTTTGAGTGTAGTAGTAAATTTCATTTATAAAACAAACAGTTTTTACAAAAACACTTTTACTTCAAGTTTATATAGCATAACTGTTACACTGAGAGGAACATAACTGTTCATTCCAGATCTCTTGTATGCTTATTAATTCTGCAATATAGAAAAAATAATACTCACATCAACGCTTATTCTCTTTTCTCCATAAACTTCAGATCCGGGTACAAGGTTAAGGGTAACAAGAGCATCTTCTTTTCCTCTGGCAATAAATACTCCCTCATGACGATGAGGCTCAATGACAACAGTTTTTCCTCCCTTGAAGCCTCCACCTCCTCCTCCTCGTCCACCTCTGCCACCACCTCCACGGCCACCCCCACGACCTCGGGGTGTGCCGCCACCGCCTCCACGGCCACCAAAGCCACCTCGGCCACCACCGCCACCGCGGCCTCCACCAAAGCCTCCTCTTCCACCACCTCCTCCACGGCCACCTCCGAAACCTCCTCTGCCACCGCCGCCGCTGCCTCCTCTAAATCCCCCGCCACCACCACGAGGTGAAAAACCTGATGAAAAAAGTTAATAACGTTAACATAATGAAAATAAGAACTAAACCAGGACTCAGGTATAGTCCATTTTGCATTAAAAAGTTTATATTTCGTACTTTATGAAGACAGTAATACTTAAACAATTGATAGAAAATTAAAGTTTATATTTTTATAAAATTTACCTGGTTTACCCATATTGAGTCACTTTCCTAGAGTAAAATAAATAAATTGAAAAATTAGATCTGCACAAAACACCACGTGCTACTAACACGCCGGCTGAGGCGAGACTGACAAATCGGAGCAGCATACACCTCGATATATCGATTCTATTCGTTTAAAAATCAGTTTTTTTTTTTTTCAAATGAAATTTTTTTAATGAGATTAGTATTAAAAACTCATTTGAAAATCATTTTATTCAAGTCTTAAATTTTGGAAATTATTTTTTCAACGAATTAAATTTCCATGTAGAGAGAAATGATTTTTTATTTATTTTCCGTTCACAAGTGATCGAATCTCGAATTTCCAGTAAACCTATAAAACACTGGTTGCACTTCTGCACTTTGCAGAAGCCGGCGTGTGATCATCACCGCCAGTAGAAAATATAAAACGTTCAAAGATTACTGGAACTTGGATGTGCAAACAACTGAATGTATTATTTATTTATTTGCCGGCAAATAAAAAATAAATTTTAAAACAGTGTCGTTTCAATTAATTACGACACTTGTTAATACTAATGCTTTAAAATGAAGTAGGTGTTGTAAAACTACCATTACTCTCCTTTTAAATAATCTAAATTCAAATTTAAATTTTTTGTTTTGTTAGGTTAAAATTTTGTGTTTATTCAATATTTTGTACTTTGAATTTTATAAAAAATGTTAACAATGAGTTCACAATTCAATGTCTAAATATTTTTGAGGAATTGAAATTAAATTATTCTCTATTTTTTTTTGGTTCAACAATTTAAATTTTCTTTTTATTCAAAAAAACAAATATGATAAGATATAAAGATTCAAAATTAAGTCTAGAGTAGTTTCTAAAAAATATATGAGTAGTGAAAATGACAAAGTAGCTTTAAAAGTTTTTTATGATAGCAAAATGCTTTTGTGTATCCGTTTTTTCTTAATTAATTCTTTTTTTTAACACTTGTAATTGAGGAATATTTCAATGTAATTTTTTGTTCTAGGATATCTGTGGATGGTTTATTAGTTTACTTTCCCTATGACTATATTTATCCTGAACAATATGCGTACATGCTGGATCTCAAGAGAGGACTTGATGCTAAGGTTCATTCAAATATATATTTATAAAACCTCAATTTTTTGTTTTTATTAATCTGTTAATTGCAAAATTATTTTAGGGTCATTGTCTTTTGGAGATGCCTTCAGGTACTGGGAAAACCATAACATTGTTGTCACTCATTGTTGCATATATGTTAGAATATCCTCTTCAAGTGACAAAATTGATTTATTGTTCTCGTACTATACCTGAAATAGAGAAAGTTGTTGAAGAATTAAAAAAGTTGATAGAATATTATGAAAAAGAAACTAAAAAAGTACCAAATATTACTGGTCTTGTACTTTCTTCAAGAAAAAACATGTGCATTCATCCAGAGGTAGACTAAAATTAATTCAGTAAATTTTATGTAAATTAATATGCATATCAGTTAGGTAAAAACTGTTTTTTATTCTGTTAGGTCAGTAAAGAAAGAGAAGGAAAAATTGTTGATGCTCGGTGTCATGCTCTAACAGCTGGTTATGTACGGGAAAGACACAATATTGATGATTCAGTTCCAGTGTGTGGGTACTATGAAACCTTTGACATTGAAGGTCGAGAACTCATGATGCCTCCTGGAATTTATTCCATTGATGATTTAAAAGATTTTGGAAGAGATAGAAATTGGTGCCCTTATTTTCTTGCACGTTTTACTGTAAGATTATCTCTCAATTTTTCAGTACACCTTTGTCCATAGTTTAAATTTTTGTTTAATTTTAAAAAAGTTTTAAAATAAATTTTTATTTTAGATTTTACATGCACAAATTGTAGTATACAGTTACCATTACTTACTTGATCCTAAAATTGCTGATGCAGTCTCAAAAGAGCTAGCCAAAAGTTCTGTTGTTGTTTTTGATGAGGCTCACAATATTGGTAACTTTATGGTGCATTAAGTATTGATAAACATTTGAATTGTTCAATAAAAAATTTTTTTTTTTTTTACAGACAACGTTTGTATAGATTCAATGAGCGTAAAGGTAAATCGTAGGATAGTAGAGAAAAGTTCTGCAAATTTGGCTCATCTTGAAAAAACTGTTGAAGAGTAAGCTCAAATTGATTTTTTCATTCACTAGAATACTTATCCTCAACAAAATTTTGTTTTTAAATAAAATTTTTTTTTGTATTGATTAGCATGAGAGCATCCAATACTGATAAATTAAGAGACGAGTACCAGAAACTGGTGGAGGGCTTAAAAGACGCCCAAGCTGCTCGAGACACGGACGTAGTTTTGGCCAATCCGATTTTACCCGACGAAGTATTGGAAGGTATCGTCTCTCAACTAACACTCTTCTGAAATGAAAAAACTGAATTTGTATAAAAACAGTATAATTTTTTCAGAGGTGGTACCCGGCAACATTCGCAAGGCAGAGCACTTCGTGAGCTTTCTGAAGCGTTTCGTCGAGTACCTCAAGATGCGTCTCAGAATACAGCACGTCGTCCAAGAATCCCCGGTGACTTTTCTTCGCGACATACAGACTAAAATCTGCATCGAACGCAAGCCCCTGCGGTTCTGTGCGGAGCGACTGGCCTCGCTTCTGCGGACCATGGAGATATCGAATCTCACGGAGTTCTCTCCCCTCGTTCTCATAACTCACCTGGCCACCCTCATAGCTACCTACACCAAAGGATTTACCATAATCATAGAGCCCTTCGACGACAAGGCTCCCACCGTTCACAACCCCATACTGTACTTTTCGTGCATGGACTCGTCGATAGCCATGAAGCCAATTTTCGAAAGATTCCAATCCGTGGTCATAACGTCCGGTACCCTTTCTCCACTGGACATGTACCCGAAGATCCTGAACTTTCACCCGGTCATCATGTCTTCGTTCACCATGACCCTAGCTAGGCCTTGCCTACTTCCAATGGTACTTTTATTTGCTTTAGTTATTACATGATGTTTTTTTTTCCTTTTCTATATGTATCGTTCTATCAACAGATAGTGTCCAAGGGTAACGACCAAGTCGCGATTTCGTCGAAGTACGAGACCCGTGAAGACGTTGCTGTGATAAGAAATTACGGTCAGTTGTTGGTGGAGTTCGCCGCCAATGTTCCTGACGGTATCGTTTGTTTCTTCACCTCGTACTTGTACATGGAATCAGTTGTCGCCGCGTGGTACGTTTACATTTTACTGCTCTTTGTGAACGTTTTTCAAGTAATATTGATTCAAAATTTTTTTCACCAGGTACGACCAGGGTATCCTGGATCAAATCCAGAAGTACAAGTTGATATTCATAGAAACGCAAGACGCGGCTGAGACTAGCTTGGCTTTGTACTACTATAACAAAGCTTGCGACAATGGACGAGGTGCCGTGCTTTTGTCCGTAGCCAGGGGAAAAGTATCGGAAGGAGTTGATTTCGATCATCACCTGGGAAGGGCCGTACTCATGTTCGGCATACCCTACGTATACACACAATCTAGAATTTTAAAAGCTCGACTCGAGTACCTGCGAGATCAATTTCAGGTAAATATAAAATTTAATTAATTTTTTTTTTTTTTTTTTACAATAGAATACCTAATTGGTTGTGTTTTTTTCAGATCAAAGAAAACGACTTCTTGACCTTCGACGCATTGAGGCACGCTGCTCAGTGCGTGGGTCGTGCTATCAGAGGAAAAACCGATTACGGTATTATGGTTTTCGCTGACAAGGTAACTAATTTTTTTAAATAGATTTAAATATAGTTTTTAAATAAATTTACTGTCTTTTTTCTGATTAGAGGTTTTCTCGATCTGATAAAAGAAGTAAATTACCAAAATGGATTCAAGAGTATCTCACCGATGGCCTCATCAATCTGTCCACTGAAGAAGCTGTTCAAGTATGTGATTTATTTGTCTGTAAAAGAGACATTTTTCAAAAACTAAAACGATTTTTTTAATTTTAGATTTGTAAAAGATGGTTACGTCAAATGGCACAACCGTTTTCACGAGAAGATCAACTAGGTCTGTCACTACTGACACTCGAGCAATTGCAAAATAAAGAACAGAAGAAAATTGAAGAGCAGGCTCAACAAAAATAATCGTGTACCAGCATGCTGTTACACGTTACACAGTATTTTATAGTTTGAATTTTTTGTGACTGCTGACTTAGTGATAAAGAAGTTTTTAAACTATGATCCTGTAAAAGAGCAGGGTAAAATTAATAAAAAAGGATGAAATGCGTTGAAAAAGTTTAATAACAAATTACGGCAGCGAAACATATTAACATTAACAGTGTAAAAAATACGATTTCATCTATAATACAATTATATAAATATTATATATATTATATATTAATTTTAATATCACCAGCGCACGAGGATTAAATCACCTTCATCAATGAGGTAATAATTTAAATCTTGTAGTGGCTTGTCCAACGGTATTTCATCTTCAGAAACCTGTACAATAATAATTTATAATTTAATTAAAAAAAAAAAGAATTTTTTTTAAATAGTATTTTTTATTAACTAATAGTTTAAGCATCAGTCGTATACTTACACGAGGTCGAACGAAAGAGAGCGTCGGAATTTTTGCGTTAATCCTAAACAGTCTTGAGACAATACCCAACAACTTCTGTACATCCATATTTTTTAGAATTTTTTTCTTTATACTTTTGATATTTGGATCATCTGGACAGACGAATTCAACAGTTATGACGTTTGATGACAACTGCGTATTTTTTTTAGACAGCTCGGAAGTGTCCGGCACTCCAAACTCTAAAAAAATGTAATAACAGTGATAATAAGTACCCAAAGCTCAAAAAGATTTGTAAGTCAGTAAAAACTCATTTCGCTTACTGTTTGCTAAAGCAGGAAATCGAGGATGATTAGTGATGAACTCTTTTCTCTTCAAGGGATCATTTTCGCAGGCTCTCCAGGAAGAAGCGAACATTTTTAAATAATCGTACTCTGCTCCTCGCCTCTCTGATCGCAAGATTTCCGTTCCGTTCAATAGTTTTAATGATGATATTCTAGCAACAGCCAGTTGTACTCCTGTCTGAATACTTTGTTCTCTTAAAACAGGATTGTCACGAAACCTCAGATCTTCGAGTCCTTTTAGTTTCTCCAACTCACTGATAGATCTCCACTAAAAAAAAAAAAAAAAAAAAAAAAAAATTAATTTTGTGCACGTGTTAAACGATACAGTTTAAATAATTCGTAATATTTTTATAACAAACTCACGTCGCTTATACTATTTTCAGATATGTGCAGTTGAATTAAGGCGGGAAAAAGATCAGTTTTGTCAGTTGGTTCATCAGTCGGAAATCTTATTGTGTCAATCTTATTACAATTTAAATTGAGAGATTTCAAACTGTAAAATAAAAAAAAAAAAAAAAAAAAAAAAATTAGTTTTATCAAAAGTAACAAAGCTTCATTTTTAACTATCATACAGATTTTAATAGGTAAAAAGAAATATTATTTATACTAACCAAGGAATTTTTCCCAGTTTTAAAATCTCATCCCAACTAGAAATCATATTATTTTCTAATGATATTTCAGTCAGTTTCATAATATTTGAATTTTCATCTATGTTACTTATTGTTTCAATAATATTGTAAGGTGCGTTCAATTTTTGAATGAAAGGAAAAGCTTCAAGGCATTTTGTGACAGCAATCCAATCATACTTCATCCTTCCCATTGTTATGTGTCTTAAATTTACGAAAGCAGATGCGTGCATGTCCATTTTATCATCAACAGGTAAATCATTGCCACTGAAAAAATATTTTACGGTTAACTTTTGTAATAAGTTTATAAACATTTCTTACTTAGTAATAATTTTTACTTACCTAACACTCAACTGTGTTAAAACTGGCAACTGAATACATATTTCAGCTATAATTTTCCAAGTGGTAATTAAATTTGCTGACAAGTCCAATTCCTCAACTCTTGGACAAAGAGTGGCTAATTCACCAGGTAAGCCTGCATTACTTATACATTGACCTTGCACACAAATTATTTGGAGTTCTTCAAAAATACTCTGTTTTTTGTTGACTTTAGAAAAACCCACCATTTCTACAAAAGGTGCATTTAGAGATTTTTGTACACTTGCAATAGTTTCTCTGTCAATGCCAGCTAGTTCATCATCTATAAAACCATAACGAACCTTGATTGCTTCAGGGCATGATATGCCAAAATTAGCTTTTGTAAGCCGAATAAAAGATCCCGACGAAGGATGCCTGTAAGTAATTAATTCAGATTATTTTATTCTCTAGCAATTTTTTTCAGTGAAAATTTTTAAAATAAATTAAATATTTACCACGTTTCATAGTATTTGACTCCTTCATATGTACCATTGTGCTTTCCTCTGGTTGGGTCATCCCAGTCAATTCCTAACCATTGTCCTTTTGTATTTCCTACAGCCCCCACATATTTTACAGTGCCTACATGACCTTCACAGTCAATGCGGCAGCCAATAAGGTTTCTATCTTCTATCATTCTGTTAAATAAAAACAAAATTATGAATTAATTTAAAAAAATACTTCAACATTTGTTCATTCCCATACTATCAAATATTTTAACTGTACAATTTATAAAATATTTTTTATTTAATTTCTTTTTAATTGAGTTACTAATGTTTATATTATCAATTAATAATAAATTATCAAAGTTTTTTAATAAAAAAATATATTTTAAAAAACGACAAAATGGAGTAAAAATGTACTAAGCTTTGTAAAAACAATAATAAAAAAAAAAAAATTTCACCAGAATCGTAAAAAATATAAATAATAGAAACTTGAGGATTTTATTGAGCTCCTGATCAAATAATTATATATAATAAACAAATCGGATCGGTAACTTAACCTTACACTAAAACAGTCTAAAGTGGTTATAATTAACAGAAAAAAACCGTAAATAAAAATAAAAGTTACAAAATAATTAATAACTATGTACTTACGCAGTGAACAAATTTTTTTTTGTATAAAAAAGTTTCTAACCAGATTAAAAGTCATAAATGGTAATGATTTGAGAGAATAAAGATTGCACCACCACCGTCCGACATCATTGTCGAAGTCGGCACTGTCGTTTTCTGCTATTCCATCTGTGTTCGAAGAATCACGGCAGGTGAAAAATTGAAAACGCCGATTCGAAATTAGAGGATTAAGAAATAAATTGTATAATATAAATATCAACTTTTTATTAAGAAATAAATTGTATAATATAAATATCAACTTTTTATTTAGAAAATTAGTCCTTTATTATACAAAAAATGTACTTATATATTTATTTTTACACTTATTTAAAGTTTGTTTTTTAAACAAACTGTATGGTACACATAGAAGAGATGACAGATATTACAATTTATTCACATTATGTACAAATTTGAATTAATTTACATAGGATCAATGGCAGTCCTTTGATAAAAGTGTGGCGCAAGCTCCACCAACCATTCTGGTTTGATCACAGTCAGTTCTCTCATGTAGGTTTTATTAGTTTGTAAAATTTCACCAAACAGTACCCTGGAAACGAAAAATTTTTCCAGTCATGAAAAATGTTATTTAAAAAAATAATGTTAATTAATTTATTGTTTTCACCATTGGGGTTGCTCTATGGTGTAAAGACAACTGTTTGGATGAATGGACAAATCTTTGTTGCCTCTCACTGTCTTGTAAATTCCATTGAAGTGCAAGTAAGCTGCGTGCGGGAACAGCCCAGTCGTTATACACTTTAAAAGTAACTCTATATTACCTAAAAAAGAAATTTTTATTAGAGTTACAAGCACGTTGATCAACCTCCCGGAGAAAAAGTAAACACGAACCTGAACAGCTCGACAAGGGAATATGTAGTTTCTTTATCAACTTTCGCATCTGAGTACGAATTTCTGTAGCCCTCTTGATGGCCTTGAAGTTTATGAAGTACTTTTGACACCAGCTGTGTGTCTTGAACTTTTCGTAGCTTGTGTAAATGTTTAGCAGCGTTATAAGGTCCCCCTCTTCGACTTCGAAGTTGCGGTGGGCCACACGAGCTTTTATCGACGCCTGTCCGCTGGTCGGTCGCACGAATACGTTTTGTACCTGGAGCATAGCCAGTATGGTCGTTATCTCCTCGGAACATCCCATTTGACCTGAAAGTTAAATAATTGCAAATCTTAATTACAAATAAAAACTAGAAAGTGCAGGATACTAGTACATAAAAATTAACATTAAATTCTTTCAGAATTAGTCTTTTAATATCAAGTTGAAATAGTTAACTGAACTTGCAAGTACAAAATACATCAAAATAAGCAGTTTTGAAAATTTAAGCTCTTTAAGATAACCCAACTGTCCGATTTGAGTGAATCGATGATTTTAGTGGATTACATTAAAAATGTTATTTTTAAATAGTGCAAAATGGTTTGGTTAAATCTATTATTGTGAATATTTTTATCATATTTTGATTTCAAATACTGTATTTTTATTTTTACGAAACCGAACATCTCTAAAAATTTTAATAAATAAAATAAATCATAATTCTTGAAATTTTTAAGTGTAGATGTCTGACCGGAAGCAATGAGACACTTGGCGAACACCGGGTCCAGCGGGATCTCGGCCATGGTCATCCCCAGAGGACTCGTCAGTTCTCCGTTGTTGTCAACGGCACCAAGGGCGTAAAGCAACTCTACAGCCGACAGCAAACTTTTGCTAGGCGGCGACGAGGGAAAATTGAACCTGAGAACGTTGTCGATGCCCAGAGCTTTCAGCTGAAGTACCGCCGGCGCGAGATCCGAACGCTGCATCTCTGGCGGAGTTGCCGTAATCAGGTTGCTGTAGGCATTTTCCGTGTACAGTCTGAAAAAATATCACAGAAGAGTAAGAATTTTGAGATTTAAAAAAAATTACAATTAGAAGGTTAAAACGTTCGAAAAAATTTTTAGGAATCATTGCAATTGCAAGATACAATTTTTGATACGTTCAAAACGAAAATTATAAAAAAATAAATGCTATTTATACCTGTAAGCTTTACCCGATCGCACTCGACCGGCTCGACCTGCTCTTTGATCGGCCGACGCTTTGGAAACAGGCGCCACGATAAGACTGTTTGTTTGTGTTTCTACGTCAAACCAAGGCAGTTTGACAAATCCACAGTCGATTACTGAAAAATTAAAATTTTTTATCACTAATAAAGCTCTTGGGTAATGAACTTATTTATTTCTTATTATAATCTTACCGTAAGTTATGTTTGATATAGTGATGGACGTTTCCGCGATATTCGTGGCTACGACGATTTTTCGACTGTCGTTCGGGGTTCTTCTGAATACCTTGAGCTGCTCTCCACTCGGCAATGATCCATACATGGGCAGAGGCATCAGTTTCACTGGTAAATACAAAAAGTCAAATTTTGAATCCATGAAGCGTTCATTGAAATTCAAAACAATTTTTAATGAGTGTGAATCATTCTTTGTTCTCGTTTAAAATCGACTCTACAGCAATGAAAACAAAATTCAAAATAGATTGAAAAAAAAAACAAGGCAGCTACGAAAACATAAATAAAGCATGACTCATCAATTATAAAATGGTAATTCATGAAAAAGTTACGTGACTCAATTTTCATTTTATCTATAATTAGATGATGCAACATGCGCGAATTAAAACTATAGGCAAGATCACGAAGATTTGAAAAAATGGACACTAAATTTTATAAAAATATTAACTAATTTTAGTTTTTAGTTTCATAAAAATGAATTTTTCCTCTAATTTTTCTTCGAATGATTTTATAAAAAAAATAATTTTAGTAAAGTTGTCATATATATTATATATTTATAATTTTGCAATTCTATGAAAATCGTTCTCATTTGAGAGATGATAAGATTCTTACGTTTTCCCTCCTTCAGGACTCTGGCGTGCTCGTTCAGGAGAGACACGGCCCGGTCGACCTCCTCCATGCCGGTGAGGAAGGCGAGGACGTCTCCGGGCTCCTCCGAGTCGTTTATCTTGATAGCCGTCTCGACCACAGCCTTGACGTAGTCCGGGACCGGCTCCGCGGCGTAGTATATGTTTATGGGGTAGAGACGACCCTCGACGCTAAGTATCGTCGCTGTGTCCGAGTCGTTGCCCTTCTGTGATTTTCCAACCGCGCTGCCCGAGTTGAAAAAGTCGCGAAGTTCTTCCGCGTCCACCGTCGCCGAGGATACGACGAGTCGAAGGCTCTTTCGTTTCTGGTGTAAATAAAGAATGAGAGATCAGATTGGAACCTACCATTTTCTTTTAAAATTTTGACTTGTCTTTTACAAAAACTAAAGTAAATTTAATTCTGCAGGAAAACTACGCAGAAGCAAATGAAAATGTTCAATAAATAACTTTTAATTATATAAGGTTCTCAAGTTAAATGTAAATAAATTTTTAGATTAACATATAAATACAGAAAAGGTTGATTTTTACTTTATTAATAAATTATTAGAGGTAATTTTGACTATTTATAGATTAAAAATTAGAGTGATTCATAAAATTCAAAAAAATTGTTAAATTCAAGTAAATCACTTTTTGAGACAGTTCATAAAAAATCATTTCTTGACAAAAAATAATCGTGGGATTCTGATTAAGATTCAGTTACAAAAAAAATTTACATGACATTTAACATTTTTTTTCTCTAGTCTCATTCCTAATAGAAACTGTGTTACTATTACAGCATATTTAAGTCAGTCATCGAACTTCTTTAGCAAGGCTAGTTTTTTATTTACTCGCATCGATCAAAACTTCCTCATCCAAGACAACCCGGTACGTTATTTAACTTGCAAAAAACGTTTGAATTTTCGCACTAATTATTCTGATGTTAAGCCTCGTTGGCTTATCTCGAGATAAAAAAAAAAAAAAAAAACTTCGTCTGGACTAAAATGGATTTGTCATGTTTTGATTAAGCCCTCTCATTAATGAACAATGAGCAAGTAAATTTTTTCGCGCAAAACTCGATGAGTCGCGGCTTGAAAGAAGCCATAAATACTTACGCGAAGAATTTTTTTGAGCAGCCCCATGATGATGTCAGTCAGCATAGTTCTCTCGTGCACCTCGTCCAGAATAATGACGCAGTACTTGCTCAACAGAGGATCTCCCATCATCTCGCGTAACAGTATTCCTTCGGTCAGATACTAAAAATTCAACAAAATTCATTGTTAAATAGTGGTTGATTGCTAATTGTCTTTAAAGAGTAGCGAAAAAACACTTTCGACACAGTCTATACTTTGAAATTATTCGATAAAAAGATACCCAAGCGTTAAAAATTTTAAAATTAATTTCAATATTTTATGGGAACAATGTATAAAATTTTAAATTAAAATTTTTAACTCTTTACTTTTAAAATAAGGCTATCAATTTCAATTAAAAAGTATGTTTCACGTGAAAAATCGATTGACGCTGAATGAAAATTATTTTTTTATTATTTACAATACTATTATCACACTAATCACTAATATTTAATTTATTATATTAATGTTCGTGTCTTCGCGATATATATTTATTTTTAGTATACCTCATTATAAAATCAAACTATTTTTATTATTTTTACTATTAATTGTAAACTTGCTAATAGCAATGATAAAAAATGGGGAAAAACTAAAAAAATTTAAACGTTTTTAAAATTTTCTAATTATCTTCAATTCAAAACTTTCCTTCTATAAATTTTTTTTTTTTTTTTTTAGAACATGATTCAGAACAGATTTTTCTCAAAGAATTTTAAAAGTTATAAATAATAGTAATAATAAAAAAAAAAAAATAATTATCAGTGGGCCGTGTGGTTAAAAACAAAATTTAATACGAGCTCGAATTAAAAAATTATAACTATTTTGGTAGTAATTTAATTATTTATTAAATTAAGATGAACTATCAAAACAAGGATCGAAAACTATTTCATATGCACTATAATTTTTTTTACATAACTACCTGAAGGCATTCAAACTTTGAAAATTAATTTTGCTAAAATAAAATTAACAATGAATTTCTTTTTTCCTCGGTAATTATATTATCATTGCTCTTGACATGATTATACATATTCAGTTTGACTCAGCTGGTGAAATCGACATTTTTAAATTGTACGTACGTGTTCCGTATTATGACTAAAATTGCGGTTCTGCGGAAACGTAACTCACAGACTCGCACGTAATAGTAAGAAAAATTTAGCACATCCACAAGTCTTATGAAAAAAAATTATTATTTTTTTATTTCTTTTTCGATTATTCCTGGAAAATTTTATTTTAAAAGTGTCAAGGATGTATCTTATTTCAGCATGAGAAAATTTGCTTCGTGGTAGATACTTAGATTTTTTTTTGTGGTTTTGATCATGAGACTGAAAATTTTTAATATATGAGCATCATTATTATTATTATAATCACCTTGATCCTGGTGGTCTCGTCGGTGCAGTCGTCGAAGCGAATGGCGTAGCCGACCTCGGAGCCCAGGACGCAGTTCCTCTCGTCGGCGACGCGGCTCGCCAGGGAAGTCGCGGCCACCCGTCGCGGCTCCGTTATGCCCACTATTTTTCCGTCCGAGGTCCATCCTGCCTCCACCAAATACTGCAAAAAAAAACAAAAATTTTTTCCTTGAACTTGTTTTAAAATTTTTACATGCTTAGAAATTATTTAAATTTAAGGATCAGATGGTTATAAGTCTTTTAAATTTGTATTTTTGAAGATATGTAACACCGTATAAAATTTTTTTTTTAGTGAAAGAATTTATAAATTAACAATTATAGTCCAATAAGGAAATAAATATTAACTCTATCAACTGATAAAAAATTGTGGTGGAATTTAAAAATTTTTTAATTTATCTGAAATCAAGACTAATTTATGTAAAAAACCGTTAGTCACTTTGTAAAATATTCAACAACAAAAATGCACTTCACTCTACATTTTAACAATTTTATTTTTGTACTGCATCAAAAAGTATACAATTTTGAAAAACTGTACGAATGTAACGACCATAGCTGTAGGTATTTACCATTGTCGATATAATGATAAACGAATTAAACATTTGCACAGGTGTTTAAGCATTTGCCGAAAATTCATGTGACTCAATTCGTAGTTTTGGAAGAAAAAATTCCATAAAAATCAGGTACGCAATTGTTTTTTTTTCACGTTGACGTCATTTACCTTTATTAATACTAGCTATTATTGTCAAATGAGTTTTTTTTAATCTTATAATCTTGGATAAAGTCGCCGGATTTTATTGATGGCATTAAATGAATTTTGTTGATAAGAAACAAAGATTGAGAATCCTGAAATTGGGTCGACTCATTTTATAAATTAATGAATTAACATTACTTTTTCAACTTACTTCATAGATACAACTAGCTCTTGTAAATTTTCATTGTGTCATGGTTAAATAATTTTATGTTTTTTCTCAGAAAATTTAGTTTTTACTTTGTCAAGTATTCTTTACAAAAAATATCTTCTTTTTTTTAATACTAATAAATATTAATTGAAGAATATTTCTTCGAAACAAGTAACAGAGGAACAACTAATTGTCAACATAAAAAACTTCATTGAGAATTTTTTTGACGCAGTAAAGTTTATCGCTTCTGATTAAAGAGGTTCTTTATCAACTTTTATTTATTTATTTATTTATTTATTTATTTATTTATTTATTTATTTTTTCAACGGGTTTTGAGCCCTTTGTACATTATATAATACAGAAATATAGGATATAGTACGCTAGGTGGTAATTAAGGAAGAGAAAAGAAAATCAAAACAACTTCTAAAAAAATTTATCCTTTTGAATTTTGATGATAATTACTGGTATCACAGTGGCATGGCAGCTAGTAAAATGTTAAAAATTAGTGCCAGGCCCACTGTAACGAATTGGATGCCATAACATTATTAATATAGTAGCAATCGATGAGAAAATAAGACGGATGTTAAAATGTCAAAAAGTTGCATAATACAAAAACAACTAGAAAAAAATAAATCGAATAAAAAAATTAATTTTGATAAAAAAGAATGTATTGGTTGTTTATAATTCACCATACTTTTTTTTCTTCTTAGATATTTTTGCTCGAGGCTGCCTACACACGTTTTTGAGCATATTCTTCTTTTCCGTATGAGACTTTTAGGGTGAAATCGGCATCGTGTGTCTGTACGATGCAACAATGAGTTTTAATTCTGTAATATATAATTATTTCATCGAATTTTTTGACACCCTATAGTCTGTGCTCAACTAATACATATGTGCGAGTAATCCTCTAGAAGTTCCTCAACACAATGTGCAGAAAAAAATTTAGCGCACGCTCAATTTCCACAACCAATACATTCTTTTTTAACAAAATTAATTTTTTTATTCGACTTATTTTTTTCTAGTTGTTTTTGTATTATGCAACTTTTTGACATTTTAACATCCGTCTTATTTTCTTATCGATTGCTACTATTAATAATGTTATGGCATCCAATTCGTTACAGTGGGCCTGGCACTAATTTTTAACATTTTACTAGCTGCCATGCCACTGTAATACCACTAAATTACTCGGGCATGCCGAGTCGTATTAAAAAAAGAGACATTAAAAATTAAAAAAAAAAGAAAAAAAATTCCACGAAACACCGCAAAAAAAACCAACAATAACCCGGAACCGACGGTTTCACGACGACAAGCGTAAATTCATTATCGCGTTTAGCTGCAGCGCCGAGGAAAAAACTCGGTCGTTCGAGGCGTGCATATTATTGAAAAAGAAGTTACCTAACGCAAAAAAAAGAAAAAAGAAAAGAAAAAAGAGAGGGGCACTAGTAAGTATTCTCAAGCGGACTTTTGTCGGGGAATCATCGGATTTCGTTTATTCGCAAAATCAGATTTTTAGTTTTAATTACATCCGGATATTACTTTTTAAAATTTTATTTTATTTTTTTTCATTTTAGTTTTTTATCTGTGTAAGGCTATTGTTGTGACTTGTGACCTGAAAAACAAAGGCTCTATTTTCTTCGATTGTAGTGCATGAGGTTTTTTGAATCGACCCGATTGTTCGATAAGACTACTTTTTTTTTAATTGACCGATGTAAGCTGGATTGCACATCAAGATTTTACTATCTGTAGCGATTAATTTCAAAATTACTCTTGTTATTTCGAAAAATTTTTAAACTTATAATTACAACTAGAGCCTTATCGATTTTCAATGAATACTAAAGTTTTAATTGATTAATTATCTTTTATATGGTTAAAAATTGTTTATAACTTTTTTATTGCAGTATTTTATTTTTATAAAGATAGTATCTCCATTAATTTTTAATTTTGAGATATAAAACGTTTAGGTAATTAATTTATTTGTAGATGATTTGCTTTCATTTGTATTGAGCAATTTTTTAAAGTTTCGTGCTTTGATAAATTTTTAACTCTTGTAAAACTTTTAGTCGATTAATTGTCTTTTAATTGCAAAATTTCTGCAAGTATGAAAAAGTTATTTATACATAACATTTTAATTCTAGTAAATACTTATAAATACAGGTATAGTTTCACAAGTTTTTAGTTGAATTACATACTGTAATTTCAGTTTTTCCAATGTAGTTTTACCGATAACCGACCAACGATCTCTAGAATTCTTTGCAAAAAAATTAGGTGTTTATGCAAAAATTTTCAGAATATTTACTTGGACCTATGTATATAGTACAAACATTATCTGAAAAAACTCTCGCCTTTTTTTTAATTACTCGTGAATATACAGCAGTCTCAACCAAGCAGGACACAGCGGCCGTCATGAAAGAAGTAAAATCGATGAGGAAAACAGTAAAAAAGTAGGTAGGAGGGAAGTCAAACATGTTTAGAAACTACTTGAAATTACAGTGCAAACAATGGGAGACTAGGCACCGATCACGTCAACGCCGCACGCAGTCGTAACAACAAAAATCGATTTATTCTCCATATTTATAGGATTTACTGCGCGGGCGGGGCGTACGTGCAAGTCCGCGGCACTCCTACTTCTTCTTCCTCTTTGCCAATTAAAAAAAAAAAAAAAAACTGGCAAAATAAATAAACATCGAGTAAGATTTTGCAAGACTAATAAACTATTTAATCGCCGAGGAATTCAAAGTGTTCGAGAGGTAAAGGTAAAAGCGACGCGCGCTGTGGATCAATATTTATCGCCTTATTTCCATACCTTACACTGTCATTCGAACATTTTTCTCTTTCTTTCCTTCCCGTGTGCATAACTCGACAAGTCATCCGATTTCTAATGAACGCGAGTATCAATAAGCGAGGAGTTTATTTTTAAAAGTACGTACGCGCGACACACTCGAGTATTGGGAATTTTTTCTCTCGGTCTTTTTGTTCGACACTTATTCATCAACTTTTTTTTCTCTCTTCTTCTTCTTCTTCTTTTGTTGTCACCGAGAGAAAGAAGCGACCGGAGTACAATGGAAATTCGAATAATTTTTTTTTTTTCTTGCCGATTTTAGAAACCACGCGAAATATCGGCGACTTGATTTTATTTACCGGCAAGTTAGAATTGAGGGAATTTAAAATTCAAGGTGAGAGAAGAAAAGATGAGCGCGAAAATTACGATATCCGGGCAGATAAGATATTTATGCACAAGTCACGATAATGAAACTAGCAATAAAAAAAAAAAAAATGGTGCTAATCTTATCAAAATCGTGTTATCTATATATAATAGAAAACATTGAACGTATTTTAATAATAAAAGGAAATGAAAAGTCTTCGGAGACTTCGTGTAATCGAACGTTCTCGGCCAGGTGAATATTGCACGGTTATATCACAATTTATCACATCTGCTAAAAACATTGGATTGCAAGGAAAAAAAAAAGAAGAAGAAATATGCAAGGCTTCGCGAACGCGACAAATCCAATGTTTTAGCTAAACAAGCTGAAGTTAATTCAATTCACGTTTAATTTGAAATTAAAAAAAAACACAGAGCATTGATTTTTTTAACAATTGAGTGGTTATTTAAATAATAATTAATTAAATTTAATGATGATATATGTAGTATAATTTTTTGTATATTGAGTGATATATTCATTAATAATTTTATGTTATATATAGTATATATCATGTAGATATTTTCATCCTGAATAGTTATAATATTATACATTCAGTAATCAAAGAGAAAATAAGAGTCAAGTTAAGGTAAACACATGAATAAAATTGATGTAAGTATGTAAAAAAAGCTCATTTATTTTTTTATAAAAAATATGTGTATTACAAAGAGCGAAAAACCTTGATAAATATGTATATTACAATTTTTTCGTTTTAAACGTATAAATTAAATAAATTTTCACAAACTATATAATAAAAAGTAAACAAAAAAATGACTATATATGATATATTTTTTATTCATTTAGGCCTGTTTATGTAGTTTCATCTGATGAGGCTTACGATACCAGTTATAAACGCAGTTTAAATGAAAATACATAACGTAAGTTTTAAGAGCTAAATTAACGTGTTCACATGTTTGCGTTAAGTAGAACAAAAATTTTAGGCACGAACTCGCGCGCTTTCAAAGTCGCGTTTATACACAAGTTTTATCGTTTAACTTTTATGTCACATATAAGTCATTTATATACTTATCTAATTAGAGTGCATTCACAGTATTCATAGATATTGGTTCGACTTTAAACCGCACGACCAAAGTTTATTTATTAATTTTTTTTTTTTTTTTTTTATTAAAGCTATCAATAATGGCAGAACAGTGCCACTTAGAGAAAGAAAAGTACAACTAAACTAAATTTAAATGACTAATTTACGTGTATATAATTCAGGTATACGTCGTAAGATCACACATTTTTTAATATAATTATATCGATGACATAGTTACCCCGTAAATAACTAAATATTTTTATTTTGAGATTCCTCGAGTCATAAACGATATTCGAATAGTTCATTTTTATGAATGAAGCATCCAAATTTAGAATTTCACTCAAAACACATAGATTTGTATCTCACAATCACAAGATTGAATATCGTTTTATCTTATGAAAAGCATAAAGTTACTACGTAGAAAGACAACAGTCACAAGCACTTAATCGACGTAGGCGTCGTCAACAACAATCGTAAATTTTCTAAACAAGTAGAAATAATAAAAAAAATCGATCGTATTTAATGGTGACAAGGAGGGCATCGCAGTTTGTAGTTTACATAGAAGGTTTTTTTGGTTCTTTTTTTTTTTTTTTTAATAAAGTTTGTACATGAATAAATTAAATATTTCATCATTTATCTTTTTTTTCGTAAAAAATACTATTTTTTAATTTATGTATGTATACATATATAACTCTTAAAATTCATACTGTGCATTTGTACATATTTAGTATATAATTACATATATAGCTCATCACTCGATGTAACTTTTACAATCATTTAGTTTTGTTACCGGAAATTTAAATTTTTTCTCGCGTGCGTTATCTACATCCCTCTAGGATGATTCACGTATGAAATCACGCTCTTATGAATATATAAAAAAAGATGATGAATCGAAGAAGAGGAAATAATGAAATTAGTAAGCTACTTGGTAAAAAAAAAAAAAAAAAAAAAAAAACCTACAAGAAGTCGTTAATATTATATGGAACGGAAAACCGTCCTTGCAAAAATATCCAAGTGACCAAAATAGCCCGACGATTACGTCAGGGTGCAGAGCCGGCTCGGCGCGGTGCGATCTTTTAACGAATTTGCATATGTATCGCGGAGAATTTTTTTTTTTCATCTTCTTCTTCTTTTCCTTTTTCTCTGATTTCGAAAATGTAACGGGGATGATTGAGATTTCCGGTGACTCTAATTTAATTTCGATGTAGGTGAGGAGAAAAGTTTATTTTGACCGTTTCTTGTATACATACTTTATTCTCGGAATAAACTGAGATGATATAATTTTAGAGAGATATTCACAGTTTTGCGTCGCTGGATTCAAAGTTTTTACTTCTCAAAAATTAAAATTATTAATATTATTATTATGAAAAATATTTATAGAGTGGTTAGAACAATTATTTATTCAAAATATAATTAGAAAATTTTAATAGACAACTATAAATTTTTGATTAATGTTGTGTAAGTCTTGAAAGTTGACTGAATAAGTAGATTTTTCAGTAATTTAAAAAAAAAAGTAGTATAATTTTTGTACTGTCATCATCAAAAACTTATTTAAACTTCATGTCATAAAATATTTTAGTAAGCTATTAAAAATTTAACTTTCCCACCCTTTTTTAATATTTTATAAATCACAATATTGAACTGTACTTTTTCATTATCAACTTTTCAATTATGATTTATCAACTTTTTCCTGCTCCTTTACAACTGTTCTCAGAAATGTGTATACAATTTCTAAAATTAAAGTACCAGAAACTTGACAAAAGTATAAAAACTAAGTCACTTTGAACAAATTTCAAGCGCTTGGGCATGGTTTTAATTTTCAACTACTGTTTAATGTTGAGTTTGTGTGATTCTGAATCATTATTCCTGGTGCTCTAGTGATAATCCCAGTTGACCCTCTCAGTATGAAGGCATATGATTCAAGGAAATGAAATTCTGTCACATAAACAACAATCAGAGGCACAACATATCCCAGCCATCTGAGTACTCTCATGTAGTCCCACAGTCTGTCCAAAAATATAGCAATGAGTAAATAGTCTACTGCAGAATGGAAATTTATGACTCTCCAAGACACGGTAACAACCCAGAAAAACCCTGATCTCATCACTTCACTTTGTCTTTCGTAAAGTTCATCTCTGGGTATGGCCAATGAAGTGTCATCAGCCTCTAATAAATCCTGATACAATGAGATGTATCTGTTCCAGCCAATAGAGGCAATTAAGAGATGACCCGACACCAACAGTATATTTCTCACCAGAGCTCTGAATCTCAGTCTTTTGTAAATTATTTCTGTGCTTACTTCACCACTCTCAACACAAGGATATATCCTGCGAAGCTTCTCGTAACCTCTGCGGGGTGGGTTCCTCTTCAAGAAGAAAAATACACCGACTATGAGGGCTATGCTGCCCAAACCATCACATATGCCATCTATCCAGTAACCAGCTGTGCCTACATCCGAGTGTTCCCCGTCAATGTTTTTTCTTCTTCTGGCCACATGACCATCCAAATCGTCCAGCCAAGTCCTCAACTCAAACAACAGAACTCCAAGCCTTCTGTCTGACAAGGAACTGCTGGACACAAAGTACCCAGAAAGTATAGCTACCAGTACGTGAAATCCACTGATCATGTTTGGAGTTATCCATGTCCAAGATTTGCTGATACCCAGGAAGCGATCGACAAGTCCTGCCAGAGGACTCAAGATGTACAAGTTGGGATAGTCCAGCATAAGTGCCTTAACGCTCACAACACAAAATGGGTTAACATCACAGGGAATCTGACTGTGGTAAGGCTTTTTATTTTTGACCGGTCTGATGTCATAGTTCTGCATTCTATTGTACAGTACATAGTCCATGAACAGGGTGTAACAGCAAAACACAGCCACTAGTCCAAGCAGCACCCGAGCAGTCTGCGGTGGTAGCAACATTTTCACTTTCATGTGTAAGAGAGAATTAAAAAAAAAAACTCTAAAAAACGAGGAAATAAAAAGAATTATTTGTTGTCTCGTATCAGCTCTTCATTGTTTTCTTTTTTTTTTTTTCTTCCTTAAGTACACCCGCTCCACGTAG
Organism: Encarsia formosa; assembly: GCA_038277355.1. Classification (NCBI taxonomy): domain Eukaryota; kingdom Metazoa; phylum Arthropoda; class Insecta; order Hymenoptera; family Aphelinidae; genus Encarsia; species Encarsia formosa. The sequence goes on along the minus strand of CM076188.1, from coordinate 24,250,088 downwards.
GCATGGTGTCACCTGTACTCATTACTTTAATCTTCGCGAACAAGACACTAACACTTGGTGTTCGATCGCACTCACGAGTAGCATCCCTGGCTTCTTTTTTGCAGCACGTTCCCGAAACAACTGCGGATCCTTTCACCCGCGCGGTGCCCGACAGGCACTGTTTTATCAAGGTCAACCAAAACATCAACAAAACTATTATTCGTACCCACAACACTGTCGCGATCGCTGACAATAGGTACTTTTTATTTTATTTTTTTTAATTATCGCGAGAGAAAAAACTATCCGCCGCTACGCATCAGGTACAGTTACAAACGCGAGAGAGAGAGAGAGGCAAGAGTTATCAGCGAGCGAGCTACCAAGAGCCGTTTCAACCGCGGCGGCGGACGACTGCCGACTAACTATTATTATGAACTAAGCTATAGGTAGGTACCTACCCGTCTGCTGCGATGTCTGTCGCGGGCCGCGGCACGGCGTGACGTGGTTTAGCCCGCGCTTGAAGGTTCCCCCCCGAACGCGCATGCACTCGCGAATATTATTTTTTTTTATCATTTTTTTACCGTTGATGACCAGACAGAGAGAGGGGGAGAGACGATGATAATGACAATTTTTTTTTCGCTAACTCGTGGGTTTTTTTTCTAGATTAAATGTTTGTTATGAATCGCGAAGGAAACTAAATTTGAAGTTTTTTTGTTACGCAAGTTGGGGAAACTTTGTTTAATACCAAGGTTTATTTACGTTTGTATTGATTATGAAGTTTTTCTAGGAAAACTACAAGAAAAACTACAAAATTTTTATAACATACTTACAACTTTTTTTTCATTAAAAGTAAATATGTAATTTTTTTTCTAGTTCAATAAATTAATTTATTAATTTTGTACACCTTTATCTCCTGTTTGTGCTTATCTGATAGAAAATTGAAAAATACATAACAAATCATTTTCTTTGATTAAAAAATTATATCACAATTTTAAAATGGTTGAATAGTAGTTTATAAAAGTTCTGATAATATTATACTGTAAAAATTTAGGTATTTTCTAAAGTTTGAATGAAAAATCAATTAAATCTTAAAACAGAAATCAATGGGAAACTGGAAACTTTTTCTATTTGTATATACAGATAAATTTTATTATACTTATTCCAGTGATAAAAATAAATTACAATATATTTTTAATTGATTGCCAAATAAATAAATTTTTTAAAAGAGTTTGAATTTTGTATCATATAAAATTTTTCTTTTATTGAATGAGATCATTTTTTAATTATTTTTTTGTTGATTAATATTGAAACATAACTTCTATTATTCATTATATTTTTTTTTTAAACAATGTGATAACTAGTTGTTTTCATAAAGTTAAAAAAAAAAAGAAACAAAGAATCATACCTGAGGAATTTGAGTACTTTTTCCACATCCTGTTTCCCCAACAAGAATGAGCGCTTGAAATTTTTCAAGTAAGTAAATAATATGACTTCTTAGTTTGTAAATTGGTAGCCTTTTTCGCTGCAGGTCAAACGCCAATGAGTGATTTGCATTATACACAAATTGTGTTGATGTATGTGCATCTATGTCCGCTTTATCTTCTTGCCAGGTACTCTCACCTAAATATTTAATTTATGACAGAATTTGTGTAAAGTTATAAAAATTGTAGTGTTATTAGATTTCAAAGTTTTTAATAAGCTAGGAATCTAAGTATATTTCTATCTAGTACAAAAAATATTTTAAATTGAGAACTAAAACTTTTTTTTTATTAAAGATTACTGAATTACTAATAGATTAATAAATTAATGTATGAAAGAAACAATCTTCCATAATCATTAACCTCAAACAATAATGTAAACAAATAAAATTTAAACATACCTGGCGCTAAGAATCTCGGTTTGGAACTCATTATTACGTTGAAAATGAAATTTTATTCATTACATAATATATCATATACACATTAATTTATGTTTTTATTCAAATACATGAAAATAAAACAGATAAATTCGACATCATTTTCTGCTCCTCTTCCTCAACGTAAACATAACCTTACTCATGTGAAGCCGGTTTTATCGCGCGCTCCGACTTCCGAGCTTAGGGGCTATGGCTCCGCCGCTCGATTCTGTTTCTTTTGACAAAATATTCGCTGGTCGCTTATACCTACCCTCTACTTATTATTACAATATTATCTAGAATATTTTCTATTGCAGAAGAAACTTTAAATTGAAGTTTGTTCAATTATCATTTTTTAAATGATATAAAATTAGAAATATGACTTTTGTGATTTGAAAAAAAATGTAAACTGATCGTGCCTAAAGCTTCATCGTAAAATCAGTTATACGCAAAATTGAAAATTTATAATAATTTTTTTTTTCTACAGTTTTTTCAGTCTGTCAAACATTTGATTTTGAGTTTATAAATATTTTTAAAATTGTATTTTTACAACATTAGATTTTTAATGATTTCATTCAGTCTTTCGAAAATTTTTTTTTTTAATTCCATCGCTCATCTAAAAATAATAATATTGGTTCATAATATTCAAAATTTGACTAGGTAAAAAACTAGATTTCAAAAACTAACAAATAAACGGAACGTAGCAATAAAAAAAAATCAGGGTGATTAATTTTTCATGGTAATATTTCAAGTCACGAGTGTAAAGTCGTAAACGTTAAACTCATTAATTACTCAAATAGAGTTTTCAAATTCAACGATTTTATTAACCGTAAAAAAAATTTCATACTCTAATAAATTCTCACCACCGACGACTTAATCTACCATCGTTGTTTTGAGTCAACTAATTGTAAATTCAGATCGAATATTTAGATTATTATTAATGCAGAATCTCTCAGGAGTGTTTGCACGATAAAACGCGGTGATTTATTTCGTGCTCAGAGGACGTTAATGCACTCATTATTATTTTCCAAGTTCTGAATTATAAATTTATTAGCCTGAACTTACAAACCGAAGCAATTCTATTCTTTTACATTGTAAAATGTCGCTTAGAAATATTTCAAAGTTATGAGTGCTACCAGCGCTTTTTACATCGTATTTTTACTCCTACTTTTTTCCAAAATCACAGCCTGGAAAATCGAGTCCAGAAATTACTCTTCGTTATTGTTGGACGTGAAAAGCTCCAGCAAAGCTTCGGGAATTTTTTTCCTCTACGATCACCGTTCAGAAAGTAAGCTCTCAAATCTCACCAGTGTTTGATGTAAAGAACATATAAATTTGAAAAAAAATTTTAATCCATGAATAAAGCTTATAAAAATTTTACAAGCACAATATAATTTTCTTTTTATTTTTGAAATTCGAATCAGTTTTTCACGACAAATTTTAATTAGGAATAATATTTAAAAACTACTTTGCTCAAAGGTTTTAAATTTTTCATATGAAAAAAAATTCTCAGAATTTGGGTCGCAATTTAAAATCGTCGGTCTCTTCAAGGAGCTGTCCACTCTGGGAATACTGTCCCAGGCGATGCGTTACTCCAGGATCCGAGAGATATCCAGGTTCTACTCGTCCCACAACATGCAGTCTCTCTTCGTGGTTTTCGTCGCATCCCAGTCGAACCTGGAGGAGTTCAGTGCTGCGACCGCGAACTACGACATGTCCTTTCACACCTGGCTCGTCATTTTCGTCGACGACGAGCTCTGCCGGTACCATCCCCCGGGTAACCTGTTCAACCTCTACTTCGACTCGAAGATGATGGTCGAGTGCAAAGACGAGATACAGGAGTGGTTTTCCTTGCACGACGACCGCACCCAGGTTTTGCGGGTTGCCGAGTGGAACGAACAACTGGGCTTGGTCAAATATTACGACGACGACTACTTCAAACGCCGATATGACTTCATGGGAAAAACTTTGAAAATCGCTACGGTAGTTAATACTTATATTAAGTATGCGGGCTAGGTTTCCTTTTGCAATCATGAAAAATTATCATTTTTTGCATTGCAAATGAGTTTTTGGCCTTTGTTTAAATAATTGAAGCAGCTGTGCTCCATTAATTTTTTTTTTTTGTTCAAATCTTTTTGAGACAAAATTTAAAAATAATTTGACTAAAAACTGGAAACGAGAATTTTACTAAAATTTAATCGCACTGTAAAAAAAACCAGACAAAGAACGTGATAAACGGCAAAGTCATGCGTCTGTTCGAGGGAGTCTTCAGGGAGCTCAAGCGAACCATGAACTTCAGCGTCGACCGCGGCAGGGAGTTGAACGCCCTCGGTCGTCACTGGTCCGGTGGACTACTGAGTCCCTTGACCCATGGCCAGGTTGACCTGCTGGTGGCCCCGATTACCATAACCGACTTCAGACTCGACCTAATAGACTTTACGAAACCGCTGGTTCTGTCGCCCCACCGAATCTACTTCAGACAGCCCGACGGCGTCAGCGTTCAGTGGTCCGCCTACTTCAGGGTAAAAACTGTTTTTATCATTTAATAAAGTTAAGCGGTGATAAAAAAAAATCAACGTTGGCAAAAAACTTTTTGATAACTTTTGTTTAGTATTTTTATTTGTTTTTATGTTTTTAGGTCTTTTACATCTACTTTTTATCAAAATTTTGAATTGTTACATTTTTAAATAGTTAAGCTTAAATTCAATGTGTATTATATTTTCATCAAATAAAAATTAAACTCAATCGATAATGTTTTTAAAAATGAGAATTAAAAAAGTAGGCATGGTGGATATTCTTATCGACTTCTTTTCAACATTTTTTTTAACGAACAGAATTTTCAAACTGAAAAAAAGTTTTTCCACAGATGCAATATTGAGTTTAACTGAGCTTACGACTCAATTTTTCTGAATCATATTTTTTTTATTTTTATGATCTTTTTCATAAAATATCGACCAAAAAACTAATTCTACCAGAAGAGTTTAAACTTTTTGCCATTAAATTTGTTTTCCTCTTAATCTCGCCATTGAACTTGAAAATTCGATTGATGAGTGACGAATCAAGTTAAAAAATCATTGGGTAACGAATCACAAATGAAGCGTAACGAAAAAAAAAAACGTTTCTTTTAATAGAAAGAGACTGACCCACTTATTATCAAATGCGATTTTTTTACCGCACAGGCGTTCTCCACTTCGTCGTGGCTGTTCATAGCCTTGACTTTAATCACCGCCTCACTTATGATAGCGTTCATCAGAATAATGGTCAACGAGACAACTTTTTTACAAATCTCCATGAATTATATTGTGGAAAATTTCATGAGAGTTTGGAGTATCTACTGCCAGCAAGGAGTGTCCGGTAATTTTTATTATAAATTTAGTTTAAGCTTTTTTTTTTTTATTCTTCAAGCATGAACAAGTATGAATTGTAACGTTAGTTAAATTTAATACTTTTATTAAACTTTATCGCGTTTAAATAAAGGACCTCTTGCCAAATATGATTCCGAAATTCCTGAAATTTTAGTATATTTTTTAAAAGCACTCAAAAACTATACAACTTATTCTGAGCCGATCTCGGCTGTATATCTTTTTTTGCAGGCGATTCAAAAAGAGAAATTTAGCGTTTTTGAAATTTTTGAAAAAAACGGGTTGAATGTATATAGTGTACTCAAAAATCTGTTTTTTAACAGAAACCTCGACAGAAACAGCTTAATTTGAAAGGGGTTCGATTACCCTTTCCCAAGTGTCCAAAAAATATATTTTTAATAATGTGTTTATAGGATTTTGTAGATCAGATTTTGGCTAATTTGTTCGATTTTTAATAGCTTGTACTAATTGTTTTTAAAACTATTGACTTCTATTGATTTAAAATTATCATATTCTTACTTGATGAATCAAAATCTTTTCATCGTATTTAAATTAAAAATAAAAATAATAAAAATTTTCACAACATGATACTGGCAGAAATACCATCGGTGATTCCACTGCGACTCGTTTATTTTTCAACTCTTATATTAACACTCGTGGTGTGGGCAATTTACTCGGCATCGATAACGAGCTATTTGACTGTATTTTCTCCGCCCGGACTTCCGTTTTCGGACATCAAAGGCCTTGTCAAGGACGGTTCTTATCGGGTGATTGTCGTTAGAAATACCAGCGATCAAGACATACTTTTGGTAAATTTTTTAATTTCATTTATGTTTAATTGATTTAAAAAAACTATTAAATTTTGACAGTCTGGCAAAGACTCCATACTTCTAAAGCTTCGACCTCTTCTCAAAAATCTGCACGATCTGCCCGTAAACCCTACTCTTGGCTTTCATCAGGTAATTCGAAATAACAATTGCTATTAAAAAACCTAAAAAAAAAATACTTTTTGTAAAATACTTGTAATTTTTTCCCAAATATAATAATTATTCGTATGTTTGTTAGCAGGTCTGCAACGAAAGGGTGGCATTTTACGCTAGCGAGGCGGTGTTGAAAGACGTAAACTCGCGAATACCCTGCAGACTTTCTTACATCGAGACAGAACAGTTCGAATGCTTGGCAATGGCACTAACTAAACGAAGTCCTTACGTAAAGTCCATCAATTACAAGTAAGTGCACTTATGAAATCGAATGCGAAATTTCGCATTTCGAAATTAATAACGCTGCTTATCTGAGATATTTGATATTTTTATTTGCTTGTTTATTTATTTATTCTTGACTCAATTTAACCATAATAACCGTTCGGTGTTTCACGATAATTTTATGGAAAATGTCTTTCGCTAAAGTATATGTTGTTTACAAATTAAAGAAATAATTTTTTAAATAATTAATTATTTACCACTGAAAGTAAAAAAATAAAAGTTAATTTTATGTATGTTCAGATTTTGTATCAATACAATTTAATTTGGGAATCATAAAAATTTGATGATTTTAGATAATTACTGAAAAATTTTAATGATTTAAATTATGAATTTTCAATCATTTTTTGAGATAAAAATACTTGAAAAATTTAAACTAAGCATATTGACAAAATTTTTTTTTTAATTTGAAGAGCCTCTTGTGAAATCGCTGAAATCTGATTCTCAGGTTCTTTAAAAACAAGGTTGAATCGATTAAATATATACTGGAATGAAAATTAAAATTGGATTCTATCATTAGTTGATTAGTAAATTATTAAAATTATTTATGTTTATGTGACCTAGTTTGCAAAAACTGTCGGACAACGGTGTAATAAACAAGCTGAAAAACCGATACTTTCGCGAGGACGAAAACCTTCCGGAATCGTCCCACACGCCGATCGGACTCTCGAGCATCGTACCCCTCTTGGCCATATTTGCCTTCGGGTTCGCCATGTCGGCCGTCATACTCGTGCTCGAGTATTTCTGTCCCTTTGGACGAAGGAAGATGATCATCGTGGACGATGTTTCTATTTACATTTAAATATATGTATATTGTATATATTTGTTCTTAGATGGCTGTAAGCGGAAATTCGTAAATTTTGTTTTTGCAAAAAAAGAATCGTAGACTGTAAATACTAAAAAAATTTTTTAAAATGGGTTTATTATTTAGTATTTTTACCGTAATAAAAAAAAAGTACGTAAGATTAAAAAAAATCTTTTAAATGAAAGCTTTTAAGTTTTTTTTTTTTTTTTCAAAAGATTTTTAGTACTTTGATCATCATCAAAAGATTATTTCTACGTACGACACACTTGAAAAAATTATAAATTTTTACCATTTTATTTTGTAGTTTTTCAATAGTATAAATTGAGTTTTAAAATATTTTCGTAATGGATAAAAAAAATAGATCTATTATTTAATAAAAAGTTTATTTATTTATTTTTTTATAAGAAATATTTATTACAAAAAGTGAACTTTAAAAATATGTTACACTTTTATTGTGAGACAGTAAATTTGCACATTCTAAGCTATTATTTGAACTATAGAGATTTTTGATAGAACACTTTTTATCCAGCTAAAGTTTTATTACTATTAATTTTTTGTTCAAAGTTTTAAACCATAATAATTTTACAGCTACAGTCAGATCAAAATTAATTGAGGCACGAGCGAGTTTGTTATACATTAAAATTTACAATTTTTTATTTTTGTCGTGGCTTTTGCTCAACTTATATATAATACAATTCATTCACATGGAATTTTATAAATAAACTTCTTTTTTCTTTTTCATATAAAAATTAAATTCTAAGAAAACTTTTGAAGTTTTCAACAATCATTTCAAAAATTTACAATATTTTTCAATACAAAAAATTTTACAACATATATTTAAGTTTGTGATAAAAATATTCCCATAAACTATCTGTTTCAACTGATTGATTTACGTATATTTATTTATACATTTACTCTTGAATATCACGTATATTTTATAAAATTACACATTTTATAATTATATGTTTTCAACAACTTAACAAAAATAAATCATTATAGCTGAAAAAAATAAATCATTAAGAACAAATACATTAATATGAGATTCACAAGATCAAATTGAGATTCAGTTCTTAATATTATAATAATTTTTTTTTTTTTCAATTTAATATGTTATTTTCAACCACAAAAGCACATAAAGACACGCACGCAGGAATAAGATTTACTACGCTAGTAACGTCAGCTAATTTTTAGTTTTCCAAAAAAAAGAAAAAATGACTTTTTAAAAAAAAAAACCTTATTTATCCACACCAGAATCCTAAAAATTAGTTCTTTGTTCATTAACTGTGATAAAAAATGTATACTGAACAAAAATTTGTAAAGTAATAATTATTGGACAGAAATACAACTCACTGAAATTGTCACCTATCTTAATGTCATGATTGTTGTTTATTCATTACTTAGATGAGAAGTGAAAGTCGTACTTAATGTAATTAACAGATATGTTTCTCAGAAACTTAGAAGTAATTAGAAATTTTTTTATTGAAAAATCTCAAATTAATATCAATATTTTTTCAGAATAAATAAAATATTCAAAGCCATCTTAATGTCATAGGCAAGATTTTGGCTGTATTTTATAAAATTTAATAATAATAATGTTAAATCAAAATAATAATAATAATATTCACAAATATCACATAAATTTATGGTTATTGAAAAATGACTCTCACAACTCATTGCAAGTATAGTAATTATAATATTAATCACACTAGTAATTTAGTCTTCAATTGAATTTTGTTATTTCAGTTCAAAGTCAAAAAAGTATAAAAAATTATGGAAATTTTTTTTTAAAAGTTTTGAAACATTAACTACAAGAAAATAATTCTTTTTTTTAAATCTGATCAATTACTAACGGTACAGGCTATTTTTGAATTACGCTTATAATTAACTTTGAATTTCTAAGCTTAACTTTCGTTGTTTTTTAGATTCGAAAAAGTGATTTAGTTTAAATAATAATTTGCATCTTTTAATATTAAAACAAACTATTACAAGCTCAGTCTGGAAATTTCATAAGTGAATGTAAATTTTAAAGTTAAAAAAACTTTTTTCCAAAAAATTTTCATGAATTATTCAGTCAATTTAGTTCTCATAAAATATTAATATTGATATAATAAACTCTCTAAGTTATGTAACTATGAATAGAAAAAACAAACAGTTTGTACAAAATTAAAAAGAAAAAATCTGGTCATTTTTAACTCCCAACAATGAACTTTCATAAAGTTTTTACAGATTAAATACTGTTAGTAATATTTTGAATTTGTTCTGATGCAATATATTCTGAGCTTTTTAACACATAAGCGTAGGATTGCAAAAAGTGAAACTCGGTTATATAAACAACAATAAGTGGTAAAACATAGCCAAACCATCTTAATACCTTCATGTACTCCCACAATTTATCCAAAAATATAGCTATAAGCAGGTAATCCATTGCAGAGTGAAAGTTTATAAGTCTCCAAGCCACAGTTACAACCCAGAAAAATCCAGATCTCATAACTTCACTTTGTCTAATATAAAGATCATCCTTTGATGTAACAGAGGAGTTACCATCTGTTTCCAAAAGATCTTGATACAGAGAAATATATCTGTTCCAACCAATTGAAACAATTAATAGATGACCTGTCACCAGTAAAATGTTTCTTATAAGTGCTCTGAAGCGCATTTTCTTGAAAATAATTTCAGTGTTTACATCTTGACTTTCTACATTAGGATGGATTCTGGGAAGTTTTTCATAACCCCTACGCGGAGGATTCTTCTTCAAAAAATAAAAAACACCAACCATAAGAGCAATACAACCTAAAGCGTCACAGATACCGTCTACCCAGTAGCCAGCTGAGCCAACATCTGAACGTTCTCCTGTAATGTGTTTTCTTTTTCTTGCAACATGCCCATCGAGATCATCTAGCCATGTTCTGAACTCAAATAGCAACACTCCCATTCTTCGATCCCAAAGAGAACTGCTAGCTACAAATCTTCCAGCCCATATTGCTACAAACACATGGAAACCACTGATCATATTAGGAGTTATCCATGTCCAAGATTTGCTGATGCCCAGAATGCGGTCAATTATTGCAGCTAGAGGACTCAAAATGTACAAGTTTGGATAATCTAACATTAATGCTTTCACTGTTACAACGCACAGAGGATCTGTATCACATGGAATTTTGCTCTCATAATTTTTTTCTGATTTTACTGGTCTTATTGAATAAGTTTGCATGCGACTGTACAGCATATAGTCCATTACAATTAAGTAGCCAAAAAATGTTATCAATAAAACAAGAACAATTCGAGCTGATTGCGATGGATGCAGCATATTGTATTCTTGATTAAACAAAATTTATAAACCTTAAGTGTAAAAAATTAAATACAATTTAACTTAAATAAAATAAATATCTTTAAATATCAGCTTTTCATTTTTTGTAAAACAAAAGATTAATTTGAAATACTGTTCAATACTTGCAGTTATACCTTATTTACATTATCATCTGTACTTATTCACTATAGTAAGAATTTGATTTTTGTACATTTACAATTAACATAACACATATCAATGAATTTGTTTTGACAAAATTGGTTGGTAAATAATTATGTCATTATCTCTGTCACTGGCAAGGCCACCTATAAAACTATAATATTGAAAATTATTGGGCAAGTTTAGAATTAAAAAAATGAAACTTATTCATTTTTAGTCCCAAATGATGGATCATAGTAAATAAACATTCTGAGTGTATACTTAAAATCACTGCACAAATATGTACATGTTGGTGTTGATGTTGTAAACATGTCACACTAAGAGATTCAGTTAATTATAACATCATATTTATCTAAAAAAAACAAATAATTTTTCTTAATAAATCTCACAATCTATTTGCGTTAAAATCAAAAACATTGACGAAGTTTTAACAAAATCTATTACACTATTTCTGTACCTTCAAAGAATTACATTATAGCATAGCTATCCACTTGATGAAAAACTTAAACTTGTTTTGAGAACTTCGTCATCCTTTGCAATTATAATTGTTGTTTTTTTTTTTTATCATTATAAGAGAGGTTACTCGTAAAAATAATATGCAATCCGCGATTGCGCAAAACACACAACGCATGCGTTGTGAAGTAGCCAAAGGGGAAACCGCGGGAATTACAAAAATTTGACTCTTTGGACGACTAAACAAGTAGAAAAATTTTTTTTTTTCAAGCTAAATATCAATAACTAATTAGAATTTTAATGACAGTGATTTAATTAGCGAATTATAAATTTTGTATTGCTATTCCATTTTTATTTATATGATAATTTTTTTATGAATTTTCTTTGTGATTCTGTAATTTTATTATAACCAGTATATTCATTTTTCATTTAAAATCTCTTAATGAGGCTGACAAACCTGGGCAGCGGAACATTGAGATATTTAAATAGATAATTAAAAAAAAATTTTTTTTAATGATTAAATATTAATTGTGAGGAAATCATTATTTTATTTAAAATTCTTTGAAACATTACTTATTATTCAGTATTTTTCTTTTATTCATAAAAGAGATTATTTTAATTTTAATAATAACAATTTATTGATTAGTGACGTATGAGTAATGCTTTGTGGCAAAGGGGTGAATAAATGAATTATACATTTGAGCCAAAAATGTAGCTCTTTATTGGTTTACTACAATACGGAAGTAGAGGAAAAGCCTTATTATTTATAAATTATAAATTTTATTATCACAAAAAATTTCATAACTGATCGGTTCGCGAAATTATACAACAAAAATTAAGATTGAACAATCAAGCCATGAAAATCGCCCTATCTCAGTATACGAAGCAATACCCTGATTAATATAAACAGCAGCCTGATTTAGTGTAACTGTCGACGCTTTTCTAAGTCGCGTACACTTAACTGTATATCAATCATTAGCAATAAAATCTTTTTCAAATGGATAACTTCAAATTCAAATTTGAAATAACCAAATAACTCAAAATTCTGCAGATCTTTTGAAGATAATTTCCAAAAATTACAGTCCGTAAAAATCTAAATAATATATTTTGCTTATTCCTGTTTTAAATAAAAAATTCTTTCAAGTACAATATAATTACAATTTTTTGCTGAATCTGATATTTTAATCAATTTTTCCTAATCAATATTTTGCCATCTCTACGTATGTTTACATTCTTAAGAATACAATGTAAGGTTCCCTTTTCCAAAACGCTTGAACTCAAATAAAACGATTTATGAATATTTCACACAGAGGGGAATTAATCAGCAAAAAAGGCTCGAATGATTGATTCGTGAATGATCCCGAAGTATGTTTACAAAACTTTTTTTCTCACCTTTCCGAGGGTTGGATTTCCTGTCTTTTAATGATTTATTCGGTTACGCTCGCGTATTAGATACGGAACTTATCGTTTGTTTGAATTTTAGTTTTCTTCTCCTCAGATAGAGACTCAAAGAACACGTTTTTGTTCATTAATTTATCATTGTTTAATATAAAAACTTACGAATTCTTAAATGAAATTAAAAAAATTTTACTATTTTTTCTATGAATTAAAATGTTAGAGTGCTTTCACAGTAAATAGATATTTTATTTTATTTTATTTTTTACTGACAGTCAAACATATCTAAAAAAAAAAATTCATAATTACCTGTATAAAAAAAAATCTGACATCAAAAAAGCAGCGTCATGAAAAATTAATGAGATTCGAAGTGATAGCGCTCGTACTGGTGGGGTGACCTGAATTTTTCGGTAGTTTTTGTTAAGGATGCGGTGGCTGCTCGTGGCGATGATGTTGATCCGTACGACGCGAGGATTCTTCGCTCCGGACGACGACCGCGACGACAGCCTCGATGAGCTCAGTAACAACGCCAACCTCGTCGCCGACGTGCAGCGGCACTACCAAGCGCCCAGCGTTTTCATGATTTATGCTAATGACGAAAGTAAGTTCATTGTATTTTTAATTCACTGATATTTTTTAAATTTTGAATGAGATGTGAGTATGGGTTTAATGAAAATCTAAAATTTTCTATAAATTCGATTTTAATAAAAAATGCTTTACCTGAAGGCTGTATTATATGTAAATTTTGTTTCAAAAAATAGAACAATTTTATGAAAAATGTTTGAAAAATTTACTTGAATTTTTATTAAAAAAAAAAAAAAATTATTTTAATAACAATAGCGTTAGCATTTTGAATAAAAACTATTTTAAGCCTTTTTGATCTCCACGATATCTCCAAGAGTTATTTATTTAAAAATTCGGAAATATGGAATTAATATTTTAATTGAAATCCTTGCAAGGTCTTAGAATGATGAAACTGATGTCGAACCTTATGCTCGAATTCTCAAACGCGTTCGTGCCGGCTCTGACGATGAACTTCACGGACCTGAAGCACCACCGGGACCTCTACAGGTCTCGGATAGTCCGTCCCTTGTTCGTCGCGTTTTTGAGTTCAACCAAGGAGGTCCAAACCTTCGCCCGGATGTCCCGAGAGTACGAGATGTCTTATGCCCTTTGGCTGATCCTCTTCACGGAGCCGATGCACGACCTGTGTCTCAAGCCCAAGGGCAACTTCTTCAACGTCGCCTTCGACACCGAGATGCTGGTTAAGTGTTACGGCGATCCGGTTATCCGGGAGTGGTACGCTCTTTACCCGGATCGTATGAACATAGTCGAGTTTGCTACTTGGAAGCCGACTACGAGGCTTCAGCTCATGGTACTCGAGGGCTTGTACGAGAGAAGAAATAATTTGGAGGGAATAGATTTGAGGATTGCCTCGGTCAAAGTGATTACATTTTACAATTTATATTGTGATAATTAGCTATTTTGAAAAAAGGCTCAAAGGTCATCTGACTATCATTTTAAAAAAGTAACTGACAAAAAAAACTGGTAAAAAAGTTCGTGAATTTTTTCAGATTTTTATTAGCTTAGTCAATTAGGTCAAACACCCAAGTATTCGATTCTTCAACTACATTATTGTATTTATGACTCATAAATTATGAGTCCAAAAAGAGATTAAGATTTTTGTTTTTTACAAAAAATTCGTCAAACTATGACTAAATAAAAAAAAAGATAATCTAAATTTCACCTTTTTAAAAAAAAAAAAAAAAAAAAAAAAAAAATTGGATGTTAATTTCAAGATTTTTATAACGTATAAAATATTAAAATAAAATTTGACAGGTTCATATTGAGTAGTTCGTTACACATGGTTCGATGTGTTATGATAATAGTTAAAAAAATAGTTTTAGGGCCATCAGTACCTTTTTCAAAGATAGCTTACATACCAACTCTGTTGGTAAAAGAGTTTGTAAATTAAAAATAATTGAATTAATGAATATATTTTTATCCAGGATGTACCATCTGGTTTCTTCAAAAATATTCTGGAAGAAATGAGCCTCTTGCTGAATTTTACGATGAAAGAGACGCACCAAGACGAATACTACGGTACCTACGACGAGATTTCGGGAAAATGGTCCGGAGTCATAGGTCGATTGATCGCTGGTGAAGCCGATCTGGGCATGGGTGAGTTCACCATGACCAGACAACGGCTGGACGTTATCGACTTTACTCAACCCATCATGCAATCCAGAAACTTTTTGTACTTGAGAAAACCTGATGGTTCTGTGCTTCAGTGGTCCGCTTACTTTAGGGTATTTCGAATGATTAATTTTTTGTTTTTAAGCGTGGAGCAAATTCGAAGTTTTTTTATAAATATGAAAAATTAAATCTGATTTTTAAAAATAGTTACTGCTCAATATAGTAGTCTTAATGCTCAAGCTAATTTCTTAAATTTAGGTTTGTCCATCCAATAAAATCAAATAATGACTATTGTCAACAGTGTCTTTCAACTTTTTAACCAGGTTTACACTACTGAAGTCTGGATAGCAATAAACTTTATGTACCTGCTGTCTGGTCTCATTATAACATTAATGAGGGTCACGATCAAGGAGAATAACATACCCCCAAATCACGTTTCTGAAAACTATCTCTTGGTCTGGGGAATTTACTGTCAGCAGGGTTTACCAGGTAACATTTTGGCTTCAACTACTTTCAATAATTACATCATACATTGTAATGTAAGCTTGAACTTTTCAGATTTTCCAAACGCGTCGCCGTTGAAGATAGCCTACTTTTCGGTGCTGATCAAGGCGGTGGTTCTGCTGGCGACTTACTCGGCATGTTTGATAAGCTACCTCACGGTGACCTACCCGAGTCTGCCCTTCAGCGACATGCGAGGATTCGCCGATGACGGATCCTACAAGCTCACAGTCTTACGGCAGAGCGCAGATTTTGACATCTACTATGTGGGTTAATAAATAATTATAGTTTGAAAAAAAAAGTATAAGTAATAGTTCACTCTGTAATTTTTACAAAATTACCAACGCAGTGGTATTTTTCAAAAAAATACCTTTAGTTTAATGCTAAATATTAATAAATTTTAAAAAGCTTAGTAATTAGCACACAGAGTCACAATTTAATCTAAGTTATTGAAAATCATCCAACTCTCGTGGAAACGACGCGTTTACCTTACTCGTACAGAAGTATGCTATTCCCATGAAATGATTTTTTTTTTCTGTGCAATGTACTGTTGCGCAAATGATTTCGTTTTTCCGTGAAGTAAACTTTTTACATTTTTTAGATTAAGTATTAAAAATCTTCTGAAAAGACATTTGATAAAAAAAAAAAAAAAAAAAAAAAAAATCCATTCAATACAATTATAGAATTCGACGGACGAAGTGATTACTAAAATGTCAAAGCAGATGCCAGACCCTAGGACCCTGCCAAAAACAATAGCTTCTGGTTTTCAACAGGTTTATTTATTTAATTGTATATTAAATAAATTTAATTTTTGGTTTTCATACCATTTTTAAATTGTATGAAATTGACCAGGCATGCCAGAGAAAAGTTGCTTTTCACTCGACCGGTACGATAAAAGCTCGGGCGACCTTTGGAATCGCTTGCGATCTGGTAACAGTGGATTCCGGGAGAATCGACAGTCTTGCTTTGGCGTTGACCAAGAGAAGCCAGTTCAAGGGAGTTTTGAACTACCAGTAAGTTTGAAAATTCTCTGAATTAAGTACCTTACCAAATCTAAACGTTCTTTCAACGATAATTTTCAGTTTGCAGAAATTCAAAGGTGTGGGCATCATGAGCCGTCTGATACCTCGGTACTATTCCCAACTGAATCCACTCGAGAATAAATTCGTTCCCGTGAGAATTTGGGGAATAGTTATGGTGCTGTCGATCCTAGGAGCTGGGGCCACCCTGAGCCTCGTCATCCTCTTCGTCGAAATAATGATGCACCGCACCAAAGTCAAACAAGGAGTCATGTTGGATCGAAAGGATAATATGAAGTTGAATCATACTACTGAAGCTTACATGAAGGAACAGCTTTTGAAGTACTAGTTCTTAAATGTAAAGAAAATACACGTTTTAATTAAAGTCCTTGATTATTCTAATTCAGTAAAAATCCTTCTCTATTTTCTAGCAGTCAGACAGTATTGATATTAGAATTACATAGAACTTCCGATCAATTAATTGCTTACTTAAGTTTTATTTATTTACTTTTTGTTCGTTGAAAATTTTTAATTGGTCAGTGGGTTAAACAAAATAAATACCTATTTTTCATTGCTGCAAAAATTGACAAAAAATTTGTTTTTTAACTTCAATTAAAAATAAAAAGTCATCAAAGGCTATGAAATTTTTAAAAAATCTATAACGAGTAATTAAATATTATAGTCATACATTAATTTTAAACTAAATAAATACTAAAAATTTTAATCCTTTTTTAATAAAATTTTTCTAAATTATTTAAGCCATACACCTACAGCTAAAACAACCTACAATAGTCCCTAATGGGATAGTAAAATAGAAGTAAAAAACAAGTTTTTTTTTTTTTTTTTTTTCCTTTACAAATAATAAATTAAAAAAAAAAAAACTTAGGAAATTCGTAAAAATAAATTATCTTCAAATTTATGATAAATGAAAATTTCATACTCATAAAAATTGCAATTTCCTTTTTTTGAACATAGTGGACACCGAAAAGATTTGCGCTTCAAATTGTCCACCATGACTCATTTCATTCACTCAAACAAAAATAATTTTTTAATAAAATTAATTTTGAAAACAATAATTCATCTTGATTAAACGATATTTAACTTCTCATCTTCATTATAATTAATGCTTACAACTATTTATCATCATGTAAACAAAGAAATTACTGATTATTCATAAAAAAATTGATTGAGCGGAATGAGACTGCCTCATTCAGTCGAGTATTCTCAAACATAAAGTTGCAAAAAATGTCAATTTTTAAGTAAATTTATGAAGTCCAAAAACAACTTTAACTATGAAAACTGAATTAACTAATTAAAAAATAGTTTAACTAACTCAAAAGTTGATTAATTTAAACGAATCAGTAACATTCTCGGGGGAATCACACGTTTAGCTGGGTGCAGACGACTGGTAGTTTCTCTCCGAGGTCCGCGCTTGAAGCATTAAGCGGAGCAACCCGACTAAAAATTTTTTATATTACGAATTAAGTTCGTAGTAATCTACAATTTCGTTCAAATCTACACAAAAACAATAAAATCTACAATGGCAGATGTTGCTGCAGCTACTCCCGCACCAGCGTCCGCCTCCCCGAAGAAGGCCGCCGCCAAGAAGACCGCGAAAAAACCCGCGGCTGCCAAGCCCCGCGCTCATCCTCCAGCGGGTGACATGGTTGTCGCCGCCATCAAGGCCCTGGGTGACAAAAAAGGATCTTCCCTTCAGTCAATCAAGAAGTACATCGCCGGACACTACAAGTGCGACGTTGAGAAGCAAGCCATCTTCATCAGGAAGTTCCTGAAGTCCGCCGTCGAGAAGAAGAAGCTCGTGCAAACCAAGGGAGCTGGTGCCGCTGGATCCTTCAAACTCGCCCCCAAGGCAGCAGCCACTGAGAAGGCCGCCAAGCCCAAGAAGGTCGCAGCTAAGAAACCCGCAGGTGCCAAGAAAACCGTCGCCAAAAAGCCCGCTGCCGCCAAAAAACCAAAAGCAGCAGCTGCCAAGAAACCCGCTGCAGCCAAAAAACCAGCAGCCGCCAAAAAACCGAAAGTAGCGAAGGCCGCCAAGCCCAAATCGCCCGCTAAGGCAAAGAAAGCCGGCAAGGCCCCAACTGCCAAGCCCAAGGCGCCCAAGACCAAAAAAGCCGCAGCACCCAAACCCGCCAAGAAGTAAAGACTTAAAAAAATCTTTTTTCAGGACTACAAATTGCTTTTAACTATGAAACAGCCCTTTTCAGGGCTAACAAATACATTGAACGTATTCGAACTATTTATTATTTTCACCTATCTTAGACATATATTATCTATGATTATTCAAAAAATTGGCGAAAATATAATTATCCTATCACAGTATCTGGAATATAACATAAATGAAATAAAATACTGAGGCCTTCGCAGGGACTTGCTAAAAAAATTTCAATGAGTCAAATAAGTATTGACTGATTTTAAAGTTTATGAGAAAATTGTATATAGTTTTAATAAAACTTTTTTTTTTTTTTCATTCAGAGGAATATTTAGAATAAAGTAAAGTTCAGAAAAGCATTGTGCATAGCAAGCTGAACAGATAGTTTATAAAGAATTTTGGTTTTGTAACACTATAATGACTTATTAAAGTAAATATAAATTTTTTACTTGAGCAAAGTAATTTAAATGTTTTACAGTATTTTACTATACTTATATTCCGGACTAGAACGACCCACTTTAATTTTAAATAAAAAATTTGGATTTTGAGCTCTATAGTTATATTGACAACCTGAATTTTGAACGATTGACCCACCATTTGTTAAAGCCATGCAATTAAGAGCGTGTAACCCTAACATAATTTTTGACAATTATTGGCCATAAATATTTGGTCTCAATTGACCCAGAAGAAAACATAAGAAAGAACATAAAAAAATTGTTTCAATTGTAAAACATTAAATTTTGTAAACCAATTGAAAATAGTAAATAATTACAAGATTTACTGTATTTATTATACTTGGTCGCGGGAGGGTTTATTTGGTACAAGAATAGAATTTTGGAGCATATGGAAAACAAAGAGAAGATGTAAACAGAATTGTTTTAACGTTTGAAATATTTTTTGGCCCTCAAAAGGGCCGGGGTGTTTTAAATAATTATTGATTGTTGATAATTTAAGCACGTTCTCCACGGATACGACGGGCCAGCTGGATGTCTTTGGGCATGATTGTCACACGCTTGGCGTGGATGGCGCACAAGTTGGTGTCTTCGAAAAGACCGACGAGGTAGGCTTCGCTGGCCTCCTGAAGGGCCATTACAGCCGAACTCTGGAAACGCAGGTCGGTCTTGAAGTCCTGGGCGATCTCACGAACCAGACGTTGGAAGGGCAGTTTGCGGATGAGGAGTTCGGTGCTCTTCTGGTAACGACGGATCTCACGAAGGGCGACGGTTCCTGGCCTGTAACGGTGGGGCTTCTTTACTCCTCCGGTGGCTGGTGCACTTTTACGTGCAGCCTTGGTGGCCAGCTGCTTCCTGGGGGCCTTGCCTCCGGTCGATTTACGAGCGGTCTGCTTGGTACGAGCCATTTCGAATGAGTCTTCTGCTGCGGACGCGAGTCTGACAGAAAATATTTTTCGGAGCACGAAACACGAGTATTTATAAACACGAGCAGAAGAGATTCCAGCGTTTCGGAGCATGCTCAGCTGATCGAGGGTGGGGGAAGTACAACTCGCCAGTAGGGGATAAAAGCGGCCGCTTTGATCGTTTTCGGCATCATTCGAGTCTTTGGTCTCGCTTAGTTATTCTCAGTATTCAACATGACTGGTCGTGGAAAGGGAGGAAAGGGATTGGGAAAAGGAGGCGCCAAGCGTCACAGGAAGGTGTTGCGTGATAACATCCAGGGTATCACCAAGCCCGCCATCCGTCGTCTGGCTCGCCGTGGTGGAGTCAAGCGTATCTCTGGACTCATCTACGAGGAAACTCGTGGTGTCCTGAAGGTGTTCCTTGAGAACGTTATTCGTGATGCCGTCACCTACACCGAGCACGCCAAGAGGAAGACCGTCACTGCTATGGACGTCGTATATGCCCTTAAGCGTCAAGGCCGCACCCTTTACGGTTTCGGCGGTTAAATATCTATTCTTTATATTTACCAACATCAATTTATTATAAACACCCCGGCCCTTTTGAGGGCCAACAACTATTATCAAAACGTTATGAATAAATCTATTTATTCGATGTTGGTATTGAAACTAACAGATAAACTAATAATTACATGCAATGTGTATTCTCTCACGTAAATTATTTTAACTTATTTTTTGCATAGTATTCTTTTGAGAGAATGCTTATCTTGTCTAAATTTGGATTTCATAGAAACATTGTTTTTGTAGTTTTGAGTATTCACGTTAGTTCCTAAAAAATGTGAAAACAATTAAACGCCCCTGATCAGCTCTTAAATGACATGGTATATTTAAATTATTTAATGTATCATGAAGTAATCATGTGTAATCTTTCTTTTCTTTCTTTCAAGTTAAATTTAGAGGTAATATGTGAAAATTAAAATTGGTTAGATCTTTTAATAGGGTCTATCACGCTCTAAAAATTTAAGGGCATTAATATTACACCACTAGCAACATTTTCACCAAGTTTCGTGTAATTTTAATCTTTTATTCGAGGACCATAATACTATACTACTATATCTTAAAGTCAAGAGTTTAAATCATAATTTCATACCAAAATTATAACGATTTTTTGCTCTCAAATATTTTTATTATTTAATGCTGAAGCTACTGTTTTTACAAAATTTTTCTATTTAGTTTTTTATCATGATCATTCACATTGTCAATGGCTCAAACCTTTATAATACTATTCAATTAAAAAAACTAATCATATCTTTGAAGATATAAAAACTAAATGTTTACACTTGAAATATCTGAAAATATTTTTTTTACTCAAGGTTTACTGAAAATTTTGAATCTCAAAAAAATGTTCATACTATTTAAAGACATTTCAAAACTTTGTTATTATGCAGTTAATTAATTATTTAGTTAAAATGTAAATTAATGACTGAAAAAAATCTTTATGTTTATCTATAGATGTACCATATATGGTACAGAGGGCGTTAGCATACAGGTTCGCTCAGCGGGTTTTGTTTGGTCCACCTTTGTAGCAACACCGTTCATGCTCGTGTATCGACTGCCCAAGCGGCTGATGGCTGCTCGTTCTTTTTCGCGAGTTGAGTGGTTAGTTTGTACTTAATTTCAGGTAATCAGAGCAAAAATCTTCAGTTACTTCAGTTTTTTTATTAATTCCACACAAATCAGTGTTTTTGAACGTTTTATTCCTATTTTTGCAGACTAATACGTTTGCATCAGCTGCGTGAGCCCTTGCGGCTTTCGACGTCACCATGGATCAAATTCCAAAGACGCATGAAGGTATTTTTTTCATTTTTTGCTTTGAAAAAGTTAAATACTAAAAAGTACCAAAGTTATTTTAAAGATAGTTGTCAAGTTACCGTTGAAATTTTTCATTTTTTTCTTTTACAGTTTCTTAATATATTAATAAATAATATTTTATAATTCTGGATAATTTAGTAACTTAATACTTGTTGTTTTACATTTTGTAATTATAATTAGGTTATTTATCTGGAGAAAGATTTGTTTTTAAGATAATGTCATAATAGTTTTTAGTTTTATTTGTTTGAGTTTACTGATATTTTTTTAAAATATGCTTTGTATTTTTAATATCTTTTTTTTTCATTATTTGGATAAATAAGGTTATAAAATTCATATTTATGAGATTCAAGTTCAGTATTAATGAGAATATTACTTTTTTCTATTATAGATATTGAAAGTCAAATAAGAGAGTTGCAAGAAAAGAAAAAAACCATTCAAAATGACACAAATCAAAATAATCAAGTTGGTCTAGGAAAGCAAGGATATTTTGATCAAGAAATTTATGATGGAAGTAACAACAAATTTGATGGATATGTCACATCAATTGCTGCTAATGATGAAATTGATGTAAGTCTTCCAAATATTTTGAAAATTTCAATGTTGTATTTAATTTATCTTTATATTATATTTATTAAAAAAAAAAATTTGATTTTAGGATGAAGATTATGAACCCAGTACGTTCAGTTCAAATAAAAAAAATTATAATGCTCCAGCAGCTCTTCTCAATGATGTTGCTCAAGTAAGTTGTTAATTATATTATTTAGTATAATTTATTTATCATTTTAAATTATCATATAATAAAACAAGTATATAAATTTAAAAGGATTTTGTATGTTTCACAGTACCTGAGTTATATTTTGACCTTTTTGGAACTATTTTAATGTGTTGTGATTTTTTTTCAGAGTGAGAAAGATTATGATCCTTTTGAAAATAGAAGACGACCAACAATTGCTGACAGAGAAGATGAATATAGACAAAAAAGACGCAGGATGGTTATTTCCCCAGAGCGTGCTGATCCATTTGCCGAAGGTTTGTTGAATTAACATTTTTTTTTTTAATTATAAAAGGTGTAGGTACATTTTAAAATAATTAAAAAAAAAATTATTTTTTCAATGCTTTGTACAATTTGAAGTTAAGATTTCAAACTCAAGCAAATAAAAATAGGCTCTAGGTACAGAAATGAAATCTTTATACAATAATTTACTAAATAAAATTTTGGTACTTCAAATTTTTTTTTATAAAAATAGTAATTTATATTGAAATTGAAAAGTTTAGTTTTCAATTATTTGCTGTTTTGTTATGACCAAAATGATTACCCAAATGAACCTAGAAATTCAAAATCTCTAAATAAGCACTGTTATGGTTGCTCTGTAAAAGACATATTTGGTATGATCAATTGATTTTATTTAAAGGTTGTAGAGCATATAATTCTAAATTTAAAAACCTCCATAGTGTTGAAAAATATAATTAAACTGAAAACAAGGGTGTGTGATTGCGGTGTGCTTTTGAATGAAATGAATGAATGAATGCATTTTTTCCAAAAAATGTACTAATTCCAGCATTTTTTTCCAATCTTAGAGCCAGTCATCACAATTGGGATCATCTACTTTTTCTGGATTCTGAGTTGAAGGTTATACGACTTTGAGTTGTAACAGCCCTTCCCTTAAACCTGTTTTGTTATCAAATGACAATAGTAAAATTTTTCTTATTATGAAATGTACTGCTACAAATAAGTCAAAATAATCTCTAGTAAAACACAATTTCAATTGAAAAATTAAGTGTTATAAAAAAAGAAGCATATTTTAAATTTTACAGTCATTTATTTTGTCACTGAAAATTTTTATATTGTCATTCAGGTTTAAGATTAAAACCCCATGTATTTGTATGAATGGTTTGAGTGCATAAACTATTAATAACGAGATCAGAATTGATTTTTAGATTACGAGTATTTTTGAATCAGGATGAATTAAGAGCAAGCCAATACTCTCTATGGCACCTGACCTTCACGTACGTATTTTCGAAGACAGCTACTGATGAAACTATTTTATCTACTTATCTTTCTTTAATAGAAAAATAAATTTGTTTAAGTAGATAAAATTTTTAGTTCATTCAGCAGCTTCTTCTTAGAAAAAATATTCTAAGGAAATAAATACAAATTCATATGACCTATTGACTAGGAGTTTTAGTTATAAAAAAAAAATTTGTATACTAAATTATCTAATCATTGCATTTTGCATGGCTTTTTTTGATTTCAGGTGGAAAGACTCCTGATGTTGGTTCAAGAACATACACTGAAATTATGAAAGAGCAGTTTCTGAAAGGGGAAGAGTCAGAGGTAAACAAAATCAATAACTTTTTTTAATTTTTTGATGATGTGGCTTATTAAAAAGATAGTTTGATGTAATTTATTAAGTCTTTAAATCTATATAAACTATTATTTGGATTAGTCTTTTTTAAAGTTTTGTCTTAATAAAATGTGCAATTGTGTATTGCTAGCAATATTAAATAGATTATAGTTATTCAAAGGTTTGAAAACCAACTTTTTTTATCTTCTTATTTTTACCATAACATTCAATTTATAAATACAAAGCCTCTTGTTCAATAAAATATAAAATTTTATCATTAAACTCACTATTGGAAAATAGTTGTAGAAAAATAATGAGGTTAAATTATAAACAAATTTTGTTTCAAGAATCCTTTTCAGATATTGTTTATTAATTTACTTACTTTTTCATTATTTTTAAATCACATAAAATATCATAGTTCTCGTGTTGAAGATTTAATAAAAAAAAAATAATAATAATCAAATTGAGAAATAATGGAATAATTTTTAATTTTTTTACACAGATACGTAAAAAATTGGTTGAAAAAGCTAAAGACGGTACACTGAAAGTGAACGAGGAAGTTAAACCAGCACCAAAAAGACGTGGTCGTTGGGATCAGACGGACGACACTCCGACTCCTAAGAAGCCAGCTCTCGCCGTTGCCACTCCAACTTCTTGGGATAACGCAGACGTAAGTGTTGATCGACCTTTCTTAATCGTTCATGTATGTAATTATAAAGTTGATTATTTAAATTTAAAAATATACACTTTTCAGGTAACTCCGGCGGTCGTGAGGTGGGATGAGACGCCAGGTCACGGTAAGGGTGGCGAAACTCCGGGAGCTACACCAGGGCAGAGTACCAGAATTTGGGATGCTACACCAGGACACGCAACACCAGGCGCGGTCACGCCGGGACGCGAAACACCGTCGAACGAAAAGATTATCTCTAGTCGCAGAAACAGGTGGGACGAAACACCAAAAACGGAGCGAGGTAAGTCATTATAGAAAACTAAACTTCGACGTTATGACTGCTAACAAAAATTTTATTTCCAAACAGAAACACCCGGTCACGGGAGCGGATGGGCTGAAACTCCACGAACCGACCGAGTGGTTGGTGAACTTATTCAGGAGACACCGACACCGTCAGCCAGCAAAAGGAAGAGTCGTTGGGACGAGACGCCGTCGAACCAAACTCCAGGATCCATGACACCGCAAACTCCTGCAACGCCACTCCATACGCCGCACCAGACATCTATTTTGACGCCAAGTGGTACAACGCCAATGGGACCGAAGGCCATGGGTCTGGCTACTCCTACACCTGGACACGTCATGTCCATGACGCCCGAACAACTCCAAGCCTTCAGGTGGGAGAGGGAAATCGACGAAAGAAATCGTCCGCTGTCCGACGACGAATTGGATTCCATGTTTCCACCTGGTTACAAAGTTTTGCAGCCTCCAGCAGGTAAATTTTATTGACTTTCGGGTGGCATATCTTTGAAATGAATAAATAAATTAAAAAATTAAATTTTAGCCCTTTTAATGATCTAGAAAATTTAGTAATTCCATTCAGTAATGAGATTTTATATTAACTAAAGCTCGTTTCTTTTAAATGTAGGTTACGTCCCGATTAGAACACCTGCGAGAAAATTAACAGCCACGCCAACACCAATCGCCGGGACACCGCAAGGATTCTTCATCCAACAAGAAGACAAAAGTGCTAAACTTATCGAGAATCAACCCAAAGGAAATTTACCGTTTTTGAAGCCTGAAGACGCTCAGTATTTCGATAAATTGTTAGTAGACGTAGACGAAGAATCGCTTAGTCCTGAGGAACAAAAAGAAAGAAAAATCATGAAATTGTTACTCAAAATTAAAAACGGTACTCCTCCGATGCGAAAGGCTGCTCTAAGACAAATAACCGATAACGCAAGAGAATTTGGAGCCGGTGCCTTGTTCAATCAAATATTGCCTCTTCTTATGTCACCTACTTTAGAAGATCAAGAGAGACATTTACTTGTCAAAGTTATCGATCGTATCTTATACAAACTGGATGATTTGGTTCGTCCCTATGTACACAAGGTAACAATTTTGATATACAAATAAATATTAATTCTGAAACGATTTTTTGATTATTAATCACTTTAATTTTATTTTTGACAGATCCTCGTTGTTATTGAACCGCTGCTCATTGACGAAGATTACTACGCTCGTGTTGAAGGAAGAGAAATCATATCAAACTTGGCCAAAGCAGCTGGTTTGGCCACTATGATTTCAACAATGAGGCCCGATATTGATAACATTGATGAGTATGTGAGAAACACAACTGCGAGAGCTTTTGCGGTCGTAGCTTCCGCGTTGGGTATTCCTTCGCTGTTGCCTTTCCTCAAAGCCGTGTGCAGGAGTAAAAAATCATGGCAAGCTCGACACACGGGTATTAAAATTGTCCAACAAATCGCCATTCTTATGGGTTGCGCTATTTTGCCTCACTTGAAAAGTTTGGTAGAAATTATCGAACACGGTACGTCAAATTCATTCTTTGTTTTGATATAAATATGAGGAGTTGGATGCAACAACGACCTCACTCCTAACCCTTATTGGGAAAATAAAAAAAAAATTTTTTTTTCCACAGGTCTTGTCGACGAGCAACAGAAAGTCCGCACCATCACTGCTTTGGCTATAGCAGCCTTGGCTGAAGCTGCAACCCCTTATGGTATTGAAAGTTTTGACTCTGTACTAAAACCATTGTGGAAAGGTATCCGAACGCACAGAGGCAAAGGTCTAGCTGCTTTTTTGAAGGCTATTGGTTATTTGATTCCACTTATGGATGCTGAGTATGCCAATTACTATACTCGTGAAGTGATGTTGATTTTGATTCGAGAGTTCCAGTCTCCAGATGAAGAAATGAAAAAGATCGTCTTGAAGGTACATTTGGTTTTAAAAATTGCACGAAAAATAATATTTATTATGTATTTTTTAAAAGTTATTTTAATCATTATTTACTTTTTTTGTAGGTGGTGAAGCAATGTTGTGGAACAGATGGTGTTGAAGCACAGTACATTAAGGATGAAATTTTGCCCCACTTCTTCAAATACTTCTGGAACCATAGAATGGCATTGGATCGTAGAAACTACAGACAGGTAAACAATTAAAAATTGTAAATTGCATGTTTTAATATCATCATTAATTAAAATTTTGTATGCTTACAGTTGGTAGATACTACCGTTGAAATTGCTAACAAAGTCGGAGCATCGGAAATCATTAACCGAGTCGTAGATGATTTAAAAGACGAAAATGAACAGTACCGAAAAATGGTCATGGAAACCATTGAAAAGATAATGGGTAATTTAGGAGCTGCTGACGTTGATTCTCGACTTGAAGAACAGCTTATTGACGGTATACTTTATGCTTTCCAAGAACAGACGACTGAAGTGAGTTTTTATACATACGTTTTTTAATTTATTGCTTTAAATTAATTTTTTTTTAAGCCATAAATTATTATTATGATTATTTTTTTTAGGATGTTGTTATGCTCAATGGATTTGGTACGATTGTAAACACATTAGGCAAAAGGGTCAAGGCTTATCTACCACAGATTTGTGGTACAATATTATGGAGATTGAATAATAAATCTGCTAAGGTTAGACAGCAAGCTGCTGATCTAATTTCTCGAATTGCTGTCGTTATGAAAACCTGTCAAGAAGTAAATATAATTTTCATAAATCATGCAACAATTAAAATTAGTATTTTTTTTTTATTTTGACTTCAATGAATGATTTTGTTCTAGGAAAAACTTATGGGTCACTTGGGAGTCGTATTGTATGAATACTTAGGAGAGGAATACCCCGAAGTATTAGGAAGTATATTAGGAGCCTTAAAGGCTATCGTCAATGTCATTGGAATGACAAAAATGACACCACCAATTAAGGACTTGTTACCCAGACTGACGCCAATTTTGAAAAACAGACACGAAAAAGTAAATATATCTATTTATTATTATTATTATTATTTTTTTTACTAGATTTAAAAATTAGTTCTTTTTTTTATTTTTATGACGCTTAATTTAATACAAAGCTCAGATTGATTTCTGATTAGCGATTAAAAGTTGTCAAAAAGCAGTAATAGTTATTTATAACGTTTAATATTCTAGGTCCAAGAAAATTGCATTGATTTAGTTGGTAGGATAGCTGACAGAGGACCCGAATACGTATCTGCTCGAGAATGGATGAGAATTTGCTTTGAACTCTTGGAACTGTTGAAAGCGCACAAAAAAGCGATTAGACGAGCTACCGTAAATACTTTTGGTTACATTGCTAAAGCTATTGGGTATGTAAAAATTTTTTAAACTATATTTTTCCCACTTTGACGTAATTGAGATGAAATAATAATGAAATGTAACTGTTACAGACCTCACGATGTTTTGGCCACTCTTCTCAACAATTTGAAAGTTCAAGAACGTCAAAATCGAGTTTGTACAACTGTGGCCATTGCAATCGTTGCAGAAACTTGCAGTCCTTTCACGGTTTTACCAGCTCTCATGAATGAATACAGAGTCCCAGAACTCAACGTACAAAATGGAGTTCTAAAGTCATTGTCGTTTTTGTTTGAATATATTGGAGAGATGGGTAAAGACTACATTTACGCTGTGAGCCCACTGCTTGAAGATGCATTGATGGACAGGTGAATTGATCCTGTATTTTACATTAGTTTTGTCAATTCTTCTTCAACTCTGATTTTAACTTAAAACGTGAAAATTTGTTTTTCAGGGATCTTGTACACAGACAAACAGCTTGCGCTGCTATTAAGCACATGTCTTTGGGTGTTCATGGCTTTGGTTGTGAAGATGCATTGATACATTTATTAAATTATGTGTGGCCAAATGTATTCGAAACTTCGCCGCATTTGGTTCAAGCCTTTATGGATGCCGTTGATGGATTACGAGTATCACTAGGACCATTGAAAATTCTTCAGTATACTTTACAGGTAAGTTCACACTCAAGATATTTGTTTATTAACATACATCAGTTGTTAAGTTATTAATATTTTTACGATTATTTTTCAGGGACTGTTTCATCCTGCGAGAAAAGTCCGTGATGTGTATTGGAAAATATACAATTCGCTATACATTGGTGGTCAGGATGCTCTTGTTGCAGGATATCCAAGAATAATGAATGATCCAAAGAATCAATATATAAGATACGAATTGGATTACATATTGTAATTTAGAATTTTAATTTTGTAAATAATTTTAATATTTAACCATAATGTTGCCTCATTAAATATGATTTTGGCTAGTATTGAACCATAAGCTTGAATAAAATGGGCAAATGATATGAATTGGTGTTCAAATTATTTTTATTGATAATCATGTTACTTTATGATTTTAAAATTCAATCCACTTAAGTACACATTCATGTAAAAAAAAAAACTATGTATGAAAGGTTTCACCTAATAAAAATAAATTATCTCCAAATAAGTGAGTGTCTGTAAAATTAATAAGCTGGTTTTTATTTTATCATAACCAATTGTTTTATATTGTGTGATACTATATATTTAAAAAAGATTTTAAGAAAAACCTAAGATTACTCTTCGATACTTATATTAAATTTAATTTCTAACGTTTATTTCATGTAACTTTGAAAAAAAAAAAAAAATTAACTAAAAAAGAAGTGAAAACTTTATAGTAGTATGTCGATGATGATTTGGAAGATAAAAATGTATCTTGAAAAATAAAAACTTTTCTAACAATTAGATTTCAATCTTATCTTTTACCTCCTTAGGAAATTATTTTATTTATATTATTAAAATTCTTTGTAAAATAAAAAAGAATAATTTATAGAACAAAATTTAGAAACCTTAGAAAAAAGTAGAGAACACATTAAAAGCAGCATCAAAAACTTTATTCTACAACTAAAAGATAAAAACTTCTCTATATGAGATATTTCAAAATATGAAATCATGGTTTTGGTGTTCTCAGCGAGTCGTTCCGAAATTAACGTGTTTCGAGACGATAAAAACAAGGCACCCAATTAAGATAGAAACGGATCTTCGAGGCTGCGTGGGCACGGGATAAAATGCGAGAAGATGACGGGAGAAGGCTGAAGAGTAAGTGAATATCTTAATTACAATATTCCCACGGGCCAAAACACGAGACGAGCTGCTCGTGTCTCGTTGTTCGCTGCGCCACGCCAGCCAGCCAGGATACCGATGTGTGCTGCTGGAATTTAATTAATTTACCAGCAGCAGCCCTCCTCGCGTATGACGCGAGTTGACTTCTCGCATGCCTGCACGCGCCCCTTCTCCATTTTTTTGACCTTTTTCATGTACCTCCGTGAGCACTTCATCAAACTGGTTTTAGCAAATTCGCTTACTTGCTTATGAAGATTACGTTCTCTTTTTTTTCTGATGTTCTATTTAGTCTGAGAGGCATTAATTTACGTATTTATGAAACCGTTGGACTTTATTATGTTTTTTTTTTAATTGATGATAAGACGGATTGAATAAAAAAATTTTGTCATGTTGATACTTATTCATTCTTTTTAAAAGGGTGATTGAAAGTAGTAGAATTGTTTTCCTAGCTATAAGGGAGGTAACTATCGCCATTTTGCATAAATTTTTTATTCATGAGCTCATTGGTGGAGAAGTTTTAAGAATATTTGAAAAGTGTTTTTTGATTTGTGAGGTTACAATTGTTGTCGTCGTTTTTTTGTTTTTTATGCATGCTTGCAGCGCACCTAGAGGATCGATTATGATAATTACAAATTAAAACTGTTGATTGAAAACCATAAATTTGTCAAAAAGTTGTTTTTGGGACAAAATTGAAAAAAATTGAAATTTTCGGGTGGTTTCAACGGTTTGCCGCTAGGTGGCTACCAGTTTTTCCCACCCACAACGAAGCATGTCTCACGTAAATATATATATTAGGCTCCTTTTTTTTATTTTTCAGTTAAAAAAATTAATTTTTAGTGGTATATAGTGTTATAGTGAAGTGATTATTCAAGGACAGCAATGAAGCAGCCAGCGGCTACAGGCAGCCCGGAAAGCTTCAGCGCCAACCAGTGAGGCTGCAGCGGCATTCCTTGTTCTAAAAGGCATCCTCATGGTAGGATTTTCAAACCGAATTTTTTCAACCGTTGAATACTTTTTTTGAAAATTTAAAATTTCGAATTTTTTAAAATTGTACCATAATTGTTTAATTTTTCGGCGCCAAAAATTTGAATTTAAATGAGTTTTTTAAATAAAAATTTAAAATTTTTTCAATTTTCAAATGAACTATTATTGTTTTATCGAAAAAAAATTTTTATAAATTTTATCATACACAAAAAAAAAATCTTGCCTGAGCAGACATTGACCAAAACTACTGAGTTGCCAAATAAAAAAAAAAAAATACACTCTGCAAACGCTTCATTTCGTTCCAATTTTCTGATACCTACTAGAATTTAAAAACATATTATTTATTAAAGATTTTATTTTTAAAAAATCTAGCTCGCAAGCTAGAAAGCTTTTAATTATTACGAAGTTAAGAAGGTTGTATGCAATCAGATTTTTTTTCGTCGCTCTCACGAGTCTCGCGTTAAAAGCTTCTTTATTTGATCAAGGCAATTTGTCACTAAAAGGCTCAGGGTATTATCATCCCGATTAATCGATCTTTCTCCTCCTTCTTTTCTGACACGTTTTTTTTTCTTCTTCTACTTCTCCATCCAGCCAATGCGACTATTCGGGAGAACGCTCGGGAAGGAAAAAAGCTAAAAGAAAGACAGCAAAGAAACCGCGAATCGACGTCTTTGCAGGCTGACGGGTAAAATCGCCCTTAATGGTCCGCTGAAGGATTTTCCGGGGGCTCTCTTTTCTGTGTGCGCGACGCGCCCGAGTTTTTCCATCGTCTCCTTCAGCCACTCAAATCAAGATTTTCACCTCTCACCTTGACTACACGTCTCTCGCGGCTTTTCGTCAATGACGAAAATTTAATAACTGGTTTTTAAAAATTTTTTCATGTACTTTGTGGCTTTTTCACGGAAATAAATTTTAAAATAAAATTCTTTGAAACTTTCAAAAAATAATAAAAATCGTTACGATTAGGGTGATGTATTAGACGATAATATTACTTTCATTGCAGATAGTGATTACGTAGATATACTTTTCATAATTACTTCATTATTTAATTTTTTTTAATCACTTTTTTTATTTAATTAATTAAATTAATTTTTAAATTAATATTTAATTTTTTTTCTTTTATTTTCATTTATTTACTCATTTTTGTAATATTTCATTGTATCGAACGTATTGTTTAAAATTTGCACTCGAACAATAAACAACCAGTTTATTATGAATATTAAATACAAAAGTAGAATTATAAACTCTCAAATTTTAATTCTAAAACAACAACTTTTTTTTCCAAATTTCATGAGTCTTAAATCTTGTCCTCTTTCGAACGAACTTTGAGTAAAAAATTAAAAACCAGCTCCAAAGTAATGCACACACAGCATCTGGCGCCGCGGGTATTTTTATCAGGGTAACGACATCGGCAGAATTAGTTCCTTATCGCGTCTACTTAAATAGTTTCTCCGTGTGGGATGGTGGAGGCAGGGTGGGGTAACAAGAACGGAATACTAATGACAAACTTACAATGCGAGAGGAGCTGAGGAATGCGCATCTATTTATCGACCATACGCGAACGCCCGCGCCTTCATCGGAATATTCACACTTGGTTTCACACCTGCCATTCTTCGAGTCTAGTTTCTCCGGCGCTTGAAAGTTAGGCCGATTGGAGACGAGAGAGCGAGAGCGACGTTTGGGCTAATTATCAGAGGCTTGTGTGCTTCAGTACCCGCATTGGTTTTCATTTTATTTTAATTTAAGTTTCGTTCGGAATCGTGGGTTAGTTTGGTTAAACTCGCTAGTAGGATACACCGTTGGTGTCATTGTCAAATGAAGCTCGTTATCTCATACACAAACTGAAAGTTTAATTAAATTTATACAATCAGCTATGTACTTATCGATTGTTCATTGGTTTAAACAGTGTTAAATTTTCAATGCTATGGGATAGAATTTATTCGAATTTTTTTTTTTTTTCAACAAGCTTATTTTTTGACTCATAAGTCTATATGTGCAGTCCAAGCGCTCCGACTCGGACTCGTGAGTCTTTACGGATATTTGGATAATTTTATCATGAACTTACAAAAATTATTAAAGTATTTTACAATTTAAATTGGCTATGTATAAAAAGTCTAACATTAATTCTATAACAGTCGAGATCATATTGTTTTCGTAAAAAGCGAACTACTTAAAACCGAACTTATAAGTTGGAGATTTTTTATTTAATTCGACGGCCTTTAACTAGTTTGAAGAGACACTATAAAATATTGCTTGGTAGAAAATTTAAAAATTTCCCCTACAAGTTTAGATTACAAGTTACACAAGATCTCGGCCAAGAGCCTCTAGATCGGAGAAAATTTTTAATATTATTGTTATCGAAAAGTAATACCTCCGTAATAATATACAAAAAATTCAAGTAACTAAGATTTAAAAAAACCAAAATAGTTTTTGCGAATGGATCATTATAAGTGTGCACTCGGTAGGAAGAATCTCCCCTGAATTCAAAGCCGGCGATAGAACATGGTACCGCGCCCGTTGACGCCGCGCGCGCCGTCGATATTTGTGAAAATGTTTGCTCATAATAAATTCCGCGCTCGACAACTCGCGAACGCGGAAAAAGTTGTTCGCAAGTGAAAGAAAGAGAGAAAGAAAAAAAAGCCACACGGGGTAAGAAGAAAAATATTCAGCGCACGCGCGCGCGTACAACTCGCACCGGCCTTTGATTGAGTCGCTCGAATAGAGTACGAATACTACGTCGTGTCGACAGACAAGCTGCAGCGTCTGCTCCGACTCGAGTCTAACTCGAATTCGAAATGAGATTTTCTCCTTCGCTTTTCACCCACGGTATTCTTTTTACCTTCCACAAGGCACTGCACATACATAGAAACGTGCACTTGAAATTTTCGCGCCATTTGGTTGTACCTTGTTCGAACGAACGGCTTTTGAATTTCACTCTCCGCCAAGCGGCGATCGGCACGTTGTAACTGTAACATATTTAAATCAATTAATGTTTTCTTTGAATATTTTTGTATTGAGTCTTAAGTTTTTTTCATGAGTTATTCAGTTTAATTCATCCTCTTTTAAAATAAAGGAAACTAGAAATTTAAAGGCACATTGATTACTTAAGAACATAATTTTAAATTTGAATTTTAGGGTTTTGAAATTTTCATATCAAAATCGATGTAATTTAAGTAATAATTTTAATGAAGTTATCGAGCGGCCTCAAAGGTTACATAAGTAAATATTTTTGATAAGTAAGCTTTAATTTATTTACCCTTCTAAATTTTTTCAAGGTCCAAATATTTTTATTTATAAAATTTTACTGTGAAGTTTAAGTAAAATATAAAACTTTTTTTGCACTACACAAGCATTGTTTTGCAAATATCATGCAACAGAGTCACCCTCACCAGTCTTTGTTTTGAAAACAATTAATGATCCACGAGTCATGCAAAACTCTGCACAGGCACGATCCCACGATTACCCTTGCTTTGTGCACACACATAGAGCACGTTATATTAGCTCAACGATAGTGCATCCGTATGCCGTTTAATTACAAATACGTCAATCCCAATTACGCATTGGCATCTTGTTGATGTAAGCGATAAACCCACAAACAGTTGCTATCATACTTAGGTACTTTGAACAATAATTATTATTAATTGCATATGTACTTCTAATTTTTGATATTATAGTTATCTTTCTTAGACAGAAAATTTTACGCATTTTGACTTACTTTATTTATTAGTTGAAGAAATTCCAAAAAAAAATTGTTATACTTAAAATTGGCTAATCATTTATTTACATACATTTGCCATTCGGAAGGTTTGAGATCAGACAAAATTATTAATATTTGTTTTTAAACTCTAAAATAAAAAAGTAGCCTTTCGGCTAACTTTTCTAAAAACCCAGCTGTATCATTCAAATCGAATCCATAAAAAAAAAGAAATCTAAAGAGTTAAAAGTTTGACCATTAAAAGTAAAAAATGATCAGTTGGCGGATGGTCAGTTTTGGCGGAAGCGATTGATATTTATGCATTTATGTAGAGATGAAAAAAAAAAAGATAAAGAAAATCTTGGAAGATCGCCGCGGTAAGAGAAATTGAAAGAGCCCGGACTGCAGGCCTGGAAGTTGAGAAAGAGGAAAATCCGCGTTGACTGGCGTATTCGATTCTACCGTGAGCAGGACCAAAGTAATGGCCAAGGAAAATCCCCGCGACACTCTATTTTACTTTACTGTTTCTAACTCGTACCTCTTTTTCACCTCGTTTCTCTTTTTAACATGTTTGAATTTCAATACATTGATTTAGCGATAATTTTTCAACTATTGTTTGATAACTCAAACTGAACATTGTTTACTTGTAACTGAAAACTTAGCCTTAAGAATTTCATTCTCAATTTTTTTTTTTTTTTTTTAATATTTTTATTTAAAATCCAATTCCTTTGCCCAAACGTAAACAATAGATTTTGTAGCACTCTGTGACCAAAATTCGTAGCAGCCCCACCGCCAACCGTGTGGCTGTGTCAGTTTTTTGGAATAGAGCAGACGCAATTTTTTTTCCACAAAGGTTCATATTTATAAAAATTAGGGAGTAAAATCACTCAAAAACATGTTTTCAGCTGTAAATATGAACATTAAAATGACAATAAAACTGGTAAACACCATTAAAAACTTCTACAAAGCCATTGATTTGATGCTTCAAAATATACGTCGCATAGCAGGTTAGGTGCCGTCAGCCACCGCCAGCTACTGCGACTCAACTGACTTGAAGTTAGTCACACCTATAATGAATATCAGCTGAGCGTCGATGACTTTGCATAGGCTCTTATAAAAACTTCAAGTTGCTAAATATAATTAAACAATTACATTTTCAATAAACAAATTTAACGTAATTTTGATTTTTTGCAAACCAAAAATTAATTTTGAAGCAATTACTTTTTGTTAACTTTAATTTTAATACTAAAAATATTAAATTATAATTGCCTTATGATGTTAAGCTTAAATTTTGTTTACTCATTATAAAAAGTTAGTTTTTGAGATTAGTTAATTATTTTAATTTCGTTATACTTGAAAAGAGTATTGATAATTTTGAAATTAATTTTTTTGTTTATTTTTTTCCTCGTAAAATATAAAACTATATTAAAAATGTTAAAATTAATATTCTTAAATTAAAATTTTTTTTTTTCAAATTTGAATTTGATTGAATAATTGATTTTGTTTTTAATTCGTAAGTTTATTTTTATCAAATTTTAAAAATCCTTGGAAATTTCTCTTACTTCTTTGAAAATTCTTAAATTTTTCACAACTTTATACGTAAAAGTTATAAATTTTATTTTTTCTAATAGATGAACTTTCATTAAATTTACTAAAATTTTATTTATTTATTCAAGATATTTTTTTTTTTAACTGAGAATATGTTTTATAAACTCGGGAAGATCGATAGATTTAAATTGATCAACAATTTAAAAAACAATGTTATGATTTTAAAAATCAATGTAAATTTTTTTCAAACTTTTAAATTTGTTTAATTTCTAATTTTTGTTTATATTTGAAAAGTTTTTGAGCTAAAGATCTTTTTCGTAAATTTAAAAACGATATAATTTTTTAACTAAATACTTTAAATTTAATTTTTTCTTTAACTTAAAAGTTTTATAATTTTTAAGAATTCATCATCTTTATAATTATCTAAATTGTTTAAATTATTGTTAGTGGTGACGAATTTTTGCCACTCGTGTACTACAAAATAGCGAGCAAAATAGTGTTCGTAACTCGTGCGGCTGCTAGGCCTCTTCGCACTGGCATTTTGTTGTCACCCTCGCAGCAGCCACACTTGTTGCGAAAAGCACTATTGCCGTACTTTGAGATCAGGAATATTTTCTTGACTTTTCATTATTTCTGATCAAAAATTTTTTTTATAATTCCAAAGTGCTTGGTCTTCGAAAGCCTCTGCAAATTGATTCATTGAAATTAAAAAAAATAGATAGAAACAAAATAAAACGTTCGATTATTCGAGTTTCTACCATATCGTAATCGTATCTTTCTTTATGATTGAACTTGCGTTTTTAATTTTTATCCTTTAGTGTGAACTTTTTACGGTAGTACTTATCTCGGCACAATCGTCCGGCAGCTTTTACACTTCCGGGTTCTGCAACTTTACGCGACTGTTTCCGATTTCTCAGGCTCGTAAAACAGTTTTCAACGGGTCGAGGTAGGGGAATATCATCAGCGACTCTCGAGCTTTTATCCTCTCTTATCGCGCCGCTCGCTGGCCCGTCAAATTGTTTCCGCCGCGCTGCCCGAAGATGTGGGGTATTCGAATCGGAGATTAAGTTATATTATTAACCGCGGCAGGCCGCACCTTTTTTTACGCCGATGAAGCCCGAGTCTTTGGATTTATGCGACTGGTCCGTCTGATTTATGAATCTTGAGCGAGCGCTTTTTAATTTTTTCTATTCAAGCTCGAAAATTTACGGTTGGAGCTTATCATACTTCGTCTGATGACAAAATTTAAATTTCATTTTCAAAATCATAAATTATTACTATTCTTAACTATCTTAATTGGCACGATAAAAATTACAAATAATTAAAAAATTGAACGAATTTGAAAAAGTGTGATTATTAACCGAAAATAAATAAAAGGCTTCAACAAACCTTTTTTTTTTAAACCAGAGAGCTTAGTTTTTCCAATCTTCAAAGATCCGACCAACTTGAAAGCTCTCGCGAGACGGACCAGCGGGGCAAATAAGAACAGGCTAAGAAAAGGAAGTAAAAAAGAGAAAGATTGATAGGGAATAAGAGTGCGTATAGTGGAAGAGCGAGACAACCGTGAATGGATAGCCGAGTAAAGAGATTGACAAACAGAGCTAAATATAAATGTCCATTGTTTACGTACAATACATTCTATCCCTTATTTTCTCAACAAAATTTTAAATCTTTTATTTAATCTTATATTATAAATTATAAAGGTAATATTGATTTTCCTTTAAGTAATTGTAGCAATAGATCGATTATCGATTAGTAGAATAGGAAAAATCTTATAAAATAACAATTGGCGAAATTAAAAATTTCTAATAGTTTTTCGGTACCACTAAAAAAAGTACTGAAAATTTTTGAAGCTGATGATGGATTATTAGTAAACAAGCAAGACAAAGTGCTCGCGAGCTAGGAGACAATTTCATTCTACGCGCGGTCTCGTCCAAAGGTTGTTTGCACCGACGCGGACGGTTTCTCTCTCGTTTGCGGTTGTGTGCACACGTAAACCGGGAGGCGAGGGCCAATCAAGGAAAACTATTTTGCAGCACTGATTGACGGCTACACGAACTTTTCGAGACGCTTGTGTCTCAGCCCAAATTACGGGAAGAATGAATCTTGGTGAACCTGACTTGCTTGACCGAGATGAGATACGACAAAATTTTCGTTGTTTCAAATTCATATTTTTTAAGAAACTTTGGTTGAATCTTGATTTTTAGATTGAAAATTTTCGATTAATTTTGTTAATTTTGTTTAGTTTTGATTTTTTTATTTTCTTTTACGCATAATAGAGTTGTAAGTGAAAAAATTATGGTTTTTGCTATTTCTTATAGGTAAAATACCAATGCATACTTAGCTTACTCAAAACCATTCCAAAAACATTCTTAACTCATTTTTAGTCCGAAAAGGATTTTTAAGTTCAAGTAATTATCAAGCCTGTTCTCATAAAAATTTTTAATTATTTGAACTTGAAAAAAATCAGATTTTATAGATTTGATCGACTACTCCTGTTTATATACATGCCTTTTAGCCCCAAAATTTAATCATGAGATATAAAACACATATTAAATGAGACATAGAATGAATTGCTCAAACAAGTGGAGAGACCAAACACGACGACGATATCATGCGAGTATCAAACGAGTGTGCGCAACGTTAGTCGGTCGGGGGTCTGGTTAACCACCCGGTAGTGAATTAATAACGCGTCATTACCGTCATTAGTTACCATCGCATTACTTCGTCAACGTAGGAGCATCACCAGCCGACGCGGCGCGGCACTTCAATAGACAGATTACAAAGGATTATCCGTGGGAGCAGACACCCGTGTGTGCCCCCCCCCCCCCCCCCCCCCCGGGGATCTTAATTAATTTTGGCTCAAAGCGCGTACGCCAGGATTTGTCATATGTTCGGGCGCACGTGTTTATGTAATCTTGAGAGCCAGCGAGAGCTAGCGAGAAAGAGGCCTCCTTGCCTTCCAAGCAAACTGTATGACGCGCGGGAATTCGGTTCATCCCGACGACTGCGTGCGTACACATTGTTCGGCTCAGACAGTTGTAATTAGTAATTTGCAATTTGACTGGGAGGCTTTGGAATTGTATAAGTAAAAATTATAGTAGAGCTATTTTTATCAACTTATTAAATAGAACCATGGTGCGAAAAAATTTCAGAAGTTTTCAAGTATATCGTTATACCTTATAATATGTAAAACCAATTTTCAAAAAATTATTTCTCCGGTATTTTTGATAGAAAAATTATCGAAAAAAATTTTTAAATGGAAACTCTCAGAAAAAGGAACTCTCAGAAGTAGTACACGGACAGAAAAAAAACAGAAATTTACTGTGGTAAGTTAACACGAAAAAATCGTGTGTTACCTTACGCAGAAAAAATCCTAAGCGCTACTGTAAGAGAGCCAATCAAAATCACTCTTGGTCACACCTGATTGCCTGATTGGTTCGGCTACAGTAGCGCTTAGGATTTTTTCTGCGTAAGGTTAACACACGATTTTTTCGTGTTAGCTTACACAGTAAATTTCTGTTTTTTTTCTCTCCGTGTACCAGTGATTGAACATTATTACATCATAAAAAATACTTAAAATCAAACCTTTTCTTTTCAATCGAATCGGTGGACATGCTTTCTTGGAGTGAAACTCTATTTCGTTAGTCTTTAAACCTCTATCTCATTGATAGGCACAGATAAATCCACCGTTGAAAAGATCCTCTCGGAGGCTTGGCGCTTGTGTATTCCGGTGCACTTTACCCGATTGCTTGATTGAATGTGAGCCTGTCGAGGGTAAAAGGATAAGATGCGCCGCCCCGCCGGTATATTTGTTTACCCGATCGCAGTTATCATCGAGCCGATGCATCCCCGTGGGCATTGCAGATCTAATAAAATTTTTTTCTTTTGTGCGCTTCAGGTCGCGAGCATTTTTTTACGTATACTCGGGAATGTTTGAGTGAATTATAGATTAAAAATATTTAATCTCGAGTATTTCGCGAAATTTAACGTAATTGAGAATCATCTAAGGAAAATTAAATAGATATTACTTTAACAAATTTCATTTCAAAAGCATCTAAATCATTAAATTAAACAATGTAAGCTGTATTTTAAAAATATAAATCGTAAGGCTGTAAAATATTCGATTTTCGGAATCTGATTATTTAATCAAATGTAAACTGTTCATTTCAAAGTCAATTGATTCAAAGTGTAGCGCAGGGCTAAAAATGTGGTACGCTTTAGAATTGAATATCGATTAGATGTCGGATCTTCAATCAGGATCGAAGAAATGTCTTCACGCCGCGCCGAGCCGGGAACTCAAAAAGTACGAGCTGGAAGATTGCTTCTGGTACCTCTTATTGGGTTTACCGAGCTTGTTTATTTTGCATTACTTTTTTAAAATCTATCTCGAGTAAAGAAAAAATTTTCACAAAATTAATAAACTCGAAAACAGCTCAATAATGAGAAAAAAAAATTTGATTTAATTAGACCTACAGTTACAGTCGCAAATTTATCAAAGTGCATTAGAAATTAAATAAAATTATCTT
Source organism: Encarsia formosa (assembly GCA_038277355.1). NCBI lineage: Eukaryota > Metazoa > Arthropoda > Insecta > Hymenoptera > Aphelinidae > Encarsia > Encarsia formosa. The sequence goes on along the minus strand of CM076188.1, from coordinate 24,209,160 downwards.
AAGCCCTGCAACTGCAAATTCATTTAGACTATTTCTTGAGGTACTAAACAGTGACGATCCAATCACGAAAATTGGCCGGCACTCGTTAATTCAAAGATTCATTTAAAGTGGTTTTTATGCTTTCTTCGCAGTCGAGCCAAGCTGCCAATCTCGCTTGATCCTGTCTTAGTCTTTCCGGCGACGATAAGAATCGCTAAATAATACCGGCTGCGTGAGCATGGCAATCGGTGGACCTAAGCCCGTTCTTATCCTCTGTTTTATTTCCCCTTCTTATCTGCAGCTGATTGGAGAGAGGAAATAGGGGAAAAAATCAAGAATGTCCGGTCGGTTCTTTTTTTTCCGGATTAGAACCGTGATTTTTAGTAAGTTGGCTCTGGAGTCTGAAGCGTCCTTAAAGCTCGACTGGCGGGTATGTTTGGGGAAGAAATCACAGAAAAATGTGTAACGTGTGTTTTTCTTGACTTTTATCCTGCGATTGATTTCTGTAATCTGGCCATTTTGTGATTGTAGAATTGTTTAAAAATGCTTGGGTAAATTTTTTACTCTGAATAAAAAAATTATTTTTTAAAGTTTTTTTTCTGAAAGACCATAAAATTTTTTCAAGCTTATTTTGCAACCGTAAGCCCGTTTGGTATTAAAAAAAGTTGAAAACTCATTAAGCGGTAACCACATCGAAGAGTTTTTATGATGTATCGCTCGATTTCTGCTCAATAAGGGATTTTTTGTTCGTTTCGCGTCCTCGCGGATTGTAAAGGAAAAAAATTCGAAGGGAGTAAATTGGCCTGAAGTACGCATAAAGGTCGACTTTTACGATAAAACTGTAAAAGATAACCCGAAACTCGTGAAATAAGTGAGTAAAGAAGGGATAAAAGAGAGGGCGAACGACAGTGAGATGTAGTTTCAAATCAACTTCTCCTGCCTTATTTTACTCTCCGTTGGGGCTATACAAAAGTTTCCGATTTTTTATGCCCTTTCGTTTGATGGCCTTCGATTTCTCTATATACCTAAAGTATAAACCAAGATTAAAACGCAAAAAGAAAAAGAACCGCATAATGTACGACTACCTTTTTTTATTTTTAGAACTCATCACGAACTACAATGGAAAACTTAACCGCACAGCCCTGAATTCTTGATCACTTTACTTTGATAGAATAAAATTTATCATCCCTTTAAAACTATAAAGAGATAAAACTTTTTTCATACAAATCAAATTGGAAATCAATTAAAAATTTTAATACGATAGTAAAAATATTGTAATTTTCAATTCAAAGTCCTTTTTGTGTTTAAATAAAAAATCAATTGATTCTGAAATTTCCTTATAGAACTTTCAGCTAACACCCACAAATAAATTCAAAGAGTGACTTTAAAATTAGACTATTTTATAGTTTAAAGAAATTTATTTATTTGCTTCATTAAAATTTTTAAAAATTTTTAATTTTTATAAGTGAAGTAACGGTAAAAAAATATACTATTGCACCAACAATAGAAATTGATAGATTAAATTGGTATTTAAGGACATATTTTTGAATAAATATTCAAACAAAGCTAACATTTTTAGGAAACAACTTTCAAGCTCTCAAGTCCTTGAAATTTTTTTTAGCATCTTTTATCTTTTTTTCCATTTCCTTGTTAAAGTTTACTTTGTCTCCTGCTGAGATTTTCATTCTGTAGTCAATACCAGAACAGGAACAAGTATTCGGAGGAATACTCATAACATCTTCAATGTTTCCATATGTTTCATCGTTCCATGTTCCAAAAAAATGTTTACACGCATTGGTATGTACAATCGTCTTTCTTTATAATAATTTGTTTACGATGTAATTTGTCTGGAAATTCAAAAGTGCTGAGTTCTGAAAAATAAAAAATAAAATAACAATAATATTCATCTTGTTCAAAACATAATCTTCAAGAAAATTTTTCATGCAGTTAAAAACAATTTTGTTCAATCCAATCAATTAAAAATTTTGGTGAGAGGACGTTTATGGTTATTAAATATTTTTATTCAATTAATTATTAAGTAAAATTGTTTTCTCCACTTACTCTCTTGTCCTTTCCATCCACCTATTGGATGCACCCCTTCGAATTTTGCATTATCAAAATTAATTTGACCAGCCGATATGCTTACAATGCAAAGAACGATTAAAAATGTTTTCATTTTAGTTTTTTTGTATTGCACAGCAAAGAGAGAATTAGACTAGTTTTACAGCACGGCAGGCTTGTCTTTTTATATCCGAAATTTAAAAAATTCCAACTCAGTCAGCTGGTATTTCGAATAGGGAAATTTTTTTCAAAACTTATTTTTGAAGCAGGCTTATTTACATAAATAAATCCGGATATTTTTTTCAAAACTTATATTTGAAGCAGACTTATTTACATGAATGAAAAAAATTTTCATGCTTTCTTATCGTTTTATCGGTATGACCTATTTGAACTACTTAAATAAACACGTGCAATCAGTATGATAACGTACAAATAATAATTTGAAGATGATTGTATGTAAGAGATGAAAACTTTATTACATTCGTTTTTTTGAATAAAAATAATTTATTTAAAAAGAAAAATAAAAAGATGAAAATTTTTTCCTATTCTCCTGCCATTTTTATATCATAATCACAAATATTACATTTGATAAATTCAAATAATATTTTTGTATAATTATCTGAAACAAGTGTTTCTTGAACAAAGTGTTTTCAAATTCTACGTCGTGGCGTATGAAATTTCTCATTTATGAATTATGGTAACTTGTTTTTTGGTTAAAAACATTTTTTTTAATAATCGAGGAAGAAGAATTTGACATTATTTTCGATGTTGCATCATGCTATCCAAATGACAAATGACAAATTTTCTTAGTCATCACTTGCTCAAACAAAATTAAATTTGTAATAAAAAGGAAACCTACATTTCATTATTTAACAGGTTTTAAAAATATAACAAAGTAGTTTTAAAAAAATTTACAAAAGTTCAATAATATATGATAATATTACTTTTATTTCAAATTTTCTTAGAAAAAAAAAAAAAAAAGTGTTTTAATCGAAAAATGAAATTATTAGAATGTAAAAATTTATTTTATAAAATTTTATTAAAAGAACATTATCCACTGCATTTTTCCATGATACTTGTATACGAAAAAGATTCCGAACTAGTTGGGAATTTTAAACTTGTAAAAAAAAAACCTTTTTAATTATTCAATCAAAAATAGTTATATATTGATTGTTTTGATTATTTGATAAGCGATTTTCAATGTCAATAATTCGTAAGATTACAAACGAATCTTGGATTTTTTCACGTCCCAAGCCTGATGACAAAGGTCTCACCTTATTAGTTGATAGCTGGCTGAAAGTTCGAAAGTCTCAGATGTAATATTTATTATTTTCACAACTAACGTTTAACCGCCACTTCTGAATAAAAAAATCTTTCGACCACATGTAACCCGTAGGAATCACGAGGTCAGTATTTTCTTCGGATCCTCCCAGAGAGCTTCGATTACACGGGGAGGTCTGCGTGTTTTATCTTCATTTTCTTAGCCGACGGAGATAGCCTGGCGTGCAGGGAGCTTTGCTTGCTAAACGGCGGAGCTTCGGGCAGATCAAGATCGCTGCTCTACCAGCCGGCTGCAATTAAATTCGAGGGGGTTGGAATAAAGTGCCCCTCCGTGGAAGACACACGCACCTTTTTTATCGTAATTGCGGGTGGTCAAAATCTGAGAATTAAAACTTAATGCCCGGCCTCGGATAATGCGGAATGATAATTCTTTTCGCGAGGGGATAAATGTTGCTCGGGGGAGCTGCCGAGCTCTTTATTCGCGTATCTCTGCAGGCTTGAGAGTTTACATTGTACAAATTCATGCAGTGATAACAGAATCGTCTCAATTAGTTCGGCGTCTGACTAAAATCGCGTGTTTTCACTGTAAATACCGGTTTTGAATAAGTTTTTATTTTAAAAAGCTTTTTAATAATAGCAGTAACTGATGAAAGTATATACTTCGCCTAGTATTTTAATTCATTACAAGCTCAGCTTGGAATCCCTCAAACGACCAGCCATCGTCAGAGGAACCGCAACGATTAATTTGAGCCGGAGCGGCGGCTATGATAATAATTAAAATGTTGGGGAATCACATCGGCGGGAGGCCAGCTGGTAATTTGTGCTCTCCACGGGGTTAACCTTCCGTATCGTTAAGCAATAAACATGGGCCAAAGATAGCCGCAACCAAATGAAATCATTAGGGCGTTTCAGGCCCATTATTACACTCTTCGCATTCCTCATCGCGAACCTGGGAATTTTTTTTAAAATGCCTGGAGTTGTTATTGTGTGAAAGAGAAAAGCGTGAATCATCGAGAGTTTTTTTACGTTTTGAGGATAATTGCGACGTGCTGAGATTTCACAAGGCTCCCGAGAAAAATTGTCAGGGATGGTATTACGATAAATTTCATTCTTATAACTTGTAATTCTCAATTAAATTTTTTTTTTTCTTAAAAAATTTTTAATACATAGTTTTAATCGGGTAAATGAACAATAATTCGCCAAGTTTTCAATAAAAAAATTCGTTTCATGAAATGTACGACAGTCAATATTAAAAAAGCCTGAGTTTGAAAACAACTACCTTTTCAATTTTTCGAAAAGGAAACCAGGATTCGAAACCGTGGTGCTCAATATGAATTTCGTACCGTCGACTCGTCGCGATTCCCAAGAGTCGAACCGTAAAGAAAAAGGGTAAGTCAGCGGGTTGCATCCTTATTTCGGTCGCAATCAAGTCCCTTTGAATCGCTCCGTAAGGTCAGCAGTCGAAGGGAATAAGTACGACGTGACAGCTCTGCCCGTAGAATAAACATTATTATTCACGGTGGCGTATCGTATTACCTGAGGGGTAACTTTGCCCCTGTTTCATCAGCTATTCCCCCGGTTGTCGTACACTCGCTCGCAGGTTGTAGTATGCGAGAAGCCGAGCCAGCACAAAGGCCGACGAGGTGTTTTCAATTTGATAAATTTCATGCCTACCTAGTCTAAATTATCCCTTTTAGATTCCTGCTTTCGTCAAAATTGTTCTTCTTTCTTTTAAATGGCAAATAAAAAACAGTCTATTCTTTTGAACTTTTTGTTTTTGGTCGTCGAGCAATGTTAAAGCGGGGAGGATTTTAATGGTTTTGCAGCAACTGTCTGTACAATCAAATTTTCACGGTTCTGGTTCGAGCCCTTGTTAAGCACTGTACCTACTTCAAAATTTTAAACATTCAGACATTGTTACAAATTTTTTTTCAAAATTGCTGGCAAAAAAAATAAATGTTAGTTTAAGATTAGATAATATTATTACCATTATTGTCATTATTAACCATATCTGCTCAATTAATAATTAAATATTGAATAGTATTTTTTCAATTTTAAATGATGTTTCGGTAGTTATACAATCTTTCTTAGCATAAGCTTATATACATATTAATAGAATATAATAACGTCATATCCGTCGGTAATTTGTGTAAATTTATGTAAGTAGGTAGGATTTTTCGACGTCATATATATCCTAAATGACCTAACGACAAAAATTTTCGCTTACAAGCGTACAAAGTCACCTGCAAGTACCCATGCAATACCCGAGATAAAGAGCAGATAAAGCGTTCGGCATTGCACCGGAAGCAGCCCGTGACGGAAGCGACACGCGCGCGTTTATACGTAAAAGCGTTCAGATAGAGGCAAATAGAAGGGAAGAAGGCATCCCGAAAAAAAAGCGCTCGGGTCGCATTAGCCTTAACGACCTTTTAGCAAGCGGCTGCCTTTTTTCCGTCTTTACCTGCCTAACATCACCGACGAGATTACCACCGACTCAGCGTCTCTTAATGTCGACGGTTTTTTTCGACTCACCATCGAAGCTCCCAGACCACTGTGATTTTTTTACTCTTCTTCCCCCCCTTTTTTTTCCTTTTGCGAAGCTCGCTCGCCGATGATGTAAATTTTTCTCTCGAGTTTCATAAAGATACTTTGCTATTCATTGTCCCGGAAGTGCGCGCGAGCGCGGGGGTTTCTTGCCGCGCTTTTAAAAAATTACGTCGTTAGCGTTATCTGCTGGAGTACCTAGCCCGGGTTTCCTGGATAAATGAAGACGACCGAGAACGAAAAAGCCGAGCGCAAGGGTTTTTTCACACTTTTTGCTACTTGGTGCACACGTTATGCATGGTTGTTTTTTTTTTCATTTTTTAATTCAGAAGATCAAGCTCGACTGACCTTCCTGTGTCGCGGTTTTGAAAGCTCAACGATGTTTGCTTTGCTGTGTAAAGTCCTTTTTATACGGATTATAATGTCGACGGTGTCCGACCTGACCCAGTTAAAAATGTCTGGTAGAATTTACGTGGTGAAGTAATGCGTGAGCTCTACATTAAATTTAGATGAAACTTGAGTGTAAAGAGAGAGGAGATGCTCAACATCTACTTTTATTGTCCTGAAAGTAGACTTTGATTCAACAAGAAGTTACCATTACTTTAATTATCTAAATAATAAAACTTATGAGTAAACTTTGATCATTCAATCAAGTCATTGTTATTATTCCTTGAATTTTCATAAGAAATTTCTCATAAACCAGTTAGTAAGTATAAGAGAAAGATAATAAAAATGCTTCCGATAAAATAAAAGTCCTCTCTCGGTGGGCAGCAGATAAGTGGTTGGTCGCGATTATCCCAGACTCGATAAAATATCCAATTTAAAGTTTACGCAGTAATTTTACGATTCTTGAGAGAGGCGGCCTGGGTGGGGGTGAATTAATAGTATTATCTGGCTCCCACTGTAAGGAGTCTCGCGACGCACTTACACCCAAAGACAAACTTCGAAAATAAGCAGAGCTATTAGTCATTAAATTTTCCCCCTATCGACGACTCTTTTCTAATGGATGGCGGGCGGCATTCATTGTTACCCGAAAGTTTCCAGGAATATCGTTCACCTTTGAACTGCATCTGCTAATTATTTTGGGGGTGAAAAGAGGTAGGCTCGGGCTCTCACACTACAATCGTTTTCTTTGTTTTTGCCCTTCGCGTTTCCTGAAGGGGAGAATTTTATTACCGAGGGGAGGAACTTTTAATTGATTTGGTTAAGTTCCGGAGGCTTTAGGGGGGGAAGAATAAGAGAGCAATTAAAAACCGGTCGAGGATGAGAGCTGATAAGAATGGAAGACTTTTAATCAATTCGGGTGAGAAAGTTGATTTTATTTTCACTCGATGAATTTTTAAAACCCTGCGACTCTCCGGTATCATTGGCGAAGTTACCATGTTAAATAGCTCAAAATTTAATACTGTTAATCAAAAACTGACTAAATTTTAATCGCAAATTTATAATCAAAGCCGTTAAATGGTCCAAGCCAGCTTTTTTTAAATTAGTATTTTATTTTGGACTACAAAAATTCATGCAGCGAGCTGCTAAAAAACCAAAATAAATCCACAGCATTGATATTGCCGATACACCTTGATTATAAGAAAAAAACTATTTTTTAGTTGATCCTAGGGTAACCCAAAAGTAGCCGAAACTTTTAAAGAGCCGGCGAAGATCGAAAATTCAAGCGATCCGGCAAGAGCAAAAGTCTTATCAGATCCGCGAACCGGAAGCCACTGAGGATCGAACCAGAGGCTTCTCCTCGTCCCTGCAGGCGCGCGCGCGCGCGAGTAATTAGACCTTTTGCATAATGGATCGTGGTCATAACGAGAGATAAACTCCGTGATATCGTAATTCAAGGAAGCCAGCGGCTGAGGCTCGGCTCTAGCCAGGCGTCCTTGTCTAGTTTTATATACGTATCGAGCTGCTTTTTGTTTAGTCAATTTAGCAAGACGGCTTATATACCTGGGCCTAATTTAGATTAACTGGCTTTTAATTGCCTGATGCATGTGGGTAAAACTCCTTAATTTATTTCAGGGAAAACGAGCTTTACTCGGGTGTACGACCGAGCGGGTTTTAATTGTTTATAGGTGGTGTCCCTGCTTGGGAGCTCAGATGCATCATGGTGACGCCGACTTTCTGATGTTGTTGTTCAAATATTAATGGGGCGAGGATAATTTTTGAATGTGGTGTTTGGTTGAAGAAAAATAATTTGAAAATTTTTAAGCTTGAGCCAGAGATAGCAAAAATATAATGTAAACTAAAAAATTCATAATTTTATTTGAATCGTGAATAACTTCCGAGTGACACAAGCAACGCTGGGGCATAATAAGAAACGCCACCGAACCACTTGAAAGCACCCAAGAAGCGCGCTCGCTACTCAAACGTCAATTCATGTCTTATCCCGGAGAAGAGAGAACAGAGAGCCCTCGAAAGGCGGGTATTATACGGTGGCGCAAATTTTCGACGCACAATTACGTGTCATTAGAAGTACGAGGTTGGTTGCGCCTCGTACACCGTGCAGTATTTCGATCACAAGGAGCCACCACCGGCAAGAAGCCGGAGCGATTACCAACTGCTTTGCAAGTTGGCTGGCGGCTCCCCCTAGGTACTAAATATCGGCTTCGTCGTCCAAATTTTGAGCGTCTATCGACGTTCCGGTCGTTATGCGCGCATTTTAGGGAAGAGGAGAATTATGCACCATTAGGCGAGTCGATGTTTATGGTTTAGCGTCGTTAAATTAACTTGGTTACTCATATTCAGCATTTAATAAGTTTTTGCAAGGGACTACACTACAGTTTTAGAATTTTGATTTATCATTTCATTGTTTGTATAAATTCGCGTCTGTTCAAAAGCATTGCCCGATTTATAATTTAATGTAAAATCTCACATTCCTGAGTATTACATTTTGTATTCCGGAACCCTGATAAATCACCAATAATGAAAATTGCTCAACCTTCGATTCAATAAACAGTTATTATGGTGTGTTTATGGTGCGCAAGTCGCTCACCATACGCCATCACATTTTAAAATATTTTGCGGAGAGCTCGAGAGTCAAATTATTGTTTTCAATGTATTTTATTAAATAGAAATTGTTGTGGTATGATTCACAAATTTACTTTTTCATAATTAATTTAATCAAGTACGCGAGAATTTAATAAAAGTAAGAAATCATAAATTTTAATAAGTAAAAGACTAGTTAGAGCTCAGGCGAAACTCTCAAAAAGCCTATTAATTTGTGACGATCTTGTTAGCCTCTCCAGGCTAAGCCAGCAACATCTTGGCCCGGTTGCGTAAGAGGCCTCGAGATGCTGGCGCGTAAGCCACGAGTGATGTTCCAGAACTTTCCCTTTGACACCGTCCTATCATAATTGCGGATTAAGCCGCGTAGTGGTAATAGTTGCGGTAGGTCGAGGCTACTAATCGCGGGTAACTGCTCGACAATGCGCGCACCTGGGCTCGATACCCCGGTATTAAGAATTCACGCAGCTGACCGGAGCTAAGTGCCGAGAGAGGCGCACGTAACCCCCGCCGGATTGTCCGGGGAATTTAGGGACTGGAAGGAGTATCGAGCTGGCATTGACGACCTCCCCGTCCAATTAGTCTCTTGTTTATGATGGAATGGACTCAGAAGAGTTCGTTGTCAAGGGGATTATTGCCGTTTATTTTTTCATATTTAATGGTGTAAATTAATATAAATAATTTCTACGATTATTAAATATTTTATAATCCTCTTAGAAAAAACCAACAAACTGGCTTTATAGTTATCTTGGTTTAAAATTTAGGAACAGTTTCTTTTGAATCTTGACTTTTATGAATTTTGATGAGTATTTTAAAAGTCCACCAAAAACTCGGATGCTCAATAATATTTTTAAAAATTTAGTATTATAATAGTTGCACTGCATTTGAAAAAGTACAATTTAAAAAAATCTTACTTTTAATAAAAAAATTGCTTGAAATAGCAATAAAACTTTAAAATTAGTCTACAAGGATTTTCGTGTACATTGGAGTTCAAAACGTTAGACTTCATTTACAGATTATTAAAAATTAAATTATTTATGTGAGTTTAAAGTTATGTCAGCTATCGTATCATAGTTTTTTTTTTCATAATATTTCTCAAGACGGATGACAACTTATAATTCAGAACACCACAAACGTTAAAAACTAAAGAATCGGCAAATGAAAAAAGCTATTATGAAACGCAACCAAAGAGAACGAAAATAAAGTAACTGGAGGCAAAACAGAAGGCAAATAGGGCATCATCATCCCTCCCCCGATAATCACAATAACTCGGTCCATTCTCTCTTTCTCGGTACGATAAATAACAAAACCCAGAGCCGCGGCAGTTTACTCGTTACCTCGCTCGTAACAAATCTAATTCCTCCCGTTGGCCTCCCCGCTCCTCGGAATAACAATCGGGAATATAATTGGCGTTTCTGCGTGGAAGCCGGCCTTTCATCATACCCTTTTTTTTCGATTTTTTTTTCATTTTTTATGAGAGAAAAGCGCTTTAGCGACTTCCCCGATATATTTCAAAGCATTGATAAAGAGGGCCCGACGACGCCGGGGGCGCATCGAGACACAAAGACGCACCTTCACAGGCGAAAAAAGACGACGGCGTTCTAATGATGCCTGCCTTGCGCCCCCGGCGAATATTTCTCCGATATGGAAACTGAGAATCTAATGTACATGGGGGCCTGCCGATATGCATAAAAAGAAGGGGAGGGGGAAGCAAAATTTCTTATGCGATGAATTTTTCTTTGAGTTTTATTACTAAAAGGTCTCTTTTGATCTCCCGATACGATAGGTCGATTGTTTTATCGAAAGAGTATTAACTTCTGACTTCGTTTACCTGCCGATTGCATGATGAGCTTCACATTAATTAGGTTGAAATAAAAAATTTGAGTGAACTTCAAATAAAATACTAAACATCAACAATTTTAATGGGAAAAGCGTTTAAATATTCTTTTGTTTACGTAAAAATATTTTTTCTTTACGAAATAAGGTGAAAAATTCTTGCTTATTAATTACACAGCCTTTATCAAATGATATACATAGAATATATACATGATTTACTTAGAAAAAACTTTGGAAAAAATGAATAATTATTCAAACGAAAATATATTAATCTTCTAAAAGAGTTTCGATTCGAATAAACAGATCAGAATTTTCTTCATCTCCTTTTGTTTTAATTTCTCTTGTATAACGTTTTGCGTAAATTTCAATGGTTCTCGAATCTTTTAGATACACTAACGATTATTCTAGTTGGCTTTTTCTTTGGGCACGAAATGAGGTCATTCAATCAAAATAAACTGAAAGAAACTGAAACAGAAAGAAACAGCTTCATAAAGATGAAATTGAACGCTCATTATTTATCTTTATAATGAAATATTTTTTCAATACTCAAGAATAGAAATTTTTTATTGCAATTTGAATGCATCTAGAGTTTTCAATTATTTAATGAATCATTAAAAGTTTTTTAATTGTTCACAAACAAAATTTTTTTTTTTTTTTCATAGAAATTTAATAAAAATTATCTAGCTCCAATCATCAAAACATCAGTGCTAAGATCGTAATTTATTTATGATAAAAAATTGTTTCATTCCATGACAAATAATTACAACAAACTTCAGTACATGAACTTTTTATACCAATTGATATTTCTTCAGCCGTTTTAAGTAATCTTTTTTTTATATAAAATTTAAAAAAAATTCTTCCATCAAAGTGAAGAATTAATTAGACAAAAGTTAATACGTTTAATGAATATTAAACGTTTCAGGTGCGACCAAGCTTATAAACGCATTAAGGATTGAGCCCGTGCACCGTCAGCAGTGGCTTTATATCATCCCGGCGCATTCCCCAAGCTACTTTTCGCATATCTTGTAAAACTGCCATCATATTTTATTATATCTAAAAGCGTGAAAATTTTTACGTTAGATTTATCTTTGAATCGCCTGAAAATGGATACTATGAATTTTTTGAAGAATAAAATTTTATCCATCAAAATCTCATTTACAAGATAAAGCTTAAAATTCATAAGTTTTTATTATTTTTTAAACGTTGTTAAATTTGAAAATAGCCAATTACTAATTTTTCAATCAATCGTTTTTTTTCGAATCATCTCTTCTCACGGCATCAGGTTGGCAGCCAAAAGTTGAAAAAAGAAAGGAATATCCAAGATAATGCAAATTCGTGTTTATAAATATTCATTCGAGCGAGGCGAAGTCTGCGGAGGGTTGTGTAAAACGATATTTATAGAGTGATAATGGGGGTAAAGCCGGGTCAGGGGCGGACGGTGGCTTCGCTCCTTCGGTTATTCAGGACTTAAGGTCCACTTGGGAGAGCGAACAGCGTGTAAGTAGAAACACTCATTATATAGTCAGGCCGTCCAAGTCCCTTCCTTCAAAGGGGAGCGAGAGAGATTCGCATAGTTGCGGGCTTGGATCTTGGGGGCCACTTGGGGCTTCCTCGGGTCAGTCTTGTACACACGAGCCAGACGCACCCTCCAACTCCTACTCCATCGTCTGCTCGCGAGCTATTCGCTTTATTAGGCACACCGGATAGCTTCATTGTAACATGAAAGGACTTTGTTTTCGTAGAGCCGGTTTATGATTTTATGAACGTGGGCTCAAATTTAAAATAGTATTTTTTTTTTTTTTTTAAGATTGTTCGTCACTTTTTGAATTGACTTTGTATTATTTGTTGACTTTATATCGGAAAAAATTAACTCCACGGAACGGTTATTTTGATAAAAATTTATAAAATGAATTTTTAAGTATCATAATTTTATTTTTAAAATAAATCATTTTTTATTTTTCAAATTTACTCTGAAAAAATTGTAAATGAAAGAAATTATTATTTTGTTGAAATCTTACAAATTATTTTCAAAACTGCTTTGTTCAATTTTTGAAACCTGTTACGAAAAACAAAGTATATGCCTACGGTTTTTTGTTTATTATGAATGTAAGTTTATTTGAACCGGTTATGGCTTAGAAAAGTACATTTTTCATTGGGATAGCATGGTGCAACAACGGAAATCCGAAATTAATTCAAATTTTTCTTACTTGAGCTTAAAAAAAAATATGTTTTTAACCTACAAACACCTTATCACAAACGAGCAATAAACGATGATGGAACTTGAAAACAATTTATTCGAGAAATACTTCTTTTAAATAATACTCTTAAAAACATACTCTTAAAAAATATATACCCAATAACCTAATAACCCAAATTATCAATATTCAAATTTTAAAAAAGTTACGACTCTTTGAAATTTCAATTGATATTCATCCTCTGTGGTAATAGAGCGCGACTTTAGTACCGAATAATAACCAACCGAAGAAAAAAATCCACCCCGTAGTGATAATATTTTTTTCCTGAAAAAAAGAAGAGAAGTGGAAAGAGATGAAATAACGCATTTGAAATTCAATATCTCGGAAGCACGACGCCCCCGATATTATGATATTTCTAAACTTCGTAATACTCGAGGGGCTTTCGCGCGTTGTTCGCGCCCTTTTCGTTCTTTTTTTCTTTTTTTACAGAAACAACGTACATTTTTCCATATCGAAAGACCTCTAATGTCTTCCGCGCCCCCCCAGACGTTCCAAATATGTTTAATACCTCGAAATGTTCTTTTCACGTCGTTAAAAAATTGCCGTTTCGACTGTACGGATCGTAAAATCGCGATATAATCGTAAAGGGAAATCATTCGGTGCGATGTTTCTTGAAATCAGGCGGACTGGGATTAAGGTGGATGCGTCGCTCCAGATTCGGTTTTTCTTTTTTCGTTAAAAGGATTTTATAGCTTTATTACTTTTCCAAGTAAAAAATTCGAAAGATTTTTTTTGTGCTGAGAATAATACAGAATTTTTCAATAGTTAACTCCTAGCGACTACTCTTTGAGACAAAAACTTCAGTTGTCGGAAATTTTCATATCAATGATATTCACTACAATTATAAAGATTGAGAAAAAAAATTTTCATAAAAGTAATTATTACGCAGCTTACACAAATTTTTTTTTTTTCTTTCGTTGAATAATTAAAATTTGGGATTGAATATAGTTTACGCTGTAAAAAAAGAAAATTTTGATTGATTAAAAAATTTAAAAACCGAATATAAAATTACATGCCGCAGGTGTCGTAGAGTGAGCAGTCTAAAACCGAAGGGTTCCTCGAAATCCCATAAACGTCACGAAAACGCTACAAATCCATCTGAAATCCTCGAATAATAATTTAGTATCTCCCAGAGTTGACACGCGACTCTCGAGGACGGACGTCAGAAGGTGTTTGCCGGGAGTCTCGTTCAATCGTTCCTTTCGCGCCCCCCCGACGTCGTCATACCGCGGCGATTACTCTCTTATTTCTCCTCTTGCTCCTCGTCCTTCTGCTTCTTTTGCGCTTTATATCCGTTGTATTTGACGTTTGACGCGTCTCCGATCGGTGCAATAGACTTACCCGAGGCTTTGGCGCTGAAATGGGTTGCCGCCGTCGCGGATTGAGCCGCGCGTCACTTTGGTTTGCTCTCGACGATTTAACCGCGCGTCGACGTCCTTCAATCAATCAACCGGCAGAAAAATCCCACCTTTGGAATCCCCGATCCGCTCATATTTTTTCATCGCCCTGGGGCTCTTTTTTTTCGCGGATATTCCGAGTGTTTCACTTTGATAAACGAGTGACACTATTTTTTCGGCTTGTGTAAATTAAATCTAAATTTTACTTCAATAAATAATAAATGACTTTTTTAATTTTTATTCTTTTTTAGCCGAAGGACTGTGCACTATCAGATCAAAATCAGTGATTTTTTGATTTTTTTCATTCTTTTAAATATTATGAGGGACACAGATCACAAAAATTATCTTAGACCAAATGGTTTTGCAAAAAAAGCACATCTTATGACTAATTAATTGGTGACTCTATAGTATATATAGCCCCTCGTATTTTTAAAAACTTTTTTACTGTTAAAGTATTTTAAATTTATTGTGGAAAAATTGCTTGAATAAATGTTTTACTAGAAAAAAATTTTTCAGTCGCACGCTGTAGCCGAGGAAGATAAATAGTTGGGGCGAGCGGTATCGACGCTCCGTAGGTATTTCATCGAAGGCTATTTGATTCCTCCCCGGATCTACGTGGCCCGCATTGTTTTCGAGCCAAACGTTTCACTCTAGCAGTCATGCCTGCGGTGTGGAGCTTCGAGCCGAGAAGAAACCCTTGGATTCCCGGAGTCGAGAACTTCACAAGGTAGGTTTATGAGCAGTGTACATTTTAAGCGAGTATTTGTAATGGGTTCGTATACCTGTAGCTATTCCTTTTTCTCTTACAACTACATGTTAAAATATACACTGTTAATGAGAGAACACAGATGCGACTGGTCAATTAAGGGTGAGTGCGAATTTTGAAATCGATTTTTCATTTTTTTAGGTAGCGCATGCTTGTATTTCGAGCAGTTCATTCAAGCTGAGATTTTGAAGAACTCGAGGTTTTCGTGAGATTTTCTAGCTTGATAATGCAGCTACTTATACGGTTAAAAAAATTCGTTGGACAGTTTCGTCCGAATCGGTAAATTTGGTTGATAATGTTAGCAGTTATTTTTATTTCAGTAAAAAGAATGCTATTACTTTCGTAATTATTGATTTTTTTTGTAAAAATTTTGAGTGCTTACAATTTAAATCTTACATAATTCAAAATTTAAAAATCAATTTTAATTTTGCATATCAACGATTTTCATGTAATCTTGAAAATGTAAAAAAGGCAAATTAAGCTTCAAGATCTCACGAAGACGCTCGGTTTTCACCCATAGCATCGCTTACAAAACCCAATCTCGGAGGGCCGAAAAAGTTACTCCGGATAGCGTATGCGAGGCCTACTCCGGGTCGTATGTTCCCCTGATTATGCCGCGGGCATAAATTACGCTAATTCCCTCCTCTCAAGACGCTCCCGCACGTGCATCTCGATCGAGAGATGTTTTGCCCTCTACACAAACTGCATGTACTTTTTTTTTTCCATTTCTCCTCATTTGCAGGTCTGAAGAAGATTACTGATGATTAGATTCGCGGGGATTTGTTGCGGCGGTGCGGCGTAAGAAAATTGAGTTTTTACGCTCGACGACAGTGTCGTAAAGTCAAACCCTTGATGTTCTTGTCGTCAGATGCGTACATACTTTGCGGGGATTATTTTATACGAGGCGAGTAATCTGCGAGTAACTTTTTTTTTCATTCAATTTATCGCGACGGAATTTAATCAGAGCCCCTAATGCGAATGTAACGCGAGGTAAATTATGACGGAATTACGTAGCGTAATTGAATTTGATTATTGAAAAATTTGCTTAACTCGAGATTAATTCAGCACCTAATCCACTAAATTTCGGACGAGTTTTGTGTGTTATAAATTACCAAAAGAGTGGATGATAATCGAATTTTGAGTATCAGCATTAAAACTATTTTAAACTCGCGGGGGGGCTTCACGCACGTGTGTGCTCGCAAAACTTTCTCATCCTCCCCTCCTCTACCCTAGACAAGCGAAAATTTTCCCCAGGCGCATTAATCACGCGCGTGCGAAAACACTCGTCAGCCGGATAGCTCGTAAAATCCTGCCACCGAATAAAATTGCGGTTCGGTGTGGGCCGACGATTTATAAACGGTGCGAAATGCACCTTTTTCGGATTTCAGGTCTTCAATGCGGAATTTCAAAATAATTTTTGGTAAGAAATTATTTTGAAACTTTTTTGTTGAATGGTCTCTTACACGACAGTACGATGTAAGAACCCAGAGTCGATCTATTTATTTAGAGTCAACTTTATGCAGCTGCATCAACTACGTGTACCAGAAGCTTGGCCGATTTCATAGTAGGTGATATATTTTTATTTTAGTTGTATGAAATATAATATGATTTTGTAAACAAAATTTACAAAATAATATTGTTTGCTTTTTTGCTATGTTAAAACTTAAACAATCACAGCAGTGTACATTTTAACGGGTAGTTGTAAGAGGAAAAAGAATAGCTATAGGTATACAAACCCATTACAAGTATCCGCTTAAAATGTACACTCAATCAAACATCATTTTAAAAAATACAAAAAATTATCAATGATGCTGAGAAACTTGGGCTCTTTCAAAAAATACATTTGAATTGGTTTGTAATTGAGAATTAAGTAAGTCTTCAAAAGATTAGAAAATTTCCTAAACAAGGATATATTTTTATTCTTATTTTTCCTTCTTGGCTTATAAATAAAATATACATGAGGTATTAAAAAAACTAAATCTTCTTAAAAATTTTTAGATTTAAAAAAATCCATATAATCTTGTCCTAATGCAAAAACGTCGAAACTGGGAGGCAATAAAAGAGTGAGTGCAATATGATAATCCACTCAAAAAGTATAATCTCGTTGTCCAAAGTTTTTCATGGGTTGTCATATATACATCACCACGCACGTGCTCTCTTACCGGCATATTTGGAGCTCGTTTTCGGATAAAAGTGATAAAAAAGTTATTATTTTGAGTTGTAAACTGACAAGACATATATAAACTGACGTTGAGGATTCTTATGAGCAAAAGTAAGTGAGCTTACACAAATTCTACCAACTTAAATTTTATTCAATATTTGAATTTTTTTTATTTTCCAGCTGAATCAGAGTAATTAGTACATCTGAATCATAAAATTAATAAACTTATCCTGATAGATTTGCAACAAAAGTTAAGAATTACACCCACACTGTAATGGTGTAAAAATAATAAGTTCATAAAAGCATGAAGATTATCACCTGCCAAAAAAAATTGCTTATTTACAAACTCATTTCTATGTGAACTCTGCGTTGATTTTTAACATTGAGCAACCATACCGTTAATTATCAATCCACGTCACGTGACTCAGTCAAGCTTGATATAAAACGTTTGAGATTTAAATTTAAAACCAAAATTCAGTAAACCAACCACCTCGTGCCAAACTTTGCAGTAAGCAAAAGTCTCACGCACTTTTGTACGAAAAACTGATTCGGAGCCAAATCGGCGGGGGGCAAGCTTATACGTACTCGCAGACGATCAATATCGCGGTGCAGTAGGGAGGGCGAATTGTTATGATAAGAGAGGGAAGCCCAGCTTGGTATTATGGATCATGGTCCTGCAGGGTTCAGAGGGAAGGATTTTGTTTTCCCAGGCGAACCGAGAGAGAGAGAGAGAGTCTCCTGCTCTCTGTTTGGCTTATCCACGGCGATTGTGTGTTTTGGTTTGCGGGGGAAAGTAAGTACGCAAGAAGGGAAATCAGAATAAAGGAGAGAAGTAAAAGCTGGAGATAAACGAGTGAAATGCTTCATTTTTCCTGGATTATAGAGGTTTTGTTTATTGATTTTCCGCATCTGGTCAGTGGAGCACGGAGAAAAATCTTACGTTGCAGCTTGGAAATAAATTCTTTGTTTTTGTGGAAACCATTTAATGTTTACAGAAAAATGATTCATTATCGAAGTAAATATTTTATATATGAATCTGAAGACAAAAGCATAATAAAGAACAAAATTTAAAAAATAAGTTGATTTTGACAATCTCCTTTAAAGGAAAAAAAACTTAGATTATAGTTGGTAATTTGATGTAGTAATTTTTAATTTAATAATTGATTTAATCTAATAATATAATAATTATTATTATTATTATTATTTTTCATAATAATAATAATTTTTTCAGGTTTCTTTGCAGATTTCTGGGGTTGCTCCGAAATTGGTGCGGAGGATCATTAGATGTTCCTTTGTTGCAAAACCCAGAAGTTATACATATTGTGGGTTTTGCCATATTGATTACTAATCGATATTTTAGATTCTTCGGGGGTGATTTTAAGTAAGGATCATCTAATGATCCGCATATCTGGTTAGACTGTAAGACCGATATAAATATCTTATGATTATAAATTTTTTTGCAGGTTTCTTTACAGATTTCGAAGGTGGTGCTGCAGAGGATCATTAGATGTTCCTTTGTTGCAAAGCCCAGAAGTTACACATATTGTGGGTTTGGCAATATTGATTACTAATCGATATTTTAGATTCTGCGGGGGTGATTTTAAGTAAGGATCATCTAATGATCCGCATATGTGGTTAGACTGTAAGACCGATATAAATATTTTGTGATTAAAAGTTTTATTAAGTTTTTTCAAAAATTAAATCAGGATTTTTCGTTAAAACTATAGTTTAAAAAATATTTTTTAATTTTATAGGTAAAACTGAAAACTCCCAGCTACTTTTGAAGTATACTTTTTAATCATTGACTCCTAAGCCTTTTTTGAATTATCTTCTGACCTTATTTTATGTTAAAAACCAACTGGATTTACATACAATAGTATCCTATTTTTCTAAAGTTTTGATGTGTTTTTTGGAAAGCTGTGAAAGAATATATACTATTATTCCCTTTATAAAAGAGAGATATCGCCATTTTGGTGAGATTTTCAATGTAAGATTTTATTCGTGAGCTGATTGGTGTAGAAGTTTTTAAAATATTCGAAAAGTGCCTTTTGAGGTTACAATCATTGTTTTTTTTCCTATGCGCGCTTGCAGCGCGCTGAGTGGTACTAGTACAGCTAAAAACCGCTTATCAGGCCCTTTTACAACTACTAACGCAAAAACGTGCAAAATTTATAAATTTTTGAAAAAGTGTATGGCCCACCATCGGAGTAGTTAGAATCTCATTTTTTGATTGCTCAAAAAACTGATTGTAATTTCAGAAAAATCGAAGGCTACTTATTTTAATTTTCCGAAGACATCTGCAAATGATTCTTTCAATTTTCTCCATCTACGTACTGTATGTCATTTCGTTTTTTTCCCATTATTAAAAACACAAATTTTTCGTCTTACATCGGTTTCTGAATCAATAGAAAATGATGAAACACATCATATCGGGTGAAACATCGAGCAGTCAGATGATTCACGTCGTTATGAGTCACAGCGTGAATATCAATCCGGTGAAAATAAATCAGGCTCAAAGGGGGCTCATCGCCGACTAAAGAAACGCATAAATAATAAGAGCTGCTCGAACAAAAAGAAGAATAATCCAATTAAAATCGCGAAAGTTTATTCTCTCCTGCGAAATAACAACCCTTGAATTATCGCCCCATAACACGAAAAAGGTCAAAGCAGTAAAAAAGCTCCGTAAAAGCTCGCATTATGAAAACGAGATTATAACCTAATGCAAGCTCCGGTCAAACTCGGAATTAAAAAATGAACAATGCTACGAATCGAATGTTCCAGTAGCAGGGTGAGCGGTAATAAAAAATATACGCAAGGAGGAGGAATGGCGCCAGTCGGACGACGAATCCCGGCGCCAGATATCTCTTCTCCTCCCCCCGCGTCCCGTCTAGTCGTCTTCTTCTTCTTCTTCTTCTTCCCCCCCCCCCCCTGATTTCGCTCCCCTTTTTATAAGTGGCCCGAACAATGCCGAATGTTTGCTTGCTCTTGGCTTAATGGATTTTTCTACCGGGTGATTGTGGATGTTACACGCTTGCTCTGTAGGCTAATTTCTTGACTCGAGCGTTTGACTTTTTTTCCCCCGAAATAAAGTATTTGGATTTTTATTGTTGATGCTTTTAGCTTATTTGTGTTTTTACTCATACAAGATGAGTGATTGGTTTATTGATATTTTTTATATGAATTATTTATTAAATTTATTTTACTGCTTTGACGTAAATGAATAAAATGAAATTTAACGTTGAAAAATGTGTATTAAATATTTTTCTATCATTCTGATTTTTTTCATTGAAATCTTTATTGTTGATTTGACGAAATTCTACAAAAACCGTGAAAAACGTCGATTTCTCATTGGATTACGTGCTAAACTTGATTTGTTCATATCTTTTTTCCAATATGCCTGAGAGTTCTAAAAATTTATGTGGGCTAATAACTTATTATTAACAACGTTTTAGCCAACTTCCATGCAAATCTGTGACGGCATTCGAGTACCGACTCTGCAACCTTAACATCTTATAGATTCTTAATCGCTTCAAAAATTTTAAAACATCTATATTTTTTTAAACGTTAGTAACTTTTTAAGTTAAATATTTTTATCACAGTCTTTAATTTTGAAGACAATTAATAGTTTTGTTAATAATAATTAATATTTAAGAATGAAAATATAACATAGTGATGCGGCTCAATAGGCTAAGAATCAGACTAGTTAATGAATGTCTATCTGTTCGATTCTCGATCCCTACTGATTTTGATAGAAGAAATTCAATTGAGCCCTAGAGCTGTTAATTGGCATTGTTTAAATAATCGCCGTTCAATCGCTACCGCGGTTTAGGATTCAACCAAGAAGTCAAAATTTCTTATGGTTAGTTAAAAAAAAAAAAAAAATTCGATTACAGACTACTATGAAGAGTTATTTTTTTTAATCATTTCCAAAATATTTTTGCTTATTCTTAGATCTCTATACTGACTTACAAAAATAAAAAATTTTCATTGAATGAATTAAATATTTATTTTTTCATAACGCAAACACTTTTACTTCTAAATATTTTTCTAATTATTTACGAGGATTCTGATACAGGTTTTCAAATGCTTACAAAACAGCAGAGTACAGGTTGTTGCCTCTGTATGGCAATTAGATGCATGAGGATAACAGAAACACTAAACTTGCTCGCAGTTTACGCAACCGTTGGGCTCTTCCCGTTGTTTACTATTCTGAACGTGCGGTAAAATGATTCGCTTTATTTCGTCGCCGTCTTCGAGAGTGCATTTTTTATCCTTACAGTCTTTTGCACTTTTCTTCAATGAAAAAACATTATCAACGTACGACGCAGTCATAATGATGTAAAATGGCAATTCTTGAAACGTTATTAAATTATTCATTCACTTAGGGTGCCTATACAAACTGTCATCAAGACAATTTTAACTCCAGGATTGAAAGTTATACAAAAATTATGATCAAAGCTTAGCAAAAGAATTTTTTAAAACAAGTAAGATTCAAGTACCGCAAATCAAAACCGAAGTCCTTAATCTTTCAAGGCTCCTATACACCTTAACGTCTGTCACAATTCCCAGTCAGTTTCGTGCGAAGTCAAGTGTCAATTAAGATAGTGTGTTATTCCGAGACCCCGGGGCGTATATTATTCGAGGCTCTACATACGTTTGGGGCGGGGGAGGAGGATTGCAGGCACACCAAAAGTTTTGTCAGCTGGGTCAACTACGCCGGCAAGACTCCGAGGAATCCCCACTTCCATTATAGTCGTCGAAGCTATGCGTGTCAAAGTCCTCGGAGATAACGCGAGGAGACGGCGCGACGCGCGCTATCGGTTATTTGACTTCTGCACATGTCTCCCAGCATTATCGCGGCTTGTTTGATTAATTGTGTTACTCGCTTCGCACCTATGATTACCGACCCGACGTTATCAATTTCGTCACCCAGATTCGGAGACATAAATAAATCTAGGTTTATTGTTTCATTTTGATGTTTCAGTAGAAAAGAATTTCTGGAAGATTTGATAAAACTGTGAACCGATGTCAATTATTAAATGTTTCTAGTGAATATTATATGTAATCAAAATTTATTATTTTATTTTTTCGACTAACTTTATTTGTGCCATAACCAGAAAAATACAATAAAAGCTGTGCATTATTAAGCAGTAGCTTCAAGTAGGTAGACTCCAAGCCATTGTTGAATCAACTATTAGACTTTATTTCTAGTGAAGTCTGATTATTAATTTAAATCTTAACAGCCCAGACAAAACTGTCAAAATTAGGCAAATTGAAAATGTAATGATACCAAAGTTCAAATTTGATACTTTTGCAACCATTCGAATCTAATAAAACGTGCTTTTGAATTCAAATTTCATCTATAGACATTTATGTTTGTGTATTTTATTCGAAGCTCGTTTGCGTGTACTTGATGGTTTTGCAACTGTACGCTTCAATTATATTGGTTTCATAAATTAATTTAGCGCCGAGGGCGTTGATCTAGTAACTTTTGTTCAAACTCGATTGACTGAAACGAAAGCTATTCTATTCAACTTGTAATACCTTTGTTTCAAACAAATTTTGATGAATAAACTTAATATTATTTAAAATAATATATTAAAAGTTACTTGGCCAGTATTAATATTTATAATTAGATAGAAACTGGACAGAAATTGTCTTCGCTGCTTTCTGAAGTTCTAGCGTCTTTTTCATATTATCATTTTATTTGACAACAATAAAATAATTTTTTTATTATTATCTTTGGTTTATCAGTGAATGGATAATGAATACTGTATGTATTTATTCGTAGCAGAGCTAAATATAGTCAGAAGGGTTCTCTCCCCAACAAAAATTTCAAATGTCACGATTTCTGTAATTTCGAAATCAAGCTGTGCTTTTCGAACCTCATTATAGTCGACGATTCAGCATTTCCTTCAACCACTGACCTTCGAAGCACCAAAGCTTGAACAAAAGAAAAAGCTTTAACCGTTCATTGCTCCCTTCCGGCTACAAAGTTTCAGACGTCAAATGAACGAAATCCACTCACGTGCCCGTACTTTATTGTTTTAACCCCGGACGCGGCGGTAGTGGAGCCAAAATGCAACACCCCATCGCGTCTTAATGCTGTTATGCTAAAAAGTTTGCGACAACGTAGATGCAGCCCGAGGAGAAGAAGTAGGAGGAAAGAAAAATAAGGGAATGGGAGGAATAAACGAGGCGACTCACGTATACAAGCGCTCGCGGGGGGAGCGAGCAGCCAAAGTCAGAATGTGAATCTAATAAAAATGCTAAGTAACGATGAGAAAGGGGAGGGGGGAATTTGTTTGCCCATAATCAATATCTCTCGGTGCGCTTATTACATCGAGGAGAAATTCTTTGCGCACTGCGGAGGAAAAGTAAAAGTTGCGGGCGATTCAAATTATATTCGAGGCGCGCACGTGGCGTACAGATTTTTTATTCGGTGGAATTATTTCGGGAGGAGGGAATTATTTGGTCACATTTACTTGTAGCCCAAAGTATTTTTTGATGATTTTTATATATTTTAGTACTTTTTTATGGTGGTTTTCTTGGGTTTCTATTGCTTACTATGTATCATCTTTGATACGTCGAAAATTTCTTTACTTATTTTACTTTAAAATAGCGATAATTGAAAAATAAAAACTTTTTTATTATTGCTGTGTTATAGAATATTGTTACATATGCAAGTGTATAATTATTAATTTTTTGCAGGTTTCTTTAGAGATTTAGAAGGTGGTGCTGCAGAGGATCATTAGATGTTTCTTTGTTGCAAAACCCAGAAGTTATACATATATTGTGGGTTTTGCAATATTGATTACTAATCGATATTTTAGATTCTTCGGGGGTGATTTTAAGTAAGGATCATCTAATGATCCGCATATCTGGTTAGACTGTAAGACCGATATAAATATCTTATGATTATTTGTTGTACGACAGTCAATATAAAGATTTATATAATTTACTGGTTATACGTATTCATAAAAAATACATTCTGTTTCAAAATATTTTTATCTATGTAGTTTGGTTTATGATAAATGTTTTGTTTATTGGTTTTGGAATAGTAAACCAAGACCGTATTGTTGTTTTTTATGAAAATACTTATAAATAATCTAGAAATGATTTACTTCTTCAATTTAAAAATAAGTAGATAAAGGTAGAACTTGGTTGCTTTGGTTGAAGAGGATGGAAAATCTTTCCAAGTATCTATTGTTGGGTCTTAAGCCGATTCGTCCAGGCGAGGAGAGAAAGCGTTGAAGTTGTGGAAACCAATTTAACGTCTTAGTGTAGAGCCAATTGAAAACGTGAATTTTTCTCTTTTTTTTCAAAATTGAATACATTCGAGCGGTGAGGTAAATTATTATCATTACACAATGGAAAATATCAAGTTTTGTATGAAGCTTACTAGGATAAAAATACGAATTTCCACCTGAAAACAGTACTTTACAAAAACTGATCGTAAGAATTGTGAACATTTTTTTTTTAAAGTTCGAAAACAAGAAACCGTAAAATAGGAAAGATTCTAGGATAAATCAGTTGAAGACGGGCATCGGAGTGGCTTTTGTAAGTGCAAAAATGGAAGATGGGAAAGACGGTAATAAAAATATTACGAGAAGCTTCAACCTTTCTGGGTTGGTATAATGGTGTTCATAATTTCCCCGGATGCTTCGTGATTCCGCCACTTTTAAGCTTACTCCACAGCTTCTTTAACTCTGCACCTTTCTTTCTTTCTTTATTGTGGTTTAGTCTGTCTGACTTTCAGCCGCAGAGGATCATCTCGAATTTTTTATGAGATTTTATCGCTTGATGAAAGTTACTAGTACACTTTAAATTTTTGTATTTTTAAAGTTCATTATCATGGCACTTTTTTATGTAAATCCAATCACGATCTGGAAACTATTCTTAAACGTAGCGCGCATCAACGGTAAATTTATTCTTAAAAAATGTGAAAATTTTCTGAAGTCTTTTACTATTACTTTTACCAGCAAGTGTAAAAAGCAGCTTACGAAGAAGTTATTGCCATCAGTTTCGAAGAGCGCCATTAAGTCATTACGTGTCAGGGAGTTTGAAAACTAGATAAAATGAGTTTATCGTCGGCAATGTGTGCGTAGCTCGCGATCCCGGCAAGATTCCTTTTTGCATAAAAGCTTCGAAGCGAAATCAAATTTAACGCAAAACAAGGCGGGGGTAAGTCAATATTTTTTCAATATTTTCCCCAAAATTTAATGTATCTCCAAAACAACGTTACTATATGTTACGGTAAAAAGTTTCATTGGAACAACCTTTAAAAAAAATTTCTTGATTTAAAGTTACTTAACTATAGGTTACATAAATAAATTTAGTTTTATTGGTCTCTATAACATAGTGTTTTCGAAATCTTTCATTAGTTTATACGAAAAAATTCACTGGGATCAAACGTGTGAAAGCTCATTTTGAAGATTTTGGTTCAAGCTTTATAGTGAAACATAAGCATCAAAAAATATTATATTGGTGATCCGCAGTAACAATTTTAGCTTAACCAGGTCCATAATTATGTTGTACAGAAGCTATTACACGAGAGCTTTCAAAAACCAGGCAGAATCCGAGTTCAACGTCCCAATTATCCATCGGTCCGTTCCCACTAAAATTCCGATTAGTCAACGAAAAATTTTCAGGGAAATAAGTCATCTCGAGTGAGTTTTACAAGCATCATCGTCAAAGTTCCGTGTCAAGCGAAAGTGGCTGCACACTTGATAAAAAATGCCCGAGACGAGCGAATGATGGAGTGGCTGCGATAAGAGAGCCAAAAGCCGAAATCTCATCCTTAATTTCCATAAAGCCGGTCAAAAGAGTCCTCGTAGCTTCCCCCTTTTGTCCCCCCGCGCCTCTTACTCTTCTTCGTCTTCGCACTCGAGAGCTGTCGAGAGGTCCGGGCGATGTTTGCCCAACGGAATCTCCTCCGTCGCCGCTTTGCCCTTCAAGTGCAACGCCCAAAGCCTTAGTTCGCGCTTAACTTTAATTTTTCACCGTTAAATTCTGATTCAAGTTTCTTGCAGTCGTTAAAATTTGAAATAATGTTTTTTTTTTAATCTGAGCAACGAATGGAGAGATAAATTGATAAATCGTTAAATTATAAAATTTTTGAAGAATACCGAGAAAAATTTTATTAGTTTTTTGAATAAAATAAAATTTAAGAAAATCGAAGCTGCCTAGACTATACAAAAAAGTTGATCATTTTTTTTTTAACAGGAAAAAATTAATTAAGATTTTCAAAAATTATATTTACATGCTTATTTGAGGATCATTGAACCACAAATAATCAACAACTTTACAGCTTAATTCGAAACTGAAACTTTTTAATAAATTCATTGTCAAAGTTGCACTACAGTTTGGAGACTGCTTTAAATACATCTTTCTCAATTCACAACTTTTCTTAATCATATTTGCAGCTTGCATGTGATTTAAATAAATTATGTCGTCTGAAGAAAACACTTGATGAAAGATTTGTTGTCAACAAATTTCCGATTAATAATTAATGGTTTTTATTTTTCATTATTATCTTTTTAGGACTTTTTTTATCACTTAATATTATTCTATCGGTAGGTTTTGGATTTCGTATTTTTTTTTTTTATTTACGGTTACTGTATTATAAAATAGCTCTTTTTGATTTATTGGATGTGAAAAATTAACTTTTAAGATTACCTCGAGTTTGATAAAGTTGTTAATTTTTGGTTTGAATGCTTCCCAAAAAATATTTCAAGCCTTTTTTAAAGTAAAAATAAACTGTTGGTAAACTTGTTTTGTCAGGGTTTGAACTTTATGTAAAAAAATAAATAAATAAAATAACCGACGTCTCGGACGTACGAAGAACCTCTTTTTCATTTGAAAACATGGCAGTCCTCCTTTCATTATATCCGTTTCCAAAATAATTGCCAGTCACAGCAAACGCGATCCTCGCCAAAATTCTAGTCGATGCAAGGGGATGCAGACAGCAGCCGTAAAAGTGTTCGAACTTACGAAAGAGCGAGGCTTCTGATTAACTATTAGCATCTAATTTTCTAATGTATTAATTCTGAATGGCCTGTACGTAGCCACTAGGCCAGCTGTTTCGTCCAAGTCTCAAAATCCGTTAAAGCCGGCTGGCATAATTTGCATCGAGAACATCAAACTCACGAATAACTTGCAGGCCAGACGCGGGTCGGGGGCACGCTGCATTTGAATATTTAGCCCGATACGAAAACTTTTTGATTGTCTTCGAGCGCGTGCGAAAGTATAAGTATCGTTAAATTTAGACCGGCCGAAAAGTGCTGACTGTTTTCGAAACACGTTCATAGTTTATTTGAGAATCAGAGTTTCGATACGAACTTTTTGTTTTTGTTTCGATTAATATCTGCGCGGGTAAAGATTTCTCAGGCTGAGAAAATTTTAATACGAAACTGCAGTGATCAGGTTGCTTGATTTGTAGAACGCAGCGTAAATTTTATTTTACTGGCTGATTGAAAATTCTGAAAGTGAACCCTGAACGCTAAGTATTGTTTTAAATTTTAAATAATTTGACACTTACCACGTCTGAATTCAGCAGCTTTTACAGCGTTACTTTTCAAACTAATACATTAGCAGTAGATAAATGTCGAGCAGCCGTAGTTTTTCAAATTTTTTTTAAATGTTCAGAAAAAAGGAACATGGTTCCATAGCTAAAGTGAAGTTATTTTTTATAATGCATAAATAATATTATTGTAATTCAAAAAAAACAATAAAATTTTTTCTCAATGAACAGGATTTTACAAGTTTTTAAGTTCAAAAGTATTTGAATAAAAAAAATAATAAATAAAATCTAAACATTAAAATATATTTTAGAAATTTTATTTAAAAAAAATTAAAATGTTTATATCTTTGACAAAGTTTATGATAATTCATTACCTAAGATTGATGGTACATGTGTTTTAAACATTTTACTTTTTTGACAAGGATAGTAAGAAGGGATTAATAAATCACAACTATTTATTTTTATTTACAATATAACGTTATGTTTATTATTATCATTATTCGTAAACCACAATTTTTTATCGCTTTTTTTTGGTTTTCCTTATAATTTGCATCATACAATTTTTTGTTAGGTATTTTTATTTTATTTTATTTTTTGTTTTCTATACATTTTTCACTAGATTTATGCCTAGAAATACGATATATACAAAAGCGCAGGGTTACGTATTCGTCCATCAACTACGCTATGTTCCCAACAACGCGTTTCACCCAATAATACTACTTTACATAAACTTCTTTCTCTCGCACTCAACTTTTAACACGGTTTATTTTTTATCCCTCTCTTTCACACAAAGTAATACACAAAAATTCAGCGAACAACACTCTTTTTATTAGTTGTACCTCATTTTATTTTGATCAATTTTTGGATTATTAAGAGATAATCAAACTGTTTCCATAACTTTAGAGCTTAAAAAATTGCACGTCATTTGGCTACAAAATAATTGACAACAAAGTCTGTCATTCAGATCAAAAGATCGATGCGCGTTTAAAAAAAGTTTTTTTCAGCTTCGCGTTGTGTACATCGTAACTTTTTTGTTTGATAACGTCATTGACAAAAATTATTGGATTAATTTGATTTTTTTTTAATTTAAATCAACGATTACACACAAAACAAAATAAGTCTTACAGTTTTCCATGCAACTCTGTACAGAAAAAGTATATTGCACAAGGTTAACATATTTATTTATATATGTATATATGTATCGTTAAATTTACTTCTTCTCCGTATAATCTCGGCCAGCTCGAATCAAAGATCTCGAGCCTCATCGAGCAAACAGTTCTTAATCATTCCTTCGTTGGCAATAAACAAAACTTGATCGATCGAACTGCGCGTGCTGTATGAACAATTAACGGTTCGTCACTCTCTTTCAAAGGAACTCATTTCAAGCACCAATCCACAAATATAAAATATACCATCATTTTCCCGTAAATTTATCTCTCCGCGATGCACACTGAAGTCTTCTTCGGGAAAAAACCGGGCCCTCGTTTATCATTTATCGATTTAGCGACGAAGCGAAGTTGCGGAAGACGACGGCCGGTGCGTAGCTCAGACCACGGCGTTTCGCGCGAGCGTCGTGTCGTCGGCTCGCCACGTGTTGGCTGGAAAGAAAAAGTCATCTATTTAAATTCTCATCGTAAGCCTCAAGTTAGGGGTAGGTACTGGGGACTACGGGCCTAACTGACTTATGGTTAAGCTCTCGGGTTACCTTTGTATTGCATGTCCGTCGCCATCGTCGGGCACTTAGCGTCCGGCCTCTGCAAAACAAAAATTTTTTCGAAATTTTAGAGAAAAACTTGGGAAGAATTCCTGGTTTAAGTTTTTGTTAAAGTTTTGGGGTGGAATGGCTGAAACATTAACTGGCTTAAATTTAGCGAGAAACTTTTTTCACTGTAAATTAGCAGATCGTAGTAGGTGATTTTTAATTTCACATGTTAAAACGACTCCATGAGAGAAACAGTTTGTGAAATTTTTCATTTTGAATTGGCGGGCATCAAAAATCAACTAAATATTATAAAAATTAATACGTGTTTTTATTTGTAATTTTGTTTGTTTTGTTTTTAATAAATAAAATAAAGAAATGCTGGATTACTTTGCGAAAATCGATGTTTGTCCGAATAGTTCTGTGGTGAAGAGGTTGAAGGGGCCTCGAATTGTTTCCAAGCGGTGCCTTTGGCGCCGA
The DNA here is from genome assembly GCA_038277355.1 of Encarsia formosa. Classification (NCBI taxonomy): domain Eukaryota; kingdom Metazoa; phylum Arthropoda; class Insecta; order Hymenoptera; family Aphelinidae; genus Encarsia; species Encarsia formosa. Next base: position 24,179,176 of record CM076188.1, on the reverse strand, counting down.
GGCCGGTCCTTGCATTAGCCTTCTCAGAGCATAAAGCTGCAAAGTTAATTGTAAACAGAAACAATTATTATGCTTTCATTTTATCATTGTATTATCTTGCATTGTGGTATTATTTGTCTTTGCAGTATGAAGCATTAGTACTATAACATTGTATTATCTTTTATTAATTTTAAACCTTTTAATATTAGACTATATGGGTCTATATCATGTAACAAAACTATAAGAGACCGCTTTATTATATTACTTCGAGTGTACTATTTTTGAAAATAAAAATTTATAAAGTTGGGATAGAAAATTGTTCATTAGTTTTTTAAAAGGTTATGAAAATCCAAGTCTAATTAACTAAAACTAAAATCAAAACTCGTATACAAAATAAATGGATCTTTAACGAAGAAGCGAACAAGCTAGTTGGAGTAATTAAGGCGCCACAGCCTGGTAGAGAGGCAGGATCGTTTGTAAATATTTAAAGGCTGCACTGCACACTGGGAAAGGGTGGCGGGGCACGAAGTACGTACCTCCTGGGCGGTGATGTAGATTGGTTTGTTGAGAATGAGCCACACCGCGGTCTCCCAGCAGCCGGGGTGCGTCGTGCTGCCCTCGTAAGTCATGTAGCCGGAGGTGTCGGGCAAGAGGGCCTTTAACGAGAGATGCCGTACCGGTGCCATGTCCCCTGAAAAACATAATAATATAAAACTTTATGTTAATTTATCGTGCTTTCGAGTTTTTTATTTTATTTTTAATTTTAGTATGCTTTAAATGTAGTGTGGACACTAGGGATGTCGAATTGTAGCATTCTAAATAATGACTAGGTAAAAAAAATAACCAAAGAGTATTAGAGGTTGAAATTTTTTTGAATAGTTGTAATTTGAGAATTGGGGCTAACTGGTAACTTTTTAGAGCTCTCTTTCAAAAAAACATACAAGTTCATAAATTTTCAAGACATTGGATAGTACAATTACGAACGGAATCAAACTTTCTGGCCACTAATGATCAACTTATCGATTTCGAAGAACTAAAAAAAAACCTTCAATCTGACCTATCTAATTTTCAATTATTTATTGAAAAACTAATTTTTTTCATTCTTTTATTTTATTTTTTTTAATTATAAAAACTTAATAATCATCTAATTAATTGTCAAAAATAACAAGTTTTTGTTTGCTATACCTGTTAAGTCAGCTTGCATCGTCCGGCCGGTCAAATTTTCCTTTAAAAATTAAAGTTGCCAAAGGTAATTGAAGCGTTTTTTCATTTAATTTTCCCCGACTCGTCGTACCCGGTCTCTTTTTCATCAAAGCTATTAAAACATTCTTGCGCAAGATGTTTATACTTCTAATTACGTTAATTAATTCATCGTAAATTATTCGACGTTCAGTGTCAAAGAAACATTGTTTTTTCTTTAACTTATTAAAACACTTTTCTTTTCTGAGAATAGTTTTGAAAGAGAAAAAAAGATTGTAATTACGCAGGGTGTACTAAAAATAATAAATCTCGCATTACTTTCAACGACCTTACATTTTATACCTTTTTTCCGGGTTATCGATAAGAAAATAAACAAGATCGCGCGGGCTTAAAACGAGGAGGATAGATTTTCAAAAAGCATCCGTATTCCATAAATATCGCTAGTAAATAAAGACCAGGGACTCTCTCCGCTCGAAAATAAATCGGAAAGAGAACCAGGAAAAGAGTAAATAAATCGGGGAGCGACTCTTTATTCGAGTCGGCAACATTTACACAAGATAAACGCACCGGCAGTCACCAGCTGAGACAGTATAAATCATCCAACGGAGCTGAATTCCGGACTGGACATATCGCTCCTGATTTTTACCTTTTTCCAAACCGAGCCTTTGAGAAGTTTTCTTCTCTCTCTCGCTTCCCGCGCTTCGAGGAGGAAAATAAGTGCCAGCGTCCAAAGGAAGTTGATGATTGGCTCTCGGCAAATATATACCGCGACTTTTTAAAGTACCGGCCCGTATCGACCCCACCTTTTTTACTGGTGTCGGGAGAAACTCTTGAATTACGCTTGCGTTTGTTTGAGGATTCTTTTAAAATAAGGTGTGAGCTTGATCTACTGGCTGCTTCCTTTCGATCGTTTATATTTTACTCTTTGATTTGTTTGTTATCTTGGAAAAATGCATTTTTGATCATTTTGAAAAATATTAAAAAAAAAAAAAAACCTTAATATTTTGGTAAATTTTTGTGAATTTTTCCTTAGGCCTTTCTAGAGCTTGAGTTTTGAAAAATTCATATGTTTAAACGAAATATTGTAAAATTGACCTTTTTGCAATTCCGACGTTACAATCGTCTTCTCCATCAGTATTTTTTAAATTTGTTCTGTCCAAGATAGTTTAGAAAAATTTGTTAATTAAAAAGTACCGTAAAAGTTTTTGATGAGCAATACCCCATACTTCTTAGCATTTTAAATTTTTCAACCCCCTCGGTTGGAATTAAATGAATCGCTTCTGTGCGAGTATTTACCTTTCAGTTAGCGAAACTTCAGAGTTTCTTTTACTTTGAGTAAAACTTTTTCATTTTATCTCGGATTTACTTCTTGTATTATTTTCAAAGTTACTTTTTTAAAATTACCTTTCATTAGGCAATTTGTACGAGTCTCCCGAGTTTAACGAGCACCACATGAATTATCGGATAAATAGTATTTTGACGTCAATTTAAAACTCAATTTTAATTTATTTAATCAATTACTCAACCATAGTTTGATTTTAGTGACTGAGTTTCAAATAATAATAATAGAAATATTATTACAATATCATTTTATAATAGTTATTTTATAAATAAATTTTACGTATTTATGTCAGTTACTACTTTTTACGTTTGATTGCCATCACATAAAATCTCTTTCTTCGGGAAAACTTAAAAAAAAGGGATGATAGAGAAGACAGGGTTTACGACAAGAGAAATCTGTCCCTTAATCGCAAGTACGACAAATAATAAGAATACTTCTGCGGAACCCTCCCAGATGTGATTAATGAAAAGCATTAATCTTCCACACGCACTGGACACGTAAAGTTATAATGTACGGCTGGGAAATTGCTCGAGAGAAAAGTGGAGAAACATCCTCAAACAGGAGGAGGGCCAGCGAGCTCATAACAAAAAGAAAGGGAAGAAGAAGAAGAAAAAACTCTTGAAATGGAGAAGAAGAAGAAGAAGTATCCGGCGCCTTCTTCTTTATGGAGAGTTTCTCCCCCTTTAGCCCGGGTAAAAAACTTTTCCGGGGGGGGGGTTTAATGGATCAAATTAAATATTTCGGAGCTGGCCCCCGGTAAATTTTAAATCTCCCGGAAAAACACAATTACCGCGTTCTGTCGGCTGTATTCGCGTGTATCATCGAAGCCTGGTTTGCACGGGAGCTTTGAATTGTAAATTTCATCAACCCAGTTTTTCCGAAATCGTTGACCCGAAAATCACGACGTCGCTATTTTCATCCCGAGCTCTCTCCCCCGCGGCTATTTTTGAAGAGTCCGAGGTTTTGACCCGATCTAAAGGTCACCTTTACGGTGAAAAGAAAATTTACCTCGCAGCGGTCAGCGACGTTGCAGTGTACCTACCTAGCGGGAAACCGCAGCGAAGCGTCTCTTAGGAAAATTGACCGATCCTAATGGCCGAGGCGCAGGAGCGCACGTTAATGATGTTGATGGTGTCGTTAATGCAATATTAAACGCACACTGCACCGCACGAGCCCGAGGCTAATGGCCCGTGTTGATCAAATTCTTTTCCTCTTCGAGGTATGCACCTGCTCACGATTATTTTTCAAGTTTTTTTTTATCTCTGAATATTTCCGAATGGACAAATTTTTTATACGATTTTTTTTTGTTTGGTTTGGTTGATGACTATTTATGTCTGAAAAAATTAATTTCTTATACGCTAATGATACGGTGCACTAAAAAAATTATTTTGAAGGTTTGAAATACTGCAGAATATTAACATGAAGTTACTACAAAATTCTTGTCCGAAAACTCAGACAGGCCACACGGAAAAAATAAAATCCTTGCAGCGTAGCTGAATTCAGCGATATGACGAGGCGAACAGTTAACGACGCTCCAACGCAGACTTTTCATCGTGGCGAGGCAAAGTCTGCGTTGGAGCGACGTAAAGTTAGCTATAGCGTGCCTTCCTTACCAACAGCTGTAGCAGAGCTCGACTCACGCTTGACGCTTGTTTACTTGTGTACTTACTCTCTGCTATCGCGGGTGATAAAAATACTGATATAAAAAATACTTAAATTAATTACAACTATCAATAAAGACATTTTTTTATAGTTATGCTGCCGTAAACCCGCGATAGCAGAGAGTAAGTACACAAGTAAACAAGCGTCAAGCGTGAGTCGAGCTCTGCTACAGCTGTTGGTAAGGAAGGCACGCTATAGCTAACTTTACGTCGCTCCAACGCAGACTTTGCCTCGCCACGATGAAAAGTCTGCGTTGGAGCGTCGTTAACTGTTCGCATCGTCATATCGCTGAATTCAGCTACGCTGCAAGGATTTTATTTTTTCCGTGCACTTTTGTCAGAGAAAAGCCAGTTTCGCAGCAAAGAATTTCGCTCTCGGCCTTAATCAAGGACTCTACCCGATTGGAGTGAAGTGAAGAACAACCCGAGTAAATTCAATTAAACCCACCTCGACTTCTTTTTCTTCCTCCTCAGCTGATGCACTCACGCTTATTTATCCCCTTGGCCATGCCGGTAAGCGCGCGATAAAAATCAATAATCGTGTTCGCGGGCAAGCTTGACGGGTGTTATACGGCCCCGAGCTCGTAAATCACGCGTCACAATGCCGGATGAATGGAATGCAGGCCAACACGCAGGAAATCCAAGTATTGTGCGGCCTGGCAGAACAACTCGGGTGCTTTTCGAGCGATTAATGTTCTTATTAGCTCGATCTTACAGCCTGTCGATGCACAGTTTTGTGATGACCGTCGAGCTCCGATATTAAATGTTTGTCGTGCTTTTAGCCTTCGCGTGTCTCTGACTTTGGGGAGAGAACAAAAAATTTGATTCGCAGATTTGGTTGAAATGAATGAGCGAGTATACTGATTTTGTTGTTTTTATTGCTGTTGTTTATTAAAAAAAATACTTTTTTACACAAAGCCATTTAATTAAAAGCTCATAACAAGAGTTTTTATATTTTACATGCATCGAGAAAGAAACGGGATTTTTGTAAAATATTTTTATTACTAATGCACGATCATAAAGTGCTAATTAATTTTTAAATAAAATAATTGGTTGGGAATTGAATTTATTTCATAAATAGTTTTATAAAGATAATGATGAAATTTTAATTGGTTTTTTTAACAAAAATTAAAAATTCTTCCTCTTGCATAAAATTTTTTATTAAAATCATATTCATAGTCAAAAAAAATTTGAGCTGGCAAAAATAAATTTTATAAAATCATTTTAGTCGATTTCGCAAGCTTATTATCTCGTGATTTTGATTGAGACTGCCTCGCGCATCCGTCGAGATAAAGTTTTCCGCGTTGCGTTCGCGGCGTTGACCTCGCAACTTTTGCGCTCGGAAAAACTTTTTTTTTTATCTCCCGCTGTGTGTATCGGCCCTTTTTTGCTAGGACTCATATTTAAAAGTTTTGTCGAGTGGATGGCGACAGTCAACAAAATTGATTGACGGATCGAGCGAAAAAAAAAATGAAAATCCCGGAGAAGGGAAAAAAAAGTAAAGCAGGAAGAAAGTTGGAAAATAATTTTCGCTTTTTTACGGAAGGGTAATAACCTCGTAAAGTGAAGTGGTTACTAGGAATTTTCGACCCGGATACTTATTGCAGATTCAGAGCTTTTGGGGTCAATCGGGATAATTTAAGTTAGAATTTTTTAAATGTCTCGTTTTTCAAATTGAATATTTATGCTAGTTCTTGATTTAGACTTTTTTAGCTAAATTTTATCTCTGAAGTAAATTTTTAGTAAAATAGAGTCAGTATGAGATTTTTTTCTGTTTTGAAGCGTTTTCATGGCAAATTTAATTTTTTAATCAGATAACTTTTTTTGTTAAGTTTATAGTTTCATAGTTTCATTGGTAATAATCTAGATTACACTGAAAAAAATGATGGTCCAACTTCATAATTAGTTGTAATTGAAAACTAGCTAGTCATTCGTAAAAAATATAAATAATTATAAAAACAATATACGACTTACAAGTGTTCAAAAATGCACGAAATATTGAATGAAAATTGCCAAAGATAATCATCGAATAGGGTTGGCAACCGGTACTTTAAAAATATTTTTCTTTTTAAAGAACTCGATTTTTAATGAATTTTAACATTTTTTTTAGAATTTTTAAATCAAAATTGAGCAAGAAGAAAATTAAGAAAAGTTTTTAAGACTACGGGTTGATGACGTCATTAACCCGAAATTCCATTAAAAGTATATCTACATATATTGAAATTTTAAAAAATTTAAACACTTCCCGAACAGAAAGTTTAGCCGGGCGCTAGCAGGGGCCTCGCCAGTTGCCCCGATATTCTAGGTTGGCCCCGGCAGGGCTGAACGGTAAATGTAATGCGGCGCTAGCGGGGGCCCGGCAGGGCGGATTTATTTTGCCAAGAAAAGGAAATTTAGGGCTGTTAGGTTAGGTTCGGGAAAAGTAATTCTTTTTACTTTCATATTAGTAATTTTTGATTTATAATAATTAAAAAATTGACAATAGGAAAAAAAAACAAAAAACAAAAAAAAAACATTAAATATTCATATTTATTGAAATTTTTATAAATATATACACGGAGAAAAATAAGTAGGAGTTTCTCCTATTTTTAATAGTACTTTTCGCCGGCAGCTACCTTCTTAATAAAGTTTATGTACTCACCCATACTTTTTTTATAGGTACTTAGAAATAACTCCTGGTGCACCCACTCGAGTTCTCTTAGAACTTTTTCTCGTAGCTAGTGCTTGGAACCAAGAATACCGGGTGCTTCAGGTCGACTCCTGGTGCACCCGGTCAACTTCTCCTGGAACTTTTCCTCGTGATTTAGAATAAGGTATGGGGTGCCCTGGGTCGAACCCAGATCCTGTCCCAGGAAAAGCCAACCGGGTGCCCCGGGTCGACTCCTGGTGCACCCGGTCGACTTCTCCTAGAACTTTTCCTCGTAAACGGTGCTCGAGATTTAGAACAAGGTACCGGGTGTCCCGGGTCGAATCCTGGAAATGTCTCAGGAAAATCCAACCGGGTGACCTGGGTCGACTCCTGGTGCACCCGGTCGACTTCTCCTAGAATTTTTCCTCGTAAACGGTGCTCGAGATTTAGAACAAGGTACCGGGTGCCCTGGGTCGAACCCAAGATATGTCCCAGGAAAAGCCAACCGGGTGCCCCGGGTCGACTTCCCCTAGAACTTTTCCTCGTAAACGGTGCTCGAGATTTAGAACAAGGTACCGGGTGTCCTGGGTCGAATCCTGGAAATGTCTCAGGAAAAGCCAACCGGGTGACCCGGGTCGACTCCTGGTGCACCTGGTCAGCTTTTCCTAGGATATTTCCTTGTTTCGACCCAGAATACCAGGTACCGATTACGAGGAAAAATTCCAGGAGAAGTCGATTGGGTGCACCAGGAGTCGACCTGAAGCACCCGGTATTCTTGGTTCCAAGCACTAGCTACGAGAAAAAGTTCTAAGAGAACTCGAGTGGGTGCACCAGGAGTTATTTCTAAGTACCTATGAGAAAAGTATGGGTGAGTACATAAACTTTATGAAGAAGGTAACTGCCGGCGAAGAGTACTATAAAAAATAGGAGAAACTCCTATTTATTTTTCTCCGTGGATATATTTATAAAAATTTTAATAAATATGAATATTTCATGTTTTTTTTTTTTTTTTTCCTATTGTCAATTTTTTAATTATTATAAATCAAAAATTACTAATATGAAAGTAAAAAAAATTACTTTTCCGAACCTAACCTAGCATCCCTAAATTTCCTTTTCTTGGCAAAATAAATCCGCCCTGCCTGGCCCCCGCTAGCGCCGCATTACATTTTAAGCTGAGCCCTGCGAGGCCCCCGTCGGGGGGGCCTCGTTTTTGTCTAGCGAGGGCCCTCAAGTCAATCAGGGCTCCGGTGGGGCGGCGCTTGTTCGGGTTGTAGTTCCTTTAATTTTAGTTTTTTTTTTTTCAAAGAAAAAATACTTGTCGATTATTTTTTGATATTTTAACTAAATAAGCAAAAAAATATTATAAATTTCAAAAAGTTGCCAACCCTATTAAACTGAATTAATATTTATCTCTTCAAAAATAGAATCTTCTCGTTACTCTCAATAATCCCACTGAAAGAAATTAATCGCAATCACTAGCGTCTATGAATCCGTTTGTAATTCAATAAATTCATTAAACTCATCAAAAGCAGCGGGGGGAGGGGGAGGAAGGAGCAATTAAATTTGGTCGGGGCGAGCCGAAGAAACCGCAGACCGACCCACCGACGAAATCTTCCCCGGGGAATAGCATCGAGCGACTCGTTAGAACCCAAAGAGTTATTATCTCCTCGTCAGTCTCGGCTACTTCGAGTGGAAAGTTTTTACGTAAAAAAAAAAAATGGTACATTGTGATACGAAAATTAATACCGAGCATCGTAAGAGTGTGCTTTGAGATTAATTGTTAGAGTATGAGTGAAGTAGGAATAATTAGCTTTAGTGTAACGTATTCATTGGAACGCATAATATATTTATGAGTTTTATGTGTGTGAGGATGTATCTTACGTTTTTTGTGCAGGTTAATAGGTTTAGACAGCTGAGCTTATTCTCATGAGTGTAATAAAAGAAGCTTCCTCGTTATTATTTTACAGAGAGTAGGTTTTAATTTTCATAACATGAGTTGCATCGAGTTTGTTTTTAAAACTTGAAGTCAGTAGATTTATTTCATTAATTTTTAAGTACTTGCGGTTATCCTTAACTTGGAATTAAACGGTTCGTCTTACAATTCAATTGGCTGTTGATAAAAAAAAAATCAGTAGTACAAAAGTTTATTGTCAGACAGTAACGTATTTGAAAATTTTTTTTAGATTTTCTTGTATTTAGAACTTATTTAAGACTCATTTTCTAAGTTTTTAATAAAAAAAATTTCTAGCATTATATTAAAAATTTTTAAATTTTATCTGTACGGTAAATAATGAATATTACGTAGCCCAGGTAGCAGCAAGTCAATCCCGAAACAGACTTTATCAAATACAGCACTCAAAGAAAAATACTAATCAATGAAGCTATAGGCAAACAAACTGGGTAAATAAAAAACTCCCACCTTAATTAAAAATGATCGAAAATATTCTTTCGTAATAAACCTGGCCTTTGACCGTTTCAAAAAAAAAAAAATCTTTAAAAGCAAAAGTTTTTATGGGAGTAAGTTATTTGAAACTCAGACACACAGATACGCGGGCGAAAAAACATCCCGACCCTTTCAGAAAAATGAGGTCAATGTTTACGATATAACGCGAACGGTATATCAGAAATTCTATCGCGTATACGTTCAGCGAAAAAAAATATCTTCAATCTTATCGGCATTGGTTTAAACCTGTAGTATTTTGAAATCCCCCCCCCCCTTTTTTTTTCAAACGATGATCATCATAAACTACGTGAAATGCAATACTTTGCTGCGGGAGGTTCTGAATCGTAATTAACGAAGGGAAAATTGTAAAAATTTCAGTTTAACATGATACAAGTATTAATTTTTCCGAACATTAATCTTAGTTACTTACGATTAAACTTTTTTTTTTATTAAAAGTATCGGTTCACAAGTTATTTATTCAATGTTTGACTCTAAATAAGTTTTGATTAAATTGTTTGACCATGATACTTCTGATATGAAAATGCTGCCATTCGTTTTCCTAGGCCCACATTTTAACCAATTTTTCCAACTCAAGCTTTATTTTGCTTGAAAAAAAAATTGCATACATACCTCGAAACTGTACCCTGTTGAACACGCTGGTTATGGTCCTGAGTTCCGAGTTGGGCGTCTCGCTCAGCTGAAACACAAGATAAAAAACAAAACGTTAATCCTCCATTTTTAAGCTTACTAACGACATTAAAAATCCTTTTTTTTCCCTTCCCTCCTCCTCCCTCTAATTCACTTTCCATCGATTTTCTATGAAGTGCGAAAGAGTCGTTTCGAAGTTATACACCGGCGGCTGCGGCGGCGGCATCATTAAAGCCGCGTCGTATAAAAGATATCTGGCGCTTCGAAGATAGCAATAGATGGCCGGGAGTTTTTGAAATAAACTTTTTAAACCAATGAAAAAACTTTAATTCTCTGAATGTGTGCCACGTGGGTTACTGCGGAAACAGTAAAGAAACTACTGCTCTCTTTCTTTTTTATGATTCATTGAGTGTGACCGAAAGTTTCGAACGGGACTTTTCTTACGGCTCTTGTTTCATAGTTCCCGGGAATATTCAATTTTCTCTCTCTTTTTTTTTTTTTTTTTTAATCAAGGATATCAGTGCCCGAGAAGTCGCTTCGTCAAATTGTTTCGCGAGCTGGTTTCAATTGAACGAAATTGGTCTTTCGAAAACAGAAAGTTTTCATTTTGGATTATTTTCGATTTTATCAAGTAAATTATAACACACAAATTTACTACTTTTCCAATCTTTGCATAAATCCATCTAAAAGCTGCCCTATTTTTTTTTTTTAATTTATTTAATGCCTACTTAAGCTTAATATATTAATTATCATACATCACGTTACCATCATACATTTACATTTATTAAAAATTGAAAAACGTTCCCTTTTCTGATTTACCCGTGTGTAGTATCAAAAAATCAATTACCCGTAAAATAAATCGCGCTAGTCGTTTAAGACACCAAAGTCGTAAAGGTCGGTCCGGGTAAATTTTAACAGACACCTATTTTATTGGAGCCCTGGGGTCACCGTGCATTACAATCGTTCTCCGTGTAGGAGTAGTTTCCCAAGCAAGTCCAGGCTCGTTCGTATTCAGTGCACGCGCGCGGACTCTGAATTTAAACGGCGATCGCACGGTTACGAATATTTCCGGGTCTCGTCCGCCCCCATAAAACCCGGCCGATCGATTCTCACTCCTTAATTGATATTATTTCACTCGGTCTTGGAGGTTTATCGCGACGGTAAAAATAAAAAAAAAAGAAGAAGTTTTCTGGCTGTACGGATAATGACGATGTGTCCCTGGGGCTGGCCTACCTCGTTTGTTGTTCCCCTGGCGGAGTAATCAATTTAAATTATTCGCAGTGAAGTTGTTGGTGGTATTGAGGTTGGAGTTGCGGGGGGGGGGGGGGGGAATTCCGGACTTAAATGATCGAGCGAGACGACTTCTAACGGACTGATCGTTTCCCGAGAACTTGAAGAAGATAAGTTTGGGAGTTGGGTACTTTTTGGGAACGATTTTGTTTCATTCATCGGACAGTAGAGTTCGCGATGGATCTTATTGGTTCCTAGATTTTCTTAAAAATTTAAAAGTTCTTCGATTTGGATTCTTTTCTTTTTTATTGACAAGTAAAATATGCAGCTTTGAGACTGACTGATGAACATTTTCTTAGAATTTTAAGTTTGTATAATTGCTTGAATAGTGACCTTAGCTTGACAGAGTTATTGATGCTTAAATACACTGCAAAAACTTTAAAACTATTCCTAAAGATTGTTAGTGAAGTATTTTCTGACGATTTTCGTGCGTGTACGGGAGCACAACAAGAAAAAAATCGAGCGCTGAAATTCATCTTTCTGGCGAAGCTCCGCGCAGAGCAGTTTTGCGATTGCAAAACGGAAACGAGTTGTGAAGTTGAGATGCCGTGGGGTGGGGGGAGGAGGAGGTAAAGTGAGAAACTTTTTTCCACCGGCAACGGCGGTTGTCGAAGCAATTTTTGTGCGTTTCGAGGAAATCCTTCGACGCATACCGAACATCATCGCAACACCCCTTTTTGTGCGTAGAAATTTTCATAAAACTTGTCGCGTTAATTTATTTGGTATAAATTGCTGGTACGGCGGAGTTATTTAGTGCGATTTCATCACTATTAATTTACGTCTCATTACATGGTTTTTCAAAATTCGAGTTTTACGCTCAACTACGACGCGTGCTCACATCGCTTTACTGTGATTAAATTTGCGAAAAGTTTAATTTATTTCTACGAAAATTCCAGCTGTCCATTATTAATTCGAAAACTAATTAAAAAACTGTCTTACTTTCTTACGGCTATTCGTTCCATAGATAATTTGAATTTTTTTGTTTTTGTTTTGCGATGGTTTCTTTATCAAACTTGTTTAATTATAAAATACGATGGAAAATGAACGTAAACATAAATGTAAAAAAAGAAATTTTTCAAATTAAAACAATGAGGCTGCATATTTTATTATTAATTTTGTTTGAAATCAACATCAAACGAGAAAAAAGTTCTATTTATGATTTTTGCATAACTAAATTTACTAAAAAACTTATGAAGCATATTTTTTGACTAGACTATATTTTCAGAGAGACTCATTTTTTTCCGGCCTAATCTAATCTTCCTGAGGTAGAATACAATTTTTACGATCCCACGGTTCTTAAAGAGTGAAGAGGCACTAAAATTCTGAATAAACCCTTTTTTTATTGCTCGTTTCGAACTGTATACATAAAAAAATCTAATGACGTACGCTTGAAAACTATTTACTCACGATCGTCAAACTTTCCTCATATAAGTATAAATCATCACTTTCGCTTTTTCCAAAGAAAAATAGTTTTAGGATGTAGATAATAGGTTTTACTTATAACACGGACTATGCTTTTAAGCTGTACTCCAAACAGCTCTTGAATTAAACAAGACTTTCGTACAGCACAAAAACTTTGTTTTTAATATCAACATTCCTCGATGAAAACAATCAAACTCGGGGACCGGAGAATCACAACGGCAACAATAAGCCCAACTCCCCTTTCCAAAAGAAAAAAAAAATTATTTCACTCGTAAAGAGTGACTCAACAAAAGGATAATCCCCCTTCCGACTTGTCAAACAAGGGCTAAGTCACGATCTGCGCCCGTAAGTCATAATAAACAGCTGTATTCAGAAGCCCGAAGAAACAGCGCGCCCTGACCTTTTTTCCCCTCCTCGAGTTCGCTGCGGCCGCAAGTTACCCCTCCGAAACTTGAGAATTTATTCCCCATGTTTGTCCACCCGGCCAACTGTCTTCCCCTTCCCTTTTTTTGGAATTTTTATTCTTCCTGACATCCGTTCTTGGGGATTTACCGGACATCTGATTTTTTATTTCTGTGCCGGAGGGTCTCCGACGATTTGTTTCGAGGTGTTGAATATTTTAACCAAGAGATCCGAGAAAAATCCAGGAGTGGTAGCAAACTTGTTTTTGACTTTTTCTTGAGTTCTAAATGGTATTATTGATTTTTCATGTGTCCGTAATATTTGATAAGAAAAATTAAGTTTATATTCTTGTATAATTCTTTCAAAACTAAAGAAAAATATTTCGAAAAATATTTTTTATTTATTTAAAGTGTGATCACTCTCAAATAATACGAAAAGCTATAAATTTTCTGGCTAATAATGCTTAGACGCGGTATAGAGACATCTAAGAATTACCGCAAAGTAATTAATCGCAAATTTTTTTATCAAATGTGTCATGATCAACTCTGTTCACGTACATTTTTGAAGTTTAGTTTTGGTACTTTTTAAATCTAGCTAACAAAAGTTTGAAAGACGCAATCAAATTTAAAATTTTTGAAAATTTCTAACTTTTGAAAATTACATGAAAACGTGAAAAATTTTCAAATTTCAAATTTTTTCGGTTAGTCCTTGAATAATCAAGATAAATTATTTTCCAAATCCAATCGAATTTTTTTATAAAGCAGTTATATTTGAAACAAACTGTGAAATTAAGTATTGGCAAGGTTCGAGATAAATCTACAATTTTTATGTCATTTTGGTAAAAAAAATTAAATTACGATCGAATTGAAATCCTACGAAAGGGAAGAAGGCGAAAAGAAAAAATTCAACCGGCAGACTTTTTTTCAGCCAAATATCCTTTTGAATAAATTAAAAGGAAGCCTCACAGGACGAATTTGAATAATATCGTACAAACTTTGTATTGTATATATCCTTTCATTACCCGGCACTTTGTCCGGACTAAAAAAAAGAAAAAAAAAAAAAAAAAAAACCGAAGAAAAGAAGAATCTCAAAAAGATCCGAGAATCCTTTTAAACTTCTCTGATTTGAATTCATCAAGCGAATTTACGAGGCTTACTTTTTCACGCTCCCCGGACTCCTCCTGGCGCAGCAGTTGAGGAGGTACACCCACACACACTTTGTCTTTCGCGTCGTCGTCGTCCCTTTCACCCTCACCGCGAGCACTCCAAGCGCAAGTTGTCAACTTGTCAAAGTTTTTTACTTTTTTTAAGGGACAAAAGAGACCGAAAAAGTTTTCATCTTAGCTGAGTCCCCCACCGTGTCGTTTTCGACAGGATTTTTCGGTTCTGGATTTTCCACATGCATATTACGACCCAAATACGTCGTCGAGACGAGCCTTGATTACCGCCACCAACGTGATTATCAATTTTCGGCTGGGGGGAGTTTGTTGCTTCAGAGGGTAAGTGGGTTGCCGCTCGTGGAGGAGCAAAGCCAGCTTGTTATCGCGCTCGCAGAAGCGATTACGAGTTTTTTTTTTACGAGACTGGTCTTCTTTTATTTTTTTTGACGCGATCGAAAAAATTATGATTTGGAAAATTTTTAACTAGCATTTCGGGGTGTGTTTTGAAAAAGAAAAATTTTATTGCGTATTTATTCATTCGAAAAATCCTTGTTTTTAATTCATGTTAAAACTTCATAATTTTTTTTCATTAATTAATTGTTTATAAATCTTAAACAAACAATATTAATAAATAATTAATTATTTAAAAAAACACTAATTATAAATGAATGATTCATTTCATTTCGAAAAAAATTCTTCAAGTTTTTTTTGACTATTTTAAGTACTAGTAACCGACCCTGTAATAATCTCGTTTCTTACAGTTTAATGATTGAAATAGTTTTGTCTAATTTTGATAAAAAAGAAAGACTGATTTTTATTAAACCAAAACCACTCAAAATAAATTTCTGAATCACAACAGCTTCATGCCATTTCCTTTTTAACTAAAGTCGTTTATAGATCCTGACGCAGGGTATTGAATCCTTTTTTCACACAGTGAGAAGAAGAAGAAGCGATAAACCATCCTGGGAGGTAGGAAGGGGTGAGCGGGGATTTTAGGTCTCTAATTGATTAAAATATACCGGGTGAGCCGATGTTTGCCGTTCGCTCTTTGAATCCGAATGTTTCTACTTTGTTCGTTTGCTCGGCGAAACTCATTTCGCAAGTTTCGCCACGGGCCAACAAAAGCGCGGCGCTCACCTGGGGAAGCAGTTGGAGGTGCGGGGAGGGGGGAGACCTCGTAACCCTGATTAATTTGTGAAGTGCGCCGCATTGGATTTCTCTTCCCTCCCCTTTTTTCCCTTCGTCTTGGCTTTGTTGGTTGATGATTTTTTGCTTACCTGGACCATGAGAGAAATCGCCACCAGACCTTGACTTTTGTGCTGGGCCTCGCTCATGTTGTGGTAGAGTTCGGCGTTGAAGCCGTAAACTTGAATCTGAAACAAAAAGACTCGTCAATTAATTTGAGTCGATTTTATATTTTTGGTATAAGGAGTCGAAAAAAATTTCAAACTTTTTATTTTATTGCTAGTTGAAGAAAAAATAGTATAAAATTTTGCAGAGACAATTATTTTTTACAAAGAAAGTCCATTCTGTTTTATTCAAAATCACGGGCCTATAATATAAAATAAAGCCCCAATTTTTTAAATTTTGTTCTTGTTTTTCAAAGCTTCTATAATAAGGAATATTTAAAAAAACTTGAAATACGCGTTACTAAAATCACTCACACCTACAAAAAAAAAAATAATAATAATAATAATAATCCTCGCCGATTCATCCAGGTATAGCTCCTGAGAATTAAGTTTACCAAGCATCCTAAACTTGGTTTACAAATTGTAACAAGCACCTCCTACGGTATTTCCAAAAAAAAAGAAGAAATAAAACTCTCTAGCGAAGCGTTTTTCGCACTGCAAAAAAGTGGGCCGGGCGGACCCGGTAGCGGTAGTAGGTACAAGGGAGGAGGAAAAACAAATTGTTCGGCAGCTCTCTTTGTCAGTAATCGCATTCCCGGATCGAGCGAAATGCAGCCTTCAAAGACGAGTGTAAATCTACTGCGATGATCAAAGTATGACGAGTTCCTCTCACGAATTTCCTCTTTTTCGGTGCTTCCGCGAAAAAAGGGGGGAAATTTAAACGACCCGATGCGGGACAGGATCTTTGCCTTCTTTTTTTTCTTCCCAATCCCCCTCTGCTGCAACACTATAAAACTTTTTTACCAGCTCCGAGGAAGTAACGTCTCTCTTTGACGGGCCTGCAGACAAGGCAGAGCTTCTGTTCCTCGGCAGTCTTTTCTCGCTCGGCTGTCTGAATTCTTGATCAAAGCGCCCCCTCTTTTGTCTTTAAGTTGAAATTTTTTTGCCTACAACTTTGGGAGTGCTGAACGATTATGAAGTGACAGGCTTACGGTTTTCGAATTGAAATCGTTTCTTGAATATTTCTGTTTCTCGGACGTTGAAGTCTTTCGCCTACCCAGTTTAGAGACAAGATTTATTTATTTTTATAAATTGGATTCAAATAATTAATTACTAACATGATACTAAATTATCTTGAAGGTGCTCTCAAAGTAATTAAACAAAAAAATTTATAAAAAAAAGATTTACTTTATCGTAGCTGAAGAAGAGTTTGAAATTGGCACCTTACTTCAGCAAGCAAAGGGCGATCTTGTGAAAACAACTCCCAAGCCTTCAATTATCGTAAACGATCATTGTTTGGTAAAGACCACGCCGAGGTGGTGTTTCAAAGTGACCGCGTCCAAGACTTTCTTTCGAGAATCTTGTTGACAGAACAACAACTGGAGTAGAGTGGACATGACATTTTTTTTATAATTAAAATCAGTGTTTAGACAACACTAGTCAGTTCAATCCCAATTTTTAGATTTCTGATTTTAGTAATATCTGTAAGATTTTTAAACCTTGAAGATCAGATTTTGGTTTAAATCTCTAACCACTCTAATCTTGACCTGGTCCGTATCGCGCGTCACGCGAGATTGTATTTTCATGCGCGGGGGGAAAAAAGTGAGAGCGAAAAGAGGTAGTTTTGCAGGGACGAGCAATTGGCATCGATTTTCAGGGTAGATCGCTAAACTGCTCCTGGCAGGATTTATCGTTGCGGAAGAGGATTTTTATTCCGGTCGACCTGGTTAGCTCGATGCTTCTTCCTGCATTGTCGAAAAGTGATATTTGATGGTTTGGCGTGACGAAAAATTTTTCTTCCGAACGAAGCTATTGCGAGATAAATATATGTGCATCAAGAGTGTCAAACTTAATATTTATTTATTTTTCTGGGAATTAAAACATAATTAAGAGAGCTTCAAAAATTTCAAATCATTATGTAAATTTTTCATAAGCTAATGGGCTAGATGATTTCTGTGTCTAATTCCTCTCAAGTTCGATTCTCGAGAAAATCTTTTAGCTATCATGGTCGTTTATCAGGTGGAGGTTTTATTCTCGAGCACACTTACGTTTACAACGACAGGAATTGCATAAGACGCGATCCTTTCGCACGCAGTCGCAGCACTTCGCTGCTTACCGGAGTATAATCACCAGAGGCGAACGAGATCGGCAAACACTCGGCGAACCTCGCGACGACAAAAGCAATTCTCGTCGGCGACGCTTCCTGCGAGGAGTCGTATCCTCATTATCTTGATCGAGGGCGTAAATAAGTTTACGGACCGACAATTAAATGATTTAGCGTCAACGAGCCCTCGATTCAATCGCTTATTCGAGTTGTTTCATTCGGTTTGATTTAGTCAACTGGGGCCCTTTTTCTGCTTTCAAATATTCACAGACTGTTTTTGCGACAAACGGAGGAAAGGCTTCTTCTAATTGCTACCTTGGTGAGACCATTTGTCTTGCGAAGTTCTTGGGGAACGGTAACATCTGTGGAAACACATGAGAGTGTCGCTGTTTCTGGCCCATAACTAACCAATTTTAATTAAGAACTAGAATATTTTTGAAAATTAAATGTCGTCTTACGAATATGGAAAAATTCTCGAATCTATCTTTTCACTACAAAGCATCAAGTAACCGATGCTTTAAAATCGGTCAGTAATAAGTCTAAAAGATGATGTACTAAAATTTTAGTTAGTTTTTAAACAGTAGTGAATTATTTTAGAACAATTTTATTTTTGTTTGATCAGTCACGAGATGGTTTACGATCATTTCACAAGACAACCAGTAAAAACCTCCTACCGATCATAAAAGGCCGCTAACGAACCGGCAAACAGTCTCTCAAGGAGGGTCATCGACGACTATCAAAGCGCATTATTACGCACACAAAGCCCGTCTGGCTCCCCGAGGTGTCCGAGGGTCAATGACGCGAGGCGTGTAATATCGGCGTTAAGCAATACCCCCCCCCCCTCCGAAAATCAATGAGCTCTCTCAACGCTACGGAGCACCGGGGATAAGACAGCGAGTTAATATAGCCCGGTGGCTTTGGGGATTACAGTCGTATATCTATCAGAGGAGAATGGCGCATTGTGCCCGAGCATCGCACACGTGCTGCGAGGAGGAGAATTTCGTACGTGCCAATTCCAACGCACCACCAAAGCCCGCCCTTTAAGAAAACCGCGTCTTCGAGGTAATTAATTATTGTTATTGTCTTGGATCCTGCCTTTGGGTTATTTAAAGCTGGATCGGCTGACTGGGATATTAAATTTTTTGAATTTTCAGTGGTAGTGTTTGTGTTGGGTCAGACTGAGGTACAGTGAATGAAATTTGATTTTTGTCAAGTCTGATAGTTCAGTAGAGCTTTTTATGAAAATGAAAAAAATTATTAAATAGTGGTGCTTGTGTTTGGTCAGACATTTTGTTACTCTGAGGTATGTTACTAATTTGATTTGATAATATTTTTTAAAAATTCAAGATTTTATTATTTCTACTCTATGAATAGAAAATATAGTAATTCTGCTAAAAGTACTACAGCTTCTTGTCTGCAAAAAGTTGTAAAATATTTGCAGTTTTAAAAAGATTTCATTACCCCTTGTGCTTTCAACCTGAATTTTGTTTGACCATTATTTATTAATTTCTAAAAAAAAGAAAAAAAATCCTTTTAAGTGATGAGATTTTTAATAAAAAGTCAAACATCCAGAGCTGCGTTAAAAATTTAAAGTTTAAACTATAACGCAGCTCAAGAGTTTCCGCAATCGTTACATGAATTAAATAATACTCAGTAATTAGATAAATTTTTGAAAGAAAAGTCGTAAGCTCGCGAAAGTTACATTCAATATTGCAATTACAAAACAAATATTAATTTCAATAAATATATTTTGCAGTGTAATAAACACTCCTAAACTTTGTGTGTTCCAGGATTCACTTAGCAGTGTAAATTTTGGCTTTCTCTCCTGCTCTCGCGTACAAGTACACGCTTCTTTTTGCGCAGCGCAAAACAGCTGGGGGATGCGAAAGCATTTCAAATAAGCTTGAGAGCGAGCTATTTGCGATCTTTGATTAAATAGACTTTATGTTTTAAAGTTAAATTCTGTTTAAATTAGCAAGCACGGAGTGGAAAAGTTTCTGGAAAGAAAATATGATTGCGGGTTGAAAAAAAATCTACGAGAGTGTACGTTTTTATGAAATTGAGTTTCAGTCGATCGCGACTTAAGCAATTAAATTTTTGTGTGTTTTTTAAATAACATTTTCATTTGCGAAATCATAAAATTGGCTCGGAAAATTCTAGATAAGTTTTAAATCGGTCTGTAATGTTTTCGTACCTGCACTTAAAATGATTACTTACTTATGGTTTTCATTGGAAGTATATTATAATTATATAAAATAAATCCACCGAATTGTTAGTCTTTATAAAATATTATAAATGATTATAAACGTAGCCCCATTGTGTAGGGCAGATAAATTTTTCAGAAACAATTATTTTTATATAATAAATTACCGATTATTTTGAATTGTAGATGCTCTTTTCCACGTTAAAAGCTCTTTAGACATTTATAGTCGACTTTGCTCAATTCTACAATGAAATTTTCGAAAATGCCATTCTCTCGATCCAGCGAGCGTTTTCGTGCCAAGCTCTCAAGTACCGAAAATCGGGGGGGCTAACTTAGTTCAAGTGACGCCCAACTAAATTCACCAAGGGAAAAAAAACCCAAGTTCTCAGTTCGATATAATGATAATAAGAGCAGTAGAGCTTCCTCATCGAAGCAGCTTGACGTTAAAGCCCGCTGCAGAGGTAGTTTAGACGGCGCTTTAATCTCAATAGAAAGTAAGAGGCACTCGTGACAGGAGACAATCACGGGGCTGCGCGCCGCGACGAGAGTCATTCAACTACAAACGACCATTACAATTACCGTCGACTGTGTAGTCAACCTGGCTGCAGGTACTCCAGGCCCCGCCACGTCGGTTTCAGTAAATTAAGCGAATTATCCCCCGGGTGCTAAGAGTTATATGTCATACCACCCTTCAGCTAAATTCGTTTGGCAAAATTAACGACGACGGTCTTTAAACGCCACGGTGGTGGCTGCAGCTTTTTCTCGACCCACCTGCAATGCCTCGTTATGGCGCTTTTGTTTTTAATTTTTACTTTGTTTTTTCAACTAATTTTTTCAAAAAGGTATCGAGAGCTTTGTGTGAACGTTCCTTATGAAGAAGAGGTTTGTAACTTGTGGGATTTGAAAGCTTCCTCGCATTCTAGAATAAATATATATATACATTTTTTTGGGAATCATCGAGCTTATTTTTTTTTTTTTTCTGGATCAACAGGTTTGATGTTGTAACAATTTAAACGAGACTTGAGTAATACAATAATTTCATTTAACAGTAAATCCGATATAGATTGACTTTGCGAATTTCAACTATGAACTGCGCACAAGCTGAAATTACGAAATTTAAAAGTTTCATTCAATTCAGGCAGCTCGATCCGAAGCCATCCATCTCCTGCAGGGTATAAAATTAAGGGCTGAATTACGATGGAAACTATCTTGAGCGAACGCCGGCTCGCCACTCGCCTTGCCCCCCTTCATAACTCGTAGTCCGGTCCGGTCGATTGAACTATGCCGAAAATTATTCAATATTAGAAGCCACGGTGAGGCTTTGGGTAGCAAGCAAGCAAGCAAGCTGCTTATCGAGTCTCGAAACTCGAGGGCTGAATTTAACGAAATAGCGCAATCTATTAGAGGGGAGGGCACCGAGTTGTCACCGCAGATTTGCAAGCCTTATTGTTCGGCCCTGGCCAGACCTTGGCTACCCGAGATTCCCTCCCGCAAACTATCCGGCTAAACTATTCGCCCGGCTAATGGCGGGGCTAAACTCGCGCCCGACCACCTGCCGAACGAATTTAAAAACTCTCCCGGAGCAATCTGCTGCTACTTTTTTACAAAAGGTGACATATATTCCATCGTCATTTTTTTCACCTCCACGGACGATTTAAAGTTTTCGAATTTGCTGCTTTACTCGTGAGTGAATCAATCGGATACTCGCGAGGTACGCAAATACAGTAATTAATTTGACTTTTCTTTATGTAGAAACGCTGCAATAGAATTTGAACAGTGTTATTAAATTTAAAATCGATACGAAGCGGACAGAGATGCAATGATAAATTATTTATTTGATGGCTTGTCAAATTAGTTACGAACCGTGAAATGATTAACTGTCGTCAGAAATTATCAGAAAAAAAGATTTTTAGACCCTGCGAGAAATTTCCGCCAGAATATTGCCAGACAGTGGGCAGATTTAGCGAAATTGGGCAGAAATTTAGTAGGGTTTATCGCCAGATTCTTGACAGAAGGCCAATGCTTTACGCATAGGGATTCTGGCGAGCTATAACGTAAACCTTTTTATTTTAAATTGTAACATTTATTACTAACAAAAATATGTTCAGTATCATAACTTGACTCTGAAATTTTTCTTTTTTTTTTTCCTTATGTTGAACCTTTTTCTCATCCATTTTGATGTAATTTTAAAATATTATTCACGCAATACCAGCCCTGCTGTATAGCCACACGTGTGGCATACGTGTGCCACACGTACAATGGACTTGAACAAATTTTTTTTCTTTTACTAAATATTTTAACACCTATGGAGTCAGGGCGGAGACCTAGTGCATAGGATAGCGATTACAACCTGGAGATGATTTCCCCAGGAAGTTTGGACTCCGGAGGGGTCAGGCTGAACACCTGGTGCACCTGGTGATACTTACACCTTGGAGATGATTTCCTCAGGAAGTTTGGACTCCGGAGGGGTCAGACTGAACACCTGGTGCACCTGGTGATACTTACGCCTTGGAGATGATTTCCTCAGGAAGTTTGGACTCCGGAGGGGTTAGGGCGTACACCCAGTGCCCCTGGTATTAATTACGCCTTGGAGATGATTTCCCCAGGAAGTGAGGACCTCCGGGGGGGGGGGGGGTCAGGGCGGACACCTGGTGCAACTGATGATACTTACGCCTTGGAGATGATTTCCTCAGGAAGTTTGGACTCCGGAGGAGTTAGGGCGTACACCCGGTGCACCTGGTATTAATTACGCCTGGGAGATGATTTCCCCAGGAAGTAAGGACTCCGGGGAGGTCAGGGTGGACACCTGGTGCACCTGGTGATACTTACGCCTTGGAGATGATTTTGTCAGAAAGTTTTGATCCCAGTGGGTTCGCATCATCAAGTTTACTATTAGGATAGCATCTTCAGAGTGGTTATTACTGGGTACACCAAGTATTTTCCCTGGCCCATCCAGGGTCAAAATTTCTTGATAAAATCATCTCCAAGGCGTAAGTATCACCAGGTGCACCAGGTGTCCGCCCTGGCCCCTCCGGAGTAAAAACTTTCTAGGGAAATCATCTCCAAGGCCTCAGTATAACCAGGTGCACCATGCATCCGCCCTGGCCTCTCTGGAGTCAAATCTTCCTGGGGAAATTATCTCCAAGGCGTAAGTATTACCAGGTGCACCAGGTATCCACCCTGGCCCCTCCGGAGTCAAAAGTTCCTGGGAAAATCATCTCCAAGGCGTAAATATCACCAGGTGCACCAGGTGTTTAGCCTGACCCCTCCGGAGTCCAAACTTCCTGGGGAAATCATCTTTTATACGCAACGAATTATTGATAAGTTTATTTTTGAATGAGACAATCAGAAAAACAAGGTGATTGGGAGCGAAAAGATTTCTTGGATTGATAATTTAAAAAAAAAGTTTAAAATCATAATTTGTGTTAAGGTCCTAGATGATAACATAATAAACTATATAGATTGATTATTTATACTTCAGAAAAACTATAATTAGAATTAAAACCAAGAATAAGGGCGTAAAATTTAAATTTATTTAAAATCAAATTTAATTAGTACGACTTTAAATTTTAGTAGACATAAAGTTGTTTCAAAACAACAAATACGCAATAATAAATCAAAATCCATCACACCCTCTTACCTCCAGCCAAATGATTTTTGGCCAAGTACTTTTATCGTATCGATTACAGGTGATTATATCGGTCCCGGACCTCGAGTTACTCGGTAGCGAGGTTTGGTTTCCAATCCACTCGGGCTGGTACGTACGTACAGTCGGCCGGGCCTCCCTCGTTTACCCAGCGCTGGCCGGCAAATTGGGCCAATTATGTCCGTCGGTGGAGGACCGAGACCCCCCGCCGTGATTGTGACGCCTCGTGTTGTTTGGCCATTAGCGGACTCTGTCATAACGCGGCGACGCGAGAGATTCCAACTTTGAACCGGCCGATGGCCGAGACAAATACGCTCGATTGTGATTTAACGCGAGAGCTTTTTTTTGGAGGGTGGAGGTGTTTTATGGGCCGGTGAAATTCTTCGGGTGATTTGTGGGAGTGAAAAAGTTCGCAGGTTGTTGGGAGAGCGACGGGTCAATTTTAGCGGGTGTTTTAAAAATTATTTCTTGGGGTTTTGCGAGGATCTGACTCGAAATTTACATTTGTAAGTAAAAGTGTGGTTGTAATTTTTTTTCAATTGTATCTCATCCTGCCGCATTAACTAGATAAAAAATAATGACAAAGTCCGAATTATATTTTTTGTATGAATATTAAGAATTTTCTTGGGTATCATTAAAATTAGCACCTTCAGAGCTTAAACAATATGAAAAAAAGTAAAATTCAAAATATTTTTTGTAGACTTTCAAGCATAAACAGCTTGTTTTTCACTAAATAAAGGGTTGTACTTCAAAAGTAGTCTAGACATAAATTAATAAATCAAACACAAATTTACTATTTAAACATTAATGTGAAAAATAAACACTAATCAATTTCCACATTGTTTTTGGGATGTACTAACTTCAATTTTCTATAAATCACTTGAAATTTGAATTTTCCAGCTATTAATTATTGATTTTTTCTTGTTTTGCAGTGTTTTGCAACAGCTTAACCTATTTCTATCAAATCAACCGAAATAAAAATGTATATTATTGGATTATTTTTTATTTGATTAATTATTTATTAATCGTCAAATTTATGAAGTGTGAGTGAATTGTGTGAAACATACGATTCTCCCAATTATTTTTCTGGAGCAATAGCAAATTGAGAATTGCAATTGGGTACAGGTTAGTTGATTTTCATTGGAACGTCATCTTGAGAAGATTTTCATAATTGATAAAGGCTTCGTATTGAGGATATTTTGTAAAGTATGTATCTGCTCTTAATACAAATTATTTAAGTTCAAAAACAGATATTCAAATTCATACCTGACGTTAATTTATTTATTTTTCAGAAGATAAAGCGATCATGAGTCAAAGTGAAAATGACGCGAAATTAGAGTCGATAGAGAAATCCGATTTTTTAAACAAAGTTCATGCTAATCTACAAAAAATGCAGGAAGAGTTGAAAGATGCTCAAGAGGGTCGGATGAGTTTAGAGGATTTGAAGAAAGCGACGGAACGGGCAGATCTTTATCAAAAGGCAATCAGCAAATTAATGGATGAATCACCGGATACTAATCCAAAATGATGCTTCTTTAAAGTCTTAGTTAATTTACGTTTTTTTTCGAAATTCTTCTGTTTATGACAACGGTCAGAATTCTCAATAATTAATATGAAAAATTACCGTAAATAAAACTTTTATAGAAACATTTTTAGTAACAAGCTTACAGTTTTATGTTATTATTTTGGAGTAAACTAAAAACAATTTTTGTCATTTAATTTCAAACTATTTACAAAAGATTTAGGTTTGTTTCTGTTCAGTTATCATGATTTATTCTAGAAATTCAAATAGAATTAAATTTTTTTAAGCTTTAAAGGAGTGCATTTTCGACTTCTATTATGCTATTTAAAAAAGTATAATTTATATGATCAAATTTTTCAAAAGCTTCTTAGAAATTTAAAATAAAATATTTCGCAATCTAATGGACTAATTTTACCTAGATTCCATAGATTGGATGATTTTGATCTTACACCAATTACAATGCGCAGAATAAAATTATTATCTTCGAGTAAAAATTTTCAGATGAAAGAAAAAAATTTGTCCGAGCGATCTGCCCCGTGACCCCTTAAAAAATTTACTTCGCTCCTAGAAGATCAATTACACGAGGTTATACTCGGGCAGCGATCCCTGCTAGAAGTTTCAACAGAACGTCTGGGGTGCTCGCCAGATAGTGGGCAGAAAATTCTGTCAAGCTTATTATTTTATGTATATGTCTATATATATACATACGTGTATATGTACCTAGATGCGTAAATGAGAGGTTAGTTTAAAATCGGAGCAGCAGCATGCAGCTCCGATGTTACAAAATTGATAAAAAATAATCAAATAATTTTATAGCAATATAATTTTAATTTTTAATCGATGAATTATGCTTGCTGTTTGAAAATCCTAACCTCTCCCTGCTGTATAGCCACACGTACAATGGACTTGAACCAATTTTTTTTCTTTTGCTAAATATTTTAACACCTATGGAGTCAGGGCAGTGACCTAGCGCATAGGATAGCGATTACAACCTGGAGATGATTTCCCCAGGAAGTTTGGACCTCGGAGGGGCCAGGGCAGATACCTGGTGCACCTGGTTATACTGAAACCTTGGAGATGATTTCCCCAGGAAGTTTGGACTCCGGAGGGGTCAGGCTGAACACCTGGTGCACCTGGTGATATTTACGCCTTGGAGATGATTTTCCCAGGAAGTTTCGACTCCGGAGGGGTCAGGGCGGACACCTGGTGCACCTGGTGATACTTACGCCTTGGAGATGATTCCCCTTAGAAGTTTTGACTCTGGAGGGGCCAGGGCGGATACCTGGTGCACCTGGTAATACTTACGCCTTGGAGATAATTTCCCCAGAAGGCCAGGGCGGATACCTGCTGCACCTGGTGATACTTACGCCTTGGAGATGATTTCCTCAGGAAGTCTGGACCCCGGAGGGGCCGGGGCGGACACCTGGTGCCCCTGGTGATACTTACGCCTTGGAGATGATTTTATCAAGAAATTTTGACCCTGGATGGGCCAGGGAAAATACTTGGTGTACCCGGTAATAACCCAACTCTGAAGATGCTATCCTAATAGTAAACTTGATGATGTGAACCCACTGGGATCAAAACTTTCTGGGAAAATCATCTCCAAGGCGTAAGTATCACCAGGTGCACCGGGTGTACGCCCTAACCCCTCCGGAGTCCAAACTTCCTGAGGAAATCATCTCCGAGGCGTAAGTATCATCAGGTGCACCAGGTGTCCGCCCTGACCCCCCCGGAGTCCTAACTTCCTGGGGAAATCATCTCCAAGGCGTAATTAATACCAGGTGCACCAGGTGTTCAGCCTGACCCCTCCGGAGTGCAAACTTCCTGGGGAAATCATCTCCAAGGCCTCAGTATAACCAGGTGCACCAGGTATTCGCCCTGGCCCCTCCGGAGTCCAAACTTCCTGAGGAAATCATCTCCAAGGCGTAAGTATCACCAGGTGCACCAGGTGTTCAGCCTGACCCCTCCGGAGTCCAAACTTCCTGGGGAAATCATCTCCAAGGCGTCAATATCACCAGGTGCACCAGGTATCCGCCCTGGCCCCTCCGGAGTCAAAACTTCCTGGGGAAATCATCTCCAAGGCGTCAGTATCACCAGCTGCACCAGGTATCTGCCCTGGCCCCTCCGAGGTCAAAACTTCCTGGGGAAATCATGTCCAGGTTGTAATCGCTATCCTATGCACTAGGTCTCCGCCCTGACTCTATAGGTGTTACAATATTTAGCAAAAGAAAAAAAATTTGTTCAAGTCCATTGTACGTGTGGCACACGTATGCCACACGTGTGTCACATAGCTCGCCAGAATCCCTATGCGTAAAGCATTGGCCTTCTGTCAAGAATATGGCGATTAACCCTCCTAAATTTCTGCCCAATTTCGCTAAATCTGCCCACTGTCTGGCAATATTCTGGCGGAAATTTCTCGCAGGGATACTTTGCATAATGGATCAAGCCCGACTGATTATCGACTGGAGGCTCGAGTGGTCCTGCCGAGTTGGCAGTATGACGATGATGTCGAGTATCGAATATATTATCACCGCGCACTTATGCATACTCTCTCTCAGCCGGTCGCTAATAGGAATTATCGATCGTTAATTTTTCACGTTCGAGCTGGCTGAAGGACCAGGCCAATAAATGCACTGGGCTGATCTTATAATGCGCCTTGCGACGTACGCCGGGTCCTAATTATCGTGTATTAATTAGCGAGGGTAATGAATATCGTATGGTGCTTCATTTTGTAATCCGAAACCGTGCAACAGTGTCAACTTGACCGAATGGCTATCATCACTACTGTTACGTTTGTAATTTTCGAAAGAGAATTGTAATATCTGATTGCAGAATCTGACCTTTTTTATATGCAATTTTAAATATTGTTACAAGTAGTTAAATACTTGCTTGAGAAAAATATTTAATTTCTGAATGAAATTTTGTAAAACATTCAAAAGTATTCTGGAGCTTTTTTATTATTTTTATTATTATTTTTTTTTTGTAACAACTTAAAAAGAGCTATTATGGGCTGTACAGTTATTCGATATAGTTTTAGAATGGTACTCCAGTGATAAAAATGTCTGTAAATCATCAAAAGACTGGATAATTCAACCGTAACTGAAAACCTTAAAAATATAGCAAGCTTCCACTCCTCCAGTCGTAATCTCATTACCCACCACATGACGCCGAATCCATCACTCCCCAAATCCAATGTAAATTCCAGGGCGTCGACCCCCCGTAAAAAGCCAGGGCAATTAGTTATCGGCAGATAAACATGATTCGTCAAGCGGGTGCGTTAATCAGCGAGGGTATTATATTCGAGCGGGGAGCCAGGCCGGCTTTGTGGTCGTGAGTAACGCCTCGGAGACGCGCGCGCTTCAAGACGCTCGGGTGGGCGCGTGTATACTTCATCACCCCCCCCCCCCCGGCCTCGAGTGGCCCCCGGGCGGATCAAAGGGAGTGTTGCGGGCTTCAAACGACCCCCCGGCTAATGTCCCTTGGCTCGAGGATACCCACCCCACCTCGATTGATGCTCGACTTGAATTTACCTCCCGTTGACCCCCCTCCCCTACCCTTTTTTTTTCTCGAGGTTTAGCCTAATTTTTTTCAAGTGGGGGTGGTTTGGGGGGTGCGTTGAGATTTGAAGGGCGAGTTTACTGGGTACCGTTGGCTAATGGTCAATTTTATAACCAGGGAGTTTTTACTTTTAATAATACGGATTATTAATTTCTTTTTTACATTTGACAAAGATGATACAGCAAATCACACATTTTGTGCTACTTCTAAATATATCTCTGTGATTGATAAAAATGAATTATTCAAAACTTATTTTTGTAAGATCAACGAATTTTCAATTTTCAGAATATGAATTCCAGGATTATTAGTAATATTTTTTACAAAATAAAATAAAAACCGAGTTAGAAATTTTACTGAGCTACTTTATAATTATGCTTCAATAAAAAAAAACGGTATATTATACAGTGGTGAAATAAAAAATTTTCTGTTAAATAGAAGGTCAATAAAACAGTTGATTTAAGTGTAGGTATTTCACAGCAATGTCTTTTTACAGAAGTAATTACTTTTCTGTAAGCTGAGAATTTTTCTATTTTAGCAACAAATTGAGCGTAAGATTTTCCCATCGATCAGTCTTTCTGTAACTTTTATTTATTTTTTTTTATTTTTATTACAACATTTAGAAACCAACTTCCAGACATTCGAGTAAAAAAATTCTCTAGAAGCACTCTCGATCGTTCCTTTTTTTGGTCGATAAATTTTCAACCCTCTCATTATTTCAATTGTAATCTACGAAAGTCAATTTAGAACAGAAAAAAAGGGGTGCGCGAGAGGGATCAAACGCGATTTTTCATCGAAAACTCATAAACCCTCGGCTGCCACCCCCCGCGATACAGTTCACATTTTTCATTACGAGTTTTTTCATTTTACGAACACAAAAGTCTCTCCCGAGTATGTGTGTGCATTATCGATCGGTATGGGTACTCTACGACCGCAGTTTCGCACTTGGACCATAACAGCGGCTGGTATATAGGTTTTGATTACGCTTGGCAAACGTCGCGGTCCGCCAGAGCACACACTGACGATACCAAAATCAAAGTTTCGAGTTTACTTTGTTGGAAGCCTGCTGCGCCCACCGCGCAGATATCGCGGCGTCCATACTTCTTCTTCTTCTTCCACCACCAACGCCAACCCCAGTGGTACATCCTATTGCCCGGAGATTAAACACACTTTTACCCGGGATCCCGCATGCAGGCAAATAAACCTTCCGACGGCGAGCGAGCTTTTTATTGGTGTCTTGCCGCTGTTTGTTATAACGAGGTGATGGCACTTTCAGAGTTGAAGGGTTGTAATGGCAATAACAGTGCGAACACTTGGTACGAATCATGCTGTAACCGAAGACAAGGTACGAAAGAAACATTTATCTGCAGACGTTTACTTGTGACTTACGAGTGTTCGGCACACAGTTTTTAAAATGCTTGGATTTCTCTATTGACACGATTGTTACAATTCTAGAAAAAGTACCTAAACAAAGAGATGAAAAATTTTCAGTCTTAATTCACACAGTTATAATTATGTAATTTTGGTTTTTTTGTCAACACTTTGAAAAGGTGTACAAAATATATCCACTTAACGGTAATTAATTTTGAAAAATGCCAAAAAACTCGAATCCCGGGCTCTCACAATCTATCATAAGCGTCGCTCGTAATTCGAAACTTACATCTTTCACAAGCCTAATCCCGCGGCCAGATAAGCCAGCCTCCCAGCCAAGACAAATCCTCTGCCCCGATAAAAGAAACCCCAAAAAAAAGGTAACCCTCCGAGTTTATAATACCGTGCATACGGAGGAGGCTTGATATTCGGCCCGATCGAAGTTATCGGTGGAGGGGGCTATACGTGAGCCGCCTCGGCGATTTTCCCTGGCCATTCATCCTCCCCCCCCGCTCTTTTGGTTCGGCAACTCCCGATCGCGATTCTCATTCATCCCTGTCCCCTACCACCCTGAATTTGTTGCGGGGGGAGGGAAGAAGTAGAATGTGTATGCTGATTTGGCGAACGCAGACGTGTAACCGCAGAGTTATGACCGGTCAAGACGTGTTTTTGGGGGAGGGAAGTCCCCCGATGGTTTAGTTCGAACGAAGCTCTTGATTCAATTGGTTTAGTGGATGTAAGAGTTTTATGCACCAAAGCACTGTTTACACACTCGAGGAGGCGCAGCCTCAAAGAACGCAACGTCGCGTTCCATCTACCCGACGTAACAATTAAATCCACGACGAAATTCTGCGTGCTGCCCTGAATATCAAAGGCAGCCTCGTTATTTCAATTGTCTATTAATTTTAAAAAAAAATGTAGTATTTATTTATGAGTTAGCTGGTATAGATTTATTTCGATTTTTTAGCCTTAGTATTTATTTGCTATAATTTTCAATAAACAAATATGGACTTAAACGGAGCAACTGTGTATTATTGGATAGAAGATTTTCGAAGAATTATAGAAATAGAAATTCATCTTACTTTCAAAGATTTATATTCACCTCTAAAATTTATTTCGAATAAAAATTGTGTGTTTCAATCCCAGGCGAAGCTCGGGAAAAACAATAATCGTCGTGGCTCCGAAGAGCAAGAGATAAACATCGCAGCACACGTGTGGAGAATCGCCAACCGCGGGGTGAAGATATCAGTGTAAGAGTAGTCAGCTCCTCCGAGGGTCTAAATTACCCGGACGATTAACCCGGCCGAATCGATGGGGGCCCGACCAGAACTTTATCGACTGCGAGGAGCCTCGAACACATACCTGCAACTTTAGCCCCCGAATCCTCGCGTGTCGCGAGCAATCAACCCAAACTCACCCCGACGCGGTTTCATTATTACTTGCAACTGTTCCTAATATTTGAACTATGATCTCTCACTCTCGCCCCGGAGTTCTGAGGATCGATTAATTTTGAAGTGGAGGAGTCAACAGTGTGGATCTTTTGATTTACATCGTCGAAATCACAATGTAACTGTGAGTGAAATATGACTTATTTTTTTTACACTGGTTCAGTTGGATGAGTCTTTAGCTTATTAAAAGCCATGTTGTTTGAAAAAATTGTTCTGTGCGCAATCCTTACAGTATCTTCAATGCCAAATTCTTACACTTTTTGTTTATTCAGCGCAATTCTTGTTTTGTTACTCTTGCTATTATGCAAAATTACACATGTCATCATTACTTTCTTAGCATCCTATTACCAATTTTTTTTCATCACTTCTAAAAATGGTAAATCTTGTGCACCACATCAAGTAGCTTCTAAGCTAATCAGTTCCCACTTTTCCTCAATTTTCAACGCTCGCTCATCCTCA
Organism: Encarsia formosa; assembly: GCA_038277355.1. Lineage (NCBI taxonomy): Eukaryota > Metazoa > Arthropoda > Insecta > Hymenoptera > Aphelinidae > Encarsia > Encarsia formosa. Next base: position 24,147,344 of record CM076188.1, on the reverse strand, counting down.
AAATCCGGTTACCCAGTTTTCAAATATTACCACACTCGTCAGAGAAAATAACTAAGAGAAAAATTAATTCATCAGCTGCGCGGCTGTAAACTCGTCAAATTAAGCCTAACGACAGCTACTCCCCGAGGAAATTACATTAGGCGCGAAAAACACGGAGGGAGGGAAAAAAGCGAAGCTCGTTAACGCGTTTAGAGAAGATTTTCCTGCATGACGTCCTGCAGGCGCCGGGAGATAAGCCCGGCTCATTACATTTCGCGTGAATACGCATAATGGATTTTCGTAATTCTTGCCAACCTCCCCCCCCGCCGCAATCCCGCGGTCAAAGGTGACCGGCTTAATTGAGTTGGGACGCGACGAATGTTTAATTCGGCCGGCGCGAGCGCGGTGGTCCAGTAATTATTTTCAATTAATTAGTGTCGTCGACCCCGAGCTAATCATACTCGTTGGATTTTATTATCAAAGCATCGACGACCCTTTTTTTTTTTACTGAGATTAGATTCGATGAAAATGATGTATGTGTGTTTGATAATAGGGCAGATTTTATACCAACCTAAATAATTCACAATTTTTTAAGTATTTTCATACTACTGCACTTTGACCCTTATAAAAATTCAGCTCTTCTAGGATTAGCATTCGATATTTCAAAATGGTAGAATGATTTTTTTTTTTTTTTTTATTTGAGACAGTATAAAGTTTAAACGAATTGACATGATAGGAAACTGATTGTTTTTTAATTTTCGGATTTTAGACATTATAAAATGAAAATATATTTGATTTAAATAAAATTTGGTAATGAAGAAAAAATTGGTGAAATATAAATGACAACATTGACATTAAGTAACCAGAAGTGAAAGTTTATTGCTCGTCTCTTTATTCCAAGATTAATGACTTAACAATTTTCAAAATTCGTGCGCCCCAATTCATATTTGAAAAATATCAACAGGCTCAACCCGTCGAACCAAAGCGTCCATCCGCTAAAAAAAAGTATCCGTCAATCCCGAAATCCTCGAATAAAAAAAGGTCAACCGATCGCCAGAGCTTTATTAATAGACGGGAGTGAAAAAAGGGACAGTCTTCGGTCGTCATTTTTCTCCCATTTTTCCCCTCGAATCGTCACGTCGGATCCCATACGTTACGAGTCCATCTGAGCGCGGTGGCTTCAATATTTAGACTCGGACGATTTAACTGCGTCAGTTTCTGGCAATACCGCGTGATCGGAATTTTGAGGGGGACCTCAATTTCGGTGCCTGAATTTTTGATCCGGGGCATAAAGACGGGAATTATAGACGAAAGTACTGACCACGCTAAAATTTTATGAAAAATAAAAAATGGCAGCCGAGTAAACTGCAGCTTGGGAGCGTTAACGGCGGTTAAACGATTTTACCTAAACCTCCCTGACTTGAATTTATGAGTTTTAGTTGCGGCGAGGGGCGATTGTTGATTCTGGATATTCAGCGATTCAGGAGTTTACAGGGCACTACTATTTCGGGTCACGTTTTTTTAAATACAGTTTTTGGAGTACAATGGAGGCGCATTGTTTATTGTTGTTTTATGAATTTTTTTAGTTATGTAACGTACTATGCATACTGTAAAAGTTTACTTCAATAATAATTCATCATATAAAAAAATTTAAAAAAGAAAATCAACTAAACTTATGAAATTGAAAAATAGAGTTATGGATTATAAATATTAAAAACTTCCATTAGGATTTAAAAAAATTGTTTTGTGACAAATTTGAGTGCGTGCATTATATGAGAAAAA